>CM077521.1:30962247-33362247 GCA_039654895.1 Mongoloraphidia duomilia | reverse complement strand
AAGTTTCCAATACTTTGATTTGGGTTATTTGATTTCACCTGTACATTAATGAAGTAAAGCTTTCGTATCTATAAACAACTGAACACTTCACGTGGTTGTCTTCTTTTTCTCTTGCCTCTTGTTTTTTCTCAGTAAGGCTCAAAGGTATATAAAAGTTTTGAGCATCGTATTTTCCTTAATGTACGATATCATCAAGACGTATTTCTCTCATAATATAATAGAAGAAAAATTGCTGGCAAATAAAAATTTCTGTCATTCCTTTCAGTTTATAAGATCTATATTAGACCCAGTGACGTATGAATATAAAGGAAACGGAATTCGTTGCTTGACGTTATTAATTAAGGCGAAACTGTACCTACTCTAATAACTTTGCAAATATTACTTTGTTTTCATCCAGACAACGTGGACAGTTTTCACTACGCGATGGTTGTCAGTGTGTGTATATCATTGTGATATATGAGTTGCATGAAACATGTAAATAAGAGCTGGGCACAAGAAATTATTACCTATGAAGTATGAAGTACTTGCAATAATTGCGTCATCTTCGCTATCCATTTTGGTTAATGTTTTATATATTCTCCAAACATTGGGTGTACTTATTGCTTGGTCAACACTATGGCCAAACAGAATCCTACCGTGTGAATACCGGATATATTTATATGATCACGCGTGCCCAACATTGTTGCCAATACATTCGCCAACATATTTTCATATGTTGACCATGTTATCTGGAGCCGGTGTGCCAGGAAAATCATACCCCCGGATAATCTTACCGGGGGGGGGTAAAATTATCCTAGTATAATTTTACCCCCCGGTAAAATTATCCTAGAATAATTTTACCCCCGGTAAGATAATACTAGGATTATTATACCCCCCGTATGGGGGTAAAATTTTCCTGGGAAGATTTTACCGGGGGTATCATTTTCCTGGGAAGATTTTACCGGGGGTATCATTTTCCTGGGAAGATTTTACCGGGGGTATCATTTTCCTGGGAAGATTTTACCGGGGGTATCATTTTCCTGGGAAGATTTTACCGGGGGTATCATTTTCCTGGGAAGATTTTTCCGGGGGTATAATTTTTCTTGTAAAATCTTACCGGGGGGAGGGGTATAATATTCCTGGGAAAATTTTACCCCCTATTAAATAAATAAACGAGGGGGGGTAAATTTATCCTATAAAAATTTTACCTCACGGTAAAATCTTTCCAGGAAAATTGTACCCCCCGGTAAGATTTTTCTAGGAAAATGATACCCCCCCCCCCGGTAAAATTATACTGATCATATTAATACATTTATCTTTATTATTACAATAATAATTACCTTAACATATTAAAATAAATGTTTTAAACACATTTAACTAACTGTCATATTATGCCTAATTCTATTTTGTATCAAAACGGTATCGCGTTTGTGCTGGGTCAACAATATTATAAATTTTTAAAGTCGAGTGCTAAAGAAAGTCATACACAATACCGTCCCACGTGCGGTAAGGCTCTTGTAACAGCTTAATGAGGAAAAGCAAAAACCTTTACCCAACAAAATTATCAGTTGTGTAAACATTCTATGGATTGTAAGATTTTTTATTTTCTATAATTTGGGCATTTGTAAAGGCACTGATAATAATGTACTATCGGTTTTTGTGCTGCAATATCAATATCAAAGATTTTTGAGTGATGTTGTCATTAATGGTGATCAAATGCATTACCGATGCCGTGGAAAGGACGTACATTTTGTTTTGTAAAAACATTTTGTTCTGTTCTCAGAATTTTTTCAACGTGCATAAGAGCTATGAGTAGGTAGGTAGCCAGACCTAGTAGGTCTGAATAGATGGCCAGAACCCAAAACATATATTATATACAAAAATCCACTACAAAGGAAATCGTTTAAAATATGTTATCATTTGACATTTGCGAAGGAACCAAACAGTGATATTTTTTTGTGTTTATAATATTGCTAGGTACAAACATCCACTACTCCCCCGACCCCAAAAAATTTATTTACAAAAATCCATTATGAAGGAAGTTATTTGAAATATGTTATCATTTATAAAGTAACCGTTACAATACATTATACTTATACTTTAATTATTATGACAAATTATTCAAAAACAAATATCCGGGGGTATGATTTTACTGGCACACCGGTAAAATAAAACTAGGAATATTGTACCCCCTTTACAATCACTATTTACAAATTACAATAATAAAGTCAAACAATGCCCGGATTATCTTACCGGGGGGTAAAAATATCCTAGGATAATCTTACCCCCGGTAAAATAAAACTAGGAATATTGTACCCCCTTAACAATCACTATTTACAATAATAAAGTCAAACAATGCCGGGGGGTAAAAATATCCTAGGATAATCTTACCCCCGGTAAAATAAACCTAGGAATATCGTACCCCCTTAACAATCACTATTTACAATAATAAAGTCAAACAATGCCCGGATAATCTTACCGGGGGGTAAAAATATCCTAGGATAATCTTACCCCCGGTAAAATAACACTAGGAATATTGGCGTACATTTCGCCAGCCGGACGTTTTAAGAATTTAGCAAAACTGAATAGGTCAAAAATTTGTATTAAATTTGTACTAATTTTTACCGACAAAAAAAAATTTGTACCTCAAAAAAACATAGGCGTACGGAGACATTATAGGTGCGTCCGGCTGGCGAAACGTTTCGCTGGCCGGACGCACCCCCCAAAAAATGAATTTTTTTAAAAATATTAACACAGCCGTATTTGAAATAATTTGTACTAATTTGTACCGAGCAAAAATAAAACCTCACCTGCAAAAACATAGGCGTACAAGTCAATTATAATATGCGATTCTGGATAACCAAAGAATTAACATACGCGACATTACTAAAATTAAGATCATTCTGTAAATTAAATACAGAATAATTTGTACTGGCCATGAGCTTTCTAATTTCGGTTACAAAAAATTTGAACTTTTAAAAACATAGGCGTAATCAATAAATATTTGAAAACACTGCTAAATGTTAGATGTTCGTGGAATCATAATAATTTAAAAAAATTAAATTAAATTAATTACAAAATAATTTTTGCGGGATATGAGATTTCTAATTCTGGTTACAAAAAATTTGTAACTTTTAAAACATAGGCGTACTCAGTAAATATTTGAAAACACTGCTAAATTTTTGATGTTCGTGGATCCCTAACCATTTAATAAAATAAAATAAAATTAATTACAGAATAATTTGTACGGGATATGAGATTTCTAATTCCGGTTACAAAAAATTTGTACCTTTAAAAACGTAGGCGTACTCTAAAACCTCTAAAATTTAGCTGTGTTTCCAAATATTTACTGAGTACGCCTATGTCTTTAAAAGTATACATTTTTTGTAACGGGAATTAGAAATCTCATATCCCGTACAAATTATTCTGTAATTAATTTAATATAATTTTTTTAAATTATCAATGTCCCACGAGCATCCAAAATTTAGCAGTGTTTCCAAATATTTACCAAGTACGCCTACGTTTTTAAAGGTACAAATTTTCTGTAACCGGAATTAGAAATCTCATATTCCGTACAAAATATTCTGTAATTAATTTTATTTTATTTTATTAAATGGTTAGGGATCCACGAACATCAAAAATTTACAAATTAGTACAAATTATTTCAAATACGGCTGTGTTAATATTTTTAAAAAAATTCATTTTTTGGGGGGTGCGTCCGGCCAGCGAAACGTTTCGCCAGCCGGACGCACCTATAATGTCTCCGTACGCCTATGTTTTTTTGAGGTACAAATTTTTTTTTGTCGGTAAAAATTAGTACAAATTTAATACAAATTTTTGACCTATTCAGTTTTGCTAAATTCTTAAAGCGTCCGGCTGGCGAAATGTACGCCATTATTCCTAGTGTTATTTTACCGGGGGTAAGATTATCCTAGGATATTTTTACCCCCCGGTAAGATTATCCGGGCATTGTTTGACTTTATTATTGTAAATAGTGATTGTTAAGGGGGTACGATATTCCTAGGTTTATTTTACCGGGGGTAAGATTATCCTAGGATATTTTTACCCCCCGGCATTGTTTGACTTTATTATTGTAAATAGTGATTGTTAAGGGGGTACAATATTCCTAGTTTTATTTTACCGGGGGTAAGATTATCCTAGGATATTTTTACCCCCCGGTAAGATAATCCGGGCATTGTTTGACTTTATTATTGTAATTTGTAAATAGTGATTGTTAAGGGGGTACAATATTCCTAGTTTTATTTTACCGGTGTGCCAGTAAAATCATACCCCCGGATAATCTTACCAGGGAGGTAAAAATATCCTAGAATAATTTTACCCCCGGTAAGATAAAACTAGGAATTTTATACCCTCCTGAGGGGGGTAAAATTTTCCTAGTTATCGTACCGGGGTTATCATTTTCCTAGTAAAATCTTACCGCGGGTATCATTTTCCTAGTAAAATCTTACCGGGGGTATCATTTTCCTAGTAAAATCTTACCGCGGGGTATAATATTCCTGGGAAAATTTTACCTCCCACCGGTAAAATCTTCCCAGGAAAATGATACCCCCCGGTAAGAATTTACTAGGAAAACGAAACCCCTCCTGTAAAGATATCCTGATCATATTATTATAGCAACCTCTATATTATAGTTAAAGCTCTATATAATACAGGGTGAATTACTAATAATGTCTCGGGCGATATCTTAATTATTATGTGCTTTAGAAAAAAAATTTTAAATAAAAGTCGGATTGGAATAAGAGCACTACACTTTAAAATTATTTTTAGCTATACAGGGTGTACGATGTAGTCATGGTACAACCGACTTGTATTTTTATAAATTGAACACCATGTACCTATAATTTCAGACCATCTCATTGTCCATTCGGAGGCCTACATAAACTGGTGCCATTTTTGAAATTCGGTTAGTGGGTAATTCGTTCAGTGGGTAAAAATTTTTGAACTGGTGGAGTAGTAAAAATTCTAGTTTCCTCACTTTTTACAGTCACTTTAAGAAACAGAATTGTCGGCGTGTCACCATCTATGATCCACAATCAATTATAGAGATCATTGTGCTTGAGAATAGCCGAGAGTGTAGCGGCGCTGTTGTTTACATGGCGTTGCTATGGTTCCTCTATTACAGTTCCCGAGTTCTAGCCCGAGAGCTGGTAAAAGTGTCAATTGGATTTTCAATTTATTATTAAAAAAAATAAAAAATAATAATGAATTGAAAATATGAATTGGTGCTAGGCCCAAATAACCTTAGCTGTTGGTGGTCTTTAAAATACAATACAATACTATAGAGATCATTGTGTGATTGTTTGATTTTATAATTGAAATTTGTAAATAGTGATTGTTAAGTGGGTACAATATTCCTAGTGTTATTTTACCGGGGGTAAGATTATCCTAGGATATTTTTACCCCCCGGTAAGATAATCCGGGCATTGTTTGACTTTATTATTGTAATTTGTAAATAGTGATTGTTAAGGGGGTACAATATTCCTAGTTTTATTTTACCGGTGTGCCAGTAAAATCATATCCCCGGATAATCTTACCAGGGGGGTAAAAATATCCTAGAATAATTTTACCCCCGGTAAGATAAAACTAGGAATTTTATACCCTCCTGAGGGGGGTAAAATTTTCCTAGTTATATCGTACCGGGGGTATCATTTTCCTAGTAAAATCTTACCGCGGGGTATAATATTCCTGGGAAAATTTTACCTCCCACCGGTAAAATTTTCCCAGGAAAATGATACCCCCCGGCAAGATTTTACTAGGAAAACGAAACCCCCCCGGTAAAGATATCCTGATCATATTATTATAGTAACCTCTATATTATTATAGTTAAAGCTCTATATAATACAGGGTGAATTACTAATAATGTCTCGGGCGATATCTTAATTATTATGAGCTTCAGAAAAAAAGTTTTAAATAAAAGTCGGATTGGAAAAAGAGCACTACACTTTAAAATTATTTTTAGCTATACAGGGTGTACGATGTAGTCATGGTACAACCGACTTTTATTTTTATAAATTGAACACCATGTACCTATAATTTCAGACCATCTCATTGTCCATTCGGAGGCCTACATAAACTGGTGCCATTTTTGAAATTCGGTTAGTGGGTAATTCGTTCAGTGGGTAAAAATTTTTGAACTGGTGGAGTAGTAAAAATTCTAGTTTCCTCACTTTTTACAGTCACTTTAAGAAACAGAATTGTCGGCGTGTCACCATCTATGATCCACAATCAATTATAGAGATCATTGTGCTTGAGAATAGCCGAGAGTGTAGCGGCGCTGTTGTTTACATGGCGTTGCTATGGTTCCTCTATTACAAGTCCCCAGTTCCCGAGTTCTAGCCCGAGAGCTGGTAAAAGTGTCAATTGGATTTTCAATTTATTATTAAAAAAAAAAAAATAATAATAATGAATTGAAAATATGAATTGGTGCTAGGCCCAAATAACCTTAGCTGTTGGTGGTCTTTAAAATACAATACAATACTATAGAGATCGTTGTGTGATTGTTTGATTTTATAATTGAAATTTGTAAATAGTGATTGTTAAGTGGGTACAATATTCCTAGTGTTATTTTACCGGGGGTAAGATTATCCTAGGATATTTTTACCCCCCGGTAAGATTATCCGGGCATTGTTGGACTTTATTATTGTAAATAGTGATTGTTAAGGGGGTACGATTTTCCTAGTTTTATTTTACCGGGGGTAAGATTATCCTAGGATATTTTTACCCCCCGGTAAGATAATCCGGGCATTGTTTGACTTTATTATTGTAAATAGTGATTGTTAAGGGGGTACGATATTCCTAGTTTTATTTTACCGGGGGTAAAATTATTCTAGGATATTTTTACCCCCCCCTGTAAGATTATCCGGAAGTATGATTTTACTGGCACACCGGTGTGCTAGGAATATTGTATCCTCCTGGGGGGGGTAAAATTTTCCTGGTAAGATTTTACCGGGGGTATCATTTTGCTAGTAAAATCTTTTTGTTTTCTTTGGTAGAATTGCATTTTATATTGTTATGAATTATATTTCTGTTGAGAATAGACGTAAATTAAGTATACTAACTTTATTGTGCGAATAAATGTTGCTGTAAATCTGAAATTCCTCGCACGAATTTAATGAAAATAAAGAGCGGGGAAAGTTATATATCATCAATCCTGATGATATTTACTAACGATTTATATTTGTTTTTGAATAATTTGTCATAATAATTAAAGTATAAGTATAATGTATTGTAACGGTTACTTTATAAATGATAACATATTTCAAATAACTTCCTTCATAATAGATTTTTGTATATAAATTTTTTGGGGTCGGGGGAGTGGTGGATGTTTGTACCTAGCAATATTATAAACACAAAAAAATATCACTGTTTGGTTCCTTCGCAAATGTCAAATGATAACATATTTTAAACGATTTCCTTTGTACTGAATTTTTGTATATAATATATGTTTTGGGTTCTGGCCATCTATTCAGACCTACTAGGTCTGGCTACCTACCTACTCATAGCTCTTACGCACGTTGAAAAAATTCTGAGAACAGAACAAAATGTTTTTACAAAACAAAATGTACGTCCTTTCCACGGCATCGGTAATGCATTTGATCACCATTAATGAAAACATCACTCAAAAATCTTTGATATTGATATTGCAGCACAAAAACCGATAGTACATTATTATCAGTGCCTTTACAAATGCCCAAATTATAGAAAATAAAAAATCTTACAATCCATAGAATGTTTAGAATTATACCCCCCCCCACCCCGGTAAGATTTTACAAGAAAAATTATACCCCCGGTAAAATCTTCCCAGGAAAATGATACCCCCGGTAAAATCTTCCCAGGAAAATGATACCCCCGGTAAAATCTTCCCAGGAAAATGATACCCCCGGTAAAATCTTCCCAGGAAAATGATACCCCCGGTAAAATCTTCCCAGGAAAATTTTACCCCCATACGGGGGGTATAATAATCCTAGTATTATCTTACCGGGGGTAAAATTATTCTAGGATAATTTTACCGGGGGGTAAAATTATACTAGGATAATTTTACCCCCCCGGTAAGATTATCCCGGGGGTATGATTTGACTGTTACACCGGCTTAAAACCGAATCAAATATTGTACCTACATGAGAAACAAAACCACATGAAAAAAATATTAGCAAAAAACACTTTTTAGAGACAAGCTTTTGTTGAAATGTATTAAAAAGGAAAAAATAATATTATTTTAATAATTTTGGTTCATAATTATTATAAAAGCGGGGGTTGTAATCTCTATGATATAGTTTATTAGTCACAACCCCCGCTTTTATAATAATTATGAACCAAAATTAAATATTATTTTTTCCTTTTTAGTACATTTCAATAAAAGCTTGTCTCTAAAAAGTTTTTTTTTTACTAATATTTTATTTTGTTCATTTTAGTCTAAATTTTACCCCCCTTTGACACCCGTAGGGGTTGAATTTCGAGGAATCCTTTCTTAGTGGATGCTTACGTCAGAAAAGGAGCTGACTCCAAATTTCAAGTTTCTAGCTTCAGCGATTTGGCCTGGACGTTGATTAGTCAAAAAAACCCTACATCCCCGTTTGAACTCCTTAGGGGTTGAAATTATTTCTAAAAACGATTTATTCATGTATTGTCATCGGGAATACATATGTGTACAAAATTTCAAATCTATCGGATACTCTTTAGTCTTTCAAAATTTTACTCCCCTTTGACACCTGTAGGGGTCGAATTTCGAAAAATCCTTTCTTAGTGGATGCTTACGTCAGAAAAGGAGCTAACTGTCCAAATTTCAAGTTTCTAGCTTCAGCGATTTGGCCTGGGCGTTGATTAGTCAAAAAAACCCTACATCCCCGTTTGAACTCCTTAGGGGTTGAAATTATTTCTAAAAACGATTTATTCATGTATTGTTATCGGGAATACATATGTGTACAAAATTTCAAATCGATCGGATACGTGGAAGTCGTTCAAAATTGACTTGCAAGTTTTGACTTAAACAAACACACAAACTAACATACATTGCAAGTTAAATAAAAGCTTGTAAAAAGACAGAGAGAAACGCTGCGTTTTATGTGGACCCACACTAATAAAGCAGGATTTAGTTCTGATGCGTATATAGGTTTCGAATTATCTGATCTAAAATTTGTGCGAAGTTAATGTTAGAGGTAATAATATTTCATGTTTTATTCATGAATCTTTTTGTTAATTTTGTTTATCTTTAGGAGTAAAATATTTGGGGCTATTGTAAGCACCAAGTTGCGTCTACTTATTCACTGTCACGAAGTTTGTGTTACATCAGTTTCATGCTATACAAACTGAGTGTATGAGATAGTTTTGTATCAAGAATTCAGTCAGTAGATAATATTGCCCGAGGGAGTTGCTTACTCGAATAGGGGCTGGTTCAAAAATATAGAGGCTAAAACTTCGATATGTTATTGAAAAATTGAGTGAGTTATAGCGTAGTGATAGAGCACAGGTCTTGCATTCGGAAAGTACCAACTTACCAAGTTCTATTCCCAGGGGAGGCAGATATGACACAGGATTGCTTTTCCTCTTGTCTCTGTCCCGGCCATCTCATAGTATTGTATGATCACAAATTTGCCTACCTTATCCTAATTTCATATCGTTCTTCCACGACGCTAATGACCTCTGTTGTCGAGCGTCTATAATCTACAATTCATTCATATCGTTCTTCCACTTACACATTGCTGCTTTTTAAAATAAAGATAAATAAAAGAAACTTTTTAAAGAAACAAACTTTTATTGAAATGTTTTAAAAAGGAAAAAATAATTTTAAATAATTTAGGTTCATAATTGTAAAGGTGTGGGTTGTAAACTCTATGATAGTTTCTTAGTCACGACCCACGCTTTCATAATAATTATGAACCTAAATAATTATGAAAAATTATTATTTCCTTTTTAGTACATTTCAATAAAAGCTTATGTTTGAAAAAATTTTTTTACAAATATTTTATTTTTTAAATTTTTAGTTGGGTCGCGTAATCTATGCAATATGCATTCCTAATAATGCATCATTATTTACGAAAAGCTCCATTAGATGTCACTAGTACCCCGCGAAATTACGTTCGGAAAAAATTATGCTAATAATCATCCCTTTTTACCAAATAATTAATCTTAAATTTTTGAATATGGTTCCTTTTTTACTAAATAATTAAACTGAAGTTTTTTATCGAATTTTGTATTTGTTTATATAATAATCTCTTAGCACCAATTCATATTTTCAATTTTTTATTATTATATTCTCAAGCCCTAGACATCTTATGAGTTTCACGAAATCTGTCCGGACTTTTTTGCGTGAGGCCCAAATAAACAAATAAAACAGAATTTTTATTTATATAAATACTAGCTTTTGCTTGCTAACATGAATGTCCATTTTGTATGCAAATTTGCTGCCATTATTATATCCGATCTTATAACCTCAGTGTACATCTGGGTAAAAATATACCCAAAACTTTAAATGTATCTATTATTTGATTTTCATCGAAATCGGTTCAGAAGCTGTTTTCGAGTAATGTTAGTACAAAGAGAGAGCAAAAAATTGTGAAATTGCATTTTCCCATCTATATTTAATAGCATACAAAACATCTGAAAAATTTGCATGTCACAGACAGACCCATTAGTATTTTATATTTTATCTATACAAATATTATAAAGCTGAGGAGTTTGTTTGTTTGTTTGTTTGGTTGAGCGCGCTAATCTCAGGAACTACTGGTTCGAATTTAAAAATTATTTTTGTGTTGGATAGTCCATTTGTCGAGGAAGGCTATAGGCTATATAATATCACGCTAAGACCAATAGGAGCGGAGCATCAATGACAAATGTTGCAAAAATGGGAAAAATTATTCCTTTTGGGAGATCCGTTGCGTGCGTTGCGTAAACGGTTAAAGTTACGCAAAAATCATGTATGACGGAATTGTTCCCGGAACGTTTATATATACAACGAACGAGCGAAGCGAGTGGGTAATGTAATTCCTAAACCACGCAACGGATTTTGATGCGGTTTTCACCACCAGTTAGATAATTTTTTACGGAAGGTTTATATATATAGCGAACGAGCGAAGCGAGTGAGTAATGTAATTATAATATTCAAGCGAACGAGCGAAGTGAGTGAGTAGTGTATTTATAATATTCAACCGAAAGAGCGAAGCGAGTGAGTAGTGTATTGCACCCAGGCTTTCTTAGCACCCGGGCGAAGCCGGACGGGTACCGCTAGTTATTAATACGAGTGGACAGATTAAAAAATGTATTGTCTACTAGCGATGTTAAACTTCACATGCAATTTAAATGAGGGTCTGTAGATTCGACTTTGTTTCATGTTACGTAATGATTATATTTTATGAAACAAACTAAAGTTGATTCAGTGTTCGAAGTACCTATACATCAATATTGTTGAAAATATCTATTACATAGTCTTAAACTTATTACCTAATTATCCAAAAAGCTGAAGTCTGGTTAGATGAATTTCGTTAGTTTATTAGTTGTTACCATAGATAAGAGAGTTATATAGATAGCCCACTCTATAATGAATGCTCTGACCCTTTTAGTACTGACTGCAAAAACGTATGGCGCTAGTGTGCAACCATAGATAGAGTAGTATAGATATCCCACCCTATCCTTTTAGTACTGATTACTGCCACTATGGAGTATGGCGCTAGTGTGCAACAATGAAAGAAGCGGTAATTTCAAATATTTTACTCGTATCTTTAAATTTAATTTTCCTAGAAATGACGTGCAAATTGAAAAGGTTAATTAAAAAATAAAAGAAATGTTTTTTTCCCAGTTTTATTACAATTTTTCATAATAACAAACTATATTAACATTAAAAAAATAACATTTGAATACTAAATAAGTCACTAAACTAAATTATTATAATATTATCAAGTCATGTAAATATAAAATAATACAATAAAATATTAATAATATAGTTTTCAGAATTGTTTCATAATAATAATATTGATTTTCACGGCTTCATATTTGCAATCTTCACACACTCGGACATTTTTTCGGACTCGATTCATAGGACTATCAAGGAAATCCCTACGATTGATCGCAAAAATCCACTGATAAAATCTCTGTAAATAAAACATTATTTTAAGTATTTTAAACACTTGTCAATCCCAGATTTTTAATATTATAAACATCTGTAAATATTATTATTTAATTCAAACAAAATATAACGACATGAAACTTGAATAAATGTGATTATATGATTTTTAAGTTATAATATCTTACTCATTTCATAGTCATAGATAAATAAATTATTCTTACCTCAGTTTCCTTAGGAAATGAATAAAATGTAATCTTCCCACTATTAGCATTATTGCAATTCGGAACGCAGGACTAAAAAACCATTTTTTTCACTTTTACAAAACACGAATATAATGACTGCATCAGTATACAATGAAACACCCATTTTGACAATGACGTAACATAATGCTGTAGTCAGCTATGTTATGATGCCAGTCATTATGCATTCATTTAATAATATACTACGTTACCTAAGATATTGTGATCATTAATATTCAAAAGTTAGCAGCGCCAATAATTTCGGTTTTTGCAGTCAGAACTAACATGGTCTGAGCTTTTCTATAAGAGTGAGCACACCATGGTTGTTACTCGTTAGTAAAGTGTGTCGATTTTGGAAGGTGTTATATTCACGTATATTCTCTTAATTACCTCATTTAATTTAATAGTGCATTATTTTAGTAGGGGATAAAATATCAAGGCCACATCACTCTAGTTTTGAGATGATCGTAGTTTAAGTTTTTGTATAAAGACATCTAATTTTTTTCTTCTTTTTTTTCGGGAAGAATTAAATTATTTAACTTGTGAAGTCAAACAAAATATTTTAATACTTATTAGTCATAATATAATAAATTGCAGTAGTTATTGCAACATTTTTAAATGCGTGCAAAATAATTGTTCAATGTTGTAAAAATGTTTCAATCTGACAAACTTATGATACAAAAGACGCTATTACCTGAGTATTATTATGTAACTAAATCAATTTTGAAAATTATGAACCCTGCACTCTTCAAATGTGGTTTTTGTGTAAGATTAGTTTAGAGTAAAAGTTTTGATAGTCAGGCTGTGAGTGTGTCTAAAGATTAATTTTAATTATAAGTGGGTTCAAGTCCCGACAGTGGTCATTTGATTTTTTCTTAGATATAGCTCAAAAATCATGGCAGCCTAGCTGTCTAAGATATTTATTATTTTCACCTCTAATTGTTATGTGAATAATATGGTGTGGATATAAGGGGTTTTAAATCGATTGATTTTATCATATACCAAATAAGTGGAAAAGACAAAATTAACCTATTTCATGGCCGAAAGCAATTCCGAACCTTAAAAAGTGAGTAATTTTGATAAACTTACAGCATCGATTTTTAAACCCTGCAGCAAGAGTACGGACGGTGAACTTTTTTAACCAGCTAAACAGTGAGTAGTTTATTGGTTCAATTTTTTTTATTTTCACTTTATACAAATAAACGTTTCTTTGTATCATGTTTTTTTGGGGATAAAAAATGATATAATAAACGAACTCATGATAAATGTTTAGCAGATATTTTTTAATTTTGATTTAAACTGCCAAGTTAATCGGGACTTAATACCAGTTCTTCTTCTTATTTTTTATACTAAAAAATGAAAATACTGTTGATACTTTCATAAGATTTCATATTGGAATCTTGAAAAAATAGGGGATTAAGTAATAGATCAAAAGCCGATTAAACACCGTATAAATAATGGTATTCTTATTTCCTACGATCTCGACTTCTCTTATTTAAAACAACTCTGTAATGTCCGTTTCTACTAGTCTAGATTCCATGAACTGATATAGCAATCAAAATGCGTGATCAGCATCTGATTGGTCGCTGGAAACTTAACACAATCAATCAGATACTTTACGCATCTCTACAGAGCATGCGCTGTTCACGTGATAACTATATCTGTTGGTGGGAAAGACTAAAGGTACCTATTATCTCATAAGATATCTGTGCGATTACATCAAATAATTACGATTGTGCCGCAAACGAAGACGTAAAACTATTTCTATAGTTTATGTAATCAAAGTACCTATTCAGTTAAGGTTTATGTAGGTACGCGCATTAAAGCAAAGTAAATATAACGAGCTGAATTTTTAATATGTTAAGTATTAATTGATATTAGATACATATAATTTCATTTTTTGCGTAAGATCCAACCTGTATAGTTTTTGCGTAAATAATTTTTAAAAACTGAATATTTAACATGTAGACAATAGGCAATCTCGTTTAAGACGCACATTTTTCATATAATTCAACCACTGCACAACTGATAAAGATTAAAATCTAGAAAAGTTTATCTATCTTAACCAATTCTCGTAGATTATGTAAAAATTACAAAAAGACGTGTAGTTCTGAAGATATTTTAATATAAATAATTGAAAATTCATTAAAATAGGTTAAATTCGGTTTTACGCTCTGATCGATCCGACCGCTCTAATGAGTTCGAATTTACATTAATTTAACATTATTTTATATGCTGTCTATCTTTCTATATCCTGCGCTCGGATCGATCTGATCGCAAAACCGAATTTACCCTTGAAAATAAAGTCAAATGACATTTATTTTTTATTGTTAAAATTTCTAAAATAACTCATTAAAATAATCACAAAATTCATTCTTATAATTTTCTGCCCGGTGAGTTAAGAATTAATTAATTCAAGGTGTATAAAAGAGTTATTTAAACGATATTTCAAAGTTCTAATTGATTGAAAATTAAACACTTCAATAACAAAAACCCCGATATCTTTACCAGAAAAAAGAATTAAAAAAATCGTTCTGTTGTTCGTCTTTTTCTTCGTTCTTTCAATCCTCCAATTAATTCTGTGAAATCGAGCGCTTTCAATACAGATAAGCTAATCCTAAAAAAACTGTCTAATCTATACCAGCTGTACATATGAAACGCGTAGGGTTGACCAAAACGTAATAACGTGTGTATTGATTTATCCTTTATTTTTACCATGAACTATATTTTTTTGATGACTTTTTAATCGACATCAAAAAAACTTTTCAACAAAAAAAAAACCTCCTTCAAAAAATCACTAAAAAGAGGAAAATAATGAAATTTTGAGGTCTGTGCCAATTTAATAAAATATGAAGTCGGTTAAAATGTATAGTGATTAATATCTTCTTTTTAATCAACTTCATATTTTATTAAATTGGCACAGACCTCAAAATTTGATTATTTTCCTCTTTTTAGTGGTTTTTGAAGGAGGTTTTTTTTTTTTGTTAAAAAGTTTTTTATTTTTTACTTTTTAGTGTCAAAAAGTGACATTTACCTTAAAAGAATCACACGCCGTTACTCACTTTTATTAAACCGACTTTCTTACGCTATCTGATATGTAAAAAAGTTACATTTACCTAAAGAATCACACGCCGTTACTCACTTTTATTGAAATCAGCCGAACTACTGAACCGATTTTGATGAAATTTCTATGGGACCAATCTAAAAGCATTTCCTTTCAAATAAAAAAAAAATTTTAAAATCGGTTTATAAATGACTGAGTTATGAGGTAACAAACATAAAAAAAAAATACAACCGAATTGAGAACCACCTCCTTTTTTTGAAGTCGGTTAAAAAGGAAGAAGTTCTCAGTTATTTGAAGCGTATTTTTTATATATATATGGTATGTACACCGGTTTCTCCTGCATTTGTGAACCGCTTTTGATGATTATTATTTTACTTAATAGGACATACCTGCGGAGTAGTCCTTTATAAATTTTTCTAAAATCGGTTCAGTAGTTCGGCTGATTTTTTGTTATTATGTATTTTTTATGTATGTTATGTATGAATGTTACCTCATATCTCCTGCATTTGTGAACCGATTTTGATGATTCTTGTTTTAATTAATAGGGCATATCTCCAGAGTGGTTCCACATAAATGTTACGAAAATCGCGTCAGTGGTTTTATTTTTTAACTTCCCATTGGAAGTTATTGTAATGGGTCCGAAAATCGAAATCAAAATGGAGAAAAATTTTTTGTTTCAAGGTCGCTACACTATTTTTAGAAAGATGTCTGTGCAGTGTGTATATGTGTGTATATATATGTGTGTGTGTGTGTGTGTGTGAGTGTGTGTGTGTGTGTACGTACGTACGTATGTGTCCATTTCTTTCTAAGACGAAATCTCGAGAATGAAAATGATATCGACTACGTTAGGGTGCTAATCGACGCGTATTAACGTAAATATGATCTGAAAGAAATTTTTTCAAAATCGGTTCAGCCGTTTTTTGTTTCTTAACCAAATAACCTCCAAAAAAGTAGATTTTACACAATATCTCGCGAATAAAAAATTATATCGACTTCGTAAGGATGTCAATCGAGGCGTGTTAACGTCATTTTGATCCGACATAAATTTTATAAAAATCGGTTCAGCTGTTTTTTTTTTTAATCATTGTTAAAAATAAATAATAATTATGTTTTAATGATTAAAATGATTACTTTTCGGTGTAATATCTAATTCAATTATTATTATTAAATATTTATCAAACTGGGAAGTTCGTCGTGTGGACCTCAAGGGTCGCACTTTAGTCCTAAGAAACGACCCACCTCACGGCTTGTTTACTTTAGTAATCAAATGTCAACACAGAAGTCGGTTAATGGGTCTATTGAATAAAGAAAAGTACCTATTACCTTACAAGTCATAACTTATAAAGATAAGCTAAAACTTGTAGGTAAGTAAAAGACATTATTCTTTTTATTCAATTGACCCAACATTGTGCAAATTACGTAGATATTGTAAAGCCACTAAAAAGTAAAAAATAAAAAAACTTTTTATCAAAAAAAAAACTCCTTCACAAAAGACACTAAAAAAAGAGGAAAAAATAAAATATTGAGGTCGTAGCCAATTTAATAAAATAAAAGTAGATATATAAAAAGTTTTTGCAATTAAATTGGCGCCGACCTCAAAATTTTATTATTTTCCTTTCTTTTTAGTGGCTTTTTTGAAGGAGGTTTTTTTTATTAAAAAGTTTTTTTATGAACCCTTGTACATTTTTTTGCAAAATTACTTTACGAATGGTCTTTATAATTGATGTCAAGTATAAATATCATATTTTCGAAAAAAAATTGTCTGTGTCTGTCTGTCTGTCTGTCTGAGCGCAGTCGATTTGTATGTTTGGTTGCTTATAACTAGAGAACTACTGCATTAATT
Source organism: Mongoloraphidia duomilia (assembly GCA_039654895.1). Classification (NCBI taxonomy): domain Eukaryota; kingdom Metazoa; phylum Arthropoda; class Insecta; order Raphidioptera; family Raphidiidae; genus Mongoloraphidia; species Mongoloraphidia duomilia. The sequence continues at coordinate 33,345,043 of CM077521.1, read as the reverse complement.
TTGATAAAAATTATAGTTAATCGTTAGCTTAAAGTTCAACTTAAAATAAAGCTACAAATCATTTTGTTAGGCCCTCGGGAAGCAACATAATCCCGTTATGTAAAATTGAGGGGGAGGAAGCCGCGGGTACTTAAATAAGAAAAACTATAAATCGTAGACAAAAAATGTTTATGCAAAAGTTGTAGATAATTTGTCCTCTACAAGATTGATAATAACCATTTTTTACAAAAAATGGAACGGAACCGAGAAATTCGCAAAAAACCGTCTATCGTGAAATTGAACCTCGAATATCTGCTAACACCGGCACGATATCGATGGGGACTTTTTACACGTTTTTTAAAACACCATAACGAAGGTAAATAAAAAAAAATCAGCTAACTGGGCATTATTCTGCAGGTGGGTCGTTTTAATATCTAAAATTACTGGAGTAAGAGTGTGAGTGAAAATTCACGTGAGACTGGGCCCTTTTCACACACACACGGTTTCCGTATAAACGGTATCGTGACGGTTTAGTAATGTAGGCATGAATATGCAAGCTGTCGTTACCGTGATGTAGCCGTCCAAATCGATACGGACCACGGTTCTACGATCTATTGCGAAGTATCATGCTTACATTACTAAACCGTCACGGTACCGTTTATTCAGAAGAGGTGTGTGTGTGAAAAGGGCTTTATACATGACTTAAAAGTTGAGACGAGTGTGAGAAACACTCAAGCGACAATTATACCTATATTTAACCATAAATTTAATGTACAACATCAAAGCTTTGTTGATCGAAGTTAATGGCAGCGCGCAAACAGCCCTTCAATAATTACATTTTTTTTTGCAGTGCCTACAATTTAATTATATGAAGTGGTTAATAGGTTTCGGAAGGGTTGATTGAAATTACATTAATCGATACACAATTAGAATTAATTTACATGCATTTACATTTTGAAAATTCAATCCATTGCATCGGTAGAACTATCTGCTGCTGACGGATGATAATGAGATTAACATATAATAAAAATTGGTAAAAACATTTGAAATGGACGAATAGTACATTGTGTTACCAGGGCATAAAGTTGGCGCTTGCGACGAGTTGCAACCATCAACTCTCTGCCCGATTAACACAGTGCAGTTTTTTGTAATAAGTGCGATGAAAGAACAATATTAAATACTTACAAAAACACCGTAAATGCAATATTGTAGGTTAGGCGAACTGTCAGATTCAGATATAGTTTCCAGCATGTAGGTACATATGAAACTTGTACTGCTGATAGATCAAAAATCGTGAAGTCAACATAGGTGCAGGTATACCTATGTTTACAAGTAGATTTTACACAATATCTAACGAATAAAAAATTATATCGACTTCGTAAGGGTGTCGATCAAAATAGGTCAAGCCGTTTTTTTTTTGTTTACATAAGACGACTGCAAAAAAGTAGATTTTATACGAAATCTCGCCCAAAAAAATGTTATCAACTTCGTTGAGGTGTCTATCAAAGCATGTTAACGTCACTATGATCCGACATAAATTTTATAAAAATCGATCCAGCCGTCTTTTTAATTTATTGTTAAAAATAAATAATAATTATGTTTTAATGATTAAAATGATTACTTTTCTGTGTAATTTCTAATTTAATTAATAGTATTAAATATTTATCAAACTGGGAAGTTCGTCGTGTGGACCTCAAGGGTCGCACTTTAGTCCTAATAAACGACCCGCCTCACGGCTTGTATAAGTATATGGTTTACAATCATCGCTTACTTTCGACCCAAAAAGAATTTCCCAAGGGATGTAAACTTTACTTTTGATCTGTGCGTGCGCGACATTTATTTTTCGTCATTGACATGGAAAAGACAATTTTTGTCTCCAAAAACAAGTATAAGTATGTAATAATGCGCATTCAGTGCATGTATTACAAAAAGTGCTCAACAAATGCCACTGATACACATATATCAGGATTCAGGGGTTACTACAAAGTTGGTAATTTTTTACCCGACTGCGCAAAGCAAGAGGGTATTGTTTTTCACGCGTATCTGACTGTGTAGTATTCTTACTACCCTCGTAGCATGCCAACGATGGATTTTAATAAATGAGGTGTCATATCGATTAGTCTAAACCGATGGTTATAGGCTAGGTTTTGTTTTTATAAAACCAAAATGGCGGCCGTAAAATACAAAATGGCGGTAGAGACGAAAAAAAAAACTGCGTACCATATTGAGTGGTATGTCACTGAATAGGTCTTTCAAAAACTAAAAAGTTGTTAATAAAAAATTATTAAAAAAAAAACCCGACTGCGTAAAAATCGAATAAACACCATCAGCCCGGTTTCGCTTCGCAGGAGAATTTCTCGCGTGGGGGATAATAAATCGTAATTCTAAATATACGTGGGCGATGCCACGGGTAACGTTTAGTCAACCAATAAACTTAAAATAGTACCTTTTTTTATTGAGTAAAATAATAATTTTTTCAACAAAATGAGATTGAAAACAATATCTGTATAAGAGGGATAAAAATCGAAAAAAAATCTATGTTCGAGTCACCATATTTCGGTCAATGTCTAACCCCAAAAAAATTTCGACCCAGCATTTTAAAAGAAATTTTGTCTATTTTTTTTTCTACAAAGCAATGCCTATACCTATCTCTGACCCAAAAAAAGTTATAGGCAAAAAAGCAAAAAAAAGTAGAAAAATCGAAATTTTGGCTTTTTTTTCTTTTTGTTTCAACATTTTTGGCATAAAAAAATGTTTTAAAATTTTTTAAATAAGCAATTTCGATGGGAAATTCAATTCTCTACAAAAAGTTTCAAATAAAGTATATCGAAGTTTTGCTTCGTTTGCGAGATATATTGAAAAAACTGAAAAGGGTGCATTTTCACCCCTATCTCCAATTTCCACCCTCTAATTTAATAGCACTCCGCGGTTTTTTCTTCTTAAATGGCTCATTGACCGATTCCTGCAATAAAAACCCGTGAACGTCTTAGTTCCTTATTGCCCTGTATTTTTGAACGTAATAAATAGCCTATTTGAAGAAATTATGTAAATATCTCACTATGCTAACTTATAAATTCAATTAATTTATAATATACTTGTTAAATCCATTTCGCTTGTTTCTTAATAAGGAAACTGGTGTTTCTTGAATTGGTTTCTTCTGTTTAAACTCTGGACTCTTTGAAATTCGTTTGGGCCCAAATTAATATCCGAACAAGAAGAAATTAATTAATAAAGACACAGTAAGTTCACTCTGCTGTTGTGTTTTATTTTATATTTCAGGATGAGAAAAGATCTAGTACTCCAATTAAAAATAATAAACTTAAATTCAAATACAGCACATGCGTAAAAAGTAGCTATTTTATGGGGAAGGAAACAAAAAAGAATTAAATGCATTTTAAATTTGTTTGCGTCTCAAAATGTTTGTTCTTATTAATTATGACCAACTATATTATAATGTCGATGCATTTTATTTTTTTATGGGCGGCCCACGATTTTTTTGTAATTATTTTTTATGCCCTTCTGAATAAAATCGCTTTACTTAATTTTATTTTACATATAGGACGAAATATCGGATACATATTTGTGGTATGTATTTTATAAGATAGACCAGAACAAAATGAACTAATAACTTTGTTATAAAGCTTTTATCCTGTCACGACTAGAGCTAATTGACAAGGCTTACCTTATCTCTCTATACGTGGTACGGGATTTCGATCGGCTGGAATGACATGTGATTTAAACTTTTACTTTAATTAAATTTCATTATACGGTATGACCTCTCTATAACGGACAGTTATGCTTGTTATGATAAAATTGATTTATAAAACGTTCAAAACAAATATTCTTTGACTTGGCTTTGAGAAAAATGTCCAGAATGCATATAATTTCTAATTGGGGCACTTAATTAGCCTTTAATGAGTCTTTAATTACTCCACGAACAAAACTGTGATACTCATTGTTCAAACCATTTTTTCGCTAATGTTCTACCAACTTTTTGTGCAAGTCGTAAATTTGTTCATTTTTTCAAAAAGAAAAAGCATTTAAATCCTAATAAGAGCAAATCGAATGTCTTTAATGAGCCTTTAATTACTGTATGAACAAAAAAGCTATTTTTATTGTTTAAACCAATTTTTTGCTCACGTTCTGCTAGCTTAAGCGGTAGAAGAACTATCATTTTTTAAAGATGTCCAGAACATTTAATTTCTGATTAAAGCACAGAATTAGCCTTTAATGAACCTTCAATTCTCCATATGTCTGTTCATGATTCTGCTGACTTTGCTCTTCCAGCTTAATAAATAAATCTTGTTATGAAATTATAAAAAATATTGCTACAAAATAAATATTTGATAAATAATTATTAGATAGATACCTACCTACTGTTTAACAAAAATACACAGTACACTGTACAATATGTATTAGAAAATACACTATTTTGTCGGGAGGGTTCTGCACTAGGCGACCTGAGTTTTTTTTTACAATTTAATGATATTTTTGCCTAAGAAAAAACCTCTTGTTCTTCTGAAATTGGCATTTTTTGGAAGTGTAAATAGTTTTGCTAAGAATATGAGATAGTCTGGAATCGGCCCTGTTCGTGATATCTTATGCTATAGGTTTCTGGACATCTAGAGTCAAGGTAAAAGTCTAACCAGAACTCCACCATTGCAATGAAGTTTGGGTGGCACACTCAGAAATTTTACTGTAACCTATGGTCCGGTTTTTACAAGTGGCCCTTTTCTAATGTGGCGTGGCATCCTGGAGGGCCATAATATGGTATAATATGTCAAAACTCACCGCACACTTGAAAGGTACATATTATTTTCTATCAATTCTGATCAGTGATCCACAGCCATACACTTTACCGTAGATAGATGTTTACATAGAGTCTGAGCTCTTTCCACAAAGACGAGAAATACGGTAAATCGGATTTCTCGTATTTCATTACAGTGTTGCCGCATCGTTTTCACGTCGAATGCATATATACAAAGTGTTTTCCAAAGCATACCCACGCTTTAAAAAACACGTACCAAAACAAGTACAGTTAGAAGTTAATGTATTCAAAATCTCTTTTTCTCATTTTACTGAAGTCTGTTCAGATATGGCAAAAGAAACGTGTAGGACGTAGGTATTTGTTACAAACAAACTATTTTGTTTGACTTAGCGAATTATTCGTTTAGTGCAGACATTGATTTAACCAAAACACGTTGAATCAAACGCAAACAAATTGAGATATGTATTTCAGTATATAACTGTTTTCTTGTTTAATCCAATATATTTTAAAAAGTTTTTACAACGCCTGCTCTGGAAGTTGACTTTTCGAGCGGTGTATGTCATCTCCGAAATACACAATAATCGCATACTTGACTATATGTGTTTCATAAACGCACATGTTCGGTTAAATATCACATAACTGCACGGATTCCGCCTAAACTGTACTACTATAGAAATATAACCTCACGAACACAATCTGTACTTAACTCACTCTATCGTTTTCACTTTACTAGAGACTACTGAAACGCCATCTAATGTCGCGATAATAATTTACTTTTTATCGTTCATGTATAGTAATTAAATTAGGTGTAAAAAAATGAAAATTCAATAAAAAATCATTTTAATATTGCAATTTTTTATAAATTAACTCAAATTTAAACTGTCCAAAAACGGTGCAAAGGTGGCCAAAAACGGTACTTCTACCCTATTTCTCTCAAAGTCAACTTCCAAAGCAGTACTTGTAAAAAGTATTGTATGCTACAGGTGGGATAAGTAGCAAATATGACAGTCGTGATTACGACATTCGCTGTAAGGTTTATGAGGCATTCGTATGAAGACGAGTGTGGTTTGTCGCAACGAGCCGTTAGGCGAGTTGCGACAAACCACACTCGTCTTCATACGAATGCCCCATAAACCTTACGCTCATGTCGCAAAACACGACTGTCAGATTATTTGCTACTTATCCCACATGTAGCATAAATTACTATTTTTTTACAATTAATTTATAAATGATCTATTACGGCCGAATTACGGCTTAATATTTTTATCATCGATAATATCAATTAAATATAATTATAGTCCAAGCAACGAACGAAAAATAGCGGAAAAAATTCATGTAGAAGCCAATTTTGGCACTTTTGTAGGGGAAGGTGTCCTTAACAACATACTAAAAGTACTGGTGGGTGGGAGTGGAGCTAAGGTGGGTAGACCGAGAGTTAGTGACGCACGTTTCATGACGTGTTTGATGCACCTTGAAATTTTGTGTAGTAGTATCTACTGAATAGATAAGCAGGTAAATATGCGTTGGCTTGACCTACCTGGGAACACCTGGTGAGGGGGGGTCTCTAAAGGTCCCCTTTATTACTTTTTTCGAAATATCTCAGAAACGGTCGACTTAAGCAATTCTTCCATTATGTAATGTTTTAAAGAGGATCAACAAACTGATAACAAGATCAAGTTTTGTCCGTCACTCTGTATAGGAGACTCGATGACACCGCATCGCACGTTACAGATCAGCAGTCGGTATCAACAAGACAGTTGAATGATACCTTTACCCAGCCGATAACTATGGCAACTACCTCAGCAGCTCTGTCGCTAGGTCGCTCGACTCGGGGGGATTACCACGTGCATTCATCATTGATTGGCCACACTGCTTTGCTGCTTTGAATGTTCAGTCTTTTAAGAACCGGTTGATCCCTTCATGCGTATTGTTACAAAACTGTTTTCTGAGTTGGCGGAATAAATATTTATTTACAATAATTAAAAACACAATAATAATGAACGCAACAACGAAAAGTCAATTCTAACAATCAACACAAGTAAACAATAACTAAACAGTAATTACAAAGCAAAACAAACAACTATATACAATAATTCGCAATTATTACCACTACACTCGTATTTATTTATCAATTTGGTTATTTATATCACGACACTATTTATTTTACTGCTCCAACGTAGACTTGAATGCGTGACTCACCGTTGACTGCTTCCTTCACTCACTCGCACTGCTGTTTATATAGGCTGCGTGGCATAAGCCTAGTGTGTTCTCGCTTTCTCTAGAACTTTCGTGCATGTACCAGTTGTTACAGTAAGCGAACCCCGTTTCTCAGAACTCTTGCCTGTCGTTTATATACAGGGTGATCCGTAACAGTATTATTCTTGCCACCGTCCTCTTTTTCCCGGACCTTGTTGTCTTTTTTAGGGCGTCCGGGGGAATTTTTCGAATTTATCGGGGGTTTAAGGAAATTCCTAAATCCACACTTATTGTCATAACGAATGTTTTTATCCATTTTTGTAGGAGTTTTTGGGTTATAATAGTTACACCGAATGAATGAATGTAAGAAAACTAAATTTAGTCGACTAAAAAATGATTATTCAGTGGCTGCAAGTAAAATGTCCGGGTTTTTGACATATAAATTCTGGTTTTAAAAATATTATTATGGAACACTAGATGCGTATGTTTAGTATAGTTGACCTAACACTATCAGTGAAACAAAATAGAATAATCGTTTGCCATTGTTGATGAAAAATTGAAAAATGGCTAGGGTATTTTTAAACAGGTATAATAAAACGGCCTATCGAGTTACTTCAGTAATTGTTTGTAATTTACTGTTTGATGACATAAAATGTGAGTTGCATGAAATCTGATATTAAGAATGCAGCGAAAGAAAACTTTGAAAGCACAAGAATTGCTAAGGGAATTGACTATCGTTATTATTAAAGAAAACGTTTCGAAGAAAACATTTTATGATGTTATGGAAATATAAAATGTTTTTTTGAGTTTTTTTGCTGAATTTTAGGCAGAATAAAATGATCAAATGAAATGGAAAAAAGTGCTTAAATTTGGACGAAATATTAAAGTATTTCAATGATAATATTTTTCTGCAAACACTGGATTTTCCTATTTTGTAGACACCCTAAACAGTACTGACCAGAATTTAAACTTAACGGAATTTCGTAGACCATAACTCACCGACACGTGATAGACATTTTTTATTTTGGTTACCTACATCAGTAAATATAACAACGTTCGACCTTTACTCAAAGAGTTACCTATCCTTTTCAAATTTCTGTGCATGTATTATTAGCCGTAATCGCGAAACAAATAGTCATAGACAAAATAGTCATTATACAGTGAAAATAGTTGGCAAAACCAAAAGTGCACATCCCGCTAATTAGTATGATAAAAATATTGAAAAAATTAAAAAAAATAATTAAAAAAACATTATTATTACTGTTTATATTACTGTCTTATATTTTTTTTTAAATATAAATAAAAAAATTTAAAAAAAATATAAATAAATTAAAAAAAATAAATAAATATCAAGTGAAGTAATAATATGGAATAGGATGAAAAAAAAAGTTATGATGTCGGTCGGAATCGAACCGGCGTACTTGTCCGCAAGAAGCAACAGCCTTATCCATTACTCCACGAGCTCGACGGATGATCAGCTACTTTTATCGTATAGCAGTGTAGTAGCATTTAGTTTTTCTACAATTATTTATACTGTACATTGTACAATAATATATTATTATTAGCTGTCAAAAATAATAAAAAATTAAACTATAGTGAACGCATTTCAGTAAATTTAAATAGGGCTCTAGTGTGATAATAAACAAAGCGAATAAAACATAAACCGAAGCGATTCGTCAAGAATTGCGACCTGTAGAGCTCGGACGTACTTACTTACAGACCAACCGACAACTGCTGTTCGCAATTTTCAGTTTCAATTTTAGGAGTAATTATGAACTCGAATCAATCTAAAAATGGTTTCATTTTATAGGACAGAATCTCCATTTTTCAAAAAGCTACAATTTGAATGGATATCGTGCGAAATTAACTTAGATATAACTTCTTGTATGAGCGAAGCTCAGCTCTGACGTGCAAAGCGATAATAGAGCACATCCGCTAGTAGTCTAGCGGTATGTGCAATTGACTTTTTATAACAAAAAAAAATTCATCAACGGGAGTTTTATATTTATATTTTGAGAAACTGATGAGCTGAGTCAACCTAGGGGTACAAGGGTAATTTGCCAGTCTTGGCAGGGTGTGAAAAGAGTAAAAAAACTTGTTTTTTTGAAAATAACTAAAACGCTGGACTTGAATCAAAACCGTTTTTATAGAGATTTAATTTGTTTGTTTTTTTTTTAAATAAATAGAAAAAAATACCAAAGGTCGATATCGCTTTTTTATTATCTCAGTATTGAAAAGGATGCTCCGTTTCATGTCGTCAATCAATGATATGCTATACAAAGTCTGCGATGTATCTGTTCCGTTTTATATATTTTTACAGAGCTATAGTGCGGTTACACCAATTTTCAACTTCTACTGTAATAAATTTTATGTTTTGGCGTTACTGGAATCAGTAGTGGATTTATGAAGAGGATAATCTATGTGAAGGGTGAAAAAACTGGTAGATTTAAGTGCCAAAATTATTTTTTAAGAATCTTAAAAACGTTTATTATTTTAATAAATTGGGATTTATGATAAAAAATATGTGCAATGTACTGGAAATTCACCAAGAACCGTGTTCGACTGGTCAGTGTAGAGAGCAGTACTACATTGTATCGTGTTTGGCGTGTTCTAGTGTGACCTTCAGTGTTACACTTTTACCACCGTCGCAGGGAGGTCGTGTAAATAAAGTGCAACATGGCCTACACGAAGATCGTGTACACTCAGGGCCGGATTTAGAGGAGGGCAACCGGGGCTACAGCCCCAGGGCCTCCACAAAAGAGAGGCCCCCACAATAGAGACTTCGGAAAAAAATTCTCTGAATTCTCGGTTATTAAATTTTGTCGTTGAAAATATGCTAAGCCGCGTTAATAATTTTAATAAGTAATCATGAGGAAATGTTTTTTGACTTCCACTGCACAATAATTACGTGGTTTTGGCATTTCGATGAGTAAACGCGGGAACTAGATTTCAGCGAAATCATCAACGATTTTTCAGCGAAAAAAGCTCGGAAGGTTCCGTTCGTTAACGCTAAAATTTAATTTCAGATAATTCTTGTTTCCGATTATATTTATATGTTTGTTAAATAATAAAAGAATCTATACTTGGTTTCACAATAAATTATTTATTGGAAAACTCGACTGAAAAAAATTGTCCACTTTATTTGGAAAATAATTTGGGGCCAGGGGGCCTCCACTCCTTTGTTGCCCCGGGGCCTCCAGACCTCTAAATCCGGCATTGTGTTACACTACTCAACACTGACACGGTGCTAGAGTTACACTGGTGCAAAACTACTCGCCACTAGTGTCACAAAGTGCATACCACCTGAAAACGCTATAAGGCTATAATGCGCAGAAAATCAACAAAATTTGAAATTGCATGGGTTTTCCTATGGGCGCCAAAATGAAATGCAGGACCCTGTAGTCATCAAGCAAATGAAATTGGAAAAAGGCGGGAATAGAAACTGAGGAGAATATCGTTGAGGGTGTTAAAAATAATTATTATATCCTGTATGAAATTAATATTATCCGTGCGTAGCTCAGGTGTTGAAAATGAGTTTAAAACAAAATTTAATTATTAATTTAGCATTTCATTGCTTTTAGTTAACGGTGTATTTGAATTTGTTTTAAAATCTTTTCAATACAAGCCGCATTTATACGCTTTCAAAAGTTGCTTAATTTACTTTTTCAATGAACTCAGAGCTTAATGTGAGTATCGTTAATGTAAATCTTTATTAAGGTTCGTTATCATTAATCTTTTCGGCATTTATCAAATTATTCGTTTAATACGAAAGCTATATATTTGGAGTGGATTTTCACAAGGAATGACAGTGGGTGGTACTGAGGTAGAATCGATTATCGTTTTTAAGCTTTCTGTATACAGAAAGCTTAACATCGATATAATAACCTATTATCTGAGACTTACCTGGCTTCAGATAATAACTACCTTTTAACCGACAATTACTCCAATTAAATTACCGACTTATTCTTTTGTTATATCTTGCGCTAGCAGCTAAATGTAGAACAGCTTCGATTACAAATATTTGCGTAGACATTCATGGTAGTGATGGGACTCGAGTTGTGTTTCACTCGAGTGGTTTTTATTTTATTCGCACTCGAGACAAATTTATTTTTACTCGGCTTTCGAGTGACTTGAGTGACTCGAATCGTCGAGTGACTCAAAACGGCTAGATCCACTCGATTGGCGAGTTGACTCGAATGGCCTGTAGTGACTCGAGTGAGAAGTACAAGTTAAGACATGCTTAGCCGATGTATGACATACAATATACATGCCTTGGCTCATTTACACGGGTATAGTTGTGGGTAGAGTAAAGTAGCAAGAGTGGTGGTAGTAGAGTAGAGTTACTTTGCCACATGTTGCTAGTAACTCTACTCTACCACCTACTACTTACCCTACTCGCTACTCTACTCTACTGACCGTTTATACGGGTAGAGTTACTCTGCTCTATCAAATACTTGTCTCATTACTCTACCCGTGTAAATGAGCCTTATCTTTCATTTGAAATTCAGTACATAGTTTGAGTTTTTTTATTTGTTAAATGTTTGTGTAAACTGTAAAGCTGTTTGAGCGAGAGCTACACTGAATGTGGTTAGTGGTTACTCATTATTATGACCTGCCTGTATGTAAAAAATTAACTCGAATTACATTGCCACTCGAGTGACTCAAGTGAAAAAATCTCACTCGAGTCTCATCACTAATTCATGGATACGTCTTTTATTCGCCAACCTTGAAATAGGATAAGAAATATTATCTTAATTAAATAAAATATGTACCTATATATTATAACTTCCATGTTCCGTAGGGAAATATAAGTATGGTGATGGGGTCGAAAAATTGTGTGCAAGATACCTAAGATCAGATTCTGATTGTACTATACGTTCAAAACGTAAATAAAAGTGTTTCTTCGCATGGCGGCTGTGCGGGCGTCTGTCTGTCTGTTTGTTCGTTCACAATAACTTGTGCAAAAAGCGTCGAATTGAATGATTTTTTTTCAATGTTTATTTCAGTAGGTAAGGGCTCCAGGATTGTTGATTTTAGTGCCAATTGGATAAGTGCTTATGGAAATATAGGTACCTACCTACGCAATTTTGTGCATATTTTGCACCTAAATAATATCGTCTAGGGCTTTCTGACCAATTCCACTGACATTTTTCGTATTAAAAGTTTTTTTGAAAAATGACTTTGAAACAGATACTGACTTCTAAAAAATCGGAGTTTTTAAAACCTGAATAATTTAAAGGTTACAGAAAAGCGCGGTTATAATGAATGTAAAATATAATATTTATTTGTATTGGCTACACCGTGTACGTCAAATACATAGTATAAAAAAGTCTACAATAATTAGATGTAATCACCAATATTTAAAAAAATGTTGGTAATCATAAATTCACAAATTTTAATTTCCAAAGAAATCCACGTATTTTGAGGACGCAATGTGGTCTTGTGTAATAAAATCTAAAGCCGATCCCGGTAAATTTATAAAGATTAAAGAAAATCTAAGACTAAATATACATCAAGATATAAAATGTATTATTTGTTCTTATGATTGAATAAGTTTTATAAAGTAAATTAATAATACAGTTAATATTTTACCGTGAAATCTTGTTGAATGGGCCGCGTTGAGGTAAAGGAAACTAGCTCACAATAAATATTATAGTCCAAGCTCTGACCGTACAAAAGTCTGGACACTACTAAAATTTTATTTTTTAATTTAACAGGTTTAGTATTTTACGATGAAAAACATCAAATCGGTGGCAGAATTCAATTTTTTAAACATTTTTTGTTGCCAGTATCTCGAATACGGCTCAACACTACTTGATGAAATTTTATACAAATTATTAAGAAGTTCAATTATTTACAATTATCATCGTCTGTCTTGCAAACTTTATTTGCAAACCTGGCAGATCTCATATTGAACATTTATCCATTTAAAGAGAGGCCTGCCAGGAAGGAAAAAAAATTCATGGAAGACTATAATAATTGTAAATAATTGATAGTTCTCTATAACCTGTATAAATTTCATTATAAGTTGTGTTCAGCCGTATTCGAGATAAAATTAAATTAGTGTGCCACCGATTTGATGCTTTTCATCATATTATTATCTGTTAAATTCAATAATAAAATTTAAGTAGTGTTATCCAATAGACTTTTGTACGGTCAGCGTTTGGACTATTATCCTTATTTTTTTTTTTTGGTATTTTAATATTTTTCGTAAATTGTCAAACCGCCGTTTATGTTTATTTTTCTAATTCTTAAGACATTTACATAGTTGTGATGCAATTAACTCGTTTTTGAAAACAACATCAGTCAGCTTTCTTTAATTCAAAACAGTTGTAATAACAATTTATCGGAAAAAAATCTGTAATTTATATATATATTTGAAAAATTAGATAATCTATAGATTTCAGATTTTACTAGACTTTTCAACTGAACTTCAGAATTTTTAAATTTAATAAAATGTTACAGCACTGCACATCAGCGATGATTCTAGAAACCCCATTCCGGCCCTCTTATTATAGATCGGTTTACGTTCGTGGTGGTAATATTGGAAGGCTGCGTATACACACCCAGAAAACAAGTCCCTTGAGAGTCAGACAAAGTTGATTGAGTGATCAAATAGAAGGAGATAGTAACAGGTTGTTAGATAAAACTCGGTTTACACGAACGTAGTCATCGTGGAAATTAACTTTTGCACTAATTTAAATTCTTAAAGCGTACGATACAGAACTTTCTTAATCCGAATTAACTATTAATACAATATGAATGTCTTTACGATAATGTTCGAAAGCCGGTAATATTATGATTATATTAATATTATTAGTATTAACTAATATGCACGTTGTTAAAGTAAGAATAAAAGATGATTTCTCACTTTAGCTAGTTAATGTTCACATTAACTTAACTTTAATTATGCCATTCAAATTGGTAACATATGAATGGCATAGTTAAAGTTAAGTTAATGTGAACATTAATTAGCTAAAGTGAGAAATCATCTTTTATTCTTACTTTAACGACGTGTATATTAGTTAATACTGTAACAAAACTGTTTTCTGAGTTGGCGGAATAAATATTTATTTACAATAATTAAAAATACATAACAATGAACGCAACAACTATATACAATAATTCGTAACAATTAACTATATACAAGGACTATTTACATCACTGTATTTATTTCAGATTTATTTCAGATTTATTTCTAACGTTTATTTATGTCAGTCATTTACTTAGTTACTTCAGTACTATTTATTTATATCCACTCCACTATTTATATCACTGTACTGACTGATTGACTGATTAATATGTATATCCACTTGACGGCAGGAGTCACCATTGACTGCCTAATATTTATATCAGACGCACTTGATTGCACGAGTCACTAATGACTGCCTAATCTCCGTTGAACTGATTACTTGCGTGAGTCACCGTGGACTGCTTGATGCACGCCTTACCATGGACTGCGTATTCGACAATACACTGACTGACTTGATTGCACGCCTCACCATGGACTGCGTACTCGACAATACACTGTCTGACTTGATTGCACGCCTCACCAGGACTGCGTATTCGACACTACACTGACTCCCGTTGACTGATCCGGTGACTGACCGACCCAACACGATACACTCCTGGTTATATACCTGCGTTGCCTACGCCCAGTGTGTGCGAGTTTTCTCTAGCGCTCTCTAGAACATTCCGGCAGGTACTCGTATCTTCGATACCATTCCACGTCTCACCACTGTGACCTTTCCCTCTCGTCGCTTCTATTAGAGGCAGTGGCATAACATCTTGGGGTTTGCTACAATACTAATAATATTAATATAATCATAACTTTAACGGCATTCTACTTATAAATGACTACCTAATCGAAATTGTCAGAAGGAAGCATACCCTATAACCAAAAATTGTGATTATTTTTTGTAGTTATTTAAAAGGATATACTTTCAGATTGGTCACGTAGAAATTTCATCAAAATCGGTTCAGTAGTTCGGCTGATTTTTATAAAAGTGAGTAACGGCGTGTGACTCCTTAAGATAAATGTCACTTTTTGACACATCAGACAGCGTAAGAAAGTCGGTTCAATAAAAGTGAGGAACGGCGTGTGATTCCTTTAAGGTAAATGTCATTTTTGACACTAAAAAGTAAAAAATAAAAAACTTAAAAAAAAACCCTTCAAAAAGTCACTAAAAAGAGGAAAATAATGAAATATTGAGGTCTGCGCCAATTTAATAGAATATGAAGTCGGTTAAAAAATATAGTACCTACCTATAGTGATTAATAACCTCTTTTTACCCGACTTAATATTTTATTAAATTAGCGCAGACCTCAAAATTTCATTATTTTCCCCTTTTTAGTGGCTTTTTGAAGGAGGTTTTTTTTTTGTTAAAAAGTTTTTTTTTTAATTTCCACTATTAGGTACTTATATAAAATGAAAAATTTTACAAAACTCCCGAAATAAAATTAGCGAGACTTCTGTTTGTAATTTCGTTGCCTTAAATGGAAACAGTAGTTGCAAAGGTGACGTATTAATAAGATTCTTTTTGCGATATAGAATCAAAAACGAGCCGAAATTATTCACAATCCATTAAGTGGAGCCCACTTAATGGATTGTGAATAATTTCTTTAATTTTAAAAGCATGAAAACAGTTTATTGGGTTCATATAGTCCTTTGTTGAAGGAAAGCCGTTTTCTATTGCACAGAGCTGTACACAAAGCTTTTAATAGCGACAACTTTGTCTTGCCTCTGAATGCTTAATGTTCAAATTAATTGCTGTGAACTTTGAACGAATTCAGTGGGAACTGTTCGATGTGTAGCGACACTCGAGTCTGTAATTAATGTCCGAACACGCGATAGAACGCCAATAATTTTATTTGAACTTTACAGTTTCCATACTATACCAATTTAAAGGATATTGTCTGTGCTCCAGAGAATAGACTATCGTTTTACTTTACAGACTATCCATGAATCTCTTAAAGAGGGATGGAACCTTAAGTGTGAATACATTGAATATAAAAAAAAATTTCTTCCATAACGTCTAAAAGCGTGGGGCATTTGACGAATTAAATGAAATATAGGTACAGTGCTCTCACGCTTTTAAACGTTATATAAAAGAAAGACAATTATTTTATACTTTTTGGTGTGTTGATATAAGCGTGTTTTTTTTGAAGTAAAAACTTCCTTAAGCGCGTTAGGCGCGCTTTGCCTGGGTAGTGAACGAAAGTGAATCGTTCGCGTTCGCAACCCGACGGTGAGATTCGCTGAATCTGGGTTACTTGACTCAAATACGTACACGTATTTGCAGTATGCTGTTAATACACGTCTAGGTACTGACGGCACGCCGCACAGTTGCACCGATAGTGATGTAAGCAGCGTCTTTGCGTTGTATGCATAGGAACCTCGGTTTGAAACCTTATGGCACCATAGAATTTTTGACGTATTTTATTCTAAATTCTACATGATATTTATTTATATATTTTTAATTTTTGTTATATTCTTTCTTTGCCAATAATTATATTTTTTGAAACCAAGGTGGAATAAATTAAAAATATAATTTTAGTAATAAATTATTTTTAGTTCATAAATTAAGGTATTAAGGTTAAGGTATTATATTCATTAAATTTAATTGTATTATGGGTCGATTTTAATATGTTTATGATTAAACTGTGTGATTAAAAAATTATATATTATTGGGATCCGTCAAATGAGCATATGGCATCTGGTGGCACAAAATTGTACTCAAAACGAGGGAAAATTTTATATGCTAACAGTGCAAATTAATCATGAAATTGTTTATTACAAAAACAAAACAAGTAAAATAAACAAAAAGTTTATCGAAAATGGAATTCGCGACGTTTTCTAATATCATGGCAATAAACACTGTTCGTTATTGCCTTGTAAAACTTACTTTACAGAGAATTATTTTCTAATGAAATGTGGAAAAAATGTATTTATGAATTAAAAAAATATTTTATATTAATAATAAGATGTACTTATTATCATACTGCACTACAGACAAATTTATAGGATTAACTTTGTATACAAATATTTTGAGGTTAGTAAGTTACCTACTTATCACAGTATAACTTATTATGTTGCAGTTATGTGTTTACATTATTCACCTAACCCAGCCTTAAGGCGCATTGAACGCGGATGATCAATTTCGTGGAGATTTTCTTTTAATTTTGATCTTTTTAAGCAATATGTCGTAAAGATTACTACTTTTGACAGTTCATTTTGTATGCATTTTTCTCGTTATATTTCCGACATTTGATAATATGCCCGGCTTTGAGAATCCGTTCTCCTTCAACGTAATTCCTTTGTTTAGGATTCGTACCGGCCCAAACACAAATTGCACTTATATTTATCATTTCTTATCACTTTGAAAATCATAAAATTACACGCAAAAGTATACCCCGTATGTGAAATGTCCCCCCCTCTGCGCCATGTTTTTTAAGCTCCACCTATCTGACGGTATATTTTAAAATTAGAAAATCGGAAGTTTTCACTTCTGTCGTGTGGTCATAAGCACACACCCATTTTTTTTAATACCTATGTATTTTTATTTTCAAATTTTTAGTCATTATAATATTATATTATATTTAAATTTTAAACGACTAGACACGTTTTCCCGCCATCAACGCCGTCACTTCCACCACATGTTTTTGATTACATTTTTTGTTGTAATCTACATTACAAATAGATTATGAAACAATTTGTTTGATTAATTTTCTGAAGTTTTTTTCTATAATGAAAAATTTTTCAAAAGTGTGTATTTCTCAATGGAATTTTGCTATGGATAAAGAAGCGTGTAACTGTCTTATACGTCTTTAAATGGTGTCTTATGTTCAGCACTTAAAAGTATACATTATTTCTTTACTTCTTATTTGCAATTAAGAGGGAGGATATAAGAACGAAAAAGTTGGTTTACTACATTATTTGTTTATGTATGAGAGATAATATTATGCATATAGTTCAAAATTATCAAATTTTGATACGTGGGACGACCCTATTGTTTTTTGCGTGAAATAGGTACTGATTTTAATGAGTAAGTGTGACAAGAATAGAATATACACTGATCACTACAATCTAAATGAGTGTGATAGTAGCATGATATGCATGTAATTTAAGTGTTAAAAATTGCCAGAACTTAATAAATCACACCAGAGAAAATTCTTAACTGAATTAATGACATTTGCTTTTATATCTCTACTGTAATTAACCGTAAAATCGGCGCGACCTCGTTACTCCGTTACTATATCTCTTAACGTTCTAATTTTTTCGTCAATGATTTAACAGTCAAGACCGCCCAAGGTTTTCAACCCAAACTGATATATTGACTTCTACTGCTTATTTCAACCGTAACCGAATGCGAAATTGGTATTATTATACTATCTCTTAAATTTTTTCATCGTTAATGATTTAAGAATCAAGAATTTGCACATCAAAGAAAATTTTTAACCGATCAAATTTGGAGTTTTCCCATTTCGTGCTTTCCCACTTCGGGCGTTTTGGGATTTCTACCCGTTTTAGTGCCAGTTCGGGCGTTGAGAATTTGCATGCAATTCAAAAGTGCCGCTTCGTGCGTCGAACAAATAGGTCTTATTTTATTATACATCAAATTTAGAAGTTAGAACTGTGTAATTTTTACAAAAGTCTTATTCTCATTTGGATTACATAAGCTATAATATAAAGTCAATCACTTATGTAATCTATAACATGCCACTTTTTACCCGACTGAAATGCAAAGGAGGGTATTGTGTTTATAACAAATTGTTTCATTACAAAACTAATTTTTATTAAACAAAATTTGACAAAATAGCAGTGAAGAAGAGCGTTTCCAAACTTAAAATCCCGACCATCTCCGATATACAAGTTGAATTTGTTGAATCGACAAAGGGTCAGCCAGTTTTGTTGTATGGTGGCCATCGGTACACGAAAAAAACTCGTAACAAAAATTTTACAACCCTTTCGATATGGATATGTTCCAGGAAGAGATCACAAAAGTGCAGGATCTTGGACTTGATTTTGTGACTGAAGTTCTGAGCCTGGTATCCAAGAAATCGTCGCTTTATAGACAACGGCGGCAAGTGCTTGGTGCTCCGTCATTTACCTGCAGATCTGAAATTTTGCTGCCGCCAAAACTCTCTGAAAATGTCTAGTGCATTTGTAGATATATTAGGTATAAGGTGTAAATAAGGTAAAAATGCACGAACTGGCGCTAATAGCAGGTAAACGATTTGGACGACGCCCGAAGTGGGAATATTTTAATAAAAGCCCGAAATGGGAACGCCCAAAATGACACTAAACCTTAAATTTTACCGAGTGATATTAGTATTATTATTATCATCTCCTTTTAAGCTATCGGTTTGGTCATTCCCTTCAATCTTTTCTATTTCTTGGAACACTTTTCATATTACCTATTTCACCTATACCCTGAATTTAATTATAATCTTAAATAATTGTTCTTATCCACAACAATTTTGATCTACCTGTTCAAGGGCATACGCATCAGGGGGATGCAATAGTTATGAAAGTAAACATGGATATCCAGTTATCATACTGCAATTAGGTCATAAACGATAATACAAAAGTTAAGTGCATTTCATGGAATTTCAAGCGCCAAAGTTCAATAACGGGAAATAAAAGAGATTAGTATGAAGTAAGCTTCATGAATGTTTCATACTTTATTCCGTTATTTCAGATTTCAGGGGGCAGCTACTCTGCTCTGCCCCCTTTGCATATGCCCATGTACTTGTTTATCTATCAGCTTGAGAATTTCAAGACATCCACTCACTGTACTTCTTGCAAAACTTTCCAAAAGACGGCAATGTGGTTGCACTTGAGGTGTGTTTATATCTTGTTCCTTGATACCTCACTACTGAACCGTTTTTAATGAAACAAACGTTGAAAGACTCCTTGAGGTTGCAAGGGTGATAGTGAATATATTATCAACAAAATGGCATATGCAGGACGTATATCTCTTACGACGGATTTTTTGAAACTATATACCTAAGTTTGTCGAAGAACACAAAATATATACCTTAAAGAACCAAAAAAACGTTAATTGGAAAAATATTATAAAGTAAAAAATCCGACAACGGCTAACAAAAATACAAAACAAGCTTCTTATATGAAAAGTAGTCGGGCAAAAGTCATTGAGTGTCATCTAGTATACCTACTAAAACTTTAACATGTTTTTACTCGCTGGCTTTTCATATTGGAAGCTTGTTTTGTACTTTTGTTAGCCACGTTGTCGGTTTTATTTTTTAACTTTTTTCCCTAATTGCTTTTTAAGAATAAACACGCAGCAATTATAGAAAAAGAAATTGGTATATTTTTGTGGAAAGGACATCCCTTTAGAATCTCTAGACAACAAATTCAAATGGCAGCTAAAGATGGAGGGTTTGGTCTAATTAATGTTAAAAATAAATGTAACTCCTTATTTATTAAACAGATGTACAACATGTTGTCCAATTTCGGAGATAATTTAGATAAAAAACTACTTGATGATTTAATTAGCGTACCCAACCACAAAAAAATACCAATAATATTTAAGAAAATGCTAAAAACAGTCGAAAAAATAGATTTTTTAAAAAATACCGTAACTAATAAAATAATAACCAAACAAATTTATATAGAAATCCAAAAACCGTTTATGCCTGGAATTCAACAGAAAAATCCCTCAAAGATGTGGAAAAAAGTGTGGGAAAATATATCTAGAGGGTTTTTGGCAACTGAGAAAAGATTTACCATACACACAATCCTCAATGACATCATACCCACGAACTATAAACTGTACAGACACGGTATGTCGCACACCCCTTATTGCAACGTGTGTAACGACGAGGACACAATAGGACATAGAATTATGAATTGCCGATACACGAAACCAATCCGGAAATTTTGTAAAGAGAAATTAAAAGAGATTAACCCCACGGCTATTCTATCTGAAGAAGACATGTTATTTTTCAATTTTAACATAACTGACAAAAAAAAGGAATATTTTTTTATTTGGTTTATTGCCACCATAATTGTATTCAATCTAAATAATCTGCAACATGACAGTATGGATATGTTTAAAAAATACCTTCATAAAGAAAAAACCGTGGGGAAAAATCTAGAATTTGTGAAAAACTTTGATGAGTATATTATAAGGACCATAATGAATATTGTTTTTTGAAAAATGCAAATATCATGTATTACTTGATGTAATTCTTTTAATTGTTTTTCTATTCTTTTTTGTTTTGTCTACATGTAATTATGTTTTAATTTAAATAAAGTTATTTTAAGAAAAAAAAAATAAAAAAAAAGATACTGGTTAGGTAGCTATTTTGTTTAGGTACCTACACATATTTATTTTTAAAACATTTAAATACCATATTATAGTTTTGGCATTGTTTGTGTGAACTTTTATTGACAAAAGGATAAAAAAAATTTTTGAACAGTGTATGCACAGGTAGATTTGATTTACATTGTGTCACAAACATGTGTTGTTCCTTTGTTCATATAACTGGCATACATGAGATATACATGCCAATCAACATGTAGGTAGGTAGAACTGTTTCATTGTTATTTAATACAATGCGTTTTGTTGATGACAGTTTTTGAACTAACAGGCACAACAATCTACATTCATAATACTTTAATTGAATATAAAGGTATTCGCTTTCAGAATTATATATCGGAATGCAAATTTGATTTGATGAAATTAAATTTAAAAAATCTAAAAATACATTGTGAAAACACATAAAAGTGTGAAATAATCTTTTGTGAACTTAAACCATCTTCTTAATGAGCAAATCTCTAAGCTCTTTTTTGATTGCCTTTTGTATTTAGATTATTAAGGACTACCAGACTTTTTTTACCGGCTGTAGCGTCACTAGCAAGTGAAATATTTGTCATTTAAATGTCACGACTGTATATATTATATTCATTTAACGGCTAAATCGCAGTTCTGTATTTAGGTATTGTTACAAAACTGTTTTCTGAGCTGGCGGAATAAATATTTATTTACAATATTTACTTACAATAATTAAAAACACAACAATAATAAATACAACAACCAAAAGTCAGTTCTAACAATCAACACAAGCAGAGCCGCAGTAAGGAAATTTTGCGCCTGGGGCCAACATTTTAATTTGCGCCCCCTCCCTCAAAAAAAATGCATGATACGAGATTTTTATAAGAGATTTCAACATAAACAACTGAAAAACATAAAAAATGTTCACTAATAGTCCAGTAATTTTAGATTTCCACTGCAGAAAAATTCCCAGTTAGCTGATTTTTTTTTATTTACCTTCGTTATGGTGTTTTAAAAAACGTGTAAAAAGTCCCCATCGATATCGTGCCGGCGTTGCCAGATATTCGAGGTTCAAGTTTACGATAGACGGTTTTTAGCGAATTTCTCGGTTCCGTTCCATTTTTTGTAAAAAATGGTTATTATCAATCTTGTAGAGGACGAAATTATCTACAACTTTTGCATAAACATTTTTTGTCTACGATTTATAGTTTTTCTTATTAAAGTACCCGCGGCTTCCTCCCCCTCGATTTTACATAACGGGATTATGCTGCTTCCCGAGGGCCTAACATAATGATTTGTAACCATTATTTTAAGTTGAACTTAAAGCTAACGATTAATTATAATTTTATCAAAATTAATGCAGTAGTTCTCTACTTATAAGCAACCAAACATACAAATCGACAGCGCTCAAACAGACAGACAGACAGACAATTTTTTTTCGAAAATACGATATTTATACTTGACATCAATTATAAAGACCATTCGTAAAGTAATTTTGTAAAAAAAATTTACAAGGGTTGAGAGAGTGCGGATTAAGTACGAGTATGCATTTGCATACCGTATAACGCACTCTACTAAGAATAGCTAGGAGTAGCCATACTTTTAATTTTTTTTTCAAAATTTCTTTACGAATACTCATTTTATTTGTTATAAAGACTATTTGTAAAGGAATTTTGTAAAAAAAATTAAAAATGTGGCTACTATTATTAGGGTGTGTTATACGGTATGCAAATGCATACTCGTACTTTATCCGCACTCTCTCAACCCTTGTAATTTTTTTTTACAAAATTACTTTACGAATGGTCTTTATAATTGATGTCAAGTATAAATATCGTATTTTCGAAAAAAAATTGTCTGTCTGTCTGTCTGTTTAAACGCTGTCGATTTGTATGTTTGGTTGCTTATAAGTAGAGAACTACTGCATTAATTTCGATAAAATTATAATTAATCGTTAGCTTTAAGTTCAACTTAAAATAATGGTACAAATCATTATGTTAGGCCCTCGGGAAGCAGCACAATCCCGTTATGTAAAATCGAGGGGGAGGAAGCCGCGGGTACTTTAATAAGAAAAACTATAAATCGTAGACAAAAAATGTTTATACAAAAGTTGTAGACAATTTCGTCCTCTACAAGATTGATAATAACCATTTTTTACAAAAAATGGAACGGAACCGAGAAATTCGGAAAAAACCGTCTATCGTGAACTTGAACCTCGAATATCTGGCAACGCCGGCACGATATCGATGGGGACTTTTTACACGTTTTTTAAAACACCATAACGAAGGCAAATAAAAAAAAATCAGCTAACTGGGAATTTTTCTGCAGGTGGGTGATTTTAATATCTAAAATTACTGGAGTATAATAACTGCAAAATAAACGTTATAAAAAAAATTTTATATTTGAGTTTCTTTAAATAAATCGAACAGTTTTTGAGATATTTAGTTGAAATTTCCATGGGTTTTTTAGGGTAGGAAAAAAGAAAATTTAAGCAGATTTGAGTCTCTAAAAAAAGGGCGCTAGTTGCAGCCTATTAGGAGTACATTTATGCCCCTATTTTTTTCCCGAATGCCATAATTGTGATTTATTCTACGTTCCTTGATAGATCCATCATTTTTAAAGATAAAAGGTATACTTCATTTATATCGCTAATCGAGGCTGTTTCCGAAATACGGCGAATTTAAATTTCTATCACGTGTCCAAATACACAGCAACAACTTGAATGTTTTCAACAATATTATGCAAAGCCTACTTGTGAGAAGTATTAATAAAAAAATTATGTACCTATTTGAACACATGATGGAAATTTAAATTCGGCATATTTCGGAAACGGTTTCGATTAGCGATATAAATGAAGTATACCTTTTATCTTTAAAAATTATGGATCTATCAAGGAACGTAGAATAAATCACAATTATGGCATTCGGGAAAAAATAGGGGCATAAATGTGCTCCTAATAGGCTGCAACTATAGCCCTATTTTTAGAAACTCAAATCTGCTTAAATTTTCTTTTTTTCTACCCTAAAAAACCCATGGATACCAAATTTCAATTAGATATCTCAAAAACCGTTCGATTTATTTAAAGAAACTCAAATATAAAATCTAACTTTAACACCCTATATATTCGAAACGAACGACATTTTTATAAGGCAAATTGGGTAAAATACTACTATTTTTATGTCTAAATACTTTTACAGATTACATTTCTTCGTCACTGTGAATATTCAATACGTAATGTGAAATACAAAGCATCAATAATAAGTGATATATAATATATTTCATAATTTCTTTAATCTTTAGTAATTATATTTTGCAATATTTTTATTTATTGTATATTTTATGTTTTGCCTAGTAATAATCAGCCTGGCACATAAAATACTAGCGCGCCTTTGGCGCCCCATAACTTGATGCGCCCGGGGCCGTCGCCCCCTCCGCCCTACCCTTACTGCGGCCCTGAACACAAGTAATTAACACTTAACTATACAGGGTGTCCAAGTTGACGTTGGCTAACATGGGTAACTTTGTTATTAGTGGAGATAGAAAGTCGGTTAAATGGGCAAAGTAGTGCAGAATTATGTGCTCATTAACGTCCCGTCGAAAAAACAATTGAATTTTGACACACTATGGATTTATTTAGAAAATAGTGAAAATTGCCGTTTTTGAAAACTGGCCATAACTTTTTTATTTATGAAGATATCTGAAAATTTCTTTAACCATTTTTTGATAACTTTTTATGATCTTTTCAGTGGCGTAGGTTTAATTTTTTTATATCCACTACATAATGAGATATTGACATGAACTTTGGTTTTTCTTATGGACGCCATTTTGGATTTTTAGATATTCGAATTCTGCTTATTTTTCTGATTAATTTGGTGTATCACATGCCACATTTAAAAAAAATGCAATTAACGTCCCATATTAGAGGCACTATAAAAACAACTGACAGTCAAATTATATTTCAGTTCTGCCAAACTACGATTTATTATTAATTTTACACTTAAAATGTTCGCACTACTTAATTATAACTTGACTGTCAGTTGTTTTTAAGTGTCTCTTATATGGGACGTTAATTGCATTTTTTTTTAAATGTGGCATGTGATACACCAAATTAATCAGAAAAATAAGCAGAATTCGAATATCTAAAAATCCAAAATAGCGTCCATAAGAAAAACCAAAGTTCATGTCAATATCTCATTATGTAGCGGATATAAAAAAATTAAACCTACGCCACTGAAAAGATCATAAAAAGTTATCAAAAAATGGTTACAAGAAATTTTCAGATATCTTCATAAATAAAAAAGTTATGGCCAGTTTTCAAAAACGGCAATTTTCACTATTTTCTAAATAAATCCATAGTGTGTCAAAATTCAATTGTTTTTTCGACGGGACGTTAATGAGCACATAATTCTGCACTACTTTGCCCATTTAACCGACTTTCTATCTCCACTAATAACAAAGTTACCCATGTTAGCCAACGTCAACTTGGACACCCTGTATACAATTAACTATATACCAGGACTATTTATTTCTAGTTGTTTATGTTTCAATATTTATATTTACAGGATTTATATCAGATTTATTTCGTACTATATTCGCTGTTCAACACTGTCACAGTATAATCTACACTGACTGATCGATTCCCGTTGACTGATCCCGCGGCTCACTGTTCACAGATTTATATAGGCTGTGCGGCTCAAACCTAGCGCGTTCTCGCGTTTTCTAGAACGTTCGTGCAGGTACTCGTTGTTACAGTAAGCAGATCCCGTTTCTCGGAACGCTCGCCTGTCGTTTATATACAGGGTGATCCGTAACAGAATTTAAATAAATAAAAAGTTATAAATGAAAGTAAATAAGAAATAGCTAAGTAGAATGGTCAGTGTCACTCGGAGTTAAAAATTGCTTCTTTGAATTAAATAAACAACATTTAATATAAATTAATAGATTTATACGGCTGAATTGCAATTGAAAATGTTTCGTTGGAAAGCAGCCAATTATATTATTGATTCCAAACATATTGGAAAAAATCATTTTACCATAGTCTAGTCTAGTCAACATTTAATAGTCAACTATTATAATTTAGCTACACTGAACATAATGTACTTATACTAACTTATAAACTAAGGCATTAGATATCCTGAAGAGGACCTGAGTGAGGTCGAAAGCTTGATTGTATTTTAATATATAATTGTTGTTTATAAGTTAGTGTTAGTTTAATACTTATACATTGTTTAGTTTATAAGTTAGTGTAAGTACATTATGTTCAGTGTAGCTAAATTATAATATTATATAGTTGACTTAAATGTTGTTTATTTAATTCAAAGAAGCAATTTTTAACATCGAGTGACCATTCTACTTCTATTTCTAATTTGTTTACGGAGTTTTCCTAGAATATGAAAGTAAATACTAAAAAGATGCAATGAAAATTTTACTCTATTAAATAGAAGAATGACTGAACAAAAACTGTTAATGACACATACCTTACTTGCCAGTAATGCCATCTGATGAACAAAAAAAAAGTAAACGTTTGACCATTGATTAACATATTATATGGGAAGATAGTGATTCCATGTACTGAAAAATATACTATAGCTGCCCGCTTACGTTTCATTCCCCTGGCCCACAAACTCAATGTTGACTTGTGCTTCCACCTATATTATTGTTGAACTAACAGCTCAGATATTGTCAATGCTACCTCTAACTGATCCTAAATAATGATATAAGATATTTACATCACTGCCGCAGCTGACATTATTTTAATGTTTTGAAATTTGTTGAGACTGTATAAAACTTATATAAAGTGAACTTAGTTTAGTTACATAATTTATCTGTAAACGCTATCTGATTTTATATTTCTTTGTCTCTGAATAAAAATTGTTCAAACACTCGTAAAATATATTTTGATGTATTCATAGGCTAAGAGCTGATAACACTTTTTTCATGTGTTTTTATAAGACTTGGAACTTTTTTAAAAGATGAATTTTATATATCTCTACAAGGGGTATATAGTCTGTCATTCCAAACGCGGGGCAAAACCACCCCATATTTTTTTGTTCACTCTTGCGAAAAAAGACTTATGTGTGTTTATCATTAGTAAAGTCTAGAAAAAGTTTTGCCCCGCGTTTGGAATGACAGACTATTTACCCCTTGTAGAGATATTTAAAAGTTATCTTTTAAAAAAAGTTCCAAGTCTTCTAAAAACACATAAAAAAGTGTTATCCGCTCTTAGTCTATCATAGCAACTTATACTAATTAGTTAACAAAAGCAAGCAGTTTAAGAGAATTAGATAATCAAATTCATTAAGATTGTAAAATTTGTTGTTAAATAAAAGAATTTAAAATAAATCTTTCACAATTTTTCCAATCGTTAGGGGCCTACACACGATCAGTTTAACTTCGCAGTTTATCTGTGCAGTTTGACTGCACAGATAAACTGTACGGTGTGTGGGCTATTTCAGTTTTCTCCTCAATTGTTCTCAGTTTGAAGAGCTTACCCAAAGACTACACATGACTGTGACAACTGTTCAATTAACTGAGCTGACTTCGCAGTTTATCGGTGCAAAGTAGAGTCAAATGCGCAGGCCAAAAGCCTGCGTTAAAATTTGTCGGAACTATGCAGTTATCTCAGTTTATCGCTCAGACATGACGCCACAAGGGTTAAACTGCGCAGTTAAACTGATCGTGTGTAGGCCCCTTTAATGAATTTGATTATCTAATTTTCTTATGTATGAATATTTTTAGTTTGACATAATAATGATTAACATTATTAAGTTTAAAATTAAATAAAATATCAGAATGGTCCAAAAGTCTTGCCCTAATGTTAAATCCAATTAAATTCAATATAATGTCTATAGAAAGCCGGAATCAGTTGGCTAAAGTGCTGTAACGCTGTCTGGTCATCAAACTAATTCTGTAGACTACTGCAAAAATTTAGGATTATACATAGACAAATACTTAGTGGAATCGCTCATTTTATCATCTTTTAATTATTGTGATATTGTGTACGGACCATGTATAAACCAGTCAACATCGCAGCTTATCCAAAAATTTTAAAATATATGCTTCAGATATATTGTATACAACATAAATTTACATATCGCATACTTCGTAGACAACTTGATCACAACCGGGCAGCCAGATTATCTAAATTGCAATTTAAAATATTTATCAGATTATCATAATAATAATAAAAATACGATGTCACAGGATACAACATTGTCAATAAACTTGCATGAAACAAATTTTTATAAAAAATCTTTTACTTATGGTTCTGCCTCTATATACTTATAATAATATTCCTCGTGAATATAAACATCTCAAAAAAGAGGCGTTTCGAAAGAACGTTAGGGGTTGTCTATTAATAGTCACCGCGAAATATTATGCAATATGAACCAATGACGCAAGATTGTCTTAAATAAAATTAAGATGCTAGTCACCAGATGGCCTAACGATTGTCAACACAACTCACTTCTGAAAACTCTACAATTATTCTGTACTCAAAGATTAAATAATAAAACTTAGGATGCTAGTCAACAGATGGCCAATAGTGCGACGTCTAGCTGCCTCTATTAAAAGTGGCCTCATTTACGCTCATAAGGATCAAAATCTTCTAGTAATATGTTAAACAATGGTTTGACCCATAACTTCCTTGCCACTAACGAATAAAAATATGGTAGCCCTCGACAGTGGGTTCAATCGGCCTAATATTGTCCCATATGTCAACTATAAAGCGTTGTCTGACATTTTTACCTATACAGTACTGCAGACAGTGTTTCGTTTGATTACATTTTATTGACTATACGTTTCTTATACTATAATAAGGTGATTACATTACATATTTCTTGAGAGGACCGGGGACTCTGCTTTTTTTGACAAAAAAAGAGTATAAAAAATTATTTACATCTTTGGGTGGTCTTATGTAACGCAATTGACATAATAATATGTAAATCTATTGATGTTGGAAATGGAACAGCCATCGAAATGTTGTTTTTTTCCATTTTATCAAGCCTCAAACAAATAAAAAACAATAACCATAGCAGAACAAAAACGGAATGCTGGAAAAAAGCACCCACATGAAACATTTCTCACATATTCATATTTTTCTCTTTCCATTTCAAGCAGACGTAAAGTTGGATTACATTTTTTTATTTCTTTCTTTACATTTTTCTTGATTTTCTGTTCTTGAAGGCAACTAGGCATATTAAAACTATTTTTATTGGTGTACCGTTTTGAGGCTCGCGTTCACTGAAGCCTGCAATTGGAGGGCAGTATAGCCTAGTGGTTAGCATGCTTGGTGTCGCAACCTCTAGACTGGACTACCGTGGGTTCAAATCCCACCTGAGCTCATGGATGTTTTGTGATGTTATTTAGTTTTAAGTTAGTTGTTATTTAGTGTAGTTGAAAGACGCTAATGACCTTAGTTGTCGACGCGTCTATAATCTACAATAAATAAATAAGAACCCTGCAATTACCTACACTAAATATCCCTTTGAAAATTATTCTGCCGTTTTATACTGATTTGTCTAAAAACATTGATACAGGGTGGGGCAGAATGGAAAGGCGTTTTTGAAATGAGAATAACTCAACTGTTTTTGAACTTAAAAAAATTTTAATTACGAAAAATGCAAGCTTAAATGTTACCATTTAACAATGAAAAAGTGAAATTCTGCACCCATCTGTTGATTGTGTCACGTTTCGGAACTGAACCGTTACGACCAATATTGAAGCGTTGGCGAAAGCGCCGCTGCACGACAATAACAGACTCGCCCGATCTTAGATACTCCTCAACTGCGAACGCACGATGCTCCCTTGTCCAGATAACCATTGTGAGGGCGCTATTCACATGCGAATATATATACGGCAGATAATGTCCGACGGACGGATCCGCCGTATACAAATCTGATAATGTGTATTCGCTCATCCGCCGGTTTTGTCTTGCTCGCCGTACGTTGCCCAATGCGACGAGCGACAGCGAGCAAGACAAATCAACACGTGCGTATGCAATAACCGAATTCGTTCGGCTGATCAGTAGTATAAGACAACAGTGATACAATGACTTTCGCGGATAACAAGGCTTTTTGGAAAAGCTTTATTTTGCTATGTATACAGAGCACATCCATGCTTGTGGCAAATCAAGAGCAAGGAATATTCAAATAAACAAATGAAAAACGCGGCTTATGAAGCGCTCGTGGAACAGTGTCAAGAAATTTGTCCCGAGGCCGAAATAAAAATCGAATAGTTAAACTTAAAACTGTTAAAATTGGAAGTTTAAAATATGAATTAGACAACGGATCAAAATTGAGTTTTGTAGTTTAAATTTCGATAAAGGCAACTGCAAGTTCTAACATATCTCTATTTTTGTATTTGGGATAGACATGCTGGTTCAGTGGTTATACAAAAATAAAATTATACCTACAGTAAGTTTTTTAATTTTATTTTTTATGACTATTATTTGTTGAGAAAACATGAATCTTTTTAAAGCAAACAACTGTTGAACATACTTCTGGTCTTAATAATAATAAAAATATGTGCTTTCACAGAAGAAAAGTTTCCAATGTTTAAAAAATAAATTGGTGTTTCACTCCACTTCTTTATTCTTTC
Source organism: Mongoloraphidia duomilia (assembly GCA_039654895.1). Classification (NCBI taxonomy): domain Eukaryota; kingdom Metazoa; phylum Arthropoda; class Insecta; order Raphidioptera; family Raphidiidae; genus Mongoloraphidia; species Mongoloraphidia duomilia. Next base: position 33,314,206 of record CM077521.1, on the reverse strand, counting down.
ACAATTCTAATTTCGAGAGTAGGTATCTATGTTTGCAGAAAACATGACGTGTAAAACAAATAACAGTCAAGGAGGAAATATCGTATTATAACACTTCAAATGTAAAATAAGAAGTAAAACTGCTTAAAATATTATTTTTTTTAAATGTTAATTAAAGACCTTTTTCGATGAAAACTTAAAAAAAGAGATTATAGGTTTTACCCGTATGGCGTAAACTATATTAGGTACCTACTCTTATTTCTAACATTCCAAATTTTCAAAAAATCCGGCTTACCGAAAACAACAATGCGTTTATTAAAATATTTATTAAAATAAAATGTTTCATATACAATAAAATAGTTTTATGTGCCCATAACAAAACGAAAGAATAACAAATGCAATATGCAAGAATCAGAATTATAACATAAAACGTTATGATACAAATTACCAAAACTTTGTTAGACTGGATTGACGCTTATAACCTCTCTTGTCGAGCATCTATATAATTACAATATATCTATCAATTGCAATAGCATGCATAATTATTGTGTATTAATGGAGGAAAAAAATCAATCCGAACGTATTCTCTTTCCAAAAAAAAAACCTGTAAATCGGTTGACCCTGCAAGCCATCCCTGGAACTTCCCGCTATTTGCAAGCTTTTTGAGTTCGAAGCACTTGATAATATACCCAAAATTCGAGCTCAAAAATCTGAAAATTGCCGATAACAACATTATTTTAATTTTTGAAAAGTTGTAACTTTTGAACGCGTTGTTTGTTTTTGATTTTTCAAACGTTATTCAAAGCGGATTTTTTAACACAAAAATTGATAAATAAAAAAATCGATCAGTTGAAAAATGTTGCAGTTGTCTTCAAAAAATATTTTTTTTGGAATTTTTAAACGGCTATAACTTTTGAACGCGTTGTTCGATTTTGATCTTTAAAACGGCATTCGACGCAGTTTTTTAAGTTCTAAAAATATTGTAAGAGGTACAAAATCGATTGGTTGAGAAATCTCGAAGTTATTTTGAAAAAAAACACTATTAAGGTCAAAGAAGACGGCAAGTCCAAACTCCAACAAAAAAAAGTTTTCTACCAAATGCGCCCGACGATTTTAATTTAATCTGATCAAATCCCCAGATAGGTGACCCATAATTATTTTTTAGTATACAGGGTGTCCAAGACTTGCGTTGTCGGCCGATATATTGATTTTGGGTGAAGATAAAAAAAAAGTTTAAATACAAAAGTTGTATAAATTTTAATGGTGTATAACCTAAAAATATTTTCAATTATACAGCCTGTCCTATTTAAGCGTGGCAGATCAAAGCTATGTTTTTTTTAACCTAGCACCCTGTTTTTATTTGTTTTTTCAATTCTGCATCTAAATGTGAATATAAATTGTAAGGGAAGCTATACTCGAAAATTCAGTAATTTTTGAGTTATTCAAGTTTTTTAGAAATTTTTGACAAGTGCAAACCTTTACCTAAAATTCGACATAGCCAAAACAGAAACCTTTATCAAACTGAAATTTTGAGAATCACTAGATAATAGACGGACGAATCAATGTCTGTCCTAAAAAAATGAATTTATTATATAGGGTGTTCAAAATAATGTACTTCTTTTACCTAACTTAAATCACGTGTAACTTTTGATTGTTAAATACAACGAGGTTATTTTTTTGCTGGAATTGTATTCTTTAGGATATTTACTAACACTTTTATTAAGGGTTGTCCAAACCTAAACCTATTATTTTAATACGAAAATATTAGGTTTAGGTGTGGACAACCCTTAATAAAAGTGTTAGTAAATATCCTAAAGAATACAATTCCAGCAAAAAAATAACCTCGTTGTATTTAACAATCAAAAGTTACACGTGATTTAAGTTAGGTAAAAGAAGTACATTATTTTGAACACCCTGTATAATAAATTCATTTTTTTTTTTAGGACAGACATTGATTTGTCCGTCAATTATCTAGTGATCCTCAAAATTTCAGTTTGATAAAGGTTTCTGTTTTGGGTATGTCAAACTTTAGGTAAAGGTCTGCACGTGTTAAAAAATTCTACAAAAAACTTGAATAACTCAAAAATTACTGAATTTTCGAGCATGGCTTTCCTTACAATTTCTATTCAAATCTAGATGCAGAATTGAAAAAACAAATAAAAACAGGGTGCTAGGTTAAAAGAAACATAGCTTTGATCTGCCACGCTTAAATGGGACAGGCTGTATAATTGAAAATATTTTTAGGTTATACATCATTAAAATTTATACAACTTTTGTATTTAAACTTTGTTTCTATGTTCACCCAAAATCAATATATCGGCCGACAACGCAAGTCTTGGACACCCTGTATACAATTTTTAACACGGACGTCGTGACTAAATACACAATTAAATGAATGCATAATGACTGCAAACAGTGTATGAAACACCTATTGAAAATGTGTCACTGTGTGGGTAATTGTCAACTCAGTCCGCTGCGATAGTGGAAAGTTTAGGGTTAGAATCCCTACGGTGACATAGGTTTGAATTAATGAATTTTTCCTGATTACAGCATTGTGTTACGTCATTGTCTTACAATAGGTGTTTCATATACTGTTTGCAGTCATTATGCATTCATTTAATTATTTTTTAGATTTTATTACATCATTGATTGTACAATAAAACCGTTTAACTTAAACAGTTTTTTTTACTTTTTTTAAACTTTTTAGTGTGCTTTACTTGTTCGTCTGATTTTATTATACTAATCAGATCCACTGAAACGGCCGGTCAGCTAATTACCATAATGTTGTATTGTAGTCGTAACTACACGTGTGTGCAAAATTTCATCTCAATCGGATAACGGGAAGTGGGTGAAAAACAAAACCAGCCATATAAAACGATAATAACGATTTTTGGACTTTTTGCTTCTATAGGCGCGTTAGAATAGCCGAGCGTTTAGCAATGCTGTCGTTTACATGGCGTGGCTATGGTTCCTCTATTACAAGTCCCCAGTTCCCGGGTTCTAGCCCGAGAGCTGGTAAAAGTGTCAATTGGATTTTCAATTTATTATTAAAATAAAAAAAATAATGAATTAAAAATATGAATTGGTGCTAGGCCTAAATAACCTTAGCTGTTGGTGGTCTTGAAAACACAATTTAACAATTTTTAATAACGATTTTTGGAGAAAAATGTGAGAGATATGTAAGTGTGCTACGTATTCGTATAGACTTCTCCTCGAATGTTATTTGCTTATTCTGTTTAGTCTTGGTGCAACACTTTTTAAAAATTAAATGGTTATTTCGTAACCTCACGAGACACATATACAACCCCTTTTTTACTTTTTCTTTGCGCAGTTCTTTTTTTCATTCGTAATATGCGTCTTTTTTCTTTCATAGCTAGTTTTGTCCGTATGGATTTTCATTTTAGTAAAACTTTTCAAATCTTTTTTTTATTTGTTTGAAAGTTTGTTTTCCATTTGAGTTGTGGTAACATTGTCTGAATAACTACCTACAATGTATTTTTAATATGGTGTATATTACATGACATTTCAACATTTTTTAAATTCTTTTTCAACCTGAACATTCATAAAACAACTATTATTTTTATTTTGTACTATAATTATTTAATGGGAGTGTCCAACCTACTTCACCGACTGTTTGGTAACTTGGGGCTTATAACTTGCGGTGAACCACCAGAACAACAATCACAAGACCAACATGACCCAGAACAAGAACAACAAGACCAACATGATCACGCCGAACCAGAACAACAACCACATGACAAATCAGAAGAACAACTGCAAAACCAACAGTATTATTGACGTACATTGAAAGTGTAAAATAGCATTTAATAAGAAAGGATAGGGGCAGGCCTAAAAATATCGACATGACAGTCATATTAAGCATCAAAAAACAAAAGAAAAGAAGAAAAATACAGAGGAATTATTTTTTTTCCTCAATCAGGTTATGACTTCAGGGGGAACCCCCATGCACCAAACGCAAAACAAACACACACAGGAATTAAAAGAAAGAAAAGGTTCTTTGAAGAACCATTAACTTTTTTGTTTATTAACTTCCCATTGGAAGTTATTGTAATGGGTCCGAAAATCGAAATCAAAATGTATAACAAATTTTTATGTTTCAAGGTCACCACACTATTTTTAGAAAGATGTCTGTCTGTGTGTGTATGTGTGTGTGTGTGTACGTATGTACGTACGTACGTACGTATGTGTCTATTTCTTTCTAAGACGAAATCTCGAGAATGAAAAATGATATCGACTACGTTAGGGTGCCAATCGACGCATATTAACGTAAATATGATCTGAAAGAAATTTTTTCAAAATCGGTTCAGCCGTTCTTTTTTCTTAACCAAATAACCTCCAAAAAATAGATTTTACACAATATCTCGCGAATAAAAAATTATATCGACTTCGTAAGGGTGTCAATCGAGGCGTGTTAACGTCATTTTGATCCGACATAAATTTTATAAAAATCTGTTCAGCCGTTTTTTTTTTTAAATTATTGTTAAAAATAAGTAATAATTATGTTTTGATGATTAAAATGATTACTTTTCTGTGTAATATCTAATTTAATTATTATTATTAAATATTTATCAAACTGGGAAGTTTGTCGTGTGGACCTCAAGGGTCGCACTTTAGTCCTAATAAACGACCCACCTCACGGCTTGTTTTCCATTTTAATTTGTTAACAAGAATAGGCCATTGCTTTTAGTTATGTATAGATATACCAAGTCGATACTCATATAAGAGTGAGTTTATGTTTTATATTAAATTTGTTATGCATTGAAGTATGGTTTGTTTTTAAGAATATTGCCTTAATAATTAATGCTGAAAGATAATTGCAATGAATTGTCGTGCTGGTCAGCGGTGACGGTCCCGACTGTCGACTTGTCGCCACATAGAAAGAATTAATCAGATGTTACGGTCAAACACATGGTCGTCACCGTAGGCTAGTACCTAAAGCATTGACCCGGTCGGTACAGCAGACACTCCCTTATTTAGTATATCGAATGCTCCGAATTAATTTTATAAAAGGAAAAAAATTGTTATAACGAAAAAAATTCAAAGGAATACAATTTTTTGTTTATAATGTAACAATTATAAGGCACGTCTAGTATGTAAAATCAAATTACTGCAGCATAAACTGTTTTTTGAAAATAAATTCAATTTTGGAAATTTAAAAATTTTAGATAGCAAGGGGGTCATGTTTGTACCTCATTTGAAAGTCATTTCAATTCTCTATATACACACGTTTAAAAAAAATTGAAATTCCTATTTGTCCGTTCTCTAGTTATGAATATATTCAAAACAGAATAAAATGCAGGCAAGTCGAACATTTTAATGGAACAAAAAAAATTCTGAAAAAATGACTCGTTGCTGACGGAAACTCCCGATTTTGAAACGGCTTAATATATGCAGGCTGTATTACAGGATTGAGAACATAGAAAGTTTATGAGTGCGACAAGGAAGACATAAACAAAATGAATAGCCTGACAAAGATAGAATGCAATCATGGATATCTAAATTAAATTAATAATCATAGTTTTTCCATGAATAGAAGGCAATGCAATCATTGATCCTGAATGATTTTTATTTGCTAGTGTTTTCCCTACGTTCTCAATCTTGTGATAACCAAGTACAATGTTTTTGAACGTCATTTAAAAATTTGTAATGTAATCCTTAAAAATATATTTAATGATTGTGTTCTGCGTGTAAGAAAAAACTTTGTTCCACTTAACATAACGATGGAAAATACCATTGTAATTTTACTAAACTTTTTTCTTCTACAATAAAAACATCCAGGAAGCTTAACTAATCGGTTAAGAGTTCGCAGGCGTTGAGACAGCAGACGATCGTGAACAAGTAAACAAGTGAAGCACGGGTATGTTTGTCGTGTTTCTTTTGTCTTGAAACAAAAGCTGTCTGCATTCAATAGCTCTCTTACACTGTGTCCATTTTTTATGATGCATAGGCTGCTCAGTAAAAAAATCTTAATTTCAGGCCAAGTGATTTTGTAAATTACTTTTGTTTGTTACTATCAAGTTTTATATTTATATTTGTATTTCTGTTCCTGAATTACTTTCATATTTTGTTATAGACGAACCATGGTAGCGCCACATATCCGGCTTCGCCCGGGTACTAATCGTTATTTTCGCTCACTGTTCAGTCCTTTTGCCGTGTCGTAATATAAAATATAGCTTATGCTATTCGTCAAGATGTAGGCTTTTAAGCAGTGAAAGAATTATTCAAATCGATTTAGTGATTCTCGAGTTTAAAGGTACCATAGATACAAACTTCTTTTTTTATATAATAGTACTAGATTTTCCTTGCGACTCCGCCTGCGTGGACTTCGGAGTGTCTTAAAAAATTCATTATAATTAGTCCTATTCTACTATTTATGGTCTAATCACTGTTCTTACATAACCATAGTGATTACAAAATTTATAAACACTATTTGTAATCACTAATGTTTAACATGTGGTAGTCACTTTGCTTAGCAGAATAAGAAACGAATAAAAGTGATTAGCCAGAGTGCTTACCTTGCTAAGCACTTGATAACCACCGTGACTATCGTTAGTAGAATAGGCCTGAATATGTATAATATGTGGGGAGAATAAAATTATTATTCATTCAAAGAGGAAGTAAAGTTTCATCTTATTCTTCTACTTAATCGATCGGGATAAAAAGTAGCCTATGTTTCTATCCGTGCCATAAATGGCCTACATGCAAAATTTCATTCAGATCTGTTGCACCGTTTCTGAGATTAGCCCGTACAAACAGACGTGCATACATACAGACAGACAAAAATTATAAAAACTGTTTTTTATGCGTAGGTATCGTGTAAATAACTAAATTAACTTAAATATATGTATTAATTTTAACCGACTTCAAAAAAGGAGGTTCTATATTCGGACCTTATGTTTTTTTATGTATGTTCACCGATTTATCCTGTATTTGAGAACCGATTTTGATGATTATTGTTTTATTTAATAGGACATACCTTCGGATTGGTCCCGTATAAATTTTACTTAAATCAGAGGGCAGTATAGCCTAGATGTTAGCGTGCTTGACGCCGCAGCCTCTAGACTGGACTGCCGTGGGTTCGAATCCCACCTGCGCTCATGGACGTTTTGTGATGTTATTTAGTTTTAAGTTAGTTGTTATTTAGTGTAGTTGAAAGACGCTAATGACCTTAGATGTCGACGCGTCTATAATCTACAATAAATAAATAAAATTTACTTAAATCGGTTCAGTAGTTCGACTGATTTTAATAAAAAGTGATTAACGGACTGTAATACCGTTAAGGTAAATGCCAGTTTTGACACAACGTAAGTTTTGACACAGCGTAAAAGTTTGTAGAAGTGAACTATAGTGACGTAGAATTTAATAGCTGATGATACAGTTAAAGTACATAAGTCTTTTTATTTGGTAATCAAATATCAAGACAGAAATCGGTTAATAATTCGTGCAAACTATGTATTGCATGCCCCTTAAAAGTAAAAAATAAAAACCTCCTTCAAAAAAGCCACTAAAAAGAGGAAATAATAAAATTTTCAGGTCGGCGTTAGTTTAATTAATATCTACTTTTTAACCGACTTCATTTTAATTTATTAAATTGACGCCGACCTCAAAATTTTATTATTTTCCTCTTTTTAGTGGCTTTTTGAAGTAGGTTTTTTTTGTTAAAAAGTTTTCTTTATTATTAATTGCCTATCTGTGTAACAGTAATAATAATTAAATTAATTTAGTATAGAAACAATCTTCAATTTTTTTGTCTCTAATTTTAGTGCCCATTGTTCTCTAATTTGCATTGTGGATTCTGTGACACTTCCGAATGGACCCACGGTATACTTACTTACATTCGGTGATTATTGTTATTATAACTTTCTCTTTCCAAATGGTTTTGAGGAAAGTGTTGTTGCATAACGATGGCTGTGAAAGAAAAACAGTGCCCACAGTTTACTTACCTACTCCTGATAATTAAAAATCAATTTGTTTCGAATATAAAAGTTTTTTTTACTACTTTTCTTTTAACGACGCGACGTGAATAATAATATGAAGATGCAGGTGTTTCGAAAATCGCACGATTTCATTTCTTTTGAAGTACACTGTGTCCACGATTGCTTGACTTGCTATTAAAAACGCAGGTCTCTGTGCAAAACCTTGCCTACAAAATAGGTTCATGTGTATTCAATAATACACATATTATATCATATTATTATCATAATATCATTTCTGTGAACTTTACATAACATTTATTTTAAAATTATTTAATCTTTCCTAATTTTAATAAGTGTAAATTATTTTAGTATCTTATACTTCTATGGTGAAAAATGTTCACATTATATTAATTTTTTTATATTTTGATTTTATTTTTTATTTTATATATTTTTAAATAATCATACTAAATACTAATATTATAAAGAGAAAAGATTTGATTTTTTGTATGTTTGTTTGTAATGGATAAACTATTTAACTGATTTTAAAAATTATTTCACCTATAGAAAGCTACATTATCAGCGAGTAACATGGACTGTATTTTATTTTCAAAAAATTTAGAGATCCCTACGAAAATTATAATAATGTAACCCAAGGTGTCAAAAATTTGCCGACAGAAGTCATTATTTGGCGTGCGCTGCGAAAACTATTGATTAATTATGAATTCGAGCGAACGAGCGAAGCGAGTGAGAAATGTTTTAATTAATTATAAATTCGAGCGAACGAGCGAAGCGAGTGAGTAATGTATTAATAAATTTTAAATTCATAGCACCCGGGCCGCTATGTTTAATATTTCGAATCTGAAACAATTCTGAGAATTTCTTCACTGTTTTCGTGTCCAACCTTTTTTAAACATCTAAATGCAACCCTTAAAATGGTTAAAGTTTGCTCTTTTTAAACAGGTTTCTAGCGGTGGCAGAATTCAATATGTGTAATGCGTACTAAATTTAGTTTAAATCGATTAAGCCTTTCAAGGGTTAACGCGCGCGTGCGCACACACACCTTCTCTTTCTATCGCTCACTCTCTCAAACACACACACACACACATCTTAATTAGTATGTAAATCTTGCGTATGGAACAATGAACAGACAATTGCGTCTACCTGTATAAAGTGTATATGCGCGAATATATATTGAAGTTGTTATAGGTTAACCTTTTTAAAGTAAATTTCATAACTTTTATATAAATATTATTAGCGGAGTTTCATCGCTGAAAATCAACCAGTTCTAGTGTAAAAGTTTAATGAGGTTTTTTTCTCCTACATTTACTATTTATGAATGGCCTGAAAATAAAAAATAAAAATATTGTCGGGTTAAATTAAAACTTCCTGTACATATATTTTCTCGGAAGGAGTTATTTTGGTTCCATACCGACCTTCCTAGAGAAAGAGCGATTCCTCTTAATATTGTTTTAGAGAGTTGTCTGTAATTTAGAACCATAGATATTCATTAAAGGCGATGTTAAACAGAGCTTAAATAATTTGACTGTTTTGAATTGTAAGAAATATTTAACACTGTGGTAGGAAAATTTATAGTGATAGCAGTCTATAGATAAGACATTTTTATCTTCTTGCATATTTTAATAATATTCCGTATGATATATTTTCATTCATTTATTAAAGAGATTTATTGTTCCTTTACACTGTTTTTTAATGAAAGTTCTAGTCATTACTTCCAATCATAACGACTTGCAGTAATCATTTATTATGTCTCTCAAGCTTGTTAACACTTTCATAAAAATTAATATTCAAAAATTTTGTGCGTCTTTTAAAAAACCCATTCATAATAATTTATAGTCGTTATAAACACAAACAAAATTACTGTTTCAGGTTAGTCGTTTACAATTTGTGTTCAAATAAAACGGTCGTTTTTATTTCGAAGTATACAGTCTGTTTAAAAAAACTGTCCTCATTCTTTGTGTAAAAGTTTTCAGTGATTTAAAAGAGAATAAACAATATGACTCGTAACTCAGTAACGTTTAAAATACAATTAAATTGATCAATGATATCTTTGACCATTAGTACATAATATTACATAATGGCGGAGTGTTGTAGTAGCGCATTCAGTTCCTTATTTGCTTTTTTTAATTAACTCATTGTGACTTAATTGAAAATAGTGCATACCTACAAAAACGTAACTTTAATATAATTGAAAATATATAATTAAAAAAATACGGACTGCAATCAATAATAAAAAAATACACATTTTAAATTAAATGCTCAAACTGTTGTCCATTGATAGTTAAACAGTAAATCAGCGTGTTATAAAAATTCCGTGCGTACATTTTAATAATTAATAATAATTTGTAATAAATTATTAGTTTATGACTTTAATAACATTTTGAAAATAAATCTGTATTTATCTCACTGTAAAATTTAAGCAAAGATAAACATTTCACATTATAGTTACCTGTAGGCAACAAAGGTTTCATTTATCCATTAAAAAGATCCCAATATGTTTTCCCTATGTTCGGTACTACCGTTTATATACTGTATTTATTGCAATTAAAATAAAATGCATTTTAAGCCCACTTCTCTTCGAAAAATAGGGTTTTTTTGAAAATAACGCCCTTTGGGGCCCAAAATTCAAACATTTTATTTACGCATTTTCATTGTAGGCATGGCAGAAAGGTGTCCTATAAATTTGAACTTGATCGGTTTCGTAGTTAAGAAGATCTCGCACATCGATGAATTCTGCACGGCGACAACGGACAGACCGTACAGGTCGAAAAAATCTATCGCAAAATGTTTTTTAGAGTCTAAATCAGGGGTCGGCAAGTAATTATAGGTGGGGTCCGGATACTGTTGAAAAATTTTATCAAGGTCCAAAAAAAAAAAAAAAAAACAACTCATATTCTTAACTAATTTTTTATTTTAATTTTCACTCACAAAATAATATGAAATACAATAGATAGGCATAATTGCATTCAAAAATCAATGGGAGAAATTACATTTGCGGTCTTGAGTCAGTTTTTTAAAGTTAGGTTCACGCGGGGAGCAGCTTATGCGAAGAGTGTCTTCAAGGTGGGTGGTCGTTAATCTTGAGTGATATTGGTTCTTCAAAATGTGCCTCTTTGTTACCGCCACAAAGCACTCGAAAATAAAAATTTCGTAGCGGAAAGTACAAAAAAATATTTTTTAAATAATTCAAAAAAAATTTGGTGGCCCAGTTTTTGACCTTCCGCGGTCCGGACTTGGACCGCGGTCCGCCAGTTGCCGATCCCTGGTCTAAATAGTCAAGATTGATCAAAATCTGAGTTTCGATTTTTTGCACGATTACAATACTTTTTTTTCACCGAAGGTGATAAAAAGTAATAGATTCTAAAACTTAAAAGTTTTGGGAAAAAGTTCATTAAAAAACAAACAGAATATATTCACTAATTGTATCAAATATTTGTTTTCGTGTGGTTGTACTGTAACTGTGTGGACATTTACACATACACCCCTCCCCCACACCCCCTTCCCCACACACCACACACACACGTCCATACAGCGTTGCTGCATTTCGACTCATTTGCCTCTACCGTGCCTAAAGAAATTTCACTTCAAAAATATTTTGAGTATTATTTCTACTCTGCGAACAGAAAGGAGCGTGTCGATCGATTTTCCCCTCAACGCACTTCCTTCCAGCCAATCTCGATCGGTTCCCTGCTAGTGGCTCATTTCATTTCCTCCATTCCTCACGATGTCGTTTTTTGATTTTTTTTGTTACACTGCTAAACTAAAGATATATTACAAATAATGTAGGTTTGTTTCAAATTTAGAAATTCAATTTATAGAGAATATGCAGGTTTGTTTAATAACTAGCTTTTGCTCGTGGTGTCGCTCACGTAACGTCGATTCAGTCTGCGTATTCGTTCGGAATTATTACGAGCATACCCGAGTAAAAAGTATTTAATACTTTAAATAGTTTATCAAATTTCATCAAAATCTGTCCAACCGTTTTTGAGTGATGCTGATATAGACAGACAAGTTTAGTGATGCATTTTGCCATCAAAAATGCCCTGAAAAACCACACGAAAACAAAATTACGGGCAGAGGTCCCGTTACCATTTTACATAATAGTATTGATAAATATTCGTAGAATGTTAATTGTTAGAAACATTTAAGGGTCTAAATATCAAAGCAGCATACTTATTTAATTTTATTTTTTTCTTTAAAACACCGAAATAAAACTGTCGGTATATTTTTATCGAGATAAAATGGATGGCGGAGCACGGGTTTAATATGGCGCAAGCGACGGGCCTGAAACTGCAAGTACATAAATTCCATATTATAATTACATTTTTCCTGTGAGATAGGAAAATTAAAACGTGTTATATGTAAATTTGTGTATTCATTATGAATACGATATTAAGTTCGGTTCACATTTCAAAAAATAAGCAATTCTCAATTCAGTTTTAATACGAAATCTTATGTTTGTACGAATAGCAACAATCAAGGGCGTACGCAGAATTTTGTTTAGGGGGGGGTGTGAAGAGTTATTTTATTTAATTATTTATTTATTTAATTTGCACAACAGGTATACATATTGTAACAAAACGATATGGTACAATAAAAATCTATTTTATTTTAAATGCAGGACAACGGTACATTAACGAAACAACTCTTAACAATTATCGCTTATCAATTTGTCCATTTATATTCACTGTCATTTATAAGTGTTATTTGTCACTGTTATTTTATAATTGTTATTGGTAACTGTTATGTGTCACTGTTATTTGTCACTGTTATAAATAACTGTTATTGGTAACTGTTATTTATCTGTCATTTATTTATTTATCACTGTTCGCTGATCCACTCTCAACGGAATTCTAGCTAAGGATAATTATGTTCTCTATTTATTTATCACTGTTCATCCGAACCACTTCTGTCCACATTCCAAAGACAACTCTTACTTATTTATTACTGGTATTTATTTATCACTATTCGCAGATCCTCTCTCGACAACGTTCTAACGTAGTATGGCTCCAACAGTTACGTCACCCCTATATATAACCTTCTAAACTCACCGTCAATCGAGGGTGGCGCTTTCTTTATTATTGACACGTTAGAATATTCCATTGATCCAAGGGTGCGCGATCGAACATTCCAGAATGTTGGTTGACTTCAAATGGCGCGCTTCGATCCGTTACAATACTGGAATAATCTTACCCAACTTGGCAGACGCCAGTGCTAGGGTAGGAGTATGTTTTTTTTTTGGACGTGTATATTATGAGAGTAAAACATGCACATACAATTAATATCATACTGCAATTAGATCATAAACGATAGTCCAAACCTTGTAAGTCCAATTCGGAGAACTCTCTGGCGCCAAACGTCCAAACGGGAAATAAAAGGGATTGGAATAAAAAAACTTCGTGATTTTTTAGACTTTATTCCACACATTTGAGACGCCAGGAGTATAGTGATTAGTGAAACACCAGGATCGTATGGTATAGCGATTATACTGCTATCTGTAATAATCAATATGAACTATAAATGACCATTGACAAAACAAACCAAAGATCAACACCAGCCATATAATATATTGTATATATTGGGTGAAGATATTTGCACATAAAACTCTGCGAGTGCTTCGCACTCACCATTTTTTTAACGTAGCTCTTTTAATAAATTACATGTAAAATTGTCTTCCGTAAGACTCACCCATTCTCTTAATGTAATTGTCTGGCTGTTTATTCGGGATGTCATCTGACCAACGCCAATAGTGTAAGTGCTTATACCGTGTACAGGCAAATAAACTAATAAATGGGAATGTAAATTAATGTGTATTATTATCAATAATGTCGATAAACGATGTTCAACTGAAACTTTTTCTTACTTACTAAGCCATTTTTATGTAGATACTAACTATAGTCAAGTTCCAAAATTTAAGATAGTGAGTCATGCACTTGTACTTCACTATTTATATAAGCAGCACAGTTTTTATGTATGGGACGCGTATGCTTACACTGTTTCATTGGTTTGCCTCTCCATTAACTTTGTTACGAACTATGCATGACTCACTATCTTTAATTTTGGAACTTGACACTACTAACATAAAAAATGTAAAAAGATTATGTGTAAAATTTCCAATAGCTGGAATAAGAGATTAAACAGTTCATTTTAAGAGACAAAATAATATAGATATATATATAATGCTTTCAATTTAGAATCGTTCATTTATCTCCTTTTAACTTAAACGAAAACCAAAGTTAATTCTCTGTATAGTATCTTCCTTTATTTACCTATATATGTCGGCCTTCTTCAGTTGAACATGGTCGTTATTGAAAAGTTAATTAGATTCTCTAATTGCTAGAAGTTTTTTTAATCGCTATTTTATGATGTTAGCTAATCTTAGTATGTATACGTTTTATTTTTATTAGAAAACTTGTGACGCTATTCTGTATAGTAAAATGTTACATTGCTGTTAAATTTTTGTCTCACTTTATGTCATGACTTTTACATGCACAGTGAAGTAAACTCATAGAACGCGAAATTGGTTGTTCCGAGTTCAAGTCCGTGTAGTGGGATTTACATTTTTCCTTTATACAGATTGTATCAAATTAAAGCTGTGCATAGGACGTTCTGTGTGTAAGATAGAGATCGATATAAAGCAATAAGTAAGAACGAGATAAATGATCGCTAATAGGAAGTTTCTGTACACTGATAAAAATTGGGGTAAAATTACATATTTTTTTACATATTCGTCATGGCTTTTCCACACAAAAAATGTGAAAAACAAGTAAGTACATAAGAGAGTATGTAGAATTTACAGTTCTGCAGTATTATTTCATTTTTTAAAGTAATGTTACTTTTTACGATGTATTAATACTTTTTACGATGTATTAATTCTTTTTACAATGTATTAATTCTATACCTTCATGTGATTCTATCATTACCCGATATAGGAATACATATACGAATGTGAAAATACCCGAAGTCTGTGAATTTACTGTGAACATTTTTGACTCGACCAATCAGATCGTCATGTTGGATCACATGCCAATTGCCAACGATGTGCATGAATATAAGTTACTGACTACTGAAATAAAAAAATTATTGATAAAATCACAAAACAAAGATGACGCTATCAGGTTGTATGGGTTAGTATGGGTATTATTTATTTACAGTAACTACAGAAATTTTCTATTAGCGATCATTTATCTCGTTCTTATTTACTGCTTTATATATCGATCTCTGTCTTACACACAGAACGTCCTATGCACAGCTTTAATTTGATACAATCTGTATACGTAACCTTGTAAATAAAAATATGGCGACAAGTCGTCTGATATCATCGGAGTATAATAATTCCCTGAGCACCATAAAATGTTACTTTTAAAATATTGTATCAGCTTAAGAGTATTTACTTCCCACATGTAGGTACTAAAGTAGAGAAGTATTGGAATCAGTCCGCATATTTTTTTTCGGGATTCATCTTCTTCAGGATATTCATAAGATTTATTTCTAATTTTTCGTTTTGTTAAAATGGTTTTTAATTTTTAGTGATTGCAATAGAATTTACTTTAAGCTTAATTTTATACATAAAAAGTGTTTTCACTGATTAACTGACTCATCAATGCACAGCTGAAACCGCTGAACCTAGTAACTTGAAATTTTAGAAATCTTTTCTCTTTATGACATAGGTGTCCGGAAATTTAATCCCCAAATAGCGTTAAAAATTGCCTTTTTCTGAAATCACTCCTGCAGTTAGAAACACGAAATTTAACATGTGTGTTCTTTGTCAAAATGAAAGAGATACATTTTCGACGAATTGTCGATATTCGCGTTCTAAGGGGAAAAAACGGGGGTAGAGACTTTCTTGAAGGGTACACGTATCTCTGAAAACGTTCCGAGTTAGTGATTGTAAATTATAGACGCTTGACAACTATAGTCATTAGCGTCTAATAAACCGCTCCGAAATTCCACATCTGGTGCATTATGAGCCAGACGACTGTTGTATATCGATGGTGACGAACAGCAAACTAAGTCTCCGTTTGCAGCAAAACAATACCCTTCTATGTCAATTTCTGCAGATTTGAAAATTATGAATTAAATGATTTATAAACTAGCCTTCTTTTTGCTGGCAAAATCTCCCATGTCAATGAAGAATAAATACGGACTTATATAACAAAACTCCTATGTCAAGTTAAGAACGACAACCTCCTATGTCAGACATAGGAGTTTGTTACAACCTCTTGTCAGTGTATTAATTTAATCTTAATATGAATGAAAATGTTTGAACATCATGGTTCAAAACATTGTTATCTTCTCCCTGAAAAGTGTTTGTTTTTGACATAGAAGCTTGCTGAATTTCTGCAAATCATGACATGGAAGGTTGCCATTCTTCACCATCGATATGTACAAAGTGAGGTTAGTAAGAGATTTGCAAAGAAGCTTATGAAAAATGTATAATAGTTTTATTGGGTATTGTTGGTAATAATTTTATTGTACAATAAAAATTAAAGAAGGTAAATACTTTTATAAAAGTTTTGTACTGTACGTTGAAATTTTATAACTTAGTATTTTTACATTAAAAGTAAATAATTTATACTTTAAACACGTTGAACAATTAATGTTTTCTTTTTTATCAGAGAATTTTTAAATATTTACATATTTTTTTGTCTTTCTGGTTATCTGTTCTTCAAAAAAAATGATTTGTAACAGTGTTTCTAAAAAAACCAAAATGAAGTGAGTTTATTTTTTATGTTCAGTTCAGTGGTTCCAAAACTTTTTCATTCTACATTTCCATGGCTATGTCAAGTTTTTATTGCGTTTTCCTGAGAAAAAATGCACTATGTATATAGGATAGTATTGGAATTCTAAACTGGAAGTGTATCGCAAAATTTCGTAGTACCTAAGGTAATAAATAAAATATATAGACTCTGATAACCCCAGCTGTCGAGCGTCTATAATCTACAATCAGTCAATAAATAAAATTTAATGTAGATATTGTTGAGTGCGTTGCCGACCAAACTGTATAAATTTAAGCACTCACAAATTTGCATTCCAGATTTATAGATTACTAACAAGAAATTATTAAAGTTTGCTGGATTGTGTTTATGCAGTTTGACCGTTGCGTCAACGATCGAATTGTTAAGGTGTCAGGCTGGTTTAGATAAATGATAAAAAATCGGACAAGTGGAAGTCGGACTGGCACGTTGAGGGTTCCGTACAATAATAAAAATATGAAGTTAGGTAAGGGTAAAAAATTAACAAAATTTATTTGAGCTTGTTTTTAAAAGGTTCTTTTTACATATATTTTATTTTGTTCTTTTTAGTTTTTCAAAATTTTTCCGTATCAAATTTAAATGAATTAATTTCTAAAGTAAAAAAATGTATTAACAGAATATTTGATGAATCAGGAACCAGGAACCTTTAGATATTCAGTCGAACGCTCTACCATCTGAACCAGTCGAACGATGATGTTAGACACTCTATAGTACAGTAGGTATTATAAGCACGGTTGGAGTCAGTGTTGTAGGAAAATTAAAAACATTGTTTTATTAATTTAATTAATCATTTAATTCTAGTTATTATTGGCCAAGATTGATATATGCCACAAAAATACACAATCTGTGAATAATTCAAATATACCTATACCTCTTATCGTTTGTGAGATAGACGGACGGACAAACATCGTAGGCTTATAGGGTTCCGTTAGTCGTAGTTTGAAGTTTGAACTGATTCGTTGATGTTAATAAAGGCAAAAAAATAACTCTTCTAGAAGAAAACAACACAAAAAGTGATTAGTAAACACAAAAGTACAACTAATGATCAACTAGATTTCTCACGGTTTCCCCTACTACAATTAGTTAGTCAATAGAAATAAAACGACCCCAGTGGGAAGCATTTTTAGAATTTAATACAAGTTTAAGTTATGCTTCTATGATTACGGAATAAAAATCTGAAACGATTTAATATAGAGTAAATAAAACGTTTTTAGAACTTCTCTAAAGTGTTGTATTAAAAAAACGGTGTAGGCTGTGTTTTGAGCGTGACAACGTCTACCTGGGATGAAAGAATAAATTTATAGTTATTTAATGTAAAATACAATAGTAATTTAATGTATTTCAGATTATTTAATATCATAAAAATATAAAATTTCACTGATTTATGATAAACAGTTAAATAATAAATTCGATGCCACCCCTTGTAACCAGGCCTGAGACGGCACTGTACAACCTATAATTGACTTGCGACATGTGTTTTACTTTTTCCTTTAATTCGATTAATCGAAGTACTAGTGCAGTTTCAGTTGCAATATATATTCATTATGTTTCTAATAAGAGCTTAGTGTTTCACTTGTAGTATGTACTTTCAGTGGCTGTTACACCTTTGTAGTGTATATTTCCTTTGATCATTTATTTATAAAGGTAATACCCCGAGTAATACCCTAAATGTTCATTTGAAAAAAAAACAACATATTGTTACAAAACTGTTTTCTGAGTTGGCGGAATAAATATTTATTTACAATAATTAAAAACACAATAATAAACAATAACTAAACAGTAATTACAAAGCAAAACAAACAGCTATATACAATAACTCGTAACAATTAACTATATATACCAGGACTAAAATATTTCTAGTTATTTATGTTTCAAATATTTATATTCCCTGTATTTATATCAGACGCACTATTTGTCGCTCAGTATTCTCCATTGACTTGAATGCGTAACTCACCGTTGACTGCTGTTTTTATAGGCTGCGTAGCATAAGCCTAGTGTGTTCTCGTTTTCTCTAGAACTTTCGTGCAGGTACCAGTTGTTACAGTAAGCGGACCCCCGTTTCTCAGAACTCTTGCCTGCCGGTTATATACAGGGTGATCCGTAACAATATTCAGTGTTGTAGCTTTCCTTATAGACTGTGTGCACGGAGGGGAAATGTAAAAGTAGCTGACAGATCGAGATCAATATAGGAATGAGAACTGTCGTTAGTCCGATATATTTTGTTCATTTATGAATTCATGATTTATTAATACATAACTCACTCTCTTCGCTCGTTCGCTCCAATTAGTATAGCCTATGTCTTAAAGCAAAGTATCACCTATCGAACAATGAAAAAAAATTGAAATCGGTTCAGTAATTTCTGAGATCACCCCTAATTTTCACCCGGGTGAAGCCGGGCCCGCCAGTTATTGTAGCCTATGTCCTAAAGCAAAGTATCATCTATCGAACAATGAAAAAAAATTGAAATCGGTTCAGTAATTTCTGAGATCACCCCTAATTTTCACCCGGGTGAAGCCGGGCCGGCCAGTTATTGTGGCCTATGTCCTAAAGCAAAGTATCACCTATCGAATAATGAAAAAAAATTTAAATCGGTTCAGTAATTTCTGAGATCACTTCTAATTTTCACCCGGGTGAAGCCGGGCCGGCCAGTTATTGTAGCCTATGTTCTAAAGCAAAGTATCACCTATCGAACAATGAAAAAAAATTGAAATCGGTTCTGTAATTTCTGAGATTACTCCTAATTTTCACCCGGGTGAATCCGGCCAGTTATTGTAGCCTATGTCCTAAAGCAAAGTATCACCTATCGAAAGGTGAAGATTTTTTTGAAATCGGTATTCTGAGATTACCCCTGATTTTCACCCGGGTGAAGCCGGGCCGGCTAGTTATTATAGCCTGTTCATCTCCATTGCGGAAGCTATCCGTGTGAAAAAAATTTCACAAAGATTGGTTGAGCAGTTGAGACGTGAATGCGGAACAAACAAACAAACTCACTTTCGCATTTCAAATATTAGTTAGGATTGTAAAAATGAAACAATTTTTTAACTGATTTTATTAGTTCTGTACAATGCATAAAAATGTAGTCAAGAGATATGGTACGTTTTTTGAAAAAAAAATCTAATATAGGGTGTAGTATATAAATTAAATTCCGAAATCCGGAATTCTAAATTTTCAGATTTAATTTAATACTTTGTCAACAGCAGGTTATACTTTCTTCTTGGAAATAATTTTGTTTAATTAGAAAGTTTTAATTTAATATCGACAAACAGAATGTTTGAGGTAGGTACTTTGTGAAACAAAGTAAGAACAATTTATTCATTACTACAGAATTAGGTAATATTTTAATTCTAAGAAAGTACTTATAATAATGGAAGTCTGTGTATCTACGTATCCGTGTTTTGAGAACATTATGATGTTTATTTAACCGTTTTTTTTTGTGCTTACTCAAAAATATGTATTAATAAAAGGATTTTGCCTTCTATTTTCTGTCGTCATAAAAGAAAAATTAAAGAATGTAGAAAGTAGGTGTATCTTAGAATCAATAATATTATAGTATAATATACAAATTGATGCTTAAAGGTACGTGCAGTAGGTACGGAGCTGGGATTCTAGATGGTAGCGTAGATCATAGCAGGGCTTGCTTAAATTAATGCATTGTTATGCGAGCGTACACAACGAAGCAGTGAGTGTAGCTATAAGCGCTGTTACAAGAGCTGCTAGATATAAGAATGTATCTCACCATTCTTTCAGCGCGCTGACTACTACAATCAACATGTGACAACTGTCAAATGGCCGTTATACAAGTTTCGCAATGGGGTGACTAGTTTAATAAGTGAAATTTTGCCAGTTTTTATTTAATTTGTTTTGAGTTTTTTCTATTTATTGTATTTAAAAGTATTAGGTTCCATACGTAAATATTCAAAAAATAGGTTTGGGTAAAATTTTAATTCTTGGTATAAATGATGAAATTCGCCATGTTTAGATCGTTTTCTATTAATAGGGAACATGACAGCTCCTACCCAAATTTGTATTTGAAATATACCACTTTGTAGCAGAAGAATACACAAACATTCGTCTTCGCTATTTGATATTTCAAACGCGACTTAAGCTTGTATCAATGCTAGTATCAAAGCTTCGTTGTGTAAACTTATAAGCGCTTATAATTTCAGCCACCATCTACCATACATGCTACTATCTAGAATCTCAGCTGCGTACTGCACGTACCTTAAGTCTACTAGTCTACCACTGCGCATCGAAAGGCGCAGGAATTAGGAAAGAGCGGACATTAAATTTATAGGGAATATGTATGTCTCTTTCTTACGTTTATTTATTGGATCTTTACCAGTGATGTTTTCTTACTGGCAGATCTAAGAGTCGTTGTTGACCGAAGATAGAGTATGCTTCAACCACACTATGCTGTGGCTTCAACTTTATCGGTGGTCTCTCTTTCTGCACCATTTGGCTCGCGTAGCCTAGACTGGTATCACGACAAAAGGACGCGTCAATTTGGACGCGGGACAAAAGGACGCGGTCATTTGGACGCGAGACAAAAAGTCGCAAGGGACAAAAGGACGCGGAGAAATTTGGACGCAAGACATTAGGTCGCCTTCCAGTTGAACGCAAAAGGCGCATTTTTATTATTAGATATATACCAGGGGTGTTACGAATATTCGCATCCGCATCCGTAAATGCGGAATATTCGCATTAATTCAGACATCTGCATCCGCATTCACATCCGCATCAATCAATGCGGAGTTTTTACGGATGCAGATTCACATCAACAAGTAACTACATGTAAAGAAAGTGGGCGGAGCCAGAGTGGCACGTGCTAAAAATATGATTAAATAAATAAAAAGTTAAAATTAAATTGATTTTCAGTTATTTATGCACTTAAAATTTAAATAATTATCCTTTTAAAATCCCAAAATCCGCATCCGTATCAAATCCGCATCCGCGGATGTGAACTTCTAATAATCCGCATCCGCATCTGCATTCGCGGATGTCTAAATTTTTGCATCCGTAACAACCCTGATATATACAGTGTCTCTCTTACTCTTTTACTATCTGATATAATTTATTGTGGCTTTAACATCGAGAGAGAAAAGTTAATAATATTTTAAGATGTAAGCCAGTTGTCTGTTTTTTTGGAGTTAAATTCGATTCAGTTTGCAGTGAATTCACTTCTGTCGGGTGTCTCACGACGCATATTTCTTTCACTTGGGTGCCCTCTAGATCATAAGTGAATTTAGATTTTGCCTTACCGTGTCTAAACGATGATACCTTTCGCATTTAATTAACGTTTTTTTCGGGCTAAGTATCTGGCTTTTTCAGATATCCTGCCAAATATCAACGATTACTCTAGAGTCTAGATGAACAAATTTTTACGTTTTTATATTAGTGTAGGATACTTTAAAATGTTCAGAAGAGGTTAGATTTTATTTTAATTGTTTCCAGGTATTATAGTCTATTTTTGACTACCAATCTCGCCATTTGCGTCCAACTGGAAGGCGACCTAATGTCTTACGTCCAAATTTCTCCGCGTCCTTTTGTCCCTTGCGACTTTTTGTCTCGCGTCTAAATGACCGCGTCCTTTTGTCCCGCGTCCAAATTGCCGCGTCCTTTTGTCGTAGATTCGCCTAGACTAGCAGTCCAATTCTGTACGTCGATGACTATTATAACCATTAAAAGACTGGCCTGTACCAGCCACTTGCCAGCGTTATCTATAAAAATCTATCTGTTTTTAACCGACTTCAAAAAAAGGAGGTTTCTCAATTCGACCATATATTATATTTTTTAAGTGGTTATGTGGTTATGTATGTTCGCGGATAACTTCGTCGTTTATAAACCGATTTTGAAAAATTTGAAAGGATAAACTTTCAGATAGGTCCCATAGAAATTTCATCAAAATCGGTTTTGTAGTTCGGCTGATTTTAATAAAAAAGTAAGTAACGGCGTGTGATTCTTTAAGGTAAATGTTAATTTTTGACACTAAAAAGTAAAAAATAAAAAACTTTTTAACAAAAAAAAAACCTTCAAAAAGGCACTAAAAAGAGGAAAATAATGAAATTTTGAGATCTGTGCCAATTAAAATATGAAGTCGGTTAAAAAGTATAGTATAGTGATTAATATCTTCTTTTTAACCAATTTCATATTTTAATTGGCACAGATCTCAAAATTTCATTATTTTCCTCTTTTTAGTGCCTTTTTGAAGGAGGTTTTTTTTTGTTAAAAAGTTTTTTTATTAATAATATAATGCGTTTCTAACATTTTTTTAAATCTATTTTTTTCATAGCAAAATTTCGAGAGTTCAATTATTTTCTAATGTTACCGACAAGGGATTTTTTTTGATTAATACACGCACGTTCAAAGTCTCTAGGATGGCTTACCTAACCTTAGAGGGGACATGTGCTGTTTGAGACGAAATATTTAGTCCATTATTTCAGAGGTGGACGAAAAATTAAGAGCGAAAGTTCTCAAGAAGGGCGCAGAAGTTTTCGCATTGTAAAAAAGTTATTCAAATGGTGCGAATATTGAAGAAATTAGAAAGGTACGATTAAAAATGAAATTGAAAGACACAATACAGTGTAATACGTTTGCAGCGTCAACTTTTATACAGAATAATATACATAAATTGTTGAATGTTGAAGTTCCATGCAAGTTTGTCAGTATAATAATTCTTAAATTTGGTAGCACAATATTCAAGTTTACTGGGTCGCTATAGTAACACC
Organism: Mongoloraphidia duomilia; assembly: GCA_039654895.1. NCBI lineage: Eukaryota > Metazoa > Arthropoda > Insecta > Raphidioptera > Raphidiidae > Mongoloraphidia > Mongoloraphidia duomilia. Next base: position 33,290,791 of record CM077521.1, on the reverse strand, counting down.
ATCTGTCGATGTATAAATTGTTAACCCATGCCCTTTATAGTGGCTGCTTTGAACGTCGAATGACACAGAAGACTACAGCCCAAAAGCCAGATCCACACTTCTCAACACCAATGCCGATTTTACATTAACTTAATTCAAGTAATTTTTCATTGTTAAATATAACACTAATTAATTCATAAATTAATAGCCTAATAGTATATTGTGTCACTAGTGTGCTAAATATATCTTTGTATACGTCAGGCGCGATGTTTTCAGCACGAGTAGTAAGCGAGCGCACACAAGCCTTGGCGAGTGTGCATCGCAAGCTGTATACGAGTGCTGAAAAAATCGCGCCTGACGCATAAAGATTTAGCACACGCGTTGCACATTATACTTTATTCAACGCGCATGCATGGTTTTAGACTTTAATTAAATTAATGTAAAACGCCTTAGAGTCACTGACAGCAGTACATCTCAAAATAAAATAGAATCTAAATACGAGTTTTAGCGTTGTTCTAGTAATAAAATTTTGCGTCACATTGTAAATCTTGTTTATGAATACAATAATGTAGCCACAAAATAGATAAACAAAAATATAATAAGTACGTGTAAGTCAAGCTTAATATAAGCTTTATGAAGCGATGTAAAGAAAATTTCCTATACAAGCACATTTCTCTTCTCGCTCTGTCACACATAATTTACATTCAAAAAAGAGAAAGAGACAACATCTATAGTGTTTGACTGGAAAGTGTTCCATATATATCTGTGGTCAGAAATCAAAGTGGGTTTAGTAGAATTTTTGATTTTTTATCTCCAAAAAGCTTTTGAAGTAAAACTCCTTTAGAGGCGACTTCGAAAAAAAAATAATTAAAACTTAAACTTCACTAAAGGATAACTGAATGAGAATTTTCAGTGCAAAAATGGACTAACTTTCGTACTTTAAAGAAAACTAGATGTCACCCCAAAAAGAGTATAGACATAAACCAGCCTTATAATAATTAATTATTATTTATTAATAATTTTCCTCTATGCGTTCCTATACCATTCATCCGATTGCGATGAAACTTTGGTGAGTTGTTATGCACATGCCGGCGAATGTTTCTGAATTATAATAATTGGCAGGTTCGGCTTCGCCCGAGTGAAAAAGTAATCTCAGAAACTACTTATCCGATTTCGATGAAACTGTGGTGAAGGTTCTGAAAAAATGAGTTTTTCTTCAATCGCGCGTAAAGGTTACACGCATTCTTTTTTTTTAAATTTTGTTTGGTGTACTGTTTGTGTAAAAACGATTGACACAAACTTTATCTGCAAATTAAATTGAATTTTGTTTAGAAGCCTGTATATAAGAAGAAAAAAGTCATGAGGTGTCGTGGGACACCAGACAGAAGCTAAGTTTCTTAGGCATTGTATATATTTTTTGTTTTCTTATTATGAATATTACAATATAAACATTTGCCTGGCAATAATATGCGCTACATCGTTCCGTGACGTTTCACTTTTTGTGTTTATAGTTCCCCATTCCAAACATGCGTTAAGAAGCATAACTTCAAAAAATTTTAATGCTACTGCCGGTACACGAACATATTTTCATATCTATATAAACATTCTTCGTTTCACCGAGCTAGCATTTTACCCTTCAAATCGCCAAGGCAGTGGCGCCGCTAAAATCTGACATAAGTAAATTTGCCTTTTGACTATACAGATATATAGGCACAGTCTACCAAACATATTGAAAATAACATTGAGAACATTTACAATTTTGTAGCAGGCTATGGGTCATAAGATGGGGGGTGTAGATCAACATGATTGGCTTTTGGAAAAACATAGTATTTCGGTAAGAGGAAAAAAGTGGTATTGGTGCCTAGTAACCCGCATTATAGATATGGCCGACGGCCGTCGTGAATGCGTTTCCAAAATATCACCGAAAACAATAAATAATTTTTTGTTTTTCTTTAATTTTTTTTGCAAAATGTTTTTTTTAGTAGATTTTTTTAAATTTAATATGATATTGTTAATGTATTGTTATTTTTGAGAATTGGGTTTTTAAACGAATTTTTTTTTTTTACTTAAATGGAAGGACCACATCAAGTTTTATAGCAAAACTGTTTTTATTTAATTTTTTTGCTTACTAATTAAAAAGTTATATTTAAATAAAAATTAATTTTTAAACTCAGTTCCGATAACGCGCCGAAAGAATCCGAACGCGTGTGACGTCATTATGTTATCTATGGTCTTTGTATCCATGGTTACCAAGTTAAAAATTTATTATTTTTGATAGTATGTGTAATACATATACACAAATACCAACAAATGCAGACACATTTTAACATAACGACGTCACAAACATTCCTGGCGCGTTTTGAAGTCACGTGATATTTTTTAAATTTTTATACATTTTAATTAATTTTTAGTAATTTATCTATAGCTTTAAAAAAATTTTTCTTTTCGATTTTCAATATTATTTATGTTAAATTATTAGAAAAAATTAAAAAATTAATAATTTTTTTTAAACTTAAATACCTAATTAATATACAATTTTTTGAAATTTTACTTTTATTTAGCACAAATGTATTTATTTATAGGACATCATTTTTTTCAAAAACCAAAGTGCAATTTTAATTTTGGTTAACGTCATTACCTTTAGGAAGTCTCAAATAACAAGTCATCCAATTTTTACGAAAAAATTAAAAAAAAAATTAAACTGGGCGTTAACGGGTTAATGTAAATTTGTAGTGGATTACATAGAAAAAATAGTACAGTGCATTTTCTAAACAACATTCTATAGCAACGGTTGACTATAATAAGAGTAACTCGAACTTGCTAAATAAAAAACAACAACGAAGCATCTACTCACTTACTTGCTTACATACTTTCATTAGATCTTAGAGCCCATAGCCTACTACAAAATTGTAAATGTTCTCAATGTTATTTGCCCTATGTTCGGTAAAACCGTTTACACTTTACACCCTGTAAAATAGGTATTTATGCCATAATATTTCGTCGCGTGCTCGATCAAATTAAGTGGGAAATTGGTACGATACTTAGTAGAGGAGTCGGGGGACAAAATGTGCCTCAACATTGCCGCCGCTGCCTTTGTCTGTGTACCGCTTCCTACAGATAGCGGCTCTTGCTAGTATTACATAATAAGCCGTTATCTTCAGTGTCCCTTGTGCCCTTCGAGACACGCAAATCTACAGGCCGAACAAATAATTTACATATTGTTTTTAATAGGTATAGGTCTGCCACTGAGTGAGTAGTTTCAACTCCACTGATATTTTGGGTTTTTTATCTGTCCATCTGTCTGTTCCACGAGTACGGCGAAATTTGTGGACTGATTTGGTAGAAATATTATTAAAATCTAATTCTAACGCTCTATATAAATTGGTTTTGCGATCAAAACACTCCCCGTGAGTCAGAAAAGATTCCAAGGTCCATAAATGCAGAAAATAATGATCGAGGAAGCAGTCAAATTACTTTTAATATGCTGTTTTATTCCAAAACACACAAAATATTAGTATATAGATAGTCAAAAAATCCTACACCCCAGTTTTACCCTCTTTGGGGTTGAATTAAAAAAACTCAAATAGCCTATAACCTTAATTCTCAATAAATGGGCTAACTAACAAAAAAAATGTTTTTCAAATCGGACTGGTAATTCCCGATATTAGCGCGTACAAACTCATAAACAAACTCTTCAGCTTTATGATACATATAATAGTAGAGATATAAAATGTTATTTTCCTTTGTGTAATCTTTATCATATATGTTAAACTCTTGAGCGAAGTAAGAACGGTTCGGTTATATAAGAAACGTGAATTTATTTAGCGGAACCCATTGCAATAAAAAAATTACAAAAACGTCGGATACTCGCAGTGCCTCCACCAACTGTTCCGCTAGTTGATGCGTATACTTAATGAGGTGACAAAAATGGGATGCCAGTTTATGCGACATACTGGAGAGATCTACGAATTTTCGTCACGTTAAAATTCCAAATAACAAATGTTAATTTTCTAAATATTTTTCTGACCTTGTCTTTTTATTTCGAAACCAGTCGTCACTAGTGAAGTCAGTGCAAGAATGATTGAGTTTCATTAAATTATGATCTAATTTAGTTATGTATGAACAGTAAGGACGTCTCTACTTTGTGAAAACTGGCCATTGGCCAGGAGCCGTTTCAAAGCGACAGGTTTGTCGTCCTTTTCTTAATAAAATCTTCTTATTTTATTTTTTTAAATTAAAATATATTTTGATCTTTAAAACGTGTTCGTTTCAAACGGCCCCCTATTGTTGTTGGGGAAAATCGACGCATGCACAGAAGAGATAATATGACCTATAACGTCGTTTTTTCTGTAATAATGGTATCCTTTTCATAACGGTTTATTATTTTTATTTTTCCAAGAAAGTGTTTTAAAAAAATTTTTTCTAAATATTATAGTTTCGTAAATATTTTGAAAAAAAATCAGCTGTTTTTTTGTTTTGAAGTAATTTATCTGTCAAAAAGAAATGAGTTATCTGACAGGAATGCTTTTAGTCTAAGATCCGAAGTAAGCTCGTCCTGCACCCATCTGCTTAGGTTAATTTTTATGTGTGAAACCATATGTTACTATGGAAACGAAAAGTAATTATAATATAAATATTTAATACTAGCCGTTACCCGCGTCATCGTTAACAAAAATTTTATTTTATTTATTATAATATTATGCTAAATGTCAGTATTTTTGAAGTTGGTATGGTCCCGCGTCCAATTACCTGGGATTTTTATATAATTTAACTCATCTCATATTCCGTTATCGAAGATAAGGTTATTTCGATCCACCAAAAAGTGTCAATACAGTATAAAATCGTATTATAAAAGATCGATACTCAATACATCGATACATTATCGATTCAGTATCCCAGAACACAATAACGAGCAAGAAATAAACTGTAATCCGGCTAATAGCCATTCTAAGAACTATAGACTAGACAATGTAGATATCGATACGCACCAAAATGTATCGATCTTCATTATGTATTACATTAAAAAAATCGGTACAAAATATCGAGTATCGCAAGTTAGAGTATCGATACACCAAAAGATCGATCCGTATCGCGCATCCCTAATCGAAGATATTCACCTTAGAAAACGAGAAGTAGATACTGAGCTCGAATATAACTTTCTTCTATTTTCCAAAAAATCCGTAATTCTAGTACCGGTTCATTTTTTTTCTATGTAAAAAACTTGAGTATTTTTACTAACTGTATTTTGTTTATACTTTTTTTTTAATTTTTAAGCTAAATTTTCTGCTGAATTTAATCCATAAAAAGTACTGTTTGATTATCTAACTTTTTAAGGTGCTTTTTTATCTTTTAAGTTAGAATAATAACAAAATGCCGTTTAAGAATAAATTGTGAATCCGTTAAAGTAAAAATAAAAATAAATTTCGCTCTTTATTTTACATAGAGAGAGATCGTAAGAAGAAAATTAATAAAATGTAAATTGAGAATTTACTGTAGCGATAAAGAATATCCAGTTTTATGTTGTTATAAAGCCAGTCCTGTATTTTATTCACAACAGCTGTCTCCCCATGATCTAACAGCCACGTTGTGCCTGTTTAAGATAATTCCGTTATATGAAATTACTGTTTAGTTAACTTTGGAGAATACGTTTATGGATAGTATCGCCGGGCGTGGGTATTAATTACTAACTGCATAATTAATTTATAGACAAGCCTTTCGACAAGTCAATTGTCGTACTTAAGGAATATACAGTGTGTGCAAATAATTGTCTCTTGCATGTTGTTTGTCCATTAGTCAGTCACAGGTTTCGTATTTCTACACGACTGAACACTAAAACTTCAAATTTAATATAAATTTATAGCTAGAGCTAAAAATTATTGTGTTATTGTATTGCTTTTAAAAGAGGAAAATAATAAAATTTTGAGGTCGACGCCAATTTTATTGCTAAAACTTTTTATACATCTACTTTTATTAAATTGGCGCCGACCTCAAAATTTTATTATTTTCATCTTTTTCGAATGGCTTTTTTGAGGGAGGTTTTTTTTTGTTAAAAAGTTTTTTTTTAGTGGCTTTACAATACGTAGTTTGCACGTTATTAACCAACTTCTGTCTTAATATTTGATTACTAAACTAAAACACTGAACCGATTTTAGTAAAAATTATGTGGAATCATCTTGAAGGTATGCCCTATTAAATAAAACAAGAATAATCAAAATCGATTCGCAAATGCAGAAGATATGAGATGACATACATACATTTAAGTAAAAATATCTGGGTGCCGAGCTTTGCTCGGATGAGTTCAAAAAAATAGTACTTGTATGCTGTGAGATATTATTTTCACAGAATATTATTCCGAAACGAATTTATTTCTGAAACATAATTTAAATAATTGTTTCTGTTAAATATTTTAAATACCTATGTGTATTTTTAAGCGTAAAAACTAAGTATCAACTTGAATTAAGCATTTTTTCCTGTAAATATTACTTAGGTCGCCATTTTCAAATCTACCGCCGTTATTGTTTTGTTGACTGAAGAACTCGCAAAAACCGATTTTCATAGATCTTGTAAAAATGTTCGAATCAGATGAAATTCTGCTTGCCCGTTGCCGTTTCAATAATCCGTTTTTAAACATTGATGCCAAATATCAACTTTATCGAAGTACTTTTTCTCTGTGATATCATCTTAGCAACTTCCAGTAAATTTCAAATATTTTTTTTGCATAGAAGGTACCTACTGAAAAACTCACAAAAATCGATTTTCGAAGAAATAGAATTCATATTATATCTTTTAATAACAAACGTCAGACTATAAACCTGCAGCGCAAAACATTTTTACATGCATCTTCACCATAGTTTTTAAAAATCGATGTGTTTTGATATACTGCATGCCTGCGTCGCTAGAAGTGCGGCCCTTCGGGCCGCCGTGCAAATTTTTAAACAAAACTTTTTTGTATGTATCTTAACAATAGTTTTCAAAAATCTATGTGTTTTTACACAGACTCGCGGTGCCAGAAGTGCGGCCCTTCGGGCCGCCTGTTTGTCATTGTTTACATATTGTGCAAGACACTTCTTATATTAGTGTTCATTTACAGTTTTAACCCTTGTGATATATTATACAAAATCTATGTAGAAATAGGCTTCGAATCGATCTGACAATTGACCGAGTTATAAATAAAAAAACCCTTTTTTTTAATTGCTCCCCTCTGGGACCAAGATTTCTACCTAGATCGATTTCTCGCCCCGAAAAATCCCCATTCTGTAAATTTCATCAAAATCGTTATTCGTTTTTGAGAAAAAAAAGTCTAGGTAAGATTATACGTCATACTATATTTAACGTACATAATATACATATTTTATATAGGTAATATAAAAATAACATACTTAGGTACCTATTTATTTAAATATTAGTTAAAACTACTTACATAATAATGTTTAGTTTTTATTTCTGTTATTTTTTACTATACAAATAGTTCACGGATTATTTTAATAAGTTAAAAATTCTGTCAGATAATTTTGACATATAAATAATGAAAGTAGTTTGTTTTCTCCAAAGCCTACTCACGATATTACAATGTTTTGACAGGTGAAAAAACCGTTTTTAAAAATGATAAAATCGATAGGAAAACGAATTTTTTCAGGGATGAGACCTAGCTAAATCGATTTTTTGCCCCCCGAAACCCCTTTTTGGTAAATTTGATCAAAATCGTTAGAGCCGTTTTCGAGAAAATATTTATATAGATACATAGAAACATAGATAGGTAGGTATATACAAGATTTACTCGTTTAATAATATAGGGGGATTTATATGGGACCACCCCGAAGGTATGCCCTATTAAATAAAACAATAATCATCGAAATCGGTTCACAAATGCAGGAGAAATCGGGGTAAATAGGTAAAAAAATACTCATCAAATTGAGAGCTTCGCCTCCTTTTTTGAAGTCGGTTAAAAACAGACACATTTTTTAAGGGCAGTTAAGAAACCTACAAAAGATCATAAATAATCTTACAAAATGCTAAAATATGCTTTTAAATGACAGTACTCATTCAATTCCACATTGCCATTGCTTATGAAAAAATATACGTTATATATTTTTTCTTGCAGTAAAAAGCGAAATGCCACTTTTTGTATTTAGGTACGACCTTTCTTTGCAAAATAGAAATAAAATGAAATAGAAAAGCAAACATTTATTACATAATTACAATAAAAAAAATATTGTAGCAAACCCCAAGATGTTACGCCACTGCCTCCAATAGAAACCACGAGAAAGAAAGGTCACAGTAGTAAAGCGTGGAATGGTATCGAAAATTCCAGACAACGCTAGAGAATACGAGCACACACTGGGCTTATAGGCAGCGCAGGTATATAAACGCCAATATTTTTCAATAACTTGTTACAATTTTCGTACGATTTAATTTTTTTACGTGAGCATGATTTGCAAAGATGGAGACGTTTTGGAATTGGAAAGCCAATCTTCGTACGTTTAAAGATAGTTTGTAGGGTGGCTTAATTTTCGAACGCCATATATGGTGCAGACTGTTTACGAAAACACCCCATAACTCATTTTTTTAGAGGGGTAGAAATAGGCTCAACTTATTTTTTAGAGATAATATCGCTACGGAAGTGATGCGAACGATGGTCAGCCAATTACAGTTGACTATATATCCGACCCTTTCATCACATTGAAAGCAAACTCATAACAGTTTTTTCGATATTTTTCATGGCTGATATGGGATGCCCAACGCCACCTATATGCAGCGTAACGTCTCGAATATTACAGTTGAGAAACTGTTGTTAAAATATAAATGGGCCAAAGTTAGTCTACATTTATTAAAACATACTTAATGCTCAATTTCTGGTTACGACTTTTAAAATACATTTGAGATAAAATTACTGAATTCTCTACCATGGTTTGGTGCTAAAAGTGTTTTGAAAGTAAATTAATGCTGGGTTGCATAAATCATTGTCAAAAAATTTGATTTGACGATGACCTTAGATTGTGATCATATAAATTACAGTTTTTATACATGCAGGAGCAGTCTAATGTCGTTGTCAAACTCTCTGTCATGTAGAATATTAGTTTGTACTCACACTAAAACAAATACTTGATCTATATAGAAAAAGATGCCTTTCAAGCTAAATTTTGATCAATAAGCGTAGAACAATGTTGTATCGAAGTGGAAATTGTACAAAAAAAACTATGTTAACATACACAGTTTAAAAAAATATCGTTTCAAGCGATCAATTATTTTTTTAGCAAGATCGATTTGAAATTCTGTACTTATTGCTTTTTTATGGAAAAATATGTATGATCAGTCATTGATTTTTTGATTTTTTAACAACGCTTTCTGCAACCCAGTATTAGTGCTGAAAATCGTATCAGACCCCGACCATGGGTCTGAAAAAGATAATATTGATAAATCGTATATTATTATGCAAGTTTAATAAATTATTTGTCACTTCACTGTGACAACGACAGGAAAAGGGTTAAAAAGAAAGATAGGGCATGCTTTCGGTTAATGGAAACTAATTTATTATTATGGAATCTAATATTGGAAAACTTTCCTGTTTGTAGAGTTCGTGCAACGTTCGTGCAACTATCGTTGAAAGATATGAAGCCTGGAAAATACAATATCTAGTTACCATTAATAACATATAAATAAAATAGAATATCTTTTTACAGGTTTATTCTCATCGCTTCAGCAACATCGCGTCTCAACACGCGGTAGCTGTAATGCTTCTATATTTTTTTTTACTGGTAAATGTGGCTCTATACCATAACGTTTGAATTTTGTTCTTTTCGAAAGAAACTTGTGTTGACATTTGTTTTATACTCTTGATGGTTTCTGCTTTAACTTACTCTCACAGTTTTGGAGAGTTTTTGCGACGCAGTAGTAATTGGACAGTTTGCCTTAAGGTACGTGCAGTATGGTCCTGGGATTCTAGATGATAGCGTAGATCATAGCAGGGCTTGCTTAAATTAATGCATTGTTATATATGCGAGCGTACACAACGAAGCAGTTGTAGCAGGTATAAGCGCTGTTACAAGAGTTGGTAGATACAAGAATGTATCTCACCATTCTTTCAGCGCGTGACAATTACTGTCAAATGGCCGTTACAAGTTTCGCAATGGATATGATAGTTTAATAAATGAAATTATGCCAGTTTTTATTTAATTTGTTTTGAGTTTTTTCTAAGACGTATTTAAAAGTGTTTGGTTTCATACGTAAATATTCTAAAAACCGGTTTGGGTAAAATTTTTATTCTTGGTATAAATGATGAAATTCGCCATGTTTAGATCGTTTTCTATTAATAGGGTGGACATGATAGCTCCTACCCAAATTTGTATTTAAAATATACCACTTTGTAGCAGAAGAACACAAATATTCGTCTTCGCTATCTGACATTTCAAACGCGACTTAAGCTTGTATCAATGCTAGTATCAAAGCTTCGTTGTGCAAACCTATAAGCGCTTATAATTTCAGCCACCATCTACCATACATGCTACCATCTAGAATCCCAGCTGCGTACTGCACGTATCTTTAGTGATGGGCGATACGAGATGTTTTTACAATCGAAACAATTGCAATCGTTCATAATAACAATTGAGTCCACAATTGATGGCCCTAAAAATACAAACTTCCTTGATAATAATGTCATCAATCGGACAGTGTGAAATTTAAAAACAGAAAAATTACAATTCTTGATTTATTAGATCGCGACTCTGCACGAACTGGAAGAAATATAAATGGTTTCAAAGCACGCTTTGTTTTAAAATAGCTATTTCCAACGCCGCATAAACTTAACCGTATATTTTATCATGAAATTTTCATCAACTTTATTATTTGAAATCTACTGTATTGAAACTGTTTCATTTTATTATTTTTAATAACCTTAAAACTTGCAAGGAAACAAAATACAGTAATTTTATCAATAATTTGGTGGCAGGAACCATAATATCAATACTAATAATAAAACTGATGTAATTGTTTTTCTGTTCTGACCCTGAACTTCCACCATGTGTCCAACTGTTCTTCCACCATGTATTATTAAACAATATTGCCATGCGAGTTTATAAAACTGTGAAACAAAATTTATAAATTCACAATCCTCATTAAATACAGTATGTACCTATTTTTGATGTGAAACATCTTATGTCGGGCTGTGAACAGCCGCGTGAGGGAAAATATCCAAATAAATACAATGCAACGAAATATCGATGCAACAAAATATTCTCCTTCGCTGCTGTTCTCACCACCACTGCGGCACTTTATATTGTACTGGATAAATAATTTATAAATTAATTGCCCGGGTATATTAAGTTATACATATATCAGTAACAAGGGCTGTCTAGACAAGTTCATCCGCAGAGTAGTGGTACCATATTAGCCTTCTATGCATGGGGACTTGGGTTCGGAAACTCATGGCATCGTACAACTTTTGACGTTTATTTTTTCTAAATTCTACATGATATTTATTTATAAAATTTTTTATTTTTGTTATATTCTTTTTTTGACAATCATTATAATTTTTTGAAATTTCATGACACCAAAAATTAATGTTTTTGTTTTTTTTTTTAAAACGAAAATTTGGGTAAATTAGGGTATTTAGGGTAAATTAGAGTAAATTAGGGCAAATTAGAGTAAATAGGTAAATTGGGGTAACTTAAGGCGAAGGGGGCTAAACAAGAGTAAATTAGGGTATTTAGGGAAAACTAGGGTATAAATTCAAGAAATTAGGGTATAAGTACTAGGGTAAATTTGGGTAGGTAAACGAGGGAAAATTAGGGTAAATTGTGTTAAATTGTAAATTCTTATCTCTCGAACTACTGAACCGATTCTAAAAATTCTTTCACTTATTATCTTCGCAGGGGGAGAATATCTCGCGGCGTTGTAATAAATCATAAATTATTACATCTGGAACTATTGAATCGATTTAAAAATTTCTTTTACTAATAGAAAGCTACACCATCCCTAAGTGATATAGGCTAGATTTTATTTTGATAAATTTGTCAAGTTCAATAAATAAAAGATTCAAGCTATAAAAATGTTTCACATCTGCCAGGCGTCCCGCGACGGCTCACATTTTTTTTTTAAATATTTATTTATTTAATATTATTAAATACCAACAGTTACAAAAATAACCAATTAATGTGGTAAGGGCGAGAAAAAAAATAATTTAAAATTATTTAAATTTGAATTAAAATGATTTTAAATATTTAAAATAAAATATCTAAATATTTAAAATCCACAGCTTTTGAAAAGTCGCCCATGCATAAAGCGTAGTTTTCTTAATTTTTAAAAAATATAATTATACCTACGATCAGTTAGTTGGATCATGTATATTATATAAAAAAACGGTGAGTCACTGGCACTCTTTGGAGATGTGTAAGCATTAAAATAAATGTTTTTCAATAAATTTACAAGCAATTGAACGGACAAATAATTTCAATTAAAAAAAAATTCGAAATTTCGGCCAACGTGGTGGCTCAAGAATATAGATACTAAAGAAAAACAAGTAAAAAATATTAATTAAATATAACAATTACCTATAGATGAAAAAACGAAAACAATATCAAATAAAAATAAATATATCTCACCGAATGTAAAAAAAAAACTCAAAATTTAGAAAGTTAAATTGATTTTTTTTTAATTATAATTATTTGTCTGTTGAATTGGTTGTAAATTTATTGAAAAATATTTATTACACAGACGCTAATCTATTAATATTAAAATAATTGATTTTTGATTTCTTTGAATTTATATTAAACTACATTTTTAACCGTAATTTTCTTTTTTTTTCAGGTGAGTACCTACTTTTTAAATGGAAATATTATTGTTGTAAGTATTTTATAATTTAAAATATATTTGTTATTTTAAATGTTTAACTGATTAATTTTGGGTTTATTTCTCTCGATTTTATTATTTAAATTTACATTTTTTTTCGATTTCTTTCTGTTATTAAGATAATTTCGCAATAGGACCTAAACGCATGTAAAATTAATCTTATATACGTTGGTTTCCTGGTCTTTGGTGATATTGGCTTGACCTTGAGTTTTCTGTAGCACTTTGCGATGCACTCTCTATATAATATAATGACGTCATAACTGTGACCTATATTTGTCCTCCCCGTTGAGACTTTAGTTTTGTTACAAATAGAGCGCAGATACGAACTATTGTGATGTAAATTAAAAAATTACTTTGTAATAATTTCATGTGCCAGATTTAACAAAAAACTTAACGTATTTCGAACGTCCCGCATTTCCATTGATTTTAAAGATAATATGCCGTCGGAGACTTTTTTGGTAGGATATTTTATACGAAATGTTATAATTACCACAAAACACCAAACCATAACAAACACTCTCGACGTACGTTTCGCCAACCAAGTTGGCATCATCAGGAGTTTTAATCATCTCCTGATGATGCCAACTTGGTTGACGAAACGTACGTCGAGAGTGTTTGTTATGGTTTGGTGTTTTGTGGTAATTATAACATTTCGTATCTTTACACCAAAGGTTCCACCACTTTTTATTGAGGATATTTTATAAACTACAAATTTACTGGTATGCAATTTTCTTCTGTCTAGCATCGTTTTCACACAAATTTGAGTAGGAACTGGGAAAAGCTACATTTTTACTTCCCACCTCTACTATGGTAGGGAAGTAATGGATTCAGTCCGAAAACAATATTTCGAGATTTTAACAGATTTTCACGTTTTGAGACCCTAGCAATCGTTTAAGATCATTTTCTGACTGATGTCTGTATGTGTGTGTGTATGTGTGTATGTGTGTATGTGTGTGTGTGTGTATGTGGTCAATTTTTCGCCTTCGATATCTTAAGAACGGAACAACATACGGGCATGCCGATTGTTCTATTGTGTTTATCAGCCTTTAACTTAGATCTGATTAGATTTTGAGTCAAATCGGTTCAGTGGATCCTGAGATATTCAAAAAAACGTCCTCAATGTCACGTATTAACATAGGTAAAAAAAATATAAATGAATTCTAGATGTTATAATATGAAAAAAATGTAAATATTTTTTTTCTCTAAAATGTATAGTTTTCGAGAAAAAAAATATTTTACTAAAAAAAATAAAAATTGTACGTAAATCAAGGTAACCATGATTTTTGCTATATTAAGCTAGCCATCAATAGATCACCAAACAAAAAAGAGGGCCATGCTTTTTTCAAAGAATAAAAATTAAATTGTGTTTTAAAGACCACCAACAGCTAAGGTTATTTGGGCCTAGTCAAAGAATAAAAAAAAGAGTGTTTATTTTTTGCAAATATTTACTAGGTGGGAAGTATAGGACTGGTCATCAGTCGAATTTTTTCACCTTGATAAAGCTATTTGAGAAGGTCTCGTCACAGTTTTGAGTAATTTTGGTCCAGAGTATTCTGACCTGATACATTTTCGATAATTTTGCGAAAGAACGAGTTATCTCGCACTTGCAAGTGATTAGTGTTCTAGTAGACTTTTGCTGTTTGAGCTATTATAGGTCTAATATACACCCTTCAGTAAGTATTTCACTACCCGTAAAATAGTGTTGTCATAAATTTTGTAAGTCCGGCACTGTCTTGTCGATTTAATAAAAATTTTAGGGGCACGTTTTTATCTTTACGAAGGAGTTAAATTTTAATTTTGCAACAATCCGAGAATTTTTTAGGTGTTTTTATACCCAACATTTTTTTAATTCTTAAAATGGTCCGCTTACGGTACGCCCATTTTAAATAGGCTTCGTGTATACTAATGGCACAATATTCTATGCTATACAAACAATTTTTATTTTAAATATAATATGATTTACAAATTAACATTTTCTAATTTTTCTTTGCGGCGGTATTTTACTGACTTAAGCGCGTTGATTCTTAGATGAAAAAATAATAATAGTTGCAAGTTTGTCAAAATTTGTAAGAGTTTTTTTTATCTAAACCACTGGATATAAAAAAAAACTTAAATATGCATGATATCAAAAGGTAATCACTGTATTTTTTTGTACTTTTTTCCTGGCTTTTGTTAAATTCACCTTCAGAACCTTATGTTTTCTACAATTAACTAGAAAATTTCTCCTGTATGTCGTGAAATGTTCTACTTAATAGTAGAAAACATAGAGTCCTGAAGAATATACAATTAGTGCTGACACGTTGGTCATAAAAAGATTTTTGCAAATAATAATATTAGTAATTTTTTGCTTTGCATCCCGTTCTACTAAATTAAATTAATAAAATATATTTTTTTCTTGTATAACAATACCATGGACATAGGAATCTGGGGACGAAGTATAAAATGCCACTTTAGACGAGAGGGGGACGCTATTCAGGGGAGGGTGCATGCCTATGTCTCATGGACATGTCCATGCTATGTCTATGGTGCATGTGGCCACATTCTATTGGCTGAAAAATTCTACACATTTATTAAGCTTAACGATCGTTTCGGGTTTTTAGGCCATAATCAGGAGAGTTCAAACTAAAACTTTTAGTTAGTTTTGGTTTGAACCCTCCTGATGATGGGTTAGAAACCCGAAACGATCGTTGAGATTAATAAATGTGTAGAATTTTCAAGTGTTGGTGTATTTATTTTATTCAATCATGTTCTACCAAGTGCCTAGCGATAATTCTATCGAAATAATCATAAAACATACGGGAAAATATTTGAATATTAACGTGGAAATTTAAATACTATTTATAAAGTTTATGCGATTGTTCGTGACGTTTAGTTAGCATAAAATATACAATACTGCAAAAACATTTGCTTATATTATAACGTCGACAATTGCCGTATCTACTCTATCTTTTGTTTTATTGTTAACGTTATTGCATACATATTATACTTCGTTGATGCTTTTGTTTTAGAGAAATTAATCGAGTTAAAAAAAACTTCATCCTGTTGTAAAGCCATAACAACAGCATCGGTATTACTTGAGAGTTATTTTTGGTTTCTGTATTTAGTTTTTTTTAATAATATATTCAACATAGCAATGTAGGATTATTTGCAAAAATAACTTCAGAATATACGTGAATAATTTACATAACGCAAACAGAGAAAACTAAATTCACCCATATTTAATTTAAATAGCAGTTCCGTGTCTGCCATACATACAAATATATACATTTATTAATATTGATATGTACAAGAGATGAGTTAGCTAACAAGTTAAATTTTACAAACATTGAAATTTTATGCAGAAATTGAAATTGAAATTTTAGGAATTTTTTATACAAGTTCGAATTATTATTTTGACCTAGAATGATTAATAAATTGTGCAAAATGCAGAAACAAATTATATAACTTATAACTTGAAATAATTGTTAAAAAATTAAATCGACTCCAAAAAGGGATAAAATATTTTTCCTTTTATTTTTCAATAGCATTCCCTACCTACAATCACTTAGTCGGCGCAATGAAATGAGTCTGTAAACGTCAGTTTTTTATTATGTCATTAGAAAAAGCTCCGTCTAACTTAAATAATGCCGTTGATTTTTTTTGTCCAGCAAACGATTTAATTTTTTTTGATGTTGGATAGACCACACCTTTATTTTTCCTTGCGAGCGGCTGACGTCATATGCCTCGAATCTGGCGACTTACCTAGATATTAGAGCACTGCTTTAGAATTGAAAATATTGAACTTGGAAGGCCAAAAATGTCAGAATCGTTATTTCAATACGTCTCAAATAAGCATAGAAAATTGAGACAAAATTGAAGAATTATTTGTAAAACGGCAAATATATGCGACGCGAGCGTATAAGAAAATTTAAAGGCAAATTTAGAGTCCGCGTGGGCTGAAATGTTTCTGATTTCAAATAATGTCATGTAACAAACATTTAAAAAAAATCATCAAAATCAGAACTGTTATGCTGGGTTTAGAAGCAAAAAACCAATTTGATTCGACTAAAAGATTATAAACATAAACATTTATTTCCCAACAGATATACATCCAATAACAGAGAATTACAAACCTTCGAAAATGAATGCATGATATACAATAAAAAACTTATAAAAACAAGCCGTGAGGTGGGTCGTTTATTAGAGCTAAAGTGCGACCCTTGAGGTCCACACGACGAACTTTCCAGTTTGATAAATTTTTAATAATAATAATTGAATTAGATATTACACTGAAAATTAATCATTTTAATCATTAAAACATAATTATTATATTTTTAACAATAATTAAAAAAAAAAAACCGGCTGAACCGATTTTTATAAAATTTATGTCGGATCAAAATGACGTTAACACGCCTCGATTGACATCCTTACGAAGTCGATATAATTTTTTATTCGCGAGATATTGTCTAAAATATACTTTTTTGGAGTCTATTTGGTTAAGAAAAAAGAACGGCATAACCGATTTTGAAAAAATTTCTTTCAGATTATATTTACGTTAATACGCGTCGATTGGCACCCTAACGTAGTCGATATCATTTTTCATTCTCGAGATTTCGTCTTAAAAAGAAATGGACACATACGTACGTACGTACGTACACACACACATACACACACAGACATCTTTCTAAAAATAGTGTAAAAATAGTGTAGTGACCTTGAAATATAAAAATTTGTTATACATTTTGATTTCGATTTTCGGACTCATTACAATAACTTCCAATGGGAAGTTAATAATCAAAATGCATTGCAATAATTTCATGATCTTACTGATCTACGAAGTACTTTGTAGCTGTTCTGGGAAAAGTCTATAAAAAGGTTTATTAGCGGGTGTTCACCAATCCTACACAATGGTGAATTGTCAAAATGCTGAGTTGATGCTTGAGGACGTGCCAAAAGTTGATATTTTGGTCTAGTTGCTGCACTGGAAACTTTAAAGCTAACATTGCCTAATAGATAACTGTCATTAACAATGTTATGCGTGTAGCAGTTTTTTAATAATAAATTGAAAATCCAATTGACACTTTTACCAGCTCTCGGGCTAGAACCCGGGAACTGGGAACTTGTAATAGAGGAACCATAGCAACGCCATGTAAACAACAACATGGCGTTGTTATGATTCCTATATTACAAGTTCCCAGTTCCCGGGTTCTAGCCCGAGAGCTGGTAAAAGTGTCAATTGGATTTTCAATTTATTATTAAAAAAAAATGAATAAAAATATGAATTGGTGCTAGACCCAAATAACCTTAGCTGTTTGTGGTCTTTAAAACACACACACAACAATGTTATGAAGCAGTTTATAAAAGAAAAATATTATTGCATGATTGCGTCTATTTTCTAGTGAATCCACATCAAACATTTTAATTAAGTCTTTATACGGCATCATCGTTGGATAAATATGAAAGATATTAAAAAAAACATATCGCAAAAACTTGCTTTGTATATCATTTCAATACGTTTTATATAATTATGGTGATATGGACTTCAAACTATTGACGTGTATTCTAATTTACTTCTAACAAAACTATTGTATAACGTAAACAATACTTTTACTTTATTAGTTTTAAATTCACGGGAAAATCGCATAATCATACCAAGCATTATGTATGACTGATTCACTATATTGTCTATATGTGCAGGTGAAAATTTAATTTGTCGTCAAAAATTACTCCTAAATCTTTAATGGATTTACTTCTACTTAGAGAAGTGCCATTAATTATGCAATCACCTTCAATGTGTTAACCTTACGAGTAAACGTTACAATTTTACATTTAGAACAGTTTAGAGACAACTTATTATTGTGACACCACACATGTACATTATCTAAATCTCCCTGGAGTAAATCACAGTCCTCCATTGAATCAATGTGACGAAAATTCTTTGCATCATCCGCGTATAAAAGACAATAAGAGCTTTTCACCACATTAGTAATGTCATTTATGAATATTATAAACAACAATGAACTCAAATTTGACTCCTGAGGTACATCAGATGTAGCAACAAATGGATCTGCTTTTTTCCCATTGAAAATTATGTGCATTTCTCTGTTGTAAAGATATGATTAAAAAAAATGAATTAGCGAATCGGAACAATCAAATAAACGTAACTTTTGTAAAAGAATCGAATGTCTCACTTTATCAAACGCTTTCGCGAAGTCTGTGTACACGACATCTATACTTGCATCCCTTTGTCCATTTGTTCAGATATATAGTGTGTCAGATGAGTAAGATTCGTTTCCGTAGATCTTTTATTAACGAAACCATTTGTTCAACAATATAGGGTGATACGTGCTTATAAAGCCGAGTATATATGATTTGTTCAAATATTTTGACCGGACTACAAAGAACAGAAACATGTCTATAGTTCATTATTTGATTTTTCTCTCCAGATTTGTGAATTGGAACTGCTTTTGCCATTTTCCTATTTTGCCTATTTTAAGAGATAAATTAAATAAAATTAGAAATGGGTACTGCAACCTGAGCAACCTTTAAGTATGTAACTCGGTACATTATCGAGGCCTATACTTGATCTGGAATGCAATTTGTCAATGGCTTTTTTTATTTCCTCAGTGCCTAACACTCTTTATGTTTAAACAGTCATTAGTGATAATACAACTATTATTAATATTATTTACAATAATATCTTTCTCAAAAACGCTCCTAAAATATTGAGCAAACTCATTACTAATATTTTGATCACCGTCTATTTCCGTGTCTCCATAACGCCATTGTTTGCTGGTTCCGCCTCGCGAATGTTGCGAGTTGTGACGTAAGCAGCTATTAAAGTTTAAAAATGTGTATCTCCGTAAATACCCACTGGCCACTGTATTGAAATGAAATAAGCGCCATTGTGTTTCTGGCAATGATTTCTTATAGGAAACAGTTCTATATTATTTTTTTTATTTTTTATAGCCTCATTGTTTTTATGTCAGTAACAGTGGCTTATTTACGCCGACTTATAAAATAATTGAAAATAGGTAGGCAGTTGATTGTAAAATGAAGAGAAAAATTATTTTAACCTTTTTTTAACCGACTTCAAAAAAAGAAGGTGGCTCTCAATTCGGTTGTATTTTTTTATGTTTGTTACCTCATAACTTAGTAATTTATAAACCGATTTTGAAAGGATATACTTTCAGATTGGTCCCATAGAAATTTCATCAAAATGGGTTCAGTAGTTCGGCTGATTTTAATAAAAGTGAGTAACGGCGTGTGATTCTTTAAGATAAATGTCACTTTCTGACATATCAGACAGCGTAAGAAAGTCGGTTTAATAAAAGTGAGAAACGGCGTGTAATTCTTTTAAGGTAAATGCCACTTTTTGACACTAAAAACTAAAAAATAAAAAACTTTTTAACAAAAAAAAACACCTCCTTTAAAAAACCACTAAAAAGAGGAAAATAATGACATTTTAAGGTCTGTGCCAATTTAATAAAATATGAAGTTGGTTAAAAAGAAGATATTAATCACTATACTATACTTTTTACCGACTTCATATTTTATTAAATTGGCACAGACATCAAAATTTCATTATTTTCCTCTTTTTAGTGGTTTTTTGAAGGAGGTTTTTTTTGTTAAAAAGTTTTTTTAAGCACTGTATTTTTATGGTCGATCTTGTTTTTTTTTTTTTGTAAAATGTGAATATTCGGGAAAGTAGTTTGAAAATAGTGTTAAACTACTTTATATTAATCGTTAGCTAACTGTAGGATTCTGTTAGCAAAGGTAATAACCGAGTCTATATAATATAGGGGATGCTATAAATATACACGGCGATTGTCATGGTTCATTGCTTTCCTGGGATTGGCGCAACGCTACATTAGCATGATGTTAACAGGGGCATAATAGAAATCCCCGGAACTATGGTTAACCCTTCAAAGGGTGCGTTGATTACAACAGTGATCCTGTTATCCAGATTTTGTTATGGCGAAAAACAGATTAATGTGTGGTCCATCAATAAAATATCAAACAGTGAATCCTTTATCATCGATAGATAGTTTGTACATTATAGACGCTTGACAGAAGAGGTCATTAGCGTAATATCTAAGTTTTCTAATTGTTAGAAACCAAAGTTTTTGATTTATTTGAAAACTTATTAACCACGTAAACAAATTTATATACTTTCGGCGATTTCGGAAAACAAATAGGGATATGGCAATAAAGTTTCACTTGCACCTTATTAATTTCATAAAACCACACCTTAGTTTTTAAGAGTTCCGTACCTCCGTATGGAACCTTATTACCCTGCCTACGATGTCTGTCTGTCTGTCACAGGGCTCTATCTTACAAACGGTAAGAGGTAGCTTGTTGAAATTTTCACAATAAGTATTATTAAATAAATTATCATTTAATTTTAATAAATTAATGGTGTTACACGTTCACAGTACATTCATACTAGACTGAAAATCGAAAGGGCCCTGGTTCGTATCTGGGTTTCGGATCGCAATATTTTTTTATTTTTTTTATTTATTAAATATTCTGTTAATATATTTTTTGCCATTACCCACTACAAAATAGCTATAATTTCGATGTATGTATAGCGCCCTTTAATGAGTCATTTAACAGGCAGGTGTGCGGACAGTGTTTAGCGCACTAGTGCGGTATAAGTAAACGGTTGTCATAGCAACTTTTTTTTTTCGCTCTATACGCCTGCCATTATTTACTGACGAACTTCACGGCATACTGTAGAAGTAAAGATGGCGACGCAAACGAACTGTCAACATTTTTTGAAAATGAAGTGAAAGGTAGACATTTTGTAGTGGGTATGGCAAAAAATACCATATATATCTCGTGAATCGTGCATAATGGTATTATGACTCGTGTGACTGTAAAAACTCGCTGTCGCTCGCTTTTACATACTGTCATCACTCGTCGTAATATATAGTCCATTACACATCTAGATATACAATCAACTGTTTTATACTTTAAAAATATAATTTAATTGAATTTGATACGGAAAAAAACACTAAAAAGAACAAAATAAAATATAAAAAATATATGTAAAAAACTTTTTAAAAACAAATCTGTTATTTTTTTACCTCTACCTAAGTCCTTATTTTTATTATTGTATGGAACCCTCGATGCGCTAGAGTTGTATTTAAATTTGCACAAACTTATTATTTAACACCTGATGACTCTTAGACGATATTTATAATAGTTGTACTTATGTATAATTTTTTATGTGTTTAAGGTGCAATTTTGCATTATATTTCATAAAATATATCTTATAAAAATCATTATCTAGGAAATTGCACTTTAAAAAATGTTTTAATTATTGAAACATAGACTTATTTCGAATTCACAAACAAATAAATCATAGATAATATTATATGATTCATGGTCAATAGAAAACATGAAAATATTCAATTTTCTAATGCAAACGTATACAGCGAACCAACCGCGCGCTGGACTCTCGGATTAACTATGGACGCCGTACTACGTGGCAGAAAACATGTTCACCTTACATTGTGAATTGTAATGAAATTTTAAAATAAAAAAACAGCTGTCTCTGAATAAGTATGAAAAAAATTACGGAAAAGTTATAAAATAAAAATTAATTTATTTGAATGTACCTAACAAATATTTCTGATAAAATAAGAAACATTTTTAGGAAATATTTTTTATTTAGTGAGGTATTTATAATAATAGGTACAGCAGAAAATTCTGAACAAAATGACACTTGAATTATTTTTTGCCATATCCACTACAAAATAGCTACTTTCCATGCATGTATACCGGCTTGAATTGGGTCAGTTAACCTAGGCAAGCGTGCCGAAAGTGTTTTCATAACGTAACTAGTGCGGTAAGTAAACGTTTGCCATAGTAACTTATGTTTATTCGCGCTATCCGCCTGCTAATACATAATCACGGCCTGAAGTAAATATAAAGATGGCGACGAAAATGAACTGTAATTTTTTTTTGAAAATACTGAAAATGAAGTGAAAAGTAGGTATTTTGTAGTGGGTAAGGCAAAAAATAGCATATTATATATCTCGTGCGTAATGGTATTATGACTCGTATGACTGTAGAAACTCGCCATCGCTCGTTTTTACATGCTGTCAATACTCGTCAGTTAATAACGCATCTAGATATACAATCTACTATTATTGTGATAAAGTTCAAAACTAAATGTTGAAATTTTTATGTATGTCCCGCCCGTTAAAAAGCGTCTTTACTCATGAAGTCATATTATGTCATAAAAGTATGGAGGAAATGTGCATTGTTACATTCTATCATAGGATTTATACTATCTACTGTACTTTCTGAAAATTAAGAAAAATACTGTAGTGTACCTACCTATGGAAAAGACCACTGTAAATGCAATTTTTATGACAATTGACGTTAGACGACTGTTCGTTATCACATGGTGTATTTTAAAATTTCAAAGCTATTGGTTACACAATACACACGTCATATTTCACAACCTGATATCAATATAGCTGTCAAATTAGTATTACTTCTCATGATAATGCAAGTTTTAAGTGATTTTAAATTTATGCACATTCCTTTATTTGATCGATCGTATAAATCTGTCAGTTCAATTTCGGTATACGTTGTATATAATGTGCGATGTGGTCGTTATCTAGATTTTAGACAAGCACAGATTGTTCAGGCTAGACTAAATCTAGATTTTAGACAAGCACAGATTGTTCAGGCTAGACTAAATGAATAAAGTTTGCAACTCGAGCGATGAACACGTAGGTATTAATTTTGTTGCATTTTTTTAATCTATAAACTAGTTAGAGAATATCGGTGTATTTTAATTTAAAACGTACTATTTTATTGAAACTTTATTTAGTAAATTATTTTCACATTTTTCTGCCGACGTTGAATAATTAATCATTACAAATGGCAGGTGCAGAGCAAAAATAGGGCAACTCCAAAAGTTGTTACTTAAGAGAAAAATCTATTTTTCCAAGAATTAGAACAAAAGGGCGTATTCCAAATGATTATTAAATTAAAATAGTGATCAGAATCACTATACACCAATGATGCTTAACCTGATTCCCTCTTGTACATTTTTAATCACCCGTCTCATTTCATACATTTTATATATTTTCGTAAAAATACTCTTCAAGTAAGAAACTTAATAAAATAAACAGTAATTAATAATTTCCTTTGAAACCCATTAATCTTAAATTAAATGTTTATTTCTGATTGTTTAAATAATTACCTAGTTCCTTTAACATGCAGTACGCGAATATAGAAAATTGTATTAAATAACCCTTCGAAAAAAAAAACGTTGCGCATTACTGCTCTACTCCCTTTATTATTTCACTATAGTAATAATCTCGGAGTTCGAAAACGAGGCGAAACGATGGAACCGTTATTGACAAATATGCCAAATTATAAAATAAGGATAGTATTATTTTTTTACACTCGATATTGAATTGAAACTGTTAGGTGCAATTTTTAGAAGAAAAAAAAAGAATAACAATCGAACACATGAAATTTACTAAGTATTCAATTCATTTTAGCTACTTGTTGATAAACTAGATTCATTACTAATTATTTCCCCTTTCATCATTCGTTGAATATCTATAAACGGTTTACCTTTAGTTTCAGGCACAAAAAACCAAACAAAAATACTGCTCATCAAACAAAATCCAGCAAAAACCCAAAACACTAAATAAAGTTGGAAACTATCTTCGATCCAGTAATATATTTGTGGTATTAAAAATGCAACAAATGCACTAAATATTCCAGCTACACACGACGCCAAAACACCGACACTTGTTGGAAACAATTCACCAACTAAAATGTGTGGAATACTTCCTAATCCTAACAAAAAACAAAACTTATATACGAATAGACTAATCAGTGGAAGCAAATCAATACTTTCAATATTCGAATATTTAATGGATTGAAGATAAAAAAATGCTCCTAAAATTGTTAATGGAATTGTGATCAACAAACACGATGCCATCAGTAAACTTTTTCTTCCAAGCGAATCGACTAAAAATACACACGGTATCGCCGAAAGTAAACTCAAAGGTTCCATTATAATTCCACTAATTGCAGGTGATAATTTTGAGTTAGATGACTCGAATATTAAATGTGCATAGCTTGATATAGCACTGATGCCTGATAGTTGTTGAGCAGACATAGTTCCAATAACGACAATCATTGCTCTTCGATTTGCAGACGTCCTGATCAAATCGACAAATCGTCCTTTTTCTTCAGCTTGTTTCTCAATCGTTCTTCGTACTAGTGAAAACTCCTTTTCGATTTTGTCATCATCGTCACAATCACGAAGCCGCCGTAAAGATCCTTCTGTTGATTCAGGTCTGTTTTTCATTTGAAGGAAATATGGTGTCTCAGGCATCCAGATAAATGTTATCAATAGAAGTATCGGTACTGACATAGAAATAAGTGCGTTGGTTTGTAAAGACACGTAAGGAATTGTTGAATACTGAAGAAAAATTCCAAAATGTAAAAATATCATGTTGAACATACCTAACACTCCACGTATTGCCGGAGTAGCTATTTCACTCAGGTACATTGGAAGTACAGTCATTGATGCTGTGACGCTTAATCCACCAATTAATCTTGATCCGTAAAGATATTCGACTTGAGTAGCAATTGCGACCAGAATCCAAGATATTATAAATGGTATTGCTATAAAAAGTATTGCTGGTTTGCGGCCAAGCCAATTGGCTAATAGTGCTCCAACTAGTGGTCCAATTAGACCACCCAGAGATCCGAACGATGCAATCCAGGATGCTTGTAATGGCGTTATGGGAATAGCTGAGTTTGGTGATGATAATTTCTGGACTGATGGACTTGCCCAACCGAAATTTGTACCGGATGCAAGCATGATTAGCGACGCTAAAAAAAGAAAAAATCCTCTTTTGAATATCGAAGTACAAACACGAGATATTTTAAAAATTGCTCAATGCAAAAATATTTTTTTTTAATTAAAAATCGTCAATTTACGGGATTTCTGGGTGTGGTACCAACTAATTAATGAAAAGGCATGTATTTTTAATGATAAATTAAAAATCCAGCCGGGAAACCTTATTAATAGTGATGAATCATGATAACGTTATAATATAAACAACGGTGTGCATAACAAATTTCAGAAATTTAAAAAGTTTGTTAAAAAAAAGTCAGAAAATTATTAACCAAACACTTTAAAGTCAAGACATCTCGTAAAAAAATACTTAGGTATAGGTATTGTATTTTTTTTTTAATCAAACGAAAATTAAGATCCTGCTTACTGAAGGATAACCAACAATAAACATTTTTTCGGGACAATCGGAATTTTGTCAAAAAGTTGTTTTATTTTATAGAAAAATGTCTTCATTGGTAGACGCAATATTTAGGATATAAATATATTGAAAGATAAAATATGGAAACAAATCATAAAAAAATAGATAATTGGTTGAATGTGTGTGATTTTTGACCTTTGTAATACAAAAATATCTCATAATTAATTAATTACTGATAACATTGAAATACAAAAATGAAATGAATATTGTTAAATAAACTATCATTAAAAAATTGAATAATAATTACTTACAATGCAACGGCTTAGCTTGAGAAAAACCAGCGAAATGTTTCACTTTTTAATAAAAGTATGAAATTTGGAATGATGAATCATGGGTAGGTATATTATAATACCCTGAAGGTCATTTTAAAATATCGGGCTAATTCAAAATTTACAGATCCTTAAAATCCAATTGGGGCCAAAATTTTAATGTTCTCTTATATAATGGCCTGATTTGACTAATAGTTTATACATGTATTTTGTGTGCTAAATACGAATTCAATGTTAAAATTTGCATTTTTCATGGCGGCCAAAAATTCCAATTTTGTTATTTATTGTCAGATTTGACTCATTTTTGGTTTGTACACGTAAATTAAGCTGGTGAGTGTAATTTTGAGGACGAAAATAAATTTATTTGAGTTTGATTGCGTATATATTACTGAAATAGACGCTGATGACCTCAGCTGTTGAGCATCTACAATATACAATCTACTCTCTATATTACTGAAAAAGGTAGAAAAAGTTTAGTGTTTTAAACTTCCATGCACTGGGCCGTGTGGGTGCAACGGAGAATGTTAAACATTACTTGTAAAGTCAATTATTTGTGTAATTTTATTTGTATCAAGCATGGGGGTGCCATTTATTTAAACACATACGATGATTTTTTATACAAATTAGTTTTTTCTACCTTTTTCAGTAATATGGGCTTTAAAATTTAAAACTCAAGCTAATTTAATTTTGGCCTCAAAATGGCTGCACTTTTGCAGCTCAGTATTCGTGTACAAACCATAAATTTATCAAATCCGGCAATAAATAACAATAAAATTACAATAAAAATCTATGAGAAAAGCTTTTATTTAAAAAAATGAATCTACTGAAAAATAAAAAATAATATTCATACATATGGAATCTGAAAGCTTTGGGGCGGTCTTATAACACTTGCATAGTTACTTTGCTCAATTGACCGCCCCAAAGCTTTCAGTGAAAATTATTTTTTATACTTTTTGGTACATTTTTTTAAAGGAAAGCTTTTCTTGTAATTTTTTAATTTTTAGTTTTTAGAATGACGTCACATATCGTACCTATTTTACTCGTCAAACCCTTTCATTTGAAACTAACATCAAAGGAGTTGTAAGGTAATCCGCCATTTGGGGCGTTCGTCATAATTGGGTTAATAATGACATCACATAGCTCATCGTATTCTACTCGTAAATCTCTTTCATTTGACACCCATATCAAGGGGGTTGTGTAGAAAAAGGTAATCCGCCATCTTGGGGGCGTCCGCCATATTGAATTTAGAACAATATTAAATATACTGTATTGCATTGTGTCGGGACTTAAACACGTGTGCAAAATTTCAAAGCTCTTGCTGAATTAGAATTAGTCGAAATTTTGATTACAAGATTTTGGAATTTTTGACCGCCATCCCGGTTTTAACTTCGAATTCGTTGTTAGCATCTGGAATTATCTGTAAACTGAAAGTCTATCAAATCATAATATTATACTCATAAAAAAAATCTATCTATATCTATCTATAAACAATTAAAATTGAAATTTTGGCCGTCATCTTGGATTTGGAGGACACTTGGTTAAATTTAGTAGTGACCCATTTTTATAAAATGACCCATATTGCTGGGTTGCAGAAAGCATTCACAAAAAATGTGATTTGATAATGACCTTAGATTGTGATAATATCTATAATTACAGTTTTTATACATGCAGGAGCAGTCTAAAGGCTTTGTCCATTCTCTGTCATGTAGTGTAGAACATTAGATTGTACTCACACAAAAACAAATAATTGATCTACATAGAAAAACATCGCTTTTCAAGTTAAATTTTGATCAATATGCGTAAAAAAATGTTGTTTCGGAGTGGAAATTGTACAAAAAACTATGTTAATTGTATGTATACTCATAGTTTTAAAAAAAACATCATTTAAATCGATCAATTATTTTCGACAGAATCGATTTAAAATTCTATAATGCTTTTCTTATGAAGAAATATGTGTGGTCACAATTTAAGGTCATTGTTAAACTAGATTTTCTGACAATTAGTGTACGCCCGTTAATCATGCAACATTTAATGCTTTCATACAAAGCGAACAATTATTTTGCTAAGTCGCCGCACTGTTAATAAACAACATCTAGGTAATATTAAATTTTTCATAAAAATTCATATTAATTGATCAGTTTACCTGAAATTGCCGCTATATATTGAGCCCTATATTGCCGCTTAAAGTACTTCATTTTGATACAAATTCAAAGAAAAGAACAGTAGCCCACTCTTGTTAACATACAACTGATTCATTCCATTTGATGCATAATTATAGTTTTATTGTGTTTGTAATGCAATGTTTATTTATTAAAATAAAAAACTATATTATACTTATCATTTCTGTATAGATTACTTGTGTGTATTTTATATCATTATGGAAGATAAAAATCCGTAAGAACAAGGCAGTGATAGTTTTATAGAGTAAAATTGGAAGAGGATAAGGCGTGGCTTCATCTGTACAAAAAAGCGTATTGACCGCCGGGGTGAAATTGACCGAACAGTTCAAAAAAGTTAATTTTACATTTCAATGCCAGCTGTCAACAAATGCCTATATATTCGTAACAGAATACATACTACTTGCTGAGTAAAGAAATTGTATTCTGAAAAAAAAAATAAAATGTCAAGTGTCAATTTATTAGCAAATTACATACCCTGCAAACTTCTACCTCGACAAACCTAACAAAATCAAGTTGACCTCCCTAATATTTTTTTTGTAGTAGAACATTGTCTTTTATAGCCTATTATCGACTCACAATATTTATATTTATGACGTACTACTTTTTACATAAATTTTTAGACATAGATGCAGATTTCAGTCATTTTAGGGTTGAGATTGACCGCTGTCACAGTTACTCACAGTTGCTCACATACAGTTTGCACCTACCATGTATTTATTTACAGTAGGTAAACAATGTATGTCGAGCGTCTATAATTCACAATTCATTAAACAATGTACAATTTCAATGGAACCTCTATCTGTAATTTTTCTTTCTTGCGGATTTTTTTTGAGAGCTTTGGGTATTTTGTATGATACATGCACCTGTACGCAGGGCCGTCTTAGGCCATGCAGTGACACACAGAGTTTGGGGGCCCTTTTAGAAAGCCAAAAAAAAACGTGAATGAAAACATCAGAATGTTTAATGACATTATTGGTTATTATGGTTTACTTCATTCAAATCAAATATAAGTGATGAACTGTTTCGAGAATATTAATTATTCGTTGAATTAAGAAGCCATGAGCTAAGGGACTGACGCATACACAACGAGATCTCGTGCGCTTACCCCCACTCGCCTAACGGCTCGTGGAGATATACAGCGCACTCGATCTGGTTGTGTATGCGTCAGTCCCTTAGCTCGTGTCTCAATTTAAGCCTACTAGAATACCTCACTTTACGCACACGTATCCATCGAAAATAACTATTTACCATTTGAACTCCACAAGTGGAATATGGTAGGTATAGGTACTAATTTAGATCAAAAGTGACTTTTTAAAATTTTACAATATTTTTTCGTTTTGAGGTTCCCTGAATTCAAAAAACATATTTTTGGAAAAAGTCTGTTCGTCTGTTTATCTGTGAGTAATAATAATAAAAGCGTGGACCGTGACTAATAAACTATCATAGAGTTTAAAGCCCATGCTTTTATAATTATGTGAATCTACATTATTAAAACTTATTTTTTTCCTTTTTAGTACATTTCAATTAAAGCTTGTCATTAAGAAGTTTTTTTTTAATAATATTTTATTTATTTCTCTAATCGAAACCACGCCCTGGCCTCTTTCAGTTTTAAACTCCGAGGTCTTATTCTTGAAATTATTCTGAAAAAAAAAATGTTATGATAATAATAATAGTCACGCTGGAAGACATAGAATAACGTCTCTTTTATTCTCTGACGTCAGATGAAATAAAATGTGCGATAAAATGCCAGATCAAAAATTCCTATTCAAACAACATATAGGTAGGTACCTATAAATCGGTTCTCTGCAAGAATCACTATTTTAGTCCACATCTGGATTTTTATTTATTCACAGTAGAATTTCATTTATCCGGCTTTCTGCAGTAAATCGACATTTTTGTTCATCCGACTACATTTTTTAAATAGGTAACTTTTTCCTTGGCCCTATAGTATCTTCGTACATTTACTGTATTTAAATGTAATTTGAAATGATTTTTTATAGACAGTTATGAATATTATATTTTCTTAAACGCATATAAATTACAGTAGATGTAGTATAACGGTTGACGAGGACAGGGTGGTCCAGTGGTTAGCGTCATGGCCTCTAGATCAGACTGTCGTGGGTTTGAATCCCGCCTCCGCTCATGGATGTTTTGTGATGTCATTTAGTTTTAAGTGAATTCTTATTTAATGTAATCAAGACACTAATGACCTAATAGTACGAGATCCGGCTGCAGAATTAGTACGTTCATCACGTAGGTAATCAAACTCTAATTTTTACATATATTTATGAATAGAATAAGACACTTTTCACAAGGTGCCGATCAAAAAGTGCCCGCAACTAATTTCAATTAAAATAGCGTTAATTGATTTTTCACAAAAAAATTCGTTCACTTGTTAGTCGAATAAAATATCATCCATTTCACAGCAATTTATGTAAAGAGTTTGAAAAGTTATGGGTGCTGTTATCTGCTCGGCCGCAACCTAATCGCAGCCAGGTGTAAACAGGTATGATTTAGTTATATTTATACGTTCATGACGTATATTCATTTCTTTTATACCACATTAAAGCTAATTTTTTTCTGATCATGACGTTATAAGGCTGCCTATGAAAAAGTGCCCGCAAATAGGGGTTGCCAGCTGTTGAAGATGCTAGGTATATCGTAAAAACGGAACAACAAACGGCCATGCCGATTGTTCTATTGTGTTTATCAGCCTTTAGCTTAGATCTGATTAGATTTTGAGTCAAATCGGTTCAATGGATCCTGAGATATTAAAAAAAACGTTCTAAATGTCACGTATTAACATTTAACATAGGTAAAAAAAATATAAATGAATTCTAGATGTTATAATATAAAAAAAATGTAAATTTGTTTTGTCTAAAATGTACAGTTTTCGAGAAAAAAAATATTTTACTAAAAACAATAAAAATTGTACGTAAATCAAGGTAACCATGATTTAATTAATAGCAAAAATCATGGTTACCTTGATTTACGTAGGTACAATTTTAGCATCTTCAACAGCTGGCAACCCCTATTTGCGGGGACTTTTTCATAGGCAGCCTTATAACGTCATGATCAGAAAAAAATTAGCTTTAATGTGGTATAAAAGAAATGAATATACGTCATGAACGTATAAATATAACTAAATCATACCTGTTTACACCTGGCTGCGATTAGGTTGCGGCCGAGCAGGTAACAGCACCCATAACTTTTCAAACTCTTTACATACATTGCTGTGAAATGGATGATATTTTATTTGACTAACAAGTGAACGAAATTTTTTGTGGAAAATCAATTAACGCTATTTTAATTAAAATTAGTTGCGGGCACTTTTTGATCGGCACCTTGTGAAAAGTATCTTATTCTATTCATAAATATATGTAAAAATTATAGTTTGATTACCTACGTGATGAACGTACTAATTCTGCAGCCGGATCTTAGGCTATAAGTTGTAATAAATAAAATATAACAGTTGACTGGATACTGTATTGATAAATATGATTTCAAACTTGTACTGAACTTCCATTCAAATTGAGTTAATTTCATTTTCATCTCGGTTGTAGCCGGGTTGTAGCCATGAGCCTGGATATAAGAAGAGGGACTGTTGGTACTCGACTTTTAATATCGCGAGGAACCCTCCATAGTTTGTGACTAGAGGGACTGTTTCAGAATGTGGGAGTCTTGGGCAACAATTTTCATATTATCTGATATTTTCGTTTATCTGACCAGCTGTCAGCCTCATTTAAGTGAATATTCGGGACTCTGCTGTATTTTTTTTAATTTAAAATTTAATATTATTACGATAAAAGAAAATTGTGGAATTATTTTTTATTGAGTCGAAAACAAAAGGCGCAATTTTTCCATTATTTTCTATTGAGGATAGAAATCTGTTGTAGCATGTTGAAATATTAATTAATTTGTAGGTAATAGCTATATGTTAAGAAAATCCATTGCATCTGCTTGATTTTAGATGCGTCTGTTTTTATTCAAAGTGTTAGTTAAACTTTGAAAATGCTTTTGAATACTTGAAAGACATCCTTTACATTAGAGAAAGTGTGAATTCACAAAAAGAGTTAAACTTCTTATAAAATTACCCGTTTCATAATTTCGGAAATTGTGAAATGAAGAGTTATTAAAAAGACGGTGCTTCAGATGAGATTTAAAACATGTTTAATTTGTTGACAGATTTATGAAAGTTTTTAAATTTTTAAATGATCTATTTATACGTTGATTAACTTTATAGGGTAGCTGTTCTAGTTGTTCATATGGCAAGCTATTTATAAGTTGGTTCATTTAAGGACATTGTTGCCAGATCTAATTTATATTCTGTCGAGATGTTTTCAAGGGTTGAATTTTATTGCAAACTGGATGACATTTATTTTCACGTCCGAAAAATTCAAAATTCATACATAACTTCTTAAATAATATTGTTACAAAACTGTTTTCTGAGTTGGCAGAATCAATATATTTATTTACAATAATTCGTAACAATTAACTATATACGATAATTGCAACAACGAAAAGTCAATTCTAACAATAAAAAAACTTAAACGGTAATTATTGAACTAAACGAGCCACTTAAATAACACTTAACAAATAACTATATATACAAGGATTATTTATTTGTAATTATTTCTGTCCTGTATTTATATCAGATTTATTTCGCTGTTCAACACTGTCACAGTACAATCTACACTGACTGATTCCCGTTGACTGATCAATATTTATTTCACTGTACCGCTTGATGGCACGACGCACCATTCACTGATTCACTGATCTCCGGTGACTGACCCACCATTCACTCGTACTTCGCTTATATAGGTCGCGCAGCCCAGCCTAGTACGTTCTCGCGTTCTCTAGAACATTCCGTCAGGTACTCGTATCTTCGATACCATTCCACGCTTTACTACTGTGACCTTCCTTTCTCGTCGTTTCTATTGGAGGCAGTGGCATAACATCTTGAGGCTTGCTACAATATCAGTAATATACTTAATATAAATATTATTAAAGTTGTAAAAGGAACTCTGTCCGGAATTTTCTTTTTCTTAATGGTTTTTCGAGTACTTTGTATGCTACCTAGATGGAAAATTGTGTTTCTGGAATTTTCGTTTGTCTGTTTTTCTATATTTATATAGAAGTGAAACTTACACAAAATTTATACATCTAAAATGTCATAAATTATTGGCATTTACAGAATAATATAATGTAATAAGTTTTATGATAGTAATATAAGTAATAGTTTTTCGTTGCCATGGTTAACCGTTAGCGTTAAATATTAAACGCAAACGTTAAACGGCCAGAACTCGCATCGAAGCTACACTTCAATTGAATTGTAGATTATAGACGCTCGACAACAGAGGTCATTAGCGTCGTTACACTTCAATAAGTGTTAGTGTTTTATGGTTATTTTTTAAGTATTTATAGTGGATTGTAAGTTGTTTAATATGTATAATTTTATTTTACATCTTTGAGATTAAAAATCGGAAATAAGAACTGGGTAATTAATTTCAAGAAAACGCTGCGGTATTTTGAAGATCTTGTATATAAGTCTTTGTAATAACATCGCGGCTTAAGCGGCAAATAGCACTGTGATGAAGGAAATTAACTTGGAACATCTTCTGTAACGTCAACGTAATAACAAACATAGCTTTAAATTTTCAATAAGCGAGCTAAGCTGAGGCCAAGCGGGCAATTTATAACGAAATCCCACTGCGGTATGTACAAACATATCGCCTTTGTGTACACTGTTATACCTACAGTATTTAGTACACTTCCGGTAATATCATTGAAAAATATATGAATTGATGACTGATAAGCTCATGGGATTGTAAGAGGAGATCACTGGCGGCGGAAGCGGAAACCCATCCCAAAATGGCGTCCAGCCTTCCCTAAAATTTCAAACTACGATGTTAGAATACTCTTTACAATAAGTAGGATATTTGGAAAAAGCAGCCAAATAAATAATTTTTTAATACGCTTATATTAGCTTCACCTGTATGTTTGCGTGCTTGCGGGCTTGCTTGCTTGCTAATTGTTTGTTTGTCAGTTTGTAACCGATTTCTTTGAACTTGATTTTGACCAACTTTGAACGGTCAGATTTAGTTTAAACTTTGTCGACTTATCAAGGACCGACGACAATACAATAATTCAATAAGTTTGTCCCATTATCCTGACCAGGATCTCCAGGACTAAAAAAAAAGCAAAAAACTTCAGATTGAACTGAAACTTTGCACACTTATCAAGGACCGATGACAATACAATAATTCCATAAGTTTGTCCCATTATCCTGACCAGGATCTCCAGGACTAAAAGGCAAAAATAAATTATAATTTAAAAAAACTAAAAAACACGCTTTAATGAACTAAAAAGTAAAAAATAATTAATTTTATTGTAAAAAAGCGTGGGGTGCTTTGTATCATATTTATATACTACCCCACGCTTTTTTACAATAAAATTAATTATTTTTTACTTTTTAGTTCATTAAAGCGTGTTTTTTAGTTTTTTTAAATTATAATTCATTTTTATTTACAACACAAATATTAAATTACAGTTCTGTAGGTGCCCCAGAATAAAAGTGTGTTAAGTCCACTTTTGTCAAAAAGCGATTTATTTCATTAAAGTAGCTAATACAGTCTTCTTTCAATTGCAAGACTGTTTTATGTCTTACCGAACTTTAATACTTATTTAAAGAATTTAGAATAGAGTTAAGTCACACAATATTCTGGAATAAAACAATATTATGTGCCTAGTTACAGTTTCCTATTTTATATTAAGTCCAAGTATCTAACGAATATTGAAGACATTTTCTGCAAACCAAATCTTAATTTGCTTCTCCTGTAAAATTTGAAAAATTCGACTTAACACACTTTTATTCTGGGGTACAGAGTCTACTGCCATTGTTTAACATATTACTAGAAGATTTTGATCCTTATGAGCGTAAATGAGGCCACTTTTAATAGAGGCAGCTAGACGTCGCACTATTGGCCATCTGTTGACTAGCATCCTAAGTTTTATTATTTAATCTTTGAGTACAGAATAATTGTAGAGTTTACAGAAGTGAGTTGTGTTGACAATCGTTAGGCCATCTGGTGACTAGCATCTTAATTTTATTTAAGACAATCTTGCGTCATTGGTTCATATTGCATAATATTTCGCGGTGACTATTAATAGACAACCCCTAACGTTCTTTCGAAACGCCTCTTTTTTGAGATGTTTATATTCACGAGGAATATTATTATAAGTATATAGAGGCAGAACCATAAGTAAAAGATTTTTTATAAAAATTTGTTTCATGCAAGTTTATTGACAATGTTGTATCCTGTGACATCGTATTTTTATTATTATTATGATAATCTGATAAATATTTTAAATTGCAATTTTGATAATCTGGCTGCCCGGTTGTGATCAAGTTGTCTACGAAATATGCGATATGTAAATTTATGTTGTATACAATATATCTGAAGCATATATTTTAAAATTTTTGGATAAGCTGCGATGTTAACTGGTTTATACATGGTCCGTACACAATATCACAATAATTAAAAGATGATAAAATGAGCGATTCCACTAAGTATTTGTCTATGTATAATCCTAAATTTTTGCAGTAGTCTACAGAATTAGTTTGATGACCAGACAGCGTTACGGCACTTTAGCCAACTGATTCCGGCTTTCTATAGACATTATATTGAATTTAATTGGATTTAACATTAGGGCAAGACTTTTGGACCATTCTGATATTTTATTTAATTTTAAACTTAATAATGTTAATCATTATTATGTCAAACTAAAAATATTCATACATAAGAAAATTAGATAATCAAATTCATTAAAGGGGCCTACACACGATCAGTTTAACTGCGCAGTTTAACCCTTGTGGCGTCATGTCTGAGCGATAAACTGAGATAACTGCATAGTTCCGACAAATTTTAACGCAGGCTTTTGGCCTGCGCATTTGACTCTACTTTGCACCGATAAACTGCGAAGTCAGCTCAGTTAATTGAACAGTTGGCACAGTCATGTGTAGTCTTTGGGTAAGTTCGGTTTTGCGCTCAAATCAATCTGAGCGCAAAACCGAACTTCCCTTTCTAGTCGTGTCTAGCCACGCACGTCAGCTCTTCAAACTGAGAACAATTGAGGAGCAAACTGAAATAGCCCACACACCGTACAGTTCACACAACTGTGCAGTTTGACTGCACAGATAAACTGCGAAGTTAAACTGATCGTGTGTAGGCCCCTAACGATTGGAAAAATTGTGAAAGATTTATTTTAAATTCTTTTATTTAACAACAAATTTTACAATCTTAATGAATTTGATTATCTAATTCTCTTAAACTGCTTGCTTTTGTTAACTAATTAGTATAAGTTGCTATGATAGACTAAGAGCGGATAACACTTTTTTATGTGTTTTTAGAAGACTTGGAACTTTTTTTAAAAGATAACTTTTAAATATCTCTACAAGGGGTAAATAGTCTGTCATTCCAAACGCGGGGCAAAACTTTTTCTAGACTTTACTAATGATAAACACACATAAGTCTTTTTTCGCAAGAGTGAACAAAAAAATATGGGGTGGTTTTGCCCCGCGTTTGGAATGACAGACTATATACCCCTTGTAGAGATATATAAAATTCATCTTTTAAAAAAGTTCCAAACACATGAAAAAAGTGTTATCAGCTCTTAGCCTATGAATACATCAAAATATATTTTAAGAGTGTTTGAACAATTTTTATTCAGAGACAAAGAAATATAAAATCAGATAGCGTTTACAGATAAATTATGTAACTAAACTAAGTTCACTTTATATAAGTTTTATACAGTCTCAACAAATTTCAAAACATTAAAATAATGTCAGCTGCGGCAGTGATGTAAATATCTTATATCATTATTTAGGATCAGTTAGAGGTAGCATTGACAATATCTGAGCTGTTAGTTCAACAATAATATAGGTGGAAGCACAAGTCAACATTGAGTTTGTGGGCCAGGGGAATGAAACGTAAGCGGGCAGCTATAGTATATTTTTCAGTACATGGAATCACTATCTTCCCATATAATATGTTAATCAATGCTACTGCAGAGTTAAATGCTTATGTTTGCATTACTGTTCGTTACATTTAAATACTACAAAAATTAATTTTCAACCAATCTCATCGTCGGAACTCAAATCCGAATCATTCGCTATTGCGGCGGCTGAGTTATCCTTTTATTCTGCGGCCCCCCAGGGGGGGCATTAGAATGTGGTTGCTATCGCAAATTGCATTCCAATGTTCTTTGGGAATTAGCGCTCCCAGGGACCCGAGCTCGTACTAGTCGGTTTGTGTATGCCGGCTGGCGGATTCTAATACACAAATGGATTATTTGTTGTGTTGAAAACGCTAATGACCTGAGTTGTCGACGCGTCTATAATCTACAATTAATTAGTTAACTTTTATTCTATACGGTGACACGATTACATATAATCAATTATAGTTTCCATTCTATTTTTATAATGTTTTTAGTTGTCATGTCCATCGTAACTATACAGTGTGTCCACAGACTCATCCTCAACATGGGGATCTCCGTTGTTATGGGAGATAGAGATTTGGTTAAATGAGACAAAATGTGCAGAATCTCCAGTACTACTACCCTGCGTAGTCAAACTTTCCATATTTTGCTTGGTTCGCGACCGACAGTTGAAAAACGAGATTTACCCATTTTCGTTTTTTGTTTATAACTCGCTTATTAAGTAAGTTAGAAAAAAAATATTTTCACTTTCTTAAGGCCCTTTTTTATGAAGATTTCAAATCTCTTTTCACATTTTTATTTACTTTTATAGTTTCTGAGATACGTGTATTAACTTTGTTTTTTTAAATACACGTCAAAGATGGCCATGACACCATTCGAAAGAGATTTTTTCTCTCTTTAATTTGATATGAGGGTTGATGGATTTATTTTCAAAAATAACAGAGTTATACGTAAAACACTGATTTTTAATAGTAGGCTATGCTAAATTAATTGATAAAACAACAGAAGGCTTAGCAAACAGTTGAAATTCGCGTTGGCTTAGTAAACGGCTGTTTTGTTTTAGCTGTCAAAGTGTAGTTTGTTGCTAATTTGCCAGTTTACTAAGTGATTTATTAAATTTACTTTTGTTATCATGGAACCATTTTGTAACAATGAAAAATAAGCGATTTTCAACAATTGATCGTAAAACAGTAGTTTTGTCTTCTTCACTTATTCGCGTTGACTTAGTAAACGGCTTTTTAAATGATCCATAGTTTATTAAATTTACTCGTAAGTTTCTGTAAATAGACGAATGAGGTTGTCTTCGTTCTGGATATTGATCGAAGTACATTTCTGCAGCTCTGGTCGAATTTTTGTGACATAGAATGTAACAAGATAACATCAAATTTTTCATTGTTACAAAATGGTTCCATGATAACAAAAGTAAATTTAATAAATCACTTAGTAAACTGGCAAATTAGCAACAAACTACACTTTGACAGCTAAAACAAAACAGCCGTTTACTAAGCCAACGCGAATTTCAACTGTTTGCTAAGCCTTCTGTTGTTTTATCAATTAATTTAGCATAGCCTACTATTAAAAATCAGTGTTTTACGTATAACTCTGTTATTTTTGAAAATAAATCCATCAACCCTGATATCAAATTAAAGAGAAAAAAAATCTCTTTCGAATGGTGTCATGGCCATCTTTGACGTGTATTTAAAAAAACAAAGTTAATACACGTATCTCTAGAAACTATAAAAGTAAATAAAAATGTGAAAAGAGATTTGAAATCTTTATAAAAAAGGGCCTTAAGAAAGTGAAAATATTTTTTTTCTAACTTACTTAATAAGCGAGTTATAAACAAAAAACGAAAATGGGTAAATCTCGTTTTTCAACTGTCGGTCGCGAACCAAGCAAAATATGGAAAGTTTGACTACGCAGGGTAGTAGTACTGGAGATTCTGCACATTTTGTCTCATTTAACCAAATCTCTATCTCCCATAACAACGGAGATCCCCATGTTGAGGATGAGTCTGTGGACACACTGTATATAAGAGATTAACGGGAACTTGGACCGTGGGTTGATTGAAACTCAGTTAAAGTTTTAAATCGCAACGTTTCGTCTATATTTTAGACTTCTTCAGGCTCTTAAAACATAAAACGAGTATGTCAGTAATAAATTAATAATCTATCGTCATTATTCATTTACAGCGATAATATAATATGCAATAATCCTTTTGAAATAATTGATCACAAATGAATTTTAATGAAATTATTATGATCAATTATTTCAAAAGGATTATTGCATATTATATTATCGCTGTAAATGAATAATGACGATAGAATATTACTGACATACTCGTGTTATGTTTTAAGAGCCTGAAGAAGTCTAAAATATAAATGAAACGTTGCGATTTAAAACTTTAACTGAGTTTCAATCAACCCACGGTCCAAGTTCCCGTTAATCTCTTATATATCTTTATAATGTAAATTTTTATAAGTGAACAACACATATTTTTGTTCTGAATCAATTTAGTCCTATTTTAGAAAATAGGAATCTTTCCATATGTGTAAATATTGTAGTCTGCGGTTATAACATAAAAACGCAATATAGTTGAATTGGCCGGGGAGAATTCAGTGTACTTAAACAGGACAGCTATATCAACTGTGTTTACCAGACAGTGATGCACTATATGACGTCACTGGAGTAAATATATCTTCTTTGTAGGTTGGTACATAATGTATTTCTAACCGAATATTGGATGTTAAACAAGGATGGAGAATATGACGTCATTGTATCTCTAGAAGAAGACGGAACTACAAGTGACGTATTTTAGTGCAGGATAGACAATATAAAGCTGCATTTACATATGTTTGGACTTGATGCTATTGATTTTTTAACACGTTTATATTAGCTTTATAGACGGACAGTTTATAACGAATTTTCGACAGATGTTTGGCCGAATTAGATTTTTTTCAATGTAGTACCTTTATGATAGATAAATAGAGAATGGTAAATCTGCCCGGGCATTTGCGGGGCTTGAGGTATTGCGCATAGTAAAAATTTGCCAAAAAATTAAAATAATGTGAAATTTAAGTTAATTTTGAACATAAAAATAAACACCGCAGATGATTTGGGGGGTGTTGGGTGTTGACATAGAATCAGACTACCCCAAAATTCCATTTCGAAAAAATGTAAAAAATATGTTTTACCAGATCTGCAATTTTAATAGCCTATTAATTAGATATATTTAACAATATTAGCAAAAAGGCAGATGATTTTATTGGTTATTAGTACCTAATTTGAAAACGTGAAAACAAAATATGTTATGTAAGTAGAAGTGCAGAGTAAGCGTTATTAAACGATATCCTTATCTCGTAATTTTTATCATACTAATATTATAAAGAGAAAAGATTTGATTTTTTGTATGTTTGTTTGTAATAAACTCGAAAACTACTCAAATGATTTTAAAAATTCTTTCACCTATAGAAAGCTACATTATCAGCGAGTAACATGGGCTGTATTTTATTTTCAAAAAAATTAGAGATCCCTATGAAAATTACAATAATGTAACCCAAGGTATCAAAAATTTGCCTATAAAAGTCATTATTTGGCGTGCGCTGCGAAAACTATTGATTGATTATAAATTTGAGCGAACGAGCGAAGCGAGTGAGAAATGGTTTAATTAATTATAAATTCGAGCGAACGAGCGAAGCGACTGAGTTATGTTTTAAATAATTATAAATTCGAGCGAACGAGCGAAGCGAGTGAGTAATGTATTAATAAATTATAAATTCATAGCATCCGGGCGAAGCCGGACCAGGCCGCTAGTTGATAATAAACGCTCTCACACTTATTCTTACCCGTAGCGCCTACTCATTTCATTCAACATACATAACATTTGTTTTCACGTTTTCCAATTCTTAACCAACAAAATCATCTGCCTTTTTGCTAGTATCGTTAAATATATCTAATTAACACACTGCGCAGTCCCTCAGGTCCCGCAAATGGTCGAACAGATTTAATATTCCCTATTTATATATCATAAAGTTACTACCATGCAACATTTCTAATGCGGTAAAACACCTGTTGAAAATTCGTTATGAGCTTTTGGAGTATTACTTGTATGTTGTGTGTATGTGAAAAAGCCTGCAATTCGATTTTCACCATCTTCCAAATGTCCGATTGACATGAAACTTTGCAGTCGTAACTTGTATGTACATGTACCTAGTTTTGATGACAATACAATATTATGATATTTTGGCTACATATAACAAGTTAAAAATGGAAATAAAAACATGTGGTGAAAGTGACGGTGTTGATGGTGAGAAAACGTGTCTTCAGTCGTTGAAATTTAAATATAATATTTATCTAATAAAATATTATAGGTAATGACTGAAAATTTGAAAATAAAAAAAATATATTTAAAAAAAAT
Source organism: Mongoloraphidia duomilia (assembly GCA_039654895.1). Lineage (NCBI taxonomy): Eukaryota > Metazoa > Arthropoda > Insecta > Raphidioptera > Raphidiidae > Mongoloraphidia > Mongoloraphidia duomilia. The sequence continues at coordinate 33,248,805 of CM077521.1, read as the reverse complement.
AAAAAAACATGCTTATAATTTTGATCAACACACCAAACAGTAGAAAAAAAATTTCTTTCTCTTCTATATCGTTTAAAAGCGTGGGACACTCATTGTACTTATATTTCATTTAATTCGTTACAGACGAGAAAGAAATTTGTTTTCTACTTTTTGGTACATTGATAGATACTTAAAAAAAATATTTTTTCTTAAATTTTAAATTTTGTTTTTAACACTGGATTAACGAAACCGAGGTAGGGTGGGTCGGTCTCGAGCTCGCTAGTTTCATTTGGATGTTTTCGTCTTAATCTCGGATAGGAAGGTGGGTATCGATTTCTGGCTCTGTAGGTTTATTTAGCAAAATTTGATCTAATGTAATCTCAAAAAATTTTGATAGCTTACCAAGGAGGAATATATAGGTACATAGCATAATATGTTCTAAATACGATAGGGTCCGCGCAACTGTTCCACAAGCGTCACTTCCGCGACACACGCGTAAATAAAATAGATATTAAAAATATCGTGATCTACACAAGGCTTTAAACATGACATCACTGCATTAAAGCGCAGTGCGAGAGAGATAAAAGATGTGACGTAATAATGGAACACGTTAGGGGCTTTAATCTCTGCTAGACAGAGACAGACGTAGACGACACCTCTGGGAATAGCGAGACCAAATACATTTATGTACCTACACGTTACTCACATACACACCAAACAGGCACTGGGGCTAGGCTACATTGTAAATTAAACATATTTTTTCTTATAAAAACTTAACCTCTTAATATACATCGATTTTAATTAGTACACTGATTTTTAGGGTTCCGTAGCCAAATGGCAAAAACGGAACCTTTTTAATTTCGCCCTATCCGTTTGTCTGTCCGTCCGTACGTCACAGTCATTTTTTCGGAGACTATATATATTGGCACTATATAGAAGAAATTCGGAAGGTAGGTGTTTTCAATGAACTGCTATACATTAAGAAAAAAAATTAGGGGTGCACTCCATACATTCAACTGAGGGATGAAAAAAAATCCAGTGCATATAAGTGTGTGGGGGTATTGTTAGATAGGTCTTGAAAAAAAATACAGAAGTTTCAAAATGACTTTTTTATTTAAGTCAATAGTTGAGTGAGATACCTATGTGATTTTAAAGTCGTAAAAAGTGTATCCCCCCTCTAACTTTTCAACTATGGGGTGGAAAATTCTGAAAAAATTCAAGATGGTAGAACTTAAAAAACACTTCCAACGAAAATTGGTTCGTATATAAGATATGTTGTGTAGTTTTTGAGATATGAGATATTTTCTGCGTTACATGTTATTTTTTTGAGTTTAGCGACCGCAGAAATAACATTGTTTTTCATAGTGTCTAAGACTATATAAATTAATTTTGAGTGCTAGGGGCGGTTGGGGCCAGCGCAATATTTCGACAGTGTCAGTTTTTGTCTTCCTATCGATTATGCAAAGTTCCCTATTTCTAACTCAAACGGCGAAACAATGATAGGCGTGGAAAGTTTTCGAGTGGACACCCAGTTTAAGCTTGCAGATACAGTGAGTTCACTTACTGGCGGCACCTTTGATGTTCTGTCATTTTTTTACTCTATACCACCGTCGGACATGCGCGTTAGGTTATAGCCAATGAGAAGCCAGCGCTCTGTGACTCTTTCTATAGAACAGGACCTGATTCAGTGCCATGGACACATTAGCTCGTGATTTGTGCATAGGCCATAAAGATAAATCACAGTTGGTACACTGCGTGCATAAATATAATATTCCGGTCCTGCCTTCGAAATTATACTAGGTCGACGCATGCGCACTGAATTTCTTGTCACAGAAATATTGCCGAGTGGAGAAACTGCTTGTATACGTTTAAACTGGTGTTCAATAAAGTATCATGGTAATTATTACGGCACAAATATATTTGATGTTATTTATTTTACCATGTTCCACCACAGCAAAATTACTGAAAATTGAATTTGATATAGCTTAGGCATAGACACATACTTTCTGAAAATATGATTGCTGACTAAGATTGACTACCCTTCAATAGGTGAGGAAAAAAATTGTATTTGAAACAGGTGCAGAGAGCTTTCGGTTTTTTAATTTGTGCAAAATTGCATTCGAATCGATCAAATGAATGACGAGAAAAAAATTAGGATAGTTTAGGGGCAAAATGGTCATTTCAACCCTTTGAGCTGTCACGTGGTTATTAAACTTTGTGTTTGGACTATCTTTTATAAAATACAACTTTTGGGCAGTTTTCATTTTTTAGATGCGAAGCACTTTTAAATTGCTTATCCTTCAGTGGCCTTTTGCATCTTATTTAATTATTTATTATTAATTATTTATTAATTATCAGACGATCGTTTCGGTCAATGTGACCATCTTCAGGTCTATACTGAAATATATTGATAGTAATGTAATTGACCCAAACGACTTTCCTAAAACATAAAGATTATAAAAATAATAATAATGGCTTCAAAATTCCTACCAAAAATGAATATTGATTATACACCTAGAGGGTAAAATGATATCCGTAGAAAATCAATTACTTTCAATATATATAGGGTCGACCCCATTGCTCTTCAGTGCGATTTATTATCGATTAAATATTTCTATCCCACACACTGCACATTATATGCGCGAATTGAGGTTTTTTTTTATAGACACGGGATTTTTATAAACACATTATGTAAAATGGTATCATGTAGCCTTTATGCAACATCATAAGGTGCAGAGAAGGTGGCGTAACATTGTATTTTGCATCCATATAGGTTGATTAAGGTTAAACAGCCAACACACACGTGCTCTTTTTTGTACCACGATTTTGCGATTAAGATCGTCAGATGTATAGCTAGCAGCAGCGTAAGACCGCACACTTTTCACGGAAATACACAACAGATGTATCACGAACACGCGATTGTCGAAAACACTTTGCAAACTTAGGTACTCGCGAGCTTGCGCCACTCCATTCTATGGATTCCGATAAGGCTGCACTCTTTACGCGCACGGCGCAGGCGTGCGATTGCGAAACAATCTTATCGATCGCTAGATCAAGCGAAATTGCGATTGTCTCCATGCTGTTGCCAAAACACGCGGTCGAACGAGAAAATTCGAGTAGTTGAGTAATCGTCATATTAGAATTAGAAATTATTGTTCTACAAAATATGAAATACAGCAAAATAATACAATTACAATAGCATTCGAACATATCTATTTTCAAACAAAAAAACTCGGGTCGCAGTGCCAAACCCTGCCGACAATATAGTGTATTTGCTAATACAGGCCTTGTGGCTTTAATACGTAAACTTAGTTTGTTTTTGGACAAAATAAAAAATTTAACCCCTTAATACATCCCTTGTAATAATATTTTTTTTCTTAATTTCAATATTATTATCATTGCAACCTCTGTACCAAATTAAATACACCCTTCAGTAAGTAAATCACTATCCGAAAACTAGTGTTTTCATAAAATTCGTAACTCCAGTCCTGTTGGGCCGATTTTATTAAAATTTTAGCGGCACATTTTGACCTTTACTAAAAGGTTAAATTTCAATTCTGAGAATTTTTTCGCTATTTTTGGGCCCAAAAACATTTTTCTACCCCTAAAAACCACCCTTAAAATGGTCCGATTGGGCCCATTTTAAATAGGCTTCTTGCGGTGATGGATTCCAACGTGCTTACCAAATTTCGTCAAAATCAATTAACTCTTTCGAAAGTTATAGCCCGTACACACACACACACACACACATATATATAAAAAAACATTTCCAAAAATGGTGCCAAATTGTTCAGGAGGCTATGAAACGTCGAGAAATTTTGGTCCGACCCCTAGGTCCCGCCATCCGACCGACGCCAATAGTGTATGTGCCATATGGCAAATACACTAATAAGAAAAAATCATCCAAGTTGTAGAATTATAAAATATGCAGTATCAATGTAATTGCCAAATCGCGCGTTTTCGATAACAAAAATAGCATGTGTGCGTTGGCTCTGATAGAGAAAATTGACCAGCCATTTTGAAAATGTATTTTTTGCCAAGATGTATTAGTTCAACTGTTCACTGTTTATTGGCTCATATTGTATAATGTATAATATCGTTTTACTTAATTTTATTGCCTCATAATATGATAAAAATAAATCTAAAAATATATTGTTATATAATACGTTTTATATGTATTGAAAGCTCGTATAATATAGGTTATGTAACGGGAATTATCAACAGGGTCGTCACTAAGTTGAAGCGAACATTTCGCACAATAGAAACTATAAAAATTAAGGTTAAAACGCGTTTGCAAATAAAAATTAACAACTTTATCTCTTAATAGAAATTAACTAAACATTCGCAAATTTCCATATGATTTTGTTTCGTGTCGATGTTATGTTTTTTTAAATGACACGTAGATAGCTCTACACATTCTTTCAAAGCGAACATTCTCTCGGAGATATCGAGATGCGAAACTAGTGGTCCGTCTGATTGTTGATAATTTGCTCTTGTTTGGATGTCGTCCCGGTTGTATATTCGTAAATACTTGACGTGTTAGATGTCCGAAGTTGCTTCGTAAATAGCAGACGTATTAGACTAACACGTCAGTTATTTACATGCCCCGAAGTTCTTTGTAAACAGCAGACGTATCAGACTCACGCGTCAGTTATCTTGTTAACACAATGATGGAACTAAATTAATAGTGGAAAATAAAAGAAAACACAAAGGAGGCAGATGAAAATTTTTATTTGAATAAAACAATAGGTATTTATGAATATGCAACTATCATAATATTATATAATATATGACCAAAATGTGAAAAAAGTAAAAATGATGTGACAGCTATTAACGCGCTATGTTTACAAACGTCAAACAAGGAAGAAAAACCCCATGAAATAAATGCTATAATATCTTAGTGTGGAAAAATAATTTTAATTTCGTTAAGGTAAATGTCACTTTTTGAAAGCTAAGCTCTCATCTTCAGCAAATACTAAACAGTTTAGTATTTACTGAAGATGAGAGTTTAGCTCTTGAAATGTACATTCACTAATAAAATTAGCTCAAAGTAGGTATTTTAAGGGAAGGTTATAAGTAATAATAATATAATAAACAAAATAATGTTTATTTGTTGTAAATTAATCAGTGCATGAAACTGATTACCTTTTTACGTTTCAACTAATCTTAACGAAACTTTGCGTAACATAATGTTTTTTACACGCTTACCGCGTAAAAAAACCATTAAACACTTCAAAACCATTTTACTTACTTCTACATATTCTTCTTTTGACTTAAATTTAGTTAAAATACAATTTTCACCATTTGTTTTATCTGCGTACCCTTCTGGTAAGTCACTTAAATGACGCATTTTTCACCTTTTTGATTAAAATTAATCACACAACAGTTAGAAGTTGCAAACAATGCTGAAAAATCTATCACGACAGTTAGAAGTTGCAATTTGCAAACAATGCTGATTGACGTGTTGTAAATACCAGACGAGTCGTCATGACACGTCGGGTATACATGAGCGACTGAGCGGCAGCCGAAACTTCCCGAGTGGATAACGCGTCAGGTATTTACGAATATGCGTCCCGGTTAGTCGTCGAAGTAGCGTATTACTGATGGAAGGAACAGCCTTACATTACAAAGACAGAAATCAGAGGACAGCTCCGCTCATGGAGGTTTTGTGATGTCGTTTAATTTAATTTGATGTAATTTTAGACGTTAATGATCTTAGCTGTCGAACGCCTATAATCTACAGTAAAAAAAAACTCGGGCCGCAGTGCCAAACCCTGCCGACAATAATACTGTATTTGCTAATTGTGAACTTTTTGTTTTTGGAAACAAAAAATTTAACCGCTTCCTTTAAAATAATAATTTTTTAATTGCAATATATATTGTCAATCCAACATCTTATTAAATACAACCTTCAGTATGTAAATCCGTATCTGCAAACTAGTGTTTTCAAAAAATTTGTATGTCCGGTCCTGTCAAAGCGATTTTATTAAAATTTTAGTAGCACATTTTAATCTTTACTATAAAGGGTTGAATTTCATTTTTCAAACGATTCTGAGAGTTTTTAGGTTTTTGGGTTTAAAAAATTTTTTCAACTCTTAAAATGGTCCGGTCGGTTTTCAAATTGTTCAGGATGATGTGAAACGTCGAGAAATTTTGGTCCTGCTTCTAGATCCTTCCGTCCGACCGACGCCAATAGTGTATGTGCTGTATTATGGCAAATAGGTACACTAAAAATAGAAATTCTAGGAGTCAAACGATCTGGGGGCTGGCGTTTGAGGTTTTTCATGCCTTGACTTAATTAAACTAAAATCAACATGTAAACAAGCCGTGAGGTGGGTCGTTTATTAGGACTAAAATGCGACCCTTGAGGTCCACACGACGAACTTCCCAGTTTGATAAATATTTAATAATAATAATAATTAAATTAGATATTACACAGAAAAGTAATCATTTTAATCATTAAAACATCAATAATTAAAAAAAAAAAAAAAAAAAAAAACGGCTGAACCGATTTTTATAAAATTTATGTCGAATCAAAATGACGTTAACACGCCTCGATTGACACCCTTACGAAGTCGATATAATTTTTTATTCGCGAGTTATTGTGTAAAATCTACTTTTTTGGAGGTTATTTGGTTAAGAAAAAAGAACGGCTGAACCGATTTTAAAAAAATTCCTTTCAGATCATATATACGTTAATACGCGTCGATTGGCACCCCAACGTAGTCGATATCATTTTTCGTTCTCGAGATTTCGTCTTAGAAAGAAATGGACACATACATACGTACGTACGTACGTACGTACATACGTACACACACACACACACACACAGACATCTTTCTAAAAGTAGTGTAAAAATAGTGTAGTGACCTTGAAACATAAAATTTTTTTTTCCTTTTTGATTTCGATTTTCGGACCCATTACAATAACTTCCAATGGGAAGTTAATAAATTGTTAATTGTAGTTTTCTTATTCTGGAGGAGACCAGTAAATTTATACATCCTACCTTGCACTAAATGGGGTAGTTATGATTTTCTGCTTATATGTCGTTGCGGCCACCGTGCTACAGACACAATTTTTCCAAGGTAGTATTTCACCCGTAGAATTGGAACACTTGACGCAAAGTGCTCTAGAAAAAGTGTGTTCTAGAAATATGAGTTTCCTATACAGGGTGAGTTCGACCACCCGTATCAGTCGTAGAGAGTTGTGTCAAAAGTTTGTATTATAAAAGCCCTAATAAAGAATCGAATGGTGATAATTTTTACTTCCCACCTCTACTATGGTAGGGAAGTAATGGATTCAGTCCGAAAACAATATTTCGAGATTTTAACAGATTTTCACGTTTTGAGACCCTAGCAATCGTTTAAGATCATTTTCTGACTGATGTCTGTATGTGTGTGTGTATGTGTGTATGTGTGTATGTGTGTATGTGTGTGTGTATGTGGTCAATTTTTCGCCTTCGATATCTTAAGAACGGAACAACATACGGGCATGCCGATTGTTCTATTGTGTTTATCAGCCTTTAACTTAGATCTGATTAGATTTTGAGTCAAATCGGTTCAGTGGATCCTGAGATATTCAAAAAAACGTCCTCAATGTCACGTATTAACATAGGTAAAAAAAAATATAAATGAATTCTAGATGTTATAATATGAAAAAAATGTAAATATTTTTTTTCTCTAAAATGTATAGTTTTCGAGAAAAAAAATATTTTACTAAAAAAAATAAAAATTGTACGTAAATCAAGGTAACCATGATTTTTGCTATATTAAGCTAGCCATCAATAGATCACCAAACAAAAAAGAGGGCCATGCTTTTTTCAAAGAATAAAAATTAAATTGTGTTTTAAAGACCACCAACAGCTAAGGTTATTTGGGCCTAGTCAAAGAATAAAAAAAAGAGTGTTTATTTTTTGCAAATATTTACTAGGTGGGAAGTATAGGACTGGTCATCAGTCGAATTTTTTTTTTTCGGGAAGGTCGGCTTCCCTATTAGTTTGATCCAGAATGTCCAGAACTCTGGAATTATAAATGTAACGATAGGTCGAAAGTGATATTGTTGAAAAGATCTTTAAAAAATAAGCAAGTTTTGTAGGAAATTTTTTTTTATTACTGCCACCCCTGTAAATTTCTATAAGTATAAATATAAATTATTATATGTTCAAAACTCAGGAATTTTAGAAATCACGATAGGTTGAAAGTGGTGCTGTTGGAAAGCTGTTTAAAAATAGGCAAGTTTTGTAGGAAAAATTATTTAATTACTTCCACCCCTGTTAAGTAACAATCGTTTGAAATAATTATTAAATCAAAATTTCATAATAACGATCGAAGTCGGCATTAAAAATCTAGCAACCTTAGTCATTGTCACAAGTGTTCAAACTGTCTTCCATTTACTCTTTAATACATACTACTGAGCTCTTCTGGTTATACTGTGAGTGTACTTCTTCAGTGTTTAATGATCGATAGATAGGTAACTAGATTTTAAATGCGGACTTTTAAAAAGTTAGTTATTATGATATTTTAATTTAGTAATTTCAAACAAATATTACTTAACAGGGGTGGCAGTAATTAAAAAAAATCCGTACAAAACTTGCTAATTTTTTAAAGATCTTTTCAACAATACCACTTTCGACCTATCGTTACATTTATAATTCCGGAGTTCTGGACATTCTGGAGCAAACTAATAGGGAAGCCGACCTTCCCGGAAAAAAATTATTATCCTAGATTCTTTATTAGGGCTTTTATAATATAAATTTTTGACACAACTCTCTACGACTAACCGTTTTCGAAAAAAACGACTGTATATAGACCAATTCATGGGCTATCTAACTGTGTCGAAAAATTTGAAAAATCTGCAAGTGGTCATCATACAGAAGCAGAAGTTCGGGTCGTATTGCTCATTTTTTCCACAGACTATGTTGTAAGTCAATATATTTTAGCTTAATCTCGCGGTTAGTTGGCCATCGTTAGACCAGCTAGTGTTGGTACTTCGTTCGCGAACAGAGTCCGCTTAGGTCTCAGTTAAGAATATAATATAAATCTGTCAGTGTGTCTGCATAATCCATGGAGATAACACAACTTGTGTTTAGCTCAGGTTTGCTTAAATCCAGTTTAAACGAATAGCAGGCAGCAAAACAACATGAATTTCTAAACAGTTTATTTCACTTTGTTGGATTAGTGTTTACAAAATAAAGTAACATGGCTCTCTGAGAAAATGCAACGTCCCTTGAAAACAAATGGCTTATTATTTTAATAATATATGAGATAGTTGAATAAAGCCTCGCATTAAATTTTCCTACTTTAATGTCAGGAATACAAAATTAAACAAATTTTTATTGTATCAGGTAAACTAGGAAAATAAAGAACACAACTCGCGCTGTCATTACTTTTCCCATATTATAAGTAGATTTATCTATACTAATATTATAAAGCTGAAGAGTTTGTTTGTTTGTTTAGTTGAACGCGCTAATATCAGGAACTACCAGTCCGATTTGAAAAATTTTTTTTTGTTATATAGCCCATTTATTGAGGAAGGCTATATGCTATATAATATCACGCTACGACCAATAGGAGCGGAACATCAATGAAAAATGTTGCAAAAACGAGAAAAAATATTCCTTTTGAGAGCTTCCGCTGCGTAAACGCTTAAAGTTATGCAAGAATCATGTATGACGGAATTGTTCCCCTTTAAAAGCTCTAAAAAAAGTTCGCGACAGCATATGTCTATCTTTTAAGGTTGACTCACTATAACTTTTTTAACTTCCCATTGGAAGTTATTGTAATGGGTCCGAAAATCGAAATCAAAAAGGAAAAAAAATTTTTATGTTTCAAGGTCACTACACTATTTTTACACTACTTTTAGAAAGATGTCTGTGTGTGTGTGTGTGTGTGTGTGTGTGTGTACGTATGTACGTATGTACGTACGTATGTACGTACGTATGTATGTATGTGTCAATTTCTTTCTAAGACGAAATCTCGAGAACGAAAAATGATATCGACTACGTTGGGGTGCCAATCGACGCGTATTAACGTAAATATGATCTGAAAGAAATTTTTTTAAAATCGGTTCAGCCGTTCTTTTTTCTTAACCAAATAACCTCCAAAAAAGTAGATTTTACACAATATCTCGCGAATAAAAAATTATATCGACTTCGTAAGGGTGTCAATCGAGGCGTGTTAACGTCATTTTGATCCGACATAAATTTTATAAAAATCGGTTCAGCCGTTTTTTTTTTTTTTTTTTTTTTTAATTATTGATGTTTTAATGATTAAAATGATTACTTTTCTGTGTAATATCTAATTTAATTATTATTATTAAATATTTATCAAACTGGGAAGTTCGTCGTGTGGACCTCAAGGGTCGCACTTTAGTCCTAATAAACGACCCACCTCACGGCTTGTTTATATGGTGATCAAATTTGTTCGTAATTATAATATTCAAGCGAACGAGCGAAGCGAGTGCGTAGTGTATTTATAATATTCAAGCGAACGAGCGAAGCGAGTGAGTAGTGTATTTATATAATATTCAAGCGAACGAACGAAGCGAGTGAGTAATATAATTATAATATTCAAGCGAACGAGCGAAGCGCGTGAGTAGTGTATTTATAATATTCAAGCGAATGAGCGAAGCGAGTCAGTAGTGTATTGCACCCGGGCTTTCTTAGCACCCGGGCGAAGCCGGACGGGGCCGCTAGTATAATAATACAAATTACAGTACATTCAGTTTCATCTCGACAGCCTTCCTCTCTGAACTTTCTATAAGAGGAGTATAAAATTTTATCAAAATCGCTAGAGTCGTTTTCAAGAAATAGTATATTGCATTACAAGACGTTGCAAACGGTATGTTTCGTTCCGAGTAATTGCATATTATTTTTCACAACTCTATTGACAATTCGATTTGTGGTACCTACCTGCAATTTGGACGCGCAAAAAAGGCGCAAAAATATTAGATCTGTCAGATCTATGTGAAATTTATGTGGGGTTATGTCTGTCATTTTGACGTTTTCGAATATTATAATATGCGGATTGAAATTGGCGCGACTCAATCGCTTTATCTCTCTCTTAACAACGTTAAAAAATAGAGAAAACCGACAACTGAAAATTTTCAAACCCTGGAGTTGAAACTCGCAGTTTCAACCCGCTAAACAGGCACCGAAAATTGATTTTCAATAGCGGCGTTGTGGAAAATATATTTTTCATTTTTTTAATGTTTTTACAGTTTTTTTATTTGACCATCTCTTCCACATTTAAAATAGGACTGATTTTCTGATTTTGCCTCGAGATGTGACCGTCCGAAAAAAATCGAGTGGTTTGAACGAAACAAACGAAGGGCAGACATTTTTAAAAACAACTTTTTTGGATTCAAGGAACTTGTAAAAAAAATTGTGCTTTTAAAGACCACCAACAGCTAAGGTTATTTGGGCCTAGCACCAAGTCATATTTTCAATTCATCATTTATTTATTTTTTAATAATAAATTGAAAATCCAATTGACACTTTTACCAGCTCTCGGGCTAGAACCCTACTATACTGCTACTATACTGTTAACGTGATAATAATGGCCATAGCTGCAGATTCGCTCTGTTTGAAATAATAATTAAAAAAGAAAAAAAATCCAATTTATTTGTGACAATTTTACAAAATTACAACTAAACTAAACGTGGATAAGGTTGATTGAAAAAAGATTGGTAGGTAACTAATTGTTTGTTTTGTTCCTTTCAAAAACACTATTCATTATAGAAACGAAAAACATTTTTTTGGTAATGAACTGAAAATTCGATTACATTCGATGTCAATAAAGAATGTCTGTTTTTACGTATATGAAAATCCATATACAATTTAACAGTACAATTATTATACACGGTGTCCCAACGAAAACTTGTACCCCCATAAAACTAGGCAAAATGAACGTTTTGACAAAAATGCAAAAACACGTCGATTTGTATATCAAAGGGGACCAATTTTTATGCAAAAATCATTCTTGCAACTCTAGCCCTGTTCGGGGGGTAGCGACTCCTCCCAAATTTTTAAATGGAATGGGGGGTCAAATGATCCCTAATTTGGAAGAGTTTTTCATTACTTACACAACCGTATGCTGGCATTTTAAACCGCACCCGAGCGAAGCCGGGTACAACAGCTATAATAAAAAATAAAGTGAAAAATTCCAAAATGTTTACATTATAAAAAAAACAATCACGTTTCGTCAGTTGGATTTGAACCTGGCTCTTCGTGGTGGCATTCGAACGCCACAGACAATGATATATTTTATACACTTGGTACCTACAGCTCTATGCCTAATATTCCGTTTCCCGTGGGAATTTAAGAACTTAAGATTTTCGTTTAGGTTTTCCTGTAAATTATGCGCGAGACCCTATATGTTCCCTTTTTAGTGTATTTGCCATATGGCACATACACTATTGGCGTCGGTCGGATGGCGGGACCTAGGGGTCGGACCAAAATTTCTCGACGTTTCATAGCCTCCTGAACACTTTGGCACCATTTTTGGAAATGTTTATATATATATATATATATATATATATATATATATATATATATATATATATATATATATATTGTGTGTGTTCGCGGCATAACTCTCGAAAGACTTAATTGATTTGAACGAAATTTGGTACACACGTTGGTATCCATCACCGCACGAAACCTATTTAAAATGGGCCCAATCGAACTATTTTAAGGGTGGTTTTTAGGGGTTGACAACAGTTTTTGGGCCCGAAAATACCGAAAAAAATTTCAGAATTGTTTCAAAATTGAAATTTAACCTTTTAGTAAAGATCAAAATGTGCTGCTAAAATTTTAATAAAATCGGCCCGACAGGACCGGACATACAAATTTTATGAAAACACTAGTTTGCGGATAGTGATTTACTTACTGAAGGGTGTATTTAATTTGGTACAGAGGTTGCATTGATAATAATATTGAAATTAAAAAAAAATATTATTTTAAGGGATGTATTAAGGGGTTAAAGTTTTTATTTTGTCCAAAAACAAACCTAAGTTCACGTATTAAAGCCACAAGGCCTGTATTAGCAAATACACTATATTGTCGGCAGGGTTTGGCACTGCGACCCGAGTTTTTTTAAATTTTAGGCTCAGTAGCTTTGGAGATAGGGGAGATCGGACGGACGGACAGACAGACAGACACAAAAGTGATCCTATAAGGGTTCCGTTTTTTCATTCTGAGGTACGGAACCCTTAAAACGGTAGAGTAATTGTAGAAGTTGCAGATTGTAGAACCAATGAGTGTTGCCAAATCATATTTTCACTTTTTGCATATACCAACCATACTTCATTTTTCTGGTCAACTGTATTGTGAATTGTTCCACTACTAAATGTGTACTTTATTTTTCCTCCACCAAGTACTCCAATACTGAATACTTCCTTACCAAAATAATTCAATTCTCCTGTACTAGCTAGTCTCAATTGACTCGGTAGCCACAAGTTCTTTGTTAAAAAATGCTACGCATGCGCTTAAAATCAAGAATCAAAGTTTTAGAAAATATCGAACTGAGTGAATGTGCTGGTATTTCTATATGCTGTGCCTATATTGTAAAAAAATCCTAAAATATTGAAGACTAGCTTTGTTTCGTAATCTCAGGACTGCCAGTGTAAAAAAATGGATCATCATCAATCACTTAGCATTAGGTACTAGATACAAAACACATTTAAAACACATACCTACAAATTGACTTATCAATGAATACGATCAAGGGCGTACGCGGAATTTTGTTCAGGATTGCGAAAAGTTATGGGAGTACACATGGACATCTGCTTATCATACTGCAATTAGGCCTTAAACGACAGTGCAAACGTTCTACGTGCAATTCGGGGAAATTCAGACGCCAAAGTTCAATAATGGAAATAAAAGGTATTAGTAGAAGTAAGCTTCATAAATTTTCACACTTTTTCCATTAGGAAGCAGCTCCCCCCCCCCCGGTACGTCCATGAATACGATACGCTATTCTACTGTACTAAATTTTATAAACTGTGGGTAACTTTAATATACTAATGCTTACGAACAACACTAAATAGAACGGTTAAGTTTATGTATGCGTGTTTCATAATGAAAATGTCGACCGGCAATTTTAGCAATAAAATTTTACGACACAAATGCATACACAGTTCACACAACATCCCTGGGCGGTCAGCTATAATAGCCAGAAAATTATACGAAGAAATGAGAAGTTAACTAAGAGCTTTATGTGACTAGCGTCAATTTCAATATGTTTACGCCGACAATATTATAACCTTCGCCGATGACCCCAGTTAGTGTGCTTTTGTAATCTACAGCGTGTAATATTTTTTAAAGGTATTTGTATATCTATATGTCCAGTTGTCCACATACCTATATTAAAGACTATTCGCTGTGAGCAGATGAGGGGAAGGGATTTCAGAGTGACTGTTAGCGCACAACAACGGATAAATAGAGAAACAGTCAGGGGTACCTAACTCGCCTTTCTCTATGGAAACTGCTAAGCATTTAGCATAAAATTATGTTATAGTTAAATAATAAAATATAACAGTGACACTTCTTGTTAAAATAAAGTTTAAATTTTTATGCAGAAAAAAATGTTCGGTATCTGTTAGGTGTCTGATGACGTCAGCGACTTCCGTTGTGACGACCTGGTGGGTCCAGGATCGGCCATATTTAAATTTTTTCGGCCAAATCGATCGAGTGAGGTATCAAATGAAAGAGAATTTTGTGACGAGTCCAAAAATATATACTTTTTATGGTTTATAATAAATAGGTTATATAAAAAAACTAAAAAAAGACAGAAAAATAGTTATGTGCGTTTGTTACCACGTAGGGTCAAATCTACTGGGCCGATTTTCAAAATCAAGGTGTCATTCGATTTATATTAATCACGTGAGTGTTATAGGCTATAATTTTTGTGTGTGAATTCAATATGGCGGAAAAATCTTGGTTTAAATTTCCCCCCTGGCAATATCGATCGAGTATGATTTATAATAAATAGGTTGCATAAATAAAAACTAAAAAAGGCTGAAATAAAATAAAAGTTAAAAAAACTAAAACCCGACTACGTAAATGAAGTAAACAACCTTCCAATATGAAAGTTAGTTAGTTAGCTGTTGTACATTTTAGACGTTCTATAACTATGGTTATTAGCGTATAATCCAATATGAAAAGTAGTGGGCAAAAATGTATTACTTACCAAAAGTTTTAGTATGGTACCAATAAGATGACACCAAAACAAATATCTTTTTGCCCGACTACTTTTCATATTGGATTATACGCTAATAACCATAGTTATAGAACGTCTAAAATGTACAACAACTAACTTTCATAATTGGAAGCTTGTTTACTTCTTTTACGTAGTCGGGTTTTAGTGTTTTCTTTAGCTTTCATTTTTATGTAATAAGAAATGTTCCTGTAAATAGGTTTAAAACTACAAAAATTCTCCCGGAAACTTAAAATGACTTGCGATGTCTTATACTTAAACCATCGATATTTAACTTCTGCCCGCACAAATATGTTTTGTTACCTACTTTTTCAGCTTTTGTTTACACTTACTTAGTTGTGTTTAGTCAAGCTTATATTATAGATGATCATATACTTGTCTTTAGTTCACGGTTAATTATCCGTCGGTGGATAAATCAACCGCCTATATATTAACAATAATACTCGTTCAGTTTGAGTTTGGCACTATATTCTTTATAATAAAAAAAAACATGTGTCGTGGCACACAAGACCGAAGTGAAACTTCTTATATGTATGAATATTGAATAATATAAAAATCAATTAGGAATAGGCGCTCTGTGTATCGTGCGAAGTCAGAAGCTAAATGACTTGCCACTGGCTGTTTCAGGGTTTATATGAGGAGATAAATTCCAAACATTCTTTCCTGTCACCACATTTTTGTATACACATTTTCGTTCATCGAGTCAGCATTTTACCCTTCAAATCGTCGAGGCACAAGAAGCTTCACTTCAACAGAACAATGAAAAATTTTCTTAGCAAATCGTTGCTTTGGGCAACTAAATTAAAGACCATTTATGAAGTAGGTAATAGAAAACAACAAAAAGGGCCGTCCAAGTCATATCAAGTGTGGTCCGGCTTAACCCGAAGCAGCCCTTCTGGAAATTTCCAGAGCTCCAGACAGCCCAATCAGCTCGTAAATAAACTCCCATTCTTTCAGATCTAATTCTATTTTTTCAACGGGTAGGTACCCGTTGACTAGTCGTCATCGGAAGTTTATTATGTAGTTATTTACGTTATAAACTTATAATGCTTTTCAGCACCGAGTTATTTTGAACGTTATTGTTATACGTTATAAAACGGTTAATGGTGATGAAGAATATAATAATTAAATTATAAATACCTATACGTTAGCATATAAAAATAGTACGCATGCGTATCTAATTCTGTGACCGGATGTGACAGAGAAAGTGTATGAATTAGCTGACATTTCTTTGGTTTTCTGATGCAATAAAATAAATAAAGTAGATTATTAGTTGATATGCATGCAAACCTCGGTGCAAACATTTATTGATTTCATTTATGTCAGGAAACTATACCTTTTTCTAGTTATTGAAATATAACTTCTTATGCGAGTTCGGGCCGTTTAACTTTTGCGTTAAATATTTAACGCTAACGGACAACGGTGTAACCATGGTGACGAAAAAGCAATCATATATTATTGTGTAAATGTCAACAGATTTGCGTAAGTAAGTTTAAACAACAAATTATCACTCTTTGCCGGACGGCGGGCTTTCATACAGTCCGCCGTCCGGTCGTCGCCGGCCGAACTGTATAGCTTTGCCCATACTTACAAAGTGGCGTTCCAGATCGTTGACTAGAATCACTGTTTGCCGGACGCATGCAGATATTTCGTAAGATAGGTTTCTCTTCTGTAATGTGTAGTGTATACTGTAAACGACACGGTTTCATAAGTAAATTATAAAGTTTATTGTGTAACCTTTGAGTATTGCGAGAGGATAGTGTGGTCCAGTGGTTAGCGTCACGGCTTCTTACGGGGTTCGAATCCAACCTCCGCTCATGGATGTTTTGTGATGTCATTTAGTTTTAAGTGTGTTGTTATTTAATGTAATGAAGACACTAATGACCTAAGTTGTCGACGCGTCTATAATTTACAATAAATAAATAAATAAATTGAGTATTGCGTAAGAAGTTACACTTCCTCCGTGTGTCGCGTATTATATTTGGTGGTTGGTCTGGATCTATATCGAAATTTAAATCACTATAGCTGTATATTTGATTCATTACTTAATTTAGGAATATCACGTAAATCCATTTCGATTGGTTATTTAAATCATGTGTTTAAAATTGTAATTTGATATTTTTGAGCTTAAAAAAATCTGTCAGATATCTCACCTATGATTAAATTCTAGTTATTTGACAAGAACACGCGTCGACTAAGATTTCCTACAGCTCACAGATGTTCTATGTACCTACCCTAACATTTAACTATATAGAATCCTCAGACAGACAAAAAATGGACTTTACTCTATCCCATGAACCGATATAATATTAATAAAACTGTGTGATCAGTATTCTGATTCGTTGCAGAGCAGAAGGTCGTGTAACAACTAATCAGATACTTTGTGCATCTTAACAGAGCATGTGCTGCTCACGTGATAACTATATTTGTTGGTGGGAAAGACTATTGTAACTTCTATGTTACTTTCGCAGATCTTATAGGAATAATTTAAGATCGATATATACCTAAGCCTATAAATATATATTTCTTATCTACATAATATTGTGAGCTAAAGACAGACTTATGCAGTGTTGTAGAGAAAAGAAAGACAGAAAATTTCACTGTTATAACCACTGAAATAAAGTAATGTTGGAAAGCTTACTCCCTATACCTTGCTGTGAGTGGAAAGCGGGTAAAGACAGATATATAGTTAATAGGGCCATTTGTCCTTGTTCCACTACAGTCTTAATAGACTGTACGACAAAGACAGGTGGCCGTATTAACTATGTTTGTCTTTAACCGCTAGCAGCGCGTCAGTTTACGTTCCAGAATTTCTATATTTCAGTGGTTATAACTGTTCTATAACTGCAGCCTTTATACCAAGTTGTAATTTAACCAATTTGGTTTTCATGTGTCACTGAATCAGTCACAATTTACAGCCGCGCGGATTATATTTTAATACAAATTGTCGTGTGATGACGCATTGTGCACGCCGGCTACACACGTCATAATGTTGTGATAATATGCCAGTCCTGCAAAATAATTGTTCAAGGGTTGTCTATACGTTTGTCTAGCCACTGCAGTTTTACTGACTCGGGAGTTTCTTTTAGACACTGATTTCTAATAGATGGATAGCGAATGGCGGTCATTCTGTAAAACCAACTTGAGCAGCTGCTTAAGTTAATAGTCATGCTGGGCGACTTTTTAGCGGGCTGTTAAAAATGATCTCATGGATTACGTGGTGGTAACCAAAGATGTTACGAATGTCTTATATCGGAATCGGAGTTTTTTTTTTAATATAAGATTATTATTGGTTTCTACATGTAATTAGCCATGACCGAATCCAAAAATATACTAAATTAATATAGGTACCTAACTCAAAATAAACTAACATAAAATAAAAATTCCCATAAAAATTAACATTGGGAAATCGAAATTATGTTTTAAAGACCACCAACAGCTAAGTTTGTTTGGGCCTAGCACCAAAGACCACCAACAGCTAAGTTTGTTTGGGCCTAGCATCAATTCATATTTTCAATTCATTATTTTTTTATAATAATAAATTGAAAATCCAATTGACACTTTTACTAGCTCTCGGGCTAGAACCCGGGAACTGGGGACTTGTAATAGACGAACCATAGCAACGCCATGTAGCACTGGGACACAAGAAGGATGACGTATTATGTACTATTTTTTTTCCAATCTTTTTATACCTACAGGTAAAGTTTTAACTAAATAATTGCATTTTTTTAAATTTCTTTACCATACCCACTACGAAATAGCTACTTTCCATACATGTATACCGGTCTGCATTGTGTCATTTAATAGGCAGATGTGCAAGAGCGATTCCATTACATGGCAGGTACCGTTCGCTATTTTTTGAACGTTGCATGGCGACTCTATAATATACATCCCTTTTGGTAATGTACATTTGACGTTTCTAATTTGGAATGTTGGTAACATGTATCCGTATAATTAGTAACATGTTTATAACTGACAATACACCATTAGTCACCCTGCCACGCATATTTTGTCCCCTGTTTTATTATCCGAATGACCGATATATTATGGAGTATAGGTCGGTCGTTTTTGTAAAAGACTGTTAACATACCTATATACTGCAGTTATCATTATATGAAGCTATTTGGTACTGAACTTTCTAATTCTAAATTCCGTATTTTATACTAGTTTCCCAGCTGATTCTAAGCAATCATTGCCTACATTATGGCACATACATTATCGCGGTGTCGGTTGAATGGCGGCACCTAGGGTCTAGGGATCGGACCATAAAATCTTAACGTTTTACGTCTTTGTGAAGAACTTGGCATCAAGTTTGGTGCGAGCAATAACTCCCGAAAGCAACTTTTGGTTTTAACAAAATATGGTACACGTAATTACAATCCATAACTGCACGAAGCCTATTGAAAAAAATCGACTGATGACCAGTCCTATACTTCCCACCTAGTAAATATTTGCAAAAAATAAACACTCTTTTTTTATTCTTTGAAAAAAAGCATGGCCCTCTTTTTACTTCCCACCTCTACTATATGGTAGGGAAGTAATGGATTTAGTCCGAAAAAAATATTTCGAGATTTTAACAGATTTTCACCGTTTTGAGACCCTAGCAATCGTTTAAGATCATTTTCTGACTGATGTCTGTATGTGTGTGTGTGTGTGTGTGTGTGTATGTGTGTGTGTGGTCAATTTTTCGCCTTCGATATCTTAAGAACGGAACAACATACGGGCATGCCGATTGTTCTATTGTGTTTATTAGCCTTTAACTTAGATCTGATTAGATTTAGAGTCAAATCGGTTCAGTGGATCCTGAGATATTCAAAAAAACGTCCTTAATGTCACGTATTAACATAGGTAAAAAAATATAAATGAATTCTAGATGTTATAATATGAAAAAAAATGTAAATATTTTTTTTCTCTAAAATGTATAGTTTTCGAGAAAAAAAATATTTTACTAAAAAAAATAAAAATTGTACGTAAATCAAGGTAACCATGATTTTTGCTATATTAAGTTAGCCATCAGTAGGTCACCAAACAAAAAATTCGACTGATGACCAGTCCTATACTTCCCACCTAGTAAATATTTGCAAAAAATAAACACTTTTTTTTTTATTCTTTGACTAGGCCCAAATAACCTTAGCTGTTGGTGGTCTTTAAAACACAATTTAATTTTTATTCTTTGAAAAAAGCATGGCCCTCTTTTTTGTTTGGTGATCTACTGATGGCTAACATAATATAGCAAAAATCATGGTTACCTTGATTTACGTACAATTTTTATTTTTTTTAGTAAAATATTTTTTTTCTCGAAAACTATACATTTTAGAGAAAAAAAATATTTACATTTTTTTCATATTATAACATCTAGAATTCATTTATATTTTTTTTTACCTATGTTAATACGTGACATTGAGGACGTTTTTTTGAATATCTCAGGATCCACTGAACCGATTTGACTCAAAATCTAATCAGATCTAAGTTAAAGGCTGATAAATACAATAGAACAATCGGCATGCCCGTATGTTGTTCCGTTCTTAAGATATCGAAGGCGAAAAATTGACCACACACATACACACACACATACACACACACACACACATACACACACACACACACACACACACACATACAGACATCAGTCAGAAAATGATCTTAAACGATTGCTAGGGTCTCAAAACGTGAAAATCTGTTAAAATCTCGAAATGTTTTTTTCGGACTAAATCCATTACTTCCCTACCATAGTAGAGGTGGGAAGTAAAAAGAGGGCCATGCTTTTTTCAAAGAATAAAAATTAAATTGTGTTTTAAAGACCACCAACAGCTAAGGTTATTTGGGCCTAATCAAAGAATAAAAAAAAGTGTTTATTTTTTGCAAATATTTACTAGGTGGGAAGTATAGGACTGGTCATCAGTCGAATTTTTTGTTTGGTGATCTACTGATGGCTAGTAATACTTATAGCAAAAATCATGGTTACCTTGATTTACGTACAATTTTCTTTTTTTAGTAAAATATTTTTTTTCTCGGAAACTAAACATTTTAGAGAAAAAAAATATTTACATTTTTTTCATATTATAACATTTAGAATTCATTTATATTTTTTAAAACCTATGTTAATATGTGACATTGAGAACGTTTTTTTGAATATCTCAGGATCCAGTGAACCGATTTGACTCAAAATCTAATCAGATCTAAGTTAAAGGCTGATAAACACATCGAAGGCGAAAAATTGACCACATACACACACACACACACAGACATCAGTCAGAAAATGATTTTAAACGATTGCTAGGGTCTCAAAACGTGAAGATCTGTTAAAATCTCGAAATATTTTTTTCGGACTAAATCCATTACCTACTTCCCTACCATAGTAGAGGTGGGAGTATTTTATCTGAACGGAATACCATTCCATTTTTTTTTCTTCTTCGTTACATCATAAAAAATGTAATTTTCTTTAAAATGGTGCATCAAGGAAAAACGCTTATCGCTCCGTTCTCTGCTTGGAGGGGATAGTCGAAACGATCTAAGCGCACGAAGTGGAGAAACAGGGAAATAATGGCGGATGATTTGTGATGAGCGAATAGGCAGGTATTAAATACGGTGGAAAAAATGGTGAAAATGTTTCAAGGGTTGTGTTCTATGGTTATGTCTATGGTTATTTTCTCTGGCCTTAATTCAGTTTGAACGAGCGGTTGTTCTCTGCTGTGTCAATAATATGCGGTCATTTACATAAACGGTTGATAGTCTACCCCGGAGTTTTAATGAATATATTATGGTTTGTTTTGTCCGAAATAATTGCGATTTTCTTTCGTCTATTACCTATACCGTGTTTGCATAATGTATAACCGGATAATAATGGCTACCTAATAAAGTTCGTTGATGGCAATTATTAATGATCAGTAGCGTAGACAGATGTATGACACGTATAGTAATTTGAATCAATCAATCCTAATTGTGAAATAATGGCTGATAATTATATTCGAATCAAACATATTATGATATCCTTTTTTTCAGATTTTTAAAACCGCGCAAGCTCGAAAAGTACAAATCTAATCGAACAATCGTAAAGGACTTTTGTTCGGTTTTTCTCATTGGGGACGTGCGTGATTTTTTAAACATCCGGCATAACAGAATTATACACAAGAGGTCGGTATAGTCACAAAAAACTTAAAGAAGCAGTATCCAGCTTCAAAGCGTCTCCAATCGCCATGCAGAGTTTAACATTCAGCATTTATGGTTTGAGGAATGTTCTATTTCAAAATTGATGAGGCGAAGAAAATCGTGCTGGTCACAATAAACTCATCAACATGATGAAACCTCTTTGGGAAATTCGAGTTCATGTTCAAATGGAATAACAATACCATACATAATTCTAAATATAATAATAATTATTACAAGAAATAATAGTTTAAACTTCAAGACGCGACTGCAGTTTAACTTACGTCATTCAGAGTAATCATGTTTTACAAGCTTTAATTTAACTTGCTTTCTTGTCTGTCCGGGACAAATCTGGCAATCGAATTTTCGATCACTTTCCGATATCCTATCATGCTGAAATTTTGCACACAAGAAGACAATACAAAATAGTATACATATTTATTATTATGGTATATCCAATATGGCGGCCACCACAAAATAGCGGATTATCTTATTCTTTACAACCCCCTCGAAATGGGTATCAAATAAAAGGGTATGGCGTCATTAAAAATTCAATATGGCGGCCGGCACAAAATGGCGGATTACCTATTTTTTACAACCCCCATGATATGGGTATCCAATGAAAGGGTATGACGAGTAGAATACAATAAGCAGTGTAACGTCATTATAAATCCAAAATGGCGGCCAAAAATTTTGGAAGACTAAAAAACAAATTAAAATATTAGGTAGTATAAAAAATTTTTTTTAATGAAACAATGAGACAAGCTTTTATTTTAATAAAAGTTTGTCTTTAAAATGTTTTTTTACTAATATTTTTATAGTCAATGTATAACAATAGACGTACCTACATAAAAAACTCGGATTTCCTAAATTTCACTGGTCGATTTTTTAGTAAATAGGCCACTTCCGGTACGATTTGGTACATTTAGGGCAGTTAAGAACACATGCAAATATTCGTTATTAAATTTAAAATAAAATATGTCTTTTTCATGCTTCAGTTTATCCTAAAGTTAAACCTACAATCGAGGCTGAAGCCAGTTTTGTACTATGAGAAAGGTGCGCTCATGACCTCAGTTGTTGAGCGTCTATAGTTAACAGTTTTTAATATTTAATTGAACTATGAAAATTTACGGTATTTCAAAAAGCTGTTGGAGTACAGATATACCTTTTCATGTTAAGAAGAATGTTATATCTTTTTTAATTAAATGGCTGGAATCCCACAAGCACTTTACATTACGATAATATAAATTAGTAAAAGGCTTTATCGGTTTCCCAGGACGCGAGCGACGTTAATACACTGTAAAACCAGTCTATATGAAAGGTATATACCTGCTGTGCTGTTTTTGTCTCTGTGACGTAAATGCGGAATGGTTTACGTTGAATTTTTAATAATTTTTCAGATAAGCCATTTTTTAATTCTAATTTGCTTAAATTTTATTTTTTTATATTTTAAATATTGTTATCCAATACCTATAATGTTTCATTATTAAAAAAAAATACATACAGCCTTCGGGAATCGAACCTGCGCTTGGCGTTTATTCCTGTCGGTAGACTTTTACTTTTCCGCACGGGCCACCTCGCTTACTGTGTCTGAGTACAGTGAGTACATTAACATAGTTATACAGGCTGTGGTGTTTTATTTCACATGTCAACCATTTCCAACTATTTCCGTTTCGTCTAATATTTCTTAAATGCCACCCCAGTATGAGGCATTAGGCCAACCATACACGAGCAGCTTGAAGCGGTTGGGGCCAACAGCTTCAAGCTGTCGCAGTCGGGCGATCTGTAGTTTCAATACAAAATGATACGTTCGCAATACACGGACTTCTCAAGCAGTTCGTTTGCAGTCGAAGCTAAAAAATGCGGTCGGCGTGCCGTTAGTTTTAGGAGCTGCCCAGCGCGCCATACACAGACCGCTTTCATTAGTCCGTTCTGACTAGTGATGTAAAAATACGGTACTAAACTTTTTTGTGTATTAAACCCATGGTATAATACCGTATTTTTTCAGTATAAAATGTTTTTTACTTTTTCACACTACGGTTACGGTGCATTATTCAGTATTTCTAACTGCATAATAGGAAAAGTTCCTGTTCTCATTTTGGTATTAAACAGTTTTAAACGGTGCTAAACGTTTTATACGTGCTGTATAAAATAGTAAAATACGCAGTATTTATACCTAGTATAAAACTGGGATATATTATTTTTTTACATACCGTATAATACCGTTTTATACAAACGTTTTATACTAGAGTATTATACGCATTTACATCACTAGTTCTGACTACTCGCCGCTTCCTCTCCCCGCGCCCACGTCACCCACATATCGTATTCCCGCCCACTCTTCAGTCAATTCGTATCGCTTATTAACTTCGGTCGTTTGAAGCAGCTTGAAGCAGTCGACACTTGCGTCCACCCAACTGCAATACGATTGCTGGAAGCAGTCAGCTTGCGATCGACTCCAACCGTAAGTCGACTGCACTCTTGCAGCTGGCTCCGACTGCTCAAGCTGCTCGTGTATGGTGGGCCTTAGACGTTATTTACGTCAAAAATTGACATAAGCCATTCGGTCTTAATCACAGACTTGTCGCTACATTATTTACTACTAGTGCACCGTGTACAGATAAATCCCTGTCACTCTGAACTGACAGTACACGGCCGTTGCGCGATGACGGTGGTTGTCAGCATTGTCATCGAGTATCAACTTCTCAAGTGTCATGTCACCACCCCGTGCCTTACGAGATTCACAGAATACTATTATAGTACTTTAAAGGGTGATAAAGGAACCTTACAGTTGGTCCTTGATTTTAACTATACTTAATTTTTGAGGTGAATAGCGTCTAATGTCTCATACTTGGCTGGCATTTAAGAAATAATAGATGAAACGGAAATAGTCGGAAGTGGTTGACATGTGAAACAAAGCACAGCATGTTAAGGTCTCAGGCACAGTAAACCAGGTGGCCGTGCAGAAAAGTACGAGTCTACCGACAGGTACAATATACAGGGTGGTGACCGTGACTGCTGCACATAGAGATTTAGCCCGTAAAATCAAACTTTCGCAATTTCCTGCTTCCCTAATTATCTTCAAATAAAAGTTTTAGAACATAAAATTCTACATCTAAATCATTAAGCAAAATTAATTTTGCATGCTTTGTAAGGACAGAAATTTGATATGAAAATGTCAAAATTACCTCAAAAACAGATAGCGATAGCCATGGAACTTGAACAAAATGATGACGTTTTGGCTGTCAGAACAATTTCTTTCACTAACTGTGTAATTGTTGGCCATTTTTCTTTTCAATAAATTGATTTAAACACTGACAATTAGTAATGACGGGCAATTGAAAGATTAGAAATTATTCTGACAGCTAAAACCTCATCATTTTGTTCAAGTTCCATGGCTATTGCTATCTGTTTTTGAGGTAATTTTGCATTTTCATATCAAATTTCTGCCGTTACAAAGCATGCAAAATTAATTTTGTTTCATGATTTAGACGCAGAATTTTATGTTTTAGAACTTTTATTTGAAGATATTTTTCCTAAAATAATTAGGGAAGCAGGAAATCGTGAAAGTTTGATTTTACGGGTTAAATCCTTATATGCAGCAGTCACGATCATCACTCTGGATAAAAATATAAAAAAATCAAATTGCAGGTATTTTATTTATTATATTTTACGAATACAATAAATTTGCATGAAATATTAGTATTTGTGTTTAACGGTATTGACGTCATCTGTCTGTACCCGTGATACAGACATACCCATTTTTTGTACTCGACTATCGCTCGTTTTAACATATACTGTCACTATACTCGTCAATATAATACCTCATTACGCCACTATACCGAAAATCTCGTACGGCTAGGCCGTTTTGCCGTATGGCCAAAGAATTAATAATATAACAACCAAATTTTTGTTACTAATTTTCACGGATGTTTACTTACTTAGCGGGCGCCATATTGCATGTACACGATATTATAATATGTATAGGTACTATTATTATACTGCTTGATGCATTTAATGAACATTATTATAGTCACTTTCTACGTCAGACTAACGACTCGTAGCCGCAATAATAAACGTTCTATAGAGTCCCTAAATCTCATTACGCTATACAGGGTGAGGCACATAAAGTGTTACAAGCTAATATCTCAGAAAGTATTGGTTGTAGCAAATAAAGTTTCGCACAAAACTGTTTGGTATCAAGGTAAAATAGATTTTCTTCTCGATTGGTATGCTGAGGTTGGGTCAAGGTCACCCTCATCTTTTTTAATCAGACTATGTGGATTTTTTCACGGAATCTTGTAACCGTATTGAGACGAATCCAACAACCTAAGGCATAAGGTTATTCAAGGTCACTTCAAGGTCATAAATAAAGAAGTTGTGTAATATGAAAATAATTAATTATTAATTAAAACGTTACTATCAAGAAGCCTTGTTTCGCAGTTGATTCGATTGTTCACATTTGACATTTTTACATTTATTGTAACTTGATAGCTACTTTATAGTAACGTTTTAATTAATAATTAGTTATTTTCATATTACACAACTTCTTTATTTATGACCTTGAATAACCTTATGTCCTAGGTTGTTGGATTCGTCTCAATAACGGTTACAAGATTCCGTGAAAAAATCCACATAGTCTGATTAAAAATGGAGGTGACCTTGACCCAACCTCAGGATAACAATCGAAAAGTTGTAAGATTTGAACCCGATTTTTTCGTGTTGACACGCGGCATGCGAATGCTAGGCGCCCTCACCATGACACTATGACAGTATCTTGTTGGATTACAGAAATAATCGGTATACTTGTAGTACTAACGATCGCCGACGTATACATGCCTAGACCCCTACCATAAATTTCTCCATGAGCAATTTTTTAATGCAGATGAACAGAGGTAGTACGGCGATGATGCTAACACAAAACTACTAAACAAGCATCAAATATTGATTCCAGTAATCAGTATTGATGGATTAGAACGGATTTTTATCATCCAAAAAAGAGTTACGGACTATTTAGCCTTTGCTTAAAGAAAAATCTCATGTAGATTCTTATTTAAAAGATAAAAAAACTCTAACTGTTACTTGCCTGTTAATCTTTGAAAGTAGTAAAATATGAAAAATTACGACCTATTTTGACCAATGAAATGTTACATGATAGCAAAACATGAAATAAATTTATGTTTTGTATTCTGATTATTTGACATAGGGACTAATTATTGTTTTATTTATCGAAGGTAAAAATATTTCTATTTGAAATTATTGCTTTCTATTCCCTGAAAAAATATTTTGAGAACATTTTAATTAAATATTTTATTATTTGTTATTACATTAAATCAGCTATTTCTGTTTTTAAATTGTTTTACTTACAATTCATAATTTACACTGCTGTTACAAGTATGTTATAAGAACAGTCGGGTTGTTGATATACCTATTGTCGTACGTCTACAATTTGGTTTTTTAAAAATTCATATATACCTAGATGCCATTGTGCAATTGAGACCAACCTTTTACACCGCATTTATTCACAATCGGTCCAGCCGTTTAGGCTCTAGAAGGCAATACTTAATATGAATATAGTCACATATTACAGATAGCTAAAACACATCAGCGTCGTTTGGATGGTAAAAAGGTCTTATCTTTTTAGTATTCAATTTATTAGACTTTGTCAAGTCGCGAACTAGTGTTTTAATTGTTCATTTAATAATATAATATGATATTGTTGTGTTAATATTATAGTATGGTGTTTATGGTTATGTGAAGCTTAGTTAATGACACAAGATTGAAGAGACCCAGTCTCTGCTTTAGAGTAGTATCGTTCGGAGAAGATAGTAGCGTCATTTCTGCGCATAATCAAGTTTCGAGTCGGACGGGTCTATGTTTTCTAACAAGGGGTGATCAATGGTACGTCTCGACTGGTGGCGGACAACTAAATGTCAGTTTTCATAGAACTACGCCTTATTAGAAAAGATCAACCCGTTCGACCGTAAAATCGTTTGTGCGCAGAAATGACGCTACTATCCTCTCTAAACAGAGGCGGCGTAAGACGTGGGCGACGTGGGCCACCGCCTACGGCCTCGCGGTCCAAGAGGCCTCGCGCCTCGAAAGCCCCCGAACGCAAATATAGATATAATTACTCATCTAGCAATAAATAATAAAAAAACCGCCTAGCAAGTATCTGGAAATACTAACCTACCACATTTTGTTAACAGTACCAGTAAGTACAGCCTCAGCTGAAAGAAGTTTTTCAAAATTAAAACTAATAAAAAATTATTTAAGAAGTACAATGGGTCAGGAAAGACTTTCAGCGTTGGCAGTTTTATCTATCGAGGCAAATATAGCATCTAATCTGGATTACGACACACTTATTAGGAAGTTCAGTAAGGCTAAAAGCAGAAAATTTCTGTTTCATTAATTGTTTATTTTACTGTTAGTTGAGGTATACTTGATAATGTAAAATAATTACAATGAAGAAGTTTGCATTTTTATAAATAAAAATTTGAGTATCAAAAAATTTTTTCTCTCAACAAAATCTGTCCTCTTGCGTCATCCATCAGGGGGCCTCGCAAAATATATCTTGCCCACAACAAATTTAGGTCTTGCCCCGCTACTGTCTCTAAACGATACTACTCTACATGGTTACTTATTTGTGCAAACTTACAACTCACTGAATGCTAGAGTTCTGATGAATCCAAGATTGTTTACAGCTACTCCATTTTCTATTGGTTCTCATCTTAATGTCCGCGTTTCATTAGCTATCTACTATTCCATGTAGTTTGAGCACTCCAGTGACGTGCTGTTACACTGGTATTTTAATTAACTAATTTAAAGAAAATAAATAGTGAAAAAATATTTTTTTGTTAATTTTGAGACCATCAGCAGCTAGGAACTTATGAATTCGCGCACGTCACCGACATTCTCATGTTAAAAGTATACCTATCTACTGTCCGATCCTTTTGAAAATTAATATCTGAGAGTTATATAGGGCACGCATAAATAAAATGGCGTCAGATTTCAAAATGGCGGCCATATGTACTTTTGTAAAAATTATCCGATCTTTTTGAAAATTGATATTTAAGAGTTTTATAGGACACAAAAAAATAAAATTGCATCAGATTTCAAAATGGCTGCCATATGTACTTTTGTAAAAATTATCCGATCTTTTTGAAAATTGATATTTAAGAGTTTTATAGGACACAAAAAAATAAAATTAAATCAGATTTCAAAATGGCAGTCAAATAATAACTTTTCAATTGTAATGCCTTTAGCTTTGATAAATTCGGTTTTATATACAATGCGTAAAAAGCATAGCTTCTGTCGGGTGTCCCATGACACCTCTTGACTTTTTTAAGCAGCCGACTAGAAGCACGACATGAAATATGTGTTACAAAAAATATAAATTAACTTTGAAATAAATTAATACTCATATAGAAAACTGTAACGAGTCTCTGTAAAAACTAAAAAGTATAATTTGATAATTTCGATTCCATTGGGACATATAGGACTGTATAGGGTCGCGCAATATACTGATAATTTTATTACATTTCCGCCAGTGTAGGTTTTAATAGGCATAATTATTACGCGCTACTGGTGTTTCAATATTAGTAGTGTCATAATATGTATGCGATAATAATATTATGGTACTTGACAAAATAACAAACACATTAACGTTGATACGGATGTGACGCACATCAAGAAGCAGTTCCGGTGTGAGGATTATGTCTGCTTTCTGTAAAGCACTGTATTATATTATACCTTAGACCAGGGGTCGGCAACTTATTTAATAACACCAGGCTAGAGGTACAAATCGTGCGTGACATTTTTCATAAGCCTGAATATTTTTTAAAAACTGTCAGTGAGCAGACGCTGAGCATGTTTAAAAAATGCATAGGTGAATGGGAGTAATTGAAGTATAATTAGCGCGGGCGTGAGTAAACGTGAATAAAACGTTATTTATTTACTTTACAAATAAGTTAATGAACTGAACATACAGTCATTAAAAAAATTAATTCATTAACAGTGATGTTATTAATTTGGAAACCAGATAACAGTTAAGTGTGTAAAAAAATCGAATATATGACGTGAGTGTGAGTTTTCTTGCGTGAGTGAGAGCGTGCATGATTTTCGAAATTTAATTATTTACTCGACTGAACAAGCGTGAAGGCTGAAATCCATACGTGAACAGGTAGGTAAGAGTTAAATAGGAGTTCCGTAAACGTAAACTATATATAAACAAAAGAAATACAATCAATATGATTAGACACCTATACGGTGTAGGTGTCTAATCATATTGATTGTATTTCTTATGTTTATATTAAAAACCGTATATAGATTTCTCGTTATAATTTAATTTAAACTATATATCTTATTAATTTGACTTATATTCCATTGTGAAAATGTATGAACTATGATTTTATATAAAAATATAAGGCAATTTACTCTTTGTGGACGCCTTCTACAAAGGTGAAATTGCCCTTCCTCCGTGTTTTATGTGGAAAGATATTAAACTTCTGGATTTTTTGTTATTTTAAAGATATTAATTTGTGTTCAGTGACTAAAGATAACATGTTTTTTTCATTGCTCCTCCGTTGAATAGTTTCAAGGAACGCCATTGATATAAATATTTAATGTTTAGTATTATGCTGCGTCTATAGGTAGGTAGGTACTATTTGAGAATCTGTAAGTCTGGTAGCCTTTCTCCTTTGCGTTTTAGGTAATAGGTAGAATTTAGACAAATTTTTCATGTAATAATGTAACTATTTTTTTAATTATTAAATTGTATCATTGAGTCAATCAATGTTGTAGCTAATCTTCAAATAATTGCCTCACTATGATATCCACCTAAATTTCGTTTGTTATATTTTATATATACCAATTATAGTCTGAAGATAATATGATAAGAATGACCAATCGAGCAGGCAATGTTATTTTATGTATTTTAAATTATTATATAGAATAAAAAAAATGTTGCATTATTAGATACATTAAAAATTCATATTTTACGTATCTAATTTCTACCTGCCACATAAAACGCAAAAGAGAAAGGCTGCCAGACTTAAACATTCTCAAATGGGGAACACGTACACTGGTATTTTATTTAATATTATTTTGCCTCCTTACGTAGACACTTGAGAAAAACCGTCGCCAGCTCTCCGTCTATTATTTATACCTACAATAATAATCACCTTAGCCCTTTATAAAATTTCACAATTTATTAATATCAATTGCAGTGGCTTTTTTATAATAATTAATATTTATAAAATAAACTAGAAGCACATAAATTATTTTTAAAATACTTAAGTACTTAATTAACATTAATTTACATACCTTAACTTTTTATGTCGTTCATTATATAAAAACTCACAATCCAACTTTTTAACCGACTTCAAAAAAAGAGGTTTCTCAATTCGAACGTATATATTTTTTATGTTTTATGTATGTTCGCGGATAACTTCGTCGTTTATGAACCGATTTTGAAAATTTTTTTTTATTTGAAAGGATATATTTTCAGGTTAGTCCCATAGAAATTTCATCAAAATCGGTTCAGTAGTTCGGCTGATTTTAATAAAAAAGTAAGTAACGGCGTGTGATTCTTTAAGGTAAATGTTACTTTTTGACACTAAAAAGTAAAAAATAAAAAACTTTTTAACAAAAAAAAAACCTCCTTCAAAAAGGCTCTAAAAAGAGGAAAATAATGAAATTTTGAGGTCTGTGCCAATTGAAATATGAAGTCGGTTAAAAAGTATAGTATAGTGATTAATATCTTTTTTTTTAACCAACTTCATATTTTAATTGGCACAAACCTCAAAATTTCATTATTTTCCTCTTTTTAGTGCCTTTTTGAAGGAGGTTTTTTTTTTTGTTAAAAAGTTTTTTTATAATATACCTACTCTGAAACTGATGGCAAAATATTTTTTAAATAAAATATTTTACCTTTAGCTTTTGAGTTGTTTCATACTTTGCCGTTATACTAATCTTGTTTTTGTCTTTGCTCAAATCTGGAATTGTAAGGAATTGATTATATTTTGGTTTATGGAATCGTAAATTTTAAATGAAGCATTTTAATTACTTCTCCTTATCTTTATGATTTTAGTTGAATTTAATTGCCGTGTTAATTGCTTAATTTATTCATTGTACCATAATTTTATTGCAATATAAAATATATATTTTTGTGGTTGTAATTCAAAACCACTCATGTCTAGTTTTTACTATTTAATAATTCAGTTCATTTAATGATCCAGTTTTCAAATACACTCCTTGCCAAAATTTATTTTTAATTTATTTAATGAACTTTAACCGACACAAAGTTTGTGACAGTGCTGTCACTTTTTATTGGAAAATATATTATACAGGATGATTTATACATCAACTGGAAGGATTAGTAAGCCGTTTTGAAATACAGTAGATATAGGTATTTAAGGGACCAAACATTTTTACACAATGCTAGAAAGAAAAGAGTTAAAAAAATATCTATAGTATGTGTCAAAATCGCTCTTTACTCTGCCCCACCCTGTATTTAGTACAAAAATAAACCGAAAAGTCATGATGAGCGCAATATGTTCGAAAATTAATCGTGACTAGCTGGCAGCTCTACAGAGTTATAATCAAAATCTGTTAAGCCGCTTAAAGTTCTCTGACAAAAAAAGCTTTGCGTTTTAAATATGCAGATACGGGAAATACTAGATACTATATAGAAATTGTAATAAAAATATATGGAGTCCATTATTATACAGCGTGTCCACGAAAGTTCTTTACAAATAGATTTTGTTTTTATTAAATATTGGAGCAAAAATTGTTTTCTGTGGAAAAGTTCTGCTTCGTCCAAAACCTCTAAAACACCAAAGAAAATTTTTTTCGGCCTAAAGTTATACGAGGGAAATCAAAAAGTTTTATTTTACTAAAAATAAAAATTATCTGTGATTTTCAAGATTTTCGCTAAATTAGTTACATAATCAAATTTAATTCAAAATTATAACATAACTAACTTCTAAGTATAATTATTTATTCAGAATTATAAGTCAGAATTCAACATGTCCTCCATCTCTCTCCATACAAAGAACAGTATAACTTTAGGCCGAAAACAATTTTCTTTGGTGTTTTAGAGGTTTTAGACGAAGCAGAACTTTTCCACAGAAAAAAATTTTTGCTCCAATAATTAATAAAAAAAAATTCCATTTGTAAAGAACTTTCGTGGACACGCTGTATAGCTTCTCGACGTAGTTATTATTATGAAATAAAAGCTGTATTGTATTTGTCTATATTGTTTACATTTTTCACGTATCATTATGGTTTATAAGTCTTTTGAACTAATATTTTCTTTATGCAGCGTGACAACGTTTTCACTTAATCTTCATCGTCGTCGTTGTTTATTACTTAATTCAGGTCTTCCAAATTTCCTTCGCTATTATATTCTGCATTAAAATCTTTCGTGTTTTGTTCTAGGCCTTTACATTGCCTTAATAATGATTACTTACGATGCAAACAGTGTTGCCAATTTAAATTTTCCTTTATTAATGCTAGGTCGCACAACGCATAGTCAGAAAATGTGACAATATTATAAATTACTAGCGGTCCGTCCCGGCTCCGCCCGGGTGATATGAAATTATGATTTAATAGCGGTCACCCATTGCTCCGCTCACGTATATTTAATATATTGTTAATTTGTTACCCTCCGCGAGAATCTCCCCCCCCCTGCGTAACTTTCTATTAGTGAAAGAATTTTTAGAATCGGTTTAATAGTTCCAGAGATAAGAATTTATTATTTATTACCCCTCGTGAGAATCTCTCTCCTTGCGTAACTTTTTAATAGTGAAAGAATTTTTATAATCGGTTTAGTAGTTCCAGAGATTAGAATTTATGATTTATAACCCCCCCCCCCGTGAGTACCCTCTCGCGAGAATCTCCCCCCTGCGTAGCTTTCTATTAGTGAAAGAATTTTTAGAATCGGTTTAGTAGTTCCAGAGACAAGAACTTATGATTTATTACCCCCCCCCCCCGCGGGAATCTCTACCCCTGCGAAGCTTTCTATTTTTGAAAGAATTTTTAGAATCGATTTAGTAGTTCCAGAGATAGGAATTTATGATTTATTACCCCCCTCCTCTAATTTTTTAATATAGCCTATGATACTCGCTGATAATGTAGCTTTCTATAGGTGAAAGAATTTTTAAAATCAATTAAGTAGTTTTTGAGTTTATTCATTACAAACATACACACACACAAAAATACAAATCTTTCCTCTTTATAATATTATTAGTATAGATTATTGTTTTTATAAGCGTTAAAAACCAAATTTAAACCCGACTAAGTAAAAAAGAAAAAACTTCCAACCTGAAAGTTAGTTAGTTGCCGAGCGTCTATAATTTACAAAAACTAAGTAACTTTTATATTGGAAACTTATTTTTCTATCTTACGGTCAACATTTTGAATTCACAAAAATATTTTATATCCTAGATCCTAGAACACTCGCGTGAATAAGACAAATCAAATGACGGCTCGATTATGGAAATTAGGCCCTAAGGAACTTACATACATACATCATGCATAGATCGTTAAATTCCTTTTTTCGTAGTCGAGTAGAATGTCAGATTCAGGAAAATCAATAAGGATACAGAAAATATTGGTCGCTTTTTAGGTTAATTGTTAACAAAAATGCCAACCAAAATGTCTAATGGAAGAAAAAATTGCACAGAAAAGTTGTTATAGACAATTTAGAAAAAAAAAACATTTCAATTGAGCAGTTATTTTTTTTAACAGAACCAATTTAAAATTTTTCGTGGCGACCCAGCTAAGGTCTGGTAAAAAGAGCATAAAACCCAGAGCTTTGCAGGGTAAGGAATTTTAGTAATAAATATTAAATTTTTGAGGGTGCGAAATCAAAATTTTGTGCTGGACTTGTCAACCCAGATTATCTCGTGCGCCTAAAGGGTGAAAGCATCTTGGCAGTTCCGTTTTAAATGCTTTCCAATTTTATACTCAGATGATCAGATCTTTCATATTATCATATTTGTTTTAGTATAGTTGTAACTGAAATCGTGACGCAAAATGTTTACATAACTGTAAAAGTATGAGGTAAATATTGTTCTAAACTTTTGTTCACATTACATTGCGTGGAACACTTTTGTTTCATATATTATACATTAGAACTTTACTTACTTTGAGGAAGCAAAAGGAAATATGTAGGTTGGTTTTGTTTTGGAAGTAAGGAAATCCCTGTCAGGACTCTACAGACAACAATAAATTTTCTGAAAACGAAAATAAATTATTTAACTTGAGTATAAGAAAATGTCTCTGTACAGTACACATCTAAGGCGTTAAGAAGATAATAAAGAAAAATAAAGATAACTAAACGTACTGAAAAAAGGATAAATAAAGCTGACAACAAATGGAAGGAACCTTTGATGTGAAGACACTTAGTTAATACTAAAAACATTTCTACAAAACACCAAAACACGTTAGCATCGTCAGTAGATTAAGTCCTTATCATTTTCTGATAATGGAGTGTTTTCATATTTTTGGGAATTAGCGCGAAAAGCATGCGAAAACGACATAGAATTCTAATTATGTTTACCATAAAAATTTTGTTACAGTTAAGTAAAAATTTAATGTTGAAATGCAGAAAAGTCCTTCTTATAAAACTAGTTTGACGTCATAATTAATAATGATTAAATACATTACTGTCACTGTAGAATACAAATTATTAACTCTGTATGATTTATATATCTACAGTTGCGCAGTTTTCTACAAAAAAAAAACAACATGAAACTAGAAAGCACGATTACAATACAAAAAGTAAATCTTCTCGACGAATTATTAATCTGCTACAAATAAAACTAAATGTTGTATACACTGGGACCCTACAATTCAAACTATACGAATATTCAACAAACTCCTGCCGTTATGATACATTTTTAGAGTGTTGGGTCTCCAAGTTACTATATGAATATTATGAAGTAATAGAAATACCTTGTATTTTTTGATGTCCGTCTTGTGACTTTCTGTGTTTTAACACGACCCAACTAACACAAGCAAAATTATTAGTTGCCACAACCGAAATTGGGGTTGTCACAGCTTTGTCGCAACCGTCATTTGGTTGTGATTCGGTTAGCAGATTTTTAGCTTAAAACTGAAGTTGTGAAACAGTTGTTTTCACAAGTATTTAGCTGTCTAAATCAAATATTTCGTAATTTAGTTGTGCGAAACTTCTCACAACTGACCTATCGAACTATTTGGTTGTGATTCTTGGTTGGTTTTCGTCTTGGTTGTAACAAGGTTCTCACAACTCCGTTTGCGAACTGTTTAGTTGTGGTTCTTGATGGGTTGTTCACAGAACCAATCTATAACCAAACGGTCATAGAATGTTTCGCATCACAAATAAAAGCTTGTATACTTTTTAAACGCCATATTTATTGAGGAAAAAGCAATCGCCATATTGAAAAAAGTGTTCGTCAAAAAATCAGTATTATTTAAAAATTAATTTTCGCCAAAAGCAGTGATTTTTTTTGTTTGAAAAATAGTTATTACCACATTTTTAAATATTTTCTGGACAATCCAAGCAATTTCACTGTTTTGTTTAAGTAAAATTAAATTTCCAAAATTTTGACATTTAAATAATTTTTTTTAAATAACTCGATTTTTGTGAGGCGAATCGCTATTTTTCGACCTATCTCATCCATTTTCACAGAAAATTTGTATTTCTCTTAACTTTTTACAATATCCAGATGAAAAAAAAGTGCAAATAATGTAAAGTACCTACGTAATAATTATAGAATATGTATAAATTCTTTTAAAAATAAAAATTTGCAATTCGGTTGTAATCGTCATTCGCAAACAAATATTTCTCTGGTTGTGGCCACAACCACAACCTTCTCACAAGCTTGTCGCAACCGAAAAATTACGCCACTTCAGGAGTGGTTAATTTTTTTTTTTAAATTACACATTGAGTATCCGTAACACGTTATAATATTAAGCACATGCGTATTATTTAGTGGATTGTGGACCTGCCGTTAAATAGATTTAAAACAAAGTTAAAAGAGTTAAAAAAGTTAAACGAATGCCATTACAATCTAAATGAATATTTTTACTAGTATTTTAAATTGTTTTTTTGACGCATTTTATATAGCTCTGCACTGTTTTTTTATGTATGTATGTAATGACAATGTGAAATGTGTGAACCGCATTTTCATGAACTCTGACATCACGATGTTTACTTGAAATTCGTACTTGTAGACACATTTGCAACTACAATTATAGTTTTTATATGATATTATTTAATATAGCGGCCCCGTCCGGCTTCGCCCGGGTGCTAAGAAAGCCCGGGTGCAATACACTACTCACTCGCTTCGCTCGTTCGCTTGAATATTATAAATACACTACTCACTCGCTTCGCTCGTTCGCTTGAATATTATAATTACATTACTCACTCGCTTCGCTCGTTCGCTATATATATGTAAACCTTCCGTGAAAAATTATCTAGCTGATGGCGAAAACCGCATCAAAATCCGTTGCGTGGTTTAGGAATTACATTACTCACTTGCTTCGCTCGTTCCTGACAGTAGTTCTTTCAATTATTCACGAGAGGCAGCACTGGTGGTAGAGACAAACATTAATTATTCCCCATTAGTGTCGTGTCATTTTAGTGGTATAACTTAATTATTTAAAATTATTAAACAAATTATTGTTACATAATTAAGTTAAATCACTAAAATGACAAGACACTAATGTGTAATAAATAATGTTTGTTCCCACCATCGGTGCTGCCTCTCGTGGATAATTGAAAGGACTACTGTCAGGAAAATGGCTCACTCAACGGTGTGTCTATTGTTGTGTTTTCTAGTGACGATTGTTTTGTGCCATGCGTCAAATCTTGTAGAAAAAGATACGAGAACGAGGATTTTATAAAAATTCTTTTATAAAAAATCTTTGATAGTGTAATATCGGGCTGAGCCTAATTCACAGCTTGTGCGTAAAATATTATATTTTCTATTTGTTTGAACGCATGAATTGAATATTATACTCGTAATAGTATAATATACTATTATTATATTATTATGGTATTATAATAATATGATTGTAGATTGAAAGCATAAAACGCGAGCTACTTTGATATGCTGCATTTTCGTATATAATATAGCTCCCATATCGTTTACACTAAGTACCCACCTACAGCTCTAAGGAGGAGCGTCTGTGAATATTTGCCCAGGCTTTGCTTGTAAATGCTTGCTCGGCGGCGCGTTCGCTAACTCGCTGAAGATTATATTAGTTGTTGTTATTACCTACCTCTAGATCAGCGCTTTCAAAATTAAATTATTACTACCAACTATCATGGACAGTACAGTCAGCTGGGAGTGTCATGTTTCTAACATTTGTAAAAGAGCTTACTATAAATTAAAAAGCATCTTTAGATTTAAGAATTTGTTAACATCTAGTGTTAAGTTAAAGTTGGTACAGTCACTTGTTATTTCTATTATGACATACGCTGATGTTTGCTTACTTGGTCTAACAGATCGCTTAAACTATAAGTTACAAAAAATTCAAAACTCTTGCATCCGTTATGTTTTCAATACTAATAGAAGAACACATATTCATCCAATTTTATATAAACATAATTTATTAAATATACACTTTACCCGAATTTTGCACTCACTAACTTTACTTTATAGCTTGCTCAAATTTGATAAACCAAGTTTTTTAAGTAGTAAAATAACGTTCTTGTCAGCATATCATAATTATAACACCCGGAATAATAAATTAAATATACCACAGAGTAGAACCAGTCTTGGAGCAAGCTCATTTTGCATTGTCACTTGTAAAATGTGGAATGAATTGCCACCTCATATTCGCGATGCACCATCTCTGACAAAATTCCGTGAAAAATGCAAAATATTCTTGCTTCAAGAAATGGGCAATAAACATAACATCCCAATTTTTTAGTTTTTTCCAGATTTTGTAATCTTCTGTAATAATTGTATAATCATCTGATCTATTAATTTTTTTTATTCCTTTTTTGTGTAATTGTAACATGTATGTATTTAATATTTGTATGGCTTTGCGGCTTGTAGCTATTCAATAAATTAAATTAAATTAAACTAACAGAAAATTACAAAAAACACTGCAAAAATATTGTATTTTCTAGTACATATGTATATATAAGATAATGTCATGCCATTTTATGGTAAATGGTAAATAAAATTGGTTTACAGAGTAACTGTTTTTAATACGCCTCTTCATTCATTTTTAGGATTCCTAGTTCAATCAACAACATCGGGAATACATATGTGTACAAAATTTCAAATCGATCGGATACGTGGAAGTCGTTCAAAATTGACTTGCAAGTTTTGACCTAAACAAACACACAAACTAACTAACTAACTAACTAACATACATTACAAGTTAAATAAAAGCTTGTAAAAACTGGAACCCTTATATGGCAAGACTTCGTTGCCTGTCTATTTATGTCACAGTCGGTTTTCTCATGAAATTAGATACAATATATTGTAATTTGTATATGCTATCAACTTGAAAGGAATAGCTGTAAAAATGGTGTGCCGCAATGAAAATGTTTGAAACTATGATTTGTGTGAAGTCACTATCTAATAGCAATTGTAAAATGTTGAGAACCATTGCTTCATGGAATGCAAATTATACCTCTATATATACCTACTACATTATGTACCTTCTGGATATATCAGCCTTATATTATATTAGCATATTTAGTTAATTTTATCGTAACCCTGTTTTGCGCTGTAATAAGAAATAAATAATTTAACGGCCAATCATAACATAGTTTTCTTTCTTTAAAAACTTCATGAAGGATACACTGATATTTTTGTAGCACTCTACGAACTTTTGAATAAAAAAATGCGAAATGTAGACTGTAGGTACTATCGAGTCCAGCTGTTGGGCGGTACTAGTGATGGGCGATTACGAGATATTTTAGTCGATTGTCTCGATTGTTCAAACATCTCGATGACTCGGTTGTTGTTGTTTCATATTTCACCGAGACCAAGTTGCATAGTACTGAATCGTACAGACGACGTACACTGTCGAGAGCCACATAATATATAATCGTTCATCACTCAACAACTGTGGTCGAGTCAATGGATGGTCGATTGTGCAGTAATCGAGTGCTCTGAGACCGACTGAACAGTGAATCAACGATGAACGAGTAGCGTAAACGTCAGACTTCATTCGACCAGCATATAACCTTGAATCGCGATTATATGTATTCTCATTCGCTGGCAAATAATCGACTTGAGCAATCGAACATTTCGATTGTAAAATCAAACTCCGAGTCGATTGTGGACTCGATTGTTATTATGAACGATTGCGATTGTTTCGATTGTAAAAACATCTCAGTACAGTACAGTACAGTTTGTATTTTAGGCATGGCATAAAACAGAAATGATGGAATACGCAATTTCTTGCAATCAATTGTGGTATACGTAAGCCTTAAACGAATTAAGGTTCTATTGAGAAAAAATGTTTTTGCCATACCCACTAAAATAGCTGCTTTACAAGCATGTATGTATTCATGTAAAGTGACTTTTGACAGACTTGTGTGCGGGAACGTATCTTTCCCACACTAGTGTGAGCCATTTCCTTAGTGATTGATGCTTATTCGCCCTAATCTGCGCGCTATTACCTAATGACATCTACTCTCGGCCTACTATAGAAGTGAAGTTGGCGACACAAAATGAACTGTCAAAATTTTTTAAAATATTGAAAATGAAGTGAAAGGCTGCTATTTTACAGTATGTACGGCAAAAAATACCATATAAATATATATCTCTCGTGCGTAATGATATTATGACTCGTTTTCTGAGTTGGCGGAATAAATATTCACTTACAATAATTAAAAACACAACAATAATGAATGCAAGAACGAAAAGTTAGTTCTAACAATCAACACAAGTAAACAATAACTAAACAGTAATTACAAAGCAAAACAAAACAACTATATACAATAATTCGTAATTATCCCCACTACACTAGTATTTATTTATCAATTTGGTTATTTATATCGCGGCACTATTTATATTACTGATCCAACGTAGACTTGAATGCGTGACTCACCGTTGACTGATCCCCTCACTCACTCGTACTGGCTGTTTATATATGCTGCGTGGCGTAAGCCTAGAGCGTTCTCGCTTTCTCTAGAACTTTCGCGCAGGTACTAGTTGTTACAGTAAGCAGACCCCGTTTCTCAGAACTCTTGCCTGCCGTTTATATACAGGGTGATCCGTAACAATACTGTTACTACTCGGTTTAAAATTCACGACGCGTATGAACAACAGATGGAAGACCAATCCCAGGATTGAATCTGTATCCTATTGCCTTAGCAATAAATTATATATCTATTCTAATCTAATTCATTCTATTCTATTCTATTCTATTCTATTCTATTCTATTCTACGTGGTATTTCGGTTCAAGGTGTCTCGAAACATGTGATCATTGCTGTATTTGTTCATTGTTGCTAAAAATAAACTCTGGGTGCCCCAAAAAAACTTACTAAAGAACTGATAAACCTATTCGAAATTCAGTTTGGATTTTATGTTAAAAAAATTAATTTGATAACAACTACTAAACCGATTTAGAAAAAATTATAGGGGACCATTCCGTAACCAGTCTGAACCCAATGGCGCCGACATTATTTAAAGCGGTTAGCTCATCGAGAAGTTATGGCTGAACAAACATAAAAAAGAGTGTGTGTGTACTTATGTACGCACGTCAGAAGTTATACTTCTTTGGCGTAACAAAACAAAAATAACTCCAAAAATTTTATCCCGCGTGCCAGTAATAAACGTTTGTAAAAAAGACGATCAAATAATAAAATGAAGATATCAAATAAATTAATAATTTATTAAATATATTTATTTATTATATTTATATCTAATTATTTATTAAAAAAAAAGTATGTTTGTGTTGAGATTCGAACCCGAGACATATTGCGTATGACGCGGCGGCGGTATCCGTTACGCTACGTATATCTTACTTAGCAGTGCTATATAATAGAGTATTATAATCATGAACTTCCGACTAACTTCATGGTGTTACTATCGACTAACTTCATGGTGTTAAATTTTCGTGAAAGATGCGCGCGAATCGTAAAAATTCACTCTCATAATTTCTCCATAACGCGACAAAAGAAGTATAACTTCAAAAAATATATACATTAAATATGTCGAATTGATAACCTCGTGTTTCTTAAGTCGATAAAATTAAGCGTTTTCACGGCGTTCCGGTATTCTCAAGAGCTGTGTAAAAAGTCAGATTCAAATACGATGACACCTACAATCTACATATAACCTCATTTTTTTAGAAACTGAACAAGGAGGGTAGAATATAGTTGACAGTGAAGATTTGCGTCATTTTTGCGACACACAAATTCCGTGACATTCCACTCTAGCAGAAATTTGAACGGTCAGTAAAAATATTTACACATCAATAAAAAAAAATTTGACGTAGCCGATTTTGCTTTGTGGCCACAGATTTGCAATAAATATAAAAGAATAATGACATACATTTTCGTAAAGATAAAATATTGGAAGACGTTTTTCAGTACCCGCTGCTGCAGATAAACGTAATTAGTATTGCGACACCAACGTGTATAGTTGGTATCCCTGTTTGTGTCGCACTGCAGTTTTATTACTATAAACCGAAAGCTTCATTTTATGACGCTATATTCTATAGACTATAGCTATATACTACCCGGATTACGATGAAATAAAAAGTTTACCGTAAACGTTGAATTAAATTTTAGAAGTGTCCGATTGCCATTCTTATTGTCTGAGCTGACTGAGCAGTAGAGACAGACAGTGATTGTTATCGAAATTATACAGGGTGTCCCAAAAAGAATGAGACATAAAGTAACAACTGATTCCTTACAAAAAAATTAGACTGATGACCAGTCCTATACTTTCCACCTAGTAAATATTTGCAAAAAATAAACTCTTTTTTTTTTTATTCTTTGACTAGGCCCAAATAACCTTAGCTGTTGGTGGTCTTTAAAACACAATTTAATTTTTATTCTTTGGTGATCTACTGATGGTATAGCTTAATATAGCAAAAATCATGGTTACCTTGATTTACGTACTATTTTTATTTTTTTTAGTAAAATATTTTTTTTCTCGAAAACTACATTTTAGAGAAAAAAAATATTTACATTTTTTTCATATTATAACATCTAGAATTCATTTATATTTTTTTTACCTATGTTAATACGTGACATTGAGAACGTTTTTTCGAATATCTCAGGATCCACTGAATCGATTTGACTCAAAATCTAATCAGATCTAAGTTAAAGGCTGATAAACACAATAGAACAATCGACATGCCCGTATGTTGTTCCGTTCTTAAGATATCGAAGACGAAAAATTGACCACATACACACACACACACACACACATACAGACATCAGTCTGAAAATGATCTTAAACGATTGCTAGGGTCTCAAAACGTGAAATCTGTTAAAATCTCGAAATATTTTTTTCGGACTAAATCCATTACTTCCCTACCATAGTAGAGGTGGGAAGTAAAAATATTGCAATAGACCCCAACCTGTCTATTCCGAAAGTTGATAATAAAAGAGATACAGGGTGTCAAAGTTTAATTTTTATTTTTGATTTTCTTAAATAACTTTTAAAATAATTTAGGCATTTTAATGAAATTTGGTATATGGGGATTTTTTGACATGAGGAATTCAAATCTGACCTTGGTATGGCTCTTACTTGTAGGGGGCGCCGCTTACACACCTTTTCACTCATTCAAATAGTCATAACTTTTTGG
The DNA here is from genome assembly GCA_039654895.1 of Mongoloraphidia duomilia. Classification (NCBI taxonomy): domain Eukaryota; kingdom Metazoa; phylum Arthropoda; class Insecta; order Raphidioptera; family Raphidiidae; genus Mongoloraphidia; species Mongoloraphidia duomilia. The sequence goes on along the minus strand of CM077521.1, from coordinate 33,204,684 downwards.
TACGCACTCGTACTATTTTTTTGAATTAAAAAATTGATTTTTCCGTCATTTTTACGTAAAAAAGGTATACTTTGTAAAAGTGACTAGAAGTAACCTTTTTCAAGATATTTACACTTAAAGTAATCGATGCAATGTGGTTTTAAATGGCAAATTTTGAAAATGAACATAGGTGGCTTTGAAAATGCCGGCGCGGCGTTATCATGGTAATTTTGACAGTTTTATTTGAAAATTCAATGTTTCTTATTAAAATGCCGCGTCATAATGATAAAAATAAAAATTAAACTTTGACACCCTGTATCTCTTTTAATATCAACTTTCGGAATAGACATGTTGGGGTCTATCGCAATATTTTTTTGTAAGGAATCAGCTGTTACTTTATGTCCCATTCTTCATAAGGAAATAGCATTTGATAAGTAAGAAAGTTTAGACACCACTGATATTATTTTTTGACCGTCTATAATCTACAACAGCTTTCTTAAATTTTTTCGCCTACGAATCCCTTAGAGATTAGTAAAATTGTCGCGGACCCCCATTAATATGAATAAAAGTGAAAACTTCCTTATGCGCGTTAGGCACTCTTTGTCTGGGTAGTGTTAGGCACTCTTTGCCTGGGTAGTGAAATAAAGTGAACCGTTCGGCGGCGTTAGCGTTCTCAGTCCGAATGTGACTCGGCTGACATACTTATATCATAAAAACGGTACGCAGTACAATTGCATAGCAACCTCGGTTCGAAACCTGATGGCACCGTAGAATTTTTGGCGTTTTTTTTCTAATTTTATTTTTGTTATATTCTTTCTTTGACAATAATTATATTTTTTTTGAAACCAAGGTGGAATAAATTAAAAATATAATTTTTACATGATATTTATTTATATATTTTTTTATTCATTATTTTTAATCGTAAATAGGCCGATTTTAATATATTTATGATTGAACTGTGTCGTTAAAAAATTATATATATAAAGAAGACAGCTTTGAAATGGCTTAAGGATCCAAAAATAATAAGCAAATACTGTTAATATTGCATTTATTAAGCTGACGTTTCGAGAATTATATTCTCATCCTCAGAGCTCAAATGCCGTCAAACATGACAGTAAAATTGTCCAAAAAACTTTTTAAAAAAACATACTAACATTTTATTTGGTTTTTATTGAAGTGTAAAAAAATTTGTTTTATTGATTTGATTTTGTACACAGAAATACTCAAAACTTTATGTTTTATAGAATTTGATTTTATTTTTTATTGTAGAAAATTTTTAATTTTTTTTTTTTTTGCCAGATTAACTGTTTTATATTTACGTGCTATAAGCTAGCTTATAGCACGTAAATATAAAACAGTTAATCTGGCAAATAAAAAAAAAATTAAAAATTTTCTACAATAAAAAATAAAATCAAATTCATCCATTTTTTTTAAGGAAAACTTCTTTACGCATGGTAGTCTACATTTGTGTATTTGACTAAAAATGTTACCTCTATTTAAATGTGGTCTTACAAAATAAAAAAAATCAAACAAACATTTCTTTCGACATATTTAAACAGATATTTGAATTAAGAACTCCTTTTTCTGTATTGGCTGAATAATATTTGTCTAAACTCAGTAATTTCAAAAATAAAACTATAAAAACGTGACATTTTAATTTCAAATAATTTTTTTAATTATGATCTAAAAATGATTAATAGGTAGGTACCTTCTTTGGAAAAAAAATATTTATTAACATCACTTTTTATCTTTAAGACAGCGTCCAATGAAACGTTTAACTCCATTTTCACCATGGTATCCCGATATGCCCTACAAGGCAAATCTTTCGATGAAACCCTGTATAGTATAAAGATTATGCGCTATCCTTAATTACGTTGGAGAAGCAATTTAGTTTTTCAATTTGAGCGAAATCTTTTGAAATAGGTGGCTGCTAATACTAGGTAGTCGACAGTCGCGGATGAATCTAATTTCCTTTTCATTCAACGATCTCAATAAAATTGCAATTCTGGTTTTGAAGGACGTGTATGTAAGAGTAAGACGAACATCAATAATGCATTATACAAAAGATTATTTCCGCTTCGTTTATTTCTATCAAATTCATCGTCCGTCATTTGCTTGCGCTCTGTCGCACTGCCGTGCTATTGATACTGCATTTATATAGTTGCGTTTCTCTCACACAACGTGACGCCATTAATAGACTTTCAATGAGCAATGAAGAAGTAGAAAGAATCAACAATACTAAATTGGACAGGGAAGTGAACAGGGGCTTAACTAGACATTTAGGGGCCCCGGGGCAAGGACGCAAATTGGGGCCCCCTGACTAAATATTGAAACGTATTTTTCTGGAGCCTCCCCTCCAACGCTTTTTTTATTAAAAATTTATCAGACTTCTTTGAAAACTAGTGGTATTATATTTGGGGCCTTTAAAAGCTCTACCATCCCTAGTATTGTAATCATGTGTGTTCCCTACCATGGGTAAGGAATGACAACTTGTTCTAATATATACTGCTGCGTAAAATAAACAAATACAAGGCACTGTGATTATATTATGTAATTTAAAATAGGGAACACACGATTCGGTTCTTTTTAAATTAAACATGTATCTTATAACCATTTTTTGTTTTACAAAAACTTTTTGCAATAAAAAGTGGTGGAACCTTTGGTGTAACGATACGAAATGTTATAATTACCACAAAACACCAAACCATATGGTTTGGTGTTTTGTGGTAATTATAACATTTCGTAAAAACTTTTTGACTTAGTCCTGCTTGACCCCAGCAGAGAATTCCGTACTTTAGAAAAGGAAAAATAAAAGCGTAATAGGCAGTTTTAATAACAGTAGGGTCTTTAGAAATCATGCTATGTCTTCATATTAAAAACGCATTTTTAGAAAGTTTGTCACATATATGGTGTATGTGTGTAGTCCAACAGCAGTTTTCATTAATTTGAAATCCTGATAATTTTAAATCAGTAACGATTTCAAGCACCTGGTCATCTAAAACAATCTGAGGAATTTCACTGTAGGTTGCATTAATTTCGTTTTTTGTGTTATTAATGTAATATCATTATGACTGCAATATTCAGTTAGAATATGAAGACATTCATTAACATCGTCGTAGAGATCTGACATTGTTCGACCTGATAACACGATAGTTGTATCGTCAGCATATATCACAACACCTTCCTCTTCATTGAATCGAACTAGCAAATCATTGATAAAGAGTATTAAGAGTACAGGACCTAAAATTGAGCTCTGCGGTACACCAGTGATAATTTGGTTTAGCTCAGATCGAGTACCGTTTACTACTACTGTGAGATAGATACGATTTAATCCAACGAAGAGGAAGACCTCGGATACCGCATTGCTCAAAAAAGATACGTGAATTCTTTATACGTTGCATTATTTCATCGGTTGCCACGCAGCGGCACCGTACGTTTAAAAAACGCATGTGTGCACCGTGCCTTAAGATTCTATTTCAATGATTTAGACTAAACTTTACCTCAATTATTATTTTTAAATTTTAACATTTTTAATGTGTTTTTAATTTTTATATTCCTGTTTATTTTGTTTATTCTTTGACTTCCCTACAAAATGTTGGTGCATCTATTTCGTTAAAGAACATGTCGGTAACTTACTTCACTTCTCATTGACCCAAGAATAGAAAGAATTGTGGAATTAAAATTAGAATAGTCATTTCACACCAAGAACGAAAAATTAAGGAGAAAAGATCCGTGTACACGTGTCACGTGTGCGCTCCCAATTGGCACATTGATGCCAAATGGAAGAGACCATTGTACTCATAAATAAAAAAGAATTACTACCCAAATAAGTGCATTTAGCGACGTCCGATTTAGAAATTTTGCCACATTAAAAACACAAATAAAATAACTTTCACTAAGAACGTGTTTTGGACGAAATATTCTTTCTTGGCAAGTAAGCGTTTTTACGAAGGGACTCCGCATCCATCTATAAATTAGGTGAATATTCACTACAGACATACAATTGAAAAATGAACTGAGGGATGTATTGATGCCATAGACATAGAAATCTAGGGATCGTAGTACAAGCGAGTGTGGAGGTTGCTGTTAAGGAAGGGCGGTGAGGAAGCAAGTGTGCCCACATTCTATTGGTCGCTTCAGTTGCGCAAGCGCTGTACGAGCAATTGAGCATGCGCAAAGACGCGGACGACTGCATCTGGCGCAATGGAGCATGCGCCAAGACGCGGCCAATAGAACATGGGCACATACATAACATGGACATGTCCATAAGACAGACATGCGCCCTCCCCTGAATGGCTTCCCCCCTCGTCTAAAGTGGCACTTTATACTACATCCTTAAATTTCGATATCTATAATGATTGATGCATAGTGAGAATTCCAGTGTTTCCTATATAGGTAGACTATATATTTATAGGGAATGCCATTCCTAGCTAGAGAGACCTATCCGGATACACACACTTATAGCCGCCATGCGAAAAATCACTTTTCTTTACGTTCTAAGAGTAGGATAATCAAAATTTGATTCAATTATCTCGAACATCATATTTCCATTTTATTACATACAATGAGCATTTATATAGAGACAAGATATTTTTGCAGTGAAACTTCTTTAGCCGCGATGGGAGTAATTTTGTTCAACAGCGTAACGAAAACGAATAAACGGCTAAATGCGTGTCAAGTCACGAAAAGAGTAGGGTTCCGTACTATAATATATAAAATAAAAACACATTCAAAATCTACTGAAAAGGCACTTTTCAACGACACCCCACAATGATCGATAAAAAAAAATAAAAAATGTTGTCCCTCGTTTGCATGTGTTAATCAACAAATACTAAGAACAGAAAAAAAGAAAGCACCCTTTCTTTTTTTCTGTTCTTAGTATTTGTTGATTAACTAGAGGATATGAGTGATACTTGACGTGAATTACAGCTTTAATGTAATGGCGTTGTTAAGACAGACCTGGTAACAAAATAGATCTAAAAATTACAACTTTGACGGTCTCTAAAAGCTACAATTTTGATAAAATAAATACACATTCATAATCTATTTAAAAGGCCCTTTTCAACGATACCCCTCAAAAATAGGTACAAAAAAAACACTTTTTTGACCCCCGTTTGTATGTATGGGCGCCCCCTTAAATAAACCTTTTTAATCTTTTGTTATTCTCTCCGTCTTTGGGCCGCAGTAATACATATAATGTGTGAATTTCAAGTCTCTATCTCATTTCGTTTAGAACTAGAGGTCTGTGACAGACAGACAGACATCGTTGGCACAATAATAGAGTTCCTTTCTGGTACGGAACCCTAAAAACGACACCGTCAGGAGTGGAGGAAAAGAGCTGTTAGCGGTGAACCGGAACCGAATGACTGGAGGGTAGTGTAGGTACGAATGCGTTGAGGAGGAAACTCGGTCGACACGCCCCTTTCTGTTCTGTTGGTTACAAATATTTACCCATGAAGTTTCACTTCAGACGTGTGAGATTTACACGCACTTAGTTTTTGAAGTTATACTTTTTTTGGCGCGTTATGGAAAAATGATGAGAGTGAATTTTTACGATGCGCGGCGCGCGCGCATTAAACACAATGAAATTAGTCGGAAGTTCACACCAGTCACAATATGACAAGAGCGTTTTCAGCTTTGAATAACATTAATTAAAGCTCGTTTATGCCGCTTTCGTTAAATATGAGTTCACACTCCAAGTTCCAACACCTGTACTGTTTACATTATTATTTTTCATGAAATACCCTATTATATAGCACTGCTATGTAAGATGTGCCGTGGTGAAATGGATAGCACTGCCGCGTCATACGCAATAGATCTCGGGTTCGAATCTCAACACAAACATGTTTTTTTTTACTAAATAATTAGATATAAATATAATAAATAAATATATTTAATAAATTCATAATTTATTAAATTAAATTAATTTATTTAATATCTTTATTTTATTATTTTATAGTCTTTTTTACAAACGTTTAGTACTGGCACGCGGGATAAAATTTTTGGAGTTATTTTTGTTTTGTTACGCCAAAGAAGTATAACTTCTGACGTGCGTACATAAATACACACACACTCTTTTTTTCATTCTTCCTATATTATAAGTTTATACAAGATTTGAAAGTCAGTCACACATTTGAAGCTTGAAACGTGAAAGTTATTTTCGCGTACCTATATTTTGTTCTACCTCCTCGTACTTTTTTCACTCTTTGACCTTCTACTGCGTTTTCTATAATAACCTTTCTATCGACGTCACTTTTTTCGTCTCCTCCCAACTACTGACGTCATATTGTCTTTCCTTTTTTCACGGTATGACGTCATACTTTCGTACTCTTTTTAATTTCGATTTATCTACATAAGTGTCGGCTTTTACACTCATATGTCGTCACAATTACTTTATATACGTCATTATTTTCACATTATACTGTTAATGGGGATTTCTAATTAGTTGAATTTTATATTTTGAAATATTATTAGCGGTCAGTTTTTTATATTAACAAAAATCCGTTTTCATATAGATCTTTATATCGTTAAGAGTTTTATCTTCGAAATAATGTAATGTATAGACGTAAATATTGAAATTGAAACATTGTTTAATTATATTATTTTTAACTTTCTGCTAAGAAAATTGAAAATTTTTAAAAAATAGTGAAGTTATTGATTTCACCCCGATTTTTGAAAATCGAGTTTTCATTAGATCTCGACATTTTGTGATCCCAGGAAGCTATTTTGACTATTTTTACAATGATGTCAGTATGTCTGTGTGTGTGTGTATATATATGTAAACCTCTTATAACTTTTGAACGGCTTGAGTGATCGAATCGCGATTTGCGGCATTCGAAAGGGTTCCACTGAACTTACATTTCCTGAAAATTTGAACCGATTCGGCCCAATAAATTTTGAGAAATTCCACAAAAACCGAAAAAAAAGTTGTTAAAACTATGTTTTTTTCAAAATAACTTCTAGAATATTGTACCGATTGATTTCATAATCTAATCAGCTCTTCTCCTCAGAAAACTGCGTCGAATGCCGCTAAGCGGATCAAAATCGGTTAATCCGTTCGAGAGATGTCGTAGTCAACAGATTTCGAAAAAAGTGTTTTTTCAAAATATCTTCGAGATTTATCAATCAATCGATATTGTACTTCTTACAATATTTTTAAAGCTTAAAAAACTGTGTCGAATGCCGTCAAAATCGAACAACGCGTTCAAAAGTTATAGTTTTTCAAAAATTAAAATAGTGTTGTTATCAGCAATTTTTAGATTTTTGAGCTCGAAGAGCTCAACTCAAAAATCTACTTTTGGGTATAATATTATCAAGTGCTTCGAGCTCAAAGCGCTTGAAAATAGCGGGAAGTTCCAGGGATGGCCTGCAGGGTCAACCGATTTACAGATTTTTTAATTTGTAAATGCATTATTTTTTTTAATTATGGGTTATTTATAGGAAAATTATATGCGACTGCCACGATTCGAACTCAAACCCTTCAGTTTCGCGATGTATCCATTAGTTAGTTATGTTACAGTGTATATAGTGATTATTGAATTTTTTCCTATGTTACTTTTTTTCTCTTTTTAGTATTTATTTTAAACATTTTAATAATATAGATTTCGTAGTTGCATCTAACTAAATGTAAAACTAGAAAAATCAAGAGAGATGTCCGACTGGCCCAGCATTGTTGGCAACCATTTTGAAATATTTTAACCCACGGGAAATTGAAAAATATGTATTTATGACTAAGCATCAAATGCACATTAAATATAATATATATTAACGTTCACGAAGTATTATGATAAATATAATATATATCTAAACGACTTATTGAATAGCGCAACAAAATTCTCAAAAGCACACACAATGGCGTCGAATCCATCTCTCTTTTTCAAATAGATTTATATTAAAAACTTGCTTATGTATTTAATTTATTGTGATTTATAGTTGAAAATATTGTGTTTGTCATATTATGACAAGTTTTGTCTATTTCCTTTATTTTTAGTTGATGCCGGATGTGCGCCAGTTGACGGCGCCCATGATAACTAATTATGTAAGTACGCTTATGTACCTTCCTTACAGTATGACCAAGTAAACTAAAAATTCGGTACAAATACAATTTTTCAGTATATTTGATAAAAAAAACTTTAGATGTTTATAAATTGTCAGTCATTTTTTTTTAACTGTTTTCCGGGTATAATTAAAATGTTTTTATATAATATGTATAATATGTATAAATTATATAAACTTACAATATTAATATGTTTTTAATATTATTGATTATAAATGATTTCGTAAATTTTTTATACCTACCTAATATACTAGAAGTAGTAGCGTTGTATAAATCTTCAAAATGGTTTAGTTTGCTTGGTAAAACTCTACTAATACCTACTAACAATAATTTTATAATTAATTAATTTGCTCCTTTAATTTGATAAAGTAGGTAACTGATCTCAAGTATACAATTTATTTTGTGTACATAACATTAACAGCACAAAAATTCAAAATTATAATAAAAATATTTAATATTAATTTTTAAAAAATTACCTTCCATCTTAATTTATTTTAACTGAATGAAACAGTATATTGCATTACAAGGGACGAAACAGCGTTTGCAACCAGTGTGAAGTTTTTTGAATAGGTACGGTTTTTACCATTCAATATCATTTTAAGCAACAGTAGATATTAGAGACATTTTTTAAAAATCTTTTAAAAATTTTAACTCTTAAATTATTTGTTTGTTTATTATTGTATTTTGTATTGACATATTTCATACTCCATTTGAGTATCAAGAAATAAATAAATTTTGAATTTGAATTTGAATTATCGCCTGGCGGATAATAATCGGTATACAGATTCTAAACTTTATAGGTATCGAGTACACGGGTACCCGCATTCTACTCTGGTACTCGTCGTTATCGTTACTGTTAATCAAATCACCAAGTGTAGTTCTTCGAAGCAGAAAACAGTTTCATGAAAACAGTGTGCTCAGTATAATGTCGTTTATTAGTATAGAGTTGGCAGCATTGAAGTTTGTTACCGTGAGTGTTTCACGAGCCATAAAACAGTAAATAAATGTCTAAGAATATTGACACTGATTGAATTCCGTATAGATTGTTCATTATTAAAAGCATCAGCGAGTCGAGCTGTTGAAAGCGCTGTCTAAATGACGGATAAAAAAACATTATGGACGATTCAAATTGTTTTCCTTTTTTAATTTAAATCGAGTTTGAAGCCATTATTTATTTATTTTATTTAAACAAAATAGGCGACATCTAAACAGGGACGTATTTGTAAAATTTGCGTTCTGGGCAAAGACGATTTTCCGCCCTTTCAGTTCCATTTTCTCTGCGTCTGGGCAATGACGATTTGCCATCCTTCTTTCAGTACCATTTTTTCTGCGTCTGGGCAAAGATGATTTGCCACCCTTCTTTCAGTTCCATTTTCTCTGCGTCTGGCAAAGACGATTTACGCCCCGTTTTTCAATTCAATATTAATAATTATAATAAATGTAGGTACCCACTTAAGACTGGATTTGGTACAATTTAAATTATTTTAATTTTTATATACGGGGTATTCCATGATTTATGGACCAAAGAGCTGATGGTTATAGTACATCATGTAAAAATAAGACATTTGGCACAAACTTGCTATAATAAAATGTTGGTCGTTTGGGAAATACAGGTTGCGTAAAGATAATAAACCATATACTATATTGTTACAAAACTGTTTTCTGCGTTGGCGGAATAAATATTTATTTACAATAATTAAATGTTAACAAAAATAAATAACAATAAATGCAACAGCGAAAAGTCAATTCTAACAATAAAAAAACTTAAACGGTAATTCACAAGAAAGACAATAAACATAATGTTAAAAACTATCGTCCAATATCATTACTATCGGTAATTGCTAAACTTGTTGAAAAAATCATGTGTGATCGATTGAATCACTACTTTGCAAAAAATGACATCTTAAATGTAGCCCAACATGGCTTTCGAAAAAAACTATCAACCACAACGGCATGTTTTGAGCTCTCAAAATTTATAACAAAAAATTTGGACGACTCTAAAATTGTAGTAGGTCTGTTTTTTGATTTAAGTGCTGCTTTTGACACTGTAAATCATCAGCATCTATTAAAAAAACTTTGCAGAATGGGCATTCGAGGTCTACCGAATAATTTAATCAAAAACTATTTACAAAACCGTACAATGTATGTAAAAATCAAAAATCAAAAATCTGAAACAAAACAATTAACGGTCGGCGTTCCTCAAGGTAGCAATTTAGCTCCTCTATTATTTATTTGCTTCACAAATGATCTCCCGGATCATATAACTGCCGAAAAAATTATCATGTATGCTGATGATATTACAGTGTTAATAGCAGCATCATCTTACTACGAAGCTGAACAAAAAACACTATGTATAATTGATCAATTTTCAAACTGGTGCTTAAAGAATCAATTAATTGTTAATCTAGATAAATCAAATTATATAGTGTTCAAAATAAAAGACAATGTCAATACATATCAAAATTTTCTGACAGGAAATATAAAGAAATGTAACACTGTGAAATTTCTAGGACTTAATGTAGATTATAAATTGAAATGGATTGATCATATAAATTTACTCTGTAAAAAATTAAATAAACAGTACTACTTAATAAGATTACAAAAATCATACTTTGATCAAAACAATTTAGTAGTAATATACTACGCCTTCACCTATAGCTCATTAAAATACGGTATTATAAACTGGGGACGATCAACTGAAGTGGAGAGAGTTTTCAGAATCCAAAAAAAAATAATACGGCAAATTTTCAACTTGCAATATAGGCAATCCTGCCGGGGTATATTTAAAGAGCATAGAATGCTTACCTTATATGGTATATATATTTTTGAACTTCTAAAACATATGCATTCACTAAATTGCTTTGATCAAAATATAGAGAAATACTATAATACTAGAAAAAATAGCTATATCATTCCGCACAGAACAACATTTTTCGAGAAAGGGGCGATTTATACCGGCTTAAAAATATTTGAGAAACTACCAAACAAAATAAAAACTGAAAAGAATTGCAAAAAATTTGGTAATTCATTAAAGGAATTCATAATAAATAGGGAGCCCTATTCTGTACATGAGTTTTTGTAATACTTTTTTTGTAATATTTTTGTAAGCGTAAATAAGTGTTTTCACTAATTGTAATTTTTGTTTGACGTATTGTATCCCAGATGGGCTCAGCAATAAATAATTATTCTATTCTATTCTATTCTATTCTATTGAACTAAACGAGCCATTTAAATAACACTTAACTATATATACAATTAACTATATACACTTGACTACACTAATATTTATTTTATCAGGTGAATTTATATCACGGTATTTGTATCAGATTTATTTCGCTGTTCAACACTGCCACAGTACAATCTACACTGACTGATTCCCGTTGACTGATCAATATTTATTTCACTGTACTGCCGATTGCGTGACACCGTCGACTGACTGACTGACTCAACACGACACACTCCTGTTTATATACCTGCGTGCGGTGTACGTTCAGTGCGTCCTCGTATGCTCTATAACATTCTGGCAGGTACTCGTTGCTCAGAATCTTCGATACCATTCCACGCTTTACTACTGTGACCTTTCTTTCTCGTGGTTTCTATTGGAGGCAGTGGCGTAACATCTTGGGGTTTGCTACAATATTTTCAAAACCATTTGATATACAGGGTTGAAAATCGGTATGAAATATAAATTTAAATATGAAAGACTAGACATTTTAATGAAAAAAAGGTTACGTACTGCATTCACTTCGATATCTCTATAACCGTTTTCGAAATAATTGAGGTTAAAAGTTGCGTGACACAGTAAAACAAGCGAGCTTTTTTACAAGCTTGTTTTACAGTGCCGCGCAAATTTGAACCTCAATTATTTCGAAAACGGTTATAGAGATATCGAAGTGAATGAAGTATGTTACCTTTTTTACATAAAAATTTCCAATCTATTATATTTAAATTTATATTTCATACCTATTTTCAACCTTATATATCAAATGGTTTTGAAAATATGGCTTATTTTATCTTTACATCCTGTATTTCCCAAACGAGCAACATTTTCTTATAGCAAGTTTGTGCCAAATGCTTTATTTTTACATGTACTATAACCACCGGCTTTATGGCCCATAAGTCATGAGACACCGTGTATATTAGAATTATAAGTATACTTACAAAAATTAAGAGAAACCAAATTAATGCGAAAAAAATAACGAGAAAAGAAACTGTATATACAATATAAATTGCATCTCATTCCGAGAGATGGAAAACCCTAAAAAATTAATATATACACCTCGAACTTTCCCTGAAATAGGTCAGTCAAAATCGGGTTTAGAAGACTGAATTATTGCTAAGACAAATTAGTAGATACCCAATATTTTTTATTTGGAGAACAAGGATTTTTCCACGCAACAGCAATAAGAAGTGTACGGCAAAAGAGTAAAGAAAGATAAATAATTGTTACTCGTCAAATGCCACCATTTAAGCTCTTGCTCTAACAAGTTTTTTCTTGGCCATTTAGTATTTGATTTTCTTTTAACTTTCTGTTTTTAAGGTTGAAATTTAAAAAAAACAATTGTGCTGAATACTAAGCGTCTATAATATATAGACCTAGATTTGACTGATCTGTTTCAGCCCAAGTCCTAAGTAAATAATACCTATAAATAATAGATATCAGACTTCATCTAAAGCTTATTTCACACACCTAGGTTTGCCTGACCAGGCAAACTAACGATTAGAAGAGAATCCCTTGTTTTTCACAGACAAAAAGCGTAATTTTACTGAGTGTGTATGTGTATTATTAAATATAATAAATTATAGACTTCTATATGTGAAACATTTGTGTAAACTATTTTCAAAAATTACCAGTTAATCATGAATTCGGGCATTAACAAATGATATTACCAATTATTATTGAGAATAACTTAATAAAATTTCAGTTGAAGAATTGTACTATTATTAAGTCATTATTATTTTGAAACTAAGCAAAGTAGAAAATAATATTTGTGTTAAAATTGAAAAAACTTCAAACTACAGTATGTTTTGAATAGTAAACCACACATAAAAACAGTTGAATGTACAGTTGTGTGTGTGTTTTGTCTATTTTTGTTTTCCTCAGAAGCAGATGTTTTATTTATTGTAAGTATTCTTTTTTTATATCGAACACATTTTTATTACACCATTGCTGTTTCATGTTACTACTTCAAAAGAAACTTTTTAAAACTGTATAAACTTTGTACACTTTTATTTATTCTCCTTTTATTTGACGTCATAATTTGTAACTGAAGGATGCGGGAAATTAAAATTTGATATTAAAACAGAATTGAAGTACTTTCAACCTAATTAAATTCGTTTAGATTAAATGATTAACGTAATTTCTAAATGGTTTGTAAATTTTCTTCCAACTTTGAAATTGTTAAGTTGTTACCAAAAATACAAGTTCATCTAAAAAAATAAGAGAAATCTAATTAATATTCACTCAGATAGTATAGCGAATTCCGTTCGATTTCCATCCGGGCGAAACCTGGTCCAGCAGTTATAAGAGATCTAAACCTTGTCTAGAAAATAAGCTATCGAATGGTAAAAAAACTTTTTAACAAAAAAAAAACTCCTTCAACTCACTTTTATTAAACCAAAACCGACTTTCTTACGCTGTCTGATATGTCAAAAAGTGACATTTACCTTAAAGAATCACCCGCCGTTACTCACTTTTATTAAAATCAGCCGAACTACTGAACCGATTTTGATGGAATTTCTATGGGACCAATCTGAAAGTATATTCTTTCAAATAAAAAAAAATTTTCAAAATCGGTTCATAAATGACTGAGTTATGAGGTAACAAACATAAAAAAAATACAACCGAATTGAGAACCACCTCCTTTTTTTGAAGTCGGTTAAAAATTGCATTCAAATCCGTTTAGTAATTCTCGAGATTAGCCGCTACAAACAAACACCTATACCGAGAGTTCCTTTTAGATGTATTTTCTTGTATTTTTAACGTTTTCACAACCTTGTAAATCAATGGTGAAATAAAGACATTTTTATTCTATTAGTTTTAAAACAGGATCAAAAAAATTAATAAATAAGTAAACTAAAAGCGCAAGCTATAATGATAAACAATATTACGATCTGAACGAGACGTTTTGAGAAAATGTATGTAGATTATTGGAAAAGTTAAGATACTTAAATGTCGTATAATATTGATCGTACGTACATTAGTTTACTAGAAGCAAGTGGTTTATGCCTAAAGATAAAATAAATTTACTACAGTAAGGTATGGGGAATAAATAAACGCAAGATATTAGCATCCCAAACACATTTCCAATTTCGCTATTGGTACAGTAAGGTAGATACGATTTAAATTTACATGCCTAAAGATATAATTTTATACTAAGTGATCAAAAATGAAAGAGTAACATTTTTATATGAGCGATTTTTTTGTTCCAACAATGTTTTTACACGGCTTCCGAAAAGAAAATCTTACTTTCAATCTGTAATTGTATTGTAATTGTATTTTAAAGACCACCAACAGCTAAGGTTATTTGGGCCTAGCACCAATTCATATTTTCAATTCATTAATTTTTTTTTTTTTTATAATAAATTGAAAATCCAATTGACACTTTTACCAGCTCTCGGGCTAGAACTCGAGAACTGGGGACTTGTAATAGAGGAACCATAGCAACGCCATGTAAACAACAGCGCCGCTACACTCTCGGCTATTTTCAATCTGGGTTACATATTATCAGAAAATCTGGATTAATAATGACCTTAGATTGTAACACTATTTTCTTTATATAAGGAAAGTTTTGTAGACTTTTATCCTAGCTGCTCAATAGTGCACTCGAGCGCATTGGAAGTAACGCGTTTCATACTTGTTTTTGAAGACGAAAGTTGACAATCGCCTACTGGGATTGAAAAATAAAAATATGTAAAAACGAGCGATAGCGAGGTTTAACAGTGTTACAAGTCATACTCGTAATACCATTACGCACGAGAAATATATTGTTACACGCATTAAGAGCAGTGGCGCTTCAGTTCGGCTGATGCTATTATACTACCGATTTAGGTTCACTGGCGTATAACCATAGACTATTACCACAACCATAGACAATAACAACAAGGCATATGTATTTTTTTTTTTTTTTTTTTTTTTTTTTTTGCGAGGAGGGGAAATCTTGCATAAGACACCTGACCTAGTCAGGTAGTGTCAGATTCTTACTGACTAAAACCTCCTCCTCGTGAGGAAAACTTTACCCTTGGAACCGCATACGCATAACATCAAGGGAAAGCTCAGCTTGCCAATTTAACCTCTTTGTCTTTCGAGCTCGTCCTTTTCCTTCACCTTCATGATTGTGTTAATATACTTCATGACTGCATCCCAGTTCTTTTCATCTTTTAGCATTACCTCAATCATGTTGTCAGGGTTCACGTTAGTATGGACTTGTCTCTCCATTTCGTTTCGCTGTTCCTGCCATTTGTTACATACAAATGCGGTATGTTCAGCGTCATCTACTTCCTCACAATACCAGCATATGTTACTATCTGCTAGTTTGAAGCGCTTCAAGTATGCTCTGAAATTTCCATGGCCTGTCAGAACTTGTGTGGCATAATAATTCGTGTCCCCAAACTTCCTATTTACCCACGCTCCTAGGTTAGGGATCAATCTCTTCGTCCATTGTGCATTTTCAGTATTAGTATTCCATCTCCTTTGCCATTCGTCTAAGATGTCTTCTCTGTCTCTTCCTGCTCCCTCTTTGTCATAATACCTCTTTATCCTTTCTTCCACAAGCAGATCTATGGGTGGTGTTCCAGCAAGCACTAACAAAGAATTGGTTGATGCTGTTCTATAGGCGCTACATATTCTAATGACTGCCCTTCTTTGGAGCTTTTGTATCATTGCTCTATACTTCTCTGTTTTAATTGCCACCTGCCATATAGGCGCCCCATACAAAATTACAGAGTACATAGCCAACATCTGAGTTCTTCTTTTAATTGCCTTAGTCCCGCCTACATTGGGCATTATCCGTTCTAATGCCTTTAACATATTTTCAGCTTTAATAACCACTTTTTTAATATGTTCTTTCATAGACATATTCCTGTCGAAGTATATACCTAGGTATTTCAGCATTCTACTCGAGGTGACACTCTTATCTTCAATACGGAAGGTTAGGTCATTGGTTGATCTTTTCGCAACTAGCAAAACTGCTTCTGTTTTAAGAGGAGCTAATTGTAACTTCTTCTCCCGTAGCCAAGTGTTAATACGATGTATAGCACGGTTGACTATAATTTCTAACATTGTGCCTGTTTCAGCAGTTGCTGTTATTGCCAGATCGTCAGCATAGCCTATGAGGGTGATTCCTTCTGGCATTTCAAGTCTCAGAACTCCGTCGTAGTAAATATTCCACAATACTGGTCCCAGCACTGATCCCTGAGGGACTCCACAAGTCATAGATATCTCAGTGTTGTTACCTATCGTAATTTGTCTATCGCTTAAGTAGCTCATGATCATTCTTAAAAGATATGTCGCTACCTTACGTCTCTTAAGTTCCTCAATAATTCCTTCCCAGGGGGCACTATTGAATGCATTTTTGATGTCTAATGTAATTAATGCACAACATTTTGTGTTCTTCGCCACCTTAGCTATCGACATTACCTTCTCCATAGCACTGACTGTAGATCGTCCCTTTCTGAACCCAAATTGTAACTCAGCTAGACCGCCATTTTTTCCTATTTCATCATCCAGTCTGTTACATAATAGTCGTTCTAAAAGCTTACCAATTGTATTTAATAGACACAGAGGTCTATATGCCATCGGCGAGTTCTTGTCTTTCTTTGGTTTTTCAATTAATACCAGCCTAGCTTGTTTCCACTCTTTGGGAAAACATCCTTCCATAAGTAGGTTGTTCATCATATTTTTACAGTCCCATATGTGAGCTAGCACTGTCCGCTTCGTTATTTCAGAAGGTACGTTATCCGGTCCTGGAGCTTTTCCAGTTTTCATTCTAGCACACGCACTTTCGAGCTCTTCATTTGTGAACAGGTCTGTTTCCGTTACAGTTGTTTGTGGAATATTCCATCTCTTAATCTTGTCTTGTGGGAACAATCCTTCTGCAATTTTGAGTTTTGCATAATCCGACAATGAGACTTGTGGTGGTGATTTCATTTTGCCACAAGCAATTTTATATGCATCCCCCCAAATATTCCTTTCTAGGTCACTGCATATGTCTTTCCATGCTTTATTTTTTGACCTTTGTATTTCTCTTTTCAGCAACTTTCTTGATTCCTGATATTCCGTCTTGTGTGCCTCTTTTTCTTCTCTTGTAACTGTGCTCTTCCTATTTTCCCGCACCATAGTTCTTCTTTTGCTAAGGCATGTTTTTCTTACTTCCGCTATTGTGTCAGTCCACCAATACATAGGTTTCCTACGTCCTCTCCGGTCTCCTACTTTGGGAAAAGTCATATCGCACGAGATCTGAGTGATTTTATCCCATATTTCAGCAGTGATTGTTTCGTCTTTTACAGTGCATTCTTTTAATGTTGTAGCAAAGTTTTTATCAAAGTTTCCCATCATGGCAGGAGTAATCTTCCATCCGCGTGGAGTTCTCCGTTTACTATTATTTATACAAGGCTTGCCTCGTCCATGAACCGTATATACTATGTCCCTGTGATCACTTAAGTTCTCATTATCGAGAACATGCCAGTCAGCTATATTTTGTATTAGATTAGGAGTACACATTGTCACGTCTATGAATGAACTGCTTTCTCCCCTTACGAATGTAGGCTCGTTCCCTGTATTTACTACTTCCATGTCAACCTCATTCAGCCATTCAGTCATGATCTCTCCTCTGCGATCTTCCCAGGGAGATCCCCATTTGTAGCTTTTGGCGTTGAAATCACCTCCTATTATAATATTTGTATGGCGATGTTTTCTTAAAACTAGCTTCAAAGTTTCCAGGTATGTAATAAATTCTTGTAGGTCAATGTTAGGCGAAATATAACAGCCTATAATGGTCAGATTATCAATATTGATCCATACTTGTCCATTTCCATGTCCGATGCTATTCACCTTAACCTTAGGGTTGTATATTCTCATTGCTACATTGTTTTTTTTATCATTAATCCATGGAGGCTTACTGACAACATTGATGTTGGGCTCCGATATTATGACGATATCAACATGCTCTTCTTCGACTGTCTTGTTCATTAGGTCACATGCCATTCTGCTTCTATTTAAATTTGTTTGTAGGATTTTAACAGCCATATTCTTCAACTTATTCACTCTGCTCACTATTCTCCGCTTGCACAGTTCTTCTATCTAGCAAACGTCTGATGCGCGGCCTCCTTCCTGTTCTTATTTCTTCTACTAATCTTTTGTAAATGGGACATATCATCGTAGCAAGGCATATGTATTAGCCTAGCGGCACTGGCGAGACCTAATTGTGCCAACACGGCACACGGTGAATGGTCTCCAGGTGGAAATGGAGGGGATTGGATTGGGGCATTCCGGCGAACGGCGACGCGCGTTCCACATGTGTATAACTACGTAGCTAATAAAAGTGTATTTTTACGGACATATATAAATGGTATAAACAATTTCCGTAACAATATGGTATTTTTTGCCATACCCACTGTAATAGCTGATTTTCACTTCATTTTTAAAATTTGTGACATTTCATAATCATGCAATAATGTCATACATCACACAATAGGCAACTTCACTTGTTAACGGAATATAGTAGTCGTCGCGACTCGCGTTGCATTTAAGCAATTTGAATATAACTTCTAAGCTCTCTGTTGCAAGGCGACTGGTAGTCGTGCCTTAAAGACGTCACGTCATAGTATTGTTACAAAACTGTTTTCTGAGTTGGCGGAATAAATATTTATTTACAATTATTAAAAACACAATAATAATAAACGCAACAACGAAAAGTCAATTCTAACAATCAGCAATAACTAAACAGTAATTACAAAGCAAAACACAACAACTATATACAATAATTCGTAATTATTAACTATATACCAGGACTATTTATTTCTAGTTATTTATGTTTCAAATATTCATATTCACTGTATTTATATCAGACGCACTATTTGTCGCTCAGTATTCTCCATTGACTTGAATGCGTGACTCACCGTTGACTGATCCCCTCACTCACTCGTACTCCTGTTTATATATACTGCGTAGCAAGCCTAGTGTGTTCTCGCTTTCTCTAGAACTTTCGTGCAGGTACCAATTGTTACAGTAAGCGGACCCCCGTTTCTCAGAACTCTTGCCTGTCGGTTATATACAGGGTGATCCGTTACAGTATGAATTCTATATCTACTAGGTATAAGGGTTCGAGCCTGCCTGTTAAATGACCCATTACAGGCCGGTATACGTGCGTGGAAAGTAGCTATTTTGTAGTGGGTATGACAAAAAAAAACATTTTTAAATCCGTGATTAAAAAACCTAATCTTGGCTATATTTTTATTTGGCAGAAATAATATGATACAGTTTGTTTTTAGCCTGAAATTATTTAAAGGCAATATATTTTCTTAAAACTTATTTTGACCATTCGCTACACATAAATGGAACTTAAGGGAGGGAATAACTTTTTAGAAGGCAATAAATCTATGTCTGCGTGATCCTTTTTTCTGATAACCTTATCTATAGATTTAAAGTACATAACCGCCTGTTTGACATCTGTCTATAAACAATCTTATTTATATACAGGGTTGAACTTCCCGGAAATAAAGGATACTGTTAGAAAATACGATTGTTTAATGGCTATACTTTCTCTAAAATATTTCAAGGTTGAATTCCTTTGCCGTTAAATAATTCGAAGAATTCTATACAATTTTTTTAAATTGTGCAGTTTTTCTAGGCATACTTATACTAATGAAACATGGTAAATTTTTCACCTATACGTAATTTGGTAAGTTTTTCAATGGAACGGATGAAATAGTAGATTGTATAGCTAGTGGCGTATAGAGGTATATTACTGACGAGTAGTGAGTATTTTCAAAATTTTTTGACAGTTCATTTTGTGTCACCAACTTAACTTCTATAGTAGGCCGAGAATAGCTGTGATCAGTAGGTAATAGCGGGCGGATCAGAGCGAATAAACATAAATCACTATGGAAATGGTTTGCTTTCCCACACTTGTGTTGGAAAGATACGTTCCCGAGCACCGGCCTGTCAAATGTCACTTTAAATGCATACATGCATGTAAAGCAGCTATTTTATAGTGGGTATGGCAAAAATGTATTGATGTGCTTGTCCCCTCTATTAGTTGAGTACCTGTCTAGCTTGCGGTCTCATTTTTCTGCCGGAACTAAAGATACACAGATTTCACTACATATTCTTAATATGAACTTTCCTACTTATACGAACAATTTGAGCTACTTATATATTATTACTAGTATCGTCTATTCGCCTACACTGTAAAAAATGGATGTAAAAATACTTTGAAAGTTAAGGTAGAATTCGCTCGATTTTCTATGTGATTTTACATTATTATTTATTTTTACACAGAAAACTTCATAAAAACTTGGATTTTTACTGTAAAGTTAAACAAATTTGTGATTTTTACATAAAGTAAATTAAAATTACATAATTTGTGTAATATTCCAATAAAGTGTGTAAAAATTACAAAATAAAATGTATAGTTACATATATAAAATGGATGAATACAAAACAAATTAATGTAAAATTAGTAACCACGTATGCGCAATGTGTTTTTATGGAATCTACGTGATGTGCAGGCGATACCTGTTTGCGACGCCATTGTCTCTTTGTGTGCCTATTACCAGATTAATCGCTGGCTACAAATGGACCATCGATAATCTATGTAATCGGCCTTCTCATTTCTTACAGTGTGGTCGAAATTCGACCAATTGTTGTATTCTCCCGTGCAGGGAAAGCAGTATTTTTTTTACCTGTCTTAACGGCAACATACACACATGTTTTTTTTTGTGTGCACATGTATGGCACAGTACCTTTCGAATGATATTAGTTTCATTCACCTCCTTTCATAATAAATAGGAAAAAAGTGCACCAGAACTTTCGGTGTTCACGTATTAATATAGATAGATGTCACATCTATTATAAAGTCTATATAAATCTATATAAAGCTATAAGACCAAGTTTTCATTGATGTAAAATTTGGGTTAAATAATCATGGGTTATGCTCCTTACCTCCGCGCGTTTCATTCTCTGCTTAAACTATAGATTTTCAGACATAGGTTTACTTAGGGTTAGTGAAATTTACTTAAGTGTTTCCATTGCAAAATTTTCGTTATATTTTAACACAAATTTTAAGTCGATTGAAACATAGCTTATGTAAGTTTGTAATGTTATATGAATCAGTATTACAAAATTACCTTAATTTACCCTATAGACATGTCGCTTCCATCTAATGCGATGATACAAATTTTCTTTTAATCTATTAAAACCCAAAAGTGTTTAAAACATAGAAACCCATCCTGAAAACTGCTCAGAAACCCATGTACGTGTATCTATCGTCGACTGTCAGTCTAGTAAGCGGTGGAACATGTTTTGAATTCTATATCAGTAATATTTTCAACAAGCTATTTATTTTTTTATTCCACTAGATGGTGGCTGTTCTCTAAGTATACAGTTATTTACTGTCGATGTCAGAGATGACAGAAAGATAGATGTGTTACGCAAAGATGTCGTACACACGCACGCGCACTGACTGCTTCGCTTAGTGCCACCTCACACGAACGATAATAAGTCTCTTTGTAACTCCAGTGTAATGTAGTTCAGTGTAGAAATGGACCACTGAAATAATATGTAATTTAAAAATATATAGCATTGTTTACGCTTTGAAATAAGCAAGTTTAATATTCAAATTTCGTTGCAATCGGACGCAGTTCTATTCTCCATCAAGTTTAATAAACTTTTACTGACGTTATTACACCTAAAACTTACCGACCCTTTGGTTGGTTGCCGCTAGCTTCAGTGGCGAGGGAGTGGATCCATTAGAACTTAATACTTTTAAGACAATATCCCAAAAACAGATGACTTTTGGCCGACCCGTAGTTGTACATAGATGTTAAAGAATTATAAATAGTTGTTTAATATTTTCAATGGGCGCCAGAGACGGTTATATACAAACTCTATCGGATCACCGACTCTTAATCCAAAATACGAGGGAAGCCAAAAGTTTATCGACACAACAACAATACATTAACGAGACGATAACTTCATAAACAAATGTCAGTTTTATTTAAGGAAATTATATGCAAAAGTTACAAAACACCAATAAAGCTTCAATTAAAGTATCAACATTATTATAGTTCGTACTAGTTCAACAATGTTTGAGTACACGACGCAATACCGTAAAATTTAATAAATACGACACCATTGATAACCACTATAGCAGGATAAATACGACACTGCTCATAGCCATTACAATAGATACATAATATCGACACTACACGAAGTCGCAAACATAAACACGACACTATTGAAAACCACTATAGCAGGATAAATACGACACTGCTCATAGTCCCTTCAATAGGTACATAATATCGACATAACAAGAATTCGTAAACACGTTAATTCGCAAATATACGGTACTCAAACACACGAGCGTAAACAATACATTCGCGGAACTTTAACAACGCGAAATAGTACGACTATTCATCAATTTAAACAGAAAAGTAATGTATCAATTATTATCTGAGAAAATAGTTATTCAACTCTGAACTTGGAATTACGAAATGACAAACGTAAGCATCGTATTACATTAATACAACAAATACAAAGAATATTCAGAACATAACCTCATTTGTGTTTGATCGACCAAAACAAACTAAACGTTACCAGAAATTAGATACATAATATTATAGATAACATTATCGGAAAAATGAACTAAAGTTAAATATATAAAATATTTTCATATTCATAGATCGAGTCAAAATCTTAAAATGCGCGTAAGTAACGTACGAAACAGCATAACCGTAACTGACCAGTCGCAAACATATATTTGAGTCACAATGAATAACCGAGATTATCGACTCAATCTAATATACGACACTTATAGCATTAAAACACAATAAAGTAAATTATTTCATATTCGATATTGACATATGACATTTAAAACATAATGACTGAAATTTTGAAGTTGTATTGAGATTGATAAAACAAGTTTCGTTAATATCAAAAAAAAAGTATTTGATAACAAATACGGTAACTTAAAAAAAATAAGAAAAAGACGGCAAAATAGTGATTTCTTAAACTTGAAAACTTTCAAACACCAATATTGACACAAACAGTGTACTGATTCAGAAACTAAAATGTCGTTCTTATGGTAATCAGTTTAAATGCAAATTTCTGTTGATCGAAACTACATTTGCTAGGATACCAGCGGAATAAATAAGATGAAAACAAATCACTCACAGTTTGAATCCAGACGTCAAAATTACTGAATTGAAATTAAATTTTCACCTGGCGAAATTTCTTGATCAGGTTTACCACTCCAACGTAATTTTACACGTTAACAGGAATCGGTAGCATCTTAGACGATAGTAGTCTCCGTACATAATTATCCATGAATATTTTCCAACAGAAGTATCCCACCAATGGAACCAGCACCAATCATAAGAAACAATCCTAAGAACCAATCCTAATAACCAATCCTAAGAACCAATCCTAAGAACCAATCCTAAGAACCAATCCTAAGAACCCTATAAAGCAGTAAACATCCACATTAAAGAAAAACTGTCGTCAAATCAAAATAGTTTCTTACCGCTTGTATACCCACCTTTTATTTAAGGGTAAAAACCGTAACTTCAGCAAAGAACTTCGTGAACAACGATTAACCACAGTATATCACTTCCTGAGTGAATTCCACTATCAATTCAAAAGTTTTCTTCAGTATTTCCAAAAATAACGATTGTTATTATCCAGCTTGAAAAATAACAACCGGGATGGAGGCCGTCACCATTCCAACAAAACAAAAG
The DNA here is from genome assembly GCA_039654895.1 of Mongoloraphidia duomilia. NCBI lineage: Eukaryota > Metazoa > Arthropoda > Insecta > Raphidioptera > Raphidiidae > Mongoloraphidia > Mongoloraphidia duomilia. The sequence goes on along the minus strand of CM077521.1, from coordinate 33,180,695 downwards.
AAACGAAACTTCCAAAGCAGTCTGAATCAAAACAATAATTAAAAACGTGACAATCAGTCACTCACCGCCATCGAACGATAGACATAAGTACTAAAACAATCGCGGATCTATTTAAAAAAAATCATAAACAGATATACAAAATTTCCAGGTCAGCACCAACTAAAAATTCGTCTTCGTTAAAAATAAGTTTACTTTGACAAAACAAAATTGTAATTCTACCAAATTTAATATTGTGTCAATTATGTCGTAACAATTCCCCCTTTACGTACGGAGAGAATTTCGTAGAAATTCTCTTACCGGAAAGAAAAATTATTGAAATAGCAGAAAGACAACACTCCATAACTTAAAGAACTCACTCTTCACTCGAAAACCACAATAGGGCGACTAAGATAAAAGCCACATCTTCAGTCATAGACCTAGCAACAGATATCTCGATGGTTTAGTCATAATACGAAACAACTAAATAAAAGGAAAGAGGAGACGTAATTAAAAAAAACCATTAGAGAATATTTTATAACAGATCTACAATCCCTAGGTTTATCCAAAGACCACCAGGTAACGATAAAAGCCATTCTTGGAATTGTATACGCATGGAACATAAGTTCAAAATAAAACTCTAATCTACCAAAACTCATCAACACAAAAGCGACAACTTAAATCTAACGACACAAAATAATGCACTTTGACATGGACAGCAACAATACCATCACTTAATCCGCAAATTAGCGAGTCAAATGTGCTCCTTAAAACTAAATCGACAACACACGTTAACACACAAAAAAAAAACTTAAGCATTTGACGTAGACAGCAAATAAACCGTCACAAAATCCGCACCATAGCGAGTCAATTATGCAAAAAAAAAAATAAGTAAAGAGTGTCCTTCAAATCAACCAATTCAATAAACTAAATCGCAACAAGGTGTTAACCAGTACGCCAGAAGAAAGTCACAATAACAATATTTTCGTCAGTGCTTCAATGATAAAATAGTATGACTAAAAAAAATAACCTACAATACGTCAATACAGAATCAAAAACGTAACTTTCATAGATACAACAACCATTAACAATATCATTCTACCTTATCGTCAACAACGAAATTTGGTTTCAAGTCGTTAATATGCCAAATTCCACAAGCGTGACCATTTAAATCTTCTTCCGAAATATGTCTAGATATGCGATATTCATGTACCCGCTCTAAGAATGCACAAACACCCAAAGAACTGAATTCTCCATCAAATGTCAGATGCCACTGAAAAACCGGAATGGGTCGACAACGGTATCCTGAATTTCCATGCATAATCGATAAGGAATCACGACGGTTGTGTTGTACTCCTATTGGTGCGTTACTTTGTCCTTGTCTATTTTCCAAAGACAATCGACGTGGTACAGTCGGGATTGATCGCATAGTCGCCTCATCTGTACATTCAGTATTTAGCGTATGAACCTGAGGACCACTTGGAGGAGTCATATTCATATCGGTTTCCATGTTTGGAAGATCAATAAGAGAATTTTCAAGATCCATCATAAACAAAAAATATTCTCAGCTATAAAGACAATATCACGACTTGACGTAAACGAAAATAATCATATACTATGAAATATAATCAGATAACTTGTAATAAATCCGACATCAATAACCACAACACAAAACAAAATTGTTTGTACCGCCCTAATCCGGTAAAACAATAATAATTATCTCTATCTATATCCTCAAAATCAATTGTCTGAAAAATTCATCAAAAAGTTTGCGTTAGACAGCGGCAACTTATCAAACTTCGTAATTTACGTTGGGTATCGTCACTTACTAAATTTGAAATTATTCAAAGCTCACATTGAATAGCGTAATTGTGTTACTTCTCGAAATTATTTAAGGCTCCAAGCTGAACAGCCAAATTTATTACTTCTCAAAAGTATACAAAGCTTGGATAGCACCAATTTTATACTTTTCAAAAGTATTCAAAGCTTGGATAGCACCAATTTTATACTTTTCAAAAGTATTCAAAGCTCCACGTTGGATAGCGCCAATTTTATTACACCTAAAACTTACCGACCCTTTGGTTGGTTGCCGCTAGCTTCAGTGGCGAGGGAGTGGATCCATTAGAACTTAATACTTTTAAGACAATATCCCAAAAACAGATGACTTTTGGCCGACCCGTAGTTGTACATAGATGTTAAAGAATTATAAATAGTTGTTTAATATTTTCAATGGGCGCCAGAGACGGTTATATACAAACTCTATCGGATCACCGACTCTTAATCCAAAATACGAGGGAAGCCAAAAGTTTATCGACACAACAACAATACATTAACGAGACGATAACTTCATAAACAAATGTCAGTTTTATTTAAGGAAATTATATGCAAAAGTTACAAAACACCAATAAAGCTTCAATTAAAGTATCAACATTATTATAGTTCGTACTAGTTCAACAATGTTTGAGTACACGACGCAATACCGTAAAATTTAATAAATACGACACCATTGATAACCACTATAGCAGGATAAATACGACACTGCTCATAGCCATTACAATAGATACATAATATCGACACTACACGAAGTCGCAAACATAAACACGACACTATTGAAAACCACTATAGCAGGATAAATACGACACTGCTCATAGTCCCTTCAATAGGTACATAATATCGACATAACAAGAATTCGTAAACACGTTAATTCGCAAATATACGGTACTCAAACACACGAGCGTAAACAATACATTCGCGGAACTTTAACAACGCGAAATAGTACGACTATTCATCAATTTAAACAGAAAAGTAATGTATCAATTATTATCTGAGAAAATAGTTATTCAACTCTGAACTTGGAATTACGAAATGACAAACGTAAGCATCGTATTACATTAATACAACAAATACAAAGAATATTCAGAACATAACCTCATTTGTGTTTGATCGACCAAAACAAACTAAACGTTACCAGAAATTAGATACATAATATTATAGATAACATTATCGGAAAAATGAACTAAAGTTAAATATATAAAATATTTTCATATTCATAGATCGAGTCAAAATCTTAAAATGCGCGTAAGTAACGTACGAAACAGCATAACCGTAACTGACCAGTCGCAAACATATATTTGAGTCACAATGAATAACCGAGATTATCGACTCAATCTAATATACGACACTTATAGCATTAAAACACAATAAAGTAAATTATTTCATATTCGATATTGACATATGACATTTAAAACATAATGACTGAAATTTTGAAGTTGTATTGAGATTGATAAAACAAGTTTCGTTAATATCAAAAAAAAAGTATTTGATAACAAATACGGTAACTTAAAAAAAATAAGAAAAAGACGGCAAAATAGTGATTTCTTAAACTTGAAAACTTTCAAACACCAATATTGACACAAACAGTGTACTGATTCAGAAACTAAAATGTCGTTCTTATGGTAATCAGTTTAAATGCAAATTTCTGTTGATCGAAACTACATTTGCTAGGATACCAGCGGAATAAATAAGATGAAAACAAATCACTCACAGTTTGAATCCAGACGTCAAAATTACTGAATTGAAATTAAATTTTCACCTGGCGAAATTTCTTGATCAGGTTTACCACTCCAACGTAATTTTACACGTTAACAGGAATCGGTAGCATCTTAGACGATAGTAGTCTCCGTACATAATTATCCATGAATATTTTCCAACAGAAGTATCCCACCAATGGAACCAGCACCAATCATAAGAAACAATCCTAAGAACCAATCCTAATAACCAATCCTAAGAACCAATCCTAAGAACCAATCCTAAGAACCAATCCTAAGAACCCTATAAAGCAGTAAACATCCACATTAAAGAAAAACTGTCGTCAAATCAAAATAGTTTCTTACCGCTTGTATACCCACCTTTTATTTAAGGGTAAAAACCGTAACTTCAGCAAAGAACTTCGTGAACAACGATTAACCACAGTATATCACTTCCTGAGTGAATTCCACTATCAATTCAAAAGTTTTCTTCAGTATTTCCAAAAATAACGATTGTTATTATCCAGCTTGAAAAATAACAACCGGGATGGAGGCCGTCACCATTCCAACAAAACAAAAGAAACGAAACTTCCAAAGCAGTCTGAATCAAAACAATAATTAAAAACGTGACAATCAGTCACTCACCGCCATCGAACGATAGACATAAGTACTAAAACAATCGCGGATCTATTTAAAAAAAATCATAAACAGATATACAAAATTTCCAGGTCAGCACCAACTAAAAATTCGTCTTCGTTAAAAATAAGTTTACTTTGACAAAACAAAATTGTAATTCTACCAAATTTAATATTGTGTCAATTATGTCGTAACAACGTGGAACTTCTTTAGCGAGACTAGTGATTGGGAATGACCTCGACTCAAAAAATTAAAATGGCTGCGTGGAGAAACGCATTGGCGTACCTACCGTGTATAAGGTTGCAGGTTCGCAACGCGCTTGGAGTATTATGAAATATTAAATTTAATTATTTGTTTTTCTTTATTTAGGTAAATTATTAAAAAGTCACTGAAATTATTTTAATATGGTTGATAAAGAAGAAGAAAAGAAAGATTAGAAGTATCTATTCATTATGAAATTATTTTAGTTGCAATTGAACTAGAATATGAAAAAAATATTTTTGAAGTAAGAAAAATCAGTGTTGCCCAATTGTTTAAGCAATGTCAATTTAAAGTCATAGCGGGAAAACGTGTAGGTAGCTGATATCCACCCAAGTCAAAAATGTTTGCTAAGACATCTATATACTAAGCATTTCTGTAAAAAATCTCTGTACTCAAATTTTCCTACAGAAATGTAGCCAGAGACAAGACTATAAAGAGTAGCGTTGGGCGAATACGAGATGTTTTTACAATCGAAACAATCGCAATCGTTCATAATAACAATCGAGTCCACAATCGACTCGGAGTTTGATTTTACAATCGAAATGTTCGATTGCTCAAGTCGATTATTTGCCAGCGAATGAGAATACATATAATCGCGATTCAAGGTTATATGCTGGTCGAATGAAGTCTGACGTGTACGCTACTCGTTCATCGTTGATTCACTGTTCACACTGTTCAGTCGGTCTCAGAGCACACGATTACTGCACAGTCGACCATCCATCGACTCGACCACAGTTGTTGAGTGATGAACGATTATATATTATGTGACTCTTGACAGTGGACATCGTCTGTACGATTCAGTACTATGCAACTTGGTGTCGGTGAAATATGAAACAACAACAATCGAGTCCAAATGAAAACCATCGAGAGTCATCGAGATGTTTGAACAATCGAGACAATCGACTAAAATATCTCATAATTGCCCATCACTAATAAAGAGTACATTATTCGCAGATAAAGCCACCTTAGAAGTAGTTTGAGCGTATGTGTATCGTAATAGTATTTTTGCAACACTTGCACCAAAAGTACAATTTTAGATGGCTGTGTACCGTTTGAAAAGTGATTCTTTATGGATGCATTCGAACGGTAGTGTTTAAAGTAAATTTTAACGCACTCCGTTCTATAAAGTACCTAATAGGTACTGTTTTGTTTTACTTTATAACACACGTGCGTAATAAAGTACTTTATAGATTACTTTGCTATATAATGCCATTAATAAAATATTTATCTAAATTGTGTTTTGTTTGGTTAAAATTGAACTTTTGAAGCAGTTGTTGCAAAAAATATTGTATGTAACGCGTGGCAAAAGTGACGGATCTGACAGTCGCGATTTCACAATAGTCTCTTAAGGTTATGTTGTATTTATACCAGAACTAGTGCGGTAAACACACACTCGTTCTGGAATAAATGCAACATAACCTTAGGCTCGTATTGCAAAATCACGACTGTCATTATAATGCGTCAGTTTTGCCACTATAGTTGCATAAATAACTATTAGATAAATATTTTATTAGTGACATTATAGCGAAGTAATCTATTTAGTAGTACTTAACACACGCGTGTTTTAAAATAAAACAAAGCAGTATTTACTTCACGGCACAGAGCAGAGAGAACGTATATAAATGAGAGTATCATATACCGTAAGTTGGAATGGCATTGAGATAGAGATAGTTCTTCTTGCTTTGTTGCACACCGACGGGCCAATAGAATCGAGAATGAAGGCGGACCAATCACATCTAAGAAGTAATAAAAGCGGTATTTTCTAAAATTTAAAATGTGTTATGGGTTTTTTCTAAATATTTTTAAAATGTTAAGTTAAGAAAAAATATTGTGTTAATAAAACATGTTAATTTTTCTTAATCAAACATTTTAAAAATATTTAGAAAAAAATTGGCTCCAAATAAAAAAAAGGGTAAAATAAGGTCAACGACAGGTTTGAAATAACTTGTGTGAAAGTATATTTTAAAAAGAAATTTATTGTAACACAATATATAAAAAACGAACATAAATTACTACAAAAAAAAGAAACAAACTTTATAAATTGATAAAAAAATAAACAATATCATATAAACATATAAAAAACAAACATAAATTACTAACAAAAAAAACTATAGATTGATGAAAATAAATAAATGGTATTTATTATTATCTTAACAAAGGTTTCCAAGTTTTAATATTATATCTATGCTTCGACTACTATATTATAACATACTAATACACGGATACTTATACTACACCGTATTGGCTGCATTAAATTTTTTAGGATCTTCCACAGTCGAGGATCTAAAATAGAATAAAGTTTAATTTTACAAAACAATCGGCTAAATTTTACAAATAGTTTGTTATTGGAAGTTAGTTAAGTGATTATCCGTATTGTCTTAATTAGCAATGTCAAAATATAAGATTATTTTTTAGTATAATCGTAGATCAGTTCTTTTGCTTCGAGTAATCATTATTTTGTATACCGAACAGTAAATGAGTATGTACTTTCAAAGTATTGAGTAGATGGTATCGGGTATCGAAGCCCGGAGTATCGATACCTACTCGGTATCGATACTATAATAGTTCTAACCCTAATTGGGCGGGTTGCACGGTTATTCAGAATGAAAATAGTAATCTAAAATAATTAATTAATCGTAGTAATGAATACTTCTACATAACTTATTAGCCTTAAGCAAAATTTGTTATACTTTACTTACTTACCAGGTAATAAATATTATCATCGATTGTGGGTATTAGTGCTCCCAGGGACCCGAGCTCGTACCAGTCAGTTTATGTATGCCGGCTGGTTGATTCTAATACACAATTATCTGAGTTGTCGACGCGTCTATAATCTACAAGAATAATAATAAAAAAAAGTCAGTCTAAAACAAAATCAAGTTAAATTTTAAACAATAGTCTGTTAAATTTAGCGCGCTGTTTGTAATTAGCAATATTTTCTTATATACCTAGACGTTTATAACTTGAGCGTCTTTAACCTACAATATTATTGTTTGAAGTTTGAGGTTAAGACAAATTTATAATAGATGTAGTTACTTACCAAATATTAGCTTCGAGCCGCTTAATTAAACACCAGGTTTTATGAAAATAAATATAGTTTTGACCTAATGAACACAACAAACCTAATTTTCTATGCACTGATTCTCAATACTGATTTTTCAATAAAATGCTTAATGATGCACATTCGTAAATAAGTTCAAAATGATATGTTTTCTCTCTGCCATGCGCATTGTGGTTTTCGTTGACAGCCGAGAACATTTCTGTACTTTGATTGGCCCGTCAGTGTGCAACAGAGTAAGAGCATGAGTTAGAATGTGTCAGATAAAGAAAGATATACAGTAACGATGCGTTGCCGGTTTCCACATCCCATTTGCCACTCTCATTTATATACGTTCTCTCTGGCACAGAGTGCGTTAAAATTTACTTTACGCTGCACACTACCGTTCGAATACAGCAGAAACTTTCATAAAGAATCACTTAACAAACAGTCATCTAAAACTGAACTTTTGATACAAGTGTTGCAAAAATTGTGTTTTATTTGCTTAAAATTGAACTTTTGAAGCAGTTGTTGCAAAAAAGATTGTATGTAACACGTGGCTAAAGTGACGAATCTGACAGTCGTGATTTTCCGATACGAGCCTAAGGTTATGTTGCATTTGTACATCAGAACTCGTGTGATTACCGCGCTCGTCTTCGGCTCGCGCTGTAAATTCACTCTCGTTCTGGTATAAATGCAAAAAATAAGGGTGAGTTGTAGGCCTTATATGATTACACTCCGATAAAGTTTATACACTGCTACATCTTCGAAAAAAACCCTCACAACTGACATCTGAATTATAGCATTCGTGTGTAATGGTATTTAGAGATAAAAATGAAAACAATAATTTATTGCCTTTGCTCCGGTAGGTATTTACCTATTACATGTAAGAGGGAGTTATAGACTTTTTTATTGCAAGTTTTTATTGGCTTTTAACTTTAGGGTTGACTTCATCAGTTTAACATTTTTTTTTTGATAATTTGAGTGCTTCTTTATATAAGAAAAACATCAGTACTTACGCTATACGACAGTGTATTCAAACAGAAACCGTAGCCGTGAAAAATTGGTTAAATGCTAAAGCAAAACCCACATTTTGTTGTCGTAATTAGAAAAAGCGTCGTAAATAGCGGACCATGTTCTGAAAAAGAGCTGACGCAAATGCATTTTAAGCTCACAATCAGGGCCGGCATCAGTTGTGTTGCTTGAGAGCTTGAGCAACACAGGAGACGGCATGAGCACCACACTGAATGTCGCGGTCGGCGCCAATTCGTCAAAATGTATTTATCAATATTCAATAGTATCTTAGACCAATTACTAATGAATGGATTTCCAAATGTTACGTACGAAGTGCGCACTTTTCAATTTTTAGTTCGTGAAATAAATTACAAAAAACTTTTATACTTCACTGAACAGAACTAGTTTCATTCCATTTTTAAAAAAATTTTTTTCTTTCGCTCCCCTTTTCCTCCCATCTTAGGCATATCTCATATCGGGTTAGCTTAGGCAAGAATAAGAGCAACACACGGCCCTGCTCATAATATGATAATATTAGTAGGTACAGGATTTGGAAAATATGCCGCTTTTATTATAAATGGTGGTTCATGTTTGTAAATAAAGGTTGCTTTTGAATTTATTTGTATGAACCCGTCATGATAAATCAGAAAGCTGCATTAGTTACAAATGAATTCGGTTTTTCTCAATTGTTACATTTGTAAACATCATTAATCATTTAATGTCCTTGTATCAGTGGCGTACTCGCATCATTTTAGTTTACTGTGCTAATAAGGGCTACCATATTTTATTCGTCAGATAGTGCTAGTGACAAGTAAGGTATATGTCAAACGCTTACATTTTTTATTCATCAGATGGCGCTAGTGGCAAGTAAGGCAAGTCAAACATTTAGATATTAACGGTTATAGTGTTTAGTGATTATTCATTTATCCATTAATTATTAAGGAATAAATAATTAAATAAATACAAAACTGCGATTTAGCCGTTAAATGATTGAATGCAGATATACTTCACTTGCTAGTGGCGCCATCAGGTGGTAGAAAAAAAGCCAGGTACCTATCCCTCATTAAAAAAGTGGGTGCGTGTACTTATGTACGCGCGTTAGAAGTTATATTTATTTGGAGTGATTAAAAACAAATTTTTAATTCCCTATGTCCCGCCATCCGACCGACATCAATAAGTTACAAGCAGTGGCGGATTTAGGTTCGATACCGCCCTAGGCCCTTACCGATGTGCCGCCCTTTTTTCTATGTAAAAGTGATTGTCAAAATTATATTATGAATTATTTTTTTCCACATATTAGTTATTTTTCCACAGTGTAACAGTGAGAGAGAAAATAATAAAATTCAATCTCACAATCAATTTTGACTTTCCAGCGCCCGGGAAAAATGTTTAGGTTCAGTCGCCTTCTTAATTTTGCCGCCCCTCAAATGCTGCCGCCCTAGGCCCGGGCCTCGCGGGCCTAGGCCTAAATCCATCACTGGTTACAAGTCTTTTTATATCAGTAGGCCATGGTTTTTAAAAGTAATAATCAAACATCAGCTGTCAAAAAATTGAATGAGTGTATTAGAAAATAGCATTTTAAGTCAGAGCTTATACGCTATCTTCCAATTTCCATATCACACTATGCAATAGTTAAGTGATTGTATGTGTTTTAAAGACCACCAACAGCTAAGGTTATTTGGGGCTAGCACAAATTCATATTTTCAATTCATTATTTTTTTTTAATAATAAATTGAAAATCCAATTGACACTTTTACCAGCTCTCGAGCTAGAACCCGGGAACTGGGGACTTGTAATAGAGGAACCATAGCAACGTCATATAAACAACAGCATTGCTACACGCTCGGCTATTCTCAAGCCTGCAATAGTTAAAAACAACAGAAACAAGTTCGAGATTTATTCCGTAAAATCGAATTTATATACCTAGTTGGATTTGCATAAAAATCTGTATAAAAAACTGTTTTGACACATTCTGTTATAAGAAATCTATGTAAAATGTTCTCCTCTTTCGTTTCAGATAGGTTTCGAATCGATCTGACTTGAATTGAGAGAACTATAAGCAAAAAACACCGTTAATTTTGATGTCAAAGTTTTTGATATCACACAGTCACAGTGTGCGCGCGCATCGTAAAAATTCACTCTCATCGCATTTTTTATAACGCGTCTAAAGAAGTATAACTTCAAAAAAAAAGTACAAAATTTTATTCATTTGAACCCACAAAATTTAAAAAGGTATATTATTTCCATATCAATATTTTTACTAAGATATTTTACATTCCAGTAAATTTATCTGAAATGTACTTTTAGGTTCTGTATGTTGGTAAACTCAAAACTGCTTTGGCTTCAACTGTTAATTTATTGCGTAATTATAAAATATCCTTGAGCTGCAGACCAAGTTAATTTTTCATATAGCTCCGAGATATTTTCTCAACTGAAAGTTTTTTTTTTATTTTATCGCGTCTAACGTAATTAAGTACACCGAATTGTCAACGGCGTCTTCAAGTTTCTTAAATAAATTAATTTTCGGTGAGCAAATGATATTTGCATTTATTTTTTATTATAAAGCAATCTGTCATACAAAAAAAGGTGCGTAGAAAATTGGTCTTTTAATTAAATGAGTGAGTTGGAGTTCTGGGTTCGAATCCTGGTAGAAGTAGATGTGACATAGGTCTATCTACAGTGGATTTTGAAAATTATCTAGATAGATTAGTTTATTTGCTTGGCCAAAATTTGAATACGAAAAGTCAAGAATAAAAACATAGATACAATACAAAGTAAAAAGAATCACCTTGTATTATGTCCGTCTTGTGACTTCTTGTGATTTAACACTACGCGTTTCAGCAACGAGTTGCCATCTTCAGGTGTGGTTAATTATTTTTTTTAAAACACACATTGAGTATTCGTAACACTATATAATATTATGATGCTAAGCATAAAATCTCGAAATTTAAATCAGTACTTCACAAAGCACGACATAATAAGTGCTTAGCATCATAATATTATATAGTGTTACGAATACTCAATGTGTGTTTTAAAAAAAGTAATTAACCACACCTGAAGATGGCAACTCGTTGCTGAAACGCGTAGTGTTAAATCACAAGAAGTCACAAGACGGACATAATACAAGGTATTTCTAATACTTCATAATATTCATATAGTGACTTGGAGACCCAACACTCTAAAAATGTATCAAAAAGAATCAATATAAAAAAACCGGCCAAGTGCGAGTCGGACTCGCGCGTGGACAAGGTTCCGAACTCGTTTCCAGTGGTAATTTAAAGACTCAGGATTTTCGTTTAGGTTTTCCTGTAAATTATGAGTGATGCCCTATATTCCCTATTTTTTCAAAATTTTAGACTCTGTAGCTTCAGAGATAATAATAATAATAATAATAATAATAATTCTTTATTTTAAAAAATTCCAAAGAACATAATAGCGTCAGAAGATATAAAAATATTATGCGAAAAATTCATGTAGATTATAAAAACAATTTTGAATTAAATAATGCCTCAGGGACACTTTGAAGTCTCTAAAGGATACAATATTTTTTATAAAGCATGGTAATCCGTTGTAGATTTTAATAGCCATACAGACAGGGCCACGCTGATAAGCCACTAATGATGCCTTGGGCAAAAGTAAATTATATTTCTTTCGCGTTAAGTAACCATGGTCAGCAGACTCAAAGTTGGAAAGATGACTCCTAACATAAGTAGCCATGGTGAATATATATAGCGACGGCAGAGTTAAAATATTATGAGCTATGAAGCTATCTTTACATGAATGATTAAAAGTTAACTTGAACATGATACGAATTGATTTTTTTTGAAGAATAAAAGCACGGCTCATGTTAGTACAGCTACCCCACAGCAGAATACCATACCTCATATGAGGGTAAATGAAGGCGTAATACAACGTTTTTAAAGTAGCAGTGTCAACTTCACGTGATAGGCGCCTAAGAAGAAAAATATTTTTTGACATCTTATTGCAGACACTGTCAATATGAACATTCCAATCTACATTTTCATTAACCCATAAACCTAAAAAGTTAAAATTAGTAGTATTGTCAATCACATGATCATCAATTACTACAGTAGGAGATAAGCTTGTCTTGTTTTGCTTCGTTAAAAAATGCATAGATTTTGTTTTAATCAAATTTAATTTTAAAGCATTTATTGTACACCAATCAAAAAGTACATTGGCTGCAATGTTAGCATTGATTTCAAGAGAAGTAAAATCAGAATTTTTGAACACTAAAGTAGTGTCATCAGCGTACATAAAGGTGTCAGCCATATCATTAATAGAGAGAGGTAAATCATTAACATAGAAAAGAAATAGTATTGGTCCAAGCGTTGACCCCTGAGGAACACCCATGTCACATGTTTGTACTTTTGATTTAGTACCATCAATAACCACAATTTGAGATCTATTGCACAGAAAAGATTGAATCCAAGTAAAAGCCTTCCCTCTGACACCATATTTAAGAAGTTTGGCAAGCAACAAATCATGATTCACCAAATCAAACGCTTTACTAAGATCGAGATATAACGCAGGGGCGGAATGCTCAATTTTCGTATATTTTCGTATATTTTCTTTAATATCTTTTAAACTATGCATTTTAGAATTATAAAAAAAATATATTTGTATTTTTCATAAAGAGTCCTTTCATTTGATATGACACAAGATGCACTTTAAAAAGTTTTTTTTTTATTTTCTAATTTGCCCCCCAAAATCAGAATTCGTTTATTTAAGTCAGTGGTTTGGTTACTGATTAAAAAATGTAAATATACGATTTGAAATCTGTAAAATGATGAATATGAACGGAGAAATCATAATTATTTAAATGAAACAAAAGTTAGAAATAATAAACCTGCAAAAGTTTTGTTATTTTAATGAAACTATATAGCTACCTATCGATTTTCCGGTACACTTTTTCTTCTTTTCGTTCAATGTATGAATTATTTTCAAGAGGGTTTTCAATCCATGCGATAATTTTATATCGTTTTAAATAAATATTCGTTCTCTTGAACACGTTCCTCCTCTTATTCATTTCGTGCCGTCTATCTCATACCACTAATTTTCGCCCCATTCCCCTTACATCATCATTCATCACAATGTTCATATACAGCCAATCCTCGTTTAGACTGTATAGTCAGTGTTATCAGATGAATAGTCCGAGAAATAAGCAGATATCTGCCCAAAAAATCCGGACAAGTTCGAATTAGACTCGCGCGCCGAGGGTTCCGTACTATCAACCATGTTATTTGCCTTTGAATTTCGAAAATTGTATAGTTGCTGGAAACATCTCAACATAGTTTTCCTGTGAAGTATGCATTGTAGCTATACTAAAAACCAAAATTTGAGATCACCAGATCTGGTAACTTTGTTAACTGTTTTGTTGTAACAATTAGAACAAAACAGTAATCAAAGTAAACCAGATCTGGTGATTTCAAATAGATTTGATTTTTGGTATACTCTTATACCTATACAAGGTGTTAAAAAAAAGTTTTCGGGAATTTTAAGGGCGTATAGCATAGACCAAAATAAGTGAAAAAAATCTAAAAAACATGGGTCCGCAAACTAACCGTTTCAAAGATATGAGCTTTTATAAAAAACAAGTGACACACAGTTACACAAGTTACTACACATGCAATCAAGTTTGCTGTGATGAACAGTACAAACAAATCGACAATACTTAAACAAATTACATTGCGCCTTGGACTTCTTTGCTTGGGGATATTTAAAGAGTTTAGTTTATTCTACTCCAATTAATAATGTAGCGCACTTACAAGAGCGAACGGAACATGCCTGTGAGATAATTCGAGTAAAACCGAGAATTTTTGAAAAGGTGCGAAACTCGTTTATAAGAAGACGTGAATCATGTGTTGAGATGGAAAAGGGACATGTAGAACACATATTGTAAAATGGCTTAAATAAAATGCGTAAATTTGATACCACACACTGTTTTCTTATTTTCTTAGATAGTACATTTCTGAAAATAGCTCATATCTTTGAAATGGTTAGTTTGCGAAACCATGGTTTATTAGGCTTTTTTCACTTATTTTGCACTATATTATACGCCCTTAAAATTTCCGAACACTTTTTTTAACACCCTGTATACAAGGTGATTCTGTAATGAGTACCATAAATGATACAGGATGTACCTACTGTCAAAATAATACGAAAACCAAGAATAATTTTTTTTCCAAAAGTGCTTCCCTAACAAGATACAGGGTGTTAAAGGGTCGCTTTAGAGAACACTTATTTGATCGTATCTTTTAACTGGGTTGAACAATTTAATTCATTTTTGGTAGACATCTACTACATAATTTAAGGACCGTAAAGGGACAAAATTTTGTTGCATTTGAACAACCCAGTGGCGTAGAATTGGGGGTCATGTTCCAATGGAGGACACTTTGAAAACTTACTTTAATTTTATTTTTACTAATTTTTATTTTTTTGTTAATTAAACTTTATTACCTAGATGTATTCGACAATAAGTATTTTATTTGTTTGTTAATAAAACTTTTTCTGTGATAACTTTGCAGCCTGGTATTTCACATAGTGACACATAAGTCAGAATATCTCGGAAACGGACGCTTCTGAGCAAATGAAACAAGTGTACCTTTTTTGTTGTATTTGAACCAATAATACTAAAAAACCAAAGAAAAATGGAAAAAACCCAACAGCAACTTTTTTTGGGGGGGAAAAGTGTCACATGACCCCCAATTCTACGCCACTGGGTTGTTCAAATGCAACAAAATTTTGTCCGTTTACGGTCCTTATTATGTAGTAGATGTCTACCAAAAATGAATTAAATTGTTCAACCCAGTTAAAAGATACGATCAAATAAATGTTCTCCAAATCGACCCTTTAACACCTTGTATCTTGTTAGGGAAGCACTTTTGGAAAAAAAGTTATTCTTGGTTTTCGTATTATTTTGACAGTAGGTACATCCTGTATCATTGTATAGGTACTCCTATCTATGCCCATAAATCTAAAACAACCAGTTTTTTTCGAAATTTTCGCTGTACTAGTTTTGGAAGAAGAGGGGAGTAATATAAGTGTAAGTACCTATGTAAGATAAAATGTGAAAAAACTAGTTTTGAGATCCTTAAGAAAAGCCTTTTCAAATGATAACCCACATGACCGAATATAAAGTGTTTTTTTTGTCAAACTGTCTGTCAGTATAATTTTTCAAATTAAATAATTATTTCTTTTTTCCAAGTCTTCATGGTTTCCGGGCTTGTAGGCTAGGTGTCCAGGTTTTACTGAACCGAAAAGATGAAGGCCTCAATCTCAGTAAAACCTGGACACAGGCACTCCGACATACAAAACCAATGACCAATCGTTCAAGGACGGAATACGACCGAGTAGAGAACCCACCCCCACCACTACACACTGCGCAGTTGACCAATTACAGAGATACGGACTACAACCGAACAGAGAACTGCACTGGTACTAGGCATAAAAGAAGGGAGGACACCAGTCACTGACACACTGACCTGTGAGCCGCCAAGAAGAACACTTCGACCGCTGCCACATCGCCTTTGAGAATGTCTACCGCAGTTGTAGACGAAACGTCAGGTAGAAATACCACCGGACCACGGCCTACAAGCCCGGAAACCATGAAGATTTGGAACAATGCCGTGAAAGCTTGCACACCTGGATATTTCTTTTTTATTTGTACTTTGGAACTAAACTCTATAGCTATATATGAACAATCTCGCAATGATACTTTTTCAAACAAAATAAACCGCATCAAAATCGAACCATTCGTTATTAAGGTACGACGCCACAGACAAACATACACCCCTCCCCACGGACACACACACACACACACAAAATCACCTCGTCAAACGCAAAACACTCCATTTTACGTTGGGGGTTAAAAATGCGACATGGTAGAAACTCAATAACATAATATTACAATGCACCCAATATATGTAATGAGTCGTGATAATGCTATGTATAATCTATACTATTATTCCCAAATTTCTATGTTCGTAAATGAACGTGCCTGTTCAAACAGAACTGATTGTATTTACAGTGAGTTTTGTCTCTCTGAGCTAGCGTTTAATATCACACGCGTCATGGGATACCTCTACGCCCACTGCAAACGAACAATGTCGAATGTTCGTGCATAAATATTGGACGCTGATTGATTTTACAAATTTAATTATATCGAAATACGTACTTTGCAGATATATTTAATATGGAAGCCGTTACGTAAATTACAAAATCAAATAAAAATTGATATTAAATAATTACCTACAATCTACATGTACACTGTACAGATGACATGGGAGAAATATTTGTTGACGTGTATTCTTTACTGACGCTCTCTCCCAAAAGTAATTGGGTGATATGTCACAGAAGGGTGTCGCGCAAGTAATGCTTGCGGTTTGCTTGTTCCGCGCGCAAGTTGAACAAGTCATACAGGCCCTATCATAATATCTATAGTTGAGTGCCCCAAGTCTCACACAAGTAAAGCACGGCGCCACTATGTCTAATCTCCTTAGTTAGGTGCATATCTAGGCCTATATAAAAGAGAACCTTTTATCTATATTCCAGACAGTGTTTCGTTAAATGCAATTTAAAGAAATAATTGAATCAAACGTACCTATAGTAAAAAGTAACGATACGTTTCCTATATACTATATATATTGTTAAAAAACTGTTTTCTGAATGGCGGAATAAATATTTATTTACAATAATTAAAAACACAGTAATAATGACCGCAACAACGAAAAGTCAATTCTAACAATCAACACAAGTAAACAATAACTAAACAGTAATTACAAAGCAAAACAAACAACTATATACCTACAATAATTCGTAACTATTACCACTACACTAGTATTTATTTTATCAATTTGGTTATTTATATCACGGCACTATTTATATTACTGATCCACCGTAGGCTTGAATGCGTGACTCACCGTTGACTGATTCCCTCACTCACTCGTACTGGCTGTTTATATATGCTGCGTGGCGTAAGCCTAGTGCGTTATTGCTTTTTCTAGAACTTTCGCGCAGGTACTAGTTGTTACAGTAAGCAGACCCCGTTAGAACTCTTGCCTGCCGTTTATATACAGGGTGATCCGTAACAATAAAGTATATAAGTGATATCATTATATTATAGATCTCTTGGGTGCCGGTAAATCACTGTTCTTTTTGTAAAATATTTACTGAGTACTATACGTTCAGCAAAGCGTAGAAACATTATCATTTTTAGAAGTATGTAGAAGGTTTTTTGTTTGTTTGTACACATAAACTATTTGGTTGAAACAAACATTTTTAAGGTGTCAGATTTATATACAATTTTTAAATAATAAAAAAGTCAAGAGGTGTCATGGGACACCCGACAGAAGCTATGCTTTTGAAAAGTTATTATTTGACCGCCATTTTGAAATCTGATGGCATTTTATTTTTTTGTGTTCTATAAAACTCTTAAATATCAATTTTCAAAAAGATCGCATAATTTTTACAAAAGTACATATATGTCCGCCATTTTTAAATCTGACGCCATTTTATCTTTTTGTGTTTTATAAAACTCTTAAATATTAATTTTCAAAAAGATCGGAAATTTTTACAAAAGTAGGTGTCTACATATGGCCGCCATTTTGAAATCTGACGCCATTTTATTTTTTTGTGTCCTATAAAATTCTTAAATATCAATTTCCAAAAAGATCGGATAATTTTTATAAAAGTACATATTTCCGCCATTTTGAAATCTGACGCCATTTTATTTTTTGTGTCCTATAAAACTCTCAGATATTAATTTTACATAGGCCACTGCGCGTGCGCCAGTATATTACTTTAACCGCTGGCCATAGCGTGACGTGACGTGAGCGTGATGTGAACATAAAAGTTTACCCCTGCCAGAAATCGTCTAACGCGCGTATAGCAGCATAGCTTCAAAAACTACAATGGCACGCGAGATTTTGTAATTATAAATATTATGTGTATAAAGTTTGGTCAATATGCATTCAAAACTTAAAACGCACACAAAAATTAAAATACAGAATATCTGTAGGTTTTTTTACGGTATTAAAATTAATCAAGAAATTATAGTCCTATCCGTAAATAAATTCATATATTAGTGAATAACACAATATATCAGACTACCTATTATCGCCATGTTATTTAATAGAAGGCTATAATATAAGAAAAATGTAAATGCCACTGTCGGGATTTGAACCCGAAAACTCCAGATTACGCGTCAGGCAAGTTTCCATTTACTCCACAGTGCCAACAGTGGACAATTTTAATTTCTCTTATATATGCACATTGTACCGCAGAAAGCACATACTGCGAGAGCTATTTTTATTAATGGCTGGACGCCTTATTAAATCAAAATACAAAATATCTGTAGGTTTTTTTACGGTCGAATAATAAAACTTCATATTCTCGCGTCGCTCATGCTCATCAATTTATAATTACACTTGTAGGGTAATCTACCGTTGCATTGGCTAAAGATAACCATCTCGAAAGTCTAGAATTATTTAGAACAAGCCTTGCAGAGGGATATATTATACAAATGTATTATGTAATGTAGAGGCAAGTAGTAGGTAGGTTATACAGGGTGAGTTCGACCACCCGTATCAGTCGTTTTTTTTCGAAAACGGTTAGTCGTAGAGAGTTGTGTCAAAAATTTGTATTATAAAAGCCCTAATAAAGAATCGAATGGTGATAATTTTTTTTTCCGGGAAGGTCGGCTTCCCTATTAGTCTGCTCCAGAATGTCCAGAACTCCGGAATTATAAATGTAACGATAGGTCGAAAGTGGTATTGTTGAAAAGATCTTTAAAAAATAGGCAAGTTTTGTAGGAACATTTTTTTTATTACTGCCACCCCTGTAAATTTCTATAAGTATAAATATAAATTATTATATGTTCAAAACTCCGGAATTTTAGAAAGCACGATAGGTTGAAAGTGGTGCTGTTGAAAAGCTCTTTAAAAAATAGACCAGTTTTGTAGGAAAAATTATTTAATTACTGCCACCCCTGTTAAGTAACAATCGTTTGAAATTATTAAATCAAAATTTCATAATAACGATCGAAGTCGGCATTAAAAATCTAGCAACCTTAGACATTGTCACAAGTGTTCAAACTGTCTTCCATTTACTCTTTAATACATACTACTGAGCTCTTCTGGTTATACTGTGAGTGTACTTCTTCAGTGTTTAATGATCGATAGATAAGTAACTAGATTTTAAATGCGGACTTTTAAAAAGTTCGTTATGATGACATTTTAATTTTGTAATTTCAAACAAATATTACTTAACAGGGGTGGCAGTAATAAAAAAAAAATCCGTACAAAACTTGCTAATTTTTTAAAGATCTTTTCAACAATACCACTTTCGACCTATCGTTACATTTATAATTCCGGAGTTCTGGACATTCTGGAGCAAACTAATAGGGAAGCCAACCTTCCCGGAAAAAAAAATTATCACCATTCGATTCTTTATTAGGGCTTTTATAATACAAATTTTTGACACAACTCTCTACGACTAACCGTTTTCGAAAAAAACGACTGATACGGGTGGTCGAACTCACCCTGTATAAGAGGGGTCACTTCTAGTGGTCTCTTTGATGTTTAGCATATAGATGTTCAGTGACCTTGAAACGTATCCTATGTCCTAGTTAATTAAATACGATGCATGCGATGCGAGAATTGTACGCACCGCAAGCAGACGAAATGCGATTACGGACAGTTTTAAACACTCGCGTCATGCGTTTGTCGTGGCAACCTATACGTTATTTTATTTTTCATTAAATTTAAATCATTTTATTTTTCATAAATAATGTCAACTTTAGTAATTTGTCAATCGACAACCGCTTAAAAAACAAAGAGTTTTAATTTTAAATGCGATGCGACAACGGAACTTCGTCAGATTCGCTTATACTACCAGTTCAATTCGAACGCGATCATTACTTCCTACGGAATTTGTTCTCTGCGATGGTCGTATCGCACGCAACGCATCGCTTACGCTGAAGTTACCATGTTAAGCGAGGACACGACTTTTTTTAATTAGGTATGACGCGCGGCGCGTGCATAGGGAGTTAAAATGTGATTCTGTAAAAATCAAGTTTTACATTTTAGAAGTTTCGTTTTCTTGACGTTTGATATATTAAATTAAACTAGGCGTTCTTACCCGGTGTTACCAGGGAATGACAACCCCCTAACACCTGTTAGGATAGCCTAATGACATAAGTATATGCTGAGTTGCAAAAAGCATTGTCAGAAAATCTGATTTGACTAACTTTATACATTATGAGCACACCTATTTTCCCATAAGAAAAGCATTGTTGTATTTTTAATCGATCCTGCTCAAAAAATAATTGATCGATGCAAACGATTTTTAAACTGTGTATACAATACGTATTTAATATAGTTTTTTGTACAATTTCCAATTCGAAAGAACATTTTCCTATACGCATATTGATCAAAGTTTAGCTTGCAAAGCGATCTTTTTCTATGTAGGTATAGATCATTTGTTTGTCTGTGAAATATCTGGATGACCGAGCTTTGCTCGGATGAGTTCAAAAAAAATAGTACTTAATGTTCCCATTTCATCAAAATCGTTAGTCGTTTTTAAGAAAAAAAATTACATACCTATAAGTAGATAACATTATTATACGTCAGTATACGTCATACTACATAACGTATGTACCTACATATTTTCAAATAATTACTGATTATTTTAATAAGTTAAAGATTGACTGTCAGAGTAATTTGACATAAATAATGAAAATAGTTTGTTTTTTCCAAAGCCTACTCACCATACGACACTGTTTTATAACGTTAAAAAAACTGTTTTTTAAAATGATAAAATCGATAAGAAAACAAATTTTTCTAGCTAGATCGATTTTTTGCCCCCCAAAACCCCTTTTCAGTAAATTTCATCCAAATCATTCAGGCCGTTTTCGAGAAAATATTTATATAGGTACATAGGAACATATATACAAGATTTGCTCATTTAATAATATAGGGATACAATTATTTAGCCTTCTATATGATAGAGAGTTTGACAACGACATTAGAATCTTTAAATCAGATTTTTTGATAATCCTTTCTGTAACCTAGCGTAGGTGGTGTTGGCTATTAGGGGCCATCCATAAATTACGTCACACAAATTTTACGATTTTTAATCCCTTCCCTCCGTCCTTGTCACAGATGGTCACATTTTTAAAGCCCCCTCCCCTTGGTGTGACGTCACATATTTTTTAATTTTATAATTAGAAATAATTAAAATGCACTCGCCGACGACTTAAACCTATACATAAACCTTACAAATATAAATCGAGTTAGTGATATTTTTTTGTTTACATATTAATTTCGCGTTTTAATATTTTAAATTTGAATTTTAACATGTGACGTCACAAAGCTTATGACCCGCCCCCCTGGCCCTTGTCACACGATGTCACATTTTGTTGACTCTCCCCCCCTTAACGTGTGATGTAATTTATGGATGGCCCCTTATCGAACATTAAAAACCACGAAATACCTAGGTGGATTCCCTCGGGAACTACTGTTGATCTGAGTCATAAATTACCTGCATGCAAAATTTTATTCAGATCCGTTAAGCCGTTACGGCGTGATTGAGTAACAAACATCCAAACTTTCGTATTTGCAAAATATAAAAATTGAAAATAGCACATAAAAATTGACTGGTAAAGTTGCACCTTTCAAACTTATAAATGCCCAATGTAGGAGGTTAGAAAACTTTAAATATTGTATTATTCTTATGGCTGGTTGCACTGGTAGAAATAGGAACAGCTTTTTTCATGTGGAAATATGCGTCAAGCTACTTATACTTGTCCTATTGTAACTGAAAATCTATGATCTAAATTGACAGGCTATAGATATTGTATGTCAAAAATCAGCTTTCTTGTTCTAATGTGTCTTACAGAAATAACAAGGTTTTGTCTTGAGCTAACTCAAAATTTCACTATTATAACCATTTAGTAAAATAATGCA
The DNA here is from genome assembly GCA_039654895.1 of Mongoloraphidia duomilia. NCBI lineage: Eukaryota > Metazoa > Arthropoda > Insecta > Raphidioptera > Raphidiidae > Mongoloraphidia > Mongoloraphidia duomilia. The sequence continues at coordinate 33,158,262 of CM077521.1, read as the reverse complement.
TTAGAAACTATAACCGTACAAAAATATATACTGGAGAACACTACTAAAATTTTATTATTGAATTTAACATATAATATTATTATGAAAAACATCCAATTGGTGGCAGACTAATTCAATTTTAATTATTTTTTGTTGTCAGTATCTGGAATACGGCTCAACGCTACTTAATGAAATATATACAGCTTGTTATAGTCTGCCTTGCAATTTTTTTTACATACTTGGTAAATATTTCCAAATGATTAAATGTTCAATATGAAGTCTACCAGGTATGCAAAAACAATTTACAAGGCAGACTATGATAATTGTAAATAAATGATACTTCTTTATAAGCTATATAAATTCCATCAAGTACTAGTGTTGAACCGTATTCGAGTTACTGACAACAAAAAATGATAAAAAATTTGAAATAGCCTGCCACCAATTTGATGTTTATCATCATAATATTTATTTACTTATTGTAGATTATAGATGCGTCGACATCTCAGGTCATTAGCGTCTTTCAACTACACTAAATAACAACTTTCTTAAAACTAAATAACATCACAAAACATTCATGAGCGCAGGTGGGATTCGAACCCACGACAGTCTAGTCTAGAGGCTGCGGTACCAAGCAGAGCATATTTTAAGCAATTTTTACTGGGCGGCATTAGAGTTCGAGAGTTAGGTCTACTAAAAAATTGTGGCGAAGCGTCAAGGATAATTAAAAAATACGCAATATTAAATTATATTTAATGAATAAAAAACTAAAAACTATAGTGTGGTGTCTTTTGAATCTTAACCTGCAAAACAGTAAAAAAGCAAGACACTACAAAAAGGATATGAATGAATGCAATGTAAGTAATGCAACTCTATAAACGCGTCTACCCCTCATACTAGAGGGTGCAGACTGCAGATACAATATATGCCGAAAAGTTAAAATTCAAACTCTTGTGCCTCCGGCACAACCGACTTTTACTAGGCGGCACTAGTGCCGCCTACTTTATATGTTATTTTATGCTCTGGTACCAAGTATGCTATCCACTAGGCTATACATTGCTCTCTCATCATAATATTATTATCTGTTAAATTCAATAATAAAATTTTAGTAGTGTTCTCCAGTAGACTTTTGTATGGTCAGGGCTTGGCCTATCAATCAAGATAGGCGGCATACGAATTCATTCGCATAAGGATGTCTCTTATTGCAGGACATTGACTATGAGGGCTTCAAGAAATTTCTGGACACGTTCCTGGAAGTGGCGACGCCGGAAGAATTGGCGCGCCATCTATTCCTGTCGTTCGTGAAACGTCCAGCGGCGGGAGGCGTCCCTACGACACACGTCGACGGTAAGGCGTTCAAGGAGATGGCCGTTCTCAGTTCCACAACTGCTTGTGCTCCCATCACGTCACACACTAAAGGTCGGTCCGTTAACACACCCTGTATATTGTTTGACTTGTGCGCTCATCTGGTGAAACTTCACGCATATGCGTGCTTATTCAGGTTGTGTGCTCTCAAGTCATGTGCAATTAAATGCCAATCCCTCAAATATGTGTCTTCTAGCAGCGTTTTCATGTTAAGATTGCGATTCAAAATGTTACTCTTAGTAATCAGCAGCAATGTTCCCTCTAATTTTTTCGCTGACTGCGTGGTACAAAAGTATATGGGAGCAAAAATGTTCAAAACGCATGTAAAAGTGTGTCCTAGGTAGGGAATGCAATCTCGAGCCGAGATTGACAATTCGAAATCTCGCGAGATAAGTTTGGGTTCGAGATTGGCAATTCGAGATCTAGCGAGATTGTCTGGCGAGATCTCGATAAATTTCGACAATATCGAGATTTCGCCTACTTTTAAAAAGAACGTATTATTTTGTATCTAAAATACTTAAAAATAAAAACTACTTAGGAACTTGGGACAATGTGACTGTGTCACTGTGTACGTGTGGGATTTATTGCGTAGTGCACTGTGCAGATGATTATTATTTATTACTTTCCTTAAATAAACGTTGATTTTTTTGTTTTAAGATTCAATTAATATTTTGTTTCATTTTCAAAATATAACAGCAATACCCCAACTCACACAGCACACTATATGTCAATTAATTATTTTGGAAATAACTTCTTAGGAGTTAGGAAGCATAGGGCAAGTTACTATTAGTAACGTTCACGAACATTTGGTTTGAATTGTTCTTAGACATATTCAGTATTCACTTAACTTTGTAATTTGTTAACCATCTAATGCTTGTTAAATAACTGTCAATTTCACTCAAGAAAACAATAACTAAAACAATATATGCAGAGAAACAAACAAAATCAATTAGCGCGACTGTCAAAAACTTTTACTTATAAGTTATAAGTTTTTTTTTCAAGCGCGTTCGTTCTTGAAATCTCGTTCGAGATCTCGACCATATCGAACGAGATTTCAAAAACGAGATTGCCTGCCCACGAGATTAAATCTCGAAAAATGGCTCGAGATCTCGCGAGATCGAGATTGCATTCCCTAATCCTAGGTGCCTGTGTTTGAAGTCAAAATTTTTTTTAATAAATACTGCAACCACGCACGCTGTACTATATGCAAAACTCACACAAAAAAGATTTCGTTTAACGTTTAAATGTCAAAGGCCGTTTCAAAAAAATTTTGACCCTCTAAATTTTACTTTTTTTTTGTGAAATTTAGACTTTTGCCATTCTTAGATGCAATTCTTCTATAAAATGAAATAAAAAAAATGATGAACGAGCCCATTGTGCGCAGAATACAAAAACGGCTGCGCAACTTTTGAAAAATTAGTGCGCGACCGCGTACCCGCGCAGCTTAAAGGAAACATTGCTCAGCAGTGGTCTTCAACGTTCTTAGTTCTAATAATTATAATTGTATGTAGGTACGTATACAGGGTACGTATACAGTCGGCACTATTGCTAACTTCGTTATTTTTGGATCTACAAAATCGGTTAAATTAGCAAACTAGGAGTATTTTTTCCGTTGAATAAAACGATGAAAACAGAAAAACAATTGAACATCGCGTTTTCGAGTTATATCAAAAATTTCTATTTTTTTAAATGAGACAGCCGGTATACAATATTCACAATCGATAGACAGTTGAATTCTGAACAAAAAGTGTCCCATAGTCTTCTATCCTTATGTCAAAAATGACTATGTTAATAATGATTTTTCAAATTCAAATTAAAGGTAGCTGCGTTAGTGGCAACTTTGGCTCACCATAAAATAGAAAGTGACAAGAATATCCATAAGGTGAAAAATATCGTTTATTTCAAATTATTCTATAACTTGGAAGAAAACAAAATTCAAATAAGATTCTCAAAACATCACCCTCTTGGTCCAAGCATTTTGTAGCCCGCTTGCAAACACTCCTAGTGACTCTGGCAATCATAACTCGAAAACGCGATGTTCAATTGTTTTTCTGTTTTCATCGTTTTATTCAGCGGAAAAAATACTTCTAGTTTGCTAATTTAACCGATTTTGTAGATCCAAAAATAACGAAGTTAGCAATAGTGCCGACTTAACTTTGAAGACCCTGTATATTATTATAGCTTTCGCAACTGAGCCAGATTTTTATTCGAACTGTTGCCACTAGGTGATGTCATGGTCATAAGGAACGTTTGTCAATAATTATAAAATGTATTTGTGATTTATTATCATGATAGTCCCGCGACTTACTTGGAAACTTCTCATATAAGCGAGTGTCCCTTGCCAAGTATGCAATTATTTGGGTTCCATGACATTTGATCCCAGCAATTTTATACCACGACAAGTGATCCCACGACAACTGATTCCAACGACATTTGATCCCAACAACAATTGATCCCACGACATTTGATCCCAAAAAAATGTCTATAAACTAACAGAGCCTGATAAGTAATAAAGTTATTAAATTTTATTAATTTAATGAAATAATTTAATCGAGGGAAATTTGTTTGAATTAAATTTGTAGACGTTATGATATATTTGTAATTACATTGTTATTAGAATTCTAACGAATGTAATAATAAATATAATGTGTTCATGAGTTAATAATCCTTTAAAAATAATCCACTTTTATTTATCATTGCCCGGGATACGTCGTAATTTTGTCAAATATTGTATTTATAAATTTTGATGAAAAGTTATTGTACATAGAAACTTCGAAATATCAGGTGTGCAGTCAATTTGGCCTTTCGTGCTTTTCACATTATAACGAATTGTTAAATATGCCATTAAAGTTTATGAAAAGTCAGCGTGATAATTTGTTATTAATTCATAAAATACAATATTTGACGAAATGACGACGTATCCCGGGCAATGATAAATAAAAGTGAATTATTCAACTTGATCTACATAATCTCTAAAGGATTATTAACTCATAATAAACACATTATACTATTACATTCGTTAGAATTCTAATAACAATGTAATTACAAATATAACGTCTACAAATTTAATTCAAACAAATTTCCCGACAAAGGGAATAATCGATTAAATTATTTCATTAAATTAATAAAATTTAATAACTTTATTACTTATCAGACGCTATCAGTTTATAGACAATTTTTTGGGATCAAATGTCGTGGGATCAATTGTCGTTGGGATCAGTTGTCGTGGTATAAAATTGCTGGGATCAATTAACGGCACACCAATTATTTGTCGTCCTTTGAGAATTATTTGCGAGAAAGAACCAGTGGCAAACATATCTGCAAGTATAATCGTTCCCACGACACGACGTGGCAAGTGTCGTGGGACAATTAATATTTGTCAAGAACCAGTCGTGGACTTACTGGTATATAATTTCATTAGTCATATAGTAAATATTTAATTTGATCGCGTTTGTCAATGTTTGCTGCGACTGTACTGTTCTGCACGATCCCCAGAGGGCTTCGAACCTGTGATTCAGCTGTTACCGTATACCCGTACTTCCACCGTAGATTCCCGCTCTTCCACCGTACAATCCCGCCCTTCCACCATTTATTATTTTATATTAGTGGTTGTTTAGTCTGTGGTGTTTTTTAATAGTAAGTCAAGTTCAAACTCTATATAATTAATAAAATTTGTAAATTTGCATAAAATTTGAAATTAAAAAAGTTTAAAGTACTGCTGTTACTATATACTTACTTGAAACGTTACGTAATGGATTGTCAGGTCTCAGTTTATTCCATGTAAACTTAGTCTCATTTCGCACCAAGCCAGTCCAGCCCAGTCGCGTCTAGTCAAGTCTTGTCCAGTCAAGTCACGTCGATATTTCCTTTCGCACTGAATACGTCGGGTCAGCCGTCTCACAAATGGCATTTAGTGATGTGCAAAAAGTATCAATTCGTTACTATAGTATTCGTTACTTGCTCCATTCTGAGTGTCAAGACTGGGCTGACTGGCATTAAAAATTCAACCGGCTGAGTCGCAATCAGTCTTGATAAGTCTTGACGCTATCGGACTGGACGTGATGCGCTTAGTATGAAACCAGATTTACACATTGCCTTTATTTCAACGATAAGTTAATATGTCCAATCCAGTAGCGTCTGACTTGACTGGATGCGACTGGACTGGACTGTTTTGGTGCGAAATGAGCCTTAGTAACTATATTAAGTTAATAACAAAATATAATTTTTGAAAAGTAGTCTAATAATTTATATCGATTTTATTCAATTCTTACTAAATAATTAAAAATATTGACTTTTTTTTCACGTTCTTATTTAAAAATTGAGAGGTATTTTTTCTGGGCCAGTAGAGTAGTATAAAAATAAAAAAAACTCACTGAAAAGCAGTATAGGTAACCATTTAACTATATTATATATATATATATTATATATATATTATAGCGACAATTATTGCAGTAGTCGACAATTAATTTTGTTAGTGAGCCGCATGGCCATATCAAAAGTGTCCTGAGGCACAAATAATTTATTAGGCCCTATTTCTATCTTTTTACCCCAGTAACCAAGGAAAAAGATAGTGTTTTTAGGTTGTTTCTTTATCTCATTTTTAAGGTAACTAGGTGTGTGTGTCTAGGCTGTCACTAACTGTAATAAAAATTAGGTACATGTACCCGCGCGGTAAAGAATTAAATCGCAACAACTAGCGACGGGCAGAAAGACTGCTTAAAGGTCCAGATTTGGCCCACGGGCCACTAATTGCTGATAGCTGCACTAGGGAATGAAAAACTGTTCATAAATTGCGAACGATGTTCGCCTTTTTTGTGCAGACAAAATAACGCCACGGCTTCTTCCAGTGTTACTTTAATGCTATTTATTTTTATTGCCGATGTCATCAGGTTCGACTCCCAACGTAAACGCTTGCGGTGTACTTCAACAGCCACCAGAAGTCGAAAAAAGCAACACCTATAGTGGCATGATTGCCGAGAAAATTCACGGCTTAACGGAAAAGCTACATTCGCTCGGCCATCATCGCAGTGACTCGGATACGTCTACCAGAACGAGGACAGGTAAGTTTCATATTATTATATTTAATTTTAATTATCAAAAACAGTTTTAAAATTTTAATTTTACTTACTAGTCAATTCACTCGGTTCATATCCATTTTTTAATAAATTCAATACGGTTCATGGGTTCTTGGATTAAAATAAATTGTTATTGATTAATAACTCTTTTATTTATTTTCGTACGACGTTTCGTCTCTTTCGAGACTTTATCAAGTTACATTGCTTGATAAAGTCTCGAAAGAGACGAAACGTCGTACGAAGATAAATAAAAGAGTTATTAATTAATAACAATTTATTTTAATCCAAGAACCCATGAACCGTATTGAATTTACTTACTAATATTATAAATGCGAAAGTAACTCTGTCTGTTTGTCTGTTACCTGTTCATACATCTCAGGAGTCAGGACAAATTGAAAGTTTCGTAGCTCAGCTCCGGTAAAAATTTAGTAGTATGTGATGTGGAAACAAAAAAAAAACATTAACTGTGAGGTCAGAGAAAATTTATAGTTGCTTTGCGCCTATACAAAAATCTTATGTGTTCTTAAAGCATGGAAATAATCTATGGACGTCATTATTTATATAACTGAAGGCTTGAAAATGTACAATCCATGTGGATTCTGACAGTTTATTTTTACAGGGAGTGTACATCCAATGTTGACAGTGACGCATACGTCATATTCGTGTCATGACGTTTTATTGGATAAGAAAAGTGCTGACTCGTCGCCAAGCCACAGTCAAATATCAAGGAATTCGTCTCGAAAAAGTAACAATTCCTTACTCGTGAACAATGGAAAACTAGAAGGTATGCATTACGTTAGAGAAAGTATGTAACTATACCAAAGTCTGACCCGCGTTAACACCGTCCCTAATTTTACTACACAACTGATACGACAGTTTGAGTCATAACTGGTAGCTAAGAACATGGCGGTCGATTGCGCAGCATGTAAGCATGCGGGAATTAGGTTTTATATTTCGAATGATTTAAGGTTTTACGCGCATTAAAGCAATGTAAAGATAACGAGCTGAATTTTTCATATTATGTTATTAATCGATATTAAATACATAATATAATTTAATTTTTTGAGTAAGATCTGACGTGTTGTTTTTGCGTAATTAATTTTTTCAAACTGAATATTTAACATGTGTGCAATAGGAAATCACGTTTAAAACGCACATTTTTCATATAATTCAACCACAACTGCTAAAGAATAAAATCTAGAAAAATGAAGTTTATATTGCTTAGTTCATTCTCGTAGATTATACAGGGTGGTGACCGTAACTGCTGCACATAGGGATTTAACCCGTAAAATCAAACTTTCGCGATTTCCTGCTTCCCTAATTATCTTAGGAAAAATATCTTCAAATAAAAGTTTTAGAACATAAAATCAATTTATTGAAAAGAAAAATGTCCAACAATTGCACAGTTGTGAAAGAAATTATTCTGACAGCTAAAACGTCATCATTTTGTTCAAGTTCCATGGCTATCGCTATCTGTTTTTGAGGTAATTTTGACATTTTCATATCAAATTTCTACCGTTACAAAGCATGCAAAATTAATTTTGTTTAATGATTTAGATGCAGAATTTTATGTTCTAAAACTTTTATTTGAAGATATTTTTCCTAAAATAATTAGGGAAGTAGGAAATCGCGACAGTTTGATTTTACGGGTTAAGTTCCTATGTGCAGCAGTCACGGTCACCACCCTGTATAAAAATTATAAAAAAAAAGTATTCTACTGTGTACCTAAGTTTAGAGATATTTTAATTAAAATAATCGAAAATTGACTGTCAGCCATGATTAAAAATAAATGATATATTCAATATTGTGAAAGTTTGGCTGCGTCGAACGAAAAGTGGCGCGCATTTTGAAATTTAATTATTGAAAATTAATTATTGCTCGCTTCAATAGGTTCTAATGATTGACGACTTAAATTTGTATTGTTGCATATTTTACTGAAAAATCTTTTTTATAGACTATTTTGTACATTGTGGGGAAAAAATGTTTAAGGGTCGCGAAAGCTTTTGCAATTTTAAATTAGGGTCATGATCAAAAAAGTTTGGGAACCCCTGCTCTAAAGTCTAAATTGCCAAATTAAGATATATATCCCACTTCTGCATTAATAATTTCTATAGCGAATATCCTGAAAAAGAACGATATATCTTTAAATACGCTGAGTTGGTAGCAGGTGTCTATTAGCGTTTTTTTTTTTCATTGTAACAGACATTTAATGATAATGGGATACTATTTGTTTGTAACAGAAATGAGACACCTAATCCCGAAACCGCCGCCCATCGATGTCAATTCTGTACAGGTGTCGCTAAAAGATATCGTTTGTTATTTGTCACTTCTCGAAGCTGGACGACCTGAAGATAAATTAGAGTGTAAGTCGTTTTCTCTCACTTCACTGTGTACTCATTTTAATTAATTTATTTCACTTATTCAAGTGTAATTGTACAATATTGTCGTTTATATTAAATGTCATCAATTTAAATTTCATTTAATTTAATTAGTGAATTGATTTGATTTTAACGATTTATAAAAGTTCGCCAATTTTTCCTTGTTTTATCTGTACATTTTTAACTTTAGTTCTTTCTGTAGATTTATTTCAAGTTTTGAAATATCGATTTCATAAAGAAATTGTGAATAAATATTCTATTTGGAGATATAATAATATTAGTGATAGCGACGATAGTAAATTTTGTAACTTGAAAAATTAATTTAAGGTAGTTGTCTCGTGATAATAACATCCAAAAGTTTCGTTCATAATACGTTGTAAAACAATAAATAAGTATAGTGTTAAATGTAAAAAAAATTTGTTAGAGATTGTGCCTAAACTGTTGTTCACATAGTTACACATATTTCACTTAGTTTATTCGCTTGGATTATATAAAAATGTCAATCTTTTTTCATAAATAATTGAACTTTGCGTTATTATATCTCAACAATAAAAAGGTCAATAATTTTTGGATTTTCTTTTTTAAACTCAGAACAAAAACATCAATGAACAGTTAGTTTTTTGAAAATTTCTGACTGTTACTTTTTTTTTTTAATTAAAAAACTTGTCAAAAACATAACCTTTCCCGTGTTAATTATCCGAACTTTAATTAAGTTTATCTCGAGTTAGAGATGGTCAATCAACTTCAAATTTTAATATAGTTTAAGAGCCAGTGGCCGGCAGACAGAAAGTATTTTACCAAAGTTTAAATTTTTCTCAGCGACTCTCCTATAGCTACTATACATGAGATGGGGAGTCACTAAGCCGAGCGAAGGTAGCGATGACGTCACTCACGTAAGATAGGTACAAAAATCAGACCAACTTCAAAAGTATTTTACCAAAGCTGCCGCTTGGATATTTTAAAGAATACAACTATTGTTATTAAAAAATGCAATGGCAGACAATTTGGCCGGTTATAACCTCATGGCAGACGTCATTGAAAATTTGAAAAAAAAAAAAAAAAATCAAAAGTATTTTACCAAATCTGATTTTTATATATGTTGTTTATAATAATATTAAAAGTTTAAATTTAAGACGGCAGACCGGGAACTACTGTTTTTTTTTTTCTTTTTGCAATAAACATTTTGTTTGAACTGTATTTATGGAACTGTGCGTTTGCAGACATAATATTAAAAAATCTGATTTTTTTATGTTTCGGTATGGGTAGCTCGCCCCCAAAGCTTATTTTAGCTACATCCTGTAGGTATATTTCATAGGTAACTTATTAATATCATCCACACACAGTGGCGGACTTAGAGTTGTGGAGGCCCCTGGGCAGTGGGCAGTCAAGTCGGTTGGGACTCGTCTTCAATATGAACATTCTTGTGGAGGTCCGTGGGCAGTTACCCAGTTCTAAATCTGGCAGTGGTTTTCTGAGAAAACATGTACAGTAGACTTTCGTAATTACCCCTAAAGGTCTTTCGGGGAGGGGAAACGCTGAAGTACCTAACGACGTAGACTGTTTAATTATTATGTAAAAAAGTATTATCTATGATTAAAAAAACTCGTGACTTCAAAATTAAGCTCAAAACTTTCTGTTATTCCTTTCTGCAAAATTTTGTATTTTCATTAAAGAAATAATTTGCGAAAATATAAAAAATTGTGGAGACCCTTTTTATGTGGAAACCCCGGAGCTCTAACTTCTGTTGCCCTTCCTTAAATCCAGCCCTGTTGACACAATTGTCAGCCAGAATTGAGTTTTCTTGTCTCCCCTGTTCTATAGTCTGAGATCCTGGCATATAGGAAACAATGCCAGTCCTCTTCCCGGGCATTTTCTATAGTATAATTTCGTTACACATTAATGATTTCATAAATGTCTGTTCTGTAGTTATGTTTAGATTGTACGACACAGACGGTAACGGCGTGTTGGACACAAATGAAATGGATTGTATTGTCAACCAGATGATGACGGTAGCTGAATATCTGGGTTGGGATGTTACAGAATTGAAACCGGTAAGATGGTTATGTTCTTTCAGTATATCGTAATGCGTTATCAGTCATATACATACCTTCGACAACTGTTCATTGGATGACTTTATCCGCAAAAGGCAAATGACTCAACATATTGTATTGTCCCAGACGAAATAATTTATAGGTTCACTGTTTGATGTCTTTGCTGATACAAACACATTGTAATTGTTCTGCGGGTAGCAAACAGATCAAATAGCGAACAGCCAAAACTATTCTTGTCTTGTAAAAAATAAAAATCCCGCCATCTTCCTTTCGCGGATGAAAGCAGTCTAGAAACTATCTTGGAACGGATGAAAATGTTGTGTTACTTTTTCTGTGGTAATAGCTCTGTGATTGTTCAGGAAAAATATGTCTGTATCGCGGGTACAGACAGATGAAGTGAATACCGTTAAACACAAATAATTGTATTCGTTGTCATGGAAAGAAATACATCCACTTTTATTTATCTTATAAAATCAAATGTTCTAATATAATAAATAAAATAATTATAATTTTATTTTGTTATATTTTAAATTGTTATTCAATACCTATATAGTATAGGTATTTTCATTATTAAAAAAAAATTAAAAGCCTTTCTAATTCGAACCTGAGCTTGGCATTTGCACTTGTCGGTAGATTCGTACTTTCCCGCACGGCCACCTAGTTTACTGTATCTGAGACCTTAACATAGTTATGCTATGTTTTATTTCACATGTCAACCATTTCCGACTATTTCCGTTTCATCTAATATATCTAAAATGCCACCCCAGAATGCGACATTAGACATTATTCACGTCAAAAAACCATTAGTAACAAATAGAAGTGGGTATGTGTGTGTACTGTGTGTTTTTTCTGTAAATATAGAATAGCATTGTATACAAGGCCATTCAACCATATTGTCGCGTCACTTTTGCTTTTTTTGCAAATGATATCACGTCGATACCTCTTCTAATTTTAATATTATTGTATTTTTGAAGTGAAATTTCTTATGCGACGCCACTGCCTCAACTATTTGAAGGGTAAAATGCTGGCTCGTTGAAACAAAAATGTAACGGCTTCGAATGTTTGGAATGTATCCCCTCTTCTCCCGCGCCTGTGTTATATGTTATATGGTATAGATTCATTCGAATGGCAGTTGTGGTCAGTCCAACTACCCGGTCTTTACAAACCCTGAAACAGCCAGTGGTAAGTCATTCGACTTCTGACTTCGCACAACGCACAGTATAGATACACGTGCTCCTAGTCCTATATATTATATTATTCATACATAAGAAGTTTAACTTCTGTCCTCTGTGCCGCGACACATGCCTTTTTTATGTTTTATTACACGTTCAGTAACTGAGCACGTGGCTCATGTAATTATATAAATACTCCTTTATTGTTTAAATCGTGAAGTTTTTTCATTACTTTGTTTATTAGATTCTTCAAGACATGATGGTAGAAATAGACTACGATGCAGATGGTACAGTATCTTTGGAAGAATGGAAGAGAGGTGGAATGACTACGATACCGCTGCTGGTTCTTTTAGGTCTAGACGACGACGTTAAGGAAGATGGAAATCATCTTTGGAGATTGAAACATTTCAGTAAACCAGCGTACTGTAATCTGTGCTTGAATATGCTCGTAGGTTTGGGGAAGAAAGGACTGTCTTGTGTTTGTAAGTTGTGTTATTTTTTATAATATATAGGGTGTTTCAGATTAGGGTAAATTAGAGTAAATTAGAGTAAGTTGGAGTAAATTAATGTTAACTAGGGTAAATTAGACTAAACTAGGGTAAACTAGGGTAAATTAGAGTAAATTAGGATAAATTTGAGTAAATTGGGGTAAATTTAGGGTCAATTGGGGTAAAATATAAATTCTTATCTCTGGAACTACTGAACCGATTGTAAAAATTCTTTCACTAATTATCGTCGCAGGGGGTAATTTTCTCGCGAAGGGGCGGGTAATAAATCATAAATTCTCATCTCTGGAACTACTGAACCGATTCTAAAAATTCTTTCACCAATAGAAAGCTACACTATCCCTAAGTGATATAGGCTATATTTTTTATTTTGATTAGGTCGAGGGGTGGTTCAAGCTATAAGAATGTTTCACATCTGCCAGGTGTCCCACGATGGCTCACATTTTAATTATTATTGTCGCCTAATGAAATTGTTATTTTTAGTTTGTAAATTCACTGTACACGAGCGGTGCGTGCAGCGGGCCCCTGCCAGTTGTATAGCGACTTATGTAAAAAGTAAAAAGACTTCACAGCAAATGGCCCATCATTGGGTCGAAGGCAACTGTCATGGCAAATGTTCCAAATGTAAGAAAACCATCAAGTCTTACAACGGAATTACGGGCTTGCATTGCCGATGGTGCGACATCACTGTAAGTAATTTCTTTTTTGCCATACCCACTATAAAATAGCTAGGTACTTTACATGTGTGCATGTATGCATGGAATGAGTCAGTTAATAGACAGATGTATTGAAAGTGTTTTCAAAACACACTAGTGTGGTAAGTAAACGTTTCCATAGTGATTTATGTTTATTCGCTCTGATCCGCCCGCCATTACCTACTCATGGCCTGATATAAATGTGAAATTGGCGACGCAAATGAACTGTCAACATTTTTTTCAAAATACTGAAATGAAATGAAAAATAGCTATTTTATAGTGGGTAATACCATATATATCTCGTGCGTAATGATATTATGACTCGTGTGATTGTTAAAACTCGCTAGCGCTCGTTTTAACATACTGTCACTACTCTTCAGTAATATACCCACCACATAACGCATATAGACAAACAATCTATTATTTATTTGGAGAACTACAAAATACAAAGTAATTTGATAAAAAGTTCAATATCTGTGGAGAATAATAATTATTGCGCGTATTTTGTCTATAAATTAGAGAAGTTCGGTTTTCCTATACAAATTGATCAAAACTTCTGTTTTATACTAAAACCCAATATAAATAATACATTTTTTGTCACAGTTGTTTCCATTTAGAAAGACGGATGGTGGTGTAGGTGCCGGGTATAATATGGTAGAATAATTGATGTTTATTTTTTGATAGAATTTCCCAACAAACATGCATCAGAAATAATGAAACGGAATCTCATTGGTATTAAATATTTTTTTCTTTTATTTTATTTATTTGTTTGGAAAAAAATAAAAATACAGTTATTTTGAAGACTTCATTGTATAGAGTTTGTAGAATATCAGCCGGACATGTTTTGAGAAAAAATAAAGACCAATAATATTTTTAGAATCAACATTATTCACGTATTTTACAGTAAAAAAATGTCGAAAATGATTTATATCTAAAATCGAGTTTAAAAACATGCCGGATATAATAATATTGTGAAAGCTACGATATATATATTTCCTGTTTAATTTACGTAATTTTTATTTACAGTTACACAATAAATGTGTATCACAAGTTAAAGCGGAATGCACACTAGGTGATTACGCTGTACATATCTTACCCCCCACAGCAATCTGTCCCGTCGTGTTGGACAGGCAAAGGTCGCTTGGAAAAGATTATAAGCGGGGATCAAAATATGGTGCTGACTCTAACTCGCAATCTCAGGTAAATGACTGACATACTTTATTCTACCTAGTGTATTAAGTTAACAGATTGGATGACTTAATCAATGTACTGTGTAGAATATTATGTATAAATATAATATTATCTATTACATTTTATTGTAAGCACATACAGTTTATTCCTTATTGTAATTTATATTATTACAGCCTCTTTTGTAACGGTCTTGGCTAGAGGCGATTTTATATGACAAATCTTCGTCTTTTTCTTTTTAACTTTCATCTAAAATTTTCCACCTTCTGAAACTTGCCGCCCTAGGTTCTAGCCTACTTAGCCTATTAGTAAATTAGCCTCTGATCATGGCTAATGTAAAATAACGGCTGAAACAAATTATTTTCTATAAATGATTTGCGTTACATGGAATTTAAAATGAAATTTTTATATCACGGGCGAATGTGGAAAAGCGTATACCAGATTAAAGTAAAAACAATTAGTATTAGGTGTTGTCAGTTGTAACTCCGATATTGACACAAGTGGCCGTAGGTTATTAGAGTTATAAATAGATGCTTTTCGTTTTTAACAGGGAAACTTTTTAACGCCATCCCAACCTTCAAGTCAGCCTGCTATGTCATTTCAAATAACGCCTCTTGCAAATACTGTTCCATTATTAGTGTTCATAAATCCGAAATCAGGAGGTCGACAAGGACTGAAGATGCTTCAGAAATTTCAATATCTTTTAAATCCACGCCAAGTTCATAATTTAGCAACCGGTGGACCTATGCAAGGATTAACAATGTTCAAAGACGTTCCTAATTTCAAAGTTATTTGTTGCGGAGGAGATGGAACAGTGGGATGGATATTGGAAACGATGGGTAAATATTAATATCTTCAAAAAAGTTAACACGCCGCAAATTTACAATCTTCTAAAAAATACACAATTGAACACGCATGTATGCTTGTTTATTTTGCCCCCCCCCCCACCGGATTTACTTATAATTAATTTATTATAATATAAATCGATCATCAATAAATTGTCTTCCATTGCTTTAAAACAATTTTCTTTTTCTCTATAAATACTTTTAAAAATTCAAAATTTGCTTTCAAAATGCCATGATTACAGCGAATTTAAAGAAAGTCTAATTAAATATAAGGACAAATTTTTTCAGCATATATTTGAAATTGCTTTCTATACATATATTAGTTCGCTTCATTTGCGTTCAGTAACTCAAACACATGTTGCATGTCCATGAAAAGAATGTATGAAATATTAAATCATTTTTTTAAGATCGCGTGCAAATGGAATCTCAACCGGCAGTAGGCGTAATTCCTTTGGGAACTGGAAATGATTTAGCTAGATGTTTACGTTGGGGCGGAGGTTATGAAGGAGAATCTCTTTATAAGCTCTTAGATAAAATAGAAAAAGCTTCAATAGTTATGATGGATAGATGGCAGATAGAAGTTACAGATATCAATCCAGAGAATCAAACCGAAGAAATGCGGAAAGCGGCTAATGACAGAATTCCTTATAATATTATCAATAATTATTTTTCAGTTGGTGTGGTAAGTAAATCAGTCTATTTAAATGAAATACAAGCTTCGACAAAACTCAGGTAATTAGTCCTCGTCACCAATTAGAAATTGGAAGAATACTCGCAGTTACAATGGGGTCGTCCCACATATTTTTTTGTTGTTGTTGTTGGAATCTACATTACAAATAGATTATGAAACAATCTTTTGAGAATTTTTCGGAAGCTTTTTCTGTAATAAAAAAATTCCCGAAAGTGTGTATTTTGCAATGGAATTTTAAACTTAGATTATTATGTCGCTACCGAAATGACGTAGATAATATTCTGACTGTGATTTGCTGACTAGATCTACTGTGTCACGCCCATTGATTTGTCAAATTGAAAGCGAACCAGGGGCTTGATAATGGCCGAGCGTGTAGCAATGTGTTTACATGGTGTTGCTATGGTTCCTCTATTACAAGTCTCCAGTTCCTGGGTTCTAGCCCGAGAGCTGGTAGAAGTGTCAATTGGATTTTCAATTTATTATAAAAAAAATAATGAATTGGTGCTAGGCCCAAATAACCTTAGCTGTTGGTGGTTTTTAAAAACGCAAGAAAGCGAACCATCAGGGAGATAATTTTTATACATCTCTTTCTATAAATAAAGAAATGTGACTGTCTTATACGTCATTGTACAGCGGTTTATACGCGGCGTTTAAAACATAGGTAATATATTATATTTTTCGATATTTCTTTAATTCTTGTTTGCACTTAAGAGGAAGAATATAAGAACGAAAAAGTTGGTTTACAATACTTGTTCAAAATTATCAAATTTTGATAGGTCGGACGACCCTATTGTAACTAACTGATTTTTTCCCCACGTTGTATTTTAAGATTTTAATCTTTAAATGCCCAATGACGACAATGCTTACCTTTAGAGTTTAAAGTGACTTTAATTAAACGCGAGTGGTGGATTATGACGTATTGTTTAAGACGAAATAGTTTACTGGTTTACCATTTGAAATATTTGCCGACATAAAAACAATATGTTTCTTCCTCCTCTGTGCAAAATAAAAACATTACAATTTAAAACTGGTAATGTGTCATACAAATGCTTATGAACCACGTCGTAAAATAAAACGTTATATAGGGTGGCACATCTTAAACAATGCGGTGAAATATCTCGTAAACGGTACAAATCATAAAAAAATGTTTTATACAAAAGTTATAGAGTGTCAAGGGGGGCAGAAGACTGTGATATCAGATTTGACATAGGTGGTGTCGTGAAGGTCAGGCGAAGGTCAGCTTCGATTTTTGAATTGTAACAGTGCATTTTTATTCCAGAATACGATACAGTATTTAATAGTGAACAGTAAATTATTAAGGTACATATCAGCTAAAGTTAATAAATATTGAGATATTTAGAAATTAAATAACAGCCAAAATGAACGACAATTAGATAAATTATGGCATAGCAGATAGCCATAATATTACGCACCGGTCTTCTTGGCTTGAATTCAATTCATAAAAGAACCGAATTGACAAATTAAATTTGTTATTTAATTTGCAAATATCTCAATATTTATTAACTTTAGCTGATATGTATCTTAATAATTTACTGTTCACTATTAAATACTGTTTCGTATTCTGGAATAAAAATGCACTGTTGCAATTAAAAAATCGAAGCTGACCTTCACAGCACCACCTATGTTAAATCTGATATCACAGTCTTCTGTTCCCCTTGACACTCTATAACTTTTGTATAAAACATTTTGTTATGCTTTGTACCGTTTACGAGATGTTTCATTGCATTGTTTAAGATGTGCCACCCTGTATAATATATAAATTATTTTTAACTTTTAAGTTATGTATTATCTATTATTGAAATTTCAAATTCTTTTTGTATAGGATGCAGCCATTTGTGTCAAGTTTCATCTTGAGAGAGAAAGAAATCCAGAAAAATTTAACAGCCGGATGAAAAATAAACTTTGGTACTTTGAGTATGCGACTTCAGAACAGTTTTCAGCGTCATGTAAAAATCTACATGAAGATATTGAAATTGTTGTAAGTACAAAGTGATAAAGTGAATAATGATAAAGAATTAAATAATGTCTTTAGTGATACAACATTTATATTTTTCCAAAAAGATGTGGAATGTTAGACCAGGCGGCAGGCGCTAAGTCGGAATAATGTATAAACATTGGAAAACCATTTAGACTACAAATTGTTTTCACATTATGGTTTCTTATGTCCTCAAGATAAGATAACATTTCAATGGACACGAAGCTGGCCAAGTTCATTCTTATTTATTGATCATAGATTTTGATTTTTTAAATTATTTTCAGTGTGACGGATTATCATTGGATTTAGCAAATGGACCTCCGTTACAAGGAATAGCTCTTTTAAATATACCATACACACACGGTGGTTCAAATTTATGGGGAGAGCATCTGAGCAAGAAAAGAGCGTCGGCCAGTAAAAAATTCAAAAGAAAAAAGGATCGAGAGAAAGAATTAAGCACAAGTAGTTTTAATTCTGTTGACCTTAGCGTCGCTATTCAAGGTAAAGGAATTGTTTACAATAATTAAAAAAAAATGAGCGAGTCTTACAGTAGTCACCAATGATGTGTAACATCTAACCTCGTATGTATATACTCGGACCGCTTAACAGATGGAGTGATCACGTGAAAAGTATATGAATAGCTTGCGCCGCAGGCGTGGCCTTCCAGGGCCGTAGCTAGAGCTGAATTCAAGATAGGGCATTGCAAGTTTAAAGTAGGGCTGAAGCAAGCCTACAATTTTTTAATTGGATCGCCCACCTCATCTGGTGATATCAAATTACAAAAGCAAGAAAACGGTAAATGACAATTTATTCAAAAAAAAAAATTAAATACCGAACTTGCCATGTTATCAAATTTCCGAAGAACTTCATTTAGTCCAACGAATTTAATCTTGTTTTTCCAAATGCCAGATAGATCAAGTCTGTCATTTTGTCGTGACAGTCTTTGCGGCTTGTTTATAATTCCTTAAAGTAGGGCACTGGATGTTTTAAGGTAGGGCATTGCCCCTTAATGCCCCCCCTAGCTATAGCCCTGTGGCCTTCGCATATAGTTTCGTTCCCAAACGTTCAAATAACCAATCAGGTACTTTTCATGCGGTGATCACGCAGTGATCATGCGTTTTCATTGCTCTATCTGTTAAATGGCACGACTATACATATAAAATAGCAGAAAATAGCACAGTTATGTCTTCTATCTCTCCCTCCACCCCTCTCTCTCTCTCTCTCTATTCAAACGCTATGAAAATGTATGCGCTGCAGGACAAGCTCCAACTGTGGGCCGCACCGCAGAATCATATTATGTTAAATTGAATAGCGCGTGCTTCTTACTACTTCCTGTTACACATGTCCGTCGCATTTGCGAAATTAGTCCTACCAATGCCGCATACCGAGAGCTAAGATGTTACACATCAATAATTGTTTCTCTAATATTGTAAAAGTATGATCAGGAAAATGGTGACAGAAGAAATGTTCATTTTTAAAAAGAAAACAAAAGGCTTTTAATATTTAAATTATTGCATTACTAGTTTTCCGGTCCGGCTTCGCCCGGGTAGATTTTAGTTTGGCAACGAAATAATCAAGAGCGACAAATTTGTCCTAAATCACTATGCGAATACTGTGTCTCTTATACCTACTTAAGCCAACGTACACCAATAAATTTAGCTCAGAAATCGTGTACTGGATCCCCGACTCTCTTTACATTTTCGCTTATTGCTCATAATTTATACAGTCTGTTTTACTCGGGAAGAAGGAGGCTTTTAAATAATGAAAGAATTTTTCAAATCGGTTCAGTAGTTTCTGAGATGACCCGCTACAAACAAACAAATTTTTCCTCTTTATAGTATTAGTAGGTATAGATTACTAATATTTTTTTAGATATTGGTGATCGTTTGATAGAAGTAATTGGATTAGAAAACTGTTTGCATATGGGTCAAGTAAGAACTGGTTTGAGAGCTTCAGGTCGTCGATTAGCACAATGTTGTCAAATATCAATACGCACTAGAAAAACGTTTCCAATGCAAATTGATGGAGAGCCTTGGATGCAACCACCGTGTACGGTAAGCTAATTTCTATTTTTTTATATATGGTGGAGGGATTTTTCAACAATAATGTTAAAATTCATTACTAGTTACTACTCATGTTCAATGTTTCTACGCAGTACAACCAGTTTCACTCTTCTCGGAACCTTTGATCTTTTTGTTCTCGATCACGTATTCCTACGCCATATTCTTGGTGATGCAATTTAGTATCGTTCACTGTGTATGCTACTATTACTACACACGTAAAGGTACGTGCAGTACGCAGCTGGGACCCTAGATGGTAGCATGTATGGTAGATGGCTGAAATTATAAGCGCTTATAGGTTTGCACAACGAAGCTTTGATACTAGCATTGATACAAGCTTAAATCGCGTTTGAAATGTCAGATAGCGAAGACGAATATTTGTGTTCTTCTGCTACAAAGTGGTATATTTTAAATACAAATTTGGATAGGAGCTATCATGTCCACCCTATTAATAGAAAACGATCTAAACATGGCGAATTTCATCATTTATACCGAGAATTAAAATTTTACCCAAACCGGTTTTTTGAATATTTACGTATGGACCCTAACACTTTTAAATACGTCTTAGAAAAAACTCAAAACAAATTAAATAAAAACTGGCAAAATTTCATTTATTAAACTAGTCACATCCATTGCGAAACTTGTAACGGCCATTTGACAGTTGTCACACGTTGATTGTAGTAGTCAGCGCGCTGAAAGAATGGTGAGATACATTCTTGAATCTTACAGCTCTTGTAACAGCGCTTCACTGCTTCGTTGTGTACGCTCGCATATATAACAATGCATGAATTTAAGCAAGCCCTGCTATGATCTGCGCTACCATCTAGAATCCCAGCTCCATACTGCACGTACCTTAACTTTCTATACAGATTGGCGGTACCCTTAAGGTACGTGCAGTATGGAGCTGGGATTCTAGATGGTAGCGTAGATCATAGCAGGGCTTGCTTAAATTAATGCATTGTTATATGTGCGTGCGTATACAACGAAGCAGTGAGTGTGACAGGTATAAGCGCTCTTATACAAGAGAATGTATCTCACCATTCTTTCAGTGCGCTGACTACTACAATCAACGTGTGACAACTGTCAAATGGCCGTTACAAGTTTCGCAATGGATATGACTAGTTTATTAAGTGAAATGTATAAAAAAGACATATTGTGGAATTTAAAAGTGTTAGGTTCCATACGTAAATATGAAAAAAACTGGTTTGGGTAACATTTTAATTCTTGGCATAAATGATGAAATTCGCCATGTTTAGATCGTTTTCTATTAACAGGGTGGACATGACAGCTCCTACCCAAATTTGTATTTAAAATATACCACTTTGTAGCAGAAGAACACAAATATTCGTTATAATTATTAAAATAGACAATATTAGCCAAACCACAAATAAATACTTTTCTTATCTTAACGTAATCAGTCGGCGAACATGCCATCGTGATGTTAATCGTCAAACAATTAAGATATACAAGGAAAAAATCAAAGACCACTGTCAGGACTTGAACCCGAAATTCCCAGTTTCCGGCTGGTTGAGTTACCTTACTCACACAGTGCCCCGAGAGTGGGATCTGTTCTCTTCCTATATATACCTATTTCAACACTAAATCACACTTCATGCGAGAGCAGATTTAATTTTTAAGTTATAAATATAACTAATAACTCATCAGTCGATACACGACCGTTTTTTAAATACAACAATGAGAGTTGAGTTTTTTGTGGTTATAATATAATAATTATTAAAATAGACAATATTAGCCAAACCACAAATAAATACTTTTCTTATCTTAACGTAATCAGTCGGCGAACATGCCATCGTGATGTTAATCGTCAAACAATTAAGATATACAAGGAAAAAATCAAAGACCACTGTCAGGACTTGAACCCGAAATTCCCAGTTTCCGGCTGGTTGAGTTACCTTACTCACACAGTGCCCCGAGAGTGGGATCTGTTCTCTCAGCCGGAAACTGGGAATTTCGGGTTCAAGTCCTGACAGTGGTCTTTGATTTTTTCCTTGTATATCTTAATTGTTTGACGATTAACATCACGATGGCATGTTCGCCGACTGATTACGTTAAGATAAGAAAAGTATTTATTTGTGGTTTGGCTAATATTGTCTATTTTAATAATTATTATATTATAACCACAAAAAACTCAACTCTCATTGTTGTATTTAAAAAACGGTCGTGTATCGACTGATGAGTTATTAGTTATATTTATAACTTAAAAATTAAATCTGCTCTCGCATGAAGTGTGATTTAGTGTTGAAATAGGTATATATAGGAAGAGAACAGATCCCACTCTCGGGGCACTGTGTGAGTAAGGTAACTCAACCAGCCGGAAACTGGGAATTTCGGGTTCAAGTCCTGACAGTGGTCTTTGATTTTTTCCTTGTATATCTTAATTGTTTGACGATTAACATCACGATGGCATGTTCGCCGACTGATTACGTTAAGATAAGAAAAGTATTTATTTGTGGTTTGGCTAATATTGTCTATTTTAATAATTATTATATTATAACCACAAAAAACTCAACTCTCATTGTTGTATTACAAATATTCGTCTTCGCTATCTGACATTTCAAACGCGATTTAAACTTGTATCAATGCTAGTATCAAAGCTTCGTTGTGCAAACCTATAAGCGCTTATAATTTCAGCCACCATCTACCATACATGCTACCATCTAGAATCCCAGCTGCGTACTGCACGTACCTTTAGACGTGCTCGGATTTTTTTTTTGAAAATGTTTTATGTTTCCTTAAAATATTCGATTTAAACCTGCATTTTATTCTGTTTTAATGTATTCATAACCAGAGAACGGACAATTGAATTTTCAAACGAGTGTGTAGAGAAAATATCTTTCAAATTTTCAAATGAGGTGTCTAAAAAATCTGAGTTGATAATGGCCCTAAAATTCCAAAAATAAATTTATGTTCGATCGTTTATGTGATAAGATTTTACTTCGATTTTTCCTCAATATAATTCTTTCAAAAGTTAAAGGGGGAGACTCGTTAGACGCGCAGTGTAATTATCTATTATAATCAAACCACTTTTTGAAATTTGTAAAGCATCTGCATGCTCTTTCATGTATCGATGACTTTATAATTACAGATAAATTTTATTTGTAGATAAATGTCACACATAAAAATCAGGTTCCAATGCTTATGGCACCTGCGTCAAATAAAGGTAAAGGTATTTTTAGATTTTTCAAAAGGTAGGCAATTATAAAAATCTGAAAATGTTTTGTTATGATTAAATTATCAAAATACTTCGTTATATTACTTCAAATAATTGATATGGTTAATTTTTCTCATTGAAACATAACAGCTACTAAAAATAGAATAGTAAGTAGGTACAGGGTGTTTGAAAAAAATATTTAAAAAAAACGCGTAAATTATTAATATGAAAAATGTTTTATATTCATATTTTCACCCTTTTTTGTGAAAGCAATATTTGAGAATTGACATCATGAATAAGTATCGAATTAAACAGTTTTAATATCTCTACATTTTTAAAACAGTAATTAATCTTAATCTGTTCATAATATAGGTAAGAATTTTAGCTTTTGTACATTTTATATACAAATTTTGTTACGACACTAAAATTATTTTAAAAATTGCCATTTTACTGATTTTGCCGCACATTTTTTTATTGGGTGCTTTTCATTTAGTGACTCAAGTCGACGTGCGTCGTCAGAAGTTCGTTTTAATTGATGTGTGTCAAAAGCTTCTAGAGAACATCGACAAAAAATTTATTAGTCAGACTTAGTGGGGTGTGTACTTTTGGGTTTGCAACGATTGCAGTGGGAGTTTCCTGCAGGTGGGGGAGGTTACAGGTGCGATGGCGTTTTTTTGAAGTGAAAAGAGGGTGGGGTGCAGGCGGAAGTTCTCAAAAAAACGCACGCGGGAGTTTTTTGGTGCGATGTGGCATTTTATGCAAAGTGAAAAGGGGGTGCGGTGCAGGGGGAGCTTCCCAAAAAACGTTCGCGAGGGGAGTGTTCTTGCGATGGCGTTTTTCGTGAGGTGAATAGTCAGATAATAAATTGTTTGCCGATGTTCTCTGGAGTCTAGTATCTGTGTCGCTGACTTTCGGCGACACAAGTCGACCTTTGGAAACTCTGAGCTAGGCGAGAGTATAGAATGGGGACAAAATACGCAGTTAATTGCGAACTGAGGGGAATACAATAGATCTTTTAGGTCGCGGTGGCCTCCTTCGGGCCCCTAAAACTTAAATCTTAAATCTTAGTTGTGAACTGCGTTAATTCAAAGTCTCGACCCAAAATTGTATCTAAATATCGCGGGTACCGGCTGGATTTCTCGGCCGGTTCGCCAGTCATCCACGTCGCTGTAAAACGCGTCGAATGACGCTATTGAAAATACGCCGATCGGTTGCGTACGCGATTAGCAACACGTGAAACTGTGAAGTGACTCTAAACGTCACTCTAAAGGAGAATTGAGAGTATAACACATAATTATAACATCACCAATTTCTTGAATTTCTTGAATTTGAATCATACAAAATTTGATTTTCATGATTATTTTTTTCAAACACGCTACTTTTAAACAATAGTTACTTAATAGTTAACTGATTGCTCTTCAGTTTACACTGATTACCTATTGGATCGTTGAATCTACAGTGTTGTACCAGATTAGCTTAAGAGTGCAGTGGAGTCCTGATTATCCGACATAAAGAAAACTGACAGGATAAACGAAAATGTCGAATTATATGGAAATGTTGGACACAGGATGAAAGAAACGCAAACTGAAAATATCCAATAAGTTTTAATTCGTATTTATCTAGTCATTTTGTTCGTCTCAAGCTTTCGCTCATGAAAACTGTTTTCTCTCTCTTTTGACTTAAATACCATTTTTATAAAAAAAAAAAAATTAAAAATAAATAACGATTACAATCGGTTACCATAAATTTTATTAGTGCAGACGAACATATAAACCTGATTGTCGAATAATCGAGACAAAGCTGTATCTTATAGATCTGTATTTTAACACATATACTTTAATCGAGAATTTAGTTTATGAACGTTTCTATAATAGTGATCGAACACAGTCACTGTGAGTTTAAAACGTATACTCAAGAGAAGCCTTTGGGTGTCACTGGTGGCTCATCAAACTGGGAAGGTAGGTGCAACCTATCCTATGAAGTATGAACTACTTACCTATCCTATGAGTTTGAACTAAACGAATAAAAGTTAATTTCTTTAGAAATATAGTTTATCGTTATTAATATTACCTTTGCTTATGGAATCTTAAATGTAGTCTGTTAATTATTTATAGCGTTTATAATTATGCTGATATCTAGGAATATTATAGATAACAATTATTTATATCGAGAGATTCAATTATGTGTATACCTATATAGTATATAATATTATAGATCTACTTTTTCACTGTGAAAAATATGTGAAAGCATATCGAATTATGTAGGTACTTATAATATATATTCAGCCCAAAGACGTATATTATGAGGGATGAATATAATCTGAAGCAGTGGCGGCTTCTCCTATGAGGCAGGTGAGGCAATGCCTCACCAATAATTTTGCAAATTAAATAAATTACAAATTTGTATTATTTTACTATTTGCATAAATATATCCATTAGAATTAATATTTGGCTTCATAGAAATTAGTAAAATATGGGCCTGCCGTCAATCTTAACGCGCTTCGCTAGAAATATCATCCATCCCATTTTTGCATGCGGTCGTATATGGTAGAGGCCGGCCTCGCGTTTCCTTGTCTTTCATTGGCGGTTGCCTGTTTTTGTTCTTATATCATCCATCTCATTTCTGCATGCGGTCGTATATGGTTAGAGGCTCGCCTCGCGCTTCCTTGTCTAGCGTATTAGTAATGTGAGTTATGTGGTGTTTATGATACTGTAATAGTCCAGTCGAATCTAGCTTTAAGTAGCGCATAAAAACATTTTTTTGAGGCAAGCCTCTACGTAAATTTAATGCGACATTTAATGTGTGCTATTATAGTTTTCGGTAAATACTTTTGTGGTTTTTCGTACTGATTTTTTTTTTGCTTTTTTTTCCAACAGTGGGCAGTGATTTTTCTAAAATATTAAATTACTTTTATTACTTATTAGTTTAAATTTTTTTCAACTCTGCCTCACCACTTTCAAATACCACGAGCCGCCACTGAACTGAAGGTCGATTATTCTGTGTATAAGTGAGGATTACTAGTTAACTACAGCAATTCCCTTGGAGGTACTTTTTTATTGAAAGCCTGCAGGCGCTTTTTAGAGAAAGAATTGAGGGAAACGTTGTTCCTAGCGACCATCATTGTTTTAGTGAGAGCTGACTGTAAAAAATAGGGATGTAAAAACGTATTTTGGTTGAAATTACATAACGAAGTGCATTTGATTTACATTTTGAATTGAAAATTGATAATGAAATTAAGAATTAATTTTGGGACCAATTTGAATACCTAATTGATCCCAAAATTAATTCTTGTTTGTGCCCAGAAATAATAAGACCCGTTTTCTAATTTGCAAAGATTCTATAAGCAAAGAAAATATTTTTGCCTACCATACTTAAATAATCATGAGCCGCCATTGTATCAGATCATTATGATCTAAGCCCGAAATTATTCTATCTTAATCTGATGCAACGCTGTGTACCTATATTGCTATATAAATGCTCTATACGTCCATTGTTTAATATATTCTAGAGAATAGGGACCATAATCGCTTGAAATATATTGATCCCGTATTTTACATGATAATTATTATTATTACCTAAGTACCTACGCTGGCTGTTGTCTATATAAGCCAAAATTATCTTTATTAAAAGTATTCTAGTCGTATTCTTAATAGTAATTATTTATTGTTTTTTATATAGCAGTGTTCATTTTTTTTCCCGCGAAGTAAAAGAAATTCGTATTTATTTTTATTGTGAAAGAGGCGACATAACAAATAGTGAATAATAATTTATTTTGTTATATATTATATTTTTAAAAGAAATTCTGAAAAATAATGTATTTATTTTTATGTATAAAAATATTATTTTAAGGTACACACCAAAGTTTGGAGGTAGGTATTCGTAAATATTTGTTGAATATGATGTGCTCGAAAATTGAACGATAATGCGTTTTTTATTTTTTGTTTTATTAGATAGATACCAAGTTATTTTATTCTATATTAAACTATGAAACCTGTTATAATTAATTACTAGTAGAGGCTAAACTGATCTAAAACTATTGCGATAGGTACCTATTTTTGCGCCTTTTTAAAATTAATGTTAAATAAACAATTAGGTAATGATAACAGATAGTAATAAAAAATATAGAATATTTAGATTTCAGTTAAAGCATCGTTGTTTACTCATTTTACTAAATTATAAACGCTAACATTATTTTTTTTGCTTTTTGGGGAAGTGCATTTCGTGTTTACTATTTACCAAGAAGCTTTAGCGATTTTTTTTATTTGTTGTTATAAATTGGTCATGACCAAGGCCAGTCGCTCAAGACACTTATATTTTTATTTATTTTTGCATGTTTTTTACTTTATATTAGGGATGTAGGCAATAAAAAATTATTCCAGGGTACAAAAAAAAGGAAATGTATTTTTATTAACACATAGATGAGACTAAGATTTATAATATATTTTTATTTACAGTGAATTTAATTCACCGTAAACCCTATAATTCAATAATGGTTATTGGCAGAGCTGATCAGCCCTTTTGCTTGTAAAAACTCCGGAGTGACGCCCTGGCGTACCCTGATATGACTACGTCCCTACTTTGTATTTCGAAGATTGCAGGCACCTCATTAGTACTTGGCGCCCTAATTATAGTTATTAATTACTGCCTGAACTACCGGTATCTTGAGCCGGTCTTGGACATGACCCATATACTTTAGGTTTTATGATTTAAAAGTTTTATTAGATTAAAATCGAGGGAAATAAGTTTAATAGCGAGATTAAGGTAATTGTTTGTAAAAAACGAACAGTAATACTTGCCAATCCAACATTAACCTTAAAAAGGAGACCATATAGAAAATATTGAAATATGAAATGATGTGCCGATTAACATTATTAAAGTTAAGTTCTTTATTATTTTGGTAAGATGAGTACAAATTGGGTACCTATAAAACTGTAAAAATGAAATCCATTAGAATTTGTGTTTTAAAACTACAAGTGTTTTCGTGTAACTGTTTTCCATTATTTAAAGAAAAAGGACCAGGACCGGCACGTGCGCCTGGTCGGACAGGCGATCGCCTTACGGCGCCATATTTTTAGGGCGGCATATTTTTGTAGCAGCGAATTTTTCGTGCGGTATTCTACTTTTTAAAAATGATTGTATTGTTCGAGTTTTCACCGATTCTTAGTTCTACCTTCTACTACTAGATAAAAGATGTCGCATGTCGCCCAGCCGCTCGGCGCAAATACCATAAGTTGTAAAGAGGGTATTTACAAATTACAGGCAGCAAGGCAGCGTTTATTGTTATTCGTGACGTTTAGAATTATATTTGTTTTTTATTTGTTAAGTAAATAAAATATATCATCGGGTTATTAATTTTTTTAATATGTGGGGATGAGCGGCAAAAGTTGTATTCGCCTTAGGCGGCATATTTTGACGCGCCGGCCCTGAAAAGGACACAGTGTCTATTAAATTGATAGACACTTCCTTATGTAGCTTCCAGACTGCCAAAAACTGCAGAATATTCTCGTAATTGGATGGAATTTTGTTAGAAATTTTAGGTTAGTAAAATAATTAATTAATAAACAAGAGGTCAGTTTTATAAATTATGCTGTGCGTTATTTTTATACAGTAGATATATTAAATTATTTATTTCGATATTATTACGAGTAGTAAGTTCAGAACCAATTTCAGGCCTCTGGGCATTCGAGGAGTGATTATTTTTATGTAGGACAGAGCAAAAGTTAGGTAAGGGCCGCTTAGTGACATCAAGCGTCACGTGCATAGAGGATAGAGCGAACAGCGAAGCGCGTGTCCCGAAAATCGATGGACGGTAAGGGTTCGTAAAAGCTTGAACGGCCCTTGAACGAATCCACTGTTTACGGCAGC
Organism: Mongoloraphidia duomilia; assembly: GCA_039654895.1. NCBI lineage: Eukaryota > Metazoa > Arthropoda > Insecta > Raphidioptera > Raphidiidae > Mongoloraphidia > Mongoloraphidia duomilia. The sequence goes on along the minus strand of CM077521.1, from coordinate 33,129,227 downwards.
TGTTAACCTGATCGATTATTTTTAAATTCAGTTTATTTCTATTTTGCAAACAAAAACAGAATACTAATATAATAAAGCAATATTCAAATCGCCCGGTTATCCACTCTATTTGGGTTTTATGGCTTCAGCGCCTCTATCGTCAGAATAGGAACCCTTATTTTCCTAACTTTTTAGACAATGGTGACAGTATGGAGATTAGTCACTCTCTTTGTCCTCCATAGTCACGCGGCTGGAAGTGATGCAACTGCAACGGGAGACAACAACACGCAATAGAGACATACGACAAGTTGACAACGACAGCTCGCAAAAGCGATTTGAATGTGTACTATTCGAGATGAATTCGTTCAAAACATCGACGCTAGATACTATGTCTATGCCATTGTCTCCCGTCCGCGACGCGGTCGCAAGCTTCGAAAACCTTCATTAATAGGTGTGTTTGTTGGTAAGTTCTAAACCGGTCCTGAACTCTCAAAACTTCCGTAGGAAATACAGAACTCTTCGGACGCAACTTGTTTGTTTGTTGATCAAATTCTCGCACTCTTCAAACTTGGTTCTAGCTCCTAGAACTTCTAGAATTTCTGTAAAACCAGGTTGAAACAGTCCGAAGACTCAGTATTGCCGACAGACGCTTTGGAAGTTCAGAAAACCAGTTCAGAACTTACCAACAAACACACTTAAAGTAGAGGGGATGATTATTTTGTACAAAAATCCGTGCGTACAACTTCTGTCTCGTCAAACTATTTTTTACTAATAATCATTTTTAAAATTATATGATTTGAATGGGCAGCGAATCAGTTAATTTTAAGTGCATCTGCATTTCGCAGAATCGTTAAAGACAGTTGAATTTGAATATTTTGCTTAAAAAATTCAGGGGAATAGGTACCGGTTTAGGTAATACATTTTTAAGTATTTCACATCTTTACAATAAGTTTTACAGATGACATTTTTATATTCTGAACACTGAAGCTAAAAATTTGAACTATTCTGTTATTTTTTTTTTATTTAGAAATAACGAAAGAAAAAACAAAACAACATAAATACAAATGAATATAAACTTAGTGCATCAACTTAGCGTTATTAGCACTTACAGTAAGTATATGTATTGTAACGGTTAACCAGCCGAATTATAAAAAAATGTAGAGCAGTCAAAATTAACCTAGTTACAAGGCAACCACCGGCTAGCTTAGCTCAGCGGTGCAACGCGTGGATCCCCGTAGGGAACTAATGATACAAAAAATTCACGTAGGGGTAGTTGATGACTAGGGAAGTCAACCTGCTGCGAAGCAGCGACAGCACAAACACAAAAGGCCAAAGCCTACAAGAAAAATCCGACCGCCGACCACTTAAATAATAATAATAACTAAAACTAACAAGACCTGGAGATTAAGTGAGTTCTTTGAGGTGGAAGAGATTCGCCCCAGTTAGAACCGACCGGTGTAGAGGGCGCCAAGACGTAACTGGGCGAGGCGAACTCAACTTGTCTAAGGTTGAGTGCACAAAAATGAACCGTCTAAATCTCCTTCACTAACAACCGACAAAAGAATAAATAGATAGTTAAAATAAAAAATAACAACTAAATAACAAAACGAGCACAAGAATAAATTAAATAAATAAACAAATAAGGACACACACCCCAACAACGAACGGCCACAGGCCGCTCCACTATCAGACTAAAAAACAACAAGACACGTGGGCAGAACCACGTCAACAAAAATTCCACAAAAAAATCCCAAACTACGTGACATAAACAATCCTCAAAAGAATTCACACGAACCACGCAGTGAATACCGCGTCACAATTCAAAACAACACCCTCAAAAAAGAGAAAAGACACATTAAAATAGCTTTTGACTAGCCATCCGTCTATGAATAACTTAAGAGTCAATTCAATACGCCACTGGAGGCTCAATAAACATCAGAAATTACCGCAATTGTCTGTAAATAAAGCTATATTCCATGGTTGATGTAATTCAAATTAAAGAATAAATATTCTTAAAGAATAAATATTCTCAAAGAATACGCACGCCACTGGCCTGCATAACAATCACCAACAGTAGAATTTTGCAACTGTTGTTAAATATTGATAGTTTATCATCAGTTGACGTTGTAAGTAGTTGCGTATTATTACAACCCTCAAAACGTCGACAAAAGTATGAATGAAATCAATCAAAATAGTCAGCGATATTCAATGCAGTAAACCTACAACAATCAAGCAAATAGTCTAGAATAAAATAGCAAAGGTCCTTGATAATAAACACGGAGGAAAAACGATCCAAAGGTCCTTTTATTAAAGTTGTTAAATTCAAGGAGGGATAATATTTCTCCAACAACATCAACTCCAAAGCTCCTAACAAAAACAGATAATTGTTCCAAACAATTAATATTAACGCCGTACCGCATAAAAATCTCTCAATCCAATACGCCGAAAAACTATCAAAAATATTTTAATCAAATCATACGCAGTATTCACGATGTCGTCTCTCTGATGGACGAATAGCTAGTCCTGACTCCTGTCCATTCCTCGTCATTTATTGCAGACACCTAAACGTGAACTCCATCTCGCTTACACCAATACATACGGTAACCAAATGCGTTCTCTCCTCCACTCATATAGCATTCACTCTCTCACTTCCACTACTGTGTCAGTGTATAGTTGTACCGCTCCATTGCCGCACGAACAACCAAACAGACTACTGCCATTTTAGACAGGATTTCAAGTCATACAATGTAAAAGTCTTAAATTTGATATTTTAAATCATAGCCACGATAATTAATTTTTTTATAGGGACACAGTTTTTGAAATTGCTACAGTATGTATAATAATATGGTATGATAATATTCTGTTATTTATTTAGTCAGTACATGAGTTAATAAAAATAAGGTACCTATATTATTTATTGATTTTTAAAAAAAGTAAGTACCTACCTACATATTCTATTCAATTTAAAATACTTAAAAATGTAATACATAAACTACATAGGTGTATGTACATAAAAATACTAAAATTTGACGAGAAAAAAAAACTAAACGTCGCGTTATCTTTGCTAAAAAAATTACAAAACACTCCGTAAAGATGCTTTCTAAAACAATAGTTTATAAACAAGTTCATGCAGGTAGGTACAGACAGTCTGTGCGAAATTTTCTGCTTGTATCCATTTATGAACAATCCTCGGCAAGTCAAGATTAACGAAATGCACTACGTAGTAACGATTTTTTTTCATTAAACACGAGGTTTTTCAAAGTAAACGGTTCCATTCGATTTACGACTTCTAAATTCACTGATAAATCGTAATCGGTCGTAACAGAATGATAATGACAATTCAAATGAAGGGAGACTTTGTCAACATTACTTTCGATTTTAGATATTTTTTTCTGATTTTAAAGCAATTATTTCAGTAAATTTAAATAGAATACGTAGATAGTTTTATTTATTATTATTTATTTTAAAAACTGACCTCCATTACGATTAAACGTCCATATAAGATATTTATGTGCTATTTTATTATAATTATCTATTTATTAAAGTCGATTACACAGGTTCACATTTACCGAACCTAGTTATATTAATTAATCTTGATAAAGTGTATACCTATCTATTTCTTTCTATCGTACTCATTTCTCGTGAAACAGATATACATAAGATATCTTGATTTAAATTTGACTAGGTTCAGTGAACATGAACCTTATTCATGTTGATTGGAATAAAGCTTTAAACGTCTTTGAGAAAAAACAATTTGTCGTTAAAATAAACGCTTGAGTTAAAAACAATATTGATTAAAATATGTAATATATTTCACTTGGGTGCGTTCCACTTGGCGACCGCAGTAGCTTTGGTCGCGATGAAAACGTTATGCATGACGTCACGGATAGCGCTCGCATCGAGCACACGATGCCCGCGCTTGTGTGTGGGTCGACGCGGTCGTTACAGTTTTCCCGCGCATTTTAATGTCACGGTATAAAATAATACAATAGTGAAATTGATGAATATATTGAACTCATTTGCGCTCTACATATTATGTGTGTGGAGGATGCAAAACATATACCTATCATAACATTTGATTGATTTAGCTTTTCTGAGAAAAATATATACGTTGATGCAAAATATTCTGTTTTTTGACGGATGGTAGCCATGTTTGTAGTCACCCACAAGTCTTTACATTACGGTTTTCGTCCGCAACGTTTGTAAACTAGCGGATCGGCTAAATGTGTGGTCGTAGGAGCGGGCGTTGCGGACGCCAAGTGGAACGCACTCAAAATGATTCAATGTTATTACGTCATAATATTAGTTGTTTAATTGTGTATTTATTAGTAAATGTGTATAATTAAAGCGTGCTGTTCACTACGAGCGAAGCTGTGCTATGCCGTCGTTAGCACGTTGACCAGCACGTCGTAGCTTCGCTCATGCAGTACAGCACGCTGAATTGTATTTTATATTATTATAAAAATTTATATATTATATGTTATTATAATATAATGAAGTATATTAAATTAGTAAAGATTCGTTAGATAAGTTATCTATTAAATAATAAGAAGCATTAAAATATGTTTTTGTTTTGATAGTCAACTGTTTTTCTGCGGTTATAATTATTTTCTTTTCGTAAACGTCGACCTAAATTTTCTCAAAATTAGAGCTGCAAATTATAGCTTATTTTGAAAAATAGTACTTAATTTTTTTTAGAAAACACTGATCTTCAGTCGTTAAATTGAAAGACAATACAACGACAATACCTGAACATTAAAAAAAGCAGGGCATATTTTGACGGGCAGTTCTACTGAAAAAGGCAGTTCTAAATTAAAATGGGCAGTTCTTAAATTTGTTAGTGACACAAAAATTGAGATAAAAAAGAAAAAATAAGGAAAATCTACTTGAGGAATAAATTTATTATATTGATAAAATTTTTAATTTTTTTGGTATAATAATTAATAATATACGTATATCAAAGTTGGAAAATTCCAAGCATGTGTTTTCAAAAAGCATTTCTTTTTAAATTTTAATTAAAGGGGTGGCAGATCAACCTAAACGTGTCATGTACCCGACGAAATTTATATTATTAGTTCAAGTTTCAAATTTTAATATGTTGTTACGGCGACTGTTTTAAGCATATATTTCAATTTGCAGAACAAAATGTCGGTATTAACCCCCTCTCTTAGAGGGAAACTTGCTCATCTAGATGTTTATATCATTCTGCAAGGGGGTTAATACCGACATTTTGTTCTGCAAATTGAAATATATGCTTAAAACAGCCGCCGTAACAACATATTAAGATTTGAACCTTGAGCTAATAATATAAATTTCGTCGGGTACATGACACGTTTAGGGGGATCTGGCACCCCTTTCATACTGACTAATCGATCTCCAAATATTATAATGGCATTATTGGGTCACCGATAACCTATACAAACAATTTCAGCCTTGAAGCAATAATAATTATTGTGACCATTTTTTTACATGTTGGGGGGCGATTTGTATCCCTCCCATACCACTATCTAACAAAATCCCTTACTCAGGGCATTTTAATATGCCTCCCTCAACATCTTCACAAAAATAACGCCTTGAATAAATAACACCAAAAAATTGTCACTAGCTCTCGGTCTAAAATGTTTAATCAATGAAGTTAAAAGAGCGATGCTAAGCATTAGCCAAAATTATTAAAAAATTCTACCGAAAGTGATTTTGCACAACTGCCTTAAATAGTTTATGCGCTGTTTTATGTTTAATGTGGACGTTTATTCGCGAACAGATTGTGAATTGTTCGTGAAAAGTTTGCAGACTGATCGTGAACAATTTATAATATGTTTATTTTTCATTTGTTCAATTCATGTTTACAACCTGTTCTTCAGATGTTCGCTCCTGAAGCTTATGGTGCCTCCACACAATCGGCCATGATGGGCGATTACAGACCATCACGATTGTAATTGCCCGTGATCGCCCATGATGGAGCGTGATCGCCTCTGTATGGGTTTTTCGGCCATGATTACGTGCGTTTCCACACGTTCGTCGATCACTCAGTTCATATTTGTTTCGATATCCATGTCGGACAGATGACAATTCAACAAATGGCACGATTGTGTGGACAGATGCGCAATGATGGTGACAATCATGGCCCATTCTGTGATTGTCCATCATGGCCGATTGTGTGGAGGAGGCACTGACATAGAAATCTGTTAGGAGAAGCCTGTAGGAGCGCGTTATTGTGAATGTACTTCGCTCCTTTATTTTTAAAGCTGTTGAAATACAAATTAGGGGAGCTTTAATGATTGAAGGTCAGTGTCCCCATTTTTTTTATTATAATGAGTAGGAGTAAGGGTAACAAAATTTAGTCAGTTCTTGTTTACAATCAAAGATGTCGAATTTTAATGGGTTTTGAGCGCGGCATGTGGGGCATGAAAAGACCCGGACTGAACCTGCGGACAACCGAGCAAAACTTTGATGGGCTGACGTATTAAGGGGCCGCTAAACAATAATCATAAAAAAATTTGATCATTTTGTATTTAAAAATGAACTGGGGTCGGGGGCCGAATGGGTATGAAACATAATATTCTAACCATTTGCCAATAATTAGAAAAACAAAATATATTACGATGAAAATAATACGAGACTGCTTATGTTTGTACTATTATTAATTCAATAAAAAGAAACCTTATCATTTGAAACCTATAATATATTTGTTATGAACTTATGATATTTCGAATCGAATCAGACATTTTTTCGAATGGGCTGTGAGATTTTGGTTAATTCTATTTTATTCTGATGCATTTTTAACGTATAGATACTGAACGATAAAACTTTCTTTTTTCTATAGATGAAGTTTACTTACAAATAATATAATAATATAGGTAATATAGCTGTTGAACTATATATTTTACTATTCTGTATAAATAATTTTAACAAAATATGTAACGAATAATTTTAAATATGTGTGCGTGTTTGTTAGTGTGGATGTTTGCTTTTTATTTCCATAAGTATTTATTAAAATTAAATGTTTTATTAGAATATTATTGTGTACAGTCGATTTTTAATATGTGAATAATTAGATATTATTGGCAAAGTGTAGCTTCCAAATATCAAAACTAATTACCAATATGGCGGATCTATAATGGTGATGTATCCTAACTTATTTTACTTTACCTATTTCTGTAGTATGACCACATATTTTTGGAATATTTGAACATTAGATTTCAGCGCCATGTAGCAGTAAATTATTATGTTCACGAGAAATTTGTTTGGAAAATTAGTATTCGCAGAGTCATATTTCTAAATTATAGTTACCGTCTACAAAGTGCCTCTAGGTATTCACGAACAGTTCTCATGCGATAGTAAAAATCAAGTGCGGATCCAGAACTCACATTGGGAGGGGGTCATGTAACTGACTTAGCAAATACCTACAACAAATAATCTGAAAATTTCAACTAGCTACCCTTTACCGTTTGTGAGATAGAGCCTTGTGACAGACGGACGGACATCGTAGGCTCAGGAATAGGGTTCCGTTCGAAGCTACGGAACCCTAAAGACGAACAAATATGCGCTAGTTTTGAAATAAACCTGAAGTAGATTTGGTTTGGTGTCCCATTATCCTGCAGGCAGTAATAAAATTAAATGTCCTGTTTGAGTACGTAGTAGAGTTCTGATTATCCGACACACACAGAATCGCCGACAGATGGTTAGATAGACAATATTGTCGAATGATACGTAAATATTGAGTGCGGAATTAAAGAGATGGTATACCTACTTATAGAAGTTTGAAATATTATTTTGCTTATTAATACTGTCCCATAACCTCAATTTGTTACGATTTGTATACACCCGGTATGTATAAAAAATGGATGCGTGTACTTTGTACGCGCGTTAGAAGTTATACTTCTTTGGAGTGAATAAGAACTAATTTTTAATTTGCATGCAAATAATTTATTTATATATAAAATATAAAAGGACTGGAGTGAATTTATTTATATTTGTTTATATGGTAACTATGGAAATCATTAATGCTGCAACTTCATCCTGTTAAATTTTCGTGACGCGATGTGCGCGCATCGTAAAAATTCACTCTCAACATTTTTTCATAACGCGCTAAAAGAAGTATAACTTCAAAAATAGATTTCTATGCAAATACAGTAGCACACTAACTTTCTGGAAGAAACAACCTGTCAGTGAAAAAAAAATCGTCCAAATCGGACAAGTAGTTTTGTCAAAACATTACTTTAACTTTTGGTTACTTTTTGGTGGTGCGTTAATTTCTTGGAGAAGTACCTATATATTCAAACGCCTTTTTGTTAAGTTTGTATGTTGCCAAGATTAACTAGGTACCTCTGCCTACTTATGTACTTTGTGCAATATATATAATTCATAATATGATTTTTTTCTTGATTGTAAAAAAATGTTACGTAACTCCATATTGGGGGAAGTGGGGTTCTGATAATTTATTAAAAGTTGTTACTTAGAGGGGAGGGGACGGGAGTAATGCGTTTTAAAATTAATACAGTTTATTAGCAGAGACATAATATTTTATCTTATGGAACTGTGAATACTAATTGGCAATTGTTATTTATTACTTTTAAAATAAGCTGTGTTTAAGTCATTAATATGGATTCACCTTAGCTTAATGTTCAAACAGCGTTTTCTAATTAAAATGCATAATGGTAATTTATAATTATTTTATTTGAATGTGTAGGTGTACCGAATGTAAATTGGCATAATATAATAATATTAACAAAATGTTTGTAATAATTAATCCATATTTAGTTTCTTTTTTTGTGAATTACGCTGTTTTATCATCAAGCATATGTTTTAATACATTTTATATTAATTAATATTGGCTTGTCGTACAAATGTCTGTTTTAAATTATTTATTTTCTCAAAGAATTAGTACTTAATATAATATAAATATCAATATTTTTAAGGATAATTGCGTTAAGTTGTTTGAAGAACTATAATATCTTAACTTCAGTTGTAGTATTTTGACCAGACAATATTTTGAATAGGATAAGGCAAGTTTTACAGTTGCTAAATTTTACCATGATTTCCGTGATATTGCTAAAAGACTTGGAAAGTAGATTTAGCTTTGAAAGTCATTCTAAAAACCCAGCACCAGGTACCTAGCTATTTTTTAAGCGGCGCAGATTTACCGAAACGTTTTTGAAACGCATGGTAATATAGGGAATTTTATTTTACGAACATTATATCGTTATTAACAGTAAGTATTTCTTTTATACCGCCTGATATCTAAAGCCGGGTCCAGACTTTTGTCGTATCATCAGCGCTGGTATTAGCCATTCGGGCGCCCTGGGTGAAATATTCTTCGGCGTCCTTCATTTTTTATAAACTAGCATTTTGCCTGCGAAATGCGGGTCAAGCCGAGGCGACCGCATGGGTTCTCCATCTAAAGACGAAATTGTCTATCACTGTATCGTTTATTTATTCTGATCATGGCATTATGAATTATGATACATTGGTACGATAATAAACAGAACCATTGTTTTCAACCAGTATCTTTGTTTTAAATTTTTCTACCTATTTTATTCATATTTTTAGTTCCACGATTATCCCCTGTTGAGATGCAATGGTGTAGGATCGGCAAGCATTCTTGGCAATGCAGCGGCTTAGAAACGCCAAAAGATCTTGAAAGGAGCCATGCCACGTTGTCAGCTTTGGAACAGCATAGCTCGTATCCACACTGACTCAGGCGCGGACTGGCCAGGGGCGCTGGAGCATCCCGGCCCCCTCTCACTTTCAAATCCCAATAAATAAAGGAAAGATCGGATACTTTTTACAGAAAGTCAATATGGCCTCCATTTTAAAATCTGACTTCATTTTATTTTTTTGTGTCCTATGAAACTCTTAAATATCAATTTTCAAAAGGATCGAATAACTTTTACAAAAGTACTACATATGGCCACCATTTTGAAATCTGACGCCATTTTATTTTTTTTTGTCCTATAAAAAAAGTTGTCAGACACAGCGAAATTGGTGATGGTGACGTTTTTTGTCGGTTTACTCCCATGCTGTCGAGCCCACAACGTCCGTAAAAAAGTATAACTTCAAAAATTATCCCTCGGGCTCCTAAATAATATATTTTATACGAATGTTGACTGGGTATACTATTTTACATTACGTCTTATATGGTTTTATCACCATTTTTAGTGTATTTGCCATGTGGCACATACATTTTTGGCGTCGATCGGATGACGGGACCTAAGGGTCGGACCAAAATTTATCGACGTTTCACATCATCCTGAACAATTTGGTACCATTTTTAAAAGAATTTTTATGATCTACTGTAGAGTTTGCCTTATTTTATAAATAGTACGTAGATATTAGAAAAAATATAGTAAATATATAAAAAATTAAGAATATTTCTGTAGATAGTAAATAATTAAATTATATCTCGCGTATTTATACACTGTTTATGTGATTTTTTTCTAAAGAACATAAATCCACATATCAAATTTACCTAAATGAGATAATTTCTGATATCTACTGCAAATTATATAAATTAACTAAAGCCAGATGAAGTGCATTTTTTGTTTATTATAGTGTCTTGATAATAATATGTACCTACCTATTACTGTAATATTTATTGCTAATTTCATAACTTGTTCACTGAATGTGCGAGTAGAAAAAGTAGATTTCAAGAAAAAAAATTGTTCCGAAGTCGATATCATTATTTGTTCTTGAGATATGCGAGCCAAAAACAGTTCACCAACGTACGAACGAACGTACATACACACACATCTCTCTAAAATCGTGCACATATTATGTCCAAATTTTTCATTCGCGAAATCGGACCCATTACAACTTCCAATGGGAAGTTAAAAATTATAAGGTAGGGACCAAAAATGGTTTTGAAATTTAATTAAAAAACTTGTGAAATTGTAAGCCAAAGGTGCATAATTGGTTGAATTATATTTGGGCATTCAGTGATTACCAATTGCAACAGTTAGTGGCGTAGTGATTTTTTTTCCGGAACATATCACGAGACTTAACTATTTAACAATAATTGTTAAATAGTTAATATTGTCGTTATTAGCTATAGTTACTTCCAAATTTGGCGAACTCTTTTATAAAACTTTACTTTATTTCTGTATAATTTAGGCCCAAGATATCCGACGTAAGGGGCCATTCAAGTATTAGGTAAGCACTACAGGGGGGCGGGGGGATCTTTATTTTGCTTATTTTTAATGACATGGGGGATGGGGGGGGTTCTGGATGGTGATTACGTCAGCTGTATTTATTTTTTTACTTTTTCGGATTTTCTACAAAATTTAGTCGATTTTGGTTTGAACACATATTATGGCAACCCTACTTGTCTATGCTTGAAAACGAAACGCATTTTCAGGGATTCCCGAAAATAATGGATACGTTTGTTTTGTTCGTTAATATATTAAGATTATAATAACTGAATACCATGTCAATAAAATTTGCTTAAATAAATATTATGTGCGTTAAAGTCCTGTATTCCAAGCCTATTCCTTATTTCTAGACTTATAACTGCTGCTCATGAGTCAATAAAGAAACCAGAACCCATTGAAAAATGCATGTACCAATGTTTACGTAAGCATGGGAGGGGGGGTAAGAGCTTTGCTTACTTTTGCTGACTAGGGGAAGGGGGGAGGGGTAAATAGTTGCAAAAAATCTGCTTACGTAATAATTGAACGGCCCCTAATAAGAATTTATAGGGATTTCAATTTAAATCTTTAGTAACTGAAGATAGAAAATATTGTTAATCTTAGGGTTGTATTAACAGAAGATCTTAGGGGAATAAGAATCTCTTAGGTAGAAAGGAATATAAAAATGGGTCTTAAAGCGGCCTGGTAAGACCGGCAGGAAATCCGAGAAATGCCTAGTGGACCGCCAAAAAATAATAAAAGTTTAAAATATAAAAAACTGTATTTTTTGAACTCTTTTCAAAAAATTGAACTGGGGTCGGTTAAAGAAGTAATAAAATTGTTTTAAGTATACTCGCAAATTTAGCATTACCTAATGAAAAAAAATATTAAGTAGGTACTCTAACTACGCCACTTAAAAACAAAAAAAAATCAATTTAATTTTATAGAAAACATTTATTTTTTATCATTTTGTTATAAAGTTATAATAATCAATACAACTCTGTATGTTATAAAATATAAACAAAACTTTTGTCATTAATAACTGTGTTTGAAAATATGAAAAACATAACAAAATATAAAGATATACATAGACCAACAGCTTTTTTATAATATTAGTAAAATATCCTAAAATAATTTTATGTTCAATAATATATTTGATAAAATGCAACATATGTTTCACTTCACATAAATTTACACAAATTTCAACTTATATACTTATTTACTATAGTTCAGGCACCAAGAAAAGATCAAGCATGTGAACAAGACTGTGGCCACCGTAGAGATATTATAGATAGAGGAGGAAAACCACTCAAAAACGCGTCCGTGCAAAAGATAGAGATGGAGACTAGAAGTGTATTTCAATCTTCTTCTATTACAAATACATAACCATGGTTACAGATGTAAATTAACAATACCTACTATACAATTTTACATTCACAAATGCGTCAGAAAGAAGACAAGGAAAAGAGAAACTCTCCGTTTTCTAACTCTCTTTTCCAACCTGACACTGTCACCTACAGCTGTGCCTATGACTCCCCTGCTCTATCTATAATATCTCTATGGTGTCCACACTCCACAGGTGAGTTGACATCACGACATTATTGCTTTATTTGTTGTCTTTTTTTTAGATCAGTTGTAGACAATAAAGCATATGCCGACACAACAGTTTGTTTACTTGGTTGATTTTTTTTCGGTACCTAAGAATAGAACACATTTTGTTCTCACTTGATAGAAACACCAACTTTTAAAAGCCAACAATTTTTCAGATTAATTATTTAAAAAAAAAAGAGGCAGTTTGAATTAAGTATATTAATTTACCTTTTACCTACTAGTATATTTACGTCCTGGAACCCCTGGATTTTCAACTTAAACTCTATTTCTTTTGTGAAAGGTATATTGTATATTATATTATGTGAAAAAACCTTTTCTTTATTATTAAGAAACCCACTTTCTATTTACCCAGAAAAATAAGAAAGTAGTTTGATCAAATATTATTCTAGTAAACTCACTAAGCAGGCTACACTCAGCTATAGTATATTTATTCACGTTACCCGCGCAGTGTGAAAACCTGTAGAAATACATCAATGAATTGTTTAATGATGCCTTCAAAACATAAATTTATTTTCAATTATTTGCGAGAAAATTACTTACAGTATCTTATTTAGTTAACAATTAGATTAACTTTTATATTAGAAATCGTGTCCATCGTGATTATAATAAAATTAAGGAAAATCGCAGGATAGTGGACAAATATTTGATTTATTAAATTAAATGTACGACGTTTCGTTTATATATTTAAACTTTTTCAAGTACACAAAAATAACAAGGAAAAGAGAAACTCTCCGTTTTCTAACTCTCTTTTCCAACCTGACACTGTCACCTACAGCTGTGCCTATGACTCCCCTGCTCTATCTATAATATCTCTATGGTGTCCACACTCCACAGGTGAGTTGACATCACGACATTATTGCTTTATTTGTTGTCTTTTTTTTAGATCAGTTGTAGACAATAAAGCATATGCCGACACAACAGTTTGTTTACTTGGTTGATTTTTTTTCGGTACCTAAGAATAGAACACATTTTGTTCTCACTTGATAGAAACACCAACTTTTAAAAGCCAACAATTTTTCAGATTAATTATTTAAAAAAAAAAGAGGCAGTTTGAATTAAGTATATTAATTTACCTTTTACCTACTAGTATATTTACGTCCTGGAACCCCTGGATTTTCAACTTAAACTCTATTTCTTTTGTGAAAGGTATATTGTATATTATATTATGTGAAAAAACCTTTTCTTTATTATTAAGAAACCCACTTTCTATTTACCCAGAAAAATAAGAAAGTAGTTTGATCAAATATTATTCTAGTAAACTCACTAAGCAGGCTACACTCAGCTATAGTATATTTATTCACGTTACCCGCGCAGTGTGAAAACCTGTAGAAATACATCAATGAATTGTTTAATGATGCCTTCAAAACATAAATTTATTTTCAATTATTTGCGAGAAAATTACTTACAGTATCTTATTTAGTTAACAATTAGATTAACAATCAATATTGTTATTACTTCCTACACTGTAAAAATTCACTATTTTAGTGAAATTAACATAAGGACATCAGACGATATTAATCGCCATAACATGCGATTAATATCGTCTGATGTCCTTATGTTAATTTCACTAAAAAGTGAATTTGTACAGTATAGGAAGTAATAACAATATTGATTGTTAATCTAATTGTTAAATAAATTTATTTATTCATTCCTACACTGTTGCACCCACTGAAATACAGTAATGCTGGAAAGCTTATTCCCTATACCTACCAATTTGTGCGTGGAAATCGGGTAAAGACAGACATAATTAATTGGGCCACCTGTCTTTGTTTCACTCTTCTGCGTATGCGCATTACCTTTAAAATAACGTGAGGTACAGTCTTAATAGACTGTATGACAAAGACAGGTGGCCCAATTGTTTGTCTTTCTCGGCTCGCTAACAGCGCGTCAGTGCACGTTCTCGCATTACTATATTTCAGTGGTTACACCATGCTAGCAAGCTCTAAATTTCTATGCAAACTGAATAGGCGATGGAACGCCATGAAATAGAATGTACCCACTCTATCATGGAATAATTCACAATGCCTTTCTTTTCCCAAGTGGAGAAAGTATTAAACAGAACGTTTATAGACGTACAACAAAATTAAAGTTCATCTTTGCACAAAACAGTCCGCGGTCAGTTAGCGTCTTGTTTACACTTTTCGCGCAAGTGCACTAGAAATTTACATGTTCTCTCTGCACTTGTTCGGGGCGCCAAATGAGCCATTCACTTAGGACCAGATCACACACGCTACTTTTTGTCGCGCGACTTTGCGACTATGTTGCTCGAAGATCGTCAGATGTGGCTTCAGCTGCACACTCTTTGCTGAAATACACAACTGATGTATTACGAGAAATTTCGAGTAGCATGTGTGCGCTGGCCCTTAATTAACTCTAAACGCCGTTAATTCCATACAGATTGTTAAACTATGCTGGAAACGCAGGTAACGCTAGGTTAAAATTACATACTGCGCTTTCTGACAGCTACTGAATGTAAACTCTTCTAGAAACATTTGCCAAATACAATGTATATATACTAGAATAATATTTGTAGTTTATTTATTCTTCAAATATAACAGTTCTGAGTGAATCTTCACCACGTATTTCTAGCAGAGCCTCAGTTCCATCGTTGAAAGCAAATGAGACTCCGCCATCTATTACTAAACCGGCATCATAACAGCAGGATCGGACACGAATGCGTGAAGCAAAACCCCTTGGCTGTATTCCTTTCGGTGAGGGCCACACACCAGCTGATATTAAATCACGGATTGTATATCCCATTCGAGTATCATCTATGGTCATTGAAAAAAAAAAGTGATTTCCACAGTACACAAGCATCAAAAACTGCAGTCACATTGTTAGATTACACATAAAGTCACCTTTCATTTGTATAATTTGTGTATTTAAACGCCAGTGTCGTTTGCATACGAGGTAATTTTTATCTACTGTCAAAGGATTGTCTGTAGCGAACGTGTTTTTAGAGAGAGTCGACTGTATTTCAACATGCATCTGTTTTTGTATTATTTTTATATCCATCGTATTATTTTCGTTTGGCAATTTATTGACCAGTATCGTATAACAACGAACAAGAATTTCGATTAATGTGTAATCTAACAGTTTCGACTGTATGTACAAAATTTGTTGGTTTAACAGCAATCACAAACCTGCATTGAAAATCAGATTTTTATTGTATACATCGGCTAATCTTTTGGCTAATCCTTCTTCGCAAGCGTTCGGAGAATCCAAATCTAGTAGTCTTAATAATTCTGCTACAGTTTGCGTTGGCAATCGGTTCATGCTTAGATGCCATGATGTTGAACCCGTTCCGGTAGAAACACAAAGACCTGATGACTTTGTTTTTGTTACTATTTCTGAACTATTTAACGTCATTTCTAAATGGGACACTCGAGCTGACAAACATTCGCCTATAAATACCTGCAATAAATACACTATTAGTCCGGGATATTGCGTTGCAAATGAAAAAGTCGTAGTAAGCCGGCTGATTTTGATATCGATAGTTGATCTCGTACAACTAATCAGTAAACCGACCGTCAGCTGCTCAAGTAGCGGTGGGTTTGGGTGTGAGAGACTGCGAAAGTGGTATAAAAAAATTTTTTTAAGTAATAGTACGCCGGCTGAAACTTGTTTTTATAAATAGTTGACATCATTGTGAGTTGAAAAATAATCGTCAGCTGCATCGTGGAAGGGGGATTGTGCGTCAGCTGGTCGCCTGAACTTGTAAAAAAACACGTAAAATATTCCGCATTTCACTTTTTTGCACTGACAGCAGCTGAGACAATTTCGTTATCTAGGATTATGATAGCGATATGATCATAATCCTAGGTAATAGACAAAATATTATCCCGTTTAAAAATAAATATTGCAGCTCAGTAAACCCTTGCCAATCGCGGGAGATATGTTCCTAAAAAACTTCAATTGTTTCTAAATCCGCGGTTGACGAGACTAAAACATCTGAGAATGACGAGATCACGTGATGCATTGTGATGTAAATAATGAACTTTTTTGGTCGCAACGCGTGACAAAAATTGTTTAGATACGGAGACAGGAACGAATTATCTCAAAACCGCGGTTGAAAATAGATTATTGTATTAAAATATATTTTATTTTCAGAAACTTAAAATGGTGTGTGTTTTAAAGATCACCAACAGCTAAGGTTATTTGGGCCTAGCACCAATTCATATTTTCAATTCATTATTTTTTTATTTTTTTTTTAATAATAAATTGAAAATCTAATTGACACCTTTACCAGCTCTCGGGCTAGAACCCGGGAACTGGCGACTTGTAATAACTTAAAATGGTACCTCATTTAATGCTAAATAGGGTAATATTCGTCTAAGTTCGCCGCTTTCCTCTTCACACGAATTTAAAGTACAGTTTTCTTCATGCAAATCCACAGGAGTCTCATGGATCTTTCTTCCGATTAATGTGGTTCTTATACGACTTCGCATCAGCCATTTGAATGATCCCTTAAAAAAGAATAATTAATACGGTCCTGCTAATTTGAACACGCGTGAATTCGAAACTTCTTATATTAATGTGGTTGTACACACTTTATGATTTTACCTACATAAACCTAGATTTGATGCGTTTACTAGTTTTACCCGTAACATATATACCTAAATAAATAATTTGAAATAAATAGGGTTGACAACGCTGAGTTAAAAGGTAATATACCGTATACAATAATACCGCTTATACAAAGTTGAAGCCAGGTTGACGTCATAGGGGACAAGAAACATGGCGGCCAAACAGAGGGTGGAGATGAATATTATTCTCTTCTTCTTCTTTTACATATGAAATTAATTAACTGAATAAATATAGCGACTGGCTTCACTTTTAAATGCTTGTAAAGTCTCTATAACCTCTTTTGGCAATTGTGTTTTAAAGACCACCAACAGCTAAGGTTTCTATAACCTCTTAACTCAGAGGTTGACCAAAGAGTTAAAACAAATCAACCGGCACAATTTAAGTAGTAGAGAACGTGCGAAGAAGTGGCTAGAAAATCAATTTTTAACAATTCACTGCGATCTTTACCATACCTACGTCAGTTTTTTTTCTATTTTTAATTTCATGAGGTAGGTAGGTATATAAAACTATGTATTTTTATATGCATGCATAAAGTTTCGTTTTACATGAAGCCCTTTGTAAACTGAAAATCGGTATTATTATTTTTTTTTATAAATCTAATAAGCTCTGACCCTGCTGTATTCTCAAATTATGTATAATAAATAATCCAGAAAATATGCATACTTCTTGCAATTTTTCAATTGCCTCCCGTATATTTGTTGAATATTTTTTTGGTAAGCACAAATGTCCTTCCGATCTGGTAGGGTCCGAATTAAAACCAATAACAGGTTTTTTATTATCTCTTATTTTACTCGAAGCTAAAAGAAATGTACCGTCTCCTCCAGTAGGACAAATTATATCTGCCCATTCTATATCATCTTTTGTACACGTAAATCTGCAATATTGAAATATTAATTTATTATTACTATCTGAATTTTGTCATGTTTGACAAATTGTAGTGTTTAGTAGGTATTATACTGCACCTATTTGCAACTTTAACGGATATGCCCATGTTTTTCAGTGTTCCTACGACATTTTTTTCAAATCTTTTATTTAAATGATGGTAGTGCATAAGATTATCAAAATCAGTGCCTCTATTTCGTAAAATTTTTTCGAACTCATGCTCGCTGAATTTCGATAATCTATTTCTTTCAAATTCATATCTAGAAAGTTTTGAAAGAATAAGACATTTTTGAAGATTAATTGTTGGTTTCCCAACGCAATCATCATAGGAACTGTTTCTGAATGAGCGCAATTGTTGCAAAAAACTGCAACCTGTAAAGTAAAATAAATATCTAGTTTATATGCAATGTCAATGATATCGCAATAGTAATATTTGAGGCATGTGTACAGGATTTCACGTCAGTGAAAAGAGTGTGTTTCTTATAAGATTGAACGTATTTTTGAAAAAATGCGCTTACCTGTGCTCTTTTTCTTAAATAATATGCGTAATTTATACATTTATTTGGTAAGATTATCCTTTTCACAATGTCACATTTATTTTAGAATACGAATTTTATTAGCATTACAGGTTATAGCTGTCATCGAGGAATGTACTTTGGATTCTCGTGAACCGTTTCAGATCTTTATCAATTTACTTTATACGTCACTAATAAGTTAACTTCAGATTAAAAGTTTTGGTAAAAATATTTATTTAATAATTTCATTTGTCCATTTGTATTAATTTAATACATTTGTACATTGATAAATCTATATGTATAATGTTTGCAGTGTCAAACTTTGAGGTTAGTTCATACTTTTATTTTGGTGCACTAACCTTTGAGTATAAACTGGTAGATCGGTTTAATCTCTGAAGGGTAATAATAATAAAAATGGTCCCAATCAATATTTTAACAAAATTTATTAACGTAGTACAATGTTCCTTTATAATAATTGTAATAGTAAGATTTAACAGTGCAATAATTTGGAAATATTAAACATATTTACATTTGGGTGTTTTGATAGATTTTATAGTTTATATTGCTAGAATTTGATAGGTAATAGTTATAAACTAAAACATTTAGTTATTGTAGTATCGACATCGATTACTGTGATCCAGTATCCTGTTTTCATAATGGCAAATCTTAGAACACAAAACAGATTTTGAGCTCTAAAATCCGTCATTGATTAAAAACAACATATGAATCGGTGTACGATGAGAAAAATATCGTGAATAGGCCACATGTAAGAATATTGGTTGAATAAAATTGCAATTTTATTGTCAATGAACGCCATAAGAAATTTATACTCTTTAATCCTTAAAATAGGTACAGACTGATATTTTTACAAAAGAAAAACCAGATCTCTTGTTGATCATTTTTTTTATCATTGCAATTTTATCCACTAGAGTGTAGTTGTGAGCTGAACATGGTATCCGTTATAATATTTTATATAGGTGATATAATTTTGTGCATTTGAAGCTCTGCCAAAACTTTTCAATTTCCAAAAAAACCGCAAATTTCGCCAATTTTTTATGCAGCAACCAATTTGAAAGGGAACACAGGGCAACACATTCATGCACTATTTATAATCTGTAGCTATTTTCTTTTCATTTTTGTAACTGAGTTCAGATAAGGATTTCTTTTCTTTTTTTGAATGGATAAATATTTAAACTATGTTATTTAGACAAAAAGAATATAGCTTGTCTTTTGTTTGAACATGCAATACATTGTGTGGTTAGTGGCGACATTACTGATAACAATATTTCTAAACTATGTGTTCCACTTATTTCTCAAAATGGTATCTTATTAGAAAAGTCACTTTTAAAAATATTGTAGCAGTAACATTACCTAAAAGTTGTTTTCAAGTTAATAATATTTCATTTTTATAAATTAAGAAGATATCTTTCGATTTTTTAATAATGCCAAAGGTTAATTTATCTTAAAAAACGATTCTTTGAAAGTCTTTTAATTGGGTTCCTTGTTTTTGGCAGGTTTTTTTGATTATTTAATATGTAAGGGGTTGCAAGAAATAAAAACAAAAAATTCCGATTTTTTTTTGTAGGTACTACTTATAGTTTTCTTAATAGACTGTCGAGCTAAAGAATAGATCAGGTATTTTTTTCTCTTCAATTCGAGCTCTTTTATATTTTGACCTATTTAAAAATTTTAGTTCGAAAATCACCTTTTACGTAGGTACCTACTTAGTATTAGGTATATATCGACGCTAAGAATAGGTTTATTAACATAGAATTTGTTCTTTTATATAATAATAAAACACGTTTTTTTATTATTTATTTTTTTCTGAATTCTAACGGACACAAGCGCAAAATATGTCGAATAAAAAAAATAATAGCTGGATTCCATGAAAAAAAAACATTTGCACTTCAAGTATTGTTCAACTTGTCGAGCGTAATTTTGGAAACATTGGGCAGTTACTGCCAGGAACTTTCAAATTCATAAAAATTCTATAGTGAAATTTAGTTCAATTTTCATTTTAAGGTATTTGAAAACTAAAAATTTCATGAAGATCATTTTTTACTATAAATAACCTTTGTGTAACAAATATTTGAATGATAAAAGAAAAGGTTCGTAACAGTTTCGGCTGGACGCCATTTAGGAGAAGGTATAATATTATGAAGGCAACTCTTTGGCTACATCAAAACCGTGTAGCGATATTGCCGAATAGTTATTATATCCCATATACTTTTAAAAATGTATTCCCTTCTTATTTATTCACATTAGCCCATGTAAATGTTATTTTATTCGTATCTAACTCAATGCCGAAGGTGGGTGAGGTGCGAGGTCCCCAAAATTAACCCCAAAACCTGGGTTGCTGTAGCTTAATTGCGTGAATTTAGTAATTTTTTTAATACAAAACATTACAAATAAAACTTACGTTACTCGCCAATTTATAGTTAGCAACCACGCTCGGCTAATTTCGAAGTATTGTTCTGTATTCTGTGTCCTCACGCACCTAAAACCCTGCTCAAATCTTTCTACCACTCGGGAGCTGCACCCGCCCCCCAATTCTAGCTACGGCCTTTCCTATGCATATCATTTTGGTGTGTATCATTATTAGCAATAGTTGAAAATGCATATTAAAAATATAGATTGTACTCTTCGATAATCAGTTAAAATAGCGAAGGTATAAACAAGCTATAAATAACTATTTGGTTCTTAATATGGCCAAAAACAGGCTGAAGGGAAAATTTGGGCGGAAGAATAGTCGAATTATAGATTTACCCGTTCTGCATTTTTCTTTTATCATTTTTTCCTGTTTTTATAAAGTCCATGCTTTGTGATGTGTTTACATGCATGTTGTCTTAGTCGTAACCATATCATTTGGTGTGTTTGATTAATTATTTTAACTAATAAGTAATACTAAAAGATATATATTTTAATTACAATCTATAATAATGAGTGCCTGTGGTCCTATAGGCACTGATTCTTCAAATTAGATTAACATTTTTCAGAAAATTTGATTGTTTGACCGGTTTTGTTTATTCTGTTAGTAACAGTTTTTGTTTTCTTAGACTTTCATTTTTTTCATGATATGTTTAAATCTTTAATTAGAGTTTATACTGTATCACACCAAATGGTAGAAGGTTAAAAATTTAAACAATAGGTAGTGCTTTCAGCACAATCAGTGTTAGAATTTTTAACAAATTCAGAATTAAAAATCACAAAATTGGGACATCAAAATTAAGTATAAACAATAATTATTTCGTGGATTTTAGAGTTGCCGACTTTTGTTAACCATTTTTAGAGTGTTGGGTCTCCAAGTCACTATATGAATATTATGAAGTATTAGAAATACCTAGTATTTTTTTATGTCCGTCTTGTGACTTCCTGTGTTTTAACACAGGACATCAAAATATACAAGGTATTTCTAATAGATACTTCATAATATTGTGTTAACCGTTTATTTAGTGTATTTTATTTATTTTTTAATTCTTCATTTGTTTATTGTTAAATTACAAACGTGTAAAAAAAGAAAAATAATATAGAAACTTAACTATTTCTCTAAAATTTTTGAGCCTGTTTTCTAATTAGAATACTTACCCTATACTGGTATACCTAATAAGTTATATTCTTATATTTATCCGAAGGTTAAATGCAAACTTAAAAATACTAGTTTCTAGATGTTATTTTTTCTTTACAAATTTAATATCCACTTACTAGATATTATTTAGTAAGAGGAAAACAATATTGTTTAAGTTAATCTACATCTACGAATATCATGCTCCATTCTGGAATTTTCAATCGATAGATAATTCAAAATCAACAGAATATAAAAATAAGAAATTATTTACAGAATACTATCCTAAAATTTGACACATGCTTTAATGTTTTTGAATGTTACTAAAGACTCATTATTTTTACAGCAAACAAGTGTTAGTTCAAAACTTCAAAATATTAATGTCTTTTTGTACTAAAAAAATAATCTCAGAATTTATATTGAATAATTAAAGATTCAACATTCTACACAGCGGTGTTTATAATTAATTATTGACAATCGAAGACTAAAGTTATATATCGTTTTTATGTTTAAAATCGGTATTCATTATTGTAATTTCTTAATTGTTTTTCTTTTTTATTGTGAAGGAATCGATATATAAAATTAGTATAGATAAGTGTTATCACCAGTGATATTTAGTCAAGCACCAATTTTCATTAAACGTCATATTCAAAAACTCAAAATTTTGGCTACTAAAAATTTAAAAATGCTTTATTTGATTTTACTTATAGAATAAGGAATTTAAATAGCTAT
This sequence comes from Mongoloraphidia duomilia, assembly GCA_039654895.1. Lineage (NCBI taxonomy): Eukaryota > Metazoa > Arthropoda > Insecta > Raphidioptera > Raphidiidae > Mongoloraphidia > Mongoloraphidia duomilia. The sequence goes on along the minus strand of CM077521.1, from coordinate 33,106,236 downwards.
AAATTCAAAATATGCTGTATTTCCAGAATTTTTATTTCCAAAAATTATATAAAAAATATGTTTTTAATCGCATGTAAGTTATTTTAAAACGTTATTTTCTTCAAATGTTGATAATTCTTAATTTTTTATTATGTTATAATGGAATAATAATTGACTTTTTGATTAGTCGTTCGTTATTTTTTGCAAGCATGACTTTTGGGCCTTATTAATTAAGTCTCACAAAAACATGCAGTAATTATTCCTTTTCCGTAGTTAAATTCAAATAGCATTCAATTTAATTTTGTCAAAAATAAAAATGGAAAAAGGAACGAAAATAGAAAACCAAAATCTATCGCTCGTCAACTACTGAGCATGCGCTGCTGTGGCAATTAGCTATTGCAGGCAAAATGGCTGCGAGCAGGGCTGCCACTACTAGCACCGCTCGAGCAGGTGGTTGCAGTGCTGACACCCTGTTACACATGTCCTCCTCACAGAAACACATGTGGCCCGATCCGCTACTTTCCATCATGCACACGTGGTCTACCATGAATAAGTTTATTTGCAGTTGTGATGTACACGTTCTTCGCACCACCTCATATGCTGAAACAGATCACACACATTTCTGTTATCTTTGAAAAAAAATTAAAAAAAACACTTAATTTGAAAAAAATTTTTTGGTGCGGATCCCTTGAGTTGAATGTTTCACACAGCGATTTAATGAGAAGTAATGCCTTGAAACCGAATTGTTTTTCGCAAACTGTGTAAAGTTGAATTCGTCGTTGAAAAAAAGCTCATTTCCGCGATTTTACCAATCGTTATCTGAAAATCTGAGTTGAAAATAACGTTTGATTGCTAGCAATTTGGCAATAATAGTCTGAGTTTGCGCATTTGATTTCATTAATAAGACAATTTGTTAACATTTTCTTATACTAAAAGAAAAAAAATTAAAATAATAAGCGACAGCAAAAGTAACGCTGAAGATTTGTTTTGTCTTTTAACTTTTTAAGCCTGCTATCCGCTATGAGCGGAGCTGTGCTGTACCACCCTTAACGGAGACTGTAGATTATTAAGCAAGAAATTGCTTTAAATTAGAAGTTTCCAAAATTTTCTACTTGCGATCTAACATTTTTATGGAGACCCATGGGCCATGGTATGTCAGTTGATAGAAGATAAAACATATAAGAATTAAAAACGTGATTTGGCCTAATAGTCCATTGAAATGTTACATTTTTTTAGGCTATAACCTTGCATTTTTGGTAGGACAAGATTTTTTTTACCGTTGCGTAGGGGGGCCGGTGTATGTTTAAAATTGAGTTTTCGGGGTCGTCGACCACCCTATTTGGCCGCCATCTTGAAAAAGGGGTGCTAACAGGTTGTGCACTATATCTCCGTATCTACTTAACGATATGTCTTACAGAAAATTAGTAAAGACATTTTTTTGTTTAGAGTCGAATTATCTCAACTTTACTAGAGACACTTTTTGTCGTAAATTTAATAATTAAAACGATATGCCTTATAGAAGATAGAATATTTTTTGTTTTTCTGTTAAAATTTAGAAAAAAAAATATTTTTTTTCTTTCAATTTTAGAAGGAAAAACAAAATATTCTATCTTATATAAGGCATATCTTTTTAATTATTAAATTTACGACAAAAAGTATATCTAGTAAAGTTGTAGATAATTCGATTCTAAACAAAAAACGTATCTACTAATTTTCTGTAAGAAATACCGTTACGGAGATATAGTGAAAAACCTGTTAGCACACCTTTTTCAAGATAGCGGCCAAATGGGATGGCCACCGACGCCGAAAACTCAATTTTAAACTTACATCGGCCCCCCTACGCAATTGTAAAAAAAATTTTGGCCTACCCAAAATGCAAGCCTAATATAACATTTCAATGGACTATAATTGAATTAGACTTACATATTTTAAAGACACCTACATAATTATTACGTCCATTGCTTATTGCAAAGTACTTAGCACTCATAACAGAGCATAAAATAACATATAAAGTAGGCAGCACTAGTGCCGCCTAGTGACGAGTTTGTGCCACCTAGTGAAAGTCGATTGTGCCGGCGGCGCAAGAGTTAGAATTTTAATTTTTCGACATATACTGTATCTGCAGTCTGCACACTACAGTATGAGGCCGAGGGGTAGACGCGTTTATTCGCTATGTGCAACATCAAAGTCGAGACATCTAGCGGCATTAATCGGCGTGACCACTGCCACTTTTATACATTATGTCAAATGGGACAACCAGTAAAAAGTGAATTAAAATTAAAATTAATTATAAAAGTAAAAAGTATAAATGCCATATTAAAAACGGGTTTTGAAAAAATAAATCATACTATAAACTTTCAACCTCAAACTGTGTCAAAGGGTAAAGGTGTAGCTGAGGCTAATCATGGAATTGATGTTGAAGTACTGAGACAAAATGGAAAAAGCTATTTGATTCGAGCAGCTGTAATTAGGCAGACTTCAGTAACTTCTGAGCCTTATTCTGTTAAAGTTTATGTAAGTTCTCTTATATATTAACAGTAGTTTTTAATTGTTATTATTTCTAATGTAATTAAATAGTACAATTTTATCTGTCACATTTGTCATATATATAAAAGAATATTATGTCTTATTTTATTAATTTAATAACAAAATTCAAGTTGTAATTTTATAAAAATTATTAAATTTCATTATTCTTATATTTATTTTATATTAAATATATATTTTCATAGTGCGTTCACACTAATTTTTTTGGAACATTATTGTGAATGTACAGTTAAGGTTATGATACTCACTTCTGCTTTCTCACGATGGAAATCCATTTTTCTCTTTGAATTAACTTATGCTTATATTTTGGGAAACAATAAAAGCTAACATCACTATTTTTTGATGTATTATTACAATCAATAATGCAGCATTTACAAATTGTAATTTTTTACTTTTGATTTTATACCAGTACATGACGTCACTGACGTGCCCTAAGAATGCCAGCTTTCGCCGCTAAGCGCGCACGGTCGTTCAGCGCCTCCCTTCCAAGCAGCTGCACATAGCGAATAGAGTTACATTACTTATTGCATTCATTCATATCTTTTTTGTAGTGTCTTGCTTTTTTACTGTTTTGTGCAGGTTAAGATTCAAAAGACACCACACTATAGTTTTTAGTTTTTTATTCATTAAATATCTTTAATAAAATGTACTATGCTTTAAAATTGCGTATTTTTTAATTATCCTTGACGCATTGCCACTTAACTCTCGAACTCTAGTGCCGCCCCATAAAAATTTCTTAAAATATGCTCCGACTCATAATGACCTCTACCGTCGAGCGTCTATAGTTTAGAATATCTAAGTATTTTGTGTTGGACTTTTTAAATTTCTAAACATTTGTTAAATTGAGTGATATTTACGCGACCCATTCAAAATATCGCAACCTCGAAGTTGTTCGCCAAGGTTTTAATTAGACGTGCTATTTAAAACAATGCATTACTGACTCCGTTAACGGTATAGTAGACGGCAGACTTTAAAGTAGTGTTTAAAATAAAAAAAAAAAAACTTTGGTAAAGCTAAAGCCTGATTGCGCCGCTCATTCTTATATTTTAAATCGCAATTTTTTATATAGTGACAAATCAGATATTCAGACTGAAGGCCAAGATGAAGTTTAAACAGAACTTAAAATTTAAGTATAAGTGGTGCAATTGAACCTAGAAAGCTCAAGCACAGATTTGTAGAATAGTAAGCATTTTTTTCAAATGAAATTAAAAAGAAAACTATTACAAGAATAAAAAAAATATTGACTGCGTTGATTTTTTTTACTTCGTATTATAAAAATTGGAATCGTTATAAACTGGCTTTGCTATACAACCGAAATGGATGATAAAAAGCGTCAGTTTAAAACAATTTTTATAAAAAGTTTTGAATCTAGATTGGTGGTCTAATTTGGCATGCTAATATTTTTTTAATATTTTCGTAAAACATGCAATGAACAACACTTAACTTTAATTTTATAACTTTAAAGAAATTTGAAAAGGTCGGTAAGTCTTAAAAATATTTCATAGATAGGGGGTTAATAGTAAGAATCACGGATTTATTATTGTTACACTCAATTTGTAGTGTCAAGGATTCTTTTAATTTTTTTTGTTTTTATAATTTGTGTGGTAATTTTAGTCCTGGGATATTAGAATATCAACATATAATTTATAATAAAAACAAATCTCACGACTAATGAAATTTTTAAATGTGTTCGTAACAGTTATTTTTGTCTCGAATTTCAAAATTGTATACTTCTAAATCCTATTAGCCCCAAAATCTGTGGGCCTGTAGTCCTTACTAAGACAAGGATTTTCTAAAAAAAAATCATTTAAATCTACTTCAATTTCCTTTTACATGGAAGTAAAAAGTCATCTAATTAAATAACTACAATAAACTGTTTCAATCATTGCTGTCGGGAATCCTTGACTTTACCCTATTAAGAAGATATTTATTAACCATGCATATCACTTTCAGAAACTGAAATGTATAAATCGGCTTTTATTACATTATGATTAGATGAAGCTTTATGATCTTATTTTTATACAGGGTGTCCAAGACTTGCGTTGTCGGCCGATATATTGATTTTGGGTGAAGATAGAAAAAAAGTTTTAATACAAAAGTTGTATAAATTTTAATGGTCTATAACGTAAAAATATTTTCAATTATACAGCCTGTCCCATTTAAGCGTGGCAGACCCAAGTTATGTTTTTTTTAACCTAGCACCCTGTTTTTATTTATTGTTTCAATTCTGTGCCTAAATGTGAATAGAAATTGTAAGGAAAGCCATGCTCGAAAATTCAGTAATTTTTGAGTTATTCAAGTTTTTTAGAAATTTTTGACACATGCAGACCTTTACCTAAAATTCGACATAGCCAAAACAGAAACCTTTATCAAACTGAAATTTTGAGGATCAATAGATAATAAACGAAAAAATTAATGTCTGTGCTAAAAAAATAATTTATTATACAGGGTGTTCAAAATAATGTACTTCTTTTACCTAACTTCAATCACGTGTAACTTTTGATTGTTAAATACAACGAGGTTATTTTTTTGCTGGAATTGTATTCTTTAGGATATTTACTAACACTTTTATTAAGGGTTCTCTATACCTAAACCTAATATTTTCGTATTTATTACAATTTGAATGTAATTTTCACATATTTTCACCTTTCACAGAAAATGTCGCAGTGTGCTGTGAAATATTTTTATCATATTTTTTTTAATACCTATGTATACAGGGTGTATTGATAAGTTCTACACTTAAACCTAACAGTTTTTCAGATAATTGCCGTTTTGTCCAAAAAATTACATATTTAGATATTATGTTATAGTCATATTTTATTTATTTTAATTGTGGAAGTATGATTTTTTTTAAATAAATTCCTTTAATTTTTCTTTTTCTTTAATAAAATACTTTCATTTTTATTAAGCATGTTTTATAACTATCTCTAATACTTAGTTTTCTAATTTTTCGTGTTTTTTTTTATTTCTTGTTTAAAAAGAAAATTAAAGGAATTTATTAAAGGCAAAATCTTACTTCCACGATTAAAAATAAATAAAATATGACTTTATAGCATAATACCTGAAAATGTAATTTTTTGGACATAACGGCAAATTTCTGAAAAACTGTTAGGTTTAGGTGTAGAACTTATCAATACACCCTGTATTAAAAAAAAATATGATAAAAATATTACACAGCACACTGCGACATTTTCTGTGAAATGTGAAAATATGTGAAAATTACATTCAAATTGTAATAAATACGAAAATATTAGGTTTAGGTATAGAGAACCCTTAATAAAAGTGTTAGTAAATATCCTAAAGAATACAATTCCAGCAAAAAAATAACCTCGTTGTATTTAACAATCAAAAGTTACACGTGATTGAAGTTAGCTAAAAGAAGTACATTATTTTGAACACCCTGTATAATAAAATAATTTTTTTAGGACAGACATTGATTTGTTCGTCTATTATCTAGTGATCCTCAAAATTTCAGTTTGATAAAGGTTTCTGTTTTGGCTATGTCGAATTTTAGGTAAAGGTCTGCACGTGTCAAAAATTTCTAAAAAACTTGAATAACTCAAAAATTACTGAATTTTCGAGCATGGCTGCCCTTACAATTTCTATTCACATTTAGGCGCAGAATTGAAAAAATAAATAAAAACAGGGTGCTAGGTTAAAAAAAACATAACTTGGGTCTGCCACGCTTAAATGGGACAGGCTGTATAATTGAAAATATTTTTAAGTTATAGACCATTAAAATTTATACAACTTTTGTATTAAAACTTTTTTTCTATCTTCACCCAAAATCAATATATTGGCCGACAACGCAAGTCTTGGACACTCTGTATAACAAACGCAAATACACAGTACGAGATTCTGACGAGTTATCGAAAGTTTTGGCAAAGAAATCATTAAATCATTGCCATAACTACTATTTACTTTTCGAGCTTTTATACTTATGGCTGCGAATGGAAAAATGACAAGAAAATGAGGATAAAGTAGACAACTTTGTATAAAGAAATCATCTCGATGCTTTCCTGTGGACTGATTGGGAAAATCATGGAAAAGCTTAGTGAAGCTGTCCGATATAGGAATTATTTTTCTACGAGAGATATTAGGGAAAACTTCTGAGCTACGTCTACTCACGCCAGGATTTGAACCTGGCACCTTTCTAATGCGTGTCTAACACTCTTACCGCTAGACTGTTCGATCGATTATAATAATATAAATAAATAAAAAAAGTGAACATACCATAATTACATCATAGGGTTTGCATTCCATTGAGACAAGAACATTGCACGTTGCACGTTAAAATTGCCACAAAATCAAACAAATTCGTTTGATTAATTAATAATACACAGGGAAGAAGGCATAAGCATCCGATGAATTCAGGAACACAGAAAAGAATAGAAAAATATTTTGAAAGTAGGTCTGAAAACCATCGTTACAAAGATAGCAGTAATGAGTACGAGACAGAAGTAAAATTTTATTTTTGTCTCGCAATGATTAGTGTCTTGTATTGAGTGAAATTGGTAGGTACATATTATATTTCATGATGATTTTTCTTTCTTTTTTCAGCTTTAGATTCCGTCCTAGATGTTTTGGCTGATTAATACCTCTGCCACCGTGTATACATTTATATAAAAAAAACACCGATCTAAATTCAAAACTGGTCGAATACTTACTGCCATTACCTGATTTAGCATGCCTAACCATTTTAACACAACAGCCGTTGCACGTGAGTAGGGGCGGTTGATCTCTCGGTAGTGCCGTGTAATTGAATGGGTCTTTGCATCTTAGGTCAGTCCAACTGTCGCATTCGTAACAATAGATCTGGCGAGCTGTGAACAGACAAATCATTCGGCAGCCATGTCATTCATATAAAGATTTTATTGGAGACAATCGATATTTTAATAGTCCTGTCGTCCGTGGACATTTTAATTACAAAAAAAGTTACCGTTTGCCTTTGTCAAATTGTTACAAATTACACCATTGTCAATACAAAAACCCACGTCTCACAGATCGCAGCCCACCGTAACCATATTTAAAGATTCATTTTGTCGGTGACAAAAATTTGGAAAAAATGGTATATACTAGTTCCGAAATAAGTGTCGAAGTTTTAAAAATTTGGGAGTTTGTAGATTTCAATGTCCTGAATGAAATGAGAAAAAATACAAAATTTGATAGCAGCCGCCGGGGCCGCCATATTGGAAAAATGGTGCAAAAGCAGTTTCTATGTAATATCTCGCTTCGGGTGCCTCATACGGCAAAAAGGTTTTATGAAAATAAAATTACATTAAATTTTCTACAAAAAATGTCTTATACATTTTTTTTCTAAACTGAATAGTTTCGATGCAGCAACTGAGCGAAATCTAGCATTAGTGACAAAATTATGATTTATAGGCGCCAAGTTGAAATAATGTACAAACATTCCTACAAGAATTTTTTTTTACATATGGACCCTTAGAGGTTTTTAATAAATTCTGAAATTTTCTCCTCATTTCATTCAGGACATTGAAATCTACAAACTTCCGAACTTATTTCGGAACTAGTATACCATTTTTTTTAATTTTTTGTCACCGACCATAGTTACGGCGGTAAAACTTGTGTTTTTGTATCGACAATGGCGTAGCCTGTAACAATTTCACAAAGGCAAACGCTAGCCTTTTTTGTATTTAACATGTTCACGAGGCACGGGCGACAAGACTATAATGGCCTCTTTCTGACAACAGCGATATTTGTAAAATTCATAGTTACCAGCCATTTTTCTAAATTTTTGGTATATCAATGTTAATGAAATGATGTTAAATCTAACTGCAGTGTTGGCACTTTCTAGTGTTACGTGTAGAGATATGAATATGTCAATTCCAGGCTAAAATGATAATTAAATAAAATATGCTGTTTTTATATTCTTCAAGAGCTGACAAATTTTTTGAGAACGATAAATATGTTATGCACAAAATAAAGCGGATTTTCTTACTCTTTTAAAATAGTGTCTTTAAACTTTAAAGTGTCGGTTTTTGACTGTGATATATTTTAATAATTAAATTAGTAAGATTATAATTACTCACAAAAAGCCATTGGGAATCTAAATGGATTATGTCGGTGGTCCAACAATATACTAATGGCTAAAGGTGTCCTCAATAGAAAACAAAACGAATTTCTTTTAGTCACAGACAGTTCTCTACTTACGTAAGTGCATATTCTCGGAACTCTTTACATATGTCGGTTTACTCCCCATTTCGCAAAATGTAACATAGCTCTTATCAGGGACGAGTCACATAGAAAACAAATTAAATAAATATTTACCACCAATCATTACTAAAAAATTATAAAAAAGGTAACTAACACGAGAAAAATAGCAGTATAATATGTATTAGGTATACAAGAGGCGCTCTTTGCAAGACACACGTGAGAGCTGGGAAGGGGATGCCGCTTCCTTTGGCTGATTACTACGTCAATTTGCACATAATTTGATTTTCGTAAGTTCTAGCCGTAAATATTGAGTAGGTCAGGAATTATTTACGTAAGTCGAGACCCGTCTGAACTTTGTTTTTAAATTACTTATTTTTTCTACCACAATATTTTTCATACATTTCAATTTTCATGCACACAATATTGGTACAATACACTTATGATAAAAACGTAAGTGGCGTAGATATTGCTTTGTTTTGAGAGAAATATGTAACAACGAAAAATAAAATCCCTGTCTAGCGTCCAAAAACTGTTGTTATTTTTTATAAAATATGAATTTCAATGATATCAATGGGCTAAACCAGCGAAGTCAAATTATTGCTGGGTTTCTATTACGACGTTAAGCCTTAAATTTAGATTGAAGAATGTCATTTATTTTCAATTTAAAGATCTCCATTTAGTTGAAAACAAATGACAATTATTATAAATCTAGATTTAAGGCTGAAATTAGTAAATACCAAAAACTACCTAAAAAAATAATTATTTATAGGTACTTATTAAATATTATAAAATATCTAAAGCGAGATAAATATAGTGACTGAAAAATATATAATGTCACCAATTGTCAGATTCGAACCTGAGAACTGGAAGAAATAAACATTTTTTTATTAAAATGGGATCTTTGACGTCATAGCTACGCCACTACAAATATTGTTAGTGATTTTAATAATTACTCACTTTGACATTCAGCGTATGTTAATGGTATTACAGCTAGCAGTATTGCAACTGAAAATGTCGAAAAAGCCATATATAAAATTATTATTATTAAAGATCGTTATTATTCTTATATACGACATATTACGTAATTATTAACAGCCATAAAGAAGAAGTTTGGATTTCTACTTGTAAAATATGTGATCAATTTAAACTATATCCCGTTTTATTTGCGCAGAAAAAGAAACACTAATTGCCATATGCATGAACGTCGATTAACAAGTAAACGTGAGGGCAGTATAGCCTAGTGGTTAGCGTGCTTAGTGCCGCAACCTCTGGACTGGACTGCCGTGGGTTCGAATCCCACCTGCGCTCATGGATGTTTTGTGATGTTATTTAGTTTTAAGACAGTTGTTATTTAGTGTAGTTGAAAGACGCTAATGACCTGAGATGTCGACGCGTCTATAATCTACAATAAATAAAAAATTAAATAAGTAAACGAGAATTTGATTTTCGATAATCGGAGAATTAAATTCAAAGTAAACTTAAACCTGTTAAAATGGAGTGGTTAAACAACGAATTAAAGTTACTTTTCGTTGAAGTGAAAATGTCTGTATTATAATTTTAAGTTAATGAACAATACAGGAGCACATATTAATAAAATATAGGTATAAACATAATAATATATTGTAATAGTAGACTGTATTATTGTATATCTAGTTGCGTAATGAGGTAAATTACTCACGAGTTCTGACAGTATGTTCAAACGAGCGCCGGCGAGTTTTAACAGTCACATGAATCATAATACTAGTGCGCACGAGATATACAGGGTATATACAGGTTAGGAAGATACAAGATCGGTTAAATTAAAGAAACGTTCGGCTTTTTCATGACGATTTAACTATTTAAGGAGTCTTAATAACGGTATTAACAATACAATCTGTCTTTTTTGTAATAATTGTTTCAAATGTTTTTCAAAGTAAGTATTCATTATTTCGTAAAAAAACTTACTTCACAAAAAAATTTAAATTTCCGGAAAAATGGTTATGTTAGTTACCAACCGATCTGAAAAGCTAATTTTGTGGTCTACCTATGGTGTGAAAGTTCAATATGGTGGCCATAAGAAATAAAAAAGTTGACTATTGCAGTTGAAATCTATATACACTTGCGTGCATAGAAATCGGCCCACTGTTAACTTTTGACTTTAACTATATTTTTTTAAGGAACTATTTATCAGATCAAAAAAGACTATATGCTGTTTGAAAGACAATTTTATATGCTTCGATATTAGTCTAAATTTATTAAATTTGTTTCGGCTTCTTAGGCTTAAAATTGTGAAATTAATGCATGTAACAAATTAACTTTTTTATTACTAAAAGAATTATGGTTAATAGACAAAGATCTAAATTAACTCTTGATTTTTAGGCGCGATCTTAGCGAAGCTAGAAGCGCCTATATACACTCGCTTTGTCTGTACGTCTGTGAATCTGTGAATCTGTGAATCTGTAACGGATTTTTTGTATCAGTCGTACAGCCCAAACGGGTTAACCGATTTTAAAAAACTTTTTTTTGTTCGATTCCTCTCGGGGTCTATTTGATCCTAACGTCGCCCGATTTTTGAATTTTGGCCCCAGAGGGGAGCAAAATAGAAAAAACGGTGTTTTTTGCTTATAGTTTGCTCAATTTAAGTCAGATCGATTTGAAACCTGTCTTAAACGAAAGAGCAGAAAATTTTAGATAGATTTCATGTATAATATTGTGTCAAAACAGTTTTTTTATACAGATTTATATGATTATTAAACTAAATAAATGCGACTTTATCTAATAAATCGCGAACTTGTTTCGGTTGTCCTTGTCTGTTGCACAGTGTGATATGGATATTGGAAGATAGCGTATGCTCTGTCTTATATTGCATTATTTCAATATAGTTATTCAATTTTTTGACTGCTGATGTTTGAATTTAAGTTTAAAAACCCTGGCCTACTGAGTTAAAATGACGTGTAACTAATTATTGACGTCGATCGGATCGGACCAAAATTTCTCGACGTTCATCATACCTTCCCGAACAATTTGACTTTCTCTGTCTCTATGTCCCTTTGTACGCTTATAACTCAAGAACCACTGATCCGATTTACATGATTTTTTTTTCAAGTAAATAACTTCTTATGCGACTGCGAGTTTTAAAATATTCTGGCATCACGCAAAAGCAACCGAACTGATTCTCAAATAAAAACGTGTGTTCTGGCATCCCGCAAAAATAAGTAGGTAGTAGATGCTTTGTTTTTTAAACGGTGGTTTTATTTAGCTTGATCCCGTATATTTGTTACAAATCTTGCGATCGATTGAGTTGAAATTTTGCACACATGTGTAGCTCCGGTGACAATACAATATTATGATAACTAGCTGACCGGCCCGGCTTTCTGAATTTTCACCCACTTCCCGTGATCCGATTGAGTTGAAATTTTGCACACATGTGTAGCTCCGGTGTAAGAATTATCAGATCCTTTTGAAAATTGATATTTGAGAGTTTCATAGAACACAAAAAAAAATGACGTCAGATTTCAAAATGGCGGCCATTTATACTTTTTTGTAAAAATTATCCGATCCTTTTGAAAATTGATATTTGCGAGTTTTATAGGACACAAAAAAATAAAATGACGTCAGATTTCAAAATGGCGGAAATATGTAGAACTCCTTTCTAAAAATTATACGATCCTTTTGAAAATTGATATTTGAGAGCTTCATAGGACACAAAAAAATAAAATGACGTCAGATTTCAAAATGGCGGCCGTATGTACTTTTTTGTAAAAATTATCCGATCATTTTGAAAATTGATATTTGAGAGTTTCATAGGTCACAAAAAAATAAAATGACGTCATATTTCAAAATGGCGGCCATATATACTTTTTTGTAAAAATTATCCGATCCTTTTGAAAATCGGTATTTGAAAGTTTCATAGGACACAAAAAAATAAAATAGCGTCAGATTTCAAAATGGCGGCCATAATATGTACTTTTTTGTAAAAATTATTCGATCCCTTTGAAAATTGATATATGCGAGTTTTATAGGACACAAAAAAATAAAATGACGTCATATTTCAAAATGGCGGAAATATGTAGTACTCCTTTGTAAAAATTATCCGATCCTTTTGAAAATGGATATTTGAGTTTCATAAGACACAAAAAAATAAAATGACGTCAGATTTAAAAATGGCGGCCGTATGGACATTTTTGTAAAAATTATCCGATCCTTTTGAAAATTGATATTTGAGAGTTTCATAGGTCACAAAAAAATAAAATCATGTCAGATTTCAAAATGGCGGCCATATATACTTTTTTGTAAAAATTATCCGATCCTTTTGAAAATCGGTATTTGAAAGTTTCATAGGACACAAAAAAATAAAATGATGTCAGATTTCAAAATGGCGGCCGTATGTACTTTTTTGTAAAAATTATCCGATCCTTTTGAAAATTAATATTTGAAAGTTTCATAGGCCACAAAAAAATAAAATGACGTCAGATTTCAAAATGGCGGCCATATATACTTTTTTGTAAAAATTATCCGATCTTTTGAAAATCGGTATTTGAAAGTTTCATAGGACACAAAAAAATAAAATCATGTCAGATTTAAAAATGGCGGCCGTATGTACTTTTTTGTAAAAATTATCCGATCCTTTTGAAAATTGATATTTGAGAGTTTCATAGAACACGAAAAAATAAAATGACGTCAGATTTCAAAATGGCGGCCATATGTACTTTTTTGCAAAAATGATCCGATCTTTTTGAAAATTAATATTTGCGAGTTTTATAGGACACAAAAAATAAAATGATGTCATATTTCAAAATGGCGGTCATAGGTATATATTTCTTTGTAAAAATTATCCGATCCTTTTGAAAATTGATATTTGAGAATTTAATAAGACACAAAAAAATAAAATGGCGTCAGATTTCAAAATGGCGATCAAATAATAACTTTTTAATTGTATTATTTATATCTTTGATAAATTCGGTTTTCAATAAACCTAAACATCGTTTTGAATGCTATAATTGTGGGAAGCGAGGCCATTTTTCCAAAGAATGTCGTCTTCCAAAGAAATCAAATAATAGAAAACCTCGACAAGAAGGTGCAAATATGTTAGCATTTAATGCAGAAGTCAGTTCGTGCGAAGCTGAAGAAAACACTTGGATTCTTGACAGTGGTGCCTCTGCACACATGACATTTAGAAAAGATTTTTTTGTAGAACTTACAGAATCTAAACAGAAGTCACTAACCTTAGGAAATAAACAATCTGTGGAAATATCTGGTATTGGTAAAGTGTTCATAAAAAGGTGCGTTGATGGACAGTGGGAGAATAGCGTACTAAATGATGTATTGTATGTTCCGAGTCTGCGAAGAAACTTGTTCTCAGAAGGTGTGATAATGCGTAAAGGTTACACCATAATAAAGAAAGACACAAGTGCACTAATTTATAACGAAAATAAATTGGTGATGACTGCACAAATCAAAGAAAACAATTTATACGAACTGAAAATAAAAACAGTGGTTCCAAACACCACTTGTAATGTGGTTCAAAATAATCAAAGTGATATTAGAAAGTGGCATGAAAGACTGGGGCATATCAATTTGAAACAAATAAAGAATATGAGTGCAAACAGTGTTGTTGAAGGATTAAAAGTCAATGACAAAACTGAAAATGATTTTGTTTGTGAAGCATGCGCATATGGGAAGCAGTGCAGATTCTCGTTTCATAAATCTGAACGAGGAGAATTACAGCCTGGTAACTTAGTATACAGTGATGTATGCGGACCTATGAGCCATTCGTCAATTCAAGGTTCGAGATATTTTGTATTATTCAAAGATGCTGCTACAAGTTACAGGCATGTATATTTTATCAAAAACAAGAGTGATGTCATAGAACTGTTTAAGAAATACAATGCTTTAATCAAAAATAAGTATAGGCACAATGTGGGGATTCTTCACACAGATAATGGAAAAGAATATGTAAATAAAGCTTTCAAAGAATATTTAGATAAAGAAGGCATAATTCATGAGTGTACTGCTCCGTACACACCTGAGCAAAATGGACGCGCTGAGAGGGAGATTCGAACAATTGTGGAAAGTGCTCGATCAATGTTATATGCACGAGATGTGGCACTGAACTTATGGGCTGAAGCCGTAAATTGTGCTGTTTACATATTGAATAGAACTTCCTCGAGCCAGACTCCTAATAAGACACCTTTTGAATTATGGAATGGTATGAAACCTCAATTAGGTCATATTAAAGTGTTTGGTAGCACTGGTTATGTTCATATTCCTGACCAATTGAGAACAAAGTGGGATAAGAAGAGTGAGAAAATGATACTAGTTGGGTATGACAATACCAATTACAGAATGTATAATATAAATACAAAACAAATGAAAGTATCAAGAAATGTCATCTTTGAAGAAAATTTGGTTCCAGAAATAAGAAAAAACATATCAAAAATACACATTATTGATGAAGAGAAGAAAGAAAATGAGAACATGGAAACTGAAATGACAATTGAAGAAGATGTTATATCTATAGAAAATGAAGATAGCTTATCAAGTGTCAATAGTGATGATACTGCTTATGAACCATCTCAAGAAATAGAAGATACGGGACGTCTCAATATGAACCTGCGACCACGAAGAAATAGACCTCTCGAAGCAAATCTTGTTGAGCTCTCATTACCTCAAACATACGAAGAAGCGATGAAAAGTTCACAGAAGAAAGAATGGTGTAAGGCTGTTAAAGAAGAACTATCAGCACTTGAAGAAAATAGGACTTGGACTGCAGTTAAAAAGTCTGACCAGAGAACACTGACCACAAAATGGGTTTTTGCGATCAAGAAGGATGTGAAAGGTAAAATCACACGTTACAAGGCTCGTTTATGTGCACGTGGGTATAATCAAATAAAAGATGTCGACTATCGAGAAATATTTTCTCCAACAACAAGGTATGATTCTATAAGAATTATTTTGTCAATTGCAGCTAAGTATAATTTAGAAATTCAGCAATTTGATGTAAAAACTGCGTTTCTAAACGGATATCTTGAGGAAGATATTTATATAGAAATACCTGAGGGTGTATTAATAAATAATGATTATGTTTTGAAATTAAATAAATCTTTATATGGGTTGAAACAGGCATCTAGGTGCTGGAACAAAAGATTTACTGAATTTTTAAAGAAATATGGTTTTGTACAATCTCAAGCTGATAATTGCATATATATAGGAATTTTTAATCAAATTAAAGTATTCTTAATAATTTATGTTGATGATGCACTTGTAGTATCTTCAAGTCAACAAGTTATTAAAGAAATAATTGAGTATTTAAAGCAAGCATTTAAAATTAAAGAACTAAACTTAACATATTTCGTAGGTATGGAAATAGAAAGAATGAATGATTGTATTTGCATTCACCAAAGAGATTACATTGAGCAAATTATTGAGAAATTTTATATGAGTAATGCAAATCCTGCTAGTACTCCAGCAGATGTGAATGTTGTTATTTCAAAGAATGTTGATGAAAATATTGTAAAGTTTCCTTATAGAGAAGCTATAGGTTCATTGTTATTTTTATGTTCTGTTTCAAGGCCTGATATATCATATGCTGTAAATGTTTTAAGTAGATATGTAAACAACCCGAGTGAACAACATGTAAATGCTGTAAAACGTGTAATAAGATATCTAATTAATACTAAAAATTTGTTCATAAAATATGGAGAAAGCAATGATTTTATCGGATACTCAGATTCTGATTTTGCAGGCGATGTAGATACTCGTAAGTCTACTACGGGTTACGTATTTAAAATGAACGGGGGACCGATCACATGGTCTAGTCAAAAACAGAAAACCATTGCTCTCTCTACTACGGAGGCAGAATTTGTAGCTGCTTGTGAATCTGCTAAAGAGATATTGTGGTTACAACAATTATTATTAGAATTAGGTGAAAATTATGACTGTGTGTCGCTATGTGTTGATAATCAGAGTGCAATCAGATTAATTAAATATACAATGTGTAAAAAGCATAGCTTCTGTCGGGTGTCTTACGACACATCATGACTTTTTTATTTAGCCGGTTCCGAGTAACGCTTAATAGTCAACCGTTGCTATGGAAAATTGTTTAAAAAATTCACTGTACTATTTTTTCTATGTAATCCAATACATATTTATATTAGGTCTAATGGCTCATAGCCTACTACAAAATTATAAATCTTCTTAGTGTTATTTTCCCTATGTTCAATAAAACCGTTTACACACAGTTCCTACATGAATATCGCGCCTTGTAATTCTTGAATTACTTGTATGCTCCAAAATTTTTAATAATTAGGTTGACTTCCTCTTGCTCTAATAACATCTCTCATACGATTAGGCATAGATCTAATCAAGTTCAATATTGATTCTTGTGGGATGTTAAGCCTATCTTCTTTTACTGCAACAATAAGCTGTGGGATCGAGATAGGGCACGAATTTTTCGTTTCAGCTCATCCCATAAATGTTCAATTGGGTTTAGGTCGGAATTGCATGCTGGCCCCTCCATAACCCGAAAACCGACTTCTGTAAAGTAATCTTGCACGAATCTTGCGGTGTGCGGTCTTGCATTATCAGTCATAAAATTAAATTCGTCTCCAATGTAGTCGACGAGGGTGGCTATTAGTCAGTGGACAGTTAGACGCAGTTAGACGGAGATTGCAGGAAAGTAACCTGATCTCTAAAACACCAGCGATTTGTCCAAAAATTACCGCAGCTTATCGTCAAGCACGCCTACGTTTTGCACAAAATCATCTGAATTGGACATTGGAACAGTGAGAGTCTGTTATGTTCTCGATGAGACCAGGATATGCCTCTATGGTAGCAACCGAAGAAGAGATGTGTACCAGAGACCAATAGAGCAATTTGCAGAATGCTGCATTGAAGAGCGGATAACTTGTGGAGATGTTTTCTGCATGATCTGGGGTGAAATTTCTATGGGAGAACGAACTGACTCTGCTTTCATCCGTTGGGACGACCGTGGTCACGGGAAAGGAGGTTTAACGGGTGCTAGGTACATCGAGGAGATTTTAGCAGCTAATGTGGTACCTTACGTCGACTACATTGGAGTAAATTTAATTTTATGACTGATAATGCAAGGCCGCACACCGCAAGATTCGTGCAAGATTACTTTACAGAAGTCGGTTTTCGGGTTATGGAGGGGCCAGCATGCAATTCCGACCTAAACCCAATTGAACATTTATGGGATGAGCTGAAACGAAAAATTCGTGCCCTATCTCGATCCCACAGCTTATTGTTGCAGTAAAAGAAGATAGGCTTAACATCCCACAAGAATCAATATTGAACTTGATTAGATCTATGCCTAATGGTATGAGAGATGTTATTAGGGCACGAGGGAGTCATCCTAATTATTAAAAATCAAGAGTTAATTTAGATCTTTGTCTATAAACCATAATTCTTTTAGTAATAAAAAAAGTTAATTTGTTTCATGCATTAATTTCACAATTTTAAGCCTAAGAAGCCGAAACAAATTTAATAAATTTAGACTAATATCGAAGCATATAAAATTGTCTTTCAAACAGCATATAGTCTTTTTTGATCTGATAAATAGTTCCTTAAAAAAATATAGTTAAAGTCAAAAGTTAACAGTGGGCCGATTTCTATGCACGCAAGTGTATATAGAATGCCTAGAAAATTTCTGTTGACATCACTCGGAGTGGTCAAAAGTTATCAAGTTTGATTGAAATAGCGTCAATGGTACAGAAACCACAATTTTTTCCGTGATAAAAAAATCCTAAATGTCTTTTCAGATTCTCAATTGCCATGAAAAAGATTTAACCGACCCTGTATCTTTAACAGTTCCCAAGATACCAATAGTGAGCATCGAAAAAATCACCATCCTGTATATGGTATTTTTTGTCATATCCCCTATAAAATAGCTGCTTTTCACTTCATTTTCACTCGTTTTTACATACTGTCACTACTCGTCAGTAATATGCCTCATTACGCCACTAGATATACAATCTACTATTACTACAGTCCTGGCCGGTAATACCAAGAATTTTGTGTCACGTTTGCAATCTTATCTTTTAATTTTCAAGCGCCTCTCTAGGCTCTAGACTCAGAGTCTAGATCTAGCCTAATTAGCATATTGGTAAGGTTTACTGTAGTATCATGAGTAGGTACAATATATTATGTGAAAACATTTTAAGTTGCGTTGCACAAAGCATTGTCAAAAAATTTGTATGACAATGACTTTACAAACAGTCTAATGTCGTTTTCAAATGCTCTGTCATGTAGAGCATTAGATTTTACTAATATAGTCTCACAAAAACAAATGATTGATCTAGATAGAAAAAGATCGCTTTTCAAGCTAAATTTTGATCAAAATAAGTAGAAAAATGTTGTTTCGAAGGGGAAATTATTCAAAAAACTATGTTAAATACTCGTAAATGTATACACAGTTAAAAATATCGTTTCAGTCGATCAATTATTTTTTTAGCAAGATCGATTAGGAATTCTACAATGCTTTTCTTATGGAGAATTAGTATAGTCACAATCTTAAGGTCATTATCAAATCAAATTTTCTGACAATGTTTTCTGCTACCCAGCATCAGTCACTTTATTAAAATACATAATACATATATAGCAAATGTTTTCGCAGTGTCTAATGAAGTATTTTTTATTAACCTCATAATCAGATGAATAAATTATTTATAATAAGTAATATACATCATGCGCATTTACAGCAAAGTGGTGCACTAAACGACGATATACTGATAAATTGATCACAGATAAGATTATTTCATTAGATAGTTGTTACTAGTTTGTTTTGACGAAATTGAAAGTAGAGAGCGTTGGTGTTGCTACTAATATGTGTAATATTATGCTAATTTTTTTGGGATATCTGCATTATCTAGTTAAGACTATAACAATAGCCATGCTTCTCATGTACTGATTGATGGCAGCATAACATTGTTTGATGATTACCAAATTTGGTGATTTAGTAGCTTGTTTTTTCAACTATAAATGTTAATATAGGTCAGTATTGGATTAAAGGGGAAACGTGCTATAAATTATTCGAATTTAAATAGGCTGATGCTGACTATTTTTTTATAATCATCGATATAAGGTTTTATTTCAGAGGAAAAACAAACTTTTTTAAATATTTATATTTTTAAAGCTAACAACAGCAAGGGTTATCTGGACCAAGCACCAATTCATATTTTCAATTTGTTATTTTTTAATTGGATAAAGTAACAACAGGATACAAGGCTTATAATTTAAAAACAGTTATTCACTTATCATTTTTAATGTGAATAACTGTTTTTAAATTATAAGCCTTGTATCCTGTTGTTACTTTATCCAATCATTACAACCAAGGTGTTCTTATTACTTTATTATTTTTTAATAATAAATTGAAATTCCAGTTGCTATTTTTACTAGTTCTCGGAATTGGAATAAAACCTGGGAACAAGGGTTTCGTAATTGATGATCCATGAAAACGCCATATTATAAACAAAAAGATAAATTAATAAGATTTATACGGCTGAATTGCAATTGAAAATTTTTCGTTGGAAAGCAGCCAATTATATAATTGATTCGAAACATATTGGAAAAAATCATTTTCACATAGTCACAGTCAGGATTCTAACCTGAACCTTTCCACTTTCGCGGCGGAATGAGCTTACAATACTCAACCGTGACATGATTGCCAAACTAATATTTTCCTTAGTATATATGCTTCGGAATCAATAGATTTTCACTACATGCGAGTGAAAATCTATTGATTCCGCCGCGAAAGTGGAAAGGTTCAGGTTAGAATCCTGACTGTGACTATGGTTGGTAAAATGATTTTTTTCAATATGTTTCGAATCAATTATATAATTGGCTGCTTTCCAACGAAAAATTTTCATTATAAACAATTACATTTCAACACGTTCGGCTATTCTCAAGCCTTTATACAGGGTGTTCTCGGTCAACTTATTTTATTTTTATTGGGTCATAGTATAGATCAAAAGAAAACAATTAGTGTTAAAACACCTTAGTAAAAGTTGTAAGATAAGAGAGGAAATAGAGTATCTAAATTTATATTCTAATACTTAATTAGTTGACATAAATGATAGTTTATGGAGAAGTGCATCAAAATTATCATACAACTTTTACTAAGGTGTTTTAAAATAATCGTATTCTTTTGATCTGTAATATCACCCATTAAAAATAAAATAAGTAGACCGAAAACAGCCTGTATTTACATTTAAATAATTAATATTGAAAAAAATGAAGAAAAAAAATTAGCAGACGATGGAGAAAAGTTGGTTAACGCATTTCTTTCAATACACTTAATAAAACGACAAAATAGTTTGTCAAATGTGCGACATTTCTCTTTTCGACATCCATAGCCTAATTAAATTAGAATAGTTTAGTACCCGAAGTTTGTGCGATGCGAGCAAAAAAAATATTATTATAAAAGAGTGCTGTTGATATAAATTCACGGAGTTTCGTTATTACAACGATTTTTAACACTAAACGAAATTGCCGTACTTTCTGAAAAATTTTTTTTTTCGAAACAAATAAAGATCGACGTAAGATGCTGCGGCGATCGACGAGTTAGCTCACCTGTTCTGCACCATTTCATGGAACTCTCGCCGTTTTTAGCCCAGTAAGGACCGTCAATCCTGTGTTAGAGATTAGTGGTTTTTAAAAATTTCAGTGATCCGCTATATTAATTTTTTTTTGTTGCTCGCAGCGTACTGAGATAAGATTAAACAGTTTGTTAAAATCAAGTGCAAATTCGAAATAGGGAAATATACCTACATTATACGTTATTATGTACAGCTAATAAGACATTTTGGTAGAAGAAAATAACAACCTAGAAGCGCGCATGCGCATTTAGAATATTAATTAATAAGTACGTGTTTACTGAAGAACATCGAATTACCAGCTGCTCTGCGCGGACATGTCGTTACATAACCAAAGTAAGATAACAGGGCGACTGAAACATATTCATTACATTTCAGTTAATTTTTTATTAGAGTAGATTTTGCTGTAGTGATGGAATGAATTAATCTGACAGTAATTTGTAGTAGCTGTTACTGGAAAATTACCCGATTCAAAAAGAGTTACTAAAATCATGTCGTTATTAAATATCAAGTGTTATTTAAGAACTGTTACTAAATAATTCATTATTAAATAACTGTTACTAAATAACTTAGGTATAGAGTACCTATAACTAACTAACATTTTATTAAAGTTCATTTAAGTAGCTAAATAACCAATTATTATTATTTTAACAGACTGTTATTTTTTTACAGTTATTTATAACAAATTATTTTCAAATAACCGTCACAGTAGCATATGCAGTTATAAAAAAATAATTGTTCCGCTAATCACTATTCTATTGTGTTGTTGATGTTATTCTCAATGATAATGTAAAAAAATAACCGAACTGTTTAGTTTTTGTGACGCTTTAGCGTAGCTATATACTAGATGCAAGAACGCTTATGATTTCGGTTGTCGAGCGTCTATAATTTATAATTAATTAGCTTATACCAGAGCGAAGTCTCCCTTTATTAGCAATCTTAACAATTTTTTATTTTTCGAGTAGGTACTGGCACATCCTTAATAATATCAATAGGTATCGCCAAGTCATCAGTTTTATAAATCGCCAGGTCTAGTGTAGGTACTAATGGCCGGTTTATCGTACATTTTAATCACGATGTTTTTTTAATCACACTATTAAATTTTGATTACTACGTGTTCATTGGTTGCTGAGTTTCGTTACCAGAGCAACCCGTCATTTAATAGTGTGATTAAAAAACATCGTGATTAAAATGTACGATAAACCGGCCATAAGTGTACTGAACAGGCCCGGATCTGGGGTTTTAGCGCTATACCTTGCACTCGCTACCCCCGCCTTCATCTTGATCTAGTAAGATTGCTATTGAGAGTTTTAACTTTGTAGTCTGCATTGGATGAATATTTTAACATGGCTTTTTAAATTGACATTTTATTTTGTTGCTCAATTTGTAATTTTGCCAAACTCTCATATCATAGATGTACCATGGCGTTAATAAAATTATTATTATTATAAATCTAAAGTACCTACCTATCTATATAAGGCAAATTAAAGTTTCATAAAATTTCAATTTTAAAAACAATTTTACCTAATTGTGTTTCAATATTTTTCTCTGTGTATACCTATTTGATTTTTTGCGCCCTGGGTAAAAAAAGTGCTCAGTCTGCCCATACATAATTCTAGACCTGGACATATAATTTTAGATAAACAATTATTGGATGCGTCCAGTAAAGATAAATTATTTATATTTATGTGTCAAGTTATTAAAAATATTTAGGAATAATAAACAGCAAAGAAAATCTGGGTTCTCTGTGCAATATCGCACTATCGCTTTTACTGGTCAGAATGTAAACTTTTTTTTAAATATGTCGCAAGCTGCGGTCAAATTAGTAAAAATAAATTCAGGTACGCATTTTTATTACCTCTCGTGTTATATTTTATTAGTCTTGTAATAAAAAAGATGTCTTTTGCTGTGTCTGTATAGTAAGTACAATGAATTTCACTTAAGATGCAACATAGGCAAGTTTTGTTTACTGGTAGTTATAGAAAACATTAATGCAAGAGAACGTCGTTTTACTTAAAACACAACATACACTGAAGAAAAACATGCAGCACTATCAATATTTTTAGTGTTGCCGTATAGATCTAGACTTTCTAGACTCTTTTCTTGTCTTGTCTAGATTTTCAAGACATGACTTGCAAAAGTCTTGTCTAGAAATTTTTAAGACACGACAAGAGTTTTTTAATCTAGATATTTCAAGACAAGACAAGACTTTGAAAGTCTTGTCTTGTCTAGACGGCAACACTAAATATTTTAATAAAAAAATGAATTACAGCAATTTTTTTAAATTAAAATATTGTTAGTCATTATTGTTAGTGATATATTATATAATATGTTTTTGTTCAGTGGATGTTGCATTGTAAGTGAAACGATTTTCTCTAATGCATTAAATTCCAAGTAAACAAAACCCGCCTATGCTGCGTATTAAGTGAAATTCACTGTATAATATATTTTATTACATTATGGCTGTGTGGTATTTTTGGACATAGTGACGTCACAATAGTTAAATATAGTTCAGAGTGTTGTGTATTATAGTACTACACTATATTTGAGTGAACACGACAGGGGTGTCAGGTTTTTATGGAAGTTCATCTCCGTGAATAATTTGGCGAAATAATATCCTGCAAAAAATATTTAGTTTGCAATAATTTTTTGTGAAATATATTTATCAATTTATGTAGGTACTTATTACGTTTTTTTTTAAATAACAATTTTGAAACATTTGGAATTTGAGAATTTTTTAAAAATGCTTTTTTTATCTTCTTTACTAAAATTTGAAGATGCATTATTTTTAACAACTGTTTGTAAAAAGTCAAAAATCTTGAGAAAAAACAATGAAGATTTCAATATTCTTTTTTTTTTTGCTTTTCATATTATTGCATATTATTCAACTATTAATATAGTTTTTTGATCCTTATTTATTATTTTTTTATAATTTTTTCAGGTCTTGAAAAGGGCTATCATATTAAATAGGTTGTACCTTTTCAAGACCTGAAAAAAATAATAATAAAAATTATTATAGTTTTGTCTGTTTTCTTGCTCAATTTTATTTAATATTTTTTATTCAATTTCAAAGATTTTATTAGTTTTAGATATTTTTAATTTTTTGTGTGGGTTATTTTTCACTTTTTTGTACATTTAATTAAGTAAAAGCTTGTCATTTTTTATGAAAATCAAAATATAACAAACAAAATGCATGTCAGGTTTTTATTTTTCATAATAAATTTGATTTTTTTATGTTTTGAGAATCTTTGAAAATATGTTTGTGTTTATTTACAGCTCTTCTGATTTTAACTGAACACCCAGTACCTATAGAAGAAAAGCTGAAACATGTTTTTGTTGAAGAATGTGAATCGAGCAAGAATAAGTAAATTTTAGTGTCTTGTATAAATTAGATAGTGTTGAAACATAGTGAAAATATTTACAAAAACTTTCGACAAATACCTATTCTACTATCCTATAAATTAAAGACGAGATCAAAGATCTACGTATTTGAATTAAATCTACTAATGCACTTGATTGATGAATTTGTTCGATAAAGTTAAGATGAGTTCTCAAAAATATTGTTGTACTTATAAGCAAAGTATTAAACAACTCATAAATCAACGACCGTCCATCAAACTTGCGCCTATACACATGCGCAAAAAAAACACATAACTTTTTTTCGTTTAATCGATTTCTTTCTAGGCTTGTTTTGTGCACCACAAAGCTTATTTTTTTAATTTGAATCTCAAAGGTGTGCAAATTAAAAACCTTTTTTTTTAAATAATAGTATATTGTGTAACTAGTGTGCTAAATACATCTTTATACGTCAGGCGCGATATTTTCAGCACAAGTAGTATACGAGCACACACGAGCCTTGACGAGTGTGCATTGCGAGCCGAATGCGAGTGCTGATGTTTTTAGCACGAGTAGTAGACGAGCGCACACGAGCCTTGGCGAGTGTGCATCGCGAACCGCATACGAGTGGTGAAAACATCGCGCCTGACTCATAAAGATTTAGCACACGCGTTGCACACTATACTTTATATAACACATGCGTGATTTTAGACTTTAATTGAATTAAAAAAACAGTTACATAATGATTCATTATGTAACTAGTTACATAATGGTTCATTATGCAACTGTTTTTTCATTATAGCACTGAAATCGATACGTAATGGTCACTAGTCAATAAACGGCCACTTAAGGTCCGCAAAACAGATACGAAAAAATACTAAAAGCGTGCATGTGTTGACTAAAATATTTTATATAACACATGCACGCTTTTAGTGTTTTTTCGTATCAGTTTTGCGGACCTTAAATGACCGTTTATTGACGAGTGACGTCATGATCCATTATGAAACGCTTTTCGATTAATAATGGAAAAACATTTGAAAACCCCGTTATCTAATGAGCATTATGTATCTCTTTTCGGCGTTATAAATGAAATATGGTTACTATGGTAACAAAGTGAAAATATTGTATCGAGCCCAATGTTTTTATTATGAGATGTACTTCTGTCAGTGACATTAAATTATTCAATTAAAGTCTAAAACCATGCATTAGTTATATAAAGTATAGTGTGCAACACGTGTGCTAAATATTTATGCGTCAGACGCATAAAGATGTATTTAGCACACTTATCACACAATATACTATTATATAATCCAGTCAAATAGTACTTTTAAATTGCGTTAATTAGAAGTTTGATGAAATTTTAATGGTAGGTAGGGGGAGCCACTAGAATACTCCAGCCAAGTTTCCCCCTCGAATTCCGCAAGGGGTGACCGCCATCTTGAATTTAAGGGATGAAATCATGTAACTTGGTAAATACTGCTTCTACGTAAAAAATTACTATTACAAGAATTGTTAAGGATGTATCCAACAACTTTTGTTTGGAAATTTTTTTGAAATTTCTTATTATTTAAAAGTTATAAATTAAATCATTAAGAAACGACCTCGATCATTAAGAATCGACCTCGATCATTATAAGAATCGACCTTGATCATTAAGAATCGACCTCGATCATTAAGAATCGACCTCGCTCATTAAGAATTAACCCCCTTCCACCCCCAATAGCGTCATTTTTGATAATTTATAACTTTTGAATAATAATAAATTTCAAAAAAACTTCCAAATACATCCTCCTTAACAATTTTTGTAATAGTATTTTTTCACGTACAAGCAGTATTTATCAAGATACATGATTTCATCCCTTAAATTCAAGATAGCGGCCACCCTTTGTGGAATCCGAGGGGGGAAACTTGGCTGGAGTGTTCTAGTGACACCCCCTATCTACCATTAAAAATTCATCAAACTTCTAATTAACGCAATTTCAGACCTATTTTTTCGACTATTTGATTGGACTATATAATATAATATAAGAATTTCAGGTAGTGCAGTCTATTTTTGGTTTGTCTCTAAAAGGTAAGTAGGTACCACCTAATCTTTTTTTTCAAATTTCAAAAAAAAAAACAAATAAAATTCTATTTTCTGAAAAAAAACTGACTTATTTGTAGATACATTTAAAAAAAATTAAACTATAAAATTTGAAATTCGAAACAGTGAGTACCTATACTTACATAATAATATTCAATGTTGAATTTATTGGGTTTTGTCTCAAGAAAAGTAAATTTTTGTAAAAAAATTGTAATTTTTCGATCATTTTCACACCCCCAAATTCCACAGGTTTTATCACTAAGTATCGGCAATTGTACCTTCCTGTTTTTAATTAATTAATTAACGTGTGAATAGTTAGTAACTATTTCCTGTTTCAACAATTTAATTTATTTTAGTTATTTAGTATGTCTAGCTTTTTAAAATGTTCCTTTACTAGCGGTTCCAATCGGCTTCGACCGTGTGCTATGAATTTATTAGTTACACGTTTTTAGCTTGAGCAATTTCAGAGATACAGCGTGTCCATTTTAAGGTTTTCACTACTTAGGATATGGATTTCGATAATTTGTCAAACACCGACTTCTTCAATCGTAACAAAGAATACTTAAGTCAAATTTTTTGTTTCTAATCCCCTTTAAGGTTAATTAAAAAAAAAAGCTATCGAACATGTACCTATATTTGCTCATTTTTAATGAAGAGTTCAGTATGTTGAATTCAATACTTCTCAGTAACGATTTTTGAAATATGAACAAATTGTCAAAAAACAACACACCCCCTTTTGACCCCTTAGGAGATGAATTTCGAAAAATTCCTTCTTAATGGGTGCTTAAGTCACAAAAGGAACCTTCTGTCAAAATTTCAAGTTTCTAGCTTCAGCGATTTGGTCTGGGCGTTGATTAGTCAAAAAACCCTACACCGCCGTTTTAGCTTCTTAGGGATTAAATTTAAAAAATGCTCGAACATGGGTTTGCTTATTTATCTAACACGATAATGGTATTTCGCATTTATATATTAAGAAAGAATAATTGTTATTGCAGTAGCAGGTAATCACCAGAAATCGGATATAGTAGCACGCTGTCTAATGCAACTAATCAGATCTGTGTGCATACTAACCAAGCATGTGCTGTTCACGTGATAACTATATCTGCTGGTGGGAAATACCACCGTGTTTAAGCCTGTTTTCGCCAGGCCAAGTCTAAAATGTGCAATATCCAAAGGGAAAGTGTGTTCAGAAACAACAATATTGATGCATAACAATTACTTGTGATTGTATAGTGAATCATTAACATTCCCCCCCCCCCCTAAAACTCCCTCTATTTCTGTCTCCGAGAAGAAAATCAAAATTCCGTTCCTTTATGTATTTTGTTTAGAATAAATTGATTTGTTAAAATATCTATATTATATTATGAATTACCTACCATAGTTCCTTAGGTACAGGCCCGTTATTGATGGTAAGTTTCGAATGTAATAGTGTTTTTTTGTACGAGCTCAGAGCTGCTATGTAATTTTACATTTAGTGCTTAGAAGAAATTGGGTTTAGGAGAGTTTAATATCACATCAAACAAATTATCTTGTAACAATAAAAGAAAATTGAACAATGTTCTTATAACCGAATCGCAAATTATTTTGTGATACGTTTAGCTGAGAACTTAAGCTATATGAAAAAACATGCTGGCAGGATCCCGTGTAGTCCGTTGCATCTCCACCCCCCACGGCCTAATCCCACACAATTTTTGACAAAGACGACTTTTACAGAAAATCTCCCAAATCAACATTAGAATCTACCGGTATCTACTTACTTGACATCGAAAATAAGCATGAGTGAGGGAAAATTTCGCCCCTAAGAAGGTGAAAAGGGGCTAATGTGTTTTTACAGATTAAATCATTTATGCCTTAAAATATCTTTTTACTACACAAACGTTTCGAATGAGGCGAACGAAATTCATTTACAGCCTACATTTTAAATTTAACTAAATTCGAGAGGGATTTACCGTTTTTGTAAGTTTATTCAGATTTTAATTAATGTATTTGTCGATGAATAAATTTTCATTCAGCTCGTCAGTTGCGACATTTGTGTAGGAAGAAGCCCCAAAGCTCAATTATTTACACTGCCTTTATCCCATTCCTCTCAATTTCAAAAATCCTTTTCATATGTAGCCCCAAAACTTCTAAATGATATGTCCTAATCAGCAGACCTGGCAGATATTGCAAGCAAAATTTTAAATTTGAAACCAACTAAAATTAAAATATTAATAAAAAACTTTGTGTACAAAAGGCAATTCAGTACGAATAAATATCGTGCCTGTCTGTGAGAACTTATGTAGGTTTCATGTAGGTACCTATGTATTTTATTTTTGTCTATGTATTTATTAAACCTATGTATTAATTGGTCAGAAAGGCAGACCAGTTTGTAAAGACTGATTTCTGACCATTTGCGCTAAGCAATAAAGAATTATTATTATTATTAAGATCGGCAGACCAGCAGTGGTGTTTCTTTTCATTGCAGCGAACAATAGACTACCGGCTGATCCACAGGCTTACCGGAGGGTTTATTTAAACAGCTGTTTTTAAATTGTACTTTAAATTATTTTGCCGCATAGGAAACACCTCTTTTGGCCAATAGCCATTAAAAGTACGGAAACTACGTCATTGCGCTTTCGGTATTTAAATAAAAATGTGCTGTCAAGATGAATTTTTGTCAATAAAGTATTAGAGGATATTATGTAGGTCAGGGTTTAAGGTCGTCTTCTAAATTATAATAAATCATTAATTATGACTTACCGGATACAAAAATAATCCAATTCATTTTAAATTTAACTCCCGTTGAACGCATTGTTGAACAGTGTTCCTTTCACATTTTAATTTACAGAATGTGTTTATGTATACAGAATTTTGAGGTCATATTTAAAATTTTGTGTTTCCATCACGAAGTCATTTTAAAACCAGCACTGCAATATTATTTGTTATTATATTTGAACGCTGCCAGATTCGTTCGGAAAATCGACTGGTGCTATTTTCGTTTTCATGCAATTCGTTTATATTTTCACAGTGATGTCTGGGAACGCGCGTCGTCGTCTAGCGCAGCAGTCAACTTATAAACGCGCTGTTAACATATCGATTTGTCGCTGAAAACTAATGCAGTACCACATACGGTTTATAAAGCGCAAGCGCGCAGCGCGTTTTTTTTAAATAATTTGTTTGAAAATTGAAACGTTCCTGAAGCTTAAATATAAATACCTACTTTTAAGAATTCTTTTTTTTTTGTTTAATTTTTCTGTAACCTTTTACTGAGTTTATCCGTTGGTTGCAACAATTAAAAAAAATTGTCAAGTGCAAGCCAAACAAGAATCGACCAGTTGTCACATTTAGACCATAGCGTTAATATTAATTATTTTTGTATTTATGTGGAAGCAAAATGTATTTACTTTACTTTACCGCCCTCTATAAACAACAGTTTGACCTAAAATAACCCCAAGAGAAGCAGTTGGATTGGAAAAGAAAGCAGTGAAAATAAAAGGAAATGCAACGTATATTTTTTATGATTATTTATCCTCAAACAAAAAAAAAACATACCGCGTTAAAAAAGTCCACTCCTAGGCTGTGGTTTAGAATGGCTTTTTGGATAATTATGGACTCCTCATCAGCTATAATATGACGTCATAATGACGTAAAATAGAACTCACCATGGTTTAAATTATTTTAAGGAAGTATTGAGGCTTGAGCTCTTATTACGCTGCACTGTGGTTATTGCGGTAAGTAATGGTTTTTTTCCGAAATGATATTTTTTATCGTAGAATTTATTCACGAGTATATTTTATCTACTCTTATGTGGACAATAATAAAGCAATTTTACTAATCAAGTATTCTGAAAAATTCAGACAGTAAAATAGAAGAACAGAACAAATAAAATTAACGCAATTATTTGAACAGTAATGAAATTTTTCAATGAATGTTTGAAAATTAAAGACTTGTTATTTTCTCATCAAGGTAAGCGACAATAA
The DNA here is from genome assembly GCA_039654895.1 of Mongoloraphidia duomilia. NCBI lineage: Eukaryota > Metazoa > Arthropoda > Insecta > Raphidioptera > Raphidiidae > Mongoloraphidia > Mongoloraphidia duomilia. The sequence goes on along the minus strand of CM077521.1, from coordinate 33,075,569 downwards.
TATTAAATAAATAAATTTAGTGTAATTTGTATTAGTAATCATACATGGTGACAGCCAAAGAACTCTTGTAAATAATTTTAAGATTAATAAAAGAAGCCTCTTCACGAACACAATTTATTTTATTCAACACATGCACGTTTTTGTTTCGTGTTTGTAATGCGGATCTTAAATGACCATTTATTGACTAGTGACGTCATGATCCCTTATGAAAAGCTTTTCGATGCTATAATGAGAAACATTTGAAAAACCCGTTACATAATGAACAATTATGTATCTCTTTTCGATGCTATATTGAAATATGGTCACTATATGGCTACGAAGTAAATAAATATTCTATCAAGGTCAATGTTTTTATTATGAGATGTACTGCTGTCAGTGAATTAAGGTGTTTGACAGTAATTATTAAAGTCTAAAACCATGCGTGTAGGGGAGGTCGGTGTAAGTTTAAAATTGAGTTTTCGGGCTCGGCGGCCACCCCCTGTGGCCGCTGTTTTGAAAAAGGGGTGCTAACAGATTTTGCACTGTATCTCCGTAACAGTACATCTTACAGATAATTTTCAGAGAGGTTTTTTGTTTACTAGAGACACTTTTTGTCGTAAATTGAATAATTAAAAAGATACTAACTAACTACTGAACCAATTTAAATAAAATTTATATGGGACCATTCTCAAAGTATGCCCTAATAAATTGAAAAAGAATTATAAAAGTCGGTCGTGTAGTTTCTGAAAAAATCGCGCACATTCAAACCTACAAACATATTAGGGAAACACAGAACCTTCATTTTTTTAAAGTCGGTTAAAAACCGTCAATATTACAAATTCCATAAGAAATTTAGCCCTTTAATAAAATGTGGACGTTTTTTATTTTCCTAGTAGGCTGAATGGAGTACTCTGTAATCGGGTAGAAACATACAAAAATGCATCAAAACTTTTCATTCTCTCCCACCCCACACTCGTACGATTCTGCATCGGCGATGTCCGACTATAAGAAGCACCCAAATTAGACGGGGGCCCAATTACCGCGATCCCACTGTAGTTATATAATAATAAATTATTATGCCATTCAGAATTGTAAATTATAGACGCTCGACAACCCCGCCATTGTGTCATAGTCGACAATCGACATTGCATATTTTACAAATAATTAATAATAATTGTATTGTTCAATTTTAGGAAGTAAGCAATATCAATATCACAGTTGAACCTCAAGAGATGTTAAGATAGAAAATGCTATTTTTTTAGTGTTTTTGATATTACAACATTGAAAATGAATAATAATTGTTGTACTTGCATGCAGAATTATCTAACTTTGACGGTAGGAAAGGTTTTTATACAGTAGAAATTCGCATAAGTTATAAGTTTGGAATAGTACCTCAAACATTACATTTTTTGTTAACTGCGCGTCTAGAGCCCGCCCTCTTCCGGCTTAACTTTTGACGAATTGAGTTAAGAGTTCGGACAAAATCGAAGAAAAATCTTATCACATAGAATATCTCTTGAGATAAATTTGTTTTTGGAATGGCGCGAGGGGCACTATCAACTCAAAATTTTTAGATATCATGTTGCATCTCATTTGAAATACCTCTATACCTACACTCGTTTAAAAAAATTGAAAATCCAAGTGTCCGTTCTCTAGTTATGAAGAAATTAAAAACAGAATAAAATGTAAACAAGTCGAACATTTTAAGTAAAAAAAAAAAATTGAAAAAAATACGACCATGCATATTACAATGGACCTATCTCTCGTAATAAGAGCGAGAGTTCGTTATAGTTTGTTCTGCAAGAAAAAGAGAGAAAAAATATGGTTGCGCACGCATACCGTGTCCTTTCACGTCCTATCCAACAGCAGTCTGGCAACACTTGTGCTGGAATTTTGGAAACTATGGTTAACACTTAACAAGCATACATTAAGCATAAAGAAGGAATTACCTAGTTGCCGGATCATCTGTCGAACACGGTATGCGTGCGGAATCAAGGTAAAAAAGATAAGTGGATTACAAAACAAGCTTCCAGTATGATGAGTAGCCGGGTAAACATGTTAAAGTTTTAGTATTTTAGTATATCTACTAGTAGTGAGATGATACTATAAAGATAAAAGTAAGTTTAGATAGATTGTTATAGTCTGTAGATTATAGACGCTCAACAGCTGAAGTCAAAAGCGTCAATAAAAGTACCTACTTTAAAAAAAATGAGTGCGTGTTAGAAGTTATACTTTAAAAATCGATGTATTGATGCAGGCCTGTGGCGCTAGAAATGCGACCTAACGAGCCGGCGCGCCGTCAAAAGGATCAAATAATTTTTACAAAAAGTCAATATGGCCGCCATTTTAAAATTTGACGTCATTTTATTTTTTTGAGTCCTATGAAACTCAAATATCAGTTTTTAAAAGGATCGGATAATTTTTACAAAAGTACATATGGTCGCCATTTTTAAATCTGACGGTTTTTTTTGTGTCCTATTAAAAAAGTTGTCAGACTCAGCGAAGTTGGTAATAGTGATGGTGACGTTTTTTATCGGTTTACTCCCCTGCTGTCGAGCGCACAAAGCAACGTCTGTAAAAAGCATAACTTCAAAAACATTTAGCATTGAAATTCACCGCGGTTTCCATGGTAATTCAGTGCTAAAAGTACTTTTAGGGTAGAAAATCGTATCAGAAACCAATCAATAAAAATGTTTTTAGTCGGTTACTTTTCAGATTGGAAGCTTTGTGGTAGGCGCGGTCGGACACTTTATAGTACGTTCAATAGTCGCATATTTAAAGCAGCCTTTTTACTTAGTGCAAATATTGTGAGGTTTAGATAGGACCTAATTAAACCTAAGTAGAAAATTACGAACCCGCGAACCCACTGATACAAGGCAGATTATTTTTCTGTTTTTATAGAATAACTAGCTGCCCGGTCCGGATCGCCCGGGTGCAAATATATAGCTCTATTATATAGCGTGGATAAGTTTTTTCTTGCCTCAAGAACTGGTTAAAATTTTGAGATAATTGGAGTCTACGTGTAGTTCCCGCTGGTGGAACCACGGGAAAAAATCTAGTATACATTAAATTTACCATATTCTACAATATTAACAGCTCAAAATTTAAACAGCATTTTCTCCAACTTACTTCACCTTTATTGTCACTGCTCAGCCGCATCATGAAGTCCCATATCCTTTACACTTTACAGGATGTTGAAGACCACTTTTCCCAATTGTATTCTGTCGATAGTCAGTGATTTTAAGCTTTGAAATGTGCTAATATTTAGCAATTTTTTTATGTTGGATGTCCATGTAGGTACTTCTTTTTCAGCCTCTTGAAACGTATCCTTCCTTTTTGTCACATAAAATTAGTCTTTGTAATTCAAAACTATGTCCTTTAAATACACATATGACCAAAATATCCAATAATTATTTTCTTTATTGTGTTCACTAAGCACTTTTTTTAGTTAATTTTTTGGAAAACTACATCATTTTTAAATTTTTCAGTGCATTTTATTTTCAATATTTTCCTTACATATCAAGTTTCAAAAGCATTTAATTAAGGATTAACTGACACTCTTAAACATATAACACATAACAAATATGTTTTTAGCATTTTAAATCTATTTTCAATACACAACTTCCTATTTGTCAATTATTATGTTTTGAGCTTTTAAAAGTTAGTTTTAGAAATTGCGGTACGTTTTTTTTAATCTCGGTAGCTGATCGTCTTTAGAAGTGAATAGTTTTCCCAAATAATGTGTTTGATTTACTTGTTGTATATTTTGATTTTTACACATATTAAGTGCTGGTTGAACAGATTCTTTGCTAAATATCGTACCCACAGTCTTTTTTTGCATTTATTGTTCACTAACACTGGTCCCACGATCAATAATAGCTTGTAAATCTGATTCACATGAAGCTATTAACATAGTGTCATCTGCGTATTTTAAATTGTTTATGAATATGCAGTTGACTTCTATACCAATAGGTACTAAAAATCTTCCCAGAATACTCAATGTTAAATAGTATTGAGACAAAACACATCCTTGTCTTATAGCCCGGGAGTTTGCGTTGCATTTTAGGGAGTGTTTTTACGCCGATCGATTGTTATCTTTTTCGATAAATCTGGTATGACTAATAAGTAAACCAAGCGTCAGCTGGACCACCCGCGGTGGGTGTGGGTGTGAGAGGCTGCGAAAGTGATTAAAAATTTTTTTTTTAAATAATAGTATGCCGGCTGAAACTTGTTTTTATAAATAGTTGACATCATTGTGAGTTGAAAAATAATCGTCAGCTGCATCATGGAAGGGGGATTGTGCCGCAGCTGGTTGCATGAACTTGTAAAAAAATACGTAAAATATTGCGCATTTCACTTTTTTGCACTGACAGCAGCTGAGACAATTTCGTTACCTAGGATTATGATTATATCGCTATCATAATCCTAGGTGACGTAATTGTCTCAGCTGCTGTCAGTGCAAAAAAGTGAAATGCGCAATATTTTACGTATTTTTTTACAAGTTCATGCAACCAGCTGCCGCACAATCCCCCTTCCACGATGCAGCTGACGATTATTTTTCAACTCACAATGATGTCAACTATTTATAAAAACAAGTTTCAGCCGGCGTACTACATATTATTTAAATTTTTTTTTACCACTTTCGCAGCCTCTCACACCCGAACCCACCGTTACTTGAGCAGCTGAGGGTCGGTTTACTGATTAGTTGTACGAGATCAACTATCGATATCAAAATAAGCCGGCTTACTATGACTTTTTCATTTGCAACGCAAACTCCCGGACTATTACACCTTTGATACATATTGTCAAGTTCCAAAATTTAAGATATAGTTCGTAACAAGGCATTGAAACAATGTAATCATCTGCGTTCGCATATGCGTCCCATGCATAAAAACTGTGCCACGTGTATAAATAGTGAAGTATAAGTGCATGACTCACTATCTTAGATTTTGGAACTTTACGTTTTTAATACCAAACTGAAACTTCGTATTTTAAATATATACTTACATTTAAAAAATACCGCTTACCCACGAAGAGAAAAAAACGACAACAAGCAAAAAAAATTTAAAACTTAACAATTAAACATTATATATTAAACTATTTGTTTGCATTTGATACTTTTTAAATGCTTCATGGTCTTCTTGACCCATCTATCTATAATAGGCAATTAGTTTAACTTCGATAGTGAAAAAACACCGTTTTTTCAACTTTAGGATTCTAATGCATTAAAACTTTTATATTTTCTTTTCAAAAAATGCAAAAATATATATAAAAGTTAAATTAGCGAATAACACAAAAACCCGATGCTCGATTGTATTTTTTTCACCATCGTAAATTACGTCAAAATACTACAAAAATGTCCATTTAACAAAGTTAGCAATAGAGTGCACAGTGCACACTTAATTTAGAACACCTCGTAGAAAATTAATAAAGATAACGAAAGATGTGCGTTCTTATATTTTTATGTTATTTCAGGAAATTGTTTTACTAATAATTTTGGTTGCCTCTCTTCTTGTCGCTATTATAGGATGGACAATAATTATAAAAAAGTAAGTAAATTTAACACGATCATAAAGAATGTCTACAGTTAGAGTCCAATTACTCTTAGGATGATACCGATACTTCATCAATGCATTGACGTCAAAGCTCCAGGGCGGAGCAACAAACTGTCTGATTGACGACCAGCTAATTTATTGTTTTTTTTTTCATTTTTTTCAGTAGGTAACCCTTTATACACTACGTCACTAGGTCAGGTAGGCGGCGTTCAGATAAATATGCGTTTACTGTCAATGACGTAGCGGTATCATTCTTAGAGTAATCGGATTCTAGTAGGGACGTAAGGTACTTGCATAATAACTATAACGTCAAAAGCGCTTTGTTGACTTTATTGATATTAACTATAGCTATTGTATTTATTACTGACGCCATATATTTAAATAGGAAGCAATATTAATAAATTACTGCGCTTCAATTCGACTAGTTCAATATAGTAGAGTGTTGTTAAAAAAAACCTATATTTTCGTTCTGCGCATAATATAATTATTGATACCTACCTACTTCTATATAATCTGTATTATAGGGTAAATGCGGGAGAGATGTCGCGGTAGGAGAGACGCCGCATGGCTATTAACGTATGTTCGTTCATTTATCTTGTCAAGATAAGATGAACGAACATACGTACTTGTAGCACGATCCATTGGTAAATAGGTAAGTTAATAGCCATGCGGCGTCTCTCCTACCGCGGCATCTCTCCCGCATTTACCCTATATTTTATTAAGTAGGTAGTGCCGAGCCGTATTCGAGATATTGACAACAAAAAATGATAAAAAAAATTGAATTAGTCTGCCACCAATTTGATGCTTTTCATAAATTCTGTTAAATGCAATAATGAAATTTTAGTAGTGTTGTCCAGGAGACTGTTGTACGGTCAGAGCTTGGACTAATCTTATATTGCATAAAATATAATATAATAATTGCTTCGATGCACTCTTTATAGTCTTCTTCCGATATGTTTCGTGTTTTTCGAAATTAAACCGATAATTGTTTCAGGAGGAAAAAAATGAAAAAAAGAAGCGAAATACTTAGATGCAAACCTACTAAACACGTCGTGTCTAATTGCCCTGCGCGTAAATCGGTCCGGAAAAAAAGACGAATAAGGCACAGCAAGATCGGTCCTGGTAGGCGACCCCAGCCTCTGCCAAAACATACGAGATGTGCGTATTTTAATTATTTTGTGTTTAGTTTGTGAATTTCAAATCAGATGTATTTTTAACACATTTCTTGACAAAAGTTCAAGTAAAATCTATTATAATTTTGTAGGTATATTTTTCTGAAGAAAAAAAATTGTATTGATTTCTTTTTATTTATAGATCATCAGCTACTGGGGCCATTTGGGCTTTTTATCAATTAAGTAATATTTTCAATTAACTATAGGTGTCTCATGACTTATGGGCCATAAAGCAGGTGGTTATTGTACATGTAGGTAAAAATAAGGCTTTTGATACAAACTTGCTATAATAAAATGTTGCTCGTTTGGGAAATAACCATGGTTCATGACGCTATATTAACAACGACATCCCATAATTCGATCTTAGTTATTACCAAACTCTCATTGTATTAGTTGCAATATCGAATTAATTACACTGTATGTTATTTGCAGATCGTAGACGGGTTGTCAGTTATGTCAGGAACGAGCGAGGTTTTCAGATGCTTCCTGAATATCTGGAGCTAGTTGGCGGCAATAGTTCTCCAGACGAATCTTCACCGTTGAGTATGACAAGACGACAAGTAAAATACAAACAAAAAGATTGGTTGCTAAACGTACCTTAAAAATGACACTATTGGTCGTTTTCTCAAAGCCTGGGTACCTACCTTAACTTGTCACGATATCTCTTCGTTATGTCAAAAATGGTTTTCTGAACAATGTTGTGACGTTAAAGTTGGCAATGTCACATTATATAACGCAACATTGTAATAAAATGCAATTTTATTAGGGTAATAATAATAATAATAAAATTGCAGGTATTGTTGAGTCATAGTACGGGAGCCAGTGATGATTTTCACACGTCATAGTGATGCACCATTTGGGAGGGGACCAGATACCAAGCACATAATGTAACTCTGGACAGTTGGCTCTAAGTGGTTGCGTTCCGCCCCTATCGATTTTTGAAAGTGACAGAATTTTAGGATCATTTACGTCATATATTGCTGATAAAAAATTAAATGGCATATGAAAGTCCTCTGCAGATCACAAAAACGACAATCTGCCTTCTGCCATGTCAAAGCGGTTGCTGTCGCCGTCTGTCAGGGTGTCAAAGTTGCACAAATTAGACATTGTCATCGTCATATTGGGAGAACCGTTTTGGATACGACCTTCAATTTTGAAACTCGTTCGTCACTAATGAAAAGCTATATTCCTACGAAATTTGGAGAAAAACGGCACACTGCAATAAGACCAATCACGGCTCTTTTGATACTAATAGTGCAATATTTTTAACCGACTTCAAAAAAAAGGAGGAGGTTCTTAGTTCGACTGTATATTTTTGTGTGTGTATGTTACGCGATTTCTCCTACATTTGTGAAACAATTTTGACGATTATTGTTATATTTAATAGGGCATACCTTCGGATTGGTCCCAAATAAATTTTATTTAAATCGGTTCAGTAGTTCGTCTGATTTATAAAAAAATGAGTATCGGGATGTGACACCGTTAAGGTAAATATCAAGACAGAAGTCGGTTAATAACGTGCAAATTACGTATTGTAAATCCATTAAAAATAAAAAATAAAAAACTTTTTAACAAAAAAAAATTATGAGACAAAATCTATTGATTTTAAAATTTTCTGTTATCACGTGTGCTCATTTTTAGAATTTAGTAAATGAAAAAAAATATTGCACATTACCTATTATCAAAAGTGCAGTGATTGGTGTATTTGCAGTGTGCCGTTTTTTTTTCAAATTTCGTAGGATTATAGATGTTTATTAGTGACGAACGAATTCCAAAATTAAAATTCGTATCCAAAACGGTCCTCCCAATATGACGATGACAATTCTAATTTGTGCAACTTTGACACCCTGACAGACGGCGATAGCAACCGCTTTGGCGTGGCAAATGGTCGTTTTTGAGATCTGCAGAGGTTAAACTTTCATATGCAATTTAATTTTTTTTTATTAGCAATATGACGTAAATGATCCTGAAATTGTCACTTTCAAAAATCGATAGGGGCGGAATGCAACCACTTAGAGCCAACTAACCAGAGTTACATTATGTGCTCGGTATCCTTTATCTGTTCCCCCCAAACGGTGGGTGCATCAGCATTATGACGTGTGAAAAACATCACTAGCTCCCTTCCAAAGAAAAAATTGGGCACAGGGCAATGATTTGAGATTGTTTGAAAACCTGATTATCATTAAATTTTTTTCTATTCTGTATTTATTAATTTAAATATTATGCTACGTAAATTTATTGTAATAAAATTGGATTTTTTAAAATAAATTTGTTATATTCAAATTTTTGTTTCGGCCAACTCTGAACTCACTTCTAGTTCTTTAGAATGGCGAGGAAATTCATATTTTAAAGGAAAGATCATGGTGTGACTACCATATTTAAAATTAGTAGGTACGCTTTATACACAACAAATTTAAAGGGATTGGACGTTTCAAGGTCATTGAGACTATGCTAAAAACCAAAGGGATCTTTCAGAGCGGTGCTTCTTTGAGAATTTACTAAATCTTTAAATAAGTGTTAAAATATATTTTGAATTCAATCTTAACAACGTCAATTACATTCAGATATTAAATAGATAGTAACAAGTTGCTCTGTAGTAACGAGATTATTGACGATTAATAAATTCATTATTTTTAATATCTACATATAAAAAAGGCTTTTAATAGACTTATGCCGGGTTTATCGTACATTTAACCCGCTGTTTTGTTAATCGCTGTTAAATTTTTACATCGAATAACACATCAAAACATACGAAGTAACCATAGAAATTAACAAAACAGCGTGTTAAATAATGTACGATAAACAAGGCATTAAAATATTAATTACCTTTCACAATAATACTTATAGTCCAGGCAAAAGGTTTTAACTTGCAAAAGGTCGATGAAAGTTGAAACTTGGCATAGTTCTTAAATTTGACATATACTAATTAATAATTTTTCGACCTTGGCGCGCTGCCTCTCGCACCGCTATCTTGGAAAATGATGGCTGAATTTACATTTTTCGCAGTTATTTCGAAAACTACCCATATTATCAAAAAATATTTCAAATAAAATATGTTTTCAATAAAATTGTCTTCAGTTTTTGCTTCACACATTTTTTGATTAAACTTTCCGTTAAGTCAAAAATTATTTTTTTGTTATTGAAGACATTCACTGTTAAAATTCCATAACACGTACATTTTGGGTATTAACGCGAAGTGTTCTAGTATAAGAAGAGTATTTAGCAAATGTAAAATTCCCTTCTTGAGGTTATGGAACTATCCATAGACTATCTAACTGAGTAGAAAAATTTGGAAAATCACCCTACAGAAGCAATTTTTTTTCAAGATAGTACTTTGTGACTAAAATGTGCTATTTAACTACTTCGAAAAAGAGTGTAGCGGCGCTGTTGTTTATATAGCGTTGCTATGGTTCCTCTATTACAAGTCCCCAGTTCCCGAGTTCTAGCCCGAGAGCTGGTAAAAGTGTCAATTAGATTTTCAATTTATTATTAAAAAAAAAAAAATAATAATAATAATAATAATAATAATAATAATAATAATAATAATAATAATAATAATAATAATAATAAATTGAAAATATGAATTGGTGCTAGGCCCAAATAACCTTAGCTGTTGGGCCCAAATAACCTTAGCTGCTGGTGGTCTTTAAAACACAATTACCAATTACTTCGAAAAATTTGGAAAATCTGGAAGCGACCACCTTGCAGAAGCAATTTTTTTAAGATCGTGTTATTTAAAGTGAAAAAGTAAAAAATTGCTTTTGTACAGTGGCCGCTTCTAAATTTTTCAAATTCTCCTATGGCCTATATAGAAAATTAATAGAGGACAGTGTGGTCCAGTGGTTAGCGTCGCGGCCTCTGGATCAGACTGCCGTGGGTTCGAATCTCGCCTCCGCTCATGGGCGTTTTGTGATGGCATTTAGTTTTAAGTGAGTTATGTTATTTGATGTAATCAAGACGCTAAATGACCTAAGATGTCGACGCGTCTATAATTTACAATAAATAAATAAAGGAAATTAATATTTATTGAACACTCTTCATACTAAAGCAATTCGAGTCAAGTGTTTCAATTTTAAGTCGAAAAGTAACTTGAAAAAATTTGTTTCTGTGGGATGGTCGCTTCCAGATTTTCCAAATTTTTCTACTCAGTTCGATAGCCCATGAATAGGTCTATAACTTTTTTTTAGTAATTTTACTTTTCTTGAATACTTTTCTTACTAGAGTACTTCACGTTTATATCCGAAATGTTAAAAAGTGTTGTATGTAATTTTAACAGCTCGTTTAACAGTGGATATTTTCAATAATAAAAAAATTAAATTTTTGGCATAGAAAGTTTTATCAAGAAATGTTTAGAACAAAAAATGTAAGCACTTTTATGGCAAACATTTTTTGATAATATGGGTAGTTGCCGAAATAACTGCGAAACATGTAATTTCGACCGCCATTTTCCAAGATGGCAACCGTCGTGCAAGGTCGAAAAAATATTAATTAGTATGTCAAACTTAAGAACTATGACAAGTTTCAACTTCTTTGACGTTTTGACGTTTTGCAAGGTAAGGCCCCTTTTTATGTCTCTGTTGGCTGGACTAATATATCTAATATCTTAATTGTTATGAACTGTGCGCTGAAAATTTGAGTATTGCTCAAAACTATCTACGAAACTCACTGCTGTTTTATACAGAAACTTGAACTGATCCTGTGAAAAAAAAACATAAATAAGTATTAACATGTTTTTGAATTCTTAAAGAGAGACCCCAAAAATAGCCCGCTTGGAGGTTTGCAAATTTTTTATTGATGTTTGATCTAATTGATACCTTATGATGTCTCATTATAAGGTATCAATTAGATCAAAAATTAATTGAAAATTTGCAGACTTCCAATACCTTATAATGAAACAATAAAACAGTAATCACAAAAAATTCAAGCAAAAGAAAGGTCTCAGAGAGTCAAAGTGATCAATATTGTATCACATATGGCAGCCCAGTAAATGAAAATGTTAAATCAATGTTAAAGTCTTTAACATTGATTTAACATTTTCATTTACTGGGCTGCCATATGTGATACAATATTGATCACTTTGACTCTCTGAGACCTTTCTTTTGCTTGAATTTTTTGTGATTACTGTTTTATTGTTTCAGTAAAATACATTGATCTTTAACTTAAAGATCAATGTATTTTACTATTACTTTTGGTTACCTATATTTCTAAAGAAAATATGCTCTCTTTGCCACATCTTCAGTTTCTGACAATTGTAGGAGACCCGCCATTTTAAATTTCGTGAATCGATTGGAATTTTCAAAATTGTATTTGTGTCTTCGGCGTTTAATTATGTATCGTTTTCACTTACTGTGATACAATTATTTTGATCACTTTGACCCTCCATATCTCTGAAGCCTTTCTTATGCTCAACTTGACATTTTTTTTTGATTAATGTTTTATCATAAGGTACCATTTGTAAACCTTCAAACGGGCAAACAAATCATTGCTTTTGGGATCACTCTTTTTATTATCACAAGAAATATTTTCCTATTGATCCAGATGTCATACATGAATAATAATTTGTGAAACAATCCTGATCGGATTTGTAATGTTTTACCTGACTGCGCACAAACTGCTGTCTGTTGCGTCGAATCGTCCTTACTGCCAAGCATACGTCGCACTCCTGTTCCAATTTGATCTTTTCGATGACGAAAGACAACGCCACAAATAGTCCACAAGCTGTTGAGCCATCGCTGAAATTTCAACATTATAATGCAGATCACTGTAACACTAATAATTTGTTTTCTCATTACTCACTAGTGAATTAAGCATTTGGAGATCCCAAAGTGCAACCTGTTTTAGAGGCCCTTCTCTAAGAAATTTATATTTTCCATCAATTAATTAAACCTTTAAAAAATGTCTTCTGTACTTCTTTTTGAAGCCCTTACGGTACAGAGACTGCACGTATCGTCAGGCGTCATTGCTCTCCCCGCTTTAACAAACTAGCAGTGTGACTTTAAGGATGCAATGCCTTTAGCATGTCAATCCATTACTATTCTTAGACTATAATAGTGGCATAACAAATGAATTTGAAAACTTTTGTAAAGTGCTTTTGAAGTGAAGAAGTTTTGTAAAACTGTTAACTATAAAAATTCTAATAAAGTTTTATAATTCGAAGCAACATTTTTAAAGGTATTTTTAAAAGTTTCAATTTTTTCCCTTTCATTAGCGAATACTATATTAGGCAGTTTGCTGTGATTTCATCAAATAAGGAACAGATACTCACTGACAAGTAACAACAATAGGTCCGTCTCCACTAAAGTATTTTTGTGTTTCTTTCCATAAGCTAATTAAATCATCAACTTCTCCAGAAGGAAGAGCATTGCCTGGTTCCCATTTATTAACTTGAAATATTTTTATCATTGTTCTGACATGTTGTTTATCCTATATGAATCAAATAATGTATTAATTAATGCAGGACATTTATAGATTTATTAAGAACCGGATTTAAGGCTTTGGAAAACCTCGCAACGACTGGGTTACCACTACAAGCCACTGCGTGACTTTATGTATGGAAGAGCAAAAATAGCGTAAGCATTACGTAGATAACATAGCACTAACATTATTCTAGAAGCTTTAAGACAGTCGTCTAATCGGCCCACTTCAAAATCAGGCACTGGATAATAGCTATACATAATATGCACACTTCGTCTACTTACCACGTCAGGTGATTTCTCCGTCATTCTTACAGTTATTAAATCAAATAAATGAGTGCTCACAGTTTCTATATGCTTTATTTTTAAGTACGGTACAGGCATCAATTTATCATCTTCAGCGGGCCAGAATTCCGAAGTCGTCTATAATATAAATTTTACAGTTATCTCAAAGAAACAAAATATTCTAAAGCTATTTTTATATTAACTATCTATGATTAGACTTTTTGAGGGTTATCAGAAATTCAGAACGAAACTAATAATTTAAATGACAGAATTTTAAATGAGGATAACGAGAATTTTGAGATGAATAAGAAATTCATTGCTGTGGATATGCGTGCCCGCATGTCTGTATTTGTGGGTGTGTGAATGGAGATGGTTTTCAGTCAAATATTCATCGTGGTTATCGTTTTCACCTTGCCTAGTGATCATGTGTCCCTGTAGCGGCGAAACTGTTTCTTGTACAGCGTTGCCGCCAAGAGAATGTGGGGAAGAGACGAGAAACTAAAACTAACTTGAAATGATCTAAATGGCGAGAATAATGGAATTAATGGAAGGCACCTTAAAACTCCTTATTTATGTTATTTACTTACGTCATCATCCGGTAGGATATTATTAAGCGAAACGATAACAGTCGCTTTTTGTTCTTGTACAAGACGCCAAAAATCGGCCACTGTATTCGGAAGTGGCTGCTGAGTAACAATGAATTGATCTGGTGCTCGGAATCCATCCACTGTGACAGCATTTATATAATCAGAATGCTCGTTTCTCAGAGGCCAACGAGAAATGAAAACACGACCTTCGCTGTCTGGTAAAATATTTTGGAAACGGTTTTTAAGTCTATTCTCTGCTATTTTCTTAAATGACACCTTGGACCGCATTGCTATATCTTGCCATGAGTTTGCATCAATTGCATCCATTTGAGTTTTTATTGTACCGTCTTTGATTAGTTGATTTATTGTTTGCTCAAAGTCTTCATTGCAGGGAAAAGATGTAGGTTTCGTCAATAAGCTTTCGACGAGAACAAGATGAACAAATTTATATTGTTCCTGAAATTAGATTTATATTATACTTCGCATTCATTGAAACACCTCCAAAAACACTCCACATTCAAATCTGATATTTTAGCATATAGTTTAGTTTCTATGCTGGATCGATGTTAGTGAAAATATTCTAGCAGTTCAATGCTCTGACTGTCAGATTAACAATTTAATTTACTCCAACTATAATTAGAATTCGACAAAATCAATCTAGGAGGCCTTACACTGGCGACGCTGTTGAGCAATTATTTGGAAAGGTTAATTGATGATATCATTTTAATATTTATTAATATGATAGGTTTTCTGGAGGCTTACTGTGCAAAAGCATGAGTGTAATCTTTACAATTTCTACCTACAATGTTGTCTACTAGGTTAGATCTCTGCTCCCTAATTTCTTTTAAATAATACAGAGCATCAAGAGCGTTCTCCTTGGCGGCCATTCTCAAACAAATATCACACAGAATTATTGTTCCTGTTCTGCCAACTCCGGCACTAAAATGCAAAAATAAATTAATATTCTTTCTTCCGTAAAATATCTAATAGAAATTCTAAGTTTAATCGGCACTTGATAAGTTGCAATATCCGTAACAATTCGTATTTGTCTGATGCCGAAACAAACATTGAAAAAGACAAAAATACAGTTTTATTTATATAAATTATAGTTTTTTTGATAAAATTGTTTTCATTATATTAGCATTAATTACCTATTGAAAATTTTTTTTTCGTTGGAGAGCAGTCAATTATATAATTGTTTCGAAACATATTGGAAAAAATCATTTTACCAACCAGTGGTCACAGTCAGGATTCTAATCTGAACCTTTCCAATTTCGCGTCGGAATGAGCTACAATACTCAACTGTGACATGATTGCTAAATTAACGTTCTCCTTATATGCTTCAGAATCAATAGATTTTCACTACATCTATTGATTCTGAAGCATATAAGGAGAATGTTAATTTAGCAATCATGTCACGGTTGAGTATTGCAAGCTCATTCCGACGCGAAATTGGAAAGATTCAGGTTAGAATCCTGACTGTGACCACTGGTTGGTAAAATTATTTTTTCCAATATGTTTCGAAACAATTATATAATTGGCTACTTTCCAACGAAAAAAATTTTTCAATTGCATTTCAGTCGTATAAAACTATTATTTATATTAATTACCTATATTCTTTAGTCATGATCAACTGAAAACACAACTTCAAAATTATTAGACAGATCTGTTTACATTTGACGACTAAGATAATATAAGAAGATTTACCTGCAATGAACAATGATTGGAGGATTTAATGGTATTTCGACGATTCTTTTCAGGAACGGTACCAGTGATTTTGGATACAATGGTACTCCATGATCGGGCCAAGAAGTGAAATGTAGTTGCTCAACCATTCGATTTCCTTTTTCACTATGCGACACTTTGAAAAATCGTGAAACATAGTCAGCGTGGACTTCAGTTCTTTCTTGAAGTATTGTTATTTCTCCATATGTAGCATATTCATTGATGTTTGGCCAATATTGTTCGCATTTTTTCTAAAACGTAGATGGTAATCAAAGAATTTAATGAAAACATTAGAAGACATTTTATATCATAGTACAGTAAATAGAGACACAAAAATCGCATTTACTAAAAAAAAAAACTTAATGGCTGAAATTTTGAGGAGGTGTTCGGGGGCATGTCCTGAGTCTAAAACCGAGTTTTCGTATTCGAGGGGGTGGGGGAAGTTACATTCCCCGGTCAATATAGGGGTAAGTTTGTTTTAATTTTGTATCTTCGTTGCTATTGCCTGTACAGTCAAGTCCAAGAGATCAAACTTGTAGGAAATGAAATTATCTGTCCAATGATAATAAAATCAAGGTCATGGGTCGATCAGGTCAATCACAATGGCCGGTAAAAGGTCAAAAGTGAGGGGTAGTTTTATTTATTAATGTTCACAAAATTAGAATGAAAACTTCATATAAGGCTTGTAATCTAATTCTTTCTCTAAAAGTCGATCAATTTTCTGACATTTCAAAATGAAACTTAATTAAAATTTATTTTTCTATTCCAATTTCTCAAGAACACTGTTATTGTATAAATTTTGGACATTCTAATATCTCAAGTAATAATATTAAACTAGGTTTTATTTTGAAATGTCAGAAAATTGATCGATTTTTATAGAAGGAATTTGATTACAAGTCTTATCTGAAGTTTTCATTCTAATTTTGTGAACATTAATAAATAAAACTACCCCTCACTTTTGACCTTTTACCGGCCATTGTGATTGACCTGATCGATCTATGACCTTGATTTTATTATCATTGGATAGATAATTTCATTTCCTACAAGTTTGATCTCTTGGACTTGACTGTACGGGCAATAGCAACGAAGATAAAAAACTAAAACAAACTTACCCCTATATTGACCGGGGGATGTAACTTCCCCCACCCCCTCGAATACGAAAACTCGGTTTTAGACTCAGGACATGCCCCCGAACACCCCCTCAAAATTTCAGCCATTAAGTACTTTTTTTAGTGAAATATACTGTTTTACTGTACTATCATTAATTAATAAAAATTTTAAACAAAAGACCTTATTCATTTCTTCCAAATTTGTTAACATAATAATGTATTTACAATTTTCTTGCCAAACCATTCTCCAAAAATCATTGACAGTTTTTGGTTTCGGTCCCTGTGTTGCAATATAAGCATTTTTGGATTGATAACCCTAAAATGATTTATTTATTTAAAAAGATAACTGAATAACAAAGTATTAAGTTATAGTTAAGATAGTATTGTTTCCGTGAAATACAAAGAAACGAACATTTTCTTTTACGCGCATTTGGTCAAACGCGCAAATTCAGTTTAAAGATCAGATATTTAGACTTACGTCAATATAATTTGCGTTGATGTAATCTGAAAAAGGATCGTTCGGAAGTTTTGAAAGTATTACACGAGTTGCGTCATCTGAAAAAAAATATAAAAGCAAAAAAAATGATAATTTGAATTTGTTAATTACTGTTAGCATGCAATATAAGATATTTTTTTATCTATATGACGTCAACTTTACAGTTACAATTACCTTAAGAATGTTAATTAACGAAAAATTGTTTAAAATGTTAATTACTCACATGCAGACAAATTTGCATAACGATTTTTAGATTTATTTTGTGGCAATGATCCATACGTAACAGGTTTTGTTTGACCGCGAGGAAACATCTAAAATAAAAATAAAAAATTCATTGCAATAAAATTGTTAAGAAATAAAAGATGCCTGAAATGTCTGCGTTGAAATTGGGTTAAAAATATTTTTTCTGTCACTTACAGACAAGTAAAACTAATTAATATTTCGTAAAAAATACAGTTTATAAAAACGGCTAGACACGTTCTCCCACCACTAAACTGGGACTTCCACCACATGTTATTTTCCATTAAAAAAACTTGTTATTTAATAGTAATTTGCTACATGTGGGATAAGTAGCAAATAATCTGACAGTCGTGTTTTGCGACATGAGCGTAAGGTTTATGGGGCATTCGTATGAACGAGCCGTTAGTCGAGTTGCGACAATCACACGAGTCTTCATACGAATGCCTCATAAACCTTACAGCGAATGTCGTAATCACGACTGTCATATTTGCTACTTATCCCACCTGTAGCATACAATACTTTTTACAACTACTGCTCTGGAAGTTGACTTTGAGAGAAATAGGGTAGAAGTACCGTTTTTGGCCACCTTTGCACCGTTTTTGGACAGTTTAAATTTGAGTTAATTTATAAAAAATTGCAATATTAAAATGATTTTTTATTGAATTTTCATTTTTTTACACCTAATTTAATTGAGATTATGACGGTATTGTTTATCTATATATTTATCGCGACATTAGATGGCGTTTCAGTAGTCTCTAGTAAAGTGAAAAAGATAAAGTGAGTTAAGTACAGATTGTGTTCGTGAGGTTATATTTCTATAGTAGTATAGTTTAGGCGGAACCCGTGCAGTTATGTAATATTTAACCGAACATGTGCGTTTATGAAACACATATTATAGTCAAGTATGCGATTATTGTGTATTTCGGAGATGACATACAGCGCTCGAAAAGTCAACTTCCAGAGCAGGCGTTGTAAAAATATTATTATCATAGGCGTGTCCACGGGGGAGGAGGAGGTTGGCCCCAGGCCCCCTCTAATTTCCTAATTTTGTGATGTAAATATTATGGAGTGACGTAGACAAAAGCATAGACGCATGCGCGGACGGACCTATTTGTTGGTTATTATAAAAATACAATGAAAGGTTTATTCTTAAGGCTTTTGTAGATTTGTTTTAATTTTATGAACCAGTTTGGCAAAAGTAGAGATCCCGCGACATTAAGTAAATCATAAATGTCCCCCTTCTCTAATAATTTATATATAACATTTTTTAAATAAGATAAATAGCAATTCGTATAGATATCTTCAATAATATTAAAAACTCGTTTTATGAAACATAATTTTTTTAATCGTAATTTATGTTCAAAAATTCCCACAATCTCAACTATAATACGTATTCACTATCGGTAAAAATAAAGGAAATAACGTTTCTATAATACATTTTTAGAAACAAATGATTTTTTTAAAGGTTTTTTAAGAAAATTTGCTTGGTGATACCGGATGAAACCTATTTTTTGGAGAAAATATTTTTGTATCGCGATTTTCTAACTTTTCATTAGAGCGCTTGACCTTGAAAATTTGAAAATTTTCGGCTGCTCAGTATTCGGGCTAACGCCACTGCTTTGAGAGCTGCGCGCCTCGATCTGGTTTACCCTAATGAAAAAGTCTGGGCACGCCTATGATTATTAAAGTCAAAATGTCAGACTATTACGTCATTGGATAAGTAGAACTGGGTCAAAATTTCACCCTTACAAAGTTGCAGACAAGTGAAACTAAGCAAAAGCTTAGAAAATGCTTTGTTTCGTTCAGTTATAGATTTTGTGTGTGTGTGAGTTGCTACTGAATGCCGCATAGTGTTTGTTGTGAAAACAAAACGGTGATCGTTCTTGAAGCTATGTTTCTATAGGCGCGTTTAGACGATTTCTGGCTGGAGGTAAACATTTAGATTCGCATCACCGTAAAATCGTCACGGTCATGTTATTAAAAGATAATATTTATAGCTATGGCCAGCGTTCTAGCCCGAGAGCTGGTAAAAGTGTCAATTGGATTTTCAATTTATTATTAAATAAAAAATAATGAATTGAAAATATGAATTGGTGCTAGGCCGAAATAACCTTTGGTGTTGGTGGTCTTTAAAACACAATGTACAATGTGCTATGACCAGCGGTGAAAGTACTATACTGGCGCACGCGCAGTGGTCTATGTAAAATTAATATCTGAGAGTTTTATAGGACACAAAAAAATAAAATGGCGTCAGATTTCAAAATGGCGGCCATATGTTCTTTTTTAAAAAATATCCGATCTTTATGAAAATTGATATTTAAGAGTTTGATAGGACACAAAAGAATAAAATGGCGTCAGATTTCAAAATGGCGATCATATGTACTTTTGTAAAAATTATCCGATCTTTTTGAAAATTGATATTTAAGAGATTTATAGAACACAAAAAAATCAAATGGCGTCAGATTTCAAAATGCCGTCCATATGTTTTTTTTTGTAAAAATTATCCGATCTTTTTGAAAATTGATATTTAAGAGTTTTATAGGACACAAAAAAATAAAATGGCGTCAGATTTCAAAATGGCGGCCATATGTACTTTTGTAAAAATCATCCCATCTTTTTGAAAATTGATATTTAAGAGTTTTATAAGACACAAAAAAATAAAATTGCATCAGATTTCAAAATGGCGGTCAAATAATAACTTTTCAATTGTATTGTCTATAGCTTTGATAAATTCGGTTTTATATACAATGCGTAAAAAGCATAGCTTCTGTCGGGTGTCCCATGACACCTCTTGACTTTTTTTTAAATTATTTATTTGTTTTACACACACACCTAGATCTCACCATTCGAATCTTGCTAACGAATAATCATTTAAATAAAACAACATTTCTGTAAGATGTTTGTTTCGAAAAGTTTCATGTTCCCTATATTTTAGTTTTATAATTTACTAAAATTATAAAAAAATATTTTGATAAATACTTCGTGTTGTTTTTGGAGTTCCTCCGTCTTAAAAGCTTCTTGTACATATTGCTTGAAGTCAGAAACGTTAATACGTCGACTTGCAGAATTAATATGCTGTTTTTTTGCATTTGATTGTGGCGTCGACGACGCACTGGATACTTCTGAAGGAGGCGGTGATTTTTTTGGCTTTGATATTTTTTCTTCATTTCTGGGATTAGAGTTAGCCATTGTAAGAGGAATTGTACAACTGCCGGAATCTGAAAAATCATAACTATTTTTTCAGAAAAACTGTTCGATTGACTTCAAACATAATGAAATAATGATTGTTTATCTGTCCTTTAAATTAAATAAATAAAATTTCTTAGGTAAATTGGACTGGATGCAGTGTATTATAAATTATAAATCATTTATTTGCCAACATTTCGACTATAAATTATGCGAAACTGTTAAAATAGTAATGTAAAATTGTTATTTGTTACACAGCCTTGTGAAAGGCTTGATATATAGTCGAAACGTTGACAAATAAATTGATTTATAATTTATAATACACTGCATCCAGTTCAATTTACCTAAGAAATTTTATTTATTTTTATAATGTAATAATTTTTCGGTTATTTTGGAATTCGACAGGTATGGTATAACTTGTATTTAGAAAACTCACCGAATGCGGGATTTTGTCTTCTCATACCAGGTATAACAATTGTTTTAAAATTCAGCTGCAATCCTTTTTTAGATTTCCACCTATATATCAAAACGTTTAACTTCAAAATATAAATATTTGTTTGTACATATCGAATTAAATTTATTGTATTTGCTTGGACATCGCAAATTCATTGTTGAGATAAATATGAGAAGCGCACATCAATGGAAGTTAGATCAATAAAAAATAGCAAATTCATATTTAATCTTAATATGGCTTTGAAATTTCATTCGCCCTGACCAAAAGCCGGCGTCCTGTTTCTGATTCTTAAATAATAAAGCCGCTTTCTCACCTGTATTACGCGACTTGGACGCTACTTCAACGATAAACGAATAAGAGTAATTTCTTAATCAAACGACTCCGAGCTTGACATTTCAGTACTCCTAGTGGGAAAAGAAGTTCTGTTTAAAACAGAGTAGTGTCGCGGTGGCGTCGTAGTCGCGCATTACAGGTGAGAGAGCGGTCTAACGGGAAGCAAACCTATAAGCGATCCACAGTACTACAGGAACTAGTAACGCAATGATGCAAATTGCGACTATCCATCCAACTAGTGATACAGATATCGATATCATCTCGTCTGTGGTGAAACCAACACTGTATCTCGAATAAGCAGACATTCCCTTGTATTCATTTTCTAATACAATAATAATTTCGTATCGCTTGTTTTCGGTGTCTATAGGTTTATTTCTAAACACACCATTGTATGTTCCATCACCTATTATGAAATTATGCGATTCTAATGGCACCTAAAATTATTTTTTTAGTAAAGATTTTTTACGACTTTTGTGTACCAAGCTATTTTTTACGGGGATGATATTTAACAAATTAAAAAATTTGTGTACCAAGTTTAGCGAGATAATTCCACGTATTTTTGTATTTTTTTTGTTCGTGTGAATTTGGGTAAAAATTTATTTACCTAATTATTTATCAAATCCCCCTATATTATTAAACGAGTAAATCTTGTATATATGTTTCTATATTTCTATGTATATATGTTTCTATGTATCTATATAAATATTTTCTCGAAAACGGCTCTAACGATTTTGATCAAATTTACCGAAAAGGGGTTTCGGGGGGCAAAAAATCGATTTAGCTAGGTCTCATCCCTGGAAAAATTCGTTTTCCTATCGATTTTATCATTTTTAAAAACGGTTTTTTGACCTGTCAAAACATTGTAATATCGTGAGTAGGCTTTGGAGAAAACAAACTACTTTCATTATTTATATGTCAAAATACTCTGACAGAATTTTTAACTTATTAAAATAATCCGTGAACTATTTGTATAGTAAAAAATTATAGAAATAAAAACTAAACATAATTATGTAAGTAGTTTTAACTAATATTTAAATAAATAGGTACCTAAGTATGTTATTTTTATATTACCTATATAAAATATGTATATTATGTACGTTAAATATAGTATGACGTATAATCTTACCTAGACTTTTTTTTCTCAAAAACGAATAACGATTTTGATGAAATTTACAGAATGGGGATTTTTCGGGGCGAGAAATCGATCTAGGTAGGAATCTTGGTCCCAGAGGGAGCAATTAAAAAAAAGGGTTTTTTATTTATAACTCGGTCAATTGTCAGATCGATTCGAAGCCTATTTCTACATAGATTTTGTATAATATATCACAAGGGTTAAAACTGTAAATGAGCACTAATATAAGAAGTGTCTTGCACAATATGTAAATAATGACAAACAGGCGGCCCGAAGGGCCGCACTTCTAGCGACGCAGACATGCAGTATATCAAAACACATCGATTTTTAAAAACTATGGTGAAGATGCATGCAAAAAAGTTTTGCGCTGCAGGTTTATAGTCTGACGTTGGTTATTAAAAGATATAATATGAATTCTATTTCTTCGAAAATCGATTTTTGTGAGTTTTTCAGTAGGTACCTTCTATGCAAAAAAAATATTTGAAATTTACTGGAAGTTGCTAAGATGACATCACAGAGAAAAAGTACTTCGATAAAGTTGATATTTGGTATCAATGTTTAAAAATGGATTATTAAAACGGCAACGGGCAAGCAGAATTTCATCTGATTCGAACATTTTTACAAGATATTCAATCTATGAAAATCGGTTTTTGCGAGTTCTTCAGTCAACAAAACAATAACGGCGGTAGATTTGAAAATGGCGACCTAAGTAATATTTACAGGAAAAAATGCTTGACTTAAGTTGATACTTAGTTTTTACGCTTAAAAATACACATAGGTATTTAAAATATTTAACAGAAACAATTATTTAAATTATGTTTCAGAAATAAATTCGTTTCGGAATAATATTCTGAGAAAATAATACGAAATGTTACAATTGTAATTGTAACATTTCGTATCTTTACACCAAAGGTTCCACCATTTTTTATTGAGAAAATAATATCTCACAGCATACAAGTACTATTTTTTTGAACTCATCCGAGCAAAGCTCGGCACCCAGATATTAGTTTATTAAAGACACAAAATCAGGGCCACGTCTAAGGATGTTTCCGTCTTTTATAAAAAATTCTTCAAGTTTAATTCATACATACTGTCGACTTTCTCTATGGGTCTCGCCAACGGGGTGAAAGGGGGAATATATAGGCTTTGTAAATGCTTTCTGAATATCTTAAGTTTTTTACCTTTAATTTTGCAGCTACCCACGAATCTTTACCTAAGACTTGTGCTTGATCCAATATTTTTTTAGAACTATCAGCATTGCTCTTTATTTCCGTTGTTCCAGTATTGTCGCTTATTACAACATATAGTGAACTAGATAAGCGAACGATATATTAATTTTATGATCGGCTAAAATCAACCTTATTATATTTTGCAAAAAGTTATTGCATTCTATAATGGAAAACTCAGGTGATACAATAACTTTTTATGGAGTTTTATAAAAAAAATAGCTTACCACTTTCTTGATTTATTTTCCACATTTATATTTGGCAGTAAAATATTTACTGTTGAATTATTTTTTTTTATTATACTGACGTTAGCTGTAGGGTTCTCAAATTGCGGTTTTAGGGGTGGAATAATCACATTACTCGCAAATGCACGATTTCCGTCAATCCCGTTATCAGCGTAAACCGCGATGTCATATGTTGCTGGCTGACATAATTCTGTAATCTGACATTAAAATAGATATAAATGTAACAAGTGGCTTAAGTTGCGAATCATTTATGACAGTTGTGATTTTGCGATACAAGCTTAAGGTTATACAATACAAACTTACAATACAAAGTTTATTTATAACCATAGTAGGTACAATAAAGTCAAATAGGGGTTGTCTTAATGGTTCCATATTAAACCTTAAGGCTTAAATATTAAAAATAATTAATTAGTTAAAATAGCAATAACTTCATATTAAGAAACTTGTCTATTGAGTAAAAACAGCCATCCGCTAAGAACTTTTTTAAGTCTACTTTGAATTTTTCAACATTGTTAATATTTTTTATTTCATTTGGCAATTTATTGTATAGTTTTAATGCAGTGCACAATGGACTCCCACTAAAAAATGTAAGATGCTGCTGAGGAATTATACCAGAATGAGTGTGAGTTTACCGGACAAACTGAAGGCGAGCGCAGTAATCACACGAGTTCTGATATAAATGCAACGTAACCTGAGGAGAGTTTTGTAAAATGGCGGTTGTCAGATTCGTCACTTTAGACACGCGTTACATACAATATTTTTTCGGTACTATTACTTTGAGAATAAAATATATCGATTTAAGCTTGTATTTTTTCGCATATAACTTATCTATAGGCTTCTTTCTCATTTCAGATTTAACATTCGAATTGTGTACAAGGTTAGTACTTCGCTAGTAAATTTGTGATATGTTATGCGTAAAGACTTGTGTCAGTCGAAAAAAGCTAAGGTAATCATTAATTACACAATGTTTATTTGACGATTTCACAATCTAATTTTTATACAGGGTGTCACAAGATATTTCGAGGGTGAATTCTAGAGCTTATTCAGAGTCAAAAAGTTTATATAAACATATGTCCTAAACGTAACCGTTAATGATTGTTTATTTCATAATTTATGTGGCTAAAATTTTAGTTCAAAGGATTTTATGAAATAAATCTCTTTTTTAGTACATTTTTCTTATTTTATTTACAAGAAATGTTCAAAATTATCTCCATTGTATTTGATACACAAGTCGCACGTCGCAGAAGAAATCGCTGCGGTCTTATAATATGATTGCTGGGTGATTCCTGCTGTATTATTTGGCGTAATTCTTCTACCGTGTGCACTTCAGTTGTATAAACAATGTGTTTCATCACCCCCAAATATAAAAATCTATGGAGTTAGCAAGGTCTACTAACCTTGTGGAGTTCGGTCCGGTGAACGCGGTGGCCTATACTACGGGTCCTAACAAAAGACGCGATCATGGCAACTAGTTCAGTATTTCAGAAATCCGTTGAACTAAAATTTTAGCCACATAAATTATGAAATAAACGATAGCTCGTTAATGGTAACATTTCATCTTTGAAATATTACCGGTAAGTTTTATGAAACCCTGTATAAAAACTAGATTGTGAATCTTATATGGACTTTTCGGCTCTAAATAAGTTCTGGAATTCATGCTTGAAATATTTACGGAACGTTTAGGGACACCCTGTGCCTATAATAAATAATTTATTCCGACAATCATAATTAGGACACTGGAATTTGATCAAGAAAAATGCAAATAAAATGTTGATGATTTTTATCCATAATATTATGTTTATGGACCTTTGTTAATTCGACTGTTTGTAGTCATTTGAATGATTAATAAATGAAATAAAATGGAATGAAAGCAGTAAAGTAAAAGGGGAATTGCTGAAAGTGTTACTTGTCAGGCATATATAGACTTAATAACATAAAGTAACTAACTTCCTTATGATATTTCTTCATATATTCATCGACGTTTTTAAATTCTTTTGACATTTTTGGGCTTGAATATTTTTGTCCATCATTATCTGTAATTTTTAGTTCGATCACAAAGTTTTTGATTGGTCCATTCATCAAATCAGGATGTTCCCAATAAACAATTAGCTTATTGATATCCGCATTCCAATCGGTTCTAAGATTCTGGGGTATAGTTGATGCTGTGACAAATTTCCATGCATTAAATAAGAGCAAATACTTTTATAGGTTTAAAAGCTGTCTTAGTGTGGCTTCGTTCGTGAACAGCAGACTGCAGAAGACGCAGCATTTACCTGCAGTTCAAGACGTGCCAGCTACTGTTAACATCAAATAGTTACTGTTTGCTGTGATTGCTGACGCTGAACACATAGACAGCACTTCAAAATATATTGTTACGGATCACCCTGTATATAAACGGGAGGCAAGAGTTCTGAGAAACGGGGTCTGCTTACTGTAACAACTAGTACCTGCGCGAAAGTTCTAGAGAAAGCGAGAACACACTAGGCTTAGGCCACGCAGCATATATAAACAGCCAGTGCGAGTGAGTGAGGAGATCAGTCAACGGTGAGTCATGCACTCAAGTCTACGGTGGATCAGTGATATAAATAGTGCCGTGATATAAATAAATAGATTGATAAAATAAATACTAATGTAGTGGTGATAATTACGAGTTATTAGTTAAGTGCTATTTATTGTTTTGTTTTGCTTTGCTTAAGAATTACTAATTAGTTATTGTTTACTTGTGTTGATTGTTAGAACTGACTTTTCTTGTTGCATTAATTATTATTGTGTTTTTAATTCTTGTAAATAAATATTTATTCCGCACACTCAGAAAACAATTTTGTAACAATATTGACCTGATAATTTATGTTCATTAAACTGTACATCCTAGTGTTGACAACACAATAAATATCATTGTCACTAGCTAATAAGAACAAAATTATTAAAATGAATGATACCTGCACGTAAGCGTAACGCACAATAATTTTTGTATTTTACTCACAAAAAAATTGTCTATTAACAATAAAACAACAACAAAAAAGGTTTTTTCGTTCAGTTCGATGTTTGGGGAATCCCCGTCGCACTCGCATCGTATCGTAAATTCACTCAAGATATACGAACCGTAAAGGAAATTAATACTATTAGACTGACACAGAACTAGGTTGTCGTTGTTGCGTGCGAGAGAAATATGTTACGAGGTCGACGTTTACGAAGCTGGTTAAAATTACGTTTACGAAAATAGCTTAATGTATATTTTTGAACTCAGATTTAAATAAATGCTCAATAAAGGTATAGTGGGGCCGCCAAGCGACGAATCCAACTTCAACCTTGCATTTTGTGATAGATGCCACTTGGTACGAATGTTGGTCGGACCCATATCTTCATTTTAAGAGGTGAAGGCATTTTGGGCCCCGCGACCGGGCCCCTAGACAGGGTGGTTGCGTAACTTTCAGGGGCAAAACGCCTGTAACTCAGCAACCGCTCCTTGCACAGCCCTGGGGGTAGTCTCATTGGATTCAGCGCACTCAACTTCATACGAGACGGCCCTCAGACTAACTCCTAAATCTCCACCAGCCCGCGTATAGGGGTGAAATACAAGTAGTTCATTAAAATTTTAAATTTTTTTAGGCTACGTTTGCATTTTGGGTAGGACAAGGTTTTCTTTTTCGTTGCGTGGGGGGGAGCGGTGTAAGTTTAAAAATGAGTTTTCGGGGTCGGCGGCCACCCCATTTGACCGCCACCTTGAAAAGGGGGTGAAGTGGGGCCGTTAAGTGTTTAAACCATGCACGACGTGATAGAGAGATGCCACTCGGTACGAATGTTGGTCAGACCCATATCTTCACTTTAAGATGTGGAGCCATTTTGGGCCTCGCGACCGGGTCCCTAGACAGGTGATGGTAGGGGCCGTAAAGCGCCTATCTTATACAACGTGATAGAGTGATGCCACTCGGTACGAATGTTGGTCAGACCCATATCTTCACTTTAAGATGTGGAGCCATTTTGCGCCCCGCGACCGGGCCCCTAGACAGGTGATGGTAGGGGCCGTAAAGCGCCTAATCTTGCACGACGTGATAGAGAGATGCCACTCGCTACAAATGTTGGTCAGACCCATATCTTCACTTTAAGATGTGGAGCCATTTTGGGCCCCGCGACCGGGCTCCTAGACAGGTGACGGTTGGGGCCGTAAAGCGCCTAATCTTGCACGACATGATAGAGAGATGCCACTCGGTACGAATGTTGGTCAGACCCATATCTTCACTTTAAGATGTGGAGCTATTTTGGGCCCCGCGATCGGGCCCCTAGACAGGTGATGGTTGGGGCCGTAAAGCGCCTAATCTTGCACGACGTGATAGAGAGATGCCACTCTGTACGAATGTTGGTCGGACCCATATCGTCACTTTAATATGTGGAAGCATTTTGGGCCCCGCGACCGGGTGGTTGCGTAACTTTCAGGGGCAAAACGCCTGTAACTCAGGAACCGTTTCTCGCACAGCCCTGGGGGTGGTCTCATTGTATTCAGCACACTCTCTTTTACGCTCTATTTTCATAGCCTGCTACCACGCGTAGCAGGCTAAGGCTCGTAATTTATTGAAATAATGGAATATTGGAATTATCAAATACTTTCAAAACATATTTATTAAATATTAGAATACTGTCAGAACAGATTTTTTCAAATATTCGAATATTCGACTAATCGAATATTCAAGTATTCAATATCTGAATACTCATATTTTAAAAACTCTAAATAACGGCCCCACTTCACCCCTTTTCAAGGTGGCGGCCAAATGGGGTGGCCGCCGACCCCGAAAACTCATTTTTAAACTTACACCGCTCCCCCCCACGCAACGAAAAAGAAAACCTTATCCTATCCAAAATGCAAACGTAGCCTAAAAGAATTTAACATTTCAATGGACTACTTGTATTTCACCCCTATACGCGGGCTGGTGGAGATTTAGGAGTTAGTCTGAGGGCCGACTCGTATGAAGTTGAGTGCGCTGAATCCAATGAGACTACCCCCAGGGCTGTGCGAGGAGCGGTTGCTGAGTTACAGGCGTTTTGCCCCTGAAAGTTACGCAACCACCCTGTCTAGGGGCCCGGTCGCGGGGCCCAAAATGCCTTCACCTCTTAAAATGAAGATATGGGTCCGACCAACATTCGTACCAAGTGGCATCTCTCTATCATGTCGTGCAAGATTAGGCGCTTTACGGCCCCAACCGTCACCTGTCTAGGGGCCCGGTCGCGGGGCCTAAAATGGCTCCACATCTTAAAGTGAAGATATGGGTCTGACCAACATTCGTAGCGAGTGGCATCTCTCTATTACGTCGTGCAAGATTAGGCGCTTTACGGCCCCTACCATCACCTGTCTAGGGGCCCGGTCGCGGGGCCCAAAATGGCTCTACATCTTAAAGTGAAGATATGGGTCTGACCAACATTCGTACCGAGTGGTATCACTCTATCACGTTGTATAAGATAGGCGCTTTACGGCCCCTACCATCACCTGTCTAGGGACCCGGTCGCGAGGCCCAAAATGGCTCCACATCTTAAAGTGAAGATATGGGTCTGACCAACATTCGTAGCGAGTGGCATCTCTCTATCACGTCGTGCAAGATTAGGCGCTTTACGGCCCCTACCATCACCTGTCTAGGGGCCCGGTCTTGGGGCCCAAAATGGCTCCACATCTTAAAGTGAAGATATGGGTCTGACCAACATTCGTACCGAGTGGCATCACTCTATCACGTTGTATAAGATAGGCGCTTTACGGCCCCTACCATCACCTGTCTAGGGACCCGGTCGCGGGGCCCAAAATGGCTCCACATCTTAAAGTGAAGATATGGGTCTGACCAACATTCGTACCGAGTGGCATCTCTCTATCACGTCGTGCATGGTTTAAACACTTAACGGCCCCACTTCACCCCCTTTTCAAGGTGGCGGTCAAATGGGGTGGCCGCCGACCCCGAAAACTCATTTTTAAACTTACACCGCTCCCCCCCACGCAACGAAAAAGAAAACCTTGTCCTACCCAAAATGCAAACGTAGCCTAAAAAAATTTAAAATTTTAATGAACTACTTGTATTTCACCCCTATACGCGGGCTGGTGGAGATTTAGGAGTTAGTCTGAGGGCCGTCTCGTATGAAGTTGAGTGCGCTGAATCCAATGAGACTACCCTCAGGGCTGTGCGAGGAGCGGTTGCTGAGTTACAGGCGTTTTGCCCCTGAAAGTTACGCAACCACCCTGTCTAGGGGCCCGGTCGCGGGGCCCAAAATGCCTTCACCTCTTAAAATGAAGATATGGGTCCGACCAACATTCGTACCAAGTGGCATCTCTCTATCACAAAATGCAAGGTTGAAACGCTTAACGGCCCCACTAGTACTCGGAAAGTCGCCAGATTTTTTTGTCGCTAAATGAAAATCAAAAGTCGTTTTAGTTGTCGAAATATCTCTAGATCTAACGACAAAGTCGCTAAAAGATGGGCACTGCCAAACTTAGCCGCTAGGGGCGCCAGCTATATATAACCATCTTGGTCTGTGGGTGTGATGTACTTATTTACCAATATTCAAATCATAGAAGTTTTGTATTTCCAAAGGAAAAGAAGTGGTTGCATGCTATCAAAAGGGAAAAAACTTTATTTCTTCCGCGTTTTTCCATGAAAACGATCGATAACTTATGTGGTTATATACCTGTTGTTATCTATATTATGTTTCTCACGTGTTCATTTCCATTGACATCACTGAATTCCTGCGTCATCTGTTCACGGATGTGTTTAAAATAAAGTACAGTTATCTAGCTCACTATTCTTTGTGGTTGGCGTTGACCAGGATTACATAATATATTATAATATTTTTACCAGACAACACGTGAGCTGCTAAACTATTTGCTTAATTAAACAGCGCTGCAACATCTGCTGTTCATGAACGAAGCAACCTTAGAAACAGTCTTGCATATTTTAAGAGAAAGAAATTATCGGCGCGTTGAGGGCTGTGTATTGTGGAACCAACGAAAGAACGCCGGCCAAGAGAGAGAAGGGGAGATTGCAGATTATAGACGTTCAATCTACAATCTCTCTGTCTCTTTATTATCTTTGTTATTAGAGGACATAGAAAGTCGGTTAAGTGCAGGGCAAGGTAGTGCATAATTTTGTAAGTAGGTACTCATTAACATTAGCAATTGAATTTCGACACATTATGAAGTTATTTCGAAAATACTGAAAATTTCCGTTTTTTTGAAATAAGTTCATAACGTGTCAAAATTCAAATGTTTTTTCAACGGAATGTTATTGAGCACAAAATTTTGCACTACTTTGCTCATTTAACCGCTTTTATATGTCCACTAGTAACAAAGATAGCAATGTTAACCAGCGTAGGCTAGGACACCTTGTATTTAGCGTTGAAACTTGAAAGCTTTTAATTACACAGCCCTCAAGTCTTAAAGTGCCATCTATTTATTTCCGGTATTTCTTCTAAAATATGCATACGTTCAAAGACTGAAAAATTTACGTAATAAAAATAAAATTTACCTTCTATTTTAGGTTCAACTTCAATTGACTTAGGTTGACCTAATTCGTCTACATTTCTGTTTTTTGCAAACACCTACAAACATTTTCAATGTATTTATACGGACGGATTATTATAACTCTTCATAATAAATAGCTACTAGATAATATGTTTTAATCCTGTTGACATACCTATGTATAATGTATACAGGGTGTCCAAGTTGACGTTGGCTAACATGGGTAACTTTGTTATTAGTGGAGATAGAAAGTCGGTTAAATGGGCAAAGTAGTGCAGAATTATGTGCTCATTAACGTCCCGTCGAAAAAACAATTGAATTTTGACACACTATGGATTTATTTAGAAAATAGTGAAAATTGCCGTTTTTGAAAACTGGCCATAACTTTTTTATTTATGAAGATATCTGAAAATTTCTTTAACCATTTTTTGATAACTTTTTATGATCTTTTCAGTGGCGTAGGTTTAATTTTTTTATATCCACTACATAATGAGATATTGACATGAACTTTGGTTTTTCTTATGGACGCCATTTTGGATTTTTAGATATTCGAATTCTGCTTATTTTTCTGATTAATTTGGTGTATCACATGCCACATTTAAAAAAAATGCAATTAACGTCCCATATTAGAGGCACTATAAAAACAGCTGACAGTCAAATTATATTTCAGTTCTGCCAAACTACGATTTATTATTAATTTTACATTTAAAATGTTCGCACTACTTAATTATAACTTGATTGTCAGTTGTTTTTAATGTCTCTTATATGGGACGTTCATTGCAAATTTTTTAAATGTGGCATGTGATACACCAAATTAATCAGAAAAATAAGCAGAATTCGAATATCTAAAAATCCAAAATGGCGTCCATAAGAAAAACCAAAGTTCATGTCAATATCTCATTATGTAGTGGATATAAAAAAATTAAACCTACGCCACTGAAAAGATCATAAAAAGTTATCAAAAAATGGTTAAAGAAATTTTCAGATATCTTCATAAATAAAAAAGTTATGGCCAGTTTTCAAAAACGGCAATTTTCACTATTTTCTAAATAAATCCATAGTGTGTCAAAATTCAATTGTTTTTTCGACGGGACGTTAATGAGCAAATCATTCTGCACTACTTTGCCCATTTAACCAACTTTCTATCTCCACTAATAACAAAGTTACCCATGTTAGCCAACGTCAACTTGGACACCCTGTATATATGATATATGTATAGTCTAGCACGTACTGGTGCATGAGTTTCAAAAGCTATTTGGCCAAATTTTTTTGCGTAATTCTCTTTAGTATGTAGTACTGATTATAGAAATGCATGTTGCCATGGGTCAACTTATGCCATATTGTTTAAAACGCAATTATTTAAACAATTGCAATAAATTGAACTTTTTGAATTGGAGAAATTTTTCTCGTATTCTTTGGCTAAATACGAACATTACTAGTAACTTTTTGCGATAAATTTAATATTTTCAGAGATATGAATTTTTGAAGTTCGAAAAACCACTATTTTTATCTTCTTTATAATATTGTTAATAAGATCCGTTAGCGAGAATAAGAAAATTTTCATTATTAACAACTATTTTTATTATTTCTTATGCGCGCTTACTCGTATCTGTACCTTTAAAGTGAGC
The DNA here is from genome assembly GCA_039654895.1 of Mongoloraphidia duomilia. Lineage (NCBI taxonomy): Eukaryota > Metazoa > Arthropoda > Insecta > Raphidioptera > Raphidiidae > Mongoloraphidia > Mongoloraphidia duomilia. The sequence continues at coordinate 33,042,315 of CM077521.1, read as the reverse complement.
TGTCTCTCTTTGACCGTTCAGCGCGCATTATAAATAAAACAGTGGTTAAAAATGAACATTTTCTTATTCTCGCTAACAGATCTTATTAACAATAGTATAAAGAATATAAAAAAAGTTATTTTTTACATCGAATTGCATTTTTTGACTCATTTTTATGGCTCAAAAGTTATCAAAATCGTGATTTTGCAAACTTAAAAAAATTTATATCTTTGAAAATATTGAATTTATCGCAAAAAGTCAAAAGATATTTTATGTTCGTACCTATTTAGTCAAAGAATACGAGAAAAATTTATCCCATTCAGAAATTTCATTTTCTTGTGCAATTGTTTAAATAATTGAGTTTTAAACAATATGGCACAAGTTGCCTCTTGGCAACATGCATTTTTATAATTAGTACTAATAGAGAATCACGTAAGAAAAGTTGGCCGAATAGTTTTTGGAACTGATGCTACATAGACTAATATTATCGTTTTAACAAAATGATGTAAGACAGTGTAAGAATTATTAAGATATCTTTAAAAAATGACAAAGTTATAACAGCTCAAAATTGCGCTCTATATGACAGTAAGGCGTGACGTCATTTCTTCTGTCCGCTGTCAGTCACGTGGGCTCCCGCATCACGTGCCAAAACCACTGAAATTGACCTGAATATTTACTGTTCTATAGGGTTAATTTGAACCAATACTTTGTTTTGAAATTGCGTATATACTATTACCCTAACGGAGTGCGAAGAGATGACGCCACAGCAGTGAACGTTCCGGTTAAAATATTAAAAGATTAAAAGTCAATTTCTTTGTTAATTATCAACGGACTTTAAACATTTTTCAAAAGTAACAATTTTGTTTGGGCCTAGGTATATTTTTTTCAAAATTCCAGAAAAGAGACGGACATATTTTTGATTTCTAAAGTTCGAGGGGACGATTTATATTTTAAACAAACCCTTGAAGATAAACCACAGATCAATCACAGGTTGATCTGTGTTCAGTTTCTTATTAATCAAATGCTCTCTTTACCTCAATTGTGTAAATATTATTTTGATCAAAACTGTCTTTGATTTTAAAACATGTTAAGCCTTCAAACAATTCGCAAGCTTGCGGAACTGATTCTTTCTCAGTATATTGAGACCAACTACGGTGTTTATATTTTATTTTATATAATTGCAGCTCTCCATAAGGAGGATTGGGCGCCATCCATCGCAGAGATATTCCTGTGCCGTCTTTGGAATATGCTTGCAATTTAGTAACTGCCGGTGGAGCTGTAATTAATATATAATATTATATGCAATGTCAATTTAAAATTTAGATATGCATTATGATACTATATCCACAAATTCAAAAGCCAAAAAAAGGATTCATTTACGACTAGGCATAACCCCCATAAGAGGGGGACTGACAGGGCTCTACTCTGGGGGCCTGAGATTAGGAGGGACCACCGTAGGGGATCGGTCAACTAAGAGATGAACAGAAGACAAAAATCGAAGCGGTAAGTGGGGGGATCCGCCAAAGATCCTGACTTGGGCCCTGCTACAGGATGAGGGAGCCATGCGTTAAAGTATAAGCAAATGAGCTAAGTAAATTATCTGAATTTCAAAACAACAAAACTGATTTTCATTTTTTTACAATGATTTAAATTGATTTCAACAGATTAAGACGTTTTTGGTTCCTACATATCGAAAAACAAGTTTTGAATGTCCGTGTGTCCGTTCTCCCATAATATGTGCAGCTGCAGAGCCGCAGAGGCCTAGCTGATCCAGTGGATCGAAACCAAATTTTAAAGTTAAGGATTTTGGGGAAGTCCTCTTATTTTCTCCCTACTCCTAAAGTAGTTTGCTGGTGAGCAAAAATAGAAATCTGCGATTTTCTCTAAAATGGCTCTAACGATTTTGAATATGTCCCATAAATTGAAAAAACTCGGGTCGCAGTGCCAAACCCTGCCGACAATATAGTGTATTTGCTAATACAGGCATTGTGGCATTATTATGTAAACTTAAGTTTGTTTTTTGACAAAATAAAAAATTTAACCCCTTAATACATCCTTTAAAATAATTAAATTTTTCTAAATTTCAATATTAGACATAGATTTTATCAGTACACCCAATTAAATACACCCTTCCATATCTAAGTAAATCCGTATCAACAAACTAGTGTTTTCATAAAATTTGAAAGTCCGGTCCTGTCGGGCCGATTTTATTAAAATTTTAGCAGCACATTTTAATCTTTACTAAAGAGTTAAATTTCAATTTTGAAACGATTCTGACAAATTTTTCGGTATTTTTGGGCCCAAAAACTTTTTGGAACCCCTAAATACAACCCTGAAAATGGTCCGATCGGGCCCATTTTAAATAGGCTTCTTGCGGTGATGGGTTCCAATGTGTGTACCAAATTTCGTTTCAATCGATTAAGTCTGTCGAGAGTTATCGTGTACACACACACACACACACACACACACACACACACACACACACATATATATATATATAAATATATAAATATATATATATATAAATATATTTATATATATATATATATACATACATATATATATAAACATTTTTAAAAATGGTGCCAAAGTGTTCAGGAGGCTATGAAACGTCGAGAAATTTTGGTCCGACCCCTAGGTCCCGCCATCCGACCGACGCCAATAGTGTATGTGCCATATTATGGCAAATACACTAAAAAAGGCAAATCCAGAGGAGATAGTTTATTGATGAACAAAAATTAAACATTTTGATATTCTCGAAAACGACTCAAGAAATTTCGATCATATTTCATAAATTCATTAATGACCCTACAATATGCCGCCATTGATTTGTTTTATAAAATGAGTGAATATCCATGTGGTGATCGATGCAGTTCAGTGAGAAAATGAGTGCGGTGGACCTGTACCATTAATTTTTTCAAAAACAAATCGTTTTCTGTGTTAAATTATATTATTTTTGTTGCCTTTTGGTTAGTATAAGAGAACTAATAGAATTTTAATAAACACTTGAATTATAAATTTAAAAAACTCGGGTCGCAGTGCCATAACCCTGCCTACAATAAAGTGTATTTGCTAATATACAGAATATTGTAGGTTAATTATGTGAACTCAAGTTTGTTTTTGGACAAATTAAAAAATTTAACCCCTTAATACATCCCTTAAAATAACGTTTCTCTCAAATGCAATATTATTATCAATCTAACATCTGCACCAAATTAAATACATCCTTTAGTAAGTAGGTATATATCCGTATCCGCAAACTAGTGCTTTCATACAATTTGTAAGTCCGGTTCTGTCGAGCCGATTTTAATAAAATTTTAGTGACACATTTTAATCTTCACTAAAGAGTTAAATTCAAATTTTGAAACGATTCTGATAATTTTTTCGGTATTTTTGGTTCAAAAAAACTTTTTTCAATCCCTAAAAACCACCCTTAAAATGGTCCGATTAGGCCCATTTTAAATAGACTTCGTGCGGTGATGGATTCTAATGTGCCTACAAAATTTAGATAAATCAATTTAGTCTTTCGAAAGTTATAGCTTTTATGTCCTTCCGGCCGACCGACGCCAATAGTGTATGACGTGTCATTTATGGCAAATACACTAAATTAAATAATAACTTACCCTCTGGTGCTGTAGTGAAACTCAATGATTTGGAATTTATATCGTCGAAATGATATTCGTTTCTTCCGGGAGTTGCAACAATTACATACTTTGTGTATGGATTTAGTGGCGAAATTTTTTCAGTGAAAGTGGTTATATTTAATAGTTTAACCATTGAGTCTCCAATTCCGTCATAACGAATAAAAACTGGTCCTTTAATTGTAGTGCATTTTATTTTTATTTTTAGATTTATTTCACGTGAAAGTACTTCGTATGTTATATTCTGTATAATTTCATCAGATATATCTGGAAGTAAGCATTATACTACATTTTGAATTAAATATTAATTAAAAACAATGTAAATGGAATAACATAGTGCAGGGGTCGGCAACTTGCGGCTCTTATGATGTCAAGATGCGGCTCTCCAGTTCCATGCGCAAATATTAATAATTATATTACAATTTTATTTTCAAAACTCATAAAAAATATTATACTGCAAAAAACACTTTAAACAGGGTAAAAACACTCAACAGAGAACAGTGAGAATAGGTGGAGTAGAGAGTATACGGACAGCTGACATTTTTTAAATGTGGCAACACTGTTCTGTTTGTTTAGTTATAATCCTAATCAAATACCATAATATTGAAATAAAAATGTTAGTGGCTCTTTAAAAACTGGGAATTTTTTTTAAATTGTAACTTTTGGCTCTTCCGTCTCAAAAGGTTGCCGACCCCTGACATAGTGCATTCGATTGTAGGTTAATAAAAAATAAAACAAATTTTAAGCAATCATAAAACATTGACCGCGGTTAGATGATAATTATTATAGAGTCTAATTACTCTTACAATGGTACCAATACGTCATCAATGTATTGACGTCAAGCATCAAAAGGTCACCTAAAAAGGGAAAAAAACAAAAAAATTACTTTTTTTTGGTTTTGTTTTTTTTCATTAACCCTTTGCACACTACGCCATTGGGTCAGGTAGGCGGCGTAAAGATAAATAGGTGTTTTCTGTCAATGACGTAGCGGTATCATTCTTAGAGTAATCGGATTATACCTGTAGCTTTAGTATCGTAGAAAAAAATAGAATATTCTCCTTGAGATCCAGTGATTGCCGCTACCGATATCTTAAAAGTAGAATATGGTGACAAGTTTTCTAATTGTATGTTAGTTTCCTTTGTTTGAAGCGTGTTTGCTTTTTTTAAGTCTTCACTATTTGGAAGTGAACAGCCACGGTGTTGATAGTTCTATGATGAATAATAATTTGAAAAATATTTTATAGTTGGTAGCTGATTGAGGTATTACCGTATAATGGTTTTATACCTAGTTTAAAAATTTCACTAGAATACTTGTATGAGTGTATTGTGTATAATATATTATTATAGGTACTATACAATAATATCTATTATGACACTAATTATAATTGGATATAACATAGTGAAAGCAAATTTTGGTATTTTTTAACGGATATAAAGGATATCAACCCTTTACATGTTTTTCTTAGAAAGATCTTAATTATAAAAGAATTTAGATTTTAGGGTACGGTCGTCCGTTAAAAAAGGTCCCAGAATAAAGCTTTTTTTCGTTATTTTTATTAAGTATTAGCGGCTTAGCTCGAAAAAACCAACGAATTGTTTATTTTTGTATAAACGCATGAATTTTGGAATGATAAAAGGGCATATCCTAAAGGTCATTTTAAGATATTTAATCAGGCCACCTCAGAATTTACTCAGGAGGTCCAAAAATCCAAGATGGCATTTTCAGATACTAAATACGATTTCAAGGTTAAGATTAGCATTTTGCAATTAAGATTCCTAAAAACCAAGATGGAAGCCAAACATTCAAATTTTGTTATTATTTTATTATCAGATTTGATCGATTTTCGGTTTGTAGACGTAAGCTGGGCTTCTGAGCACCATTTTGAGGTCAAAATTAAATTTGTTTGAGGTTTTTTGTCTATATTTTTTTAAAAGTGGAAAAAGTTTTGTGTTTTAAATTTCTGTGCACTACCCTGTGGGTGTGATAAAAAATTTAAACTTTACTTATAAAACTTTGAAGACATTAAAAATTAAAATTTGTGTAATTTTATTTTTATCAAGCGTGGCTGCTATTTAGATAAACATATGCAATGATTTTGGAGATCGAAATTAAATTAGCTTAAGTTTTATTGTCCCTATTATGGAAAAAGTGGAAAAAACCTTATTTCAATAATATGGACAACTAATATGGACAACTCAAACTAAGTTAATTTCGACCTCCAAATGACACTCATAGCTCAATATACGTCTACAAACCAAAAATCAATCAAATATCACAATAAATAACAAAATTGGAATTTTCGGATGCGAGCCTGTTGCAAAATGCCAATTTTGACCTCGAATTCGAAGTGAGCACCTAGAAATACATTTATAAACCAAAAATCAATCAAAATAGTCTATTATAAGTACAGATAAAATTAAAATTTTGGCCGCCATCTTGAATTTTAAGGATCTCTGAGAAAATAATGAATTTGCATAATATTTTAAATTGAACTTTAAAGTAAAATTTCATTTTTTTATACAAAAGTAAAAAATTATTTTGTTAAGTCGCTGTACTATTATAAGTATTAATAATTATAGTCATCTTGAATCCATCCATACCTCGTACCGAACAATGTAATTTCTGAGCAAACCCCTTAGCTGTTCAGGTTCATTCCAAGAAATTGAAATGCTGGACGAAGTCGAATTGGTTAATTTCAAATTTCGGATTTCAGAAGGAACTGAAATATTCATAATTATTTAACTCGTTTATTGCAAACATTCAAAATGTTCGTTATAACCGGTTACTGATCATTACCGATTTATTAATTTTACATACCGCCTTCTCTTGTTTGATATGTTTTGTTTTTGACAGTAAAAGAGTCCTTGTGTAAGAGAAATGTTATATTTTTAAATAATGGAATATTGTTGATGTAACAGTTTTCGAGCGAATCACAGCCATAATATCCGTCATATTGAAAATTCAACTTATAATGGTCAAAATCACATACCGACGCGTTCTTCTGCAAAAAAATATATTTCTGATAATAATAATATTATATTATTACGTTCTGACTTTTGAAAGTTGTCAATTGGATGCTTTCGCAATAATTATCAATTACTGTTGACATCTTTCTTGAATACTCATAAATCATGAAATGTTGACTTTCATAATTTAATATAACTATCAGGATTTATTATTATAATATTATTATGAGTTCCCTTGTATTACAAATGAACTAATGAAAAATTGCACATTTATTTTTTTCGAGTTTCTTGCAGTCACAAAAAAATCTCATGAGCACCTACTCGAGCATCGTGGCACCTATGTAACTGGTCCTTATGAATTATACAGGCTGTCTCAAAACTGCTGGGACACAGAGCTACCACGTGTAGTAGAGGTCAAAATAAGTCGATTGGACCCAATTCATTTATATACCAAAATGCACCGTTTGCCCGTGAGAAGAGTTCAAAGTTTACATAAAATGTTGTATATAAAATTTTGTATTACAATTTTATTAAACTTGTACTAGGAATTATATCTGTTAGCATTATTTAAGAAAACATTTTTTCCTTCGGAACTATGCAGAATACAAAATTTTTACAAAAGTAACAAAATGAAGATAATTAATCAGTCTTCTCGCTAAAAAATTTGAGAACCGTATTACCACTTCTAAGAAAGTTTTGAAAAAAATGTCAGGGGGTGAGGGTGGTTTTAACCCTTCTACAATTTCTTTTGGGTTTCTTTGATTACCGAAAGGAGAGTAATCCTCTAAACTGCACTTTTGTCAAATTTCATTCAATTTGTTTCACTCATTTCTGAACAGCGTACAAAAATGTGTTTTTTTATGTAAACTTTGAACTCTTCTCACGGCCAAACGGTACATTTTGGTATATAAATAAATTGGGTCCAATCGACTTATTTTGACCTCTACTACACGTGGTAGCTCTGTATTCCAGCAATTTTGGGACACCCTGTATAATTACAACAATGTGGTTAACGCCAGTTTTGTTTCTCCCAATGTTTTCGTGCCAACGTTTCAATATAATATGGCCAAATGACGATTATTTACCAATATTATAATGACTAAAATAGTATTTTTTTTCTTATTTAACAAACCTTAAACTCAATTTTCAAATTAACTGTGCTTTTAGTTGACGTGTCTTCTAATATTTCAAAAACTGGATCTGCAAGCATATAGAGTTGGTGAAAATAGACAAAATAATGGTAAAATATAAGGGACTGTCTGCTGCACCGCCCGGTCGGTGATTGCCTACCATGTATTTAGTGCTGTACCAATCGGTGATTTAGGCACCATTCTGCGGTATAGGCCACATCTGATTAATTTTTTATGTGTGGCGCTGACCTACACGTGAATTCATTCAAATTATCTTTCTGCATTTATTTAGACAATATTTTTAAAACAAACCAAACTTCAATGCATAATAAATTTAATAGGTATGAGACATAAACTGAATCTTATATAAGTACCGACTTGGTATATCTATATAACTAAAAGCAATATCCTATCCTTGTTAACAAAATAAAGTGCAAAATAAACAAAAAGGTTAATGGCTTTTCAAAGAACATATTATTCTTTCTTTTAATTCCTGCGTATTTTTCTTCTTTTCTTTTGTTTTTTGATGCCTATATGATTGTCGTGCCGATATTTCAGGCCTGCCTCTGCCCTTTCTTATTAAAGGCAATTTTATACTTTCAATGTACGTCAATAATAATGTTGGTTTTGGTTTTGCATTTGTTCTTCTGGTTCGTCCTGATCATGTTGGTCTTGTGATTGTTGTTCTGTGGTTCACCGCAAGTTATAGCCTCAAGTTACCGAACGGTCGGTGTAGTAGGTTGGTGCCTAAGTCTCCGACCGGTCGGTGTAACAGACACTCCCAAAATACAATCATTAAAAAAATGAGTTTAAATTACTTATAAATTGTAAACGAAAATCGTAAAAAACGTAAAGAAAGATTCCAAATTTACATTAAATCAAATTTTAGACTAATAGAGTAAATTAATCAACGAATATTGAAAAAAATAGTTGTATAAACCGAACTGATTTTAATTGTAAAAATTCTGTTGCTTTTTCAGCTTACCGTAACAATTTGTTTCAGCATATACTGACGTTGAATTGTACTTTTGTTCATTTACAACTAAAGAAATCCTGATTTCATATCTGGTAGCTGGGGCCAGATTTTTAAGAACTATAATTTTCCTTTCAAAATTAACTAAACTGAACTGTTGGAAAGATATCCACTCCTCTTTTGATTCTATCTGAAAAAATATATTTCTGTTATATTTTATTATTTTTGAAGACGATTAATTGTTATAGTCTATCCTGAAATAGTAATATAGTAATATAGAAATAGTAGTATAGTAATATAGTAATAAATAATTTTGGTTCGAAGTTTTTGACAGATTTCAGTGGTAACTAGTCTTCTTTTAAATCATTATTAATTGTCTTTACCTACCTGAATTTGAGAATGATTTAAAAAAAAAGATGGATACCGCTGGAATCTGTTAAAAATTTCAAACCAAAATGATTTATTACTCTGCACGGACTATAATAGGAAGCAAGAAGGAATTTGCTTCTGCAAAACAATTTAAAACTATTCTCGCTGAATATTTCATCGTAAGTTTTCTCTAAACGTAACGCGAGCGAAGCCGCAAGTATATAATAGCCTAAAGAGGGGGAAGTGAAAATATGAGTGGCTAGGTTCACGCTGCCCCCGAAAGTTGAAAAAACTCAATTTTTTCAGTAGTTCTGAGTATCCCTCTAACAGTTCTGACTTCTGAAGTCCTTCATAGTTTTGAGCAATAGTTCCGTTCGTTAAAACGTACAAATTAAAAATTGAGAATTTCATTTTGAGAATCAAAATTGCCCAGCATTCTTCTAATTTTGCTTGGATTGAAAAAAGTAATTTGAAGTATCGCTAGAACTCTTGAAGGACTTCTCAAAACTCTTAAAAAAATCGAAACTAAAAAAAAAATTTCCTCATCGACCTAGGTACTTAGCCGCTCAAAGTTGAAAAAATTCAATTTTTTCAGGAGTTCTGAGTAGCCCTCCAAATTATAGTTCTGGAGTTCTTTATAGTTTTGAGCAATAGTTCCGTTCATTAAAACGTAAATTGAAAATTTCACTTTGAAAATCAAATTTGCCCAGCATTCCTCTAATTTTGCTTGGATCGAAAAAAGTTATTTGAAGTTTCGCTAGAACTATTGGAGGGGTACCCAGAACTCTTAAAAAAATCGTTTTAACGAACGGAACTATTGCTCAAACTGTAAAGAACTCCAGATGTATTGGAGAGCTACTCAGAACTCCTGAAAAAATTGAATTTTTTCAACTTTGAGGGGCAACGTGACCCTAACTCCTCATATTTTCAAGTTCGAATAATCGATGGATAAATGCCAGAACTATTTAAACCTACAAAGAACTCCAGAACTCATGGAAACGAATCCAGAACTCCGAAAAAAATCTTTTTTCCAAAAATTGCGGGGCTAACTTCACATCCCCCTATAAAGAGGTGGTGGCAGGAATTTTTTAATGACTTTTTCGTTTTCCAGAAGTTGAAAACAGTGAAGATCTAATCACAAGAAACACTAATGACAATTTTTGGCATTACGCTATCGCTGCGTTGTCAATTAATAGGTTCTTTGCGTTTGAAACTTATTTTAAAAGAATTACGTTCCCTATCATAAAATCACAGTTCAGTCAATAAAGCAAAAAAATCATGAAAACTTCTAAACCCCCCGTAACATCTCCGATTTTGATGACATTTTTTTTTTAATGTTTGTTACATGACATTATTTGAAATCAGATACATTCCAGCTCGTGGGTTCGAAATTTTCATTTAACAATTACAAATTTTCCTCCGAATTTTCTTATAAGCTAGTGACTAATGCTATGACATACATGATGTTATGTATATAATTAACAAGAAGTAATTATAATAGTTAAAAACTCGGGACGCAGTGCCAAACCCTGCCAACAATATAGAGTAGTTGCTAATACAGGCATTGTGGCTTTTAGCTTAAGTTTGTTTTTTTACAAAATAAAAAATATAACCCCTTAAGACATCCCTTAAAAGAATGATATTTTTCTTAATTTCAATAATCAATGCAACCTCTGTGCAGTGTTCTCATAAAATTTGTAAGTTCGGTCCTGTCTGGCCGATTTTATTATAATTTTAGTAGCACATTTTAATCTTTACTAAATGATTCTGAGAATTTTTTCGGTATTTTTGAGCCCAAAAACATTTTGGAACCCTTAAAATGGTCCTATTGAGCCCATTTTAAATAAGCTTCGTGCGGTGATGGATTCCAACGTGCCTACCAAATTTCATCAAAATCAATGAAGTCTTTCGAAAGTTATTGCCCTTATGTCTCGGGCAATATCTCATTAAATTATTATTATGAGTTTTAGAAAAAAAAGTTTTAAATAAAAATTGGATTGGAATAAGAGCACTATACTTTAAAATCATTTTTAGCTATACAGGGTGTACGATGTAGTCATGGTGCAATTGACTTGTATTTTTATAAATAGAACACTGTATATTTTCAGGCCATCTTATTGTCCATTCGGAAGCCTACATAAAATTGTGCCATTTTTAAAATTCGGTTGCGACGTTACCAAAATATTCAACTTTTTCTGCAAAATGCTACATTTTCGTTATCTGCTACTAAAATACACATCAACCACATTTTTCAAGTTGAGTCAATTTTTGCGTGTCAAGTATTTAGTCCATAGCATGTGCCTATCCTCCAGATACTTTAGAGTTAAATTTAATTACACAGGGTGTTAGTTGCGATAGTTGAAAAATGCATTACTTTAACCCACCTTAAGTTAATTTTTTTTAAGTATTTGAATGAAATATAATAGTAGGTACCTTGTATTCTATCTCATATTTATAATAGCTCATTAATTCATGAGCTTGTGATAATTCAATCTTTATTTGTGTATGATTGTCATCAGCATCAATAACAGATATTGTGGGAAACGGCGATTGAACTGCAATTTAAAATAAGAACATTTAAGTGTAATTTTTTGTTTTTTTTAGGTTAGAGGTTAATTAAAATTTAAGATTCCGGTGGTTTAGCCCATGTGTGAGTTTGTCCATATGGAATTAGAACTGTATTCTTATTTTTCACAGAGCTCTCAATTGTAAATTTATAAGAAAAAGAATTAAATAAGTGTTCCATAATTCATAACCATTCTTATTTTAAAAAAGAAATATTCTTGATGAGTTAGGTTTTAAACTGATAATTTTTCAATCAATTCGTTGTTACAGGTTTTAAATTGATAATTTTTCAGTCAAATTGTTGTTACAAGTTTTAAACTGACAATTTTTCAGTCAATTCCTTGTTACAGTCGACTCTCTCTATCTCTCAGAACACGTTCGTTACAAATGAAGCTCTTTAATTAATTTTCTCTATGTATGAGAAGTAATGCAGACCGTACTATTTTACATATTAATCAACAGCACATATCATTGGTCACAAGCTTTATTTGTCTTATTTCTTTCCAAAAACAACTCGAGAAATTATAAGGGTTCCGCGTGCCATGCTTGAAAGGATTATGGACAATTTTGCCATTCTACAAGAATGTCTCAACATCGCAGTTGATTAATTATTTTTTATTATGTTTTGTTTTGTATTCAATGGCAATGTACCAGTAATGTATGAAAACAATAAATTTTGATATTGATCCGAAAATAAACGTGTGACAGTATTTTCAAAAACACCATACCTCCTTTCCGAACCCTGTACTTACATGCATCACATAATTTCCCACCATAAAAAAGTGGACATTTGCATATTCCTTCAATGCATGTCATAGTTTGTCCACATAAATGTTGAGTTTCTTCGGAAACATCATTACACCTGTTAATGCAATTGGAATCACATGTTTCGTCTGTAGAAAAAAATCGATATTACATTGACATTTCCTTTCTTTTAAATTTTCCCAATTAGCGTTTTTGTGATCCTAATTACACATTACTTACTTGCGACAGGACGTTCAAAATATACGCTGTGTGGCGGCGAGAGAAGCTGGCAGGATATATTACGGTCAATTTGTAATTTATCTATTCTTTGTGTCCTTATTGTGACACTTTGGTATTTTACATCTGGAACTAATCAAACACAGCTCATTTAATTAATATAAACGATTTGAAAATATTTTTAATTTTAATAATTATTTAGATTGGATTGGCGCAATAATTCAAACTGCAAAACAGGAAATGAAATAAATGAACATAATGTTAGATTAGGTACCCAAAAGAAAATTAATTATTTTCGACAAAATGTAGACTTTTAAAATATTCAATTCAATTTCTATATTTATGTCTCTAATAATGTAGTTGAATTAGATATAAAAACATGAACAGTTTATTTTTGTAAATGTGTTTTCGGACAATTTTGTTTTAATAGATGCTCGTTATTCGAAGATGTTACGTCCTTCAAAAGTACCGCAAATAATGAACGGAAATGTGTATGGGATTATATTAATGGAATGAATGAATGAATTGTAGATTATAGACGCTCGACAACAGAGGTAGTATATTAATGGATACGTTTCAAGGGCTATATTATATTAGTATTTTAATTATTTTTTTAAAACAATAGTGTATTAATTTATAATTCAATAAAAGAAACAAAACAAAACATTTTTTCAAGGTCAACGTGTGGGGTATCAGAGTAAAGCTTGTCAAAGCGAGAGATTGAGTTAAAGAAATTAGTTAATTTAGTATGTTCAACGTTTTTAGAGCATAAATATTGATTATGTATAGCCTGCTGTTGCTTGATCTATTCGTCTCTAAAAATCAGCCGTTTCTCCACTGAAGGGTCAGGATCTATGAAAAACTGAAAAGATCTTGAGAGAGTTTAATTCTCGTAGGTATAGTTTCTTTAAAGTTATCTCATCTTTTTCTGGGGCTGCTTTCGATACATCGTCATTGGAATTCACTGATAGCTGGCAGTGTCGTATCTAGGAGTCCTGGCGCCCCTGGCGAACGGAGGACTTGATGCCCGTGGCGAAAGGAGGATTTGGTGTCTCTGGCGAAAAGAGAACTTGGTGCCCTCTCATGTCATAAAATTCACACAAGGCAAAACTGGGATTAGGACTATAAATATTTAAAAAAAGACAAAGAAGCGTAATTTTGACAAAAATGCTTAGACGTTGTTTGAAATTTGCATTTTGCAATAATATAGATTTTACTGTGTGACCCGACACACCTTTGCTTCGGGCGCCATTGGCGTGGGTCATCCCCGCCAACCCCTAGATACGGCACTGCTATTCGCGTCTGACATTAAGGTCGAAGCCCTCTATTGGGCTTAGTCGCGAACTACCCGAGGAGGTCGTAGCAACGGAACAAAGCGTTGAGTGGAGGTAAAAGCGCATAAAATATATGTTTTTCACGAATGACAGTATACAAATGTAAGCATATTGCAAAAAGATACTGTTCAGTGTTCACTTGAAGTTTTGTAATAAATAATAATTCTGTCGTAATACGACTTTTGAATGAATTGTGAATTATAGACGCTCGACAACAGAGGTCATTAGCATCTGGCTGAAAATATCGAAATTAAATTTCACTAAAAACGTTTTGTTATGTCAGCACAAATGTTGCAATAGGAACATACGACGCGGAAAAAAATCATTGCCGTTAAAATGATCACTGCGTGAATGAATGAATTGTAAATTATAGTCAGACGCTATTGACCTCTGTTGTCTAGCGTCTACAATCCACAATCCATTCATCCTGTAAATTATAGACGCTCGACAACAGAGGTCATTAGCATCTGAATGATCACTGTACAAAAGAGTGCTTTGTGTTATCAGTCTTATTCCAGTTAAACCCATCTATAGCTTCCTCAATTCACTATTTTCAGGAAATTTGTGATAGGAAAATGCTGTCGAAGTTTTTCGGCAACAAGGAATTGAACACATGTGAGGCATTTCTGAAACTATTTAATACAAATCACATGTAAGCTAATGTAAACAAACAACGGTTAAAAGTCGTATTGCGACAGAATTATTTATTACAAAACTTGAAGTGAAAACTGAACAATATTTTTTAGCATTATGCTTACCTTTGTAAACTGTCATAAGTGAAAAACATATATTTTGTGCACTTTTACCTTCATTCAACGCTTTGTTCCGTTGCTACGACCTCCTCGGGTAGTTCGCGACTAAGCCCAATAGAGGGCTTCGACCTTAATGTCAGACGCGAATAGTAGGTATATATTAAGAACACGAGTATGAATTGTGAATTTATACCGCGAATACTGAATTTTACATGAAGAAAAACTATGGCACGCCGTTTTACTATTTAATCGTAAAATATTTTTACATAAAATAATAAATATCTTATAATTTTTGATAAAAAAACAAATTTCTTAAGTCAATTTTATTTATGTATCAACATAATAAAAATGCAATATTATTATGTTCCGACATAAAATTAAATGCTTAAATAATATTATGTACATAATATTATTTCTTGAATTTTTATTGTTGAATTAAAATTATGTACCTACATAATTTTAATTCTGCATCTCTTTCTACAGCATAGTGTAACATACTGTAGAAAGAGATGGAGAATTAAAATTATGTACATAATTTTAAATCGAGAATAAAAACTCAAAGAAATAAAATGTATATAATATTATTTAAGCATTTAATTTTATGTTAGGACATAATAAAATTGTATTTTTATTATGTCAGTACATAAAAAATATTCACTTCAACAATTTATTATTATAAAGGGGCATAATTTTATTATTTTTCGTCAGGATATTTTTAGTTAAAAAAATATTTATTATTTCTATACATAATAAAATTATTTTCAATTATTTTTATGTCACAAGATAATAAAAATATTTTTATTTTTCCAAGAGAAGAATCCTAAATAATTATAATTATGTCGCAACATAATTATAATTCGTCGTTTTTTCCGAATTATTATTATGTACATAATTTTATTTCTTGAATTTTTATTCTCGATTTAAAATTATGTACATAATTTTAATTCTCCATCTCTTTCTACAGTATGTTACACTATGCTGTAGAAAGAGATGCAGAATTAAAATTATGTAGGTACATAATTTTAATTCAACAATAAAAATTCAAGAAATAATATTATGTACATAATATTATTTAAGCATTTAATTTTATGTCGGAACATAATAATATTGCATTTTTATTATGTTGATACATAAATAAAATTGACTTAAGAAATTTGTTTTTTTATCAAAAATTATAAGATATTTATTATTTTATGTAAAAATATTTTACGATTAAATAGTAAAACGGCGTGCCATAAGAAACAGTCACATAAATTTTAAGCGCGAATAACGAATAATGAATGTACGAATAGCGAGCGTTGACCATAACTACAAAATAATTTTGAACTGACGTCGATTTATCTCTACAAAATACCTTATTAGTGTATTTGCCATATGGCACATACACTATTGGCGTCGGTCGGATGGCGGGACCTAGGGGTCGGACCAAAATTTCTCGACGTTTCATAACCTCCTTAACACTTTGGCACCATTTTTGGAAATGTCTATTTATATATGTATATTTTTTATATATACAGTGTGTCCACAGACTCATCCTCAACATGGGGATCTCCGTTGTTATGGGAGATAGAGATTTGGTTAAATGAGACAAAATGTGCAGAATCTCCACTACTACTACCCTGCGTAGTCAAACTTTCCATATTTTGCTTGGTTCGCGACCGACAGTTGAAAAACGAGATTTACTCATTTTCGTTTTTTGTTTATAACTCGCTTATTAAGTAAGTTAGAAAAAAAATATTTTCACTTTCTTAAGGCACTTTTTTATGAAGATTTCAAATCTCTTTTCATATTTTTATCTACTTTTATAGTTTCAGAGATACTTGTATTAACTTTGCTTTTTTAAATACACGTCAAAGATGGCCATGACACCATTCGAAAGAGATTTTTTTCCTCTTTAATTTGATATGAGGGTTAATGGATTTATTTTCAAAAATAACAGAGTTATACGTAAAACACTGATTTTTAATAGTAGGCTATGCTAAATTAATTGATAAAACAACAGAAGGCTTAGCAAACAGTTGAAATTCGCGTTGGCTCAGTAAACGGCTGTTTTGTTTTAGCTGTCAAAGTGTAGTTTGTTGCTAATTTGTCAGTTTACTAAGTGATTTATTAAATTTACTTTTGTTATCATGGAACCATTTTGTAACAATGAAAAATAAGCGATTTTCAACAATTGATCGTAAAACAGTAGTTTTGTCTTCTTCACTTATTCGCGTTGACTTAGTAAACGGCTTTTTAAATGATCCATAGTTTATTAAATTTACTCGTAAGTTTCTGTAAATAGACGAATGAGGTAGTCTTCGTTCTGGATACTGATCGAAGTACATTTCTGCAGCTCTGGTCGAATGTTTGTGACATAGAATGTAACAATTGTTGAAAATCGCTTATTTTTCATTGTTACAAAATGGTTCCATGATAATAAAAGTAAATTTAATAAATCACTTAGTAAACTGACAAATTAGCAACAAACTACACTTTGACAGCTAAAACAAAACAGCCGTTTACTAAGCCAACGCGAATTTCAACTGTTTGCTAAGCCTTCTGTTGTTTTATCAATTAATTTAGCATAGCCTACTATTAAAAATCAGTGTTTTAAGTATAACGCTGTTATTTTTGAAAATAAATCCATCAACCCTCATATCAAATTAAAGAGAAAAAAAATCTCTTTCGAATGGTGTCATGGTCATCTTTGACGTGTATTTAAAAAAGCAAAGTTAATACAAGTATCTCTGAAACTATAAAAGTAAATAAAAATATGAAAAGAGATTTGAAATCTTCATAAAAAAGGGCCTTAAGAAAGTGAAAATATTTTTTTACTAACTTACTTAATAAGCGAGTTATAAACAAAAAACGAAAATGGGTAAATCTTGTTTTTCAACTGTCGGTCGCGAACCAAGCAAAATATGGAAAGTTTGACTACGCAGGGTAGTAGTACTGGAGATTCTACACATTTTGTCTCATTTAACCAAATCTCTATCTCCCATAACAACGGAGATCCCCATGTTGAGGATGAGTCTGTGGACACACTGTATATATATATATGTGTGTGTGTGTGTGTGTGTGTGTGTACGGGCTATAACTTTCGAAAGAGTTAATTGATTTTGACGAAATTTGGTAGGCACGTTGGAATCCATCACCGCACGAAGCCTATTTAAAATGGGTCGAATCGGACCATTTTAAGGGTAGTTTTTAGGGGTTAAAAAATGTTTTTGGGCCCAAAAATGCCGAAAAAATTTTCAGAATTGTTTCAAAATTGAAATTTAACCCTTTAGTAACAATTAAAATGTGCTGCTAAAATTTTTATAAAATCGGCCCGACAGGACCGGACTTACAAATTTTAGAAAACACTAGTTTGCGGAAAGTGCTTTACTTACTGAAGGGAGTATTTAATTTGGTACCGAGGTTGCATTAATAAAAATATTGAAATTAAGAAAAAAAATATTATTTTAAGGGATGTATTAAGGGGCCAAATTTTTTATTTTGTTCAAAAACAAACTTAAGTTCACATAATAATGCCACAATGCCTGTATTAGCAAATACACTATATTGTCGGCAGGGTTTTGGCACTGCGACCCGAGTTTTTTTACCATTCTCGCTTGTTTTTAAAAACAATGAATGGAGGCTTTGCAAGCAGGTGTCCATAATCTTAAATTAAAAATTTAGAAAAAAAATGGACGCGTGTACTTTGTACGCGCGTTAGAAGTTATACAATTCTTTGGCGTGTTTAAGAACTAATTTTTAATTTGCATGCAAATAATTTATTGAAATATAAAATAATAAAAGGACTGGAGTGAATTTATTTATATTTGTTTATATGTTAACTATGGAAATCATTAATGCTGCAACTTCATCCTGTTAAATTTTCGTGACGCGATGCGCGGGCATCGTAAAAATTCACTCTCATAATTTTTTCATAACGCGCCAAAAGAAGTATAACTTCAAAAATTGAAGTTTTAGAAGATGAAAATCTTTATAAAACTGCAATTATGATCAGTCAATAGAATATTCTTCATAGAATACAATTTCCTGTAATACAAATGACGATTTTACCTGTTTGTAACAGTGTTATTTTATCGATTATCCAATAGGTATAATTATTATATTGGGTTTGTGTTGTAATATGTATTTTATAATTTGTCCTGTACTGTTCAACTGTAAATTTATGATAAATTTTCTGCCAATGATAAAGGACTGGACTACTTATCTGGAAAATAAAGAGAATATTCAATATTTCCCAACATCGTTTTTAGAAGTCAGTTGGCATATTATAAAATTTATGTTACATACGTTTTCGTTATCGGGTTGAACGGTAACATCTCCATATTGGTAGTAATTATTATTATCAGTGATCTTAATATAAAGTGAACATTCATTACATAGAGATACATACATTAAAATATATAAGTCTTGGTTTTGCCAATCAAAAGCAAAATTGATAACTTTATCGGCATAAGTTGTGTATGAAAATTGATCTAAAATTAAATTGGAGTTATAAGTTCACCTTGCAGATCAACGAAATATTAATTGAAGACTGACCAAAATTATCTGAAAACAGTTCCCAGAACCAAGTTATTCACTTATGCCCATATTCATAGTTAACCCTTAAGGTAAGTGATAAGGGTCCCTTTGCTGAGGGTCGCTTAAGTGCTGAGGGCACCTTATTCAAAGGAGCATTTCATAGTCATTTCCTTGAGTGAGGGGAGAATTATAGTAAACCTCCATGATTTTTTCCTTTAGAACAGTTGGTCATACTGCAAACCGATTGTGTAAAATTCAATCGTAAAATTCAAAAGGATTTTCAAGATCGCGTATATATCTCTTTTTTAAACGTTCTACTTCATCACTATCGTACAATTCGTCAAAATCGTCCATTTTTATAATCTTTATTTTACGTAATATTACGCTGTTTACACAGAGAATTCAGGTTAGGTTAGCAGAATAATAATAATTATTACCTACGTCTATTTGCTTTTTTGTCTAAATAAAGACGCACATACTTTTTCGACACTTAAGGGAGATACTACCCACCCTTAAGGTGAGGGTGATGTAAGGGCCCTTACAGACGTCAATTTTGACTATGAAACGCATATTCGATTTGAGGGTAGAGTTAAGTGTCCCTTACTACTTAAGGGTTACCTATGAATACGGCCGTTATTCACACATGACATTAATTATAGCAGCGCTGCTGAATATTTTCAGAATATAATCAACATTTGATATAGCATAATATACAATTGGAAGGCCACTTTCCCACATTATTAAAATGTTGAAAAAGCTTGAAGAATTGTTCAATTTGTTTTCGTTCTGCCCTATTGTACCCACAATTAATATTTTAAAATCAAATACCCACAATTGTGTATCTTCCATATCGCCTTTTCGCCTTCAAATTTCTTTTCTTTTTTGTTCCACAGGTCCAAATGTCGAACATTAAAATATTTCGGATGATAAAATTTTTGATTATCACCATAAGACAAAAAAGGTGTAGATTCTCCATTTCTGAACATTTCTAATTGATAGCTGGTACGGCTTAGAATACCTCTAAGGGTAAAAGTTTGCCATTTTAGTGTTGATACTACGTCAAAATCCTGCATTAAAAAATAAGATAATCATAATAATTTTTAGCTCAAATACATATTCTTCTCGCAGAATTATTTATCCTTCCCCTAAAACCTTCATTTCTTTTGAAATTTTAATGTGGTAATCGGCTTTGATATTATACAATGTTAAGTAAAATAACAGTTTTTGCGTGATACCTATATCTTTACTCTGTTTTGTGTTTTAGTAAATACGAAAAATTATGTCGCGATGTAAATATTATGTATTAAAAGACAAAATATGTTTCTAATTTATTTATGATTAAACAAATTTATATAACGATAATAAAGACAAATCTTAATTTAAAATTTTTAAAGGAAGTCTCAAAATCAAGATTTGAGTTTGGAGGTCTCCAAAGACCAAAAGCTTATTCCGCCACTTACTGTAGGGGGTCCGGGTTAAGCATTTCGGGCGAGTGCCAATTTTACCAATTGTCAATAACATAAAATATATTATGTTTTATTTGTAAATGCATTCACTTCGTAAAAGGGTTTCATTCATAATATAAAAAAAATGTGTCTATCGGGATTGTAACCAGAATCCTCTACGTTTGTGGTATAGGTAAGTAGTTACATTTAATAGTAGATTGTATATAAATCTAGATGTATAATGGACTATATATTACGACGAGTAATGACAGTATGTAAAAACGAGCGAGTTTTTACAGTTACACAAGTCGTAATACCATTACGCACGAGATATATATGGTATTTTTTGCCATACCCACTACAAAATACCTACTTTTCACTTCATTTTCAAAAAAAAAAAAATTGACAGTTCATTTGCGTCGCCATCTTCCCTTCTACAGTGTGCCGTGAAGATCGTGAGTAAGTTATGGCAGGCATATAGAGCGAATAAACAGAAGTTGATAAGGCACCCGTAGGTATACTTACCGCCCTAGTGCAGTAAGTAAAACACTTTCCGCACACCTGCCTGTTAAATGATTCATTAAAGGCCGCTATACAGTATACATACATCGAAAGAAGCTATTTTGTAATGGTTATGATCAAAAATAAATGTTTCAGTGTTCTAACATTATAAAAAAGTAAGTAATATTATAGTCATACACCAACAGCACGAGCTTTAGAACATTCTGGATCTATTGGTTGAGAGAAATTTGTTATGCCTCGTTCGCATTTCCTTATTCTCGATTCAGGATTATCATTAAATAAACCCTTGAGTAAAATCCAATAACATCGACTGTTTAGGAAATCATAATTTTCACACAATCCTATCTGAGCGTTTTTGTCAGTTCGCACAGAAAATGAAACGTAATTAGCGGCATTACGGATTAATACTGGGGTACTGAAGAAATAGTGTCCATCGGTTTTAGTTTCAGGTAAATCTGCAAATAGGTAAATAATAACTAAATTCATTATTATTTGATTTTTGTCGTAAACAGTTCCTGTTGTTGATGGAAAATAAAACAAACTACAAGATAAAATAGATGCTATCTTTTATGGCACGCCGTTTTTGTTATTTAATAGCAAGGCATTTCATCGCGGAAAAATTAAATAAAAGAGAAATAAATTTGGAACATTTTTATTATAATAAAAATTAATTTCCGAATTAATATTATGTACGTAATTTTATTTCTTGAATTTTTATAAATTACTAGCGGTTGCCCTTGCCTCCGCTTACGTATATTTAAATTTTTTTTATGCCCAGTAATATAAAATCTTGTACCTATATATTGTTAATTTATAGTTCCTGAGCTTTTGTGATTATTGAGCCAGTTTCCCTCCCCGCGCTCGCATTAAAACGCGGTTGGCAAGGGGAAACGGGGGGAAGGGCCTGCCAACCTTTCGTGTTTTGACATCTAAAAATACATATCTTTAAATTAAAAAAAAGAATCTTCTAACAGATGGGCTCCGAAAGCTTTTTTTTTTGGGGCGAAATTTGGATATTTCCTTCGCCCCTGTATACCTCAACCCCTTGCCTTTCCATGTTGAGTGATGACTCACTGTACCTGAGATTCGTCAAATAATCTTGTAACAGTTCAGGGAGGCTTTTGTGTCACCGTCTCTTGGACTAACTAACCCACACACGTAAAGTAGCGAGTGTGTACTGTAGTCAAGTAAGAAGCGCGTCGGAAAGAGCCGACGAAACTGGGGCTGGCCGAATAGCAAGACGCGTCTCGCGTCGTGTCATCAAAACGATTTAGCTCTCAAGCGATTAGATGTTTCACTTCAAAATTCAAGAAATAAAATTATGTACCTACATAATATAAATTCAGAAATTAATTTTTATTATAATAAAAAATGTTTCAAATTTTTACTCTTTTTATAATTCATTTTAATTTTTTACACGATGAAATGTTAGCTATTCAATAGCAAAACGGTGTGCCATAATCTTTCAATTCTAAGCGCTAATATATTGGTCGAAATGGTAGGTACCTTCCCATCTTTCGTCTGTCAAAGCTTCCATTGGAAAGTGTAGAGCGCTCTTCACTTGCCAGGAGGACGTGTCTCCATTATATTTATCATTACTGAATAGCGGCAGTATTTTGAGGACATTGTTAACGTATTGAGATTTGGGACCTGCAAGTTATTACTAAATAATAATTTCATAAAACAACAAAACAGAAGAATATTCTGCTTTTTAATATTTTTAAGGCATATTTTTGCTTATTACCAGTGGCGGATTTAGGTTCGATGCCGCCCTAGGCCCTTGCCGATGTGCCGCCCTTTTTTCTATGCAAAAGTGATTGTCAAAATTATATTATGAGTTATTTTTTTCCACATAATATTAGTTATTTTTCCACAGTGTAACAGTGAGTGAGAAAATAATAAAATTTAATCTCACAGTTGACGGAAAACTTAAACAATTTTGACTTTCCAGCGCCCGGGAAAAATGTTTAGGTTCAGGCGCCTTCTTAATTTTGCCGCCCCTCAAATGTTGCCGCCCTAGGCCCGGGCCTTGCGGGGCTAGGCCTAAATCCATCACTGCTGATTACTCGCATAACACATCTATTTAAATGGGTCTTTAGCTGTTTAACTGGCACTTTATTGGTAACTTCAAAAGTCGAAGACGTGTTTAATTAATATTTCCATTAGAAAGACCACGTGTATCACCTTTCTTTGCTTTGCTAGTATAGTGTAGTTCAGTGAAGAAATCGCCTAGCGATCTAGTATTTTACTTACACCAATAATATCAAGCTATTACAGTAGGGTCGCGGTAATCCGGCCCCTAACAAATCCGGAACCCCTTGTAGTCCGACACCACTATTTGCAGTCCGCGGCTTGGTTTTCGTTTATGCTAGTTTGTGGTAATCAGTTCGTTCATTTCCTTAGTGTTACTTACTTATCTATATTATTTTATATCAATAAAATGTACTGCCTGTGTATATAGGTTGTCGAATTACAGAGAGCCCAGCCCGAAAAAAGCCGTACTACAAGGAGGTATTTTTTTACATTATATTGTAAACGTGAACAAAGCTAAAGTTACTCACTTTCAGGAGTTTCCCCTTCCTCCGGTTTCATGAGTGGCGTGTTTAACACTAATGCTGAAGAAGTTGCATTTCCCGTCGCCACGCAAATAAACTTATACTCATTAGAATTGAGTTTTGTCATCGAGAGCCTAAGTTCGCTTCCCTGGTGAGCCCTAGCTATCCACAGCCAAGAAAGTATTGGCCACCTATTATAATAATTTTGTTGTAGTAAAGTAATCATCATATCGGAAGTCCGAGATTTCGGAATTTCGGACAAAATTTTTAAATACATTAATATCAATTCCGAAATTAATGAAAAGAATAAAAATCAACAAAAAAAAGATTAATTACTGTTTACTACAAAGGCGTGCAGGAAGGGTCATTTTAAAAACAAGCCGTGAGGCGGATTGTTTATTGGGACTAAAGTTACTTTTAATTGGGACTCTACAAGTGCGACCCTTGAGGTCCACACGGCGAATTTCCGAGTTTGATTAATATTGAATATTAATAATTAAATTAGAAATTATACAGAAAAGTGAGCATTTTAATCATTAAAACGTAATTGTTATTTATTTTTAATCATAAACAAAAAAAAAACGGCTGGACCGATTTTTATAAAATTTATGTCGGATCATAGTGACGTTAACATGCTTTGATAGACACCTCAACGAATTTGATAACATTTTTTGGACGAGATTTTGTATAAAATCTACTTTTTTGCAGTCGCTTTGTTTAAACAAAAAAAAAAACAGCTTGATCGATTTTGATAAAAATTCTTTCGGGTCTTGTTGATGTCAATAAAGAAATGATCTAATACGTACGTACACTCACAAACATACACACACACAAACAGACATCTTTTCAAAAATAGTATAAAAATAGTGTAGTCGATTTTCGGACCCATTACAATAACTTTCCAATATACTGGGAAATTAATAAATTATGATCTAAATGGGGTGTATTGCACAGTTTAGACCACTAAAGATAGAAACGTGAAATTTGGAAGTTATGTTCCTTACAGGGTGTAGGGCGTGTTAAGAAAGGATTCTTAGAGGATGAATTTAAACATTTTCACCGCATTTCATCCCCTAAGGATTGATTTCCAAAAAATCCTTTCTTAGCACGCCTCTACACCCTGTAAGGAACATAACTCCAAATTTCACGTTTCTATCGTCAGTGGTTAGACTGTGCAATACACTCCCTTTGACCCCTGAGGGGTTGAATTAAAAAAAAATGCTCGCACATGGGTTTGCTTATTTTTAAAGAAGAGTTAGCATGGTTAATTCAATACCTTAACGATACGTGAGATATGAACATTTTGCTAAAAAACTCTACACCCTCTTTTGACCCCCTCAAGGGTTGAATTTCGAAAAATCACTTTTTAATGGCTATTTTCGTCACAAAAGGAACCTCTTATCCAAATTTCACGTTTCTATCTTCAGTGGTTTTTTCTCTGAATATACCGACCTACGGACGCCCTCCTGAGTCCAGGAGTGGGAATATAAAAAAAATTCTAGTTCAGAAAGGTTGTCATGTGTCTGCTGAATCCAACGGTACCTTCATTTTTGTTTTTGGACAATTTTTTTCAGAGATATAGATTGTTATTTGAAAAAATGCAGATATTTGCCCCTAAACAAATAGGTAACCGGCGCCTACACGTCTGACCGGCGGGGCACCACTTCTTAAATGTTACCTATAATAGGTATGTACTTGAATCGTGCCAAGTTTTATTCCAGCAGGAAAAAGTGCAAGGTTGGATCCCTTAGGCTCCCTACTATATAAGACAATATTTGAAAAATGTAAATTTTGTTATATTTTATAAATACGAACCAAAATATTTGAAGCGTTTTCATTTCTTGAATATCGATTATTTAATTAACACAGCACACTTTAATCACAACATTAAAATTAAAATCAAAAGTTGGCTTTATAACAGGCGAAGTTAGTTAAGCTGCTCTTCCAGAGAGAATTAAATACGTAGTACTTAGTAATTATACAGAAAAATATACATAGAAAAGAAGCACTTCTTAAGTGTAAATATAATATATAGAATATTAAATGGTGAGTTTTCCTGCTTTCGATATATTCTCCTCCTGCAAAGTGTTATCATTCTTATCATTCAGAAAATTCTGTTTTGAGGTGACAGAAAAGGGAAAAGCCGCACCCAACGTTATTAAGCCATTATATTATGTACAGGCGATTGTATAGTCCACACATGTTTCAAGGTCAACTAAATGCAGAAAAAATCAAGATGTCATTCCTCTGAAAATGTGATGGTTTCAAAACGGTTTTTGCTAAGGAGCTTACATTATTTTTTTGAACAATTCTTTAATTATTAGATGTAATACGGTGATATTATTTGCTTTGTTTTCAAATTTTGAAATAAAAATTCAACGCATTTAATATTTAATGTTGTTTTTAGGGTTCCGTAGTCAAACAAGGAACCTTTACAGTTCCTGTCTGTCTGTCTGTATGGCACAGTCATTTTATTCTGAAACTATTAGGACTTCAGCGCTGAAATTTGGTAGACGTATAAATAATTATACCTGCTACAAAGATATCTATTAACATTTTGGAAAAAAAATTAAGGGTACGTCCCCTACATGTAAAGTGGGATAAAAAAAAGGCTTACTTACCCCATCGAGTGGGATATCGTTGAAAAGGGAATTAAATCATTGTGAGGTTTCTAAAACAGTTTTTCAAATTTTTGTCCCATTTTGAAAATGTTCGGCTCCAAAGTGGCCGTTTTCGGTAATTTTCGTTTCGGCCACAACATCAATCTAAAACCGATTTTAGAAAAATCTAAAAAAAAATTAGGATACTAGCACATAGAGGGGACAAATTAGCTTCAATTTGACGTAAAAAATCTATTTTTGGATAAAAATATGTTTGGAAGCGTGTAATATATTTTTAGGCGGGAGGGATGAGACTATAAACACCTGTCCCCTCGTAAGGGAAAAATAATGTTACCTGAATAACTCTTAGTTAATCGTTTATTTAAGAAAATATGGTTTTATTAAACAATTTTTTAATCGCTATCAAATAACAAGCTACTAGGCCCTGCAGTCAGGGTCCATTCTGATTGGTCGCATACCCCATCTTGACGTCATTTGATACACGCACACACACCTAAACGAACGTAATAACTAACTAGTGAACTCTGTATACTAATATGGATATTTGATAGCGATTAAAAAATGGGTTTTGTATGTGGAGAATGTTTAATTACAAGCCTTACCTGAAGTTTTCATTCTAATTTTGGGAACATTAATGCCTGTCTTGAAGAATATGCATTTGAACATTATCCAAATTCAAAACCCATTTTTTAATCGCTATTAACTATTCATATTAGTATACAGAGTTCACTAGTTAGTTGTTACGTTCATTTAGGTGTGTGTGCGTGTGTCAAACGACATCATGATGGGGTATTCGAACATTCAGAATGGACCCTGACTGCAGGGCCTAGTCTAAAGTGACCACATTTTCATTGACACAAAGCGGGACACAAATGGGATGAAATGAGAATTACAATTTAGTTATATATATTTTATTGTATACATTCATATACTTGTACAAAAATGTATTTATTATTAATTATTGGTAACTATAAAAATATTTGTAAAAAATAATAATTTGAACATAATGATTTTTAATCAAATTAAATTTTTTATTTAAAAAAAATTATGATTTTCTTTCACAATGAGAACACCACCGAGTAAATCTAACTCGGTACATTGCCTAATTTAGTTTACTCTGCATGCATTTTATGTGTTTTTTTATGTATTTTTTATTTCTTTATATTCACCATAATACTTAATAAATAATAGGTAATATATTTTTACAGTACATTTAAAATAAGAAATGCAGATATTTTCTAAAAAGCGGGACATTTTTAAAAATCGGCGGGACGCGGGACAGTTCACCAAAAAGCGGGACTGTCCCGCCAAAATCGGGACGTGTGGTCACTTTAGCCTAGTCGCTTGTGTTTACTACAGTAGGTACCTACAGATTACAGACACAATAAGAAATGTCAGAAATACATCGATAGAACATCATTAAAATAAAAATGAGAAAAAACATCGGTCGCAGTGCTAAGCCCTGGATACAAAATAATAATATATTTGGTGATATAAGCATTTTGGTACAATTTTTCGTATCTATTAAGTGGATTTTAAATAGCCGTTTATTGACTGGTAACGTCATGATCCATTATGTAACGCTTTTCAGTGCTATAATGAAAAACAGTTACATATCGAACCTTGTGTAACTAGAAATTAATTCAGTTATATAAAACCATGCATGTGTTGAATAAACTATAGTGTGCCACGCGTGTGCTAAATCTTTATGCATCAGGCGCGAATGCGATGTTTTCAGCACGAGTAGTAGGCGAGCGCAGACGAGCCTTGGCAACTGTGCATCACGAGCTGCATACGAGTGCTGAAAACATCGCGTTTGACGTATAAAGATGTATTTAGCACACTAGTTGCATAATAAGTATACTATTTTGGACAAAATAAAAAATGTAACACCGCCATGAAGTGTGATACAACCTATTTGGTGTGAAGACACAAAATATTAAAAATATTAAAAGTAACCACAAATCACCAAACCATTTATCCCTTAAAATGATACATTATCTTAACATATTCGGCATGCAATTTATCAATCTGCACCAAATTATAATAATATTATAAAGGAAGAAAACAGCTTTGAAGTGGCTTAAGGATCCAAAATAAGAAGCAAATACTGTTAATATTGCATTTATTAGCTAACGTTTCGAAAATTATATTCTCATCATCAGAGCTCAAATGCCGTCAAATGTAACAATAAAATTTTTTTCTTCACATCAATAATATTATACTTACATCGTTACGAGAGCAATCCATTATCCGGGAGCTACTAGGTATTTTTATAAACTTCTGTTTCAGGTAGACTTTTAAAATTGTATGTAAATTTTTAACGTCTGTGTAAATAATTAGTAAAAAGAAAGTGACCAAAAACATACAAAATTTTAAATAATATAATAAAATTACAAAAATAAAATAAATACATCCAACGTTTCGACAATTTGTGGTTGTCATTTACAAATTTGTTTGTTTTTGGTCTCTTTCTTTTTACATGTTTGTGATATTTACGTACAAATTGGTCATTCGAAATCTGTACTTTTGTTAAACACACATACTATATAGAGCATATGCACATATACAAGAGAATATCACTTATGGCTCCACCAAATAAGGTGTCTGGCCAGTAGTATCTTTAAATATCAAAGCTGGGTGGAAACGACATCACAAAATATCCACTGTCCTCATTCTTGACCTTAACTGACTGCTTTATTAAAATCAAACTATATAATACAATAATAATTTACTCTATTACACACAAGACACAAATAGTCACAATTACACAATATATTATATAACAGTCTAGACTAGATAGATATTGTAAAATATAGACATTTAATACCATTCAAAAGACTACAAAGAGTCGAATATGTTAGAATTTAGAGAATAAAACGGTCTAACCTATTTATACACCACAATTGTAATCTTTAATAAAGGATTAAATTTCAGTTTTGAAACAATTCCGAAAAATGTTAAAATTATCCTATTGCGTCCATTTTAAGTAATGCTTCGTGCGGTGACAGATTCTAATATGTGCCTACCACATTTAGTCCAACCGAAGCTTCGACTTCGGACACATTCGGTCAAAAATTGAATCTTCATGAAAACATTCGGCTTCGGTCAAAACAACAACAAAACTGCGCTGGTATTAAGTATTTTAATTACACGCAGAACTATGCAAACAAATAATATTAAAAACTAAAACAAGAAATGAAAAATCTTTCACAACTTCAGCACAGCTGCGTTCAGTAAAGGTGACAAAAAGTTCAGCTTCGGCCAAAAAATTGGCCCTTGGGTCGGACTCCACATATTTATTTTAAATCTATAATCTTTCATGCTAACATGAATGCAAATTGCAATCGCCTCTAAGTTATAAAATATGGTTCAGTAAAATAAATTTTATCGCAAATGTGTAATATTTGACAATATTTACTGAGTTCGTTTGTTGTCCATATTATATATCTACCTTATATGTATAATGTATATATATACATGTTATGTAAACATTACTTTTGATACGACAAATACATAAATAGTGAAATCATTTTATCCGAATTTTATCTAAAACGAATTTACAGTGTGTTATAAATGTTTAGATACGATTTTCATGCAGTTTTCATTTGACAGTTGACAATTTATTACGAAACATCTATTAAAAATTTTTGTGAAAATGGATCGTTGATGTGAATACTGGAAGAAAATTATATGCTTTTTTTGGTGCCAATGTGCCAAACAAGTCACTGTATAGTACGGTTTATGTTGCATCAATCGCCATCACTGTATAGTTAAAATTTTTGGAAATAGCCGGTATTTGGGAACTGGAAATCCTTAACTTTATCAACGATCTCTGCATCCTCGTAAAGTGACTATATATTATAATGTATGGTGGGTCATTTGGGCCTGCGACATCAAAGTGTGATGAAAAATGTGATTGAATGAGTCTGCATTTGCATGACGGGCTCTCCGACCATTTGGGCAATATCATATTTTACAAATATTGTCAAGAATTACATATACCTACCTACCTACCTATTATTATGTCAACCAAGGTCTGAGTCCAGAGTTTGTCTGGCATCCTAATGCTGCGAGGGTCGGTGGCGAGAAAAGGTGTTGATGTATCCTTAATTTCAGTCAGCGTTATTCCATAAAAATAGTTTTGCATTTGCGGTCCATGGCAGATCCCTCTGAAGCCATTTGGCTATTGGTAATATAAAAAACTTCCTTCAAAAAAGCTACTAAAAAGAGGAAAATAATAAAATTTGGAGGTCGGCGCCAATTTAATTAATACTTACTTTTTAACCGACTTATTTTATTAAATTGGCGCCGACCTCCAAATTTTATTATTTTCCTCTTTTTAGTAGCTTTTTTGAAGGAGGTTTATTTTTGATAAAAAGTTTTTTATTTTTTAGTGGCTTTACAATACGTAGTTTAGTCGCTTGCTAACAGTCTCACTTCTACAAACATTTTTCACTGTGTCAAAAAGTGACATTTAACTTAACGGAATCACAGCCGTTACTCACTTTCATTAAAATCAGCCGAACTACTGAATCGATTTAATTAAAATTTATATGGGATTCACTTCGAGGTATATCCTATCCAATAAAAAAAGAATCATTAAAATCGGACTACTCTGTAAAAAATTATGCGTGGTCATTGGTCGTACCTACATAAAAAATAATAAAAAAAAAATATACGCGTCGAATTGAGAACCTCCTTCTTTTTTGAAGTCGTTTAAAAAAAAATTACATAAACGATATAAGTATGTAAAAAAATTATATTTAATTTTTATTCAATTTGAAATTAATGGTAACTCGTCATTAATGACACCCTGTATAATGTATAATTATTAAAAAAATAAGTGTCATAAAGAAAGAACGGCTAGTCAGTCATTGAAAATATTGCAAATGATTTTGATTTTTAAACGGCCTGCACTCGATCAACGATGTAGACGTAGTCTAAACGATTTTTTTTTTATTATAACAAAAAGAAAAAACAAAAATGTCTTCAACCCTAAGGTTATTAGCACTGTACAATTGGTAAGTGAATTATAATATGGTAATTATTGACAGTTATTGGTAATAGCAGGTAAGTGCAAATAAATAATTGATTTTATGTTGGTATTAGAGTTTTTGTAGTAGACGGGATGTTTCAAGAAATATTATTGAACTTAAGTAATATGTTTGACCTTTGTATTTTTATTTATTGTAGATTATAGACGCGTCGACATCTCAGGTCATTAGCGTCTTTTAACTACATCAAATAACAACTTTCTTAAACTTAAATGATATCACAAAACATTCATGAGCGCAAGTTGGATTCGAACCCACGACCGTCTGATCTAGAGACCGACACGCTAACCACTAGACCACACGGCTCCCTTGACCCTTTGTAAGAATTTCCCTATGGAACTTGCTTTTGATATACAAGCTGATGCAAAATATTAAAAGTAACCAAAAAAACACCAATTTAACAATTCTCGACGCACGTTACGATAACCATCATCAGAAGATGATTAAATCTACCTGCGTCGAGAATTGTTAAATGGTTTGGTGTTTTGTGGTTTATAAGTACTTTTAATATTTTGTGTCTTCACACCAAAGGTTCCATTATTCAATTTCCAAAATTGGTGCCCACTAAGTTCCTTAGAATGATACGAAACGTTGCGCCCCCTATCGACGACAATATTATATGTGCCATATTATACAGGGTGCTGAATTGCTTTGCGGGTAATAGGGATTTAACCCTTAAACTTTTACGATTTCCTGCTTGCCTAATTATTTTAGGAACAAGCCGTGAGGTGGGTCGTTTATTAGGACTAAAGTGCGACCCTTGAGGTCCACACGACGAACTTCCCAGTTTGATAAATATTTAATAATAATAATTAAATTAGATATTACACAGAAAAGTAATCATTTTAATCATTGAAACATCAATAATTAAAAAAAAAAAAAAAAAACGGCTGAACCGATTTTTATAAAATTTATGTCGGATCAAAATGACGTTAACACGCCTCGATTGACACCCTTACAAAGTCGATATAATTTTTTATTCGCGAGATATTGTGTAAAATCTACTTTTTTGGAGGTTATTTGATTAAGAAAAAAGAACGGCTGAACCGATTTTGAAAAAATTTCTTTCAGATCATATTTACGTTAATACGCGTCGATTGGCACCCTAACGTAGTCGATATCATTTTTCATTCTCGAGATTTCGTCTTAGAAAGAAATGGACACATACGTACGTACGTACGTACACACACACACACACAGACATCTTACTAAAAGTAGTGTAAAAATAGTGTAGTGACCTTGAAATATAAAATTTTTTTTTCCTTTTTGATTTCGATTTTCGGACCCATTACAATAACTTCCAGTGGGAAGTTAAAAATATCATCGAATAAAAGTTTTAGAACATAAAATTCTGCATCTAAATCATTAAACAAAATTAATTTTGCATGCTTTGTAACGGCAGAGATTTGATATGAAAATATCAAAATTACCTCAAAAACAGATAGCGACCGCCATGGAACTTAAACAAAATGATAACGTTTTAGCTGTCAGAATAATTTCTAATCATTTAAACAATTTAACAATTTAAAACAATTCAGCACCCTGTATATACGCAAATATACTAATAAAACTTTTTTTAATTTTATGACTACCTGTACAACAGAGTGATTCAGAAATAGAGGCAAAAAAAACTTGAATATAATGAAGTCTAAGAGAACACGTTAACATGGTTTAAAAATTAATTTTATATTATTTTAAATTTTAATTTAAAAACCCTGTACCACCCCTATCCCGACGCTTATGACAACTGTATCGGCAACAGAAATGATGACGTGTTTTATTTATTATGGAAATTTATTGGAATAGCTGGAAAAATTATACTGAACCGATTTATTGATGTTTTTTTGTTATTATCCATAGCTAATGAGTACTGCGACGTAAAACTACTGATAAGTTTTTGTTTTATCCAAAATCTGAGATAAAAACATTTTTTAAACTTTGAGCAACTTGACCTGTAGTAATTAATTAATATATTTTTACCTTTATAGTTATATTATTTCAATACGAACGCAAAATTAAAAGGAAAAGTGATACACAAATGACATGTAGGTACTCACGCAAACTTTGGAAACTTTATTAAACAATGGAACTCACAACTTCACTATTGTTGTAGGTACAGTTTTATTAAAAGTGCGTGCTTCAGAGACATGATGTGACGCTCGGGAAAATGGTTAGCATACCTTTTGCGTGCTTCAGCAAAATTTCCACCAGCTTCACCGTATAATAAAACCATGTCTGTTTTTTCAATATTCGTAAAATTTGCCATCACGGCAGAGCAACTAGTAAAGACTGATTATAAATTACATATTATCCAAATTTTATAGCACTTACATAATCATGGTACCTAATCAGTAATAACGGTTTGTATTTAGGTCTTTACGGTTGCATACTATTATAAAGATCTTTTTGGTGATATTTTTTAATATTGTAGATCTTTATATAAAATTAATAATAAATAAATAAAACACAACAAAATTTGATTTAATCAAGACAAGTCTAAAATAGGTCTTATCACAACGAGATTATAATTTTGATTAACTTGTTTGTTTCAAAAGCGTAGCTCATAGAAACTCCAAAACAAAACAATGTTGTGGTCGACAATGTAGAGTATTAATGTTGACTCAAAAAGACACAACATTATTAATTCGCCAGTGGAAGGTACAATTTATCTAATAAAATTTTTTCATTTTTTTTTTCTTGAAAGTGAACGTGCCGCCGATTTATTTCATATTTTAAGATAGTGATTATTTAAGCTTATTTGATTTGTGGACTTTTTTCCGTCTCTATTTCTGAATCAACTTGTATATCATAACTATATTACTTATATCTATACATACATAATATACTGTATTTAATAAAGTATTTATAACATTAATTCACAATAATACTTATAACTTATATTTTAATCGTTATTGACTGCGGGCTGAAAATTCGAGTATTGCTCAAAACTATCCACGAAACTCACTGCTGTTTTATATAGAAACTTGAACTGTTCCTGTGAAAAAAACATAAATATAAGTATTAACAAGCGATAAAAATATATATGAGCACTGTGGTTGGAATAAAAACAAAATAAAATATAGTTACTTCTTACCACAACAGTTTTATTGATGGATGTACATTTCGAAAGCTAAGCTTTCATCTTCAGCGAACACTACATCCAATACACTACATCATGTAGTGTTCGCTGAGGATGAAAGCTTAGCTTTCGAAATGTACATCCATCAATAAAACTGTTGTGGTAAGAAGTAACTATATTTTATTTTGTTATTAACAAGCGAATTCTTAAATTTTTGTATCACACGAGATTCCTGTTTATCAAGATGAAAATGCTGTACATTTGTGAAACAACACTATGCAATGACCACAGCAATCGAGCGTCTATAATTAATCTATCTCTCTCTAATGTGAACCATTTCTGATCATATTTATGAATAATGAATATCGAAGCTCGGCAGAATTTACATAAAAAATTCACCTTTTTAAAACAGTCTGAGAACAGTCTATATTAATTTTATATCTGGTCACAAGGGTTATCTGGACAAGGGAGCAACGTGCGTTCGCAGTTGAGGAGTATCTAAAATTGGCCGAGTCTGTTATTGTCGCGCAGCGGCGCTTTCGCCAACGCTTCAATATTGGTCGTAACGGTTCTGTTCCGAAACGTGACACAATAAACAGATGAGTGCAGAATTTCACTTTTCATTGTTAAATGGTAACATGTAAGCTTTCATTTTCCGTAATAAAAATTTTTTTAAAGTTCAAAAACAGTTGTTATTCTCATTTCGAAAACGCTCTTCCATTCTGCCCCAACGTGTATTAGTGTAGGTAGTATATTAGTATAGATAGTCAAAAAATCCTACACCCCCATTTTACCCCCTTTGAGGTTGAATTTAAAAAAACTCGAATAGCCTATAACTATCCCAGATAAATGGGCTACCTAACAAAAAATTTTTTTTTCAAATTGAACTGGTAGTTTTATAAGCGCACAAACGGACAAACAGACAGCCAGACATACATACGTTGCATTTTATATATTAATATAGAAGTATGGATGCTATATCAAAAAGTTAATTCTATTACAGCCTTCCTTTCAAGATGGCGGCCAATTAGAAAGAAATATTTTACCTGACTGCGCACTAACTGTTGTCTGTTGCGTCGAATCGTCCTTACTGCCAAGCATACGTCGCACTCCTGTTCCAATTTGATCTTTTCGATGACGAAAGACAACGCCACAAATAGTCCACAAGCTGTTGAGCCATCGCTGAAATTTCAACATTATAATGCAGATCACTGTAACACTAAATTTTCTCATTCCTCAGTGGCGAATCTGTTTTTGAGGTCCTTCTCTAAGAATTTTATATTTCCTATCAATTAACAAAATTTACATAGAAAAAAGATAGTTTTTTATAGTTTTTTTTTGAAGGCCCTGGGATACTAAAATTTCTCGCTCGCAATGGGGCTGACCCATTATATTGAAAGTGGCTTTTTTTACGGATATCATTATACTCTAGGTGTATAATCAATATTTTGAGGATTTTATTTATTTTTTAATAATTTAAGTTTACAGTAATTTAAAATTGCCGCTAGTTAAAGGGCTAATTCAAGTATGACGAAGTATGGCTGAAACAGTGTTGTTGTGATGTCAAATTCCGTAATTCTCACACGTATTAATTTCTCAGCAAAAACGTCTAAAAATAATGTGTAAAATAACACTATAGATATTTGAGCGTATGAAGT
Organism: Mongoloraphidia duomilia; assembly: GCA_039654895.1. Taxonomy (NCBI): domain Eukaryota; kingdom Metazoa; phylum Arthropoda; class Insecta; order Raphidioptera; family Raphidiidae; genus Mongoloraphidia; species Mongoloraphidia duomilia. Next base: position 33,006,169 of record CM077521.1, on the reverse strand, counting down.
AACAAAAACACTAAACACGCTTCTTGACGCTTGACAGGTGCTTGACAGGTGCTTGACAGTTGTAAATACGACAAGGGTGTATTTTTATTTCTGCTGTCTTTACTCTTATTGGCTGTTAAAATGCAAGCGCGAACATAGTCCTATGACATCATCCGACTAAAATTTTCAACTTCGAGTCTAAAAATTCCGAAAAAAATTTGATAGCCTTAAATTCAAAAATACTGCCGATTAAAAAAAACAAAAAAAAAAAAAAATACGTGGATCAACCCCATTCTTAAGTCTGTGCAGATAGATCTTATAGGTCGCGGTGGCTTCCTTCGGGCCCCTAACTCTTAAATCTTAAATCTTAAGTCTGTGCAGTAATCCGCCACTGCTCTCCCCGCTATAACAAACTACCAGTTTGGCTTTATGGATATAATGCCATTAACGTACCAATCCATTGGTTCATCCTTATACTACAGTGGCGTAACATACAATTTCGAAAAAAAAATCGCTAAGAGAAAAAGTGTTGTGAAACGTCTATCTCTAAAAATGCTATTAGAAATAATAAAGTTTTCTGGAAGTAACATTTTTACAGAAATATATATGAAACGTTGATTTTTTCACTTTTATTAGAGAATATTAAAGTAGATTGTTATAATTTCATCAAAATAAGGAAAAGATACTCACTGGCAAGTAACAACAATAGGTCCGTCTCCACTAAAGCATTTTTGTGTTTCTCTCCATAAGCTAATTAAATCATCAACTTCTCCAGAAGGAAGAACACTGCCTGGTTCCCATTGGTTAACTTGAAGTATTTTTATCATTGTTCTGACATTTTGTTTTTCCTATATCAATAAATTAATTAATTTAAGGCTCTAGAAACCCTTTGACTATCCAGTCGTTGCGCGATGCGCGACTTTGTGCGCGAGGGAGCAAAAATATCGTAATCATTAAATAGTAGATATAATACGACTGAATGTGATGCTCCATTAATGTTGGGCTATATATGTAAAAAGTCATCTGTGTAACTTTTGCCTCATACAAGGTGTTACCCACTTTAAAATCAGACACTGAATTAATAGCTTTACATTTTATGAACACCTCGTCTACTTACCACGTCAGGTGATTTCTCCGTCATTTTTACAGTTATTAAATCAAAGAAATGAGTGCTCATAGTTTCCATATGTTTTATTTTTAAGTACGGTACAGGCGCTAATCTATCATCTTCAGCGGGCCAGAATTCCAACGTCGTCTGTAATATTAATTTTACGGTTGTTTCAAAAAAAGTAAATACTCAAGCTATTTTTTTATTCACAAAATTAGTGCAAGGTGATTTTTTTCAGGATTATCAGATAACCAGAAATATAGTGTCCTGGATATCTGATAATCCTGAAATTGAATTGAGATAAATAAGCAATCCGCGAAGTCTGCCGAAGCTGGCGCCTATTAAAAAATGTGGTTGAAAAATCAGAAACTAAAACTAAGCTCAAACGGATAGAATGAAGATAACTATAGACGGAATGGAAGAAAATTGATGTTATTTTTCTAAACTTACGTCATCATCCGGTAGGATATTATTAAGCGAAACAATAACTGTAGCTTTTTGTTCTTGAACAAGACGCCAGAAATCGGCCACTGTATTCGGCAGTGGCTGCTGGGTAATGATGAATTGATTTGGTGCTCGGAATCCATCCACTATGACAGCATTTATATAATCAGAATGCTCGTTTTCCAGAGGCCAGCGAGAAATGAAAACACGACCTTCGCTGTCTGGTAAAATATTTTGGAAACGGTTTTTAAGTCTATTCTCTGCTATTTTCTTAAATGACACCTTGGACCGCATTGCTATATCTTGCCACGAGTTTGCATCAATTGCATCCATTTGAGTTTTTACTGTGCCGTCTTTGATTAGTTGATTTATTGTTTGCTCAAAGTCTTCATTGCAGGGAAAAGATGTAGGTTTCGTCAATAAGCTTTCGACGAGAACAAGATGAACTAATTTATACTGATCCTGAAATTAGGTTTGCATCATACTTCGCATTAATTGAAACATCCCCAACAAACTAAATTCAAATCTAATATTATAGCATCTACCTATAGGTAGTTTAATTTTTATGCTGGATTATTATTCTAGCAATTTATTGCCCTGACTGTCAGTTTAATTCCAATGTCGTCGTTAAAATTCAACAAAATCAATCTAGGAGGTTTTACACTTGCGACGCTGATGTCCAATTATTTGGAAAGACGAGTTGATGCTAACATTTTAATATATTTTATTAATATAGATTGTCTAGTTTTTTGGGGCTTACGGTACAAAAACATGAGTGTAATTTTTATAATTTCTACATACAATGTTGTCTACTAAGTTAGATCTTTGCTCCCTAATTTCTTTTAAATAATGCAATGCATCAAGGGCGTTCTCCTTGGCGGCCATTCTCAAACATATGTCACACAGAATTATTGTTCCTGTTCTTCCAACTCCGGCACTAAAATACAAAAATAAATAAATAAAATGTCTAATGGAAATTCTAATTTTAATCGACCTCTAAGCTGTGTGATCCGTAACTATTCGTTTTTGTTTGATGCCGAAACAAACGTTGAAAAAGGCAAAATTATAGTTTTATTTATATAAATCGTAATTTTTGTGATAGCGATTTTTCATCATAATAACATTGATTATAATCTTAATTAATGAACAATATGAAGACACACCTTCATTATTTAAGAAGATCAGGGAATAATTTGCTTAAATTTTACGAGTAAGATAATACAAGAACTACCTGCAATGAACAATGATTGGAGGATTTAATGGCATTTCAACGATTCTTTTCAGGAACGGTACGAGTGATTTTGGATACAATGGTACTCCATGATCGGGCCAAGAAGTGAAATGTAGTTGTTCAACCATTCGATTTCCTTTTTCACTGTGCGATACTTTGAAAAATCGTGAAACATAGTCAGCATGGACTTTAGTGTTCTCATGATGTATTGTTATTTCTCCATATGTAGCATATTCATTGATGTTTGGCCAATATTGTGCACATTTTTTCTAAACCGTAGTTTTTAGAGAATTTAATTAAAACGTTAGAATAAATTTTAAATCATTATGGAATAAAAATTTGCAGCAAAATACCTTATTTTTTTCTTCCAAATTTGTTAACATTATTATGTATTTACAATTTTCTTGCCAAACCATCCTCCAAAAATCATTGATAGTTTTTGGTTTTGGTCCTTGTGTTGCTATGTAGGCATTTTTGGATTGGTAACCCTAAAATGGTTTATTAATTTAAAAAGATAACTGAATAAATAATTTACAAATTCATACGTTATAGTTAAGTTAGTGTTGTTTTCATGAAATAAAAAAACAAACATTTTAAATTAAGCGCTATTGCATTACATAAAACACGTAAATTCAGATTAAAAATTAGATATTTAGTTAAGCTTACATCAATATAATTTGCGTTGATGTAATCTGAAAACGGATCGTTCGGAAGTTTGGAAAGAACTACACGAGTTGAGTCGTCTGAAAAAAAAATATAAAAATGACAATTTGAATTTAGTATTTAGTGTTAGCACGCAATATAAAGTCCGGTGCCGATTGTTTAATATATTTACTTACATGCAACCAAATTTGCATATCGATTTTTAGGTTTATTTTGTGGCAATGATCCATAAGAAATAGGTTTTGTTTGACCGCGAGGAAACATCTAAAATAAAAAATTGCAAATAATTGTAAATTCTTAAGAAATGCCTGCAATGTCTGCATTGAAATTATTTTGAAAAGTCTTTTTTGCGCCTATGTTTGTCTCCTTCTTGGTCAAATTTTCGAAAATATTTGGATAAGGAAGAATTTACTTCAATTTAGGTAAGTAGGTACTATAAAAATATTGTGATTTTAGTTATACTGTATGTCATTCAATATTTCAATCAACTCATTTCTAGATCTCGTTGTGACCAGATGTAAATTCCAACATTTCCACAGATATTAGAACCAAACTGATGTTTAATATTTTTTTGCAATACGCCGCCCATACCCACTATAAAATAGCTAATACATACGTGTATGTATGCATGGAATGGAGTTAACAGGCAGGTATGTTGAAAGTGTTTTCAAAACTCACTAGTGGTAAGTAATCAGTTTCCATAGGGATTTAATAATATGTTTATTCGCTCTGATCCGCTTGCTAATACCTACTTATGGCCTCCTATAAATGTGAAGTTGGCGACGCAAATGAAGTGTAAATTTTTTGAAAAATACTGCAAATAAAGTGAAAAGTAGCTATTTTATAGTGAGTATGGCTAAAAATACCATATATATCTCGTGCGAAATGATATAATGACTCGTGTGACTGTTAAAACTCGCTAGCGCTCGTTTTAACATTACTCATCAGTAAAATATCTCATTTCGCATCTAGGCATACAATCTACTATAATAAATAGATATATTAATTATTTTATTTTCACAGCTAAAAAATATTTGAATAATAACTAAAATATCCGTTCTTTGTACGGGGTTTAAACTTCCAACGACCCTTTCGATATCCTGTAAGTTTGGTGAAATGTATATAGAATTATAGAATATAGCTCAACATTTAATTAACCATCAGTTTAAAAAAATCTTGTTTTCAAAATCCGAATGTTCGTCTTCCGCATTCAATATTATAATCAATCGGTATTTCAATTTTATAATTTACTAATATTATAAAAAAAGTTTTTTTTGATCAATTACTTCGTGTTGTTTTTGGAGTTCCTTCGTCTTAAAAGCTTCTTGTACATATTGCTTGAAGTCAGAAACGTTAATACGTCGACTTGCAGAACCAATATGATGTTTTTTTATGTTCGTCTGTGGCGTTGACGATGCACTGGATGTTCTTGAGGTAGGAGGTGATTTTCTTGGCTTTAATATTTTTATTCCATTTGTGGGATTGGAATTGGTACTGGCACTAGTGACTGTAAGAGGAATTGTAGAAGTGCTAAGGTCTGAAAAGAAATAATTAATAATTTTTTTCGTAAGAGTATTGAAACTGTTATGATTGACTTTCGAACATAATATTAATTGTAATAATATCATAAAGTTAAGACTTACGATCACAATCCTTAATAACTACAAATGAATGCTTTTAAGAACACCCATCGAGTGATGTAACGTTACAATGCAATACTAGAAAACTTCATTTTAAACCTATGTTCCCGTCGGGACTCAAACCCGAATCTTTTAAATGTTTATTTTATTTTGTTGTTTTGAATCCACTCTACAATTTTGACTATAACTTGTATAATATATTTTTTAAAATTTTAAATCTTCTTGTAAACAAATTATTGTAGTTTTGGTCAAATCAAGTTTTATTTTGTTTTATTAGTGTATTCGCCATATGGCACATACACTATTGGCGTCGGTCGGATGGCGGGACCTAGGGGTCGGACCAAAATTTCTCGACGTTTCATAGCCTCCTGAACACTTTGGCACCATTTTTGGAAAAGTCTGTTTATATATGTATATATATATATGTGTGTGTGTGTGTGTGTGTGTGTGTGCGGGCTATAACTTTCGAAAGAGTTAATTGATTTTGACGAAATTTGGTAGGCACGTTGAAATCCATCACTGCACGAAGGCTATTTAAAATGGGCCCAATCGGACTATTTTAAGGGTAGTTTTTAGGGGTTGAAAAATGTTTTTGGGCCCAAAAATGCCGAAAAAATTCTCAGAATTGTTTCAAAATCGAAATTTAACCTTTTAGTAAAGATCAAAATGTGCTGCTAAAATTTTAATAAACTCGGCCCGACAGGACCGAACTTACAAATTTTATGAAAACACTAGTTGGCGGATAGTGCTTTACTTACTGAAGGGTGTATTTAGTTTGGTACCGAGGTTGCATTGATAAAAATATTGAAATTAAGAAAAAGAATATTATTTTAAGGGATGTATTAAGGGGTTAAATTTTTTATTTTGTCCAAAAACAAACTTAAGTTCACATAATAAAGCCACAATGCCAGTATTAGCAAATACACTATATTGTCGGCAAGGTTTTGGCACTGCGACCCGAGTTTTTTTATTTTGTACAAAGAAAAGTGATGATATTTTCTCTATTATCACTAAATTAATCTTTATGGACAGTTAAGCTTTGTTTTCGGCGTAGTTTGAACTAGAATATCCAGATTTGAGATTTTTTCACATTATATTTAGAAAACTCACCGTTTGCAGGATTTTGCCTTCTCATTCCAGGTATAACAATTGTTTTAAAATCGAGTTGCAATCCTTTTTTAGATTTCCACCTATATCATATAAAAACATTTGACTTCAAAAAATAAATATTTATTTGTACATATCGAATTTTATTTATCGTATTTGTTTGGATGTCGGAAAATTCATTGTTGATATATACAGGGTGTTCCACGACATGACTGCCATAGCCTGGGACTGTGTTGCTGGGGTGATTTCAAGTCAAAAATGTCTAATGAACATATACCGACTAATGCAGGTATTGGTTCGGCTGTTGGTTTTGTTATTATTAAAAAGACCAGGTGGCTGTGAATCACCATTAGTATTTATTGTCTTGAGACTCCTCGCAAAGCTACCACTTCAATTCTAAGAAGAGCTAGACTATGTATACAGCAACTGGGTGGACATTTTGAGTAACTAATTCAATAAAGCGATTTCTTTTTAAATGGTTTTTAAATTAGAAGGGAATTCCTATTAAGTACTACCTATCTAAAATTTCAAATGCTCCTAGCTCAGTTAGGATAGCGTTCCGGGTATATGTTCATTAGACATTTTTGACTTGAAATCTCCCCAAGCAACACAGTCCCAGGCTATGGCAGTCATGTCGTGGGACACCCTGTATATTATATAATATGAGAAGCGTGCATCAGCGGAAATTAGGAAAAAAAATAGTAAATTTATATTAATCTTAATATGCCTTTGAAATTTAATTCGCTCTGACCAAAAGCCGGCTCTGTTTCTGATACTTAAATAGTAAAGCCGCTTTCTACCCTGTTCTACGCGACTTGGACGCTTCTTCGACGATAAGCGAATAAGAGTAATTTCTTAATCAAACGACTCCGATCTTAGCATTTCAGTACCCCTGGTGGGAAAAGTTCTGTTTAAAACAGCGTAGTATCGCGGTGGGCGGTGGCGTCGTAGTCGCGCACTACAGGCGAGAAAGCGGTCTAACGAGAAGCAAACCTATAAGCAATCCACAGTACTACAGGAACTAGTAACGCAATGATGCAAATGGCGACTATCCATCCAATTGGTGATTCTGGTGGTAATGGCTTTTTCATTTCGTCAGTAGTGAAGCCAACATTGTATCTCGAATAAGCATACATTCCCCTGTATTCATTTTCTAATACAATAATTATTTCGTATCGTTTGTTTTCGGTGTCTATCGGATTATTTTTAAATGTACCGATTTCCGCTCCATCACCTATTGTAAAATCACGCGATTCTAATGGTACCTGAAATTATTTTTTTAGTAAAGATTTTTTACGACTTTTGTGTACCAAGCTACTAATCGAGATAATTCCATTTCATTTTCTTTTGTATTTTGTTGTATATTTGAATTTGAATAAAAGTTTATTTAATTATTTATTTATGAAATGGTTAATTAAAGCTACAAGAGCGAGACCACGTCAAGGACTTTTTGAAGCTATGCTTCTATAGGCGCGTTAGACGATTTATGGCAGGGGGTAAACTTTTAAAATCGCGTCACGCTCACGGTAAAATCGTCACGTCCGTCACGTCACGCTCATGTTATTAAAAGTATATCTATAGCTATGGCCAGCGGTGAAAGTAATATACTGGGGCACGCGCAGTGAGAGTTTTATAGAACACAAAAAAATAAAATGGCGGCCATATTATGTACTTTTGCAAAAGTTATCCGATCTTTTTGAAAATTGCTATTTAAGAATTTTATAAGACACAAAAAAATAAAATGGCGTCAGATTTCAAAATGGCGGCCATATATTATGTACTTTTGTAAAAATTATCCGATCTTTTCGAAAATTGATATTTAAGAGTTTTATAGGACACAAAAAAATGAAATAGCGTCAGATTTCAAAATGGCGGCCATATTATGTACTTCTGTAAAAAATATCCGATCTTTTTGAAAATTGATATTTAAGAGTTTTATAGGACACAAATAAATAAAATTGCATCAGATTTCAAAATGGCGGTCAAATAATAACTTTTCAATTGTATTGTCTATAGCTTTGTTAAATTCGGTTTTATATACAATGCGGAAAAAGCATAGCTACTGTCGGGTGTCTCATGACACCTCTTGACTTTTTTTTATTAAAAGCTATCAAAAACAATATAAAGTTTTTTTACCTTTAATTTAGCAGCTACCCACGACTTTTTACCTAAGACTTGTGCTTGCTCCAATATTTTTTCAGAACTATCAGCATTGTTCTTTATTTCCGTTGTTTCAGTATTGTCACTTATTACCACGTATAGTGAACTAAATAAGCAAACGATATGGTATTAATTTTTTAATCAGTTACAATTAGCCTAATTATATCCCGCAAAAAATATTATTTGAGTACTATAACTTTTTTTTAGAGTTTCAAAAAATAAATTCTAGCTTACCACTTTTGCGATTGATTTTCAATAATATTATCTGGCAGTAATATGTATAGTGACGAATTATTTTTTTTTGTTATACTAACGTTAGCCTCTGCAGGGTTGCTAAATTGCGGTTTTAGGGGTGGAATAATCACATTATATGCAAAACCGCGTTTTCCGTTAACCCCGTTAAAAGCGTAAACTCCAATCTCATACGTAGCTGGCTGAAATAATTCTGTAATCTGCAAATATTTCACATAAATCATTTTTAGTGGGGCGGATAAGCAAAATTATTGTGCACTTTATGCTAAAAGCATGACATATTTTGGTTCAAAGGTACCTCTTTATATTCTTAAAAGATATAGATATTGGGCACCCTTCACTCTCTCTGCTTAATTTTGTATGGGGGTGAAACTATCCCCCAAAGTCCTTTTTTGCAAAAAATCTACTTTAGGACAAAAAAGAAATCACTTCGCGACGTCGAAACACATATTTTTATAACGAAAAGAACGATCTATTTCATACCGATATCTTAAAAAATTTGCAAGTTATAAGCAATCAAAGTTGAAAACATAATTGAGTGTTACTTGTTTTTTGACACGGTGCTATAAAATTGTTTTTCTCCTGTACTAGCAAAGATAATAGAGTAAATCAAAAAACAAAATGTTATGAAAAGATAAGGCTACAGTTTGATTTCAATTTTTATTTGATATTGTAGGTAACTGTTAAACTCCACAGGTTGTTACGAATTTTATGAAAAAAACACGTCATGATTGATACACCCGCCATTTATAAAAAATAGGTTTCTATGCGAATACGGTAGTACACTAACTTTCTGGAAGAGACAACCTGTCGTTCAAAAAAAAAAAATCGTCCAAATCGAACCAGTAGTTTTGACGAAAAATTACTTTAAACTTTTGCTTACTTTTTAGTGGTGCGTTAATTTTTTGGAGTAGTGTATAATCGATACCGAATTTAAAAAAATCCGTTTAGGAATCCATAGGAAATTTAATGTCCTAAACGATACTTTCTGTCCTATTTCGATAACTTGAGAAATTTTTAAGTTATAAGCATTTAATTTCATTTTAGTTCAGGCAAATTGAATGAAAAATTGCCAAGTAGAGGAAAAAATTATATACTTTTGATTTTTTAAATGCTTAAAACTTAAACATTTCTCAAGCTATCGAGATTTAAAGAAACGCCACGATGTCATATGTAACTGGGTGACATATATTCTGTAATCTGCACATATTTGACATAATAGTATATTATGCAACTAGTATGCGGCTCGCAAATGCGCACTCACCAAGGCTCGTGCGCGCTCGCCTACTACTTGTGCTGAAAACATCGGGCCCGACGCATAAAAATTTAGCACACGCATTGCACACTATACTTTAATCAACATATGCATGGTTTTAGAGCTTTAGTGAATTAATGTCAAACACCATAGATTGACTGAAAGCAGTACCTACATCTAATTCTAAAAACATTGGCGTTGATACAATATTTATTTACTTCATTACCATAGTAACCGTATTTCATTATAGCATCGAAAAGAGTTACACAATGGTTCATTATGTAACGGGTTTTTTCAAGTGTTTTTCATTATAGCATCGAAAAGCGTTTCATAAGATCCGCTTTACAGATACGAAAAAACACTAAAAGCTTTTAGTGTTATTTCGTCTCTGCAATGCGGATCTTAAATGGCCGTTTATTCATTGGTGACGACGTCATGATCCATTATGAAACGCTTGTCGATGCTATAATGAAAAACATTTGAAAAACACGTTACATAATGAATCATTCTGTACCTCTTTTCGATGGTATAATGAAATATGGTTACTATGGCAATGAAGTAAATAAATATTGTATCAAGGTCAATGTTTTTATTATAAGATGTACTGTTGTCAGTGAATCTAAGGTGTTTGACATTAATTCAATTTAATTCTAAAACCATGCATGTGTTGAATAAAGTATAGTGTGCAACGCGTGGACTAAATCTTTTTGCGTCACTGTCAGGTGTGATGTTTTCAGCACTCGTATACGACTCGCCTACTACTCGCGCTGCAAACATCACGCCTGACGCATAAAGATGTATTTAGTGTAATAATACGTGCCTGTGCAGTAATAATCAATTAATATCTGCCATACAGCAATTCTTCTGCGGCGCGTGTGACTGAGGTTCAACCTGGCAGCGGAAGTCCAATGTCTACGTTTGACACAAGACTTTCGCAGTCCAAAGACCTCAATCGATTGATTGATCGCGAACTCAGTTGACAGTAAGAAGTTAATCAATTTGAAGTCAGACGGCTGTCAGACCGACGATAGTTGGGGGCTGACTAGTCAATTTTTGTTAGTTAGTTCAGTTGGAGCTCAGTTGAAGGCAGTTGATAGCTAGTTAATAAGCAGTCAATTTTGATAGTAAGACAGAAGTTAGTCGGGGGTTGATTGTCCCGACAGTCAGAAGACACTAGAAAGTTAGTTGGAAGTTAGTCAGAAGATCTGCAGTTGTTGGAAAGAGCTCAGTTGTTGGAAAGAGCTCAGTCAGTTGGAACGAGTTCAGTTGGAAGTGAGTTGGAAGTAGTCAGTGAAAGTTCAATATTAATGTTTTTTGTTAAGTTAAAATAGATGGATAGTAGCCTATCGTCAAATAAAAATTAACTTCAATCTATATGTATATTAAATTTAGTGAGTATCAATAAGCGACTTATGTAAGGTGCTGTATAATATTTTTAAAAGATTAAATTGGTGAACAAACATTGTGACAATCGGTAAGAAATAATATTCTTTTTCTTTGTTTTGTTTCTTAATTTGATTTTTCAGAATCCTTCTATGACCAAAGATTAAAAATAGCCCGCCTCCTTCCAAAAGCTCGGCCCAAGGTCCACTCAAAGACCCGCTAGCATTACATTAGCACCCTAGTTACACAATATACTATTATTCAACACATGTACGCTTTTAGTGTTTTTCGTGTCTGTAAAGCGGATCTTCAATAAAGCTTTAAACTAAGCAGTAAGCATATGTTGATTAAGGTATAGTGTGCAACGCGTGAGCTAAATCTTTATGCGTCAGGCGCCTGAAGATGTATTTAGCAGGCTGGTTGCACCATATACTATTAATTAATTATAAATTATAATATTTTAAAAAATACCAAAAAAGTTATAAAAGTCAAATTATAATAAGAAAACAGTGACAATCACTGCTGCGACTTGAACTTGAAACTTTTAGTAATACGCTGAGAGAACTTTTCAGCATGAGATAAAAAACTTATTTTCGACAAAGAAGGACGATTACAACTATCTATCGTAGATTTTCGGTCACATTTAGTTCGGTAAGTAATCTGGGATATTTTATCTCGCTCTCGCTCTCTCTCTCTCTCGCTCTCGCTCTCTCTTCAGTCCGTATGTCACAGCATTGTAATTATTTCATTTTTTCATCTTTTGCGATGAAATGTTGCAGGTATATGCTTTTAGTAAACCCAAAGACAGACGTGAAGCGAAATTGCAAAAAAATGATGATACCTTCCCATACATGGAAAATTGGGATGACAATTTTTTGTCGTGTACCCCATCAAGATCGTTGAATAGGTCTTTAAAAATGGAATAATTTTTTTTAGAAGCATTATTTTTGCGATATAATTTTCCGAAGTTGATTGCCATGTGTCCCCCCGTCTTTAAATTCGAGATAATAGAACTTAATAAGTACTTTCAACAAAAAGCGCAGTTTAATTACAAAAAAAAGTTTAAAACTTAATCTCCCGTCTTTTCAATATTGCTTCATGCTTAAAAACTTAAGTGACAGTCTGAGGAAGTAAAGTGTAGGAGGAGAAATGCAGCTGGAAACGTTTTACTTATCGGGAATAGACTTAACTACTGTGCATAAATTTGTAACTAACTTCCGAATGATATTTTTTCATGTATTTGTCGATTTGTTTTTCTATTTTTGGTGACACTTTAGCATTTGCATATCGTTTTCCATCAATATCTTTGATTTGTAGTTCGATTACAAAGTATTCGATTGGTCCATTCATCAAATCCGGATGTTCCCAATTAACATTAAGCTGGCTTTTATCCTCATTCCAATTTGTTGTAATATTTCGGGGTTCAGATGATGCTGTTACAAAGTTTCAAGCATTAAGTAAGACTCTTATATTATACGTTTAAAATTTGTCTTTATAGTAGCTTCACCTGTGAACAGCAGAAGATGCAGCATTTACTTAGGTACAGTTCAAGACCAGCTACTGTTTGCTCTGATTGCTGGCGTTGAACACATTTTAACTTCCCATCTCTACTATGGTAGGGAAGTACATATTACTATTGGATTCAGTTCGAAATTTTTTTTCGGGATATTAATAAATCTTTACGTTTTGACATCCTATGAATTATTTGAGACTATTTTCTCTCTCTCTCTCACATACTAGGGAAAAACAGAACATTCCTTTTTTTTGAAGTCGGTTAAAAACGGAACGACATAGGGTCACGCGGTTTGTTTTGTTGTATTTTTGTCAGCACTTAACTTAGATCTAATTCGATTTTGAACCAAATCGGTTCAGTGGTTCCTGACATATTAAAAAAAGTACTCAGTGTCACGTATTAACATAAATAAAAAAATATAAATGCATTCTAGATGTTAAAATATAAATAAAATCTTAATTTTTTTCCTAAAATGTTGAGTAATGTAGAGATCGCGGGTAATATGGAATACACCATATTTTAAAGATTGAGCACGCCATCTGTTTGGTTGTTGACATTAATATAGCCTACAGACCTGTAGATGCCTTCCATAAGTGAATTTACCAAAAAACGTCACCTAACTTAAAAAAAACTCGCCATTTGTGTTTTTAACGTTTTCATAGTTTATAAGTGTTGTGTTTTGTAATTTAATTGTGCCTCGTATTTTTGTAAAGGAATTGTTATTATAGTAAGGTGAGTTTATTTAGGTATAAATGTGTTTGTTAATTGTTAATCCAGTGAAATATATTATTATTAAGAACATTCTCAGCGGATGTTTTCTTGACATACGTTGATTCGGGTAAAATGGAATATTCCATATTACCCGATTAATGGGTATTCCATATATCCCAATAATGTTAATTTAAAAATAAATAATCCTTTGCAGTGGCAAGTCCGCAGCAGAGAAAAAGGAAGCAATGATGTAAATAAATGCAATAAATAATTACACAGATTATACTGATATTTTGTTTGCGTCTTTTAACTGTATCCCATATTACCCTGTATGGCTATTCCTTATTTTCCTCCATTTTTGATTTTCATATCTAAATGAATATTTGTGAAACTTATGTTATAAATTCAAAACTAGTTCGGCGGTTATAGGACAATTTTGGTAAGAACTTTGCATTTTGTGATTAAAGGCTCAAATTTGGCTCACACCTTATTTGGACTATTCTTTATCATATAAGAAGTAGTGCCAAAGTGGGAGGCGGGGGGATAACCGGTAATCAACGGATGCATATTTATAGGGGCACCTTTCGTAAACTGCAAAATAATCTCGTTTCAACGTTTTTTTTTTCATACGGTACAGTACCTACATTTGTTGTGAAATCGTTCACTTTTTGCTATTTAAATAGTTAATAATTTCCGGGGAGGGAAATTTTTTTCCGGTCTACAAAGAATGAACCAATTCTTTTAGTAATTTTTGTACTTATTCGTATTTGTATAGCTTAAGGTGCATTTTCATGTGACGCTAGACGCTGGCGTCTAGCGTCAAATGTGGTCACGTGGCATAAACGCCATCTTGAAAAACTGTAGCGTCAAGTTCCAGCGTCAAATTTTAGCGTCAACAGACAGCAAGGTTTTGACAGTTGTAAACTTGTAAAGAGAGCGTCAAATAAAGACATCCATAAATCAAAACCCTGGTGAATTTGTTATAATAATTAATAAATAAGCTCTTTGTAAATTTATTAACAGAAAAGACAATGTCTGAATACGATTATCAAAAATGAAATTCCCATATTTTTGACTTAAATAACCGGCGAAAGTACACGAATTATAAGGAATAAAAATTAAAAATATAACTATGCTTACTTTTTTATAGGTAATTATATGCACTACCAGAATATGAGAAAAAAATAAATTGTATCTTGAGAAATTTAAATGTTTTTAGTATTCAATAAAAAAAAATTGTTTTGTTCTAAGTGAGACGGGAATTTTAATTAACCATCGAAAAACCATCAGGTGATAGTATTTTCCTTAATAAATAGGTACTTTCGAAGTAATAAAATCAATGGGTTAAATTCGTAGAATCAACCCCCTAGTAGCAACATAAAGCAATTCTTTAGCAAGCCTGTGTGTTGATACTTGATGCACAACTCAGTACCTAGCTGTAGAAAACTCATATCATTAATGACCAGAGACAACTAATGACGCCAGCGTAAAAGCTAAACAATGTTTAGCTTTGACGCTACATTTTTTTCAATATGGCGTTTATGTCACGTGACCACATTTGACGCTAGAAGCCAGCGTCGAGCGTCACATGAAAATGCACCTTTATGAAACTTTTAATATGTATGTTCGTTAATGCAATTCCAAACGAACAACTGTCTTTAACCATGAAGCCGCACTCACAATCGTCAATATCGTGTCTCTATGATAGCGCGCAAGGCAACGCGGCGCTGCTAAACGCTTTTTAGTTCGTACGCGCAAAGCGGCTTTAGCGTCACAATGGCTGATTTGAGCATATTCAATCTGCTATTGACATTCGTGTAATCAGGCAATTTCTTATTGGCAACTGCTGATTACAGGCTACTCCGTCCCAACTTTGGCAACACTTCTTATATTGTAAAGAATGGCTTAAAAAACATCTCAGCCGAATTTGAGCTTTTAATCACAAAATGCAAAGTTCCGGCCTATAACCGCCGGACTATTCTAGTCCAAGTTCGTTTGGTGGTATGCCTAGATGAATCTTGAATATCGAGTCTTAAAATCTTGGACCAATAAACACCTCAGTTTATTTAAGAAATTAGAAACGGTATTCCATATTCACCGACCTTACTCTACAGATTTCGAGAAAAGAAATGTTTTCTAAAATTTTTTTTGTGGAAATTATAATTTTTTACGTGATTTTTTTATTGCCTAATCAAGGTGTCTATGATTTTAGTTGGCCTTCAGTAGATCAAGAAACACGTAAGATGGGTATGCTTTTTATTAATTAAGTTCGACATGCCCTGTGTATAATGTATAATGCATATTGTGCACGCATATTACACATACGCTCATATAATTTAAATAAATTATTGACAATAAAGTCGTATGTGTCCCACTTACAGCATTTTGTCAAAATATTATACTTGAAGTTTGACGCAAAGAACGTGCGCACGTACGTCGTAAATAAGCACTTAATTTCACTTTTAATTATAAAAGGTCGTATGTGCATTAATTTTTCAAAATTTTCTGAACAATTCAATTTTTTAACAACCGTAAGGTCCAAAATTTAACTTGATAATAAATCCAACATTGCAAATCAGATATATTTCAAATAAAACAAAAAATATTGTACAATGAAATTTTCCAATATTTACAAGTCGATTAAAAGTATCTCAAAACTACATATTTGAACATATGTAATTATGGTAGCGTTTTGATGTGCTTGATAATATGATGGAGTTGACCAAGTTTACAAATTGTAATAGTACGGGATCCGGCTGCAGAATTAGTACGTTCATCACGTAGGTAATCAAACTCTAATTTTTACATATATTTATGAATAGAATAAGACACTTTTCACAAGGTGCCGATCAAAAAGTGCCCGAAACTAATTTTAATTAAAATAGCGTTAATTGATTTTTCACAAAAAATTTCGTTCACTTGTTAGTCAAATAAAATATCATCCATTTCACAGCAATGTATGTAAAGAGTTTGAAAAGTTATGGGTGCTGTTACCTGCTCGGCCGCAACCTAATCGCAGCCAGGTGTAAACAGGTATGATTTAGTTATATTTATACGTTCATGACGTATATTCATTTCGTTTATACCACATTAAAGCTAATTTTTTCTGATCATGACGTTATAAGGCTGCCTATGAAAAAGTGCCCGCAAATAGGGGTTGCCAGCTGTTGAAGATGCTAAGTATATCGTAAAAACGGAACAACATACGGCCATGCCGATTGTTCTATTGTGTTTATCAGCCTTTAACTTAGATCTGATTAGATTTTGAGTCAAATCGGTTCTGTGGATCCTGAGATATTAAAAAAAACGTTCTCAATGTCACGTATTAACATAGGTAAAAAAAAATATAAATGAATTCTAGATGTTATAATATGAAAAAAATGTAAATTTTTTTTGTCTAAAATGTACAGTTTTTGAGAAAAAAAATAATTTACAAAAAAAAATAAAAATTGTACGTAAATCAAGGTAACCATGATTTTTGAATTTAATTAATAGCAAAAATCATGATTACCTTGATTTACGTACAATTTTAGCATCTTCAACAGCTGGCAGCCCTTATTTGCGGGCACTTTTTCATAGGCAGCCTTATAACGTCATGATCAGAAAAAAATTAGCTTTAATGTGGTATAAAAGAAATGAATATACGTCATGAACGTATAAATATAACTAAATCATACCTGTTTACACCTGGCTGCGATTAGGTTGCGGCCGAGCAGGTAACAGCACCCATAACTTTTCAAACTCTTTACATACATTGCTGTGAAATGGATGATATTTTATTTGACTAACAAGTGAACGAAATTTTTTGTGAAAAATCAATTAACGCTATTTTAATTAAAATTAGTTGCGGGCACTTTTTGATCGGCACCTTGTGAAAAGTGTCTTATTCTATTCATAAATATATGTAAAAATTAGAGTTTGATTACCTACGTGATGAACGTACTAATTCTGCAGCCGGATCTTAGCCTATAATATTTTTATGTCAGAAAACATGAACATGCTGCCGTTCGTGGATGAAGCTACCTTAAAAACAATATTTGGACGTTTGCATATTTAACGAGAAATACCGGAAATAAATTGTCGGCAGGTTATGTGTAATTAATAATATATTGATGTTTTATATGAATTCTCTTTCAGTAAAAATGTAATCTTAATTTAAAATTACCTTCTATTTTAGGAATAACTTGAATTGACGAAGGCAGACCTAAGTTGTCTACGTTTTTGTTTTTGGCATATACCTACAAAAATTTTGTTAAATGTATTTATTTGAGAGATTCTTATAATAATTCTTAATAATAAGTACTACTACGTAGTTTTTTTAATCATTGAAATGACTACAATATTGTCGTTTTAATAGCAATAATGTAAATTTTGACAGAAAACTGTCAACATGTAGCTACTCAGTGACGGACTAACACTAACTGAGGTTCAGAGCAACTTTTCATTTCGAGGCTCCTTTAAAAAAAATGAAAAACTCGGGTCGCAGAGTCAAAGCCTGCCGACAAAATAGTGAGTTTATGATGTCAACTCAAGTTTGCTTTTGGACAAAATAAAAAATTTAAACCCTTATTGCAACCCTTAGAATAGAAGGCACGGAGCGGACCGCCCCCGACACTCCAGCCCTCTCGGTAGTCCGCCACTGCATGTACTTATATTACATTTTATCTTAATTTGTGTAGTACACTGGACACGAGTTATTCTTACCATTTTTCTTCAAAATTCCAGAATAGAGAGACGTATTTTGGATCTCTATTTCTTTCTTTGGTGCAGAGTAAACCAATCAAAAGTATAGATACATATGCAATATGCATATTGTAATAGTTTACCTTAATTGTGTAAACGATGTTTTCACTGAAATTGTCTTTGATTTCAAAACATGTTAAACCCTCAAACAATTCACAAGTTTCCGGGGCTGACATGAAATTTTTCTCAGTATACGATGCATAATAATGATTACGTTTAAATCCGCATGTTATGTTATAGAATTCTAGTTCTCCATTTGTAGGTTTGGGTGCCATCCATCGTAAAGCTATTCCTTTGCTGTTTTTGGAATATGCTTGCAATTCAGTAACTGTCGGTGGAGCTGTAATAAATATTATCTATATACGATGTCCATTTGAAATGTAGATATGCATTATGATACTATCCTTATTCAAAAGTCAAAAAAAGGATTCATTTACGACTAGGCATTGTCTCCACAAGAGGGGGCTGACAGGGTTCTAAACTGGAGGCCTGGGATTAGGAGGGGACCGCCGTGGCCGGTCGGTTAACTAAGAAATGAACAAAAGACAAAAATCGAAGCAGTAGGTGAGGGGACCCACCAAAGATCCTGTCTAGAGTCCCGCTACAGGATGAGGGGACCATGCGTTAAAGTATAAGCAATTGAGCTAAGTAAATTATCTGAATTTCTAAACAACAAAACTGACAGTTTTCATTTTTTACAAGTATTTTTTAACTTGATTTTGCCAGATTTAGACGTTTTATGATTCCTGCATATCGAAAAAACGAGTTTTGAATGTCTGTGTGTCCACTGTCTGTTCTTCCACAAATGCAGAGCCGCAGAGGCCTAGCTAATTCAATGGAACGAATCCAAATTTTAAACTTAAGGTTTTTGGGGGATTCCTCAGAAGGGTTTTTCTTATTTTCTTCCTACTCCTAGATAAGAGTGGTTTACTGGTGAACAAAAATAGAAAATTGCCATTTTCTCGAAAATAGCTCTAACGATTTTGATGATGTTTCACACGTTAAGAAAATTAAAAATCGGAAAATCCACAAGAGGTAGTTTATTGATGCACTAACATTTCGATATTCATGAAAAGGACTGAAAAATCATCAATCTGTATGTCATCAATTTGTTTTGGAAAAAGGCCGAATATCCGTGGTAGTCGATGCAATTCAGCGAAAAAATGAGTGCGGTGGACCCGTGCCTTATATATATTTTTTTTTTCAAAAACGAATCGATAGATTTGCCTGATTTTTTGTGTTCCGTACCTTAGAATGAAAAGGCGGAACTCTTATAGGATCACTTTATTGTCTGTCTGTCTGTCGGTCTTCTGCCTGGCTCAAGACCCCTTTTCTCAGAAACGGCAAAAGGTTACAAGTTGAAATTAATATCTTATACTAAGGTCTACAAGCCCATAGTCCTGTAAAAAATTCAAGCTTCTAACTCAATGCATTAAAAAGTTTTATAGGGTACTTCCCGTTCACCTATATAGATTCCTGAAATTTGGAACGAAGGACGGTCTCAGAGCACAAGCATACAAGTAAAGGAAAACATCAGAAAATAATTAATTTCTAATTCTATGTGGAATTATTACCTACGTGACAAACTTAATTTATTTTTATTGAGTTGTTGTAACGGTTCGGTACCCCCAGTTCTACTCGCACTTGTCCGTCTTTTTTGTGTTGAAATATATTATTTTTATTGCCTTTGGGTAACAAATAATTATAAGAGAACAAATAGAATTTTAATTAAAACTTGAATTTTAAATAAAAATTAAATAATAACTTACCTTCTGGTGCCGTAGTGAAACTGAATGATTTGGAATTTTGATCGTTGAAATGATTTTTGTTTCTTCCAGGAGTTGCAACAATTTCATACGTTGTGTACGGATTTAGTGGTGAAATATTTTCAGTGAAAGTGTTTATATTTAGTTGTTTAACTATTGGGTTTAGTGGGTCTCCAATTCCGTCATAACGAATAAAAACTGGTCCTTTAATTGTTGTGCACTCTATTGTTATCTTTAGATTTATTTTACGTGAAAATACATCGTATGTTATATGCTGTATAATTTCATCAGATATATCTGGAAGTAAGCATTAAACTACATTTTGAATGAAATACTAATATTATGGGATAAAAACAACGTAAATGGATTCATATAGTGCACTTCTATTGTCGATTAAAAATTTTTTGGAGCATACAAGTAATTCAAGAATTACAAAGCGCGAAATTCATATAAAATATACTTTAGATGTTGGGTAAAATCGAAATTTTGACGGAGATTTGGCCCACATTTAAATGTCTTTTTTATAGCAAAAACCGATTTTCAAAAAAAGAAAACGGATAATTTAAAAAAAGTTCGATTTGTACCCGGGCCGATGAACTAGTTATAGCCTATAACCTGGCCAGACAACGTATCTCTAAAATAAAAAAAAAATGTGTGCGTCGTGGGACGCCCGACAGAAGTGAAAACCGAAACGATTATAAAAAATCTGGAAACTTCCCGCTGTTTTCAAGCTAAAAGAGCTCGAAAACGTTATTATTTATATATTTTTGAGCTCTTCGCTACATAAACACACACACACCCCTACAACACATGGATGCCCATCTCAAAATGGTCAAAATAGCTTCCTAGGACCTCAGAACGTTGGGATCTGTTGAAAACTCGATTTTCGAAAATCGGACTGAAACCAATAACTTCCCGAAATTTTGAAAATCTTCAATTTTCAAAATAGGGAAGTAAAAAATATTTTAAAAAGTAAAGTTTCACCCACCCATGAAATAAAAACAAGGGTGCAAGAAACCCGAACGATTTTAAAAAGTAACTTAAAACATTTTAAACTATAAAATTTCATCCATCCTTGAAATGAAAAAAAATATTGTGAAACAAACAGGAACGATTTTAAAAAATTAAAAATATTTTAAAGCGCAAAAGAACTTATTCACTTAAAAAAACATGTAAATCGGATCAGTGGTTTTCGAGATGTACAAACGGACAAACAGACAGACAGACAGACACTAGAGCGCCAAATTGTTATGAAATCTATGTAAAATTTCCTCCTCTTTCATTTAAGACAGGTTTCAAATCGATCTGACTTAAATTGAGCGAACTATAAGCAAAAAATAGACCCCGAGAGGAATCGAACAAAAAAAAATGTTTTTTAAAATCGGTTCATCCGTTTGGATTGTACGCTGACACAAAAAAGCGTGACAGATTCACAGAATATTCATAGACGTACAGACAAAGCGCCTAAAAATTGTTATTCTACATTTTAATTACATGGAAATTCTGATTTCTTCAGGTTTACTTGCTATTGACGTTGGACACTTATTTAAAAAAAACTTTAAAAAAAAAAACCTCCTTCAAAAAACCACTAAAAAGAGGAAAATAATGAAGTTTTGAGGTCTGTTTAATATCTTCTTTTTAACCAACTTCATATTTCATTAAATTGGCACAGACTTCAAAACTTCATTATTTTCCTCTTTTTAGTGGTTTTTTGAAGGAGGTTTTTTTTTTTAAAAAGTTTTTTATTTTTTACTTTTTAGTGTCAAAAAGTGACATTTACCTTAAAAGAATCACACGTCGTTACTCACTTTTATTAAACCGACTTTCTTACGCTGTCTGATATGTCAAAAAGTGACATTTACCTTAAAAAATCACACGCCGTTACTCACTTTTATTAAAATCAGCCGAACTACTGAACCGATTTTAATGAAATTTCTATGGGACCAACCTGAAAGTATATCCTTTCAAATAAAAAAAAATTTCAAAATCGGTTTATAAATGACTGAGTTATAAGGTAACATAAAAAAAAATTTTTGGAGCATACAAGTAATTCAAGAATTACAAGGCGCGATATTCATGTAGGTATTGTGTGTAAACGGTTTTACCGAACATAGGGAAAATAACACTAAGAAGATCAATTTTGTAGTAGGCTATGGCCATAAGACCTAATGTAAAATATGTATTGGATCAAGATTATTAGAGTACAGGTTGCCTCATTCCATCTGACCAATCAGCGTAAGAGCGGGAATGACGTCAGCTAGAATTTAGTTTAAATCAAGTACAAAAATTGTTGAAGATTATGCTTATTTATATTAGGTGCTTCGTGCAGATTTTTTCTTAAAATTGGCAGGAGACAATAAATAGAAGAATAGATGTTAAAAAATAGGATAATTTTTATTTTTATTACAAAATTTAGGTTTTAATATCTATAATATAAACAAACAAAAAATTAAATAATGCTCAAGAAATGGCAGATCTTGTTAATTACCTATTTTTTTAAATTTAAGAAACGAATAGAATTAATTAACAAATTGATAAATTAATTATTTTATCTTTTATATTCACAAAATATTAAAAATAACCACAAAACACCATAACACTTCGCAAAATTGACAACTTATCATATTTTTTTCACTAACAGAAGAATCATGTTTCTATTAGATATTGAAAAAACATATCACACTACCATGGTTACTGTGATTTTTATTTTCAAAAATTAGCAGCGTCCATGGTCTGATCTTTTCTATTGAAGTGAGCAAGCATGGTATATTCTGAGTGACGTCATCCCCCCCACTACTATCTATCGGAATGAGGCAACCTATACTCTACTAACCTTGGTATTGGATTACATAGAAAAAATAGTGCAGTGAATTTTTTAAACAATTTTCCATAGCAACGATTAACTATTAAGCGAAACGCGGAACCTGCTAAATAAAAAAAGTCATGAGGTGTCGTAAGATACCCGACAGAAGCTATGTTTCTTACGCATTGTATATAAAACGGAATTCATCAAAGATATAAACAATACAATTAAAAAGTTATTATTTGACCGCCATTTTGAAATCTGACGCCATTTTATTTTTTTGTGTCTTATTAAACTCTCAAATATCAATTTTCAATAGGATCGGATAATTTTTACAAAGAAGTATATAACTATGGCCGCCATTTTAAAATATGACGTCATTTTATTTTTTTGCGTTCTATAAAACTCGTCAATATCTATTTTCACAAAGACCGGATAATTTTACACAAAAAGTACATATTGCCGCCGTTTTGAAATCTGACGTCATTTTATTTTTTTGTGTCCTATGAAACTCTCAAATACCGATTTTCAAAAGAATCGGATAATTTTTACAAAAAAGTACATATGGCCGCCATTTTTAAATCTGACGTCATTTTATTATTTTGTGTTCTATGAAACTCTCAAATATCAATTTTCGAAAGGATCGGATAATTTTTACAAAAATGTACATACGGCCGCCAATTTGAAATCTTACGTCATTTTATTCTTTTGCGTCTGAAACTCTCAAATATCAATTTTCAAAAGGATCGTATAATTTTTAGAAAGGAGTACAATATATTTCCGCCATTTTGAAATTTGACGTCATTTTATTTTTTTGTGTCCTATGAAACTCTCAAATATCAATTTTCAAAAGGATCGGATAATTTTTACAAAAAAGTACATATGGCCGCCATTTTGAAATCTGACGCCATTTTATTTTTTTGTGTCCTATGAGACTCTCAATATCAATTTTCAAAAGGATCGGATAATTTTTACAAAAAAGTACATACGGCCGCCATTTTGAAATCTGATGTCATTTTATTTTTTTGTTTCCTATGAAACTCTCAAATACCGATTTTCAAAAGAATCGGATAATTGTCACAAAAAAGTACATTTGGCCGCCATTTTTAAATCTGACGTCATTTTATTTTTTTGTGTTTTATAAAACCCTCAAATATCAATTTTGAAAAGGATCGGATAATTTTTACAAAAATGTACATACGGCTGCCATTTTGAAATCTGACGTCATTTTATTTTTTTGTGTCTTATGAAACTCTCAAATATCAATTTTCAAAAGGATCGTATAATTTTTAGAAAGGAGTACCTACTACATATTTCCGCCATTTTGAAATCTGACGTTATTTTATTTTTTTGTGTCCTATAAAACTCTCAAATATCAATTTTCAAAAGGATCTGATAATTCTTACAAAAAAGTACATATGGCCGACATTTTGAAATCTGGCACCATTTAATTTTTTTGTGTCCTATGAAACTCTCAAATATCAATTTTGAAAAGGATCGGATAATTTTTACAAAAAAGTACATATGGCCGCCATTTTGAAAAATCTGACATCATTTTATTTTTTTGTGTCCTATGAAACTCTCGAATATCAATTTTCAAAAGGATCGGATGATTTTTACAACAGAGTACATGTGGCCGCCATTTTGAAAAATCTGACGTCATTTTATTTTTTTGTGTTCTATAAAACTCTCAAATATTAATTTTCAAAAGAATCGGATAATTTTTACAAAAAAGTAGATATGGCCGCCATTTTGAAATCTGACGCCATTTTTTTTTTGTGTCGTATAAAACTCTCAAATATTAATTTTCAAAAGGATCGGATAATTTTTACAAAAGTGACGTTACACTACTTCGTGACGTGACGTTTCACTTTTTATTATTTTTAGGTCCCCATCTGAAACGTGCGTTAAGAAGCATAGCTTCAAATAAAAATAGGTAAAAAAACTTTTAAGTTAAACGGTTTTATAAATGTTTTAAAAAGAAAAAAAAATATTTAATTTAGGTTCATAAGTATAAAAGCGTGGGTCGTACACTCTATGATAATTTATTACAGTCACGACCCACGCTTTTATACTTATGAACCTAAATTAAATTTTATTTTTTTCTTTTTAGTACATTTATAAAACCGTTTAACTTAAAAGTTTTTTATCTATTTTTATTCTTAATTTTTTAGTGTGCTTTATTTCCTTAGTCTGATTTTATAACATTTATCCGATCCACTGAAACGTTACCGGAGAAAGACCTTTTGCCTGTGAAAATTCAAAAGTACGATTTGTACCCGGACGAAAGCCGGGCCGGTCAGCTAGTTATCATAATATTGTATTGTCACCGGAGCTACACATGTGTGCAAAATTTCAACTCAATCGGATCACGGGAAGTGGGTGAAAATTCAAAAGTACGATTTACACCCGGACGAACCCGGGCCGGTCAGCTAGTTACCATAAATTGTATTGTCACCGGAGCTACACATGTGTGCAAAATTTCAACTCAATCGGATCACGGGAAGTGGGTGAAAATTCAAAAGTACGATTTGCACCCGGACGAAAGCCGGACCGGTCAGCTAGTTATCATAATATTGTATTGTCACCGGAGCCACACATGTGTGCAAAATTTCAACTCAATCGGATCATAGGAAGTGGGTGAAAATTCAAAAGTACGATTTGCATCCGGACGAAAGCCGGACCTGTCAGCTAGTTATCATAATATTGTATTGTCACCGAAGCCACACATGTGTGCAAAATTTCAACTCAATCGGATCATAGGAAGTGGGTGAAAATTCAAAAGTACGATTTGCACCCGGACGAAAGCCGGACCGGTCAGCTAGTTATCATAATATTGTATTGTCACCGGAGCTACACATGTGTGCAAAATTTCAACTCAATCGAATCACGGGAAGTGGGTGAAAATTCAAAAGTACGATTTACACCCGGACAAAAGCCGGGCCGGTCAGCTAATTACCATAATATTGTATTGTCACCGGAGCTACACATGTGTGCAAAATTTCAATTCAATCGGATCATAGGAAGTGGGTGAAAGTTCAAAAGTACGATTTACGCCCGGACGAACCGGGCCGGTCAGTTAGTTACCATAATATTGTTTTGTCACGGGAGCTACACATGTGTGCAAAATTTCAACTCGGTCGGTCGCAAGATTTGTAACAAATATACGGGATCAAGCTAAATAAAACCACCGTTTAAAAAACAATGCATCACCTACTTATTTTTGCGTGATGCCAGAACATACGTTTTTATTTGAGAATCAGTTCGGTTGCTTTTGCGTGATGCCAGAATATTTTAAAACTCGCAGTCGCATAAGAAGTTATTAACTTCCCATTGGAAGTTATTGTAATGGGTCCGAAAATCGAAATCAAAAAGGAAAAAAAATTTTTATGTTTCAAGGTCACTACACTATTTTTACACTACTTTTAGAAAGATGTCTGTGTGTGTGTGTGTGTGTGTACGTATGTACGTACGTACGTACGTACGTATGTATGTGTCAATTTCTTTCTAAGACGAAATCTCGAGAACGAAAAATGATATCAACTACGTTGGGGTGCCAATCGACGCGTATTAACGTAAATATGATCTGAAAGGAATTTTTTTAAAATCGGTTCAGCCGTTCTTTTTTCTTAACCAAATAACCTCCAAAAAAGTAGATTTTACACAATATCTCGCGAATAAAAAATTATATCGACTTCGTAAGGGTGTCAATCGAGGCGTGTTAACGTCATTTTGATCCGACATAAATTTTATAAAAATCGGTTCAGCCGTTTTTTTTTTTTTTTTTTTTTTAATTATTGATGTTTTAATGATTAAAATGATTACTTTTCTGTGTAATATCTAATTTAATTATTATTATTAAATATTTATCAAACTGGGAAGTTCGTCGTGTGGACCTCAAGGGTCGCACTTTAGTCCTAATAAACGACCCACCTCACGGCTTGTTTACTTGAATTAAAATCATGTAAATCGGATCAGTGGTTCTCGAGTTATAAGCGTACAAAGGGACATACAGACAGAGAATGTCAAATTGTTCGGGAAGGTATGAACGTCGAGAAATTTTGGTCCGATCCCTAGGTCTCGCCATCCGATCGACGTCAATAATTAGTTACACGTCATTTTAACTCAGTAGGCCAGGGTTTTTAAACTTAAATTCAAACATCAGCAGTCAAAAAATTGAATAACTATATTGAAATAATGCAATATAAGACAGAGCATACGCTATCTTCCAATATCCATATCACACTGTGCAACAGACAAGGACAACCGAAACAAGTTCGCGATTTATTAGATAAAGTCGCATTTATTTAGCTTAATAATCATATAAATCTCTATATAAAAAAACTGTTTTGACACAATATTATACATGAAATCTATCTAAAATTTTCTGCTCTTTCGTTTAAGACAGGTTTCGAATCGATCTGACTTAAATTGAGCAAACTATAAGCAAAAAACACCGTTTTTTCTAATTTGCTCCCCTCTGGGGCCAAAATTCAAAAATCGGGCGACGTTAGGATCAAATAGACCCCGAGAGGAATCGAACAAAAAAAAGTTTTTTAAAATCGGTTAATTTGTTTGGGCTGTACGACTGATACAAAAAATCCGTTACAGATTCACAGATTCACAGAATCACAGATTCACAGATTCACAGACAAAGCGAGTGTATATAGGCGCTTCTAGCTTCGCTAAGATCGCGCCTAAAAATACAACCGAATTGAGAACGGTTCCATGACATTTGATCCCAGCAATTTGATACCACGACATTTGATCCCACGACAATTGATCCCAACGACATTTGATCCCAACGACAATTGATCCCACGACATTTGATCCCAAAAAATTGTCTATAAACTAATAGCGTCTGATAAGTAATAAAGTTTGAATTAGATTTGTAGACGTTATGATATATTTGTAATTACATTGTTATTAGAATTCTAACGGATGTATTAGTATAATGTGTTTATTATTTAATAATCTTTTAGAGATTATGTAATGATCAAGTTGAATAATTCACTTTTATTTATCATTGCCCGGGATACGTCGTAATTTTGTCAATTAATATTGTATTTTATGAATTAATAACAAATTATCACGCTGACTTTTCATAAACTTTAATGGCATATTTAACAATTCGTTATAATGTAAAAAGCACGAAAGACCAAATTGACTGCACATCTGATGTTTCGAAGTTTCTATGTACAATAGGTAATTTTTCAACAAAATTTAAAAAATACGATATTTGACAAAATTACGACGTATCCCGGGAAATGATTAATAAAAGTGAATTATTCAACTTGATCTTTACATAATCTTTAAAGGATTATTAACTCATAAACACATTATATTTACTATTACATTCGTTAGAATTCGAATATTAATGTAATTACAAATATATCATAATGTCTACAAATTTAATTCAAACAAATTTCCCTCGATTAAATTATTTCATTAAATTAATAAAATTTAATAACTTTATTACTTATCAGGCTCTGTTAGTTTATAGACAATTTTTTGGGATCAAATGTCGTGGGATCAATTGTCGTTGGGATCAAATGTCGTTGGGATCAGTTGTCGTGGGATCAAATGTCGTGGTATCAAATTGCTGGGATCATCTGACGGCACACCATTGAAGAACCACCTCCTTTTTTGAAGTCGGTTAAAAAAAATACAACCGAATTGAGAACCACCTCCTTTTTTTGAAGTCGGTTAAAAATAAAATAAATAATAAGCAGTCATAAAGCATCGTCCGTGGTTAGACGACATATAGGTACCTGTAGCTTTAGTATCGTAGTATTTAGAAGAATATTCTCCTTGAGATCCAGTTGTTGCCGCTACTGATATCATATAAGTAGAATACGGTGACAAGTTTTCTATTAGTATGTTAGTTTCTTTTGTTTGCAGCGTGTTTGTTTTTTTTAAGTCTTCACTATTTGCAAGTGGGCAGGCAAGGTGTCGATAGTTCTATGGCGAATAATAATTTGAAAAATATTTAATAGTTGGTTGACAGGCTACCGTATAATGGTTTTGTAGTTTAAAAATTTCACTAGAATACTAATTGTACCTAGGTACCTATATTATGTATACAAATTGTAAAACTTATTTTTTCTGAAAATTCTTTGAAAATTGGATGTAACATAGTGAAAGCAATTTTGGTAGGCACCTACTTATTTTTTAACGGATAAAAAGAAATGCAAGTATCAACCCTTGATAAGTTTTTCTTACGATGTTCTTAATTAAAACAGAATTTGCATTTTAGGGTACGGTAGCCCGTCAAAATAAATGTCCCAGAATAAAGCCTTTTGGTTATTTTTATTAAGTATATACAGGGTGAGTTCGACCACCCGTATCAGTCGTTTTTTTCGAAAACGGTTAGTCGTAGAGAGTTGTGTCAAAAATTTGTATTATAAAAGCCCTAATAAAGAATCGAATGGTTATAATTTTTTTTTCGGGAAGGTCGGCTTCCCTATTAGTTTGCTCCAGAATGTCCAGAACTCCGGAATTATAAATGTAACGATAGGTCGAAAGTGGTATTGTTAAAAAGATCTTTAAAAAATTAGTAAGTTTTGTACGAATTTTTTTTTTATTACTGCCACTCCTGTTAATTAATATTTGTTTGAAATTACTAAATTAAAATGTCATAATAACGAACTTTTTAAAAGTCCGCATTTAAAATCTAGTTACCTACATATCTATCGATCATTAAACACTGAAGAAGTACACTCCCAGTATAACCAGAACTCAGTAGTATGTATTAAAGAGTAAAATATGGAAGACAGTTTGAACACTTGTGACTATGTCTAAGGTTGCTAGATTTTTAATGCCGACTTCGATCGTTATTATGAAATTTTGATTTAATAATTTCAAACGATTGTTTCTTAACAGGGGTGACAGTAATTAAATAATTTTTCCTACGAAACTTGCCTATTTTTTAAAGAGCTTTTCAACAGCACCACTTTCAACCTATCGTGCTTTCTAAAATTCCGGAGTTTTGAACATACAATAATTTATATTTATACTTATAGAAATTTACAGGGGTGGCAGTAATAAAAAAAATTTTCCTACAAAACTTGCTTATTTTTTAAAGATCTTTTCAACAATACCACTTTCGACCTATCGTTACATTTATAATTCCGGAGTTCTGGACATTCTGGAGCAAAATAATAGGGAAACCGACATCCCGGAAAAAAATTATCACCATTCGATTCTTTATTAGGGCTTTTATAATACAAATTTTTGACACAACTCTCTACGACTAACCGTTTTCGAAAAAAACGACTGATACGGGTGGTCGAACTCACCCTGTATATTATAGTGCAACGGCTTAGCTCGAAAAAACCAACGAATTGTTCACTCTTGTATAAAAGTATGAAATTTGGAAATATAAAAGGGCATACCCTACAGTGCATTTTAGGATATTGGGTCACCTCAGAATTTTTTTCAGGGGGCTAAAAAATTCAAGATGGAAGTTAAAATTTCAATGTTCTATAATATATAGTGTCCTGGTTTGACAGTTTATACATTCATTTTCTGATGTTAAATACGAATTCAAGGTTAAAATTATCAATTTGCAATTAAAAACTCCTAAATAAGATGTTGATTAAAATGTTGTTATTTATTGTCAGATATGATTGATTTTCGGTTAGTGCACGCAAATTGAGCTGCTATTAGTGCCATCTTGTGTGTTTTAAAGACCACCAACAGCTAAGGTTATTTGAGCCTAGCACCAATTCATATTTTCAATGCATTATATTTTTTTTTAATAATAAATTGAAAATTCAATTGACACTTTTACCAGCTCTCGGGCTAGAACCCGGGTACTGGGGACTTGTAATAAAGGAACCATAGCAACGCCATGTAAACAACAGCACTGCTACACGCTCGGCTATTCTCAAGCCCTTGTGCCATCTTAATGTCAAAATTAAATTTGTTTGAAGTTCATTGCATTGGTACTCCGCAAGGTTCAAATTTAGGTCCTTTGTTTTTCTTATTATTTATTAATGACTTGCCAGACGTATTGAAAAATGCCAAATGTTTGTTATTTGCTGATGATCTGAAGATATTTATCCAATTACTTCACAATTGGATTCTGTGAACTTGCAACAGGACATTAGTAGATTATGTTTATGGAGTTCTCTTAATAACCTGGAATTCAATATTTTTAAATGTTTTGCAGCAAAATTCACTAGGAAAACAACGCCATATACATATGATTATAGTATGGACGGTGTAATTTTGGACAAACATTGTATAATTAAGGATCTGGGTGTGACATATGACGTTACTTTATCGTTTAAGGTGCATGTCCAAAATGTTATAAATAACTCACAACGGCTTCTGGGATTTATTATTAGAAATTCTTTATATTTTCAAAATATCAGTACCGTTATTAAACTTTACAAAACGTTAAATAGACCGAAATTAGAGTATGCATCCATAATTTGGTCTCCTTATCTAAACTACTTGATGGAGGGTACTGAAAAGGTTCAAAATAAGTTTTTGCGGTTTTTATACTTGAAAAAATATTTTTCGTATCCTGACTTTCGTAATGTAAGTACAAACTCTTTAAGGGAAGAGTTTAAAATTGTTAAGTTGTCTCTAAGGAGAGATTATTATAGCATTTTATTTATTTTTAAAATTTTCAATGGGCTAACTGGCGTAACTGATTTAAGAAGTAGACTGCAACTAAGAGTACCACGCATTTGTGCGCGTTCACATGAATGGTTTATTGTTCCTAAGGCTAACACCACGCATTATGCTAACTCACCTCTATCCTCTATCCATATACACAATATTATAGTTAATTATGTTATGTTAGAGTATGAATATTTTGGATTTGTAATTATATTTTACCTACATATAATTAGCCCTTGGCCTGTTTGTAGGTTATTTATATAAATAAATAAATATATTTTTGAAAAAAGTAGGCAAAGTTTTGTGTTTTAAATTTCCGTGCACTGGATTCTGTGAGTGTAACGGAAAACGTTAAACATTACCTACTTGTAAAACTAAAACTTCAAACACATTCATTTTAAAATTTGTCTGTTAAAGAAGTGTAATTTTTTTGTAGCAAGCATGAGTAGTACTATTTAAATAATTAATAAATACATACGATGATTTTTTTCACAAAGATTTTTCTACCTTTTACAATAATATGGGCAATAAAACTCAAACTAATTTAATTCCGACCTCAAAATGACACTCAGCAGCTCAATATACGTGTACAAACCAAAAATCAATTAAATCTCACAATAAATATATTATAGAGTGGGTGCTTACTTGATGTAAATTAATATTAAACATTTTGAATAATAATAAATACCGAAGTTTTTTAAATTTACACTATATCTTTATTTTATGACAATTGTTTTGTCAACACAGTGATTTCTTCAGAACATATCTTATACTACTATAATAAGTATAAGATATGTTCTGAAGAAGTCACTGTGTTGACGAAACAATTGTCATAAAATAAAGATATAGTGTAAATTTAAAAAACTTCATGTTTTATTATTATTCAAAATGTTCTCACAATAAATAACAAAATTAGAATTTTCGGCTGCCATCCCGGTTTTAGTGGGGTCCGATTGCAAAATGCTAATTTTGACCTCATATCCGTAGTTTAGTTAGCACCTGAAAATACATCTATAAACTTAAAATTAAATTTTAAGGACCCCTGAGAAAATTTTGAAGTGGCACAAAAATTTTAAATTGCTCTTCACTCCAAATTTTATGTTTTTATACAAAAGTGAACAATTATTTTGCTGAGCCGATGTACTATTATATTCATTGTAGTCATCTTGAATCCATCTGTAATAAAGACACCACATACCTCGTACCGGACAGTATAATATTTGAGCAAACCCCTTAGCTGTGCAGGTTCATTCCAAGAAATAGAAATGCTGGACGAAGTCGAATTGGTTATTTCCAAATTTCGGACTTCAGAAGGAACTGAAATATTAATTATTATTTAACTCGTTTATTGCACACATTCAAAATGTTCGTTATAACCGGTTACTGATCATTACCGATTTATTAATTTTACATACCGCCTTCTCTTGTTTGATATGTTTTGTTTTTGACAGTAAAAGAGTCCTTTTGTAAGAAAAATGTTATATTTTTAAATAATGGAATATTGTAGATGTAACAACTTCCAAGCCAATCACAGCCGATACATTGATAACATAATTCACATTGACACTTCAACTTATAATGGTAAATATCACATACCGACGCGTTCTTCTGCAAAAAATAGTATATTGTGCGACTATAGTGGGAGAAAGAAAAGATTCCTCGAGCGTGTAATTTGCCGCACGAGAGTAGCGAGTGCGGTAACACGCGAGTGGAATCTTCTCTTTTGACCAATAGTCGCGCATAATATTTTGTTCAAATACCGCAAAATAGTGTAAAACAGTGATTTTTGGGTCGTAGTATCTCCAACACTTGCGTAAGTTTGAGCGTGGGCGAAATGCTATTTCGCCTACTAGTAAGCGAAATGGCATTTCACCCTGCACGCTTATTTCGGGGAACTTCGTATGTATTCGAGATATGAGCGTCAACAGTCAGGGAATTCATTATTTCGCCCACCCTCAGTAAGGTCACGAAATTACATATTACATGCGGGTATTGAATAAAGTATATTCTTAAATTCTATATGCAATATTTTTAAATTACAGTTGACGTTTTTTTGAGAGCAAGTCATGAATGTTGACGAAATGTTGATTTTAATAATATATACAGGCTGGTCTAAAGTAAAGTCGGCACCATTGCTAACATTGTTAAAAATTCTTTCACTAATAGAAAGCTACACTATACCTGAGTGATTTAGGCTATATTTTATTTTGATAAATTTCTCGCCAGGGGTGATAGTTCCTGTGAGATAGTAACAAAACGTGACTCTGAAATTCTTTTGCATTTTAGTGTATTGGCGGAATCTTACTAATATTATAAATACCGCCAGCCAGACTTCTCTTCGCAGGGGGAAAATTTCACGCAGGGGGGATAATAAATCATAAATTCTTAACACCCGGGTGAAGCCGGACGGGACTGCTAGTCATATTAGGCAGGAGGGAATAATAAATCATAAATTCTTATCTCTGGAATTACTAAACCGATTCCAAAAATTCTTTCACTAATAGAAAGCTACACTATCTCTGAGTGATATAGGCTATATTTTATTTTGATAAATTTCTCGCCGGGGGTGATAATTCCTGTGAGATAGTAACAAAACGTAACTCTGAAATTCTTTTACATTTTAGCGTATAATTGGCGGAATCCTATTAATATTATAAACACCGCCAGCCAGACTTCGCTTCACAGGGGAAGAATTTCTCGTGGGGGGATAAAAAATCATAAATTCTTAGCACCCGGACGAAGCCGGATGGGACCGATAGTGTTTCAATATGATACGGCGGTTGACAGAAAGATGATTACTTGCAAATATTACAATGACTAAAATAGTATTTTGAAATTTTTTTCTTATTTAACAAACCTCAAACTCGATTTTTAAATTAACTGTGTTTTCAGTTGATTTTTCTTCTGTTATATTTCCAAAAACTGGATCTGCAAGCATAAAGAGTCAGAAATGATAAATTTATAAATGTATTAAAAGAGAACAAGATTACCTATTATTCGTCTAAAATTTGAATTTATGTAAATTATCAAATTATTTTAAGTAAATCATCATATTTTTAGAATCTTTCTTTACGTTTTTAAGGTAAAGAAAATTTCTAAATAGTAGTTTATACAAGTACAATTATATATATGACGCGAGGGGTGCTGCTGGTACGCGAGCCGTCATATACATAATTGTACGTGTTGTAGGTATACATTATTTTTTGTAACACATGTATGAAATTTTCAACAATTTCAACTCTAGAGCTTTATTTAATCAATTTCAAACATCGAAATCTCACTGACAGCTGAGAATATTTACTTCGTTGCCATAGCAACCAATACTTGAATGTTCCCATGTCCACGTATGGCAAACAATATTTTTTGCCATACCTACTACAAAATAGCTACTTTCGATGTATGTATAGCGGCTTTTAATGAGTCATTTAACAGGTAGGTTTGCGGAAAATGTTTTATTTTCCGCACTAGCGCAGATTCCGCACTAGCTCAGAAAATAACGGTTGCCATAGCAACTTCCGTTTAGTTGCTCTATACGCCTTCGTGCGCCTGTCATTACTTACTTGCACGAACTTCGCGGCACATTGTGGAAGGAAAGATGGCGACGCAAATGAACTGTCAGAATTTTTTGAAAATGACGTGGAAAGTAGGTATTTTGTAGTGGGTATGGCAAAAAATACCATATATTATGTCTCGTACGTAATGGTAATGGATAATTTACATAAAATCAAATTTTAGACGAATAGTAAATTAAACAACAAAAAATAAAATGTGTCCATAAAAAAATGCTGTGTAAACCAAACTGATTTTTATAAAAATTATTTTATTTTCTCAGCTTACCGTAACAATCCGTTGCGGCATCTTTTGGCGTTGAATTGTACTTTCGTTCATATGCGACAAAAGAAGTCCTGATTTCATATTCGGTAGCTGGGGTCAGATTTTCAAGAACTATTTCCCTTTCAGAATTAACAAAACTGAACTCTTTGAAAGATATCCAATCCTCTTTTGATTTCATCTAAATAAATATAGTTCTGTTACATATTGTAATTTCAGAAATAAAAATTTGTTAAGAAAAAAATCCAATATACGTTGTTTTTAAGTCTTATAATAAATTGAAAAATTACTTCAAAATAATGAATATAAATAAGTTTAAAAAAAAAATTAAAGCATGGTTAATACTGGAGAAATCTTATTACACTTTTGAGGAATTTGTTAATGAAAATTAATAGTATATTGTGTAACAAGTGTGCTAAATACATCTTTATGCGTCAGCCGAGATGTTTTCAGCACTCGTATTCGGCTCGCGATGCTCACTAGCCAAGGCTCGTGAGCGCTCGCCTACTACTCGTGCTGAAAACATCTCGGCTGACGCATGAAGATGTATTTAGTACACTTATTACACAATATACTATTAATTTTCATTAACAAATTCCTCAAAAGTGTAATAAGATTTATCTATCGTGGACAAAAAATGTTTGTTCAAAAGTTGTAGAGAATTTTGTTCTCTACAAGATTGATAATAACTATGTTTTAATAAAAATGGAACAGAACCGAAAAATTTGCAAAAAAACCGTTTTTCGAAACCTTGAACCTCGAATGTCTGGCAACGCCAGCCCGATATCGATAGGGACTTTTTACACTTTTTTAAAACACCATAACGAAGGTGTATACAAAAAATTGAGCTAACTGCGAATAATTTCGCAGATTGGCGTTTTTATTTCTAAAATGACTGGGCTAATAGTGAATATACAATAGTGCAATCATCAATACTAATATACCTATAAAATTGCAACGAGACTTTTGTCTGTAATTTTATTGTTTAGTGGGTTTCAGAAAACAGAAATTAATGCAAGCGAAACAGGGCCGTAGCTAGGGGGGGCATTAAGGGGCAATGCCCTACCTTAAAACATCCAGTGCCCTACTTTAAGGAATTATAAAGAAGCCGCAAAGGCTGTCACGACAGAATGACAGACTTGATCTATCTGGCATTTGGAAAAACAAGATTAAATTCATTGGACTAAATGAAGTTCTTCGGAAATTTGATAACATGGCAAGTTCTGTATTTTATTTTTTTTTGAATAAATTGTCATTTACCGTTTTCTTGCTTTTGTAATTTGATATCACCAGATGAGGTGGGCAATTCAATTAAAAAATTGTAGTCTTTTGCTTCAGCCCTACTTTAAACTTTCAGTGCCCTATCTTGAATTCAGCTCTAGCTACGGCCCTAAAGCGAAACCGCGGTATACTTAGTAGGTCAGTGTCAAAATATAATAATAATATTGTTTTGCGGAATGTATTATTGGGTGCAACATATTATTTGAGTGGAATGTAGTACCTTATATTCTATCTCATATTTTATATTATTATAGTTCACTTGACTCTTTGGAGGTGACAATTCAATCTTTATTTGTGTATGTTTGTCATCAGCATTACTCACAGATATTGTGGGAAACGGTGATTGATCTGCAATTTAAAATAAGAACATTTAAGTGTAATTTTTTACCCGAGTGCCCCGCAGAAGGAAGGTAATGTTTTTCGAGTGTATGTATGTATCTATGTATGTTAAACGTTAATATCCCATGGTGTCAAGATGACGTCACGCTCTGCTAAACGTCAACATTTGTCTTCGGTGATCGGGTGTTTTTATTGTTATTATACTAATCTCTTCCTAGCTGTTCGCCCTTCGATTTTGAATTTTTAATGAATATTCTTCTGCGCATGTCAAGTAATTTCTACCATACTCGGAGATCAATATAATTTCGAGTTCCACGCATTTAAATAATCGACGGCCGTTTCTATGGATACACTCCCGGCATTTCTGAACGCATTTAGGGAACTTTTTCTACCACGGGGACATTTCTGAACGCCCTCTTGATATGTCAAAGGTCAGAATAGAATATTTAGAGGGTTGTGACGTCACGCGCTGTGATGGGTGTTGGAGTTCACGTGACAACAAGACTGTATTATTAATTTTTTATTTAATTATTAAAAAAATATTTTTAATATGTAAATAAAAATTATATGATTTTCAGTGTTTCAGGGTGGTCCGAATTTATTCTGCGAGACTTTAAGGGGATATTTTACGTCCAAAAACAAATCTAAAATGTCATATAAGTACACTATGATCGAAAAGTGCCCTCTAACGGCACTAGAGGTTACTAAGACTGCAACCCTTAAATTGGTTTTTATTATTCTGTTATTAATCCATGGCCAACACTGATTACGCTATATTATAACGCATCGAAATAATCAGAGACTAGAGCACTCCGCGTCAAGTGTTTCCATTTTTAATCCAAAAGTTTCATTTTGAAAAAAAAAGACCTCTGTAGGGTAGCCGCGAACAAATTTTCCAAATTTTTTCGACACAGCTAGATAGCCCATGGATAGGTCTATAATCGCTTCATTGGAAATTACTATTTATTGAAAACCCTTTTTACTACAGAACTTTGCGTCAAGTGTGTCAGTTTTTTTATCAGAATGGAAAAAAATTTTCTTTAGGGTGACAACTACCAGATTTCAATATTATTGAACATTTATAACAATCAAATAACATTGTTCAAAAATTCATAACGGTTATTATTTTAAAAACGAAGTATTCTTGATGATTAAGGTTTTAAACCGAGTCTTTCAGTCATTTTCTTGTTACACGTTCGTTACAAAAGACGCTTTCCTCAATTATCCCTACAAATATGAGAATAGTTATAAACCCCACACATCTTGAATTTAATTATTTCCCTTGCATATATTGTGTGTGGAATATCGTTTTCATTATATTATAATACCCACCTAATTTGTAAATAAGTAGGTGTCATTCTATGAGAGCAATTTCTCGCTCAGGAAAAGTTACTTCGGTCTTATACTGTCGATCTTACAGATAGTCGACGGTATTAAAATGTAAAAAATTATTGCAAAAATTTAGATAATAGTTAAATAAATAGTATTCATGTCCAGTATTATATTTATAATAAATCTTATCGTAGGGAGATGGACTTTGATAAATAAAATTTTTTTAGAATTTTTTATAATTGAATCATGTAGGACGTTTCCTCGTTAAATTATGACTTCTTCAGCAACTACAAATAATTACAAATAAAAATATTATTACAATATTTTATATCTAGATTCTAGATAATAGTGTTCCTACTTCTTATTTGTCGTGAGTGGTGACCGACGCGACGACAAAATTCTTTTGATGCTAGCGATATATTATTCGAAATAAAGAGCTGAATTGTTAATTTTATACGAAGTCTAATATTATTAATTAGCATACTTACATGTATCACATAATTCCCCATTATAAAAAGGTGGACATTTGCATATTCCTTCAATGCATGTCATAGTTTGTCCACATAACTGTTGAGTTTTTTCGGAAACATCATTACACCTGTTGCAATAATTGGAGTCGCATATTTCTCCTGAAGAGAAAACTTAACATTACAGCAACAATCTCTTTCTTCTAAATTTACCCAAAATATTTAATTACATACTTGTTGAAGGGCGTTTAAAATATACATTGCGGGACGGTGAGAGAAGCTGGCAGGATATACCATCGTTAGTTTGAAAGTTATTTATTCTGAGTGTCCTTATTGTGCCACTTTGGTATTTTACATCTGGAACTATCGTACACAAAAAATTTAATATGAAGAATATAAGGTTACAATAGTTAGAATAGTTGTTCCTCATAGAAAATAATTTACTGCAATACAAATGACGATTTTACCTGTTTGTAACAGTGTTATTTTATCGATTATCCAATAGGTATAATTATTATATTGGGTTTGTGTTGTAATATGTATTTTATAATTTTTCCTGTTCTGTTCAACTGTAAATTTATGATAAAATTTTTGCCAACGATAAAGACTTGGAATATTTATCTGGAAAATAAAGAAAATAGGTATTCAAAATTTACCAGCATCGTTTTTAGAAATCATGTGGCATATAAAACTTATATAACATACGTTTTCGTTATCGGGTTGAACGGTAACATCTCCATATTGGTAGTAATTATTATTATCAGTGATCTTAATATGAAGTGAACATTCATTACATAGAGATACATACATTAAAATGTGTAAGTGTTGGTTTTGCCATTCAAAATCCAAATTGATGACTTTATTAGCAATATTTGTGTATAAAAATTTATCTGAAATTAAACTAAAGTTGTCTAATTTGTCATAAAAAATATTAATTTAGTAATAACAGTTATTTATCCTTCACTCTGTGTGTGTCTATTGTTAATAGTTCGCGTGTTTGGATGGTCAACTTTTCCTTTTTTATGCAGAGGAATTTCTCGTGTGGATTTATTATTAGACAATAGACATTATTTATTTACAAGTTCTCAGGTTATCCCGACGGAAGGTATAACCTTACGTTTAGAGCGATGACACACACAGCGGTTTGTGCCGAGGGGTGTGCCGAGTCGGCATGTATGTTAATGGTTTTCAATGATTCAAAACAGACACCGCGGCGAGAATTGCCTGCCGACTGAAATCCGACTCTCAGCCGCCTCGACACATCGTTCTCCACAAACCGCTGACAAACCGCTTTGTGTGT
Organism: Mongoloraphidia duomilia; assembly: GCA_039654895.1. NCBI lineage: Eukaryota > Metazoa > Arthropoda > Insecta > Raphidioptera > Raphidiidae > Mongoloraphidia > Mongoloraphidia duomilia. Next base: position 32,966,230 of record CM077521.1, on the reverse strand, counting down.
CATCGCTCTTACTCGACACGTGTAAAGTGTCGAGTAATAATATTGAAGGTTGCAGTCAGAGACACCGCGCCACCGCCCGTGCAGCTTTTTTGATCAGACGTGTTTTGTTTGTGTTGCTATTTTTTCAGCCTACTGTTAAATTAAGATAAGATTTTTGTGTTTTGTTATTTACTTCAACTTGACAGAATAAGTACCTGCTTTGAAAGGAAAACTTGAAATTATAAATGCCTATAATATGTCGGAAAGAAAATACCATGAAAATACTCGGATATGGCAATGGTTATGTTTTATGTTATGTTATGTCGACTATAAATTCACATGTAATACCTACTGATAAAAATAAAACTAGCATTACATAATATTATTACTGTTAATTAAAAATAATTTTTGAATGTGCGGTTCCACACACCGCGCGATCCGCCAAGTCATGCCACTCTTTGAAAGTTAATTTCATTTTCGGCTTTTTTGGGTATTTTGTGTAGACACGTAAATGGGAAAACATGTTTCTTTAATAATTAAAGAAACATGTTTTCCCATTTACGTGTCTACACAAAATACCCAAAAAAGCCGAAAATGAAATAAATAGACGAGACATAAATTATTTATGTCTCGTCTATTTATTTGTACCAGCAACACTTGAGAACGACTGAACTCCTGTGCAAAATTTAATGCTTCTAACTTTAAAAATGACGAACTTCCATACAATTTTATATACTATTAAAATGTTGAAGAAGCTAAAAGAATTGTTCAGTTTGTTTTCTTTCCGTCCTACTTTAAGGATATTTAAAAATCAAATAGATACCCACAATTGTGTATCTTCCATATCGCCTTTTGACCTTCTAATTTTCCGTCATTAAACACGTCCAAATGTCGAACATTTAAAAATTTCGGACGTATAATATTTTTTTTATCGGTATAAGACAAAAAAGGTTCAGTTTCTCCATTTTTAAACAGTGTTAAATAATATTCAGGATATCTCTCATGACCTTGAATGGTAAACGTTTGCCATTTGAATGTTGATACTGCGTCATATTTCTGCATTTCAAAATAAGATAATCATATTAATTTCTATCTGCAGTACATATTTTTCGCGCGGGATTATTCATCCTGCTCCCAAATATGCAATTAACAATCTTATTTTATAGTCGAACAATAATCAATACACTATAGATGTTAAGAATCTGTTTTGATTAAAAAACAGAATATGTGGTGATCCTGATGATATTAGAAGAAAACGACTCAAATGTGGCTTAAGGATCCAATTAAGAAGCAAATCCTGTTATTGGCTAACGTTTCGAAAAATATGTTTTCATCATCAGAGCTCAAATGCTTCTTAATTGGATTCTTAAGCCACATTTGAGTCGTTTTCTTCTTCCCGGCGGGGGCAGATGTGGCTAGGACTTTTTCCTACTGCCTCACGCCGAGAAACGGTAATTCCTGTACCGGCCATCTTGTTTGAGGTTTTCCATGGTTTCCCTCAATAATTCCAGATGAATATCGAGATGGTTCCTTATTCAAGGCCATGGCCGATTACCTGTCAAACTCCTACGTTCCCAAAGTTTCCTACCTTATCCTAATGTTCTATAATTCCTCCATTCGCACATTGCTATTAAATAAGTTGAAGTATAATAAAAATGTAAAAAACGGGAAGTGGTAAAAATGCAAAATAGTAATGGTGCGAATGGCGTCTGTTATGACATAATGTCGAGAAACGGACGTTAAACGCATTATTATTATTATTATTATTATAATAAATACATGTCATATTGTAAGTAACAACAGGAGGGAACCCGAATCCTTTAGAAATGAAAACGTTTCGGGATTGTAGCATTAAAAAAAAAAAATAAGTCATACTCCGGTTGCACGAGCTTTAGAACAGTTTGGATCATTCCTTGGAAAAGAATCTTTTGTTATGCCTTGTTCGCATTTCCTTATTCTCGATTCAGGATTTTTAAATAGACCCTTGAGTAAAATCCAGTAACATCGACTGTATGGAAAATTATTATTTTCACACAACCCTATCTGAGCGTTTTTGTCAGTTCGAACAGAAAACGAAATGTGAAAAGCGGCAGGGATGGATGTTGGGGTCTCGAAGAAATAGTCTCCATCGGTTTTAGTTACAGGCAAATCTGAAAAAAATAATAATTAATTTTATTACCTATACGATTTTTGTCGATTAAATTTTTAATGGTTCTCTACTACTAACAAAACGTGAAATTCCTTTGCATTTTAGCGTATTGGCGGAATCCTACTAACACCAGCCCGACTTCGCTTCTCAGGTTGAGTGATTCTTGCGATGGGGGGGGGGGTAATAAATCAAAAATTCTTCTCTGTGGAACTACTGAACCTATTCTAAAAATTCTTTCACTAATAGATAAATTTCTCGCGGGGGGGGGGGGCGATAACTCCTGTGGGATAGTAATAGAACGTAACTCTGAAATTCTTTTGCATTTTGGCGTACCTATAGGCGGAATCCTATTAATATAATAAACACCACCAGCCTGACTTCGCTTCGCAGGGGGAGTGATTCTCGCGCGGGGGGTGGCTGATAAATCATAAATTCTTATCTGTGGAATCACTGAACCGAATTTAAAAATTCTTTCATTAATAGAAAGCTACACGCCCTGAGTGCTGTAGGTTATAATTTATTTTGATAAATTTCTAGCGTGGGGGGGGTAATTCCTGTGGGATAGTAACAAAACGTAACTCTGAAATTCTTTTGCATTTTAGCGTAGGTACCTATATAGGCGGAATCTTACTAAAATAATTATATACACCACCGCAGCCCGACTTTGCTTCGCAGGGAGAGAATTTCTCACGGGGGGGATAATAAATCATAAATCCAAATAAACGTGGGTGAAGCCACGGGTACCGACTAGTCTATCAATAATCTAAAATAAAGCTGATTTTTTAGGCGCGATCTAAACGAAGCTAGAAGCGCCTATATACACTCGCTTTGTCTGTACGTCTGTAAATCTGTGAATCCGTCACGCTTTTTTGTGTCACGCATACAGCCAAAACGGATGAACCAATTTTATTTGGTTCTAACGTTGCCCGATTTTGAATTTTGGTCCCAGAGGGGAGCAAATTGGAAAATACTGTGTTTTTTTGCTTATAATTCGCTCAAATCAAGTCAGATCGATTCGAGACTTATCTTAATCGAAAGAGGAGAAAATTTTAGACTGATTTTATGTATAATATTGTGCCAAAACGGTTTTTTTGTACATATTTATATGCAAAATCAACTAAATAAATGCGACTTTATCTAATAAATCGCGAACTTGTTTCGGTTGTCCTTGTCTGTTGCACACTGTGATATGGAAATTGGAAGATAGTTGCTCTGTCTTATAATAAAAACGGGTTGAAGCACATTTGAAAAAGGGATATTCTGTCCTATAAAATGAAATCATTTTTAGATTGATTCGAGTTCATAATTACTCCTAAAATTGAAACTGAAAATTGCGAACAGCAGTTGTCGGTTGGCCTGTAAGTAAGTACGTCCGAGCTCTACAGGTCGCAATTCTTGACGAATCGCTTCGGTTTATGTTTTATTCGCTTTGTTTATTATCACACTAGAGCCCTATTTAAATTTACTGAAATGCGTTCACTAGTTTAATTTTTATCAACAATTTTTTTTTATTTTTGACAGCTAATAATAATATATTATTGTTCAACACCCGCAAGAAATATGTAATTTCGTGGCTCTACTGAGAGTGGGCGAAATAAAGAATTCTCTGACTGTAGACGTAGAGAGTGGGCGAAATGCCATTTCGCCCACTAGTGGGCGAATTAGCATTTCGCCCACGCTCATTACGGGGAACGTTTACACAAGTGTTGATAGTTTCGTCAATCAGGTCACCCATTATTTCGCCCGCGCTCAGCAGAGCCACGAAATGACATATTTCTTGCGGTAGTTGAACAAAATATTGTGTGCGACAATTGGTCGAAAGAGGAGATTCCACTCGTGTGTTTTACCGCACTCGCTACGCTCATGCGGCAAAATCCACACTCGAGGAATCTCCTCTTTCTCCCACTAGTCGCACAATATACTATTGTAAATCAAAATGGCGGCCATATGTACATTTTTGTAAAAATTATCCGATTCTTTTGAAAATTGATATTTGAGAGTTTTATAGGACACAAAAAAATAAAATGACGTCATATTTCAAAATGGCGGAAATGTGTAGTACTCCTTTGTAAAAATTATCCGATCCTTTTGAAAATTGATATTTGAGAGTTTCATAAGACACAAAAAAATAAAATGACGTCAGATTTCATAATGGCGGCCATAATATGTACTTTTTTGTAAAAATTATCCGATCCTTTTGAACATTGATATTTGCGAGTTTTATAGGACACAAAAAAAATAAAATGACGTCATATTTCGAAATGACGGAAATATGTAGTAGGTACTCCTTTGTAAAAATTATCCGATCCTTTTGAAAATTGATATTTGAGAGTTTCATAAGACACAAAAAAATAAAATGGCATCAGATTTTTAAGTGGCGGTCGTATGTACTTTTTTGTAAAAATTATCCGATGCTTTTGAAAATTTATATTTGAGTTTCATAGGACACAAAAACATAAAATGATATCAGATTTCAAAATGGCGGCCATATGTACTTTTTTGTAAAAATTAACCGATCTTTTTGAAATTCGGTATTTGAGTTTCATAGGACACAAAAAAATAAACTGACGTCATATTTTAAAATAACGGGCATATGTAGGTAGGTACTTTTTTGCTAAAATTATCCGATCCTTTTGAAAATTGATATTTGAGAGTTTTACAGGACACAAAAAAATAAAATTACGTCAGATTTCAAAATAGCGGCCATATGTACTTTTTTGTAAAAATTTTCCGATCTTTTTGAAAATTGATATTGGCGAGTTTTATAGGACGCAAAAAAATAAAATGACGTCATATTTCAAAATGGCGGCCATAGGTATATACTTCTTTGTAAAAATTATCCGATCCTTTTGAAAATATTGATATTTGAGAGTTTAATAAGACACAAAAAAATAAAGTGGCGTCAGATTTAAAAATGGCGGTCAAATAATTAATTTTTAATTGTATTGTTTATATCTTTGGTAAATTCGGTTTTATATACAATGCGTAAGAAGCATAGCTTCTGTCGGGTGTTTTACGACACCTCATGACTTTTCCGAGTTACGCTTAATAGTCAACCGTTGCTATGGAAAATTGTTTAAAAAATTCACTGTACTATTTTTTCTATGTAATCCAATACATATTAAAAGGGCACTGCATAACAAGTTGCCGGTAATAAACCGTTAGAGGCGCTGTCCTCGCTGTAATTGTAATATTTTCTAAAATATTGTGAGTATTTCGTCTACTAGCGTATAGAGGACACTAATAGAACAATAATATTTATAATAAGAGTTGATCTATGATAATTGTTTTTCAGAAACTTCTATGGAAATAATGTAAATAAAAAATTAAAATTTTTTAGCAAAAATGTGTCAAAAAAATTATTATTATTACCTACTAATATGATAATATCTATATAATTTAAAAAGGAAGTCCAGACTGACAGATACGTCAAATTGATAGATCTAACCGCTGAAGCTATAAACTTGTAATTTGGACAGTACATTCCTTTTTTGACGTAAGCACATAACTAAAGTCTATCCCATAATAGGGGTGTAGACACTTTTTTGAAAATGCTTTTATTTTGTAGCTTTATGTATATTATACCTAAAAAAATATATTTTATAATTTTATATTCCCATTTTCATTTAAAAAATATGTTTTGTATTATTACTTTAAAATTTCCCACTAAAGCGTTCATAAACTATCATGGTGTCAAGATGACGTCACTCCCCGGTAAACGTGGAGTGGACATTTTTCTTCTGTGATAGGGTGTTTTTTCGTATAAAATTAAAGTACAAATTATTAATCATGAATACCAAGTTCTACAAGTGTTGTGCTGTGTCCATGTGTCTAAATACTTCTGCAAAAACACCTCATAAACTATTTATGTACGTACCAGAGGATAAAAAAATGCGTAAAAAGTGGTTTCGGCTTGCCAAAAGAGATAAACCACTAACATCAAAAAATTCTCAGTACTGTCATCCAAAACAACCAGTTTTTGTGAAGATCACTTTGCCGTAAATGCTATTTTATTACATTTCTATGGTATTTGATGGTACCTATATAGTTAGTTTAGAAGTAAAATATTAATGTGCTTGCAACCATACATTTTTAGGTTATGTCATCAGTGGACTTTATTATATTACTCTTCTCTATGCTTTATTATTTCAGATTAGTGTTGGGCGATACGTATCGATCTTTTGGAATCCGATACGCGATATTTTGTATCGATACTTGTCCTTCTGAAGTATCGGCGGATCGATCCAAAAGTAGTAGGTATCGAATAAAGGGTATCAAAAAAAAAAAACGCCCAAGCTAAACAAAATTAAATGCGATACGCAATCTCTTATAAAATATAAAAGCCGGGCACAATAATAATTGTTACAAAAGTTAATAATAAAATTGTTGTTCAATTATTCAGGTTTGAAAATTGCTTCCTTTAATAAATCCGGACTCCATTGTTATATAATAATATATTCCTTAAAATAACGCAGGTTAATCAAAGAATTTCTGTTCAGTTCGTAAAAAATACCACAATGCTGAATGCAATATATTATCTGATGTTGATGTGTCAAACGTCAGAACAGAGTGTTTGCAGGGTCACCAGGGAGTGACGTCACGCGCTGTGATTGGTGTTTGAGTTCACGTGACAACAAGGAGGAATTATTAATTTTTTATGTATTTATTATAAAAATATGTTGAATATATAAATAAAAATTATATGATTTTCAGTTTTTAGATATCATAGACTATCGAAAAAAAATTAAAATGTATTTGTTTTCTTTTTTATCCTCTGGTACGTACATAAATAGTTTATGAGGTGTTTTTGCAGAAGTATTTGGACACATGGACACAGTACAACACTTGTAGAACTTGGTATTCATGATTAATAATTTGTACTTTAATTTTATACGAAAAAACACCCTATCACAGAAGAAAAATGTCCACGTTTACCGGGGAGTGACGTCATCTTGACACCATGATAGTTTATGAACGTTTTAGTGGGAAATTTTAAAGTAATAATACAAAACATATTTTTTAAATGAAAATGGGAATATAAAATTATGAAATATATTTTTTTAGGTATAATATACATAAAGCTACAAAATAAAAGCATTTTCAAAAAAGTGTCTACACCCCTATTAGCAGATATGAATTGACGCTCGCATGTAGTGAAAATCTATTGATTCTGAAGCATATATGGAGAATATTAGTTTAGCAATCTTGTCACGATTGAGTATTGTAAGCTCATTCCGCCGCGAAAGTGGAAAGGTTCAGGTTAGAATCCTGATTGTGACCACTGGTTGGTAAAATGATTTTTTCCTATATGTTTCGAAACAATTATATAATTGGCTGCTCTCTAAAGGAATTAAATGCTATAAAAAATAAAATTAAAAAATTAACGAACTGAACTTAATTACCTATTTCAAAACGTCAAAAAAATATTTAATATTTTCAACAGAAAGCAGCCATGACTTTAATTCTTTTTTCAAGTTATTATAGCTCTAAATACTTGAAAGGTGTTTAGGAAATTTATTATAGAAATACGGTCCAGTGAATGCGAAATGTCGTTGGAATCTGGTTTTATGAGCCTTTGGCACAAATACAGCTTGTTGTCTAAATGAATGATTAGTTACTTTATAATTGACACAGCCACATCTTAAGTAGAAAATTTTTAAGACCTTATAAACATACAAGGGTCAAATAGGTAGAATAAACAATTTTTTTAAAATATTGGAAATGAAAGCTCAGTTGCGATTTTAAAACATATGGATCAAGCTATTTTTTTATGAATTATTGTAATTGATTTGAAATGCTTATAATAATATGCACCTCCCCAGCATTCAAGTACATAACCCAGCTTAGAGTAAATAAGCGCATGGTATACACATGCATTAAAACTACACGACATTTTTTTCTTAAATAGTACATTATACTGAGCGAATTATGTACAGACGTGCAAATATTTGATATCTGATACTGCCAGAAAAGTTTGCAATTCAAATGAGAGACCTTTTCTAACTTGATGCATCCTATTGTCTTTGCAATCAGAGCAGACAGGTACATGATAAACAATATCCCAATTAATTCTGAACTTTGAAGAACTATGAATTTCAGATATCATATGTTTGGATTTGTCGCTTAATTTTAATTTGTGAGCATGAAACCATTTATTGATCAAATTTAAATGTGTTAACACTTTTAACTAAGCAAAACTGAGTTTTGATTTCGTATAAACGCTTTAACCAATAATATTGAGCATGTTGACAAGACATTTAGAGAATAAAACTGAACTGAACCAAAACTTTCCATGGTCCTAGCCAAAACGAAGTTCACCAAATAAAATTTTTTACATGTTAATATATTTCATATCCATTTTTTCATATAAAATTTTTTACTTATTTGTTATTAGAACGATGGGTATCACAATTAACGTCAAATGTGTTTTCACATTTGAGTTTGACAGCTGATGACAATGGACGATGTAAGCAAAATGAACGTCGCGCCCTGCGCCATCTCTTAGATATTAGCTACACTTTTTTAGTTATTGATAACACCGCGGTTGCATTATCTGTCATTAGTGACTTTTTACTAAAGAATTTGCTGTTATTATTAACAGTTTCGTATTGAAATTTAGCATATCAATTTTCTGTCCTTCAAAGTATGTTTTAAATGTCTTAAAATCCTTTTTCATTGAAAAAAATATTTCAAGTTCAATCTGAATTCCTACTTTTATTAATTTCAATACATGACCCCAAATATGTTTAATACAAAGAATATCATCTTTAGAATCTTACAGATCTCACAAATTGACTGTATTGTTTATATAAAAGCTGATTTTTTGAGTAAAAAATTGGAAAAAATGACATATGGTAGCGCCATCTTTTGAAATTGGTGCCAGGCGGATTCCTATTAATTGCATTAGGTCTTATATCTCATAGCCTACTACAAAATTGTAAATCTTCTCAGTGTTATTTTCCCTATGTTCGGTAAAACCGTTTACACACAGTACCTACATGAATATCGTGCTTTGTAATTCTTGAATTACTTGTACGCTCCAATTTTTTTTTTAAATTAATGAATTATAAATGAAAAATATAAATAGAAACGGTATTCCAATTATAATAACAAATATTTATTGAAATAATACGTACCTTCCCATCTTTCATCTGTCAAAGCTTCCATTGGAAATTCTATAGCGCTCCTCTTTTGCCAGTCATTATCACTAGGTAGCATCAGTATTTTGGGGACATCGTTAACGTATTTAGATTTTGGACCTGTTAACAATTTATGATGAATAGATATTGGAAATCAGTATAATATTGCATTAACAGTCGTACTAAATTCAACCAACAATTATCTATCTTTCCAGAAGCCCGTGTCACCATAATATTATAATATATTATAATTACTGAATGGCGGTAGTTTTATGCGGATAACGCTGCCATATTTAGATTTGGGACGTGTAAATTATTACTAAAAAATAATAATTCCATTAAACAGTGAAACTGAATAATTATTGAATTTTCCGTAAAGTCATATACCCAGTACCACTCGTAAGATTATAACGAATCTATACACCTCATTTTTCAAAATTCGTTAAGCCGTTTACGCTACAGAAGGCGCTTACGAAAATGCAAAGATACATACATGCATAGATACTTACATACACACATACATACATACACACATCACTCATGCATCCACACACCCACACAGTCACACACACACCATACACATACATACATACATACATACATACATACATACATACATACATACATACATACATACATACATACATACATACATACATACTGCCTTCGGCAGTCGGGTAAGAAACTCTGCCACCTTAAAAAATTGACCGCTAAGGTTTTTTTGCCCAAAGGTTTGAGGGACATAAGACAAATAAAAAGCCAAAATGGCGTATCCCCACACCCAGCACAAAGTGGCACCATCTTGAAAAAATCGATTTTTTCGTTTTCTACTGGTCGTAGTCGAGAACTTTTTAGTAAAAAGTTCTCGACAAGAAATGTTAGAAATATAATTTTACACATTTTTGGTCATAGCCGCATTACCGTGTAGTTGATATTTTGAAGCTTACTAAAAACGCCTCTTCACGCCCGCCTCACAGTGCTCGAATATTGAACTTTAGAAGCAGGAGTTATAAAAAAACTAATTTAACATCGTATTTATTATTATGGGAATTGTCTATAGGTATGTTTGTAAATAAGTATTTGTAAACAGGTAAATTCTTACTCGTAGCTAGTCGTGATTTAATCTTATGTGTGATTCAGAAGTATTCGTTTTTCAGAAGTGAGTGATTTTTGAAAAATATGTCGCGAGTTTGTGTAATTAAACCAGATCACTTTTATTATATTTGTGGTGAAATCACCTTTGAGAATCAGATATGTAGTCTCAGTCCCATACATTTTTATTATGGCCCATAATAAAGAAAGAGTACCATTTGTATTTTCGCTGCAAAATTGAAGACCAAGACAAAAGCTGGGCAGTGGGCAAGTCTTGTCTTGAAAATTTCTAGACAAGACTTTTGCAAGTCTTGTCTTGAAAATCTAGACAAGACAAGAGTCTAGAAAGTCTAGATCTAGACGGCAACACTACTCCTTTGCAAAATTTCATGCTTCTAGACCTACCAGTTTAGGCTATGCGTTGTCTGTCAGTCAGTCAGTGTTAGAGTTTTATAAAGTAGAAGATTTTTTCCTTGGTAATATAATGTACCTACCGTGAAAACTTTATTTTGTAAAAATTATCCGGTCCCTTTGACAATTGATTATTGAGAGTTTTATAGGACACAAGAAAATAAAATGGCGTCAGATTTCAAAATGGCGGCCATATGTACTTTTTTTTGTAAAAATTATCCGATATTCACAACCCTAGTCGTGATATAATAGCCTAATCAATTTCCCACGTCGACCGAACTTTGAATAGCTGTAAGTGTCACTCGAAGATTATTTACAGCAATCACATGACTGAAACGGATTTTTGTACATTTTTTCAATTTCTACAACTTTTACAATTTTACAGTGTTCCAAAAAAGCGACTCCCAAGGGGAGAGAATATGGGAAAACAGATTTTAGGTAACTTCGGCGCCTTCTACCGTTCGAAATATTAACTACACGCTATGACTAAAAATGTGTAAAATTTTATTTCCAATATTTTTTCTCTAAAAAGTTTTTACCTAGACGACCAGAAGAAAACAAGAAAAATTAATTTCAATTTTTTTTAAGATGACGCCACTTTATCCTGGGGGTGGGGACATGCCATTTCTGGTTTTTGACTTGTCTTATGTCCCTCAACCCTTTGGGCAAAACAAATGTGAGCGGTCAATTTTTTCGGTAAAACTATAATTTTACTGTATCTACCTATAAACCTAGTATTATGCATAGAAATATACTAATTGGCCACTGAGTCACTATGATAATGAACGATTTCATGAGCGATTAGGAAAAAATAAGGAAAAAATATTTATCTCCACGTCCACAAGTTCTAATTCGGAATATAGTGCGTCCTCGATTTACCAATTTTATGCGTCCAATTCGCAAAAATTATAAAGGACACAAAAAGCACAACATATAAGCTTAATATCAATAATGTCAAGTAATCATTTCATTTTTGTACTTTTCTACAATACACTGCTATAGTGAACAAAGCTAGGTAGTCACTTTTTTTAATAATTGATATACAGGGTGTCCTCAAAGACACTTAACACACGCCTACCACATGTTCCTGAGACCAAATAAGCCGATTTAAGCAAACTTACCTTCTTACAAAATTTCTTAGTTTGGGCGCTATACAGCCCTGAAGTTACAATTTTGAAATCGTTTTTTTTGTTATAAATTTAAAACGGCTTGTGCGATTTTGCTAAAATTTGCCATGTTGACACAGTTTTATGGAACAAAAAAACCCATACCAAAATTATGATTAATATTAATCCATAGGCGTAGAACTCGGGTTTTTTAATATTTGAACGTTTCAAATTTCTACGCCAATGGAAGAAAAGGGGTTTAAGTATAAAATTTAGATTCAGTATCTTACTTTCTACAAAAAAGCTACTCTTAATAAGACTCGATTACTCTCATGGTTTTTGAGAAATTTGTATTTTAATAATAAGGTAATCAATAATAATACGTTGATCAATAAACAAATAAGATGGCCATGCTTTTTTCTAAGAATAAAACTGGAGATAATGAAGAAGTTATGCACAGAGTAATTTAATTTTCTTCGTCGTATAAATCTTTGTATGCGTCAAAATGGTGGACACTTTGACCAATTTTTATGACATATTTATTTATTTCTATTCATGTTTTAGTAGCTTTACTTCATTTTGTAAAAATTACTGCGAATTATTAAAATACAAATTTCTCAAAAACCATGAGAGTAATCGAGTCTTATTAAGAGTAGCTTTTTAGTAGCAAATAAGATACTGAATCTAAATTTTATACTTAAACCCCTTTTCTTCCATTGGCGCAGAAATTTGAAACGTTCAAATATTAAAAAACCCGAGTTCTACGCCTATGGATTAATATTAATCATAATTTTGATATGGGTTTTTTTGTTCCATAAAACTGTGTCAACATGCCAAATTTTAGCAAAATCGCACAAGCCGTTTTAAATTTATAACAAAAAAACGATTTCAAAATTGTAACTTCAGGGCCGTATAGCGCCCAAACTAAGAAATTTTGTAAGAAGGTAAGTTTGCTTAAATCGGCTTATTTTGGTCTCAGGAACATGTGGTAGGCGTGTGTTAAGTGTCTTTGAGGACACCCTGTATAATATTATACCAGTTCACTGTTCAGCACATTCCAGCTATTCATGATATTGTTCTTAAAGACGTAGTTATCATAATAACTTTGCTATATAAGTTTATGGAATCAGCTGTTAGAAAACAACCTCCCTGTCACTATTCTTTAATTGTTTAAATAATAATTGTTAATTATTAATTACTTAATTAGTGAACCAAATCATATGCTACTCACTGTCGGGATTTTCCCCTTCCTCTGGATTCATGAGTGGCGTATTTAATACTAATGCTGAAGAAGTTGCATTTCCCGTCGCGACGCAAGTAACCTTATACTCATCAGAACTGAGTTTTGTCATAAAGAGGATAAGTTCGCTTCCCTGGTCAGCTTTAGCTATCCACAGCCAGGTAAATATTGGCCACCTACAAAATAATATTGTGTTCCCATATTACAATTCAAGATGTACTGAACCGATTTAAAAACCAACTTCCTCCCGAGTTCACAGATTATAAAATACAATAGATCGAACGAGTAAAGCGAATGAGTTCTGTTTTAACTCGACTGAACGAGCGAAATTCGGAAACGCTTCAACCGATTTAACGAATTTAGAGAAAATAATTGCAAAGGTTTCAAGCTAAATCTAATAATTGGGTTATCATAACAGCGGGTTGTTATTCCCGGGTAACGTCGAGTTAATACGACTAGTGGTCAAATATACCAAATCACCGTCTAATTTCTGTCATCTATGTCGTATTAAAATGCATTTAAGGTAGTTGTCGTGCTACAATAACATCCAAAAGTTTCGTTCATAATACGTTGTAAAACAATAAATAAATATAGTGTTAAATGTAAAAAAATTTGTCAGAGATTGTACCTAAACTGTTGTTTACATAGTAACACATATTTCACTTAGTTTGTTCGCTTGGATTATATAAAAATGTCAATCTTTTCTCATAAATTGTTGAACTTTGCGTTATTATATCTCGACAATAAAAAGGTCAATTATTTTTGGATTTTCTTTTTTAAACTCAGAAGAAAAACATCAATGAACAGTTAGTTTTTTGAAAATTTCTGACTGTTACTTTATTCTTTTAATTAAAAAACTTGTCAAAAACATAACCTTTCCTATGCTCTCCGTGTTAATTATCTAATTAAGTTTTTCTCGAGTTAGAGATGGTCAATCAACTTCAAATTTTAATGGTATTTGTATTATAGTATCCTTAATGAGTATACGAAAATTTAGAATTTTCTGACACTATGCCCATAGCACGACAACTACCTTAAAGAATTATTAAACTTCTCTATGCACAGACAAAGGTTTAAAAAAGTACCTCAAAACCAGTAATATTTATAAATCATCTTTAAGTAACAAAGCATCGTATTCTGGATTTAACATAAAAATCTTCAATCCTGTTAATTTATAGGTAATAATACCTATGGTTTTTATACAGGATGTCCGAAAAATACGTGTATAACGAAAGACCAGAGATTCCTTAGATAAGAACAGATAGATTTAAATTAACTTATATCTATATCCAAAATTGTTTCTTTTGGCCACAAGAGGGTTTCGAAATTCACCAAAAAAGTGTATTTTTTTAATAACTCGAAAACGATTAAATTGTTATTACCACTTTTGGGATACGGTTTTCTATATTTTCCATTTAACATTTTTTGATGTAATATAGGATAGTCTGAAAAACGTGCAAGTGTTTTAAAAATCATGCGAGGTGTAAAAATCGGTACACATTTTTTACAATGATTTTTTTGTGAACAAATGATTTCATATTTTGAAAACTTTTTGTCTTTTACTACATTTTGATTTAAGGGGCCGTTCAGTCAGAAAATAATATTCAAATGTCTGCATGTCGTGATAATAGTTGGAAATAAAAAAGAAAACAACAGGAATAGGCTCTCCCAGGGGGAGCATTGGAATGTAATTGTTCTCGCAATTGCATTCCAATGTTCTTTGGGAATTGGCGTTCCTAGGAGCCCGAGCACATACCAGTCGGGTTGTGAATGCCGGCTGGCAGATTCTAATACACAAATGGATTATTAATTGTTGTGTTGAAGACGCTAATGACCTGAGTTGTTGACGCGTCTATAATCTATAATAATAATAATAACAAGAATAGGCTTAATAAAACACTTTTTTTGTGAATTTTAAAACCCCCTAGCGGCCAAACGAAGCAACTTTGGATATATTGTTAATTTAAGTTAAATCTATCTGCTTTTATCCAAGGAATCTCTGGTCTATCGTTGTACACGTATTTTCCGGACACCCTGTATAAAGGAACCTTTCAAAGGATAAAGAGAAAACTCAAAGTAATACAATTAATATTATTAACACCATGTATCAAGTTTGATACAATACGCTTTTAAGGTTTAAAAAATTGTATTGAGTACCAAAATTTAATATCTAATTTATGAAGGTTTTTCCACATGAAAGAGGAAATTTATAAGGAAAAAACGTTTTTAAGATAACAAATTAAATTTATTCAACCGAATCGACATCACAACAATCAGTGATTTTTGGAAAAAGCTTTTAAATGAACAAACAATAATTTAATATCGTCGTTGGTAAATTAGAGTTTTCTAACAGCCCTAACAGTTAAAAAACCCCATGCGTGATTCATAACAATTATCTTGTGCCGTTTTAGGCAATATTTTGAAAAATGTAAACTTTGTTATTTATAAATACGAACCAGAAAACTTGAAGCCTCTTCATTTCTTGAATATCGATTATTTAATTAAAATAAATATACACAATAAACAGAACACACTTTAATCACAACATTAAAATTGCACTGGTGAGCCGGCATTTGATTACTAATTCATTAGCGTGAATAAAATGATATTACATGATGCGTTTACCCGCTTTCGGTATATTCTCCTCCTGTTGAATGTTATCATTCTTATCGCTCAGAAGTTCCTGTTCTGTGGTGACAAAAAAGTGGAAAATAGCATTTAACGTTATTCTGCGGTTGTATACAGACGATCATTATTATAGTTCACAAGGTCATCTAAATGCTGTAAAAACCCCGATTTTCGAAAATCGACTTTTCATCAGATCTCGACGTTTTGTGATCCTAGGAAGCTATTCTGACTATTTTTACGGTGATGTCAGTATGTCTGTATGTATGTGTGTGTGTGTATGTATATGTGTGTGTGTGTGTGTGTGTATGTATGTGTGTGTGTGTGTGTGTGTGTGTGTGTGTATGTGTGTATGTAAACCTCTCATAACTTTTGAACGGCTTGTCCGATCGAATCGCGATTTACGGCATTCGAAAGGGTTCCACTGAACTTAGATTTCCTGAAAATTTGAATCGATTCGGCCCAATAGATTTTGAGAAATTCCAAAAAAACAGAAAAAAAATTGATAAAATGATGTTTTTTCAAAATAACTTCTAGAATATTGTACCGATTGATTTCATAATCTAATCTCTTCTCCTCAGAAAACTGCGTCGAATGCCGCTAAGCGGATCAAAATTGGTTAATCCGTTCGAGAGATTACGTAGTCAACAGATTTCGAAAAAAGTGTTTTTTCAAAATAACTTCGAGATTTCTCAACTAATCGATTTTATACCTCTTACAATATTTTTAGAGCTTAAAAAACTGCGTCGAATGCCGTTTTAGAGATCAAAATCGAACAACACGTTCAAAAGTTATCAGAAATTTTCAGATTTTTGAGCTCGAAGAGAAGCATTCAAATAAATAAATAAATATTCGTACGATAATAGTTATAAACATAACCGACGCTGCTTTTTGATGAGTACTGGTCTCTGCCATCACACTTGTATTCAGTCGTACAATATAAATATACTTAGTTATGAACATAACGCCAGGCCCGCCGCTAGCTGTTTCGTCGCCCGCGTGCAATACCGATTAAGCCGCCCTACGACTACTTACTCTGAGTTTTGTCAAAAAAAGGATAATTAATGTTTTCTCATTATGGTGGGGAAAAAAACAACTTAACGAAGATAAAACATTTATTTTAAAACTAAGATTCTTAGTTTTAACGGATGCCAATAGATGGCGGTTTTAACGTCATTCGGTCGGATTTTTTTCTATGCTATGACATATTTTCTTATCCCCTCAACGGGCACGCCTCGCGCGCTCCAAGGAGTCCTTGGAGCGCGCTAGGCGCCCCAAGTTGGTATCCTATGCGCGCCCTCTGCGTAGGAGTCGACCGGCCAGGGGTAAAATGACTTGAATTAGGTATGAGTCGCTCGATTTGCCGCCCCCTGGGCGTGCCGCCCGTGTGCGGTGCACGCTTTGCACGCCCGCTTACGGCGGCCCTGCGTAACGCCATTGAACGTCGCTGCTTTTCGATGAATACTGATCTGGTCGATTGGACGTGACGTGACGCTCAACATGCGTAACCAAACGGGAAGAAACGAGACTAATGAAGTTTCGCTTTAAAAATTTGATTCTATTAAACAATGATAAAATACATTATGTAAAAATACCAAAGCTTGACATTTGAACTTACGCTTGAAGAATAATAGCCCGTTAGATACAGAGCAGTCTGTTGGGTATTAAGGTGATATTGTTTACCAGTTAAGTACAGTGGTTTAACGTTAAGAAGCGATATGGCATATTGTCAGAAACATATCGACAGAACATCAGTATGTAGGAAAAACTGTTGGAGTGTGCAAGTAATTCAAAAAATACGTACCAACCCGCAACGCTTCAATATTCATCCGTATATTATATAACTATATAATTCAGTCGTAATGTCACCCAAAAATGACGTTTACATACATTTTTATTGTAATCGCTGAATTTTTGTGGGTATGTTGTTGGGGGGTGGGAGTTTATCATAAATCCATAAATCAAGAAAAATTGAGCGATATGTAAGTAAAATCTACATTACGACTGGTTTAAACTTGATATGGGCCGTAGCAACATAATGTTATGCTTTTTTTTACCAATAGTCTATACCATAGGTGGCACGCGACAGAATATTGTCGACACGGCATAGATTGAGGTACAAAGTCGAAATTATTAAAATCGTATAATAAATAATTTTAAGATAATTTTGATTCATTTTATTGTTCATTAAATTTCTTTGGTTCCTTGTTAGCCCGTCATGAAATGATTAAACATTTTTTGAGAAAAAATGGCACGTAATATGAAAAGGTTCGCCAACCCTGGTCTATAGGTACTGTAAGAAAGGGCTTCCCTAACTGTGCGTCGCGACGCCCTGGGTCGGTTCGGCGCTATCCTGGGGGAGTCGCAATTTCAGAACTTTAGTCCCAATTTGAGAAATTATGCTCAGAAAAGCAAGCTCATCCAGAAAAATCCCTAATCATGTATTTGGTGAAAATGCGATGACTTGAATTAATTATTTATGAGCAAAATTCAAAAAATTTCAAAAATATTGGCGCCGGTCGACTTTTAGCGCCCTCTATTCTATTCTATTCTATATTTGTACCAAGCAAAAAAAAAAATGTTGAACACATGTAGGTATATTGTAGAGAAACTCAAAAGTTACAACTTTTGTCACAACCATGTTTCGCCCCCGATTGACCGTTTTGTTGTAAAATCGGAAAAACCGTTTCCACCCCCAACAGTGTCATTTTTGAGAATTTATAGTTTTTGAATAATAAGAAATTTCAAAAAATTTTCCAAACAAAAGTTGTTGGATACATCCTCCTTAACAATTTTTGTAATAGCAGTATTTAGCAAGATACATGATTTCATCCCTTAAATTCAAGATGGCGGTCACCCCTTGCGGAATCCGAGGGGGGAAACTTGGCTGGAGTATTCTAGTGGCTCCCCCTACCTACCATTAAAATTTCATCAAACTTCTAATTAACGCAATTTAAAAGTACCATTTGCTAAATGATTGAAAAATAGATTTCTTTTATAATACGGACAGACCCTCCAGCTTCAGTGTTCTGCGCGGTCGCCCAATCACACGCCTCTTTCACCAGCTCTGCATGAAATCATCAGACTGAGTGAGATACAATGATAATTTTATAGTTCACAATATTTATTATTATGCAATTTCCTGAGCGTTGTTTTAAAACGCAGTAGGTATTTCGTATTTTAATAAATGTCGATAGATAGTTTGAGCTGTTGTCATAATTGGTTATCAACATAAATTTTGTGCAGATAATTATGTGGTTAATGATATCTAGAAATATAATTACGTTATTAGTAATTTGTTTCATGCAAACATTTCCTCCATTAGACGACTGAAAACTTTGAATATTATAATTTATGTTTGAAAACTTTTAAATAATCGTTCTGTTTTACATAACATGTTTTTGGAACTTACATAACTTGCCGTAAAAAAGATCAGGAATGCCCCTAGTTACTAGTATATAATAATGTCAAACATGTACTGTAACGGGGGTTGTTACGCCACGGCAGCTATTAGCGGTGCAAGGGATCGTGGGCCTAAGAAAACCCTGAATAACGCGAAGCGAAGGTTACAGCAATAGAGTAATATAGGGTGTCTACAAGCGGCTAGACCATGCAGTCAGGGTTCATTCTGATTGGTCGAATACCCCATCTTGATGTCGTTTGACACACACACATACACCTAAACGAACATAACAACTAACTAGCTCTGTATACTAATATGGATAGTTGATAGCGATTAAAAAATGGGTCTTGTATGTGGACATTGTTCAAATACAATATATTCTTCAAGAGAGGCATTAATGTTCACACAATTAGAATGAAAACTTCGGATAAGGCTTTTAATCTAATTCTTTCTATAAAAGTCGATCTATTTTTTAAGATTTCAAAATAAAGTAAGTAATTAAAGTTATGCATTTTCCAACTATTGCCACTAACACCCTGTATAATTAAATTTAACTCTGAAGTATCTGAAGGGTAATACTAATACTTGACACGCAAAAATGGACTCAACTTGAAAAATGTGGTTGGTGTGTATTTTAGTAGTAGATAACAAAAATGTAGAATTTTGCAGAAAAAGTTGAATATTTTGGCAACGTCGCAACCGAATTTGAAAAATGGCATAATTTTATGTAGGCTTCCGAATGGGCAATGAGATGGCCTGAACATATACAGCGTGTTCTATTTATAAAAATACAAGTCAGTTGTTCACCTGTATAGCTAAAAATAATTTTAAAGTATAGTTACTCTTATTCCAATCCAACTTTTATTTAAAACTTTTTTTTTCTAATGCTCATAATAAATGAGATATCGCCCGAGACAATCTTAGTAACTCACCGTATGTGGACTCCTTTCGTCTCGCATATCTCACGGACTAATGGCGATATCGACCAATTTCATTCGACGCATAATTGCATAATTAATACCTGATAAGATTTGCAAAAAATTTGAATTGGCGGTTTTTTTATAACAAAAAAAAAACTACTGCAAAATGGTTGTAAATTGTTAACCTGTATTGCAAATAGTTTCTTTACGGTAAACTGGTCTCAAATCTCTAAGGGCACATAATGGGAAGTTAGCAATGTGGTTTTACCCACACACCAAGCCTCTTTTATAAATTTAATGTGCTTGACCTTTTAACATGCAAACATTATTAATACCTATAAAAATTTAACCTAAATTCTCAATTGATGTCAATAGATCGATTCAATTATTATTAATTGTCAGGAAAATAACCACAACTCACTAGGCTACTATATGTGGTCGGTTAAATAAATAATTAATAAAAATAGATAATCTGATGGAACGCTGCAGAACCAGTATGACGGGTCTCTAAACTGGCATTCAGGTCCCTGTGGAGTTTGTTGGTCTCCCATTGGGCGCGTCCCCAGGTGGTGGATACGGGAATGCCCTAACCGGTTTAGGCCGGCGGCTACCAGGGAAATAAAATACTCGGTGCGGACCAAAATCAACAACAAATGTGGGATGTCGGATGTAAATAACTTATCACTGCAGGTGGGTAGAGTTGAGAACAGCTCAAAATCCCACTGCATCGAGGGACTGCCCTACGGATTCTGGGGGGGGGCACACACGATAAGCAAGGGTGGAACCGGTAAGATTAGGCCGGGACGTCGAAGGATTATGCTGGTCAAAAGTAGATGTGATAGAAATAGAAAATCCGTTTGCTAGAAGTGGAGTTACAATAAAAAGGACACCTCCTAGGCTAGGAACCTTTTCCCTACCGTAAATAGGATGCCAAAGAGAAGATTAGTACCAAGGAAATGTGGAGGTAGAGCAATAACATAAGAGAAAGAGGACGGCGGAGACTCCAAAGAGAGTTCAGACTGATGCTAATAAGAGAGCACTGTACAAAAAATACTCAAAGAATTAAGACACTGGACAAAATCATTAAAGAAACATACAATCTAAGATAGGAATTGAAGGAGACAGCTGCTAGAATGATTTTCAAGACTACACAATTGCAAAATAAGGGACTCAAAGATTTGCTGGAGGAGGTAGCTAATGAAACAAAGGAGTCAAGAAATGAAACAAGCAATGCCATCATTGCATGGAGAAGCTGAGTTTTCGTAAGCAAGTGCGTTACATCGAAAAGAAATTACTTTTTTCTAAATACTTGCAGGTTTAATACTCTTTACAATGGTTGCCTTATACTCTAAATTTAGTTTAGAGCGACAATTGCGATCCTTAGAATTGAAAAGAAGGTTGAAAGAAAGACTTCAGTGGCCCAGGATCAAATGATTGCAATACTGATGTTTAGGATAATTGCATTTTATTTACTAACTTTTCGGCACTCTTTGTACAAAGTACTGATAATACTGTGACAGCATTTGAAACAAGATGCCACAGAGTGTCCAAACGTAAGTAAATAAACTGCAATTATCCTAAACATTGACCCCCCCGTCGTTCCGCCCCCAATGGTTTTAAGAAGAAAATATGCTCAGTGGCTCACTTTTATTGAATTTAGTAGGTACTCGTTTTACGATCCGAGATGAAAACATTTCTAAACTCTTTTCCTTTAGCTGTATTATAAAATTATGTCAAAACAAACTCAAATCTACGGGAGCAGTAATACACAATATGAAACTTTGGACATTTTATTAAACAATGGGATTCACAAATTCACTAATGTTGCACAGTTTTATTAAGTGTGTGCTTTAGGGACACGACCGCGACACCATGGAAAACGGTTAGCAGAGCGTCTGGGTCCTAGTTGTGTAGAATTTCCACCAGTTTGCCTGTATAATAAAACCATTTCCAATATTACTGTTTTATGAATATCACGGCAGAGCAATCGATAATAACTGATTATAAAATTATGCATTTTATCAAAATTGTATGGCAGTTACATAATCAGTGATAATGTAATCCTTAACGAGTTCATACTATGCAATTTTATTCGCCAATGGCGGGTAAAAATTTTCTGTAACTTTAAAATTTTTTTTTCGAAAATTAACGTCGATTTTGGTCATAATTTTTAGGATAGTGATTATTTAACCCTATTTGATTTGCGGATTTTACAGAATTGTCTCTTTTCAAAACTACGTTAACTGTCAATACAAAGATGACGTTGTTTTTTTTTTGTCTAAAATACTTAATGATCCATTTTATGTGAAATGTTCTCTATTTTGAAGAAACGATTTCGGGAAAAACGGGATAATGAGGTAAAGTTTTAAGATATAAAATGACCCTATCATGCCAATAATCAGTAAAAATATAAAAACTAAAAACAAATTTATTATGTTATTATCACTTATCAGATATAAAAATTAAGATTGTTACATTATTTATTTATATTTTATAAATCAAAAACAATAATTATATGGACACAGTTTGAAATAATACGTTGCAACGTAAAAATAGAATTTTATAAACAAAAAACAAGTTAAAAACAAACTCTGGGAGTCGTTTGCAAAGGCAAAAATATTAATAAATTATTCATTTACTTTACAATAAAAAATTACTTAATAATAAAAAAATTGCTTTGATCTATGATTTACAAAACTAGTAAATGTAAAATTGAAAAAAAAACATGGCATCGCGAAATTGGAAATCCAATTTATTCAACGTTATTTTATGTATCTAAAACAAAGTATACTATTTATTCTATACAACTTTCATATAATGAAAAATATACAAATTGAAAACTAAAAATTTCATTAAAAGAAGTCCATGAGATAAAACACGTTTTAATGAATAGAAAAGTAAAATCCTAACTTTGTTTTAGAAACATTTCAAATCTTCTTTAATATACACACAAATATTTAAGTTAAAAATCGGCATCCCATCCAGTGACATCATCTGGAGGAGGTCCATCGCCATCTGCTGGATATTCATCAAAATTGCTAGTGTCAATTACACTACGAACTTGAGGACTAATTGGAGGTATCAACGTTCTATTGCAAAGACCTTCCCAATTAAAACCATCAAACCACCTGAAAATCAAAATTAAATTTTTTTGAAAAGTGTACATTGTACATTTAATAGTTAGTTTTCTCTTCAATAAGTCAAGAGATCTGTTCAAAAACATTATAAGTTGTTGATCGTTTGTCTATTGTCGATATAATAGACTATAGACAATATTTTGCAAAGGACAGCTGATAAAAATGTTATTTTCCACATTAAGAAAAGACTAGACATCAAATAATACAATCTATATAGGAATATCTACAGGTATTTTTATTTGCAAAATAACTTACTTGTGTTTTCGAATTTCACTGATGCCACCTTTCTGGTATCCAAGTCTTTCAGCGGGATTATCTCGGCACAATTTTTTAATCAAAGCCATTGCATTTCTAGTAATATTTCTGGGAAATTCGATGGCATCAATTCCTTTTAATATAATATTATACGTTTTCATTGGATCAGCACCAGTGAATGGGGGAGTTCCCGTTAAGAGTTCAAACATCAATACACCCAACGACCAATAATCCGCACTTATATCATGTCCTCTATTTAATATTACTTCTGGCGCTACATATTCTGGTGTACCGCAAAACGTCCACGTTTTTCTTCCAGTTTGCAATTTTTTTGCAAAACCAAAATCGACTAGTTTAACATAACCATTATTATCAAGCAGTAGATTTTCTGGTTTTAGATCTCTATAGATAATGTTCCTAGAATGTAAGTAATCAAATGCCTCAACTACACATGCTGTATAAAATCTAGTTGTTGAATCATCGAAATGTCCTTTATCTCGGAGCACTGTCCACAATTCGCCTCCTAAGCACGATTCCATTAACATGTATAGGTATTTACGATCCTTGAACGTCTTGAATAATTTGACAATGAATTCACAATTGGCTTCACCCATTATTTCTTTTTCAGACATTATGTGTTGTTGCTGTCGGGTTTCTACTATCTGTGATTTTTTCATTTGCTTCAACGCGAACGAACGATTAGGATCGCCTTGGATTTGCACCAATTCTACTCTTCCAAATCCACCAACACCAAGAGTCGCCAAGATACGAAGATCCGATAATTTCACTTCACGGAATTCATCATTCAACCTGGCACAGAAAATATACCAATTAATATTTTTAATAAGCTTACTTACTAACTGAGTACATTTCCTCGTTATACTGTTATACATTTATAAAATTTGGTAACACTACAAAATTCCAATATTACGTTTGACTGTGAACTAATACTTTCACATTTTTTTTTCTACAACTAATTAATATTTTAAGTTTTTAATTGAGCTACGTACTGAATTAAATTATGTTATACTATTTTAAAATTTAAATTCCTCTATCAGTCATATTGTATTTGGTTCCAGCACGTGTTTTGGCGAGAGTGTTTGAGTTCACCAAAAAATTTGTAATACTGAATTCTTTTCTTGATATCACGAAACGTACGGTACAATCGAACGAACGAAACGAATTTTATAAAAATCGCACCGAGTGTAATTTCAAAACGAATAGGTACGTAATATAATATAAAATTAAATGTTTTTATTTAAATAGTCCAATCATTTTTTACTCAAATTAATTATATTTACATAATTAACATGACGTCAAAGGCGTTTTTTTTATATGCAAAAAACTAGAAGAATGTTAAATACCCACCGTGCATTTTATTCCTTTTTTACGAAAGCAGAGAAAAAATATATATAAAACAATTAGTTTTATATTAAAATAACTTACTTAACAAAAATGAGTAAGTTTGTTGAAATGTACCAGCAAAAATAAATCAAATAAAGGGCTTACCTTCTACGCTCAATTCCTTCGTCCTTATATCTTGTTCTAATTTCATCCAAATTAGAAATTAGTTGATTAAATGTTTCTCTGTCTATTACTAAGCACGTACAACCTTCAGGGTCATCACAGATTATATTTGCGGTTCTTAAATCGTCTCTGAAACAATAAAAATAGTTTAAAAATGTAAATTGAAATATCGACATTCTAAAAATAACTGTGGTAATATTTTCTAGGAAACCATTTTTGCAAAGTTAGCGATCTCGTGCATAAAAACTTTCATGCGACGAAGTTTATGCTAAAAAAGTATCGAGCAAGCAAAAAATGGTTATATAACTCTGGAACTATTGTACCGATTTTTAAAAAGTTTTCAATTCCAATTAGCGTTTAAATCATGTATAAACTTTGTTACAAACAAAACATATGTTGTCGCTGAAAACTTTAAGACAATGCGTAAAGTATGTCGTAAATTTTGGTTTTTGAATTTCCCGCTTAGACAAAATAATATAGGTAGATAGAAAAAAGATCCTCGGCCTAAATTTTTTTAACTACAATCTTCCCTAACTCAAACAAATTTCATTCGCAAAAATTAAGGTCTTAAATATTGAAGTATGTGTAGTTTCAGATGTTAGGCAGAACATTAATGACGTATGTAATGTATTAAGATATTGATAAATATTCATAATTCTAGGTAATTTAATTTAATATTCAAAGATTTGATTGTTCATACATTTCGGGGGTCTCTAACTTTGCAGGGCCCCGGGAATCGGGCATATTCAGTCTGCCAGTAGTTACGTCACTGCTGGAGGCATTTCATTGGTAGAGTCGTTCCTTGATCATATCACATAATATGCCAACGAAAATCTAACGTAAGTTGTTTGCCATAATATAACATGTATAAACTGATGCTTACCCTTGAAGTGCTTTTTCTCCAAAGAAATCTCCTTTTGTGAGTGTGCGAATATATTTCTCGTCTTGAGTATTTGGTTGCTTAATAGTAACTTTTACTTTTCCTTTACTAATAATGAAGAACGTATCACCTCTAGCTCCTTGACGGATGATATAGTCTCCTTGAGCAAAATAACTCTCTTCCAACACGTCGGATATTTTTATTAACGTGTCTTCTGGAAGATTTTTGAATATTGGAACACTGAAACAGAAAAACAATATAACTTTAATTTCAAATCCTTGTTAATTATCTATAATATAATCTATATTAGTGTCTTATTAGCAATTTTTCATTCGTATTGTACGTGATATCCTTCTTTCAATTTTTGTGTTATACAGGGTGAGGCAAAAAGATGTTCACACTGTATGGGAGCAAATTTGGAGTGATTGGACCCTTTTTTTTTCAAGAACAGGCCGTCGGAGGAGAGAATTACCTTGCCATGCTCAGCACGTTCATCATGGAAGAGAACGCCCACTTGCCATTCTCCAGCGAGGGTACTTTCAGCAAAACGGCGCCCCTGCCCATTACAGTAAGTTAAAGTGATTAAACACCCATTTAATGTTAACATCTTTTTGCCTCACCCTGTACATAGTTTCAGGACTAATTTTTGTGACTTCTCTTTTTTGTTAACTGTTCCGATTTGAAACCAATATAACTTTATTAACTTTTTGAAATTTCATTTTAAAAACAGACTAAATGGCTAAACAAACATTTTTTCTTACTATGATTTAAAAAAAAATCAATAAAAATCGGAAAGTTAATAATCTAGAAACATTTCTGGTATTGTGAAAAACTTGAAAAATAATGAATGGGGGACTTTCCGACCTATTTAGCTTTCTTATTGTAAGAACCCAAAATCAGACACTCTTATATTTCATATTATGTAATTGAAATGGAACATATTTTCAGTAGGACAGTCTCTGTATCCGGGTGGCGAGGGGGGGGGGGCATTCAAATCTGGCGTTTACAAGTCTTTAGTTCGGTTTCTGAATTAACATGGAAATCATCGTAAAATTATGTGCCAAAAGTACTTTTATCTTACTTTCAACAGAAAACGAACAGTTAGTAGAGTTCATACATTTAGAGAAAACTTAACCGCCTCATGTGCAGAAACTAGATTTGGTTCGGACTGGTCTATTCTATTTTTGATGGGGTGCGCCAGTTTATGTGTACATGTCAGTGCACTATTTACTATTGTCATTCAGTGTTCACTGTTTAGGTTATAATATTATCTACATGCTGTTAAAAATCGAGTATTGAATTGTGAAAAATCGGATTTAAATAAGCCCCTAGCACCTTAACATCTGTGCGTCAGAATCCGTTTTGCGTACACCACTAACTACTTCTCCCACCAGTTTTTGTGCGCAGGTTTCCGTTTCCGTTAAGATTTGGTTTTCTCTAAATGTATGAACTCTACTTTCAAGTTATTATGACTTAAGCCTGGCGTCATTATATAGTAAGTACTTAGAAGCGGGGAATTACCTTTTCAGGAAATCTGTATATTCGGCTTGTCGAATGAGACCGGTTCGCATCATAATAGTCTGGAAGCATTGTCGTTCGATTGCCCATAGCTTACAATCGGTGGCAGCTTTGATAGTTGCGGTTCTTTTACAGTTGTACAGGATAGCCAACTCACCCAACACCTTTCCTGGCTGGAGAGTACTGAGGAATTTGTTTTCTCGAGATACTTCCACCTTTCCCTCTGCAAAGAAAAGAAAATAAACACTTATAAAAGTGATCTTATTTGTCTTAATTTTATGTGCTCAGTGCTGCTGTACTGACAAATTCAGTTCATGACTTCAAATATCCTATTTCCAGTATGTGAAAACACGATACCGGAGCTTTCCAGTTTGAATCCATTTCACTGCATATAGTACCCTATTTTTCATATTAATTAAATGAGTGGGCGTTACCATTCCTTACAAACAATCTAATGTGGAGGCAATATTCCTCCACAATAATTTCGTAGTTGCCAATAACAATTTATTAATTGTTCGCTTACTTTCTAAATATAAACTCAATTAATAATGCATTTCAAGATACAGAAGATAAGGCAGGGTTAAAATTAACATATTTAATTAAAAGTAATAAACAATAGGTATAAACTATTGTTAATTAATGATGATGAATGCAATTTTTTAT
The DNA here is from genome assembly GCA_039654895.1 of Mongoloraphidia duomilia. NCBI lineage: Eukaryota > Metazoa > Arthropoda > Insecta > Raphidioptera > Raphidiidae > Mongoloraphidia > Mongoloraphidia duomilia. The sequence goes on along the minus strand of CM077521.1, from coordinate 32,938,186 downwards.
CACCATCATCTTCACCTGAGGAACCATGAAAATCAAGTGAAAGATGAATTGATTTCTTAACCGGTTGAGATGCATGCATTTTTTTCCCAAACTAAAGAAAAGATTGCTTAGATCAGAAATAAGCTAAATACCAAACGCTTGTAAGTATGATGTTCATTAAACCGTTAATTTTAAAATGTGACGGTTTTATTTTTTAATAGCTCTTTAATTTCGGTTTAGTATTTCTTGATTAATAGCCCATCAAATATTTCAACTAAATCGGAAATATTAATTAATATCATATGTTATTGACTCGCTTAAGAATGGATTAGGTCAATTAATTTTGCTAATTTGTTGTTCTATAGTAAACAGAAACCATGAAGTACCTACATTCCAAATCAACATGAAAATAAGACAGGGCGTTTTAGCATATTTGACTATAATTGCCTACACCTTAGCTAATATTTATCGAGGGTGGCTGTTATTTGCACAGCAAGAACAATAACTTTAGCTTGAATGTTCTACTATAAAACCGCAAATAAAACGTATGAAAGATTTACAGATTAATAAAACTTGGATAACGATACAATCACAATGAGTCATTTATTAAAATAATATAGTAGGTACTGTATTCTTGTCGAAGAATATGTCTGTGAAACACAATAAGTTACCTCGGAGGCAAGTGTTCCAAGGTCGTCATAACAAGATTCTTTTTACGAAAAGAATGTATAAAACCGGAACTTGCGCAGGATTATCTACATAATAATATAAAGAACAATATCTACACTGCAGATTCAATTATTTCAAATAGGTATGACATAATTTTTTAGCCATCGATTTACAACCGTTATGTTTACCCTAGCTATAAGTTATAACCGCAGTTTGGTTCGCAAAGTCGGTTTTGACAGGAATCTTATAGTCGAACAAAAAGTATCCTAGACTTTAAGTTGGAGTGCCATTGATAGTGTACAAAGTTTTTTCAAAATTTATCCAGCAGTCTCGAGTAATGTTGACAAAGACAGACAGGCCAAAATTGTTAAGGCACGTTTTCCGGTCTCAGTATCATAATTTTTAATCTATGTGACGTGACTTCAAACACCGCGTGACGTCAATTCTTGTAAAATATTAATGTATCCATAGCAACGTAACTTAGATTGCTTACATCGTGTTTACATAGGTACAAAACGGTATTTTTCAACACTCTGTTTCTGGGTCTTTAAATAATATTTGTAGCTAATATAAACGAACTTTCATAAAATTATGACGTCATATTTGCGTAGAGCAAAAACGATTTTTAGCGGGCGGGGCGAACATAAATATTTCAAAAATTATTTTTGAGCTTATTTGAAATCAGAATGAAGTGATTTAGGTGTCATTTTGTTCATAATTTACTGCTCTATTAATATAACACAAAAAAAAATTTAGTCATCTACCCTATTACGAATCTACAAGAAAACCAGATTGCAGAGATACCGTTACTATAAATTAGTTTAAATGTACCAGGTTTTAACCGCGGTCTGGCACGTGTTAATGTCGGTTCTGAGGAACCTTATTTTATGCCGAGCGTAGTCAGATAAAAAGTAGTGTTGCCGTCTAGACAAGACAAGACAAGACTTTCAAAATATTGTCTTGTCTTGAAATATCAAGACAAAACTTCACTTAAGTCTTGTCTTGAAATATCAAGGCTTCACTAAGTCTAAGTCTAGATTAACAAAATCTTGTCTTGTCTAATATCAAGACTCTAGATTATTTGCAAGAGTCTAGATTAGTAGTAGTAGGTAAAGTAAACCTTTACATACTACTACTTAGTTTATCTAGACTCTTGAAAATTGTCTAGAGTTTTGGCAAGAGTCTTGATCTAGATAAAGAAAGTCTTGTCTTGTCTTGAACATTTCTAGACAAGACTTTTGCGAGTCTTGTCTTGAAAATCTAGATAATACAAGACAAGAGTCTAGAAAGTCTAGATCTAGACGGCAACACTAGTAAAAAGGACCCTTCAAACTTGGGTGCCAATTTATTGATAGCGGAACAATTTTTATCAAAATTGGTCCAGTTGCAGTTCTTGGATATTCTGGCACAAACAGACAGACAGACAGACAGACAAAAACATTCTTCCGTCTAGGATCATGTAAATACCTGAAAGAATATGGGATTCATTAAAACTACCACCCTAAATGTAATTTTATTTGTTGGTAAGTTGCTACTTTAAAATTGCAAAACAAGAAACAATTTAGTCATGATTTATACTTAAAACACATCTTATGAGTATCTAATAATAAATCATTAGGTAAATTAACCATGACCTCTAATTAAAAGAAGGCAAAAAATAAATTTCCATTTCTAAAATTACGTACCTACATTAAAACCAGTTTTTGTTTTGCATCTCATACAATAATAAATAATAATATGATCATTTTCAATACGTCTGCATATAAAAAAATCACACGAAAAAATACATTACTTAAGTTAATATATTAGGAATACGTTTCGTATTATTATTATCTAAAACCGTATACAAATACAACATTTCGACCAAAGTAATAAACTTTGTTAAGAGGCCCGTTCCGGCCGGCTTCGTCCGGATGCTAATAATTAATGATGTATTATCTCCTCCGCAAGGAATTCTCCCCTGCGAAGCTAAGTCGGGCTGGTGGTGTTTATAATATTAGTAGGATTCCGCCAACACGCTAAAATGCTAAAGAATTTCAGAGTTACGTTTTGTTATTATCCCACAGGAATTATTCCCCACGCGTGAAATATAGTCAATATCACTCAGGGATAGTGCACCTTTCTATTAGCGAAAGAATTTTTAGAATCGGTTCAGTAGTTCCTGAGATAAGAATTTATGATTTATTATCTTTCCCGCGAGAAATTCTCCCCCTGCGAAGCGAAATCGGGCTGGTGGTGTTTATAATATTAGTAGGAACATTATTTTCATAAAACATTGTCGATTTACGCAGCGCACGCCATGAAATCTCTCAGGAGGCACGATTTTTTCCGACTTAATTGAGAAATATCATCATAATAATATTAGCTAATTTGCACAAAATATTCATAAATTATACACTTAAACCTTCCTCGTGAATCAGTCTGTCAATAGGTGAAAACCGAATGAAAATCCCCACAGTAATTTCTAAAATTAGCGCGACAAGACACGGCGGGGACTTTAATTTATAATATGTATAGATTTTATTGAGAAGTAACAAACCATTTTACATTTTTTAATCAGAAATTATTATCGTCGCTATCTGACACGTTTTGGTACGTCCTATGGTGTGAAATCACTTTCAACACTAGAATAAATAGTCAGCGCATTAGATCTGCATTGTAAAAAAAGCGTCAACTTCACTCTCATTCTGGATTGATTTTTTTCCCTCTAACAATATGATCAGGGATGATGATTGCACTAATTTTTTATTCTGTTCATATAATATGTATAAGGGGGGAAACCCCGATCGAACTTCAAAATCGCATTAAAAAGAGACTTAACTGTACTATTTTATAGACATATTTTATTTATACGGGCATAAAAACAATTCTTTAAGGAAAACATTTTGTTTTGTTTCATCGATACTTTTTGATCTAATCCACCTAAAATAAAGCCGTCTGCAAAAAAAAACGGAAATGTTTCAAAAGTTTAACATGTTTTGTTTCTTACGATGTGCAGTTTCAGTTTAAGGATTTATGTGGCAGTATTTCGGATTTCCTATGAAACACTAAAATTTCAAACTTTTGGTATATCTTCCAATATAATTGTTATGAAAACATCAATTTATTTATATTTTTGGAATATTATTTTTTTGTCATCAGCAATTCGGAGAAGTAAAGTAAAGGCTGCCACAGACTAACGCGGATCTGCGGGAACGCGAGCGACGCGGGATCAAATTATACAGCGGGATATGTAAGCGGAAGCCAGAATATCGCTTGATTATGTAGCCGAAAAACGTTTTAAAATAATCAATTTTTAATAGTGAAACAGAGATTAGTAAACTGTCTTACGAGTATAATTATTGTCCTAGTTATTTTTACAAACTAAAAAAAACACGTAATTTACGTATAAACGTAATTTACGTGTAAAACATTTGGAAGATACAATATTACAAAAACATGGTCATCTTTCATAGAACGCAATCATGGCGGCAACACAACGAAGAGCAAACGGAAAATCATTGTTCCAAAGAATAAGCAGTAATTTGTTAGCAAAAATATTACATCAGTAATAGTAGCAGTCTTTTCACAATGGACAAATCACTGACCTTTTTACAACCGAACAACAACACGTGATTTTTTTACTTTTTTATGACTGCCGTTTTTATTATATATTTTAATAATTGTGCGTATTTAATTTAAAAGTTGACAATAAGAGAGGTAAATATTAAATAGGGTTTTAATTCTTATATTAGCACTCAAACTGCAGGTTCCTCATTATGATACCGACTAGGTTACAAAATCCTGCTCGAAAAATAATTGATCAATTGAAACGATATTGTTACTTCCCACCTCTACTATGGTAGGGAAGTAATGGATTTAGTCCGAAAAAAATATTTCAAGATTTTAACAGATTTCACGTTTTGAGACCCTAGCAATCGTTTAAGATCATTTTCTGACTGATGTCTGTATGTGTGTGTGTGTGTGTGTATGTGGTCAATTTTTCGCCTTCGATATCGTAAAAACGGAACAACATACGGGCATGCCGATTGTTCTATTGTGTTTATCAGTCTTTAACTTAGATCTGATTAGATTTTGAGTTAAATCGGTTCAGTGGATCCTGAGATATTCAAAAAACGTTCTCAATGTCACGTATTAACATAGGTAAAAAAAAATATAAATGAATTCTAGATGTTATAATATGAAAAAAATGTAAATATTTTTTTTCTCTAAAATGTATAGTTTTCGAGAAAAAAAATATTTTACTAAAAAAAGAAAATTGTACGTAAACCAAGGTAACTATGATTTTTGCTATATTAAGCTAGCCATCAGTAGATCACCAAACAAAAAAGAGGGCCATGCTTTTTTCAAAGAATAAAAATTAAATTGTGTTTTAAAGACCACCAACAGCTAAGGTTATTTGGGCCTAGTCAAAGAATTAAAAAAAAGAGTGTTTATTTTTTGCAAATATTTACTAGGTGGGAAGTATAGGACTGGTCATCAGTCGAATTTTTTTTAAACTGTGTACGGATACATGTATTTAACATAGTTTTTTGTACAATTTCCACTCTGAAACAATATTTTTCTACGAATTTTGATCAAAATTTAGCTTGAAAAGCGACGTTGTTCTATGTAGATCAATCATTTGTTTTTGAGTGAGTACAATCTAATGTTCTACATGACAGGGAATTCCGCAACGACTTAGACTGCTCCTGCATGTATAAAAACTGTGAACAGAATATCCCAATCTAAGGTCATTGTCAATTAAAATTTTTTGACAATGCTTTGTGCAACCGAACATAAGAAAATGATAAATAAATTAGGGCAGAAACGCAGAAACAACGACGACTAGTTCCAAATTTGAATAGTCAAGTTTTGTTATTTGGTATTAATTAATATAACTAACGTATTAAGTTTTCCATTTACTCAAATAAATTATATCCTACAATGCAACTGATATTTTTTTCTTTTCTTTATCCCGGATTATCTATTTTTCTCTTCTTCGTCACTAAATAAAATAGCACCTCCTTGCATCTTTCTCGCGGCTCCTATGGTTGCATTTGACGATGTTTATAAATCAGAGGTCTGTAATAAAATAACAATAATGTATGAAAAGTTTAAACTTTCTCTATAGATGATTGGATTTACAGAAGCACATTATCACCCGCTCGCCATTACAAATCGTCATTCATCAATTTATTATGCACGCAACTTCGACACATTTGCTTTTGTGTACCGTCATCTCTATGTCGAGGTCATGGAAAATGGCAAACACGTTACCACCATGTTTATTTATTCTAATAATAAACCATTACAAAAATTTACTTTCTAAACAGCCATTTACACATTAAATTGCAAACAATATTCAAGAATTCTTTTAAAAATCGTTTTCAAGTAAGGAAAGTAAACGGACAATAAGCAACTCATTCCTAATTGAAATAATCTTAAATTGTTATTATTGTCACATCAACAATATTTATCTACTACCGATAGTACCGTCTACCAGCAATTACGACTGTTTTTTGATGTGTAACTTTTTTATACGAAGTCGGGCCGTTTAACGTTTGAGTTAAATATTTAACGTAAGAATGTTTAGGCAATACATTAACTTACATCATATAGTTAAGGTTGGCTCTACGGCTGCTGGCGCCCCGAGCAAGCCAAGCTTCACAGAATGTTCCAGAAGTAACGTCGAGAATTTAAGAACAATTTCCTTGTGCAATTTTGAATCGAAATAATTATTTTTTGCTTTCAAAGTGGTACTACCAAGTTGTTCATAATATACGTAAAAATATTAGTATGTATCGTAACTTATAACAAATAAGACCTGGAGCTGACAGGCAATTTTTCATTGCGCAATTATTCGGTCGGCCAATCAACTGTCTGCGCTTATACAGACCTAAATAAATGACGGCATACTAGGCTAGGCGCTAATAGAACATTTTTAATTTTGCAATTCGGTTGCCTTGAGGATAACCAACTGTGAATTTAATAATATTATATATATATATCAGCTGTTGTAAAATAGGTATTAACATTAATTCTTTTCTTTCAAAGCAACACATATCCATCACTGATGTACCGCGTCGCGTCGCTTTATTGGTCTTATAGGTGTGCTTTTATTATTTTGTAACCGGTACATAATTAGTAACCTGCAGGTTGAGTGGTAATATAAGAATTAAAACCGTATTTAATATTTGCCCCTCTTATTGTCAACTTTTAAATTAAATACGCACAATTATCAAAAATTAAAATATATAAAAACGGAAGTCATAGAAGAAAAGTAAAAAATCACCTCTTATTGTTCGGCTGTAAAAGGGTCAGTAATTTGTCCAGTGTGAAAAGACCGCTACTATTACTGATGTAATTTTTGCTAAGGGGGTAAAACGGTTAAAACCCTATACCCCCGTTTTACTCCCTTTGGGGTTGAATTTAAAAAAATGCTCGAATAGAGGTTTGCTTATTTTTAAAGACGAGTTGAATTCAATAACTCTCACCGTAACTATTTGTGAGATATGAACATTTTGTCAAAAGAGACTCTACACCCCCTTGTTGACCCCCTTAGGGGTTGAATTTTAAAAAATCTGGCCCCAAATTATTTTCCAAACAAGCCGTGAGGTGGGTCGTTTATTAGGACTAAAGTGCGACCCTTGAGGTCCACACGACGAACTTCCCAGTTTGATAAATATTTAATAATAATAAATTAGATATTACACAGAAAAGTAATCATTTCAATCATTAAAACATCAATAATTTAAAAAAAAAAAAAAAAAAAAAAAAACGGCTGAACCGATTTTTATAAAATTTATGTCGGATCAAAATGACGTTAGCATGCCTCGATTGACACCCTTACGAAGTCGATATAATTTTTTATTCGCGAGATATTGTGTAAAATCTACTTTTTTGGAGGTTATTTGGTTAAGAATAAAGAACGGCTGAACCGATTTTGAAAAAATTTCTTTCAGATCATATTTACGTTAATACGCGTCGATTGGCACCCTAACGTAGTCGATATCATTTTTCGTTCTCGAGATTTCGTCTTTGAAAGAAATGTACACATACGTACGTACGTACGTACACACACACACACACACACACACACACACAGACATCTTTCTAAAAGTAGTGTAAAAATAGTGTAGTGACCTTGAAACATAAAATTTTTTTTTCCTTTTTGATTTCGATTTTCGGACCCATTACAATAACTTCCAGTGGGAAGTTAATAAAATGGACAATTTTTTTCAGTCGAGTTTTCCAATAAATTTATTGTGAAAGCAAGTATAGATTCTTTTATTATTTAACAACCGAGAATTCAAAGAATTTTTTTTCCGAAGTCTCTATTGTGGGGGCCCCTCTTTTGTAGAGGCCCCGGGGCTGTCACCCCGGTTGCCCTCCCCTAAATCCGGCCCTGACTGTTCGCCGAACGACGTTCAGTAGCTTAAATGATTTAGTGAATAATATATTTATTATTTATATTGTTTTTGTACCGAAAACAATTATACGGTTTATAGAAGTTACCATAGTGAAAATATGTTGCATCACTTTTTTACTTAAGAAATCTGTAATCACTCTTTGTATTGGCATATATTTTTTATAATACTGACAATTTAAAAGTAGTAAAAGTGTCGATCAGAAGTAATAGTTCCTTATTATTAGTTCGGCTAGATAGGAGTCAAGTGAACGAAGACCAGTTAACGATCACATAATTACATATTCTGGTGTACAGTTGCGAAAACATTACTTTGTTACAAATACATTATTATACATTACAAAAATAATAGTATGCACGGCGTGCCATGGCGTCATACCCACGCATGTTAAGGCGGAGAGCTGTGTCAACTATCAGTTTATCATTAGCAAAAAATGTCTAAAAAACTCTGTTCGTTATTAAGACGCTGAAGAGTCATTTTTTCAATATTTTTCTCTTTTTTCTAAGGTCGCCAAATGCTATTAAGGTTATTTGAAACTGGTGGTAGGAAAATTGCGACGATTTCAAATAAGAAACCGCCTCGATATTTATTTGGATAACAGGAAAACCATGAAAAACCTCAAAGTATTAACAATATAAGCTCTTCTATTTATTAAGTTCAAAATAATATTTAGTACCTTATATTTATTTGGAAATATGATAGTCTAGTGATAAGCAGAGCAATCCTGTAAAAATGCATTACTTTCATTTAGGATATTACTGACCTTCAAAATTTGGTTCCAAATCATGCCGGTCTGTTACTTCTTCTAGCTGACTACTTTCGGAAATACTTCTCACAGACAAATTACCAGTTCGTCGTTTTCTGATCCCGTAGGTATGAACCGGTACAATTAACTTTGGTCTTGGTATGCAAAAATCACTATCATTAGAATCACTATTGTTTTTGTGCACTGTATTCCTTTTTAAATCACCAGGACATTGGTACACCTCATTCTTTGGTTGATTTACGCACGCTCGTTCAATATCAACGGGCACTGAGTTACATTCGTCCATTTTTGACGAGACAAATTTCACGTTTCTCGTATTTCGAAAGGAGTGTTTTGCAATTAAACTACATTTATTTATTTCATTAATGTCACCTAAATAATTACTTTTTGATGAAAAAATCATATCTAGTGATTTCTTTCTGCTGGCACTTCGCGTCAGTTGTTTGCGTTTGTGAGGAGGACTCCGCTGTCTTGGCAGTTGTTCTGGAAGATTTCGATGCTGTTCCGAAGAATTTCGTTGTCTAGGAAATTGTTCTGTCGGATGACGGTGTTTGGGAATTTGTTCTAAAAGATCACGTTGTCTGACGACCTGTTCTGAAGACTCTCTTTGTCTAGGAAGTTGTTCAGGGGGGTTTCGATGTTTGGGAAGTTGTTCTGAAGGATCTCGTTGTCTAGGAAGTTGTTCTGAAGGATCTCGTTGTCTAGGAAGTTGTTCTGATGATTCTCGTCGTCTAAGAAGTGGTTCAGGTGGTGTTCTATATTTAGGAAGTAGTTCTGAAAGATTTCTCTGTTCTTCGGAAGGATTCCTCTGCCTAAGAAGTTGTTCGGAAGGATTTCGTTGTCTAAATTGTCCAGCAGGGTTTCGTTGACGATTTTCGGCTAATCTAGCCGATTTATACGGCGTGGCTCTATTCTGGTTAGTATGATCTGAATTATTCAAAGCGTCGGTACTAGTTAACCCTGCAGTGCCAAGTATCAATTCATTTCCTGGTACACTAATCGGCGTACCTACTTTTGTGTCTGTCGTGCATTTATTTTTGTCACCGGTCGCATTGTTGTGCTTTGAATTGTTAACAACAACCGCACCTTTATACAAATCAATATTATCGTTACACGTCTCTTCACCGTTGTTTTTAACGGTTACGCAACAATCCTCGTTAACACATGCAATACTGTTATTGTACCTTTTTTGATTCTCGACCCAATCGTCGACAGTTTTGTAATTTCCGGTGTCGTCGTCAAGGAGGACAACGCCGTTATCTGTAATTTTCATATAATTATCGTCTTTCAATTTTTCGCAATCCATTTTATTAGAATTACTTTTTTTTAGTGTATTTTCCGAACCTTTACGTTTGTGGTCTTCTCTTCGAATCGTAACCGGATTTCCGTCAGTCTGACGAATGATGTCAACACTGTTACACCCTTTGCTTGCACGTCCTTGATGTGACGACACAATATTCTGCCGCATCGAAACTTCTCCTTGATGCACATCATTGCTTACACTACAACTGTGTTCTGCTGAATCATCATTTCGTCTTGTTCTTTCGCGCAGAACTTGATTCGACCTGTGTGGGTTTCTTAAGACGTTGACATCATTGCCACCTACGCGATGCATGTATTCGTTGTTATCTTCCACCCATGTATCTTTACATCCTATCATTTGTACTCTATTATTACCACTACTTAATTGAATGTTTCCTGTAACTTTTTTTTTTATTTCCCTACAGTTTAATTGCTTTTTAATATCACTTACTAAACATTGATAATTTTCTGAATGATATCGGCGAACATAATGTCTTTTAACACTACTCGACTCGTATTCGTCTTTTAGTGTCCAACCAACAGGTTTATCAAATTCGTCCCCAACAGATTTGGTGGTATCATTACTGCTACTTTTTCGGTTGTATAATATGGTGGATTCGTTTTTAAGTTCTTCAGAACTGGAACTACTTCTATCCCAAGAATTTGAACCACTTGATGATAACCGCTTTTGAGCGTCTGTCCAACTTGCTTCGTACAACATATCCATAGACCGCGAACCGTTCAACGATTTCGAATCTTCTTCTATCACAGCTTTCCCAGGGTATCTTTTTATTTTCATTTTTTCACGTATATTAATTTTAAAATGTCGCTTTTAAGGTGCATTATTTAACTGACCTATAGATTTTAAATGATAAATGTCAATTAAAATTGCCACTGAACGATGCAGTTTTAACGTTTTTATGTGCATTCTGGGATTTTCTTAATTAAAACAACATAAGTTGGAAAATGTAATACCTAAAATCGATTATGAATGTGAATTACCTATGTTTATTGCAATAAAACACGTTAACCAAGGTTATAAGGCAGATCGTAATAAAAACGTAATACTGGACTAATTAAGTCATTTATAATAAGCAAATAAATTAACAGTGAAACTGGTTTATCAATATTACAAAGATTCTTACAGAAATTATCAATTTTTGTTTTATTATAATATCATTAGTAACAAAGAAACAAGCGTGAATAATAATGCAATGTTAAGTTTGCTGTCCACCATGGGTGAAGGCTGCGCTGTACGAAACTGTGTCGAGTTAAATTCATCATTAATAAATATGTTGTACATCTTAAATGAAATGCTTAGTTTTTAATTTTAATAATTTTTAAAACATTGAACCGATTTTAAAAAAGGAATCAGAGTGCCTCTAAAAAGGGAAACATTTTTCTTGTCGTTTTACAATCCCTTCCCTACCTACAGTCAATTAGAAGGCGGTGCAATTATATCTCTGTAATAGCCAATAGTCATAGTGATTTTTTACCCCGACTTCTAATTGCTTGTAAGAAAGGTGAATATAAAACGAAGGAAAAATATTTTATTCTTTTTAGAGGTATTCCGATTCTTATTTTAGTCAGTTTAATTTTTTTACATTCTATTTATTTTACGCTTGTTAGTAACTTTTTATTTTTTTTTTATTCGCTCGGATAAAGCCGGATAATGTGACTAGTCTAAAGTCCTTCCGCATTAATAATCCTAAACAATATAGTAAACCCAACCATATATCCCCGACTCGCTTTACATTTTCGCTCACTGCCCATCCTCATTTAGTCGTAGCGTAAGAATATATAGCATATGCTCCTCGAGATGGACCAGGTTTTGAATTAGTGAAAGAATTTTTCAAATCGATCCATTAGTTTGAGAAAAACGCGGTCATAATATATGTGCATACAAACATACACGTCAAATTTATAACCTCTTTTTAAGTCGGTTAAAAAGCGAAACGCGAAACATACAAATGGCAGCTTCATTTGTCATCTAAGCGTCATAAAAGAATACCGCCATGACAGCTTAACAACATTGCGCATGCTTATTCTTTTAAAACAATGTTTGTATTTAACCTGATCACTTTAAAGATGGCCGATGGGGCAAGAAAGAAAGCATCGCTCGTAGTGATTAGTGGGTAACAAGCTTTATATTTATAGTAATAAAAAAAAACAAGAATGAATATAGTCATCCAAAGAAATATCAAATTTAACGTTTGAAATTCAACTGCATTATCAAACTTAATTAGGTAGCTGATTTAGAGGTAATTTAGAAACGTTATGCAATGCGTTGAAATGCATGCAGAATTCAAATATCAAACTCATTATGAATTGATGCTAATAAGTTCGTTTATTTTTACGATGTTTCAAGAATAACTACACGTATACTGATAGAAATAAGGTCAACAATTTGACATCGAAACTTTACAATTATTATTGACTGCGACTTCGGGATACAAGAAATTGATTCAAATTTTGATACAAGATGGTTACATTTTAGATTGCTTTCAATTTACGTAAAATTTGTAAAAAATAAACAAGAAGATCATTTTTCTATGTATTGGAATTTTAAGCGGACAATCCAATGTCTTTACTTTTATTTATTTATTGTAAATTATAGACGCGTCGACAACTTAGGTCATTATCGTCTTGATTACATTAAATAACAACATACTTAAAACTAAATGACATCACAAAATATTCATGAGCAGAGGCAGGATTCGAACTCACTGGACCACACTGTCCTCTGTTGATATATGTATAATATACTGTGACTAGCTTTCCGCCTCCAACTTCGCCCGGGCATATTTCGCACACCAGCTTAGCTTAGAAAAGGCATGCTGGATCTCTGACATGTTTTACATTTTCGATTACTGTTCATAGCTCTTTTGCCTTAATAATATATAAGTCTATGTTACTCGGAAAGAAGTAGGCTTTTAAATAGTGAAGTAGTATTTAAAATCGGTTCAGTAGTTCCTGAGTCCTGACATACCCGTAACACACAAACATCCAAACTTTTTCTCTTTATAATATTAGTTCAAACAATATAAACAAAACTCATTAAATCAGAAATTATAAAATTTAGTTTAAAAACAAATAGTGAATTAAACAACAAGAGGCAGATTTTATGTCACTTGCAAATTAATATTTTCTAGCTGTTTCTTTGCACCCATAGAGTACTTATATAATTATCGGGTAAATAAGAAACCACAGATTTAACATGAAAATATAATTTTCCCAACGCCGCTATTGAAAATTCGATTTTCGCGGTACCTATTTAGCGGGTTAAAACTGAGAGTAGGAATGAAAATTTAGTTGTCGGTGTTCTCTGTTTTCTAACGTTGTTAATATTCGAAAACGTCAAAATGACGCATAACCCCACATAAATTTCACATAGATCTGACAGATCTAATATTTTTGTGGCTTTTTTGCGAATTGCACGCCCAAATTGCAGGTAGCTCAAATCAAATAGTCAATAATATGCAATTACTCGGAAAGAAACATAGCGTTTGCAACCAGTGTTTGCTGCCCGAGGTAATGCAATGTACTATTTCTTTATAACAATATAACAAATTGTAATAATCTGTGAACTATAAATACAATTTAACAACAGGTAGGCGGGGGCCAGACGGCAAATGCCTTTACTCTACACCTTTGTGGGTGGCTTGTCGGCTTCATGGATTCGGAAAATATGAAATGCTTGTGTAACATAATATACGGTAGGTATGTGCTTTATTAGAAGGTAAAACACGTTCATGCTTCATAAACAACAGAAAATTTTCTCCTTTTATTGCCATGCGTATGTAAACACAATATAAAAATAACTGTACGTTAAAAAGTGTAAAAAATAGATGTTCAAGAAGACCTTAAAATGCATTTATGCATTATTATTCATTACAACGATATATTTATACCTCCTATATTCATGGAATATGCATGAGAGATGTTACATGTAACATATGTACAAATGTACATTACAATAGTGTGCAAAATAAGTAATAATTTTTAGTAATTTACACAAGTCATAATTTTTTCACGTAAAAATGTCATGTGTATTAAAAAAAAACTATAAAAAATCTTGAAAAGACATTTGCTGAAAAGTTTTGAACTACATACAAATAGTGCGCGAGCCAGTCATGATTTTCATTCGTCATAGTGCTGATCATGATACACCGTTTGGGGGAGAACAAATAGAGGATACCGAGCACAGTTGTCTCTAAGTGGTTGCTATATCGCCGTCTGTCAGGGTGTCAAAGTTGCAAAACTATCACATTGCCAACGTTATATTGCTGATAAAAAATTTAAATCGCATTAAAAGTTTAACCTCCACAGACCACAAAAAGGCCGTCTGCCATGCCAAAGCGGTTGCTTTTTTTGTTATCAGTAATCGGAGACTCAAATACCGAATTTTTTTCTTCAGCTTCCGAACAGGTCCCCGACTACTGATTATAAAAAAAATACCGTCTGAAGTTTTGATTAGCTTGCTTTCTTCTCTTACGTACGTAGATTTTGTGACTTTTTTCACGATGCAGTTTTTTATTCGACGCTAAAAATAAAGTTTCGACACCAACTTTTACACCATACTGTATAAATATCATATATAGGTATTATTATTTTTATTGATCTATTTTTCTAAAGTTTTTGGTTTAGTGATCATACTTTCTCATATAACAATCTAATATCTTTTACTTCCTTTTTTTTAGAATTTTACATCAAGTGATTGTAAAATGATAGTAAATACCTAATATTACATTAAGTAAGAGTGAAAACTTCCTATCATTATAACGGAAGTTAAAAAAATATGTACATGTAATTTGAAAATGTATTAATTTAATATTATAAATTATATCGATACATTATTAATTAATATAATAAACATTTAAACATACTGATTACCGAATGTCCCAATTGACATTTCAACGTGATTTAAACAACTCTACAATGTTTTCAGTACGAGTAGTAGGCGAGCGCGCACGAGCCTTGGCAAGTGCGCAATTGCGAGTCACTTGAGTGCTGAAAACATTGCGCCTGACGAATAAATATTTAGCACACGTGTTAAAAATATTTAAAACATGGATGGTTTTAGAGCTTTATTGAATTAATGTCAAACATCTTAGATTCACTGGCAGCAGTACATCTCACACTAAAAACATTTGTCTTGATACAATTTTTATTTACTTCGTTACCATAATAACCATATTTCATTATAGCATCGAAAAGAGGTACATAATGGTTCAATATGTAATATAACGGGTTTTCAAGTGTTTTTCATTATAGCATCGAAAAGGCGTTAATAATGGATCATGACGTCACCAGTCGATAAACGGTCATTTAAGATCCGCTTTACAGACACGAAAAAACACTAAAAGCGTGCATGTGTTGAATAAAATCCATTGAAACATCTAACAATATTTTTCTGTTTAACTTTTCCAAACATATTTATATTTATTATAATTTGATAAATTATTTATTCATTTTTTTATTTTACAATCTTCAACTTGTTCTTTGAAATACGCTTGTAAATTGAGTATTCAGTATTCAGTTGTAGTATTTTTTCTTTTTATAAGTCTGTTAAATATGTGACCCAAATTTCTTAAATGTATTAGTTTGTGCAAGGCATTGTCGGATTTACACATTTCTAAAGTACAGGCCGCTGACTTTCGAAATAGTGAGAATTATATGCAAAAGCAAAAAGACCGAGTTCCTCGTTTAGTGGGTGAAAAAATTTTCGGTCCAGTGAGACAGTACATAGACATTCTAGAAGATTCTAAAATTAATCTTAAATCTACTTCTTTACATAGTCTGTCTGTCTGTCTGTTTAACCGCTAGCTCCTAAACCACGCAACGGATTTTGATGCGGTTTTCACCATCAGTTAGATAATTTTTCACGGAGGGTTTATATATATATAGTAAACGAGTATAGCAAGTGAGAAAGCAAACGAGCGAAGCGAGTGAGTAATGTAATTCCTAAACCACGCAACGGATTTTGATGCGGTTTTTACCATCAGTTAATCTTTCAAGGAAGGTTTATATATATAGCGAACGAGCGAAGTGAGTGAGTAGTGTATTGCAGCCGGGCTTTCTTAGCACCCGGGCGAAGCCGGACGGGGCCGCTAGTATAATTATATAGCATACTTTTATAGCACTGAATATTACTGAATTACCACGAAAACAATGGTAAAATGCAGTGCTGGAAGTATTTTTATTTTAAATTTGCTTTCAAAAGTTGAACTAGAAACCGAGAATAAATCTATATTATTCTTGAACATTTTTGTTTATCCACGTTGATGGGTCCCGTTTTAGACGGATAATTGGAACTCTACTATACATATTCTTATAGTTTTACTACATTGCAAGTGAAGTTAATACACCGGATTGGCCAACAAAAACGAAACGGCCGCGCTTTTGGTCAGTTATAATAAGTTAAAGATTTTGAAACGCTCGAACAGGTCGATTTTGCTTTCAAGGAAGACATCTTTTGCAATAAAATTTTTGCAAAAATCTTTTCAACCCTCTGCGCTATGAGCACAATCCTTAAAATTTTAATAAACATGATAGGGCAATTAGTGATACCTCATTTGAAAGGTTTTTTCATTCTAAACAAGGTGTTTTTTGTTTTTTTCAAATCTGTTTAATTTTAATCAAGTTATTTACATTTTTAATTCCACGAAGGCAATTTATTTTCTGATCAACAAAACATTTACAACTAAAATTCAAAACAAAGTAGGCTTATTTTTTTATCAAATAATTCAAAAAAATTTACTAACATCCAAAACTTTAATTTATTCAATAAATTGAATAAATAAAAAATGACCAAATTGACAGACATAAATTAATAGATATTATAAAAAATAATATACAACGTTTCGGCAAAAGATATAGGTATGCCCTTTTCAAGTATAAAAATTATTATATAAAATTAATTTATGTCTGTCAATTTGGTCATTAATTAATTCAATTATTATTACAGAGACGAAAAATCATTTACTTTATTCAATAAATGTTCAAATTGAGCTCCGCCAGCCTCCATACAAAAATACAAGTTATACTCAAAACGTTTGAGGAGTAACTTGGCGACATTTCTCGATAATTCTTTGTCTCAACTCTTCAAGAGATCTTGGTTTTAGTTGTAAACGTTTGCTTTGTTGATCAGAAAATAAATGCATTCATGGAATTAACAATGTAAATAACTTGACTAAAATTAAACAGATTTGAAAAAAAAACAGAAAGCACCTTGTCTAGAATGAAAAAACCTTTCAAATGAGGTATCACTAATTGCCCTATCATGTTGATTAAAATTTTAAGGGTTGTGCTCATAGTGCAGAGGGTTGAAAAGATTTTTGCAAAAATTTTATTGCAAAATATGTCCTCCTTGAAAGCAAAATCGACCTGTTCGAGCGTTTTTTCAAAATCTTATTTTAACTGACCAAAAGCGCGGCCGTTTCGTTTTCGTTGGCCCACCCTGTATATTTTACGTATTTAAATTGCAAAATATTTATAATTTCTCAATGGCAATAACTGAATCATTTTACAATTAGACAAATTAGAATATCCAAAATACAGCGCGACCTTTAAAAATAAAAACAAATGTGGAATGAAAGTTGTGCAACATTTTAATAAATTCACACTTCTGTTACGAGGTTAGAAGGTCCACACATAATTTATTTTCTGTGTTATAAATGCTGCTACGGTAACTCACTACGTATAATTTTCATTAAGGTGAAATCAGTTATAATATTAAGGCCTGATTTCATTGCTTTCACTAATTTCAATTTAACATCTGATAGTGTACATTGGTCAAATACCAAATTTAAGTGCAATTTAAAAGTGAGTGAAACATTTTAGAGATCACAAAAAGATATTTTGTTTGGCTCTAGTACGGCTGATAACTCATCCACCGTGAAAATGGACGTTTCGGGTTTGAGTCCCGACTGTGACATTGATTTATAAATTGAATTTTTCTATTTGACTATATACTCGCTGGCAATGTTTGACCCAAATTTAGATATTCCTCTAAACTTTAATAAAGATTAGTATACACAAGAGATCATATATTTTTGATGGGGTCCGTTTTAAAAATTGTCAAACTTTCGCGATCCGGAAAACTTTAATAGTTACTCAAAGATCAAGTCCTATACGCCTACACTAATGCAAAAAAGTTTTTCTTTCCTTTTGGTTATTTTACCGATTTACTAACAAAAATAAGACAATGCATTTGTTGGTAAATAAAACGCGACTGAAGTAAAATTTTGTAAAATTGAATTATATAATTTTTTCGTATTACCTATGAGGACCGCCAATGATACGTTTAGCTGAGATCTTAAACTATAAGAAAACATAATATGTTGCCGGGCTCCCGTGTGGTACTTTACATCTCCCTTTACCTTCATACCTCACCCCCACACAATTTTTGACAAAAACGGCTTTTACAGAAAATCTCCCAAATCAACATTAGTAGGTACTTGACATCGAAAATAAGCATGAGTGAGGAAAATTTTAAAATTCCTCCCCTAAGGGGGTGAAAAGGGGTTAATGTATTTTTACAGATTTAATTACTCTGTCAATACTATTGGCCTTGGAAACATGAAGATTTTTTAAAAAGGTGGTGAAAAGGGGTAAATGTATTTTTCGTTTTATTAATCATTCTGTCTATACTGGTCTTTGGAACATGAAATTTGGAGGATACATATTCCTTTTATAACGTAGGCACCCACTAAGAAAGGATATTTCAAAATTCCACCCCTATAAAGGATTTTTTACCCCATTTTACTCTTCTAAGGGTGAAATGTCGAAAAACCCTTTCTTAATGGGTGCATACGTTATAAAAGGAGTGTATTCTCCAAATATCATGTTTCAAAAACCAAGAATATGGACAGAGAATGATTAAATCGTTAAAATCTTATTTGCTTTTTTTCATCCCATTATAGTGGTGGAATTTTGAAAAAAACCTTTCTTAGTGGGTGTCTACGTTATAGAAGAAATGTATCTTCCAAATTTTATGTTTAAAAGTTTCTGCTACAGCCACTTCCTCAAAAAGAGGTGCGAGGGTGTAAAAAAAATATTGAACCATCATTTTTCCTGGCAACATTAATAATATGGATAATCGTGACCTCTAGAACCTATAGACTCCAGAATGCGATCCTAAAATTTTGCATAGAGGTCTCCCTAGGTATACGAAAAACATAGATAACCAAGTCAAAGCAAAATAAAATTTTAAGAAATTTTATTTATGTTTGTGTTCAATGTGAGAGAGATTTCATCATTTTCTCTGTTGTTTATCGCTATATATCTCTTCGAGGTCCGTAGGTAAGAAATGTGTCTGCAGTCCGGATACGGACCGCGGTCCACCTGCCACCAGTTGGTGGCCCTTGGTATAGACCATTGACCAGTCAGAAACTGTTCATTAAAATGTAAAAAAAGGCTGATGCTTTCCTTTCATATATCAAACTACACTGGGAGGTTATTTCAAGTAATCCCATTTTCAACATAATTCTCATCCTAATAATCAAAAACGTCAACAACAAAACTTACAACACAATAACATTAAAATTCGTTAATCAAAATATGATCTGCCTTATAAATCCAGCTGGTTAATGTGTTCTATGAAAGACTTCACTGAAAATTTTTATTTCAGTTGATTCTCTCTTAAAAAGATGTTTCTTTTATTTGTAAACGCCATACAAGGAGATACGAAGCTAGTACTGAAATCGAGCACTCCGTAGCTAAGGCCTGGCCATAGGGACTCGCGCCAGGGGCACAAACCCTCGAGAATGCAATCGGCGATGCGATTCGTAGCACTGAGTATAGAATTTAATTAATAATAACATTATTAAAATAAAGAAAATAAATAAATAATGAAATAAAGTTATTATTATTACAAAACGCGATAGTTTGCCGCCCAGAGCGAAAGAAAACGCTAAAATGCTAAATGATTACCTACTAAGACCAAGAAAAATTTTTAAGGGCGCGGAATTAAAATCTTGCCCTGGGTGCCGATAATCCTAGCGTCCCTAGCTACGATACTACTGTAAGAAACGATCCAATTTTAAATTAAACAGATCAACCGTATCCTTAGCAAAAATCTAGAATATATAATTTGTATTTAAACTAGGAAATAAGAAATACGCACTGAAATTAAAATGCTTCCACAATTATATATCTCGTCAGTGGCAAATTTAAAACATTTTTTTTTACCTAAAACTAAACATAATTCACTGCACTTTAATCACTCTTTTAACTTGTTTTTATTTCACATACAAACGCAAACAATACACAAAATTAAGATAAGAGAGAATTGCTTAAGGGCTTGACACCAATGCGAACGCGCGGAGAGAGTAGCCTAGCTGGGAGCTGTCATCTTTTCCACATCGCGAACTAATGCGTCCACACACACACGGTATATGTGTGTGTATTGTGTTGTTGGATCGGTGGAACAACAAAGAAACAACACAAATCTGCGCACGACCGACCCGCTGCATTGCAGCCGCAGAACTAAACTGACAGACAAAACTGACTGTCTTTCAAACGACGCGATTGTGACGTAGAATTCTGTGGTAGAGTCGAGTTTACACGTAAGTCCAAGTTTTAATTAGAAAGCAAGTCAAAGCAATAGAACAGATAATATACTGAAAAACATGATGAATGTCTTATAGTTCAGACAATTACTTGTCTGGAAGGTCATTTTGAGCTAAAAATAGTCACGTAAAGGTGTCTGGTTCAACGGTTCGACTATTTGCATTGATATAAAATAACTTGTAACATTCTACGCTTAAACTGTAATATCCAATAATGTAATTTGATTAAAAAAAATTGGGATATCAAAAGTAGAGAAAGCTGAAGAACATTTCGCCTTGGTATTCAAAACTTCGTTTTTCAAAACTTTACAATATGGCTGAGCCACCGAAATGCCTTGCTCTGAAGGATGTCTTCAAAATATTGTGAATGAACTATCTTTGCGGCATGAAACATGTAACCGGATTGACAAATATTTTACTTTTATGAGAGTTAAAAGTGGGAGAACATCTCAGGATTGTCAAAGTAAAAACGAAACAGCTTGGTATTAATTCATTTAATGATGTCATTAAGTTTCCAAGTCATTTTTATACTACTGATTCCAGAAAAAGACTTTGGGAATTTTTACAGCTTTAACTCTGATGAGATTTTAATTTTTAAACTTTTTTAGAGAGGTTTTCTTGGATTCTTTGGCAGAAATAACTAGTGAAATAACCATCATAATAACGATACCTGAACAACAGCTGGTGTTGGCTTAGTGAATGGTATTTGTTGGCATTTACGCCTTGGGCAGGGTCTCAATGGACTGCAAGCTAATCTTTGTCTTCATAATAATATATTATGCATTTCAATACAATGTGCAGTGTGCACACCTCTGTTTGTATTATTATGCATACATACTTTGGTGATTCAAAAATAGTTCCCGTTTCAAAAAAAGGATCGAACTTTTTGACAAATATTTTCTGTAATAAATAGCCTCTGTAAGGAAAAGCCTGAGGAGAATTTGAAAAATGTTGGGTTATTCTTAACGAAAGAAAATTTGGTAAATGACTGCTATAGTTTTAAAAGAAATCTGTGGAACCATTTAGTGTAAGGGTTGTTGAAACGTTTTTATCAAATGAGTTAATTACATTACAATTACAAATGGGTTAATTACATTTAGCATCAATGCATATTTAAAAAAAAGCCGCCGACCGCTAGGGTTATCTGGGCTCAATACCAAATTATATTTTCATTTGTTATTTAATAAGTATACTTGAGAATAGCCGAACGTGTAGCGATTCCGTTGTTTATATGATATTTCTATGGCAGTTCTCAGGTCCCAATAGACCTTTTCACCAGTAGTTACGCGCCTTTCAAAAGTTTCGTACGCTTTTCGTACTCTTTTTGACGCAATGACTAGGTTAGAACCGTTTTTCAATGTTAATTTAGATGAAAATGTTACTGACGGCGCTAAATTAGTGCACAAAACAGTGGAAGAACATACTTGTGCTAAATTGGGACGGTGGTTGAAGTGCCACAGCCGGAAAACTGGTGGAAGTAAACGAAAATTGATTGAAAGGTTAGAATCCTACATGTCATAAATTGTTTATTATAAAAAGTTTATCTTTAAAAGTACTCAAATATTTTTCTAGGGTGCTGTACCACTTCTTTAAATAATATATCTTATTTAATTACTATTTACTTTTTTCAAAATGAATCACTTGCCATCTGTCAATATGACAAGTCTTTGAAAAACATGGCGGAATTGGGCACATGCGTAGACAAAATGTTCGTCGATGAAAAGGTCTATTTGAGAACTGGAATTTAGTTCATTTTTTTTTATTTAGAAACAAAAAAATACAGAGAAAAAACAATGACAAATGAATATAAATATGAATAATTTATTGGTGCTAAGCACAAATAACCCTGGCTGTTGGTGGCCTTAAGAAAAAAAATCTGGCTGACTTAGAAATTTAAATGAATTTCGAATGATTTTAACCATAATTTAAGGCAATAATAAATAACAAGTAACAACAATATAGATGGAAGTTCGGTGTATAATATAATAATAAATATTAACTTATTTTACAGAGAAATTGAAGACTGCAATGAATGAACTCGAAACATGCTTTCTTTTTCCGATTATATAGCCTCAGGATATTTGATATAATCAATTCACGTCTACATATTGTGTAGTTGATTAGAAACCGATTCTTCTGCTAATTTCCTTCCCATAAATATATTTGCAACATCAATGATTCTGCCGTTTTATTCATGGTAGGAGCAACTCAACGCTTTAATAGAAATTTGAGATCTAAACAAAATTCAAAATATTTCTAAACATATAAAAACTGCCTTAGCTTAATGATTGCACGGTGTTAGTAACAAAAACTCTGACCATCATTATGCCATCATCCAAATAACATTAATTGATCGTTAATGTTATAAGTACAAATACCTTGACATTTAAACAATTAAATAAAAAAGCATACAATAAAAAGTGCTTCTTAGTTTGTTATATTTCGTTTATATTCAGTACACATCACAATATTTTAGACTTCAAAAAGTATTGTGATTTCATGTAAATAATAGTAGTTTATACATCTATTTTAAGTTAAGACGCGAGGTGTGAGTTTGACACGCGAGTCGCAGGCGAGAATCCCAACACACCGAGCGTCTTACTTAATTTTACGAGATGTATATACATTATTTTTTAACACATATTTGAAATGAACAGAATTCAACTTTAGAGCTTTATTGAATTAATGTCAAACACTGTAGATTCACTGACAGCACTACATATACTAAAAATATTGACCTTGACACAATATTTATTTACTTTGTTACTATAGTAACCATATTTCTATATTTCCCGTATGGCATAAAAAATTGCATTATTGTACGCGTGCGACATATATTATTTTAAGCAGCAGACTAGAGGCACGGAATGTTGTACATTTCAAATATGTTACAAAAAAATAATTACTCCATTATGAAATGTTTGGCTACAAAAACACAGAATTCATATTCGGTTTTGTTTAAATTCAAACAAATTGGATTCTGCTACTTTAAATGCATAAAAATAGATGAAACGTTTTAATAAATAAAATTATATTTGCATATTTCAAAGAGGTACAAAATATCAATGTAAAAATATTTTTTAACTGTCTGAATGACAACCCCCTGTTAGCATAAAGAAATTTAGCCTAAAACCTTCCCACATACTTTATCCCGGTATTCGTGGAAAACCATGTGTCATCGATGCCCGTTCGCGCGGTTGATAGCACTAGAGTTCTCCCACTGGAGCAACAAACATATAATTTTCATTTTTATATACTTATTAGTAGGAATGTGTTCAACTGCACAACGACATGTAATTGAATAATTATCGGCAAATAATTGATGATTTATAAATTATTAATTCCTGTCTATATTTAAACCGTAAAATGCAGAAAGTGCAACGGACAATTTCAATGAAAGTGCATTAAAAATTTCTTCGTAATTAGATTAACTCTGCGTGGTTTTTTCGCTCCAGAGATTATTCATAGAAATACATTATTGATCTATTTATCTCGTTAATTAGATAAATTAATTGTTTGTTGTGTCTATTAAAAAGTAGAACATGAAGTTTATTTATTGATGGAGTTTTAAATAGTATTAATTAAAATTACAGTATTGTAAATTCCTATTCGGTTTTGAACCCTAGAATTTTTTTGGTTTATATAAGATAATAATCTTGATACATGAACCAAATGCTACGTCAATACACTTAAAAATTAAAAATATTTATAAAAGAGATATCTTTATTTATATTTTCAATTTCAAGACGTAATTCGTTTTTATTTTTCGATAACGTAATATCATGTTTGCTGTTTTTTTTGCGAAAATTTGATTTAATGCAGCACGAATCGATCTAATTTAAAATTTGAAAAGTTTGTGGGAATGACGACCACAATTATTATAAATTACAACGAAATCTCACTACCCTGGCGCCTCCCGTTCTAGGGCATGGCAGAATTACCAGAAATGCTGGATTACTGAACAGATGTAGGAAAGCATTCGCCGAACTATCGGCGCCGAATTCTCTTAAACGCTGAATTATACAGTAGGTAGCTAATTCAATTAGGAAGCTGGAGAAAAATCCGAATTGCTGGCAGTGACGGCCGAATTGGTCAGATACTGTATTTCATTCTATAACTTTTCCAACGTTTCGAAAAATCTCATACAAAATGGAAATATTTTTTTTGAAATATTGACAAAATTCCAGAATAGAGTACCTACATACGATAATTGATAATTATAATTTTCATTTGTACAAACTTTTTTAGATAAGATTTAGTGATCAAAATCCCTAGGAGTTTCTTCTTGGACGCTAACGTGATGAATTCTGAATTCCATGATAAACACTGAATGCAAAATAAATTACGACATTTTTTTTTCGATAAATTATGAAACGGCTTTAGATCCTAAAGCCGTATGTTTTGTAATATTGTCGAAAAAATATCTACTTTCAAAGTAGATTTAACGTAGTACCAGAAGCCGAGCATAATAAGAGATTAAAAAAAAACGACATTTGTCAGAATATCGTTGCTTGCATGACTTTATTAAAATCATGCACGCTTTCTGGTAAATTGAATCTACCTCAACAGCAGATATAACATTGAAAGCCTGTATACTAAATAATTAATCTACTTTGAAACCCAGCCACAGTCTATTAGAAATCGACAGTTCCCAGGTTTTAATTTGGGAACTGGTCCAAAGTATAATCAACTGGATTTTCGGTTTATTACTAAATAATAATGCAATGAACTTATGAACTGGTGGCCTTATTCACTCCGGCAGTACAATGAGTTAATTCAAACCCAGTCATAATAAAATATACCACAATTATCATTCATAACACCTAATATCTCCTTAAGTTTGTGTCATCATCCATTATGGCTCCGTAACGCAAAGTGGACATCAGTAATGGTTTATGAGTAATGAGTCCGCCATGCATGGAACATACGCAATGTGTAACCAACACAACAGTCAAAAATGCATTAGTATATTATAATATAATAATCACTCTATTACGTCACTAACATTTCATACCTATATAAAAATATTATAATGAGTATGTAAATGACAATAGTATGTAAGTATGCTTTCTCAAACATCTGCATTTTAGTAATATTCGATATTAATAGAGGAAGTAATCCTTATATAATATTTACTAGTTTTTGCTTGCGTGAACGTCGATATATACCTCACAGGTTAGCGTTAGTTTTGGTTTTGAGGGGAACCTTATATTACCTCTCAAACACTACGTTCTAAATTAACCTCAAACATCTCACTGGGATTTAGTGAACTCCACTTCAATCGTCTGTTACTTCTTCCAAATTTTTTTTTCAGAAGTCTTAAAAAAGAACAATTAATACCTAAATTTCTTTAATTTTCTCCGTTTGTTTCGCGCGCTGATTTACATATTAACTTCCCATTTGAAGTTATTGTAATGAGTCCGAAAATCGAAATCAAAATGTAAAACAAATTTTATGTTTCAAGGTCACTACACTATTTTTACACTATTTTTGAAAAGATGTCTGTGTGTGTGTGTACTTATGTGATCATTTCTTTCTAAGACGAAATCTCGAGAATGAAAAATGATATCGACTACGTTAGGATGCCAATCGACGCGTATTAATGTAAATATGATCTTAAAGAAGTTTTTTCAAAATCGGTTCAGCCGTTCTTTTTTATTAACCAAATAGACTCCAGAGAAGTAGATTTTACACAATATCTCGTGAAAAAAAAATTATATCGACTTCGTAAGGGTGTCAATCGAGATGTGTTAACGTCATTTTGATCAGAAATAAATTTTATCAAAATCGGTCCAACCGTTTTTTTGTTTAAAGAAAAAGACTGCCAAAAGTGAATAAAAAATGATATCGACTTCGCAAGGGTGCAAATAGAAGCATATTAACATCAACAAGACCCGAAAGAAATTTTACCAAAATCGGTCCAGCCGTTTTTTAAATTTATTGTTAAAAATAAATAATAATTATGTTTTAATGAATAAAATGATTACTTTTCTGAGTAATTTCTAATTTAATTATTAATATTCATCAAACTGGGAAGTTCGTCGTGTGAACCTCAAGGGTTGCACTTGCGACATGTGAGTCCGAATTAAAAGTAACTTTAGTCCTAATAAACGACCCCCCTCACGG
Source organism: Mongoloraphidia duomilia (assembly GCA_039654895.1). NCBI lineage: Eukaryota > Metazoa > Arthropoda > Insecta > Raphidioptera > Raphidiidae > Mongoloraphidia > Mongoloraphidia duomilia. The sequence goes on along the minus strand of CM077521.1, from coordinate 32,911,364 downwards.
CTGGTTTAATTTTAAATTTACACAGGTGCCACATTGACAATAATGTATTTTTACCCAACTACGAAAAATGGAGGGTATAATTGTAACAATATATTGAAATAAGTACATCGAAATGTTGAATATTTTAACAAGTAAATAAGTTGAAGTCTACAGGTGGAATTCCAATCACGAAAAGTAATCACCAATTTTCACGACATTTTTCGCAAAAATCGATGTTTCGTTAACATGAAGTAAAACGTTTGTTCAAGTCTTTCAAAAATCTTCTCAAATAAAGAATGAGAAATAAAACTGGGGGAAATAGAATAAGTTTTAGGGTCCACTAGGGATCTCAGTGTGGTGTTTGAGGGTTAAACAATCATTTTTATTTTGTTTATATTACACAATGAAAATGTAACTGTAAAATATAAATTAATGTATTTCAAATAATATACAGGGTGTATCACAGAAAACCGAACATAGGGAAAACTCCATTGTGCAAATTAGTTAGGATCAACGATTACTTTGGCCACATATGAGAATGGGTACCATGGTAACGCTGACTAACCATTATTTAATAACAATAATAGCTAATAATTAATAATTAGAAAAATCAGTTAAAATAAATTCTTCAATATTAAATGAATTTATTTTTATTAATGAAACAATTTTTTATTAAGAAAATATTTTTTTAACTAATAATTAAACAAAACAAACAGTTAAAATAAAAAATTAAAGCAAATGTTCAAATAAACCTCCATTTTGAATTAAGCAGTGGCTTAATCGGTTATAAAAACTTTGTCTCACTTTATCTAACATTACAGGAGTCATATTGAAACATACTTCGACGATTTTGTCTTTAAGTTCATTCAGATTTTGTCAAATGAACAGCAATATGCATTTGTTACTGTATACGTACACCATGGTAACGACCTCTGAATAGAGGGCAAAGCAATCTCTGATCTTAACTAATTTGTACTGTGTACTTTTCCCTATGTTCGGTTTTCTGTGATACACCCTGTATACCATTTACAGTTTTGGACAGCAAATTCGTATCTATCTAGAACGGAAATAAACTTTATAAAATAAAATGATCTAAAAAAACTCGAAAAAGAATACATTTAACTCAATCAGTTATCTATCGTGTTCGCAATACGATGACCCCTGAGAGTTCACTGTATTACAAATCAATGAGAAAACTATAAAACCACTGACCCAATTATTGACGTCCGAGACAATAAATATTACAAAGTACTTGTGATGGAAAAAGACACAGCCGATAAATAAAAAGCAGAATAATCGCTGAATTGAATTGAATTGTGAATTATAGACGCTCGACAACAAGGGTCATTAGCGTCTGTTAGAATAATCGCTGACAACTAACAGAGCCGGCCTTATATTTTAATGTAAGTATGGTTTGCGGGTATATTTTGCCCGCAGATTTTCTCGCGTTGATATTGGTTCCAAATTAGGGAACTCCATCTTAACTCGAACGTAGCCTGGTAAACAATAACAATAAACATACGTTAAATGTGTTATTATTATTACCGAATTATTACTTTACCTACTGTTAAAAAAATAAATCATTAAAAAAAACCCGACTTAAAATATAGAAACAAGATCAATTAATGATAACATGCAGTCGGAGGCATCAGATATTTCTGTTCAACTTGTTACTACGCATGTATGCCTTCGACTGCATATGCTATCATTCAAACTTGTTTCCATCTTTTGTTCGATTTTTACGCAGACGGGTTTTTTGTTTTTTTAAATAATTTATTTTTATTTCCAATTCCTTATAGTTGAATCTACTCATCAAGCCTTTTCATTTGATACCCCATACAAAAGGTTTTACCGATTTTTTGCGTATTTACCAAATGGCGTCTATAGCGTCCGCCATATTGAATTTTCCGTGACGTAATATAGCTTATTTGAAATCTTCTCAACGAAACCTTTCTTTTGATATCCATATCGATGTATTTTGAAGGAAAATTATTTTTGCCTTCTGACAAAATGGCGTCTAGAGTCCGCCATATTGAATTTTCCGTGACTTCATATACCCAGTCGCACTTGTGAGACTATGAAGAATCTATAGACACCTCATTTTTCAAAATCCGTCAAGCCGTTTAGGCTATAAAAGGCGCCGATCAAAATGCAAAAATACATACATACATACAAACATACACCCGAAAAACATTACTCTTCGGCAGTCGGGTAAAAATACAACTTCTTCAATCGATAAAAACAGATCGTGTGTATCTACATAATATCGTCATTATAAAGTGTGAAAAACAATTGACGTAAATTAAAAATTATAATTCCCATGACGACACAGGCAAATAATGACATGAATGGGGTCTATTCTTAGAATTACAATGTAAATAAAACAATAAAAAGCTAATTGTACAAACATTATCTAGCCATCCATTCATTCGACTGATCTATGTCATGGCCGTTTCCTGAGGGAAAATCAGCAAGTAATAAAACAAAACTATTTCAATTATGCTAGTGCATAAAAATGGTAAATAAGAATAACTTCTGAACTGAATTGTTTATTTAAATAAAAATGCAATTATTTTACATTATGCAAAAACTGCTGGACCGATTTTGATTTATAATGAGTGTACCCAACTGCTAGGAGAAACAGAGGTACTTAAAATAATACCAAAAGTTCATTAGGACATATTGATACAGGGTGTTCAAAGTAGGTAATAACACATTTAAAATTTAGACAGATTGCTGGGACGGTTATTTTGAATAAAAAAAGGCTGTATGAAGAACGGTGCCATTTGTTTAGTTACGAAACTACGAAACTTCAAATCTTTCTTGCTGTTACAAAAAAATGTATAACGTTGTATAAAAAATCCATAGAACGTCAATGCTGCTGAATTTTGCTATTTTTTTGCAAATCTACAATTTAAGATCTTTCATCATAAGAGTAGGTACTTTTCTACGACGTGGACGCCAAAAATCCTAATATTCCAGTTCAACAGTCGACACTCACAAATTTACATAAATTATATGCGTATACTAGCCGTCACCCGTGGCTTCGCCCACGTGTATTTCGATTTGATTTATTATCCCCCTCCTCGAGAAATTCTCCTCCTGGAAAGCGAAGCCGGGCTGGTGGTGTTTATTCGCTCGAATTTTATTAATACATAACTCACTCGCTTCACTCGTTCGCTCGAATTTTATTAACACATTACTCACTCGCTTCGCTCGTTCGCTTGAATATTATTAATATATTACTCACTCGCTTCGCTCGTTCGCTCGAATTTTATTAATACATTTTTGCTCACCTATAACGTTATATAAGGAACTCCTGTGCAAAATTTCATGCTTTTAACTTCCAAAATGATGAACTTCCATACAAATTTTCATCCCTTATTTAACCCCCTTAAGGGATGATTTTTCAAAAATCCTTTCTTATTACTCATCTACGATATATAAGGAACTCCTGTGCAAAATTTCATGCTTCTAGCTTCAAAAATGGCAAACTTCCATTCAATCTTTCATCCCCTAGTGAACCCCCTTAGGGGATGAATTTTCAAAAATACTTTCTTATAGCTCACCTACGTTATATAAGGAACTCCTGTGCAAAATGTCATGCTTCTAACTTCAAAAATGACGAACTTCCATAAAAACTTTCATCCCATTTTTAACCCCCTTAGGGGATGAATTTTCAAAAAAACATTTCTTAGTGCTCACCTACGTTATATAAGAAACTCCTGTGCAAAATTTCATGCTTCTAACTTCAAATATGAAAAACATCCTTTTATCGCCTATTTAACCCCCTTAATTGATGAATTTTCAAAAATCCTCTCTTAGTGGGTGCCTACGTCACAAAAGGAACCTACTGTCCAAATTTCAACTTTATATCTTCAGCGGTTTGACCTGGGCGTTGTCTGTCAGTCAGTCAGTAACGGAACTGTTTTATATATATAGACTGTGGATTTGTACTCAGTTCCAGCCGTTATAATTCCATTCCGTCGTTAGATTTTGTATACAGCAAGCAATCAAACCATCTCTTCCTGTGTAAACGTAAAATCATTTAAAGTGATGGCAATCACCACAATAACTATACGCATCATGGAACAAAATAATAATAACCTCTTCCGGATGTTAATGCGTCCCCTAACGTCACTTACCCGCACCGGAAGTTATGGGTTCGATCACTGCTGAATGTGCTTAACCTGCCGTCCACCACGAACGAAGTTGTGTTGTATCAAGCAGAATGAGATCCGTTTACAAAAGCAGGTAAGGAGGTAATTCCCGGGGAAATATGTGTACACTTTTGTTGAAAATTCTTCAACCGTTTTTGCCTAAAAATGTATAATCTTTTCGAGGTTTTTTCTTTGAAGGCAAATTCCATTTTCCTCTGCTTAATATAACACAGCGTAAGAAGTCGGTTAAAAAGTTTGTAGAAGTGAATCTATTGGCAAGCGACTAAACTACGTATTGTAAAGCCACTGAAAAGTAAATAATAAAAAACTTTTTAACAAAAAAAATCCCTTCAAAAGAGCTACTAAAAAGTGGAAAATAATAAAACTTTGAGGTCTACGCCAATTTAATAAAATATGTAGTCGGTTAAAAAGAAGATACTTATTAATCACTATAAAAGTGATTAATATCTTCTTTTTATTAAATTGACGCAGACCTCAAAGTTTTATTATTTTCCTCTTTTTAGTGGCTTTTTTGAAGGAGGTTTTTTTTTTGTTAAAAAGTTTTAATTTTTACGTAGGTACATCGATTTCGCTTAAAAATTCTCTCGCAATAATATATCGATTTTCAACAAAATTGTGAATTTTTTGAGAGCTCAGAAATGTAATTTAGTGCTATTTTATGTACTATAAAGTCAACAATTTCGTGCGATTGTTTGAATAATTACTTACTAAAATATAGGTACTTACTGTCATTTCAAAGCAAAAATTTAAATTTATATACAAGCCCGAATCAAATATTGTCAGCACACAACTAACATGTAACAATTAGTAACATAACTGGTAATATATTGTGTCAAAGGAATCACACGCCGTTACTCACTTTTATTAAAGTCAGCCTAACTACTGAACCGATTGACGTAAAATTTATATGGGATCAACTTCGAGGTATACCCTATCCAATAAAACAAGAATCATTAAAATCGGCTTACTCTGTAAACAGTTATGCGTGGTCATACATAAAATTGAATAATAAAAAAAATATAATATACGCGTTGACTTGAGAACCTCCCTCCTTTTTTTTGAAGTCGGTTATAAATGAATTAAGAGACGAATGTCGGTTAACTAAAGTTGTAACTTAAACTGGAGTTCGGTTAGTAACACATCCTAGCCCCGTATTTCCAGTAAGCTTTAGTTATAAATTATAATCATAATACGAATTTATATAAATATATGTCACTGAACACTCACTAAGAATAAGGGATTAGGGACACCGCTATCCGGTGTATTTTCATAATCATAGAAAACAGATGTATTGCATATTCACACATTTTATGTATCATGCTCTATATATAACTTATTTGTCATTATATGAGAAGACCGTAGTTGAAAATAAATTATTTATTTTGGCTGTTGTCAGTAAGTTCAATGCTTTTGTTAGAAAATTCTGTATACTTGAGAGGTTCTCAAAATTTTACAGAACATTGTACTGCGTTTACGTTGACGATAATAACTGTGGTCAAAAGGCATAAACGCTTATATTATCGAATATGTGGTAAAAACGATTAATGGTGAATTATTAATCTACTTCATTTTTATAAGTACAACTTTAAATAAATAAAACACTTTTTATAGAATTATTAACTTGCGTATATTGATGTTTTTCTCAAATGTAAATCAACTAATTTAATTATGTTTTTATAACTTTCAGTTTTCCCACGTAGCTAAAGAATAGTAGATTGTATATCTAGTGGCGTAATGAGGTACGTTACTCACGAGTAGTGGCAGCATGTTAAAACGAGCGCCAGCGAGTTATCGCGAGTCATAATATCATTGCGCACGAGTTATAATATATGGTATTTTCTGTTCTACCCACTATAAAATAGCTGCTTTTGTCTTCATTTTCTGCAGTATATTGTCAAAATTTTTGATAATTCATTTGAGTAGCAAACTTCACTTATAATTTCTAATAGTGGGCTACGAGTTGCAGTCGCCCGCATAACTGAATATAATATACTATTGGATTGGTTAGCGTGCCTATTACTTTCCCGCACACCGGCCTGTAAAAGGTCACTTTACATAAGCATGACGTAAAGCAGCTATTTTATAAGGTGTAGGACAAAAAATAATGTAGTGTTACCAGCGCTGGATATACACTAGGGGCTAGTGCCTAGGGCGGCAAATTTTCAGGGGCGGCAACATTTGGGACATGAAAACATTAATGAATTAAAATAAATAAAATACTTTTTCTCATTATTAAGAATGTGTGTAAAATTAAGAACACTGCAGTTTTATTTACAAAATTGTGAAAAAAACTTCAGTATGGGGCGTCACTCAGGGTAAATCCGGCCCTGAGTACATTTGAGAAATAGCGAAATAATTCAGTAGATATATATTTTTTGATTCCTATATAAATCAATAATCCAGACCTCAATTTTTCCCCACAATAGGTATCACATATTTATTTAAGGTTCTAACATTTTAGAAATAAGTTATTATTAATCAACAATGTTACCTACTATTATAATTAAAATTTAGAAATTCGATCAGATCAGTGATGGATAAATGAATACACTGCAAGATTCTGGTCAATCCACTTTCTATAATTCAATGAGTAAAAGTGTCTGAGAATATTTTTTTATTACTTAAGTATATTAGCAAATTATCGCCGTAAAAATAAGTTAAACAAGCCGTGAGGTGGGTCGTTTATTAGGACTAAAGTGCGACCCTTGAGGTCCACACGACGAACTTCCCAGTTTGATAAATATTTAATAATAATAATTAAATTAGATATTACACAGAAAAGTAATCATTTTAATCATTAAAACATCAATAATTAAAAAAAAAAAAAAAAAAAAACGGCTGAACCGATTTTTATAAAATTTATGTCGGATCAAAATGACGTTAACACGCCTCGATTGACACCCTTACGAAGTCGATATAATTTTTTATTCGCGAGATATTGTGTAAAATCTACTTTTTTGGAGGTTATTTGGTTAAGAAAAAAGAACGGCTGAACCGATTTTAAAAAAATTCCTTTCAGATCATATTTACGTTAATACGCGTCGATTGGCACCCCAACGTAGTCGATATCATTTTTCGTTCTCGAGATTTCGTCTTAGAAAGAAATGGACACATACATACGTACGTACGTACGTACGTACATACGTACACACACACACACACACACACACAGACATCTTTCTAAAAGTAGTGTAAAAATAGTGTAGTGACCTTGAAACATAAAAATTTTTTTTCCTTTTTGATTTCGATTTTCGGACCCATTACAATAACTTCCAATGGGAAGTTAAAAAAAGATCATTGCAGGTCATCTGACTTTAAAGACAATATTTAGTAGTTATAGGTATGATAGTATACCTACAAATCTTCTTAAGTAAGGTATCTACACGGCAAAACTAAATAACCAGCTAAATCCTGTAGGTACGCATATTAAGCGCTTTCATGCGTAATTATAGCTCCCACATATGGAACTATACAAGGACCTTTCCTTTAAAAACATGTTTTCAGCTGCGAACTACTTAAAATCCTTCGTGTGCCATTGGTGACACGCGCAGGTAAGTTTTAGCTTTTTAGTTTGATTTGCAGTGTTATTATTGCACTCTTAATTATTTGATAACATAATAACTCGGAGAAAGAATTAAACAGCAAATAACCCCAATTATTGTTTATTTTAAAATGATTTAGTACATTGTTTCCTAATCTGTGGTCCGCGGACCCCTGGGGGTCCGCGAGCATATGTTTGGTGGTCCGCGGTCCCATACGCATCTATCTTACTTAGAGCATTAACAAAAATAAATAAATTACCTACGCCAAACATCTCGTAATTATTAGTTGCAAAAAAGCAGCACCAACCTTCTCATTAATCTTTTTCTACGAAAAAGTTTGTTTTTTGTTTTTTAATTTAATGAAGGAATACTAAAATATAATATTGTCCGAAAATTGCACCTTTTTTTCACTCAGGGGTCCTTGGCATTATGTTTGATTTCCTTGGGGGTCCGCGGCTGAAAAAGATTAGGAACCGCTGATATTTTAGTATACTTGAGCGTTTAAGTCAGGCTCACCTAAAAATGTTACCTTATGTGCCTGCCAGTAACCGTAGTCATCCCTAGTTTAGTCAGAGCTATATTCAATCTAACCTTGTGATTTCTGACTTTAAAGCTACTAACTGTGCCTACCCTGTACCCATCTTTAACGGAACGAAGTCTATAGATGAATTCTATATTTGAAAAAAAAATGACAAAACAAACTAGAACTGGTAACTCTACAGAATATACAGAGCAATACGGTAAATTTATTTTCTTTATCAAAAGCAATCAAGTGGAAGCTGCTGAAAGTTCTTGAAGAAAAAATGCCGTGTTTTTTTACGTTATACTTATAGGTAGATATCGAAGAAAAATGTTGATGAATGTAATTTGTCATCTTCAAAATGTAGAAAGTGTATTTTTAAATATTAACAAAGAAAGAGTAATTGTAAGTTTGGAAACCAAAGGTCATGACATGACGATCGTTAAAAAATACGTGTTAGAATTTTCTAATGTGTACAAAATTTCACCAGCGCATCTAGGCATTTAAAATAACACGTTTAAAATTAGTGTTCTAAATTTCTAGACAAAAATACGGAAGCATTTGACGAACATTTCAAACTTATTTAAAAACTTTCTGTGAGTATTTTTAACTTCCCACTGGAAGTTATTGTAATGGGTCCGAAAATCGAAATCAAAAAGAAAAAAAAATTTTAATGTTTCAAGGTCACTACACTATTTTTACACTACTTTTAGAAAGATGTCTGTGTGTGTGTGTGTGTGTGTGTACGTACGTACGTACGTACGTATGTGTCCATTTCTTTCAAAGACGAAATCTCGAGAATGAAAAATGATATCGACTACGTTAGGGTGCCAATCGACGCGTATTAACGTAAATATGATCTGAAAGAAATTTTTTCAAAATCGGTTCAGCCGTTCTTTTTTCTTAACCAAATAACCTCCAAAAAAGTAGATTTTTCACAATATCTCGCGAATAAAAAATTATATCGACTTCGTAAGGGTGTCAATCGAGGCGTGTTAACGTCATTTTGATCCGACATAAATTTTATAAAAATCGGTTCAGCAGTTTTTTTTTTTTTTTTTTAATTATTGATGTTTTAATGATTAAAATGATTACTTTTCTGTGTAATATCTAATTTAATTATTATTATTAAATATTTATCAAACTGGGAAGTTCGTCGTGTGGACCTCAAGGGTCGCACTTTAGTCCTAATAAACGACCCACCTCACGGCTTGTTTTCCAGTGTTTACGTACAATATTAAATTTTTAAACTCATACCTAAGTTGACCCCAATGCGAATCTACCTTTTTACTGAATTTTTTAATTTTCATATTTTTAATGGAACTAAGTAGGTATATAAAACATAATAATTATTTGTTGTTTAAATACTTGAACAATAATTATAATAATACTATAAAAGTGATATGCAACCAAAAGATGAACAAAAAAATTACAAAATTGCAGAAACTAGAACACACATTCTTAAAAAAATGCATTAATCAAGCTTTACTAAGCAAATTCAACAAACGGGGGTTTGCCTTTTCACCACACATTGTATCCTGATTTATGAATGATAATTACTGACTATACTTTCCAATAAACTATAAGAGTATGTAAATAGAAAAAAAATTCTGTTAGATTTCTAAGATGAATTAAAATAAACATACAATGACTAGAATATTAATGTCTTGTTTGATTTTATTCTTTATAATAAGTTATAAGGATGAACTTCTTATACTTTGTCATAAAACTGTAAAAACAATGGAAATCCCATATTCTTTGAAGCGTCTCATGTTTATTTATAATTCTTGCAATTTTCAGTATTTTTCGCACAACAATAGAACAAAAAACAAGAAATATTTGGCAGTGTTTCAATTTGGAAGATATACAGGGTATTTTATTTTTAATGGGTGATGCTAAAACAAGACCATTAGTATTATTAAAACACCTAAGTAAAAGTTGTGTGATAATTTTTTTGCACTTCCTTATAATTATTAGCATCATGTATGAATTTAGATAATCATTTTCCTCTCTTATCATAAAACTTTTACTAAGGTGTTTTAACACTAACCGTCTTCTTTTGACCTATTGGTACTATCATCCATTAAAAATAAAATAAGTAGATCGAAAACACCCTGTATAATATGTACTTCAAAACAAAACTGTCTGCTCTCACTCTCTATATAGGTATGTATATACGTATAAGTGGTATTAAATACATATCATCGACTATTACTAGAAACAATTAAATAAAAATTATTATCAGTACATCACACGAATTTGATTTCCAAGGCACTAAATAATTCCTATCATTTCTTACATAAGAACAACGAGTCTGTATATGTCGTAAATTATATAATATTACAAAATTATTAGTGTTCTAAATATAATTTTTTTAATAGTAGGTATCCACTACCTTGTTAATTGTTATGATAACTTTTAAATTATTACAAACTGTCCAGAGCCTGTCAGTAAGAAAAACGCATATCTACGTCACCGTCAATTTTTGAGAACAGAAAATATGAAAACTCGACCGTATCAAATCTACTCAGATTCTTAATTCTCAAAAATCATGTACCCAGTACGTAACATGGTGGATAGATACAGGGCCGGCTCGGGGCCCGCCTTAGCGAGTCTAACGAGATTTTTCTTTATAGATATAACATGTAGAGAATTTATAGTACCTACCTAATAATGTTTTAAGTAGGTATATGACAAAGAAGGGTGGGATTTGAACACACGTTTAATATCAAACTTTGGTGCCCCAAATAGAAAAGTTCTGTATTCAGGAATGTGTTTGCCTAATGAAAAAAGGGGACTTGTCTGGAGCAGCAGACTTTAAAGGGCGACACAATTTAATAAACTATAATGTTTTAAATATCAGAAAACAGAACTGAAAGTGGGGCGGCAAATCGCTTTTGCCTATGGTACAAATTTTACAAATACATTCCTGTAATTGCATCTCTAGACTTCTTTCAAATGAAAATTGAACGTATAAATTATAAAATTACTCTCCTAATATTTTACTATGGTTGCAAAAAATCGATTGTTGCTCCATCCTTGATTTTTTTTGTCCTTGTCAGTCGCAATGCGAAATGTACAGCTGTTAGTGGTATTTGTTGCAATATAAAATTGCATAATGAAAATGTAATTAGAAAGTAAGGTCATTAATAGCACGTATTTGTTTACACATATTTTATTTTTACGTTAGTTAAATACTCGTATAATTATGCGCGCTTGTACCATCTGTCGGAGAAGCGTAACATTACGAAGCAGTCGACAACTTGGCAAGCAAACGAACGATCATACCCAATGCAACTACATTATATTAGTATAGTGCAGCGCCACTAGATGGATAATATAAACTTGTCCACACCAAGTTTATTTTCAGTTCGTTGCACTTCGAAATCGCAACATGCAACTTTAAAATAAAAGTTTTAAGTTGGACTTAGACTAATTTCACATACAACGGTTTTGGACGTACGTAAAAAAGACGTAAGTCCACATTCCATTAGTGGAGTGAAGACCGGGCGGCAATGGCACGGCGATATGACCGTGCCGTTCAAGAGCCGTCTATTGCCACTACAATTGACGGTGAGCGTGCCGTACTAAGAAGACAGTGGCATGGGCTAAATGCAGATTTTCGGACACAACAAATTTTAGTCGTACGTCAGCTGCCTGAAGTACAAGCGACTAGGCCCTGCAGTGGGTCCCATTCTGATTGATCGAATACCCCATCTTGATGTCGTTTGACACACGCACATACATCTAAACGAACGTAACAACTAACTAGTGAACTCTGTATACTAATATGGATAGTTGATAGCGATTAAAAAATGGGTTTTGTATGTGGAGAATGTTCAAATACATATTCTTCAAGACAGGCATTAATGTTCACAAAATTAGAATGAAAACTTCAGGTAAGACTTGTAATCTAATTCTTTCTATAAAAGTCGATCAATTTCTTGACATTTCAAAATAAAACCTAATTTAATATTATTATTTGAGATATTATAGGATGTCCAAAATTTATATAGATTTTTATAGAAAGAATATGATTTCAAGCCTTATCTGAAGTTTTCATTCTAATTTTGTGAACATTAATGCCTGATGTCTTGAAGAATATATGTGTTTGAACATTCTCCACATATAAAACCCATTTTTTAATCGCTATCTAACTATCCATATTAGTATACAGAGTTCACTAGTTCGTTTGTTACCTTCGTTTATGTGTGTGTGCGTGTGTCAAACGACATCAAGATGGAGTATTCGAACAATCAGAATGGACTCTGACTGCAGGGCCTAGTCGCTTGTGTCTAAAGTAGGTACTGATTTTTCTGATTTAATGCAAGCATTTTTGCCCGATTCATTGCAACACACTGTCATGAATGACGTCAAGAGAGCTCAACCAACGGCAAAGAATCGTTCTGTGTGAAAACAAGCGCTACGATAAAATATCGTACGTCTTTTTTACAGTCCAAAACAGTTGTGTGTGAAACTAGCATTAAGTACTGTTCTAATTGTCAAAAAATAGAAATTAGCTGTTGGTCCAAGCAACGTACACATCCGAAACCCTAGAATTTTTGAGAAAATTTTCAGGGTATTGTCTGAAGCTCTGTGCAAATTTTCAGTCAGTTCCGAATTTATATGTCTAATAGTACGGGAGGCAGCGTTGCATTTTAGGTAGTGATTTCATACCGACCAATTCATATTTCTAGTAATTGTTTAAGTATCAACAGCAACCAAAGTGAGCGTCAGTCGTCGCACCCGCGGTGGGTGTAGTAGCTAGAGGGTGTCGTAGTTGCTAAAAAAAATTAGATTTTAAAATTATTTCCAAATTATTTCATACTGCACCAAACTTGGTATGGTGATTCTTTATATAATAAACAATAAGAAAATAACTGTCAGCTGCGTAGACAGTGGGGGTAAAGAAGTCAGTTTCGCCATAGAACATATCGTGTTTAGATAATTTAAACGCCATTGAACAGTAAATGTCACGGTGTGTTCATTTTGAAATATAGATGTCGTTGATAATAAGCATTTGTTCTCCAAAGAAACAAACCCTTTCCGATGACAGATGCACATCTTCTCTTCAATTCTGCTTTCAAATCGCATAATTTCCATGTAGAATATATGTTTAGAACTAGTTTGTTTGTGTTGTTTTACGCGAAACGACGACAAAAACGAATAACAGCAAAAGCAAAAATCGTCCCTATAATAATTTTAAATAAACAACAAACAAATACTTTTTTGAATACAAAAACTTTGTATTTAAATTAAACTTTATTTAGAAACGTATTTGTCGCAAGTATTATATTTGAAATTATTAAATAACTACACAATTATGATAAGTGCAAATCAGGTGCAAATACTCCTTGCACCGTGGGTTTTTTTCTTTGGAGAACAAATGCTTATTATCGGCGACATCCATATTTCAAAATGAACACACCTTGACGTTTCTGTTCAATGGCGTTCAAATTATCTAGACACGGTATGTTCTATGGCGAAACTGACGTCTTTACCCCCACTGTCTACGCAGCTGACAGTTATTTTCTTATTGTTTATTATATAAAGAATCACCACACCAAATTTGGTGCGGTATGAAATAATTTTAAAATCTAATTTTTTAGCGACTTTGACACCCTCTAACTACCACCCCCACCGTTACTAGCGCAGCTGACGGTTGGATGTCTCATCAGGTGGACGAGAACAAACGTTGGTATAATGATCAGCCGGTATGAAATAATTTATTCATTTGCAACGCTGCCTCCCGTACTATAAGAAGTTTTTGGAAACATTTATTTGTCCGCGATTTAAGGTTTGCCTGTAGTCACCTGCCGATGTTAAGTGCGAGCTGCCGAATGACGATAATAAAAGCAACTTTACGAGCACAGCATTTGGTAAGGTAGTCAATGATGGTCCTGAACTAGGAACCAACCCACATTTGTTAAGGAAAATGCAAATAAGATAGGTTCTTAAATACAAGAATTTTGTTTCTCGACGAGAAGCAGGAGACAAACTTTATTATCGCATCTACCATCACTGAAATCGGAAGCGCGCCTTTTCTTAGTCTATGGGACGTTTATTTGATTGGTAAGGAACTAGCCATGAAAGCTTTGGCAATGCCTAACTTGTCTCCTTTTTACTCTGGTAATATCTGTATTATTGTTTTTACTCAATTCTTTTACCTGACTTTCGTAAGAGTAAAAAGATTTTGTTGTTTCTTCAAAACTTCGTTAACTTACAGTCCACAGAGAAGACGATAGAAAGGGTAAAATAAACCGGGGTTAAGCATGAACGCCGGTAATTCCGTACATCATTCGCTAATCGCTATAGTGTGTTAATTCTAATAAGAAATTTCAAGGTGTACAATATTAGCAGACTTCAAATAGCAAGGAACCTCTCATTTGCGCTAGATAGCAATTACAGGCTTACAGCAAAAACTTGTACCTACGAATGAATTGCATTAGATCCAGCGCTGTCCGCTCACTATTAAAACGGGGATAAATCACCCGTTAGCCCATACCTTAATTACGAATATTTTTGTCCGTTTTTCTATCAATAATATTATGTGTAGGTACTAACCTTCCATGACATACACGATGCTACCAACATCTCCCTCCTTGATAATAAGACTCCCCGCCGCATACTGAACTGGATACATGCAGTCCACGATCTCGCGGATTTGCGTTATCTCTAAGTTCTTCATGAAATCATTGTCTAGGATGGCCGCTTTAATCAATTCACGTGATCTGAAACATTAAAACAAAGGATTGTTGTTAGATGTTGAAATTTATTAATAAGAAATTATGCAACAAGCATGTTTGGCATACTTTGTCATAGTACCTACTGCCAAAATAATAATGAATCAATGAACCACACATCTTAACGATGACATTATATCAATATGAGACATGGTTAACAAATAATCCAGAGAAAAGTAATTATATAGTTGTTAATTAATTATTTATTTTTGGTCAAAATAAAATAAATGATTAAGATAAAACAATACAATATAGGTACAAGACAAGTCTAAAGTGTATAATTCCGTCCCTACTCAACCATAAATTTTGAACGAATTGAGTTAAAGAGTTCAGACAAAATCGAAGTAAAATCTTATCACATGACATTTTTTTGTATGATTTGATATTTTTAACCGACTTCAAAAAAAAGGTAGGTTCTGTTTTTCCCTAGTATGTATGTTTGTGTGTATGTGTGCGATTTTTTCAGAAACTATACGACCGATTTTTATTTATTTAATAGGCCATACCTTGGGGATGGTTATTACTTAAATCGGTTCAGTAGTGCGACTGATTTTATTAAAAGTGAGTAACGAAGTGTAACACTGTTAAGGTAAATGTCAGTTTTGACACAGCAATAATATGCAAACTACGTATTGTAAAAACACTAAAAAGTAAAAATTAAAAATAAATAAATTTAAAAAAATAGAACCACCTTCAAAAAAGCCACTAAAAATGAGGAAAATAATACTAAAAAAAGAGGAAAATAATAAAATTATGAGGTCGGCCTCAATTTAATAAAATGAAAGTAGATAATATCATTTAATACAGGAAAATTGATCAGAATTTATTGTTTTGCATTTTTTGTTTGTTTTAATTATCTTAAAAATAAGTACAATCCCAGTTCATAAAATTAAATTTAAGTAAGCACGAGTGTACAACTTTTCATGGAATACAGTGACGATTAAAAAAAAGTAAATGCTTTTCACACCGGTCTGATCATGTTTCTCTTTTACGTACAATAATTTTTCATTCATATTTTAAACTCCTTTTTAAATGCGCGTGTTTTGTGACTGTTGTTCAATATTACTCCACATATTTTACCTTCTGTTAACTAAAAGTCAATAAAATTATGAATAATTATTCTTAAATTTATATATTATATTCTGCCGTTACTTGATGTAAAATGTAAATTAATGTTCTGCATTTAAATTAATAAATAATAAAACGCAGCGTTTTATTGTTTAAGATTATATATAAGCCACGTGTTGTGCGAAACAATAATAATATTGTTTTTGCCATACCCACTACAAAATAGCTACTTTAGATGTATGTATAGCGGCCTTTAATGAGTCATTTAACAGGCAGGTTTACGGAAAATGTTTTACTTACCGTACTAGGGCGGTAAGTAAACGGTTGCCATAGCAACTTCTGTTTATTCGTTCTATCGCTCGTTTTTACATACCATTACTCGTCGTAATATAGTCCATTACACATCTAGATATACAATCTACTATGTATAAAGTTTTTGATTTTAAGTGTAAATCAATAAAACGCGGTGTTTCATTAATAAAATTGTTTCGATTATTATAATCATTTATAAAAATAACTTACTCGTGTATTATTGGTTACCATTCAAAAAAATTTGAATGATATTTTGGTTCTTTTGTCAATATCTATAATAAAAGTAGATGATCAGTGCATCTTTTTTCTTTATTTAGAACACAGTGCCCAGCGACAGGGCTATTAGAACAGTAATCACCATGGTTAATCAACATCATTTAACAATTTTGACACAATAATCCCATTTCGTTTTATACATTGAAACAATATTACATTCCAAAATATAAATTATTTGAGAAATATTATTTTAATAAATACAAATTTTATGTACCTACTACATAAAATATATAACTAGCTACTCTCTACCTATTTTTTACTTTTTTTAATCACGGTCATTCCACATACGTAATTATTACAGAAGTAAAAAAGCTGTCTATTTCATACGTTCGTAACGCCGGTCTAAATCCGGACACTAACAAGTAATAAACGAACTACAAAAAAAGAAAAGAATCTCTATTTGTCGTAAATTATTAAATGTACAAACAAAATGAAAAGCTGTACATAAAAATAATAATAACCGACTCACTTCTGAGATACGTTTTTTAGTCTCATTTTCAATCTATTTTTAAAGGCACTATTTGTTTTTATAACAGATTTATCTGTTTTACATCTGACACGACTATTTTTACCCATTGACAGCAATAATTCCACAGCACTCTAGTTTAATTTTAATAAAAACGTAAGAATGCAAGATCTATTAGTAATTCATCATACACATAAATCTGAATATTTTACAACAATTCATTATTTCGACTAATTTTATTCAATTATACCGCATATTACATTACACACAATGTAGGTGTTAAATCACTGGGTAATGGTTTATTCACAATATCATGTAAACATAACGAATCATTACAGTACAAAAGGTTATCGTTTCGATAAATGATCACGTTCTATGGGATAAGTGGAATAAACTTATCAATTACTTATTAAAATTAATAATATCTCCAAAATATTGTTAGTTTACATTTGGTTTACATATAAAATATATAAATTCAAACTTCAGCATATATTTTTGCCAATGTTTGGAAAAATAATAGATACAAAGATCCCACCGCACAATTGGGTCGTCCCACGTATCAAAATTTGATAATTTGAACGGTGTATGATTCCCTATTCATCAACAAATAATGTAAACCAACTTTTTCGTTCTTATAATTGCAAATAAGAATTAAAGAAATACATATTTTAAACGCTGAGTATAAACCGCCATATGATGACGTAGAAGACCAGTCACACTTCTTTATCTATAGAAAGAGATTTATACAAATTATCTTTCTTGCAGTTCGCACAGATCAGTGGGCATGACACAATAGATCCAGTCAGCCAATCACAGGCTGGCCGAATGTTACTTCATTTTTAGAGGCACATTTCCGTTTTAATTGCATTGAGAAATACACACTTTTGGGAATTTTTTTATAAGCTTCCGAAAAATTCTCAAAAAAAGTGTTACATAATCTAATTTTGTAATGTAGATTAAAAAAAAAAAAAATGTGGAACGATCCTATTAGCATTACTTTATCTCTTTTTAAGAATGAGTGTTTGATACTAAAATTCTTACTACCTACTAAACCAGCTGATGCTTAATTAGTATACGTACATCCAGCATAATATACTACACAAGAGATAGAAATGTCAAAAAAACAAACTTAGGAATGTGTGGAATGAAATTTACAACACTTTCTCTACTTGTAGTCCGTAAAGAATTTAAAGGAACATCGTTCCCAGTGAGTGTGTTTTCAGTAAAAGCCGATTGTAATATTTTTATTTTCCAAAACAAATACACCATTCAATTTGGTTGATTCAACCAAATTTAACCGTGCATTTTACAATTCAACGAAAGTATTCAACCAAATCGAACTCTGAAAGAAGTTGGGGAAGTTTCAACTTTGTTCATCTTTGTTGTACAATCGGGATGATTTATCAAAATTGACACGTCTACGTATATACGCTTGTTAAAAGTTGAAAGATTGTGTTCAATTCAATAATAATTGTTGTTCCCTATTGTGTGCTTTGACAGTTTAGAATAATATAATTAATTATTTTTAAAGCGATTTTATTCAACAATGGTGCATAGATGGAATTTTTGACTTAATTTTCTCGTAAAGTTCTTCAAATTGTTTTTGGGACATAGGCAAATGATTCCTGTAGGCATCTGGATCTTGTGCGGCTATACTTGTATCAGTAACGTTTCTAATCAGTGCGGTGGCTATGTAATTCTGTGGAATCACACAATCAGATACTACCTGGTGTTTTACCCAATTTTTTTGGCGGACACCCTATATGACAAAAATCTTTCTTTGTCTCTGTAACTCGTTTGCTGTTGGTTCTAGACAAATTTTGGTAAAGACCTCTTTTGTTGTAAATAAAATAAGGAACAAAAAAGGTTTTAACAATTTTTTTGATATCTGCTACCGTTTCGGAAATACATATAATCATGTATACAGGGTGTTTCTAAAATATTTTAATAACCAAAAAATGAACTAGCGCATATTATTTAGCATGAAAAATTAAGCAAATTCCCAGAAATTTGACTATTTATCTTTTACCGTTCATCAAAAAATAGAAAAAACCCAATTTCATCTAAACCTCTTTAAGAGCCTATGCCTCCCTATAAGGGTGCATTTTAGGCCGTATTATGTTTATATGACCTTTTTGACTTATTTTGATGAATACTACACGCTGTAGAAATTCAGCCCCCTATTTTAGAAACACCCTGTATACATGATTATATGTATCTCCGAAACGGTAGCAGATATCAAAAAATTGTTAAAACCTTTTTTGTTCCTTATTTTATTTACAACAAAAAATGTCTTCACCAAAATTTGTCTAGTACCAACCGCAAACGAGTTAGAGACAAAAAAAGATTTTTGTCATATAGGGTGTCCGCCAAAAAATTGGGCAAAACACATGGTAGTATCTGATTGTGTGACTCATGAGCTATCCATCCCACGTAGTCACACTATTCTTTCATTCAAAATCCCATTGACTAGGAATTATTTACTTATGCCCCTGCACTAAATGCCCCTTTCTCATTTCGACGCATTACCCATGGTCTTGTCCACCAATGTCGAATTTTTCTCTGTTGCTTTTTCTTGAGCTTTTTATTTAATTCCTTACACCAGGGCTTCCCAATCTTTACTGCGACTCCCTTTAATACAGGTCGCAATTTTTTGCAACGCCCTTCTAAAAGAAAATACCTGTGTGTAGCTCTAGCAGACAATAAAATTTCTTTATTATTCAAAGAAAACTCCAAAGAATATAGAATCTTAATTATTATTTATTAGATTCTAATTCTAATAATTAGAAAACATACAAAACTACAAACAATACATTTAATGAGCAGGATGAGCTTGCTTTTCTGAGCATAACTTCTCAAATCGGGACTAAAGTTCTGAAACTGCGACTCCCCTAGGATAGCGCCGTGACGCCCCAGGGCGTCGCGACGCACAGTTAGGGAACCTCTACCTTACACAATGATCGAAAATTATTTCAATACCGACTCGCACGATTTCAGTTAAAGACATTTTGAAATGGAGTGAGTGTTTCATTGAAACGTGTATTTCAATTTGGTTGAATCAACCAAATTGTATGGCGCATTACTATTTTCTTCCAGTCAAACATATATTGCCCGCTGGAATCCGATGCGCAAGAAGTAAATGTGGAAATGGTGCGGAGGTTGTTAGTTTGTGGAATCTGAATTTTGTTTTCCTATAACACAGAGCACTAATACTTTTTACTTCCCACCTCTACTATGGTAGGGAAGTAATGGATTCAGTCCGAAAACAATATTTCGAGATTTTAACAGATTTTCACGTTTTGAGACCCTAGCAATCGTTTAAGATCATTTTCTGACTGATGTCTGTATGTGTGTGTGTGTGTGTATGTGTGTGTGTGTGTGTATGTGTGTATGTGTGTGTGTATGTGGTCAATTTTTCGCCTTCGATATCTTAAGAACGGAACAACATACGGGCATGCCGATTGTTCTATTGTGTTTATCAACCTTTAACTTAGATCTGATTAGATTTTGAGTCAAATCGGTTCAGTGGATCCTGAGATATTCAAAAAAACGTCCTCAATGTCACGTATTAACATAGGTAAAAAAAAATATAAATGAATTCTAGATGTTATAATATGAAAAAAATGTAAATATTTTTTTTCTCTAAAATGTATAGTTTTCGAGAAAAAAAATATTTTACTAAAAAAAATAAAAATTGTACGTAAATCAAGGTAACCATGATTTTTGCTATATTAAGCTAGCCATCAGTAGATCACCAAACAAAAAAGAGGGCCATGCTTTTTTCAAAGAATAAAAATTAAATTGTGTTTTAAAGACCACCAACAGCTAAGGTTATTTGGGCCTAGTCAAAGAATAAAAAAAAAGAGTGTTTATTTTTTGCAAATATTTACTAGGTGGGAAGTATAGGACTGGTCATCAGTCGAATTTTTTGTTCAACATTTCACTGCCGTTTGCCGACTGCAAATTATTAGTGTCATTAATACACTTTAATAATTATTGTAAAACATAGCTAAAATAAAGTAACCGATTAAGGTAATTATAATTAGTAATGAATGCATTCATAATCCAAAAATGGATACTCAATATGAATCACAGGTACGGCATGTTATGTGCAGGTGTGACCTTTTACAGCCACGTATGGAACTAGATCTATTATGGATACAATATCATCCATCATTTCTACAAATCAAAATGCATTTTTGTTGTGCATTTAATGATACAACACATCAATTATAATTGATTCTACGTAATAGGGTTGTATCATAAAAAATGTATACTTCTTTTTTTTCATTTTTCGAAACTTTAATAAATATTATTATGATTAGAAGAAAACAAATTCTTTTAACTTTTAAAATTTGCGAGAAAATAATATATTTAAGACAAGAACCGCTTCACTA
Source organism: Mongoloraphidia duomilia (assembly GCA_039654895.1). Classification (NCBI taxonomy): domain Eukaryota; kingdom Metazoa; phylum Arthropoda; class Insecta; order Raphidioptera; family Raphidiidae; genus Mongoloraphidia; species Mongoloraphidia duomilia. The sequence goes on along the minus strand of CM077521.1, from coordinate 32,889,880 downwards.
TTGGTGTGACGTCATAATGCATTATCCAAGTGTCATTCGTTCGGCAAAGTTAGTATAGTAAAGATTCTAAAAATTATTACAAATATGGTGAACACATTTAATCCTGGTTTCGTAAAAGCTGATGCTCGTAATTTACCAATAATTGATATATATTTTAAAAGAAAATCACTTGTATACTATTTTTATAATATTATGTATTATTTTATAGGTACCCACTAATTGTTTGTTATTATATATGTAACTACAGTTGTTGAAGAAGTTGCGGTAAGGTAATGAAACGTTCAACAATATATTCAAAGTTAATTCTTCTTTTTGAATTTGTCCAATTCCCTGCGATTTTTCAAGATTAATAAAATTAACTATATATTTAATGAATTGTATTTTCTTGCCAAGTGTTTAACGCCTATTAATAGCAGGGATGGCAAACCTATGGTAAACGTGCCATAGGTGGCACGCGACGGAATATTATCGGTACGACACTGATTGATGTACACAATTGAAATAATTAAAAATTTGTTAAATGCAGTCAAAAAAATTTTTACTGTTATTCAAATAACATACATTATGAGATCGACACGACAAGTCGACGAAAGTTTCATGGCACTCAATGAGAATATTGAAAATTTCGCAATAACAGTTAGCAGGGAAGAGAAAAGTTTAAAATTACTCTGGAGCTACTGAAATTGTTAATGGGAAAGTAGCTAGACATCCGAATGTGTCCGTTCAACTGTATCTAAATCATGGATGTAAATACATCCATGATCTAAATATATATTTACAATTATTTTTATTAATTTAATCGATATATCAAGAATGAAGCAACATTTCTACTGAAACTTATCATCAACCAATAATCATTTTATCATGTTTTGGGATTACACTGAAATGTTTTATGTCTTTGAGGAGTCATCAAATGGGTGATATTGCTCGACGAATCATCAGCGAGTCATGGAACACTAATAACATTAATAAATAACATTAATAAAAAAAACTTCTAAAATGCAAGTGATTGTGTAATTTATTAATCAATCAGTTATAAAATGTTTACATTGGTACACTTGATCTAACGATAGACTTCTAGAAACTAGAGGATAGATGAATTGTGCTGTGTCAGTTTAACAAGCACAAATATCTAGTATATGTATCTGAACAATCAATCAGCAATATAATTCAATCAACAATCAGTATTAACCAATGGGTTTAATTACACATAACACCACTAATTGGTACATAAAACTGTATGTCATATTATGCAAGTATGATTTGACTTGCCAACTCATGTTGGTGAACAATGTTGAGCGAGATTAAAGATATTCAGGTCTTCGATCATTTACTTTTTATTCATTTAATATAGATAATGTCTTTTAAATTTATTATCACGATAATTAAAATATTGCACATACCTATAATAATTCAAACGCGCACCCTGATTAAAATAATGCATACATATATTATATACGATCGGTTAATGTCGGGTTTATCGTACATTTAAGACGCTGTTTTGTTAATCACTGTTAAATTTTTACACATAAAACATACGAAGTAACTGTAGAAATAACAGCGAATTAACATAACAGCGTGATTAAAATGTATGATAAATCTCGGATAAATCGGACATAAGAGTTTTCTCGTCTCGAATTTCGAATCGAGGTCGCGATAGAGTCGGTTATCAAAATAATTGTAGTTGTTATTCACAAAAAAATGCTTATATTAGCGAATTACTGCTAGAGAACATCCAATTTACTTTAAACCATGTCACCGTCGGGATTCAAATCCGAAACTTCCACTTTCGCGGTGGCTAAATTATCATTTCTCTAGCAGTAATTTGTTAACATAAACATATTTTGTTTGTTTAACTGTGTTACGAATACTTGATCGTATATTAAAGATTAAATATTTAACAGTAATTGTTATTCTTCATTTTCTTAATAAAATAATAAAACAAGAGCTAGTGAAAGTATCAATTGTATATGCAATTTATTTGTTAAAATAATAAATAGAATATATGAATTGGTACTAGATCTATAGATAGCCCTGGCAGTTGGCAGAACGTAATCATAGCCACATTATGAATCCACCAACTCTGTTAAGTCTATAATTATTTACACGAAATATTGTTAAATATAATGATAAAATAACTAGTTAGGGGTCGTACAAAATTATTAAAAGTAGTCATGGATCAATATTTTTTATAGGTCTGAAATTGAATTGCTGTATATAAAGCGAAGAAGATTCGGAATGAAATATAATTTTGTTTTTATTTAATTTTTTGCTGGTAGCAATGCACGAGAGGGGGAATTATAGAAAATTAGGATAAGGTAGGCAACTTAGTTATTGTGATACAAGAGTTTGGCAGGTAAAAGGCAATGGCCTTCTATAAGGAACAATCTCGAGATTTATCTGGAATTATTGAGGGAAACCATGGAAAACCTCAACAATGTCGCCGGTACAGGTATTACCGTTTCTTGGCAAGAGACAGGCAAAAAATATTAGTTCTGTGGCTATACATGTTTTAGAAAAAATAAATTATCAATTATCACTCTTTTCTGACACTATATTTAATACCACTTCCGGTTTGTGAATCAAAATATGTATCCTATAATATATTATATATCCCACCAAAAACATACATGTAAAAAACAGGCCAAGTTCTCGTAAGGACTATGGGTTTTGTTATCTGAAATATAGAAATTATGCCAAGTTCCTTGCCTACACGTTATTGACAGTGTTTTAGTAAGCACAGCAAAATATTGTGTGAACTGATAAATTTCCAGACCAAACTTGGCAAGCTTTCATGGGTCTCAATATTGCTCAATTCTTTAACGAAAGCTTGCCAAGTTTAGACTGGGAATTTATCAATTCACACAATATTTTTTTGTGCTTATTAAAACATTGCCAATAACGTGTAGGCAAGGAACTTGGCATAATTTCTACATTTCAGTTCTCTTTTTTTCAGATAACAAAACACATAGTCCTGACGAGAACTTGGCCTGTTTTTTACATGTATGTTGCTGGTCAAATTCGGCGATCCCCCAATTTAAAAGACCTTTTCTCAATTTTAGTTTATACGTATAAAACTGTTTTTTTGAAATTAACCTTCTCCGATAGAGAACACTTCGTTGAAAAGTGTCCAGTTGTCATCATAGGAGCATTTCGTGCAATTGAGCAAAAAATGCTTGTTTACACTATAACCAATGTTGTCAACCCGCAAGTCCAGATTCCTAGATGGTGTTCAATATAAGCAATTACTCATACCGCAATAAATGTATGGATTATGCTAAAATAGTCATTGTTAATTATAGAAAACGCTAGACACGGACGACAGCTCAGGAATAACTAAATAATTTAATTTCGCATTTCGTTATGGAATTTTAAGTTTTAGTCCAAGCGGCAGGTAATAAATGAAGGGAGTTACCTGGAAAGTATTCCGAAGTTAATGATATTTTGGTGTGTTGTTTGCGGGTTCTCTGTGGAGTAGAATCTGAGTTTTCGACCTCGAGGACCCTGTGCTAACGTGGGGGGAGTCGAAAAACCACGAGATTTTACCACCTTTTTTGCTTTTTTCGAAATCTCTCAGAAACGGTTGACTTCAGCCATTCTGTCATTATGTAATGTTTTAAGGAGGATTACATTTCCTACAATTTTCATTCCCACAACTTTTCTGTGGTACTAATGGTAAGCGCGCTGCAGTTTCTTGAAAATCACCCGCTCCGCTTTTTGTAACCTTAGTAACCAATGTGTAACATGTGTATTTTCAATTTAAAGTTCGATGAAGAAGAAAATAAATAAAACTATTGAAAAGAACATTACATTTTAACCATTGGTTACTAGGTTACAAAAAGCGGAGCGGGTGATTTTCAAGAAGCTGCAGCGCGCTTACCATAATAGTACCACAGAAAAGTTGTGGGAATGAAAATTGTAGGAAATGTAATCCTCTTTAAAACATTACATAATGAAAGAAATGCTTAAGTCGACCGTTTCTGAGAGATTTCGAAAAAAGCAAAAAAGGTGATAAAATTTCGTGGTTTTTCGACTCCCCCCACGTTAGCACAGGGTCCTTGAGGTCGAAAACTCAGATTCTACTCCACAGAGTACCCGCAAACAACATACCAAAATATCATTAACTTCGGAATACTTTCCAGGTAAAAAGTACCTGACTGCTGGACTATTTGGCGATTCTAGAAAAAATAATTTCTAGTTTAGGCACCAGGCCGAAATGTCCGCCTTTTCAATAATATCTATTATCACGAAAAAATGTAAAAAATAACCCGAAAAATAGACGAGATCGCTATCTGTTGGCGTACTGAATAAGTAAAGTGTTTCCGTCGATTCCTCCTGAGAGTAATGTTTTTCTTATGTGACATCTTCTGCATTATGTGTTTTGAAATTGTATGTTTTCGGTTTAATGAAGCGTAAGTTTACACATATTAGAATATATAATATGCATAAATATGTACCATCAACAACATAATTATTACGGCATACATAAATAAGAATAAATTTAACCCATTTGTCACGTTAGATCAATTTATTTGTTTAATAACCGTGAACAAATCGCATGCATTAAAAATTAATATGACTGGTGAACGAATAAAAAATGCTTTATTTGATATTAAGATATTATCGCGCCAATATTACGTGGCCAACTAGTTTGTCTACAAATATTATCGTAACATTTACTTTTATTGTACATACGGTATTACAATGTAGTATACAGATTTCCTCATAAGATCGTGAATATGAAGACCGAATAGTGTTGTTCCATAACACTTTATTTATAGTAAAACTAGCAACCTGCCCCGGGTTTGCACAGGAGCAATTTTTAATTCATTTTGATAAATTAAATGACTAAATTACTTTAAAAAACTGTTCGTAAGTTTAACATTGATTGTTTACTGTAACATAAAAAACACGGTGACACTGACGTTTCAAAATTGAAACATCAGTATTGCCGTGTTTTTTTATTTTAATCATTAAGCCACGAAGATTTTCTCTTCGAAATTTATATCAGCTGAATTGCTACCTGTCTACATTAAATTGTAGCAATTCATATACATATTATTAAAATATAGCTTTCAAAGATACGTTATACGCTGTCGCGGACTTTTTTGTAGAACTTTTTATAGTCACAATAATTATTCTTTCACAGATTGTTTAAATATTATATCTTTAACGGTTTAGACAACACAAGCCAAGAAAGCGTTTGCACGGCTTCATGTCTTGGCTCACCTTTATTAAAAATAATAATGTATTACACTAACACACCTAAACCTCCCTCGAAAGAATGCTCTTGTAATCTATGTAATAGTAAAAACCGCATTAAAATTCGTCTGGTTGTCGGGAATCGAGATTAATCCAAACAAACAAACAGACAGGCAGACGCCTAGCGGGGACTTTATTTTATAGTGTGTCCATAGTACATAGATAAGAAACGTGCATACGCTTCTTATCTATTGCATTGCATAATGCAATAGTTTTGTCCAGTTAATAACATTTAGTATCCACTAGATAACAATTTTTACTTTCGATGGACTATAGGAGTGAAGAAAGTCTTGTGAATAGTGGAAAAAATCGAAATTAGAGATTTCGACGGATTTATACATAATATACCGAAAAAGCGAGTTTGAGTTCGTCCGTCACTACAATGAAAGGCCGATCAAAATCGGTTCAATAGTTTTTAAGATAACCCGGAACAAACAGACAACAACTCTGAAAATGGCTAGTTCGGCATAGGTATCCTATATACAGTACATCAAAATTTCGTTAAAAACTTACAAATTATTACAAAGTAAAGATCTTATTTGCATGTATTGATGTATTAATTTATGGACATATATAGGCGGTACTCCTTTTTATGTTTAATATATAGGGCTTTGGACCGACACACATCAATATCATTACTAAATTTGAATGGCGTTATTGTTCAAAACGCTGTCTGGATACGCCTTCTTGTTTAAAGTTTTATCATATCTGCGTGAATTACTTTTTGCCATACCCACTACAAACTAGCTACTTTCGATGCATGTATACCGGCCTGTATAGGGTCATTTAACAAGCAGGCGTGCAAAAGTGTTTCAGTTACATAACAAGTGCGGCAAGTAAACGGTTGCCATAGCAACTTCTGTTTATTTACTCTATCCGCTTGCGAATACATACTCACGACCTTCACGGCCTACTGTAAAAGTAAAGATGGCGACGCAAATGAACTCTCAAAGTTTTTTGAAAATGAAGTGAAAAGTAGGTACCTAAACTGTATGACAAAAAACACCATATATGTATATCTCGTGCGTCATGGTATTATGACTCATGTGACTGTATATACTGTATACTCGTCAGGATTATACCCCATTACGCATCTAGATATACAATCTATTAATTCTGAATTTTTAAAATCCCCTGTTCTTTGCACGGAATGGTTTTCGCATTCTCTAAATCCCTCCTTCCAATTATAAACTTAATATATTATGTAATTCTAAGTTATCCTGACGTTAACATTAATAGGTATGTTACAAATTTCAGGAAACTCAGTCATTTTTGCGTGATGCTTGAACAAATGGGCAGATTTCTTATAATTTTACTTAAAGAAATTTTATGAATACCAAATATTTTTTAATTTATTGTAGTACTACTGAAATTTTCTTTAAATGTCCGTATTATGAATGAATCATTGAGGGCTACCAGGCTTTTCTCTATATCACCTGATAGCGCCACTGACAAGTGAGGTATAAAGTTACTAGATTTTAGTAACTTTAATAAGATATGCGTCATGTCATTTAAATTTCAGTACTGTTTATATTTTCCGCTACCTGATGGCGCCACTAGCAAGTAAAGTATCAGTCATTCAATCATTTAATGGCTAAATCGCAATTTTGTATTTATTTTCTCATTTATTTCTTAGTAATGAACAAATGACGAATGACTAAACATAAAACGTTCATCTCTAAACCACTTAAACCTTATAAGCATACCTTGCTTGTACTAGCGCCATCTAACGAATAAAAAATGTAAGCATTTGACATATGCCTACCTCACTTCCCACTAGCGCTATCTGATGAATAAAAATATGGTAGCCCTCGAAACTTTTCATAAAAAATTATATTTTAGCAAGTGCGGTTAGAGTGCTAATTATTTTAATATATTACTTGTCGATTTACAAGTAAAATACCTATCCACTTTTTACTTGCAGATAATAGATAGATATTGCAGAACGTCTATAATCTACAATATCTATCTATCTACAAGTAAAAAGTACCCTATAGTAGACATTTTTGGCGGAGAAGGTGACGGCGTTCGGGTACACATAAACTCCCACTGCATGAATCAAATATGTAATAAATAATACACGAGCATTAGATAAATAATTTTTCTATATTAATTTTTTGTCAGCCTGTATATTTGGAATTACAATTTACAAACACACGTATGTATGATACATTTGAAATCTGAATGACATGGCATGGGCCAAACAACATACATTTGCCAGTCAAAACATTTGATAGCTTGAAATGACAGTAAAATATTCATTCGTAAATCAGATTTGATATAATAATCGTCAGCTGCTAAACAGACAAAGACAACTTAATATAATAACAGCATGTCGAGTGAAAAACTATATTTATGGTCTCTTTCATTCATACTAAAAATTAAGACAATTAATTGCCAAAAATAATTTTGTAATTATTTATCTGCGGTATCAACGACATTTGAACTGAACATATCAAGATTCGAAGCCTTATACCTTCACATCTTTAACACAATTATGTGATAATTTGCTATAATTATCCGAACTAATATTATAAACGCGAAACTTTTCAATCAATTTTCGTGCAGTTTTCACAAATACTGAGATAAAATAATATGTGTCCCAAAATTAAACAAGGTCATCTATATTATAAGAACACTGAAATATACCAAATGCCTGGATAACAAAGTATTATTAAAAGTATATTACGCATACTTCCAGTCACTATTAAATTTTGGCATAATATTTTGGGGAAACTCTACAGTCTACCTATGTAAAAAAAATATTAATTATACAAAAAAAGTGTATTTGTGTTATGGCAAATCTGTCCTAGAGAAAGCTGCCGCCATCATTTTAAAAAACTTGAAATTCTAAGTCTTCGATTTGTATAAATTAGAATTTGCTGTCTTTGTTCACAATAACATCAATCTCTTTAATATTAGTAATCACAACCACAAATATACCACTCGTAACAAAGAAAAATTAAAACCAGAGGCATCCCCACTCACTGTCGTACAAAAGGGGCTCAGAAATGCCATGATACGAATTTACAATGAGATACCAGATGATCTAAAAAAAACTCCCCAAATTAAGGAATGAATTTAAAGGCATCTGGTTTCAGCAATCAAACTATACTTAGCTGATACTATTATGTATACTGGCGTAATTTATACATGTAAATGTTAAAAAAATAAATGTTATTATTATTATTAGGCTAAATGCGGCTAGTAACTAATAAAACCATTAAAAAAATTATTTCTTTTTAACAACAATCTCAATAAATTAATATGATTAACTGAAGCAAAGGTAGTCGCTCAATTCGCATATTTCTGCCAACATGACCGCAATATGTCAGCTACCCCTGCATTTTCCCTTCGTGCATATAGTCTATACACACTAAAATTATAAATACGTAATTACTTTTTCCAAAATGATAAGAAACTGGACAGAGTCTTGATAAAATCAAGTCACTGACCCATTTTTACTCTGATAGTCATTAAACAGAAGTTATATTGTAAAATGATTTTAAAGTAGGTAATTAAAATGAAATAAAAATAATAAGTATATTACAATAGTTCTTTTCCCCCAAATCCTTTTCAACTGCGGGGAGTTCCTACTTTTCTGAATAAAATTGCAATTAATAAAGCTGTGGTTTTATTAAAAATATTTCAGGATGACCAGGACCAGGTGCATTATTGATAAAAAGAAATACTTTGAAAGTAAGATCTTCTTCGTAACTGGTCTATACATAGAACAATCGGGTAAGTAAAAATTGTTTTGGTTAAGGAACAATCGACGTTTTATCTCAATTCCGCGATTGGAAACAGATTATAAATTATTTCTATCTCGGATTTATATTTAGAGAAGAGTTTTGTAAGGTGTTTTTTTATTACATTCTGCGTAAAGGCAACCTGTACAAAGAGTCGTAAAAGAACTAAAGGTTCTATTTTTAAATGTATGACAGTTGCTTGAGTCATTAATAATGCTGTCATTGCTCAAGATTATTTTTAAAGATTTAAAACGCAGGAAATGGTCCGTTTTATAAACGTTACTAATGTTTCAAAACCTATAACATTTCCACACATAATTTCCACACTGTTTTTTATTATTGACTATGCATGAATCACGCAAAACAGTGCCACGAACCTTTATCTAGATAAAGTATGAAAAAATAATTCAAAAAATTGAACTGACTTCAAAAAAAGATAAAATCATTTTTTTTTTCGCTTGTTGCAATCAACTTCTCCAAATCCCTTCCTACATTCAATAAAAAAAATCGGAGCATTTATTTCTCTACTAGCGGCCCGGTCCGGCTTCGTCCGGACTAAAATACACTAATCACTCGCTTCGCTCGTTCGCTTGAATATTATATTTACATTACTCACTCGCTTCGCTCGTTCGCTCCCGAGTGGTACATTACTCATTCGCCTCGCTCGTTCGCTTAAATATTGTAATTACATTACTCACTCGCTTCGCTCGTTCGCTCTCGGGTGACATGATTTATATACAAAATCTTTGTTTTATATATACAGAATAATACATTACTCACTCGCTTCGCTCGTTCGCTCCCGGGTAAATTTTTCCGATGTTTTAATAGTTATTCTGCTAACCAGGGCGGAGACAAATCCAAAAAATCAAAGATCATGAAAATCGGTCCAGCCGTTCTGGAGTTATAAATGGTGTAACTAACACGACTTTCTTTTATATACAGTCAAACCTGGGTAAGTGAGAACTGGATAAGTGAGAAAACTCTATAAGTGAGAGTAATAGGCAGGACCCGTCTTTTTAAGCTCCCAAAACCTCTATTAGCGAGAAACAGAAACCTCTGTAAGAGAGAGTCGTTTTTCCCTCATGGACCTCCGTAAGTGAGACTGCTACTTATCTATACCTCTATAAGCGACAATATAGCTACAATAAAAATACATACATACATAAAAGATACACACATACAGTAACAAATGACAAAACAAATTACAAATTTTGTTTTTGTTTGTTTTGTATTTTTTGATTTAAATAAAAAAAAAAAAAAAAATTACAAATTTTACATCGTTGAACTTCCTACCATTGTTTTTGTATTGTTTTCTTGTCAATATTGTACCTAAATAACTTGTTATTGCTGCGTACCTCTATAAGAGAGAAACGCTACCCATGTACCTGCATTAGCGAGAAACTCGGGTTAGTGAGAAACCTCTATAAGCGAGAATGAGATTGTGCTCCCTTAAACTCTCGCTTATCCACGTTTGACTGTATATAGATTATATTATGATAACGTCTTATATAGCAATACTCTTATAGTGATTTATTTAACTGAATGTAAGTGGGGAAGGTGATTGCAAAACGAAGAGAAAAATGATATTTTCTTTGAAGTCGGTTCAAATTTTTGAACTTTTTTTAATTTCACACTTCCTTATATTTTAATTTATAAAGCCTGATAATGCTACTAGTGTAAGGTCCATTCTCAAACAAAAGTTTCATCCAAATCGGTCAAGTAGTCCTTGAGAAAATTGCGGCCATATACACACATGCGTAAATATGTCAGACTTGCTTCATATTTTCGTTCCCTTTTATCGTTGCATAATAATACACAGTCAACCATGAAAAATAAAATCAAATCAGTCCAGTAGTTCCTGAGATATATATTGTAAATTATAGACGCTCGACATTTGAGGTCATACGCGTCTGAGTTCGTGAGATAATCGCACACATACATGCATACATTATAGTAGAAAATAAATAAATAATTGGGGGTTATATATTTTTAATATTTCTGCATTTTGCTGCTCCAATAAAGATCATACAAAATTATAGAAATATTTACACAAAAAAAATATCTTTCAAAATTCAAATGAAAATAAATTATTAAATTTGGTTAGGTACTTAAAATGAAGGTAAAACAATTAAAAAAGAAAAACAAGAATTTATTTGGAGTTGAAACGTTATCGTTGCGTTTACTGCCAGGTGCGCTTTTGAAAAGTGTGTGTTATGAATATCACGAATTTTCAATATTCGAATGATGAATAACGTCTTTTCAAGTTGTAGTTTCACCATAAAAAAACTGGCCAAAATCAACGAATCTAATTCGAACTAAGCCGACCCCCGTATAAGTATGCGTGCTTCTTTAAATCGACCTTTTTCACCACTGTGCTAAATTATATCCTTCAATTTTTATTAGTTCCAGTGTAACTTTAAACTGGATTAATTAGCTATGAATTTACTGCATCTAAATTAGATAACAAGTTATAATCTTTATTATAATAATTTAATTTTACATCTTGTAGAGTAGTATTAAAACTAGAAGAGACTAGAGCATGGTTTCGCCAATATAAAAAATAACAAAATCGTGGAACATTAATAATAAGAAAATTAAGCAAAATCGCAGGATAGTGGACAATATAATTTGATTTATTAATGTGTTACCATGTTTTTGTCTTATGTACCCTATCTTATGTTAATTGCTATGGTTAGTAATTAATATTAATTTTCATAAATATTGTTATTTTTATGTATGTACTTGAAAAAGTCTAAATCTATAGACGAAACGTCGTACATTTAATTTAATAAATCAAATTATATTGTCCACTATCCTGCGATTTTGCTTAATTTTATTATAATCACGATGGACACGATTTCTAATATAAATTAATAATAAGAACGAATGTTGGTGACATTTAAGCCTTGTAATTTGTATAACGATCGTTGGACGAAGTCGAAGCCACACCCTGACTTCTTCCAATTTTAATACTAGGTACTCTATTCTCCGGTATGGCAACAAGTAATAATAAAATACTATCGACAATTTGTTTTCAGATGTGGCCAATGAAATAGCACTATTATAATTTTATTAATCGCATTAAGAAAAGTAGTGCCACAGTATTAAGTTTTAATATTGTGTCCTTGAGTTTACCGTAGAAATATGGTAGGTGTATTCAGTGAATTCGTAATCCCGTACCTAATAATATTTGCAGTGTTGAATAGTAATTTTGGTTGTTGTGTTTTTCATTTTCAAAAATTAAAATATGAAACATTTTGAATCATAATAAAACACGAAGTTTTTTAAATTTAGGTACACTATAACTTTATTTTATGACAATTGTTTCGTCAACACAGTGACTTCTTCAGAACATATCTTATACAGTATAAGATATGTTCTGAAGAAGTCACTGTTTTGACGAAACAATTGTCATAAAATAAAGTTATAGTGTAAATTTAAAAAACTTCGTGTTTTATTATTATTCAAAATGTTTAATATTAATTTACATCAAGTAAGCACCCACTCTATAATATAATTAAAATATGTATTTATTTATTTATACATTTACTCAATAGATCTTAATTATTAAAACAGTCTTAGAACGTACCTAAAATTATTAATCAAAAACATATATGATGTTCCTCGCAGGGGATCTTTTAAATCCTACTTTACAATCATTTGCGGATTTCCTGTTACAGTTTAAGAGGCACTATCTATAAAATATATGCCAAATTTCAAATCTCTAGCGCATCTGAAAGTGGGTTAGAATGTCCGGACACATCCATTTTCTACTTTATATTATGAATAAATGAATAAATAGATATAACACATGTAATATTTATAGTTTACATTTCCATTCGCTAAATCGTATTTTCAAAGGAGTAGAAAAAAGATATTCAGACGATACGGTCCTAAGAAGAAAAAATTGTAGAAATATGCACCGGTACAAAAAAAAGGAGGAAGATCTAAATGCAGTTGATATAAAGATGAAAAGAAAACAAAAACAAACAAGAATGCACTACCACAACTCCTTGTTTGTCTTTGCAGTTTCTACAATCTACATCTGAATCTAGGCCTTTTCTCCTCGCGTTTTTGACGAATACAGAAAACATTGAAAACACTGGAACTTCAAAATTAAAATGAACTGTTCAAAAATGAACGATAAACATATCTAAATAACAATACTCACTTTGCTGATTTGGGAATCTTAACAATCTGCATTTCTTCTGTAATTCCATTTTTAAACTGAGTCAAAGGCTCTGCGCTGATAGCTTGACGTTTTATTCTTGGCTCACTAACAGCTAAAATTCTTGTATTTTCAACACCAGCCGTAAACCATAATTCTTCAGTTGAGCTTCTTTGCTGAATGATTTGTTGAGTCAACGGTCTCACAACTTGACGAAACTTATCAATTTCATTTTGTAAATATTTAATGAGATCTTCTTTTTCATTCAGTTCTCTTTCAAGAACCAGTATCATTTCATCTCGTTTCTTGACCTCCTCTGTCCGATCTTTTAACAAGTATTTTAAATGATTAATTTCATCCATTTCGTTGTGATTCATTGTTCGACGCACAAAAGTTGTCACAGAATTGATTATATTCATTAATAATTAGTCGCACAGTGAATTCAATTCTTTCTTTAAAAACTAATCATATTTATGCACAAGTTACACACTTCAGTTCTTTATACAGCAGCCAACGCAAATCTTTTCATCACGACAAAGTTCACCATTACACCGTACCTATATTTTATGTCACAGCCTTCGCATTTTTACTATTCAATTCTCGTCCTTTAAAAACATAAAAGAATTTGAACCACCATTCACAGTGTTTGCTCCTATTTAAAGAACACGTCCATTAATTAATAGATTCAAAAGATTTTTTTTTAATTCACACATTCGTCAAGTCAAAACTGAAGAACAACTAGTAAACTAGTCGAGCTCGTCAGATCTTTTAAGCCTCTCATTAGTTTTGAGCTAAACATACCAAAAGTAATACATATACGTCAATTGTTTTACATTATAATATGATGAATTAACGACAAAAATCATTTTTTGGTACAACGCTTACATCAGTCACAACTCACAAGGTCGAAGATCACTAAAATAGTCAAGAAATTGTAAAGCATGGATCTCAAAAGTTCAAGATAATCAAAGAATAGTCAATAGTCAAAATTGTCAAATAGTCAAATCAAGATTAATTAGAAAATGTAGGGTGGTGCAACAGATGGGATATTATTTTACAAGACGACGAAAACGATAAACCTAAGTTTGTCTACATGATCTACAATATATCTATCTTGTAAGACATACAAGCGAGTGGAGGGAGTTTTCCTTGGAATGTGATAGAAAAGGTAGGACCAATTAAAGAATAATATATGACAAGAAAAAGACGAGTGTAGGGAGTTTGTATCGAGCGTAGTATCTACGCTCCAAACTATAGTCAAAGTAAAAATAATTATTATATAATTTCATTCGTACGTTCAAAAATGTAAAGATCAAAATACAGATTCGAAACAATAAGAAAGTAATACTTTTAATGTATATGAAGTTTTTTTTTATTTTGTTGTAGGTTGTCTCTTTTTTGGAACGAATTTTTTGAAGACAATGTAACACAGTAGCCCAGGTGTCTGAATGCCTCAAGCATTTTAATAGATCAGATTGCATCTATGGACACTTTTTTCACTACGCAAATTTTTAAGAGCAAAAAATAAATTTAATTCCAACGATGATATGTCTTATATACCTTTCTAAGAAAAGAGTACAATTTTTGTTTCGTTTTTTCATGTTGGTAATATAATAAATGACTTGACAATGTGCGGCAAATGGTATCATAATACCAGTCCATTTTATTTCCAAAAATAAATTATCAAAAATTTGACATCTGGCGTTTTACTTTGTGACCATTAACAACTTGGAAATCTGATCTCTGTTCTGGTTTTTTATTGCAGTAATTTATAAAAACAAAAAAGGTCCTTAATGAAAATAAAAATGTACATACTAGATGCCTTAAAAGGAATGTTTTCAATTTTTCAAACACGTATAAATCTGCATTAGGCACTGATGTAATATCATATTAATTAGTAATTATATATGTTGCTTTTTATGAACACACTTGGAAGTTCACTTTTTGTAAATTCAATGTCACTCTATGAAGGTCGCAAACAATTATAATATATGTATGTAAGTTGATTAAACTATACAAAGCAATTCAAAAAACAATAGCTCATAATATTTATAGATATTTTACGATTAGAGATAAGCGAACACTTGAAGTGTACTGAGGACCAAAATCAGCAATAAATATAATACTCGTATAAGATACATTTTTTTACTAGCTTTTATCGCGGCTTCGCTCGCCTTAATGTTGGTTTTGGTTCTCGGCGATCTTGTAGGTACCTCAGAATGTCTCAAAATTTTTTAAAACAAGTTATAGATACTATTTTATAGATTTTAGTTATTTTCCTAAGTTTATTGGTAATTTCTTTTAGCGGTCAAAAAATACTAGATGACTGAAACAAGAACTTTCAAAATAGCTAATAGTGCATGGGACATGAGTAAATATTTCCTAGCCAGTGGAATTTAAATTTTTAAATGAAGGAATAGTGTAACTACGTGGATTGGATAGCAAATAGGTCATGAGTCACACAATCAGATACTACCAGATATTTTCCCCAATTTTTTGGCGGACGGCCTATATATGACAAAAATCTTTTTTTGTCTCTGTAACTCGTTTGCGGTTTGTTCTAGGCAAATTTTGGTAAAGACCTTTTTTGTTGTAAATAAAATAAGGAACAAAAAAAGTTTTAACAATTTTTTTAATATCTGTTACCGTTTCGGAGTTACATTTTTCGAACCAATTTGTAAATCGAAAGCAAAAGTTATGATCGAAAAAACAAACGATATTTACATTTTCTAGCACTTAATGATTGAAGGAAGAATTAGAAATGTTTTAATTACATCCAAATAAAACATTAACTGTTGTACCATTGTGACAATTGTAATTTAAATTATGATGTTTAAAATCTCTTTCAACAAAGTACAAAAATGAACACTCTGCGAATGGAGTGTCGAAACGTTAATGAATATATTATGTAAATATTTTTTTGCCATATCCACTACAAAATAGCTACTTTCCATCCATGTATACCGGCTTGTATTGAGTCATTTAACAGGCAGGCGTGCGGTAAGTAAACGGCTACAATAGTAACTTATATTTATTCGCTAAATCCACCTGTTTTACATTCTCACGGCCTGCTGTAAATTTAAGGATGGCGACTCAAATGAACTGTCAAATTTTTTTGAAAACAGTACCTATTTTATAGTGAGTATGGCAAAAAATACCATATACATCTCGTGCGTAATGGAATTATAACTCGTGTAAATGTAAAAACTCGTTATCGCTCGTTTTTACATACTGTCACTACTCGTGAGTACTCGGTGATATACCTCATTACGTATCTAGATATACAATCTATAGTCTACTATATTGTATTTTATTTATCTTGTTGTCACTGGATAAAAAAATTCAAATTCTTCCTTGAATCATCAATAGTGGATCGCATTTTTACTCTACACCAGGGGTTCCCAAAGTCGGGGTCGCGGGCTGATTTTTTAGGGTCACGGCCTGTTTTCGTGATTATAGAATTTATAACTCTCGTGATCAATTTCTATATTACTTTTACTGTACTTTTTTTTAAGTATCTACTTAAATTCTTGAATTAACGACTATTTTGTACTTTGTGGGGAAAAAATTTTTAAGGGTCGCGAAGGCTTTTGCAATTTTAAATTGTGCTCATGATCGAAAAAGTTTGGGAACCCCTGCTCTACACCAACAGTCTATATTAGTCAACTTAACCATATTTCTAGAAAATTTAATTTCACCCTGCACTGAAAAAACTCATTTGCAAACCAATAAATAGAGTTCATTGAAACTTTCGTTCAATAAATTTAAATACGTTATGGTTATGAAAATTTATTTAAAAAAAAAGAACTTCATTGTATGAAAAAATATGAACATTTTCTCTGTTACGTACCATTTTACCTCATTGTAGTTACAAAGTTATGAAAGTAGTTCATTTTCACGCAAAAAAACATTTGTAATTTAGTTTATGACTAATTTTGCTTTTAGCTTTTAGCAATATAATAATATTATATCTATAATAGATATAATTAACATATAAATTACATAAATGTAAATTCTGACAATTTGAAGTAAAATAGAAATCTTTTAGAATCGACCTAGTGATCTACAAATGTATCAATAAAATCAGTAAATTATGAGTCGTTGATACAAATCTTGTCTTAGCTATACATGGACTGTTCTCAAGTAAACGACCAGATGGTTTTTTAGATACAATCGATTTGCTTTTAATCAATGTATCGACAACGATATATCTATTGCCACAAGGCAAAACGAATTATGGCGAACTTATTGCAATTTTTGAAGTGAATACTTCTTATGCGACTCCGGACGCGTATTGCGCAAAGCGTTAAACGATACGCGCGTGCGCCCTGATACTTTCCATAAGAGGTACGGGAAGTTCTGTCCGATAGATGGTTTTTTCAATCCCTCTTCCCCCAATCTCTCACAAGATCAACGTTCTCTCTCTTTCGCTCTTCTACGTCATTTAACTAATTTGGTGCAAGAAGTATTCACTTCAGCCGTGTAACTGCATGACACACACACTTTTTTTAAACACTTTCATACTGATTTTTTTAATAGTGTGAAACACCCAAAAGTGAATTTTAGGCTGTAGCTATAGCAAATGTCTAGACTCTTGACTCAATCATTCAAATGAAATTTATATATTATGTTAATGTACATATTTTAATTCTAAATAAACGTTATTGCGAGTTTATACCGATATTATAGATATTATTAGATAACGATACATTTTTAGAGTGTTAGGTCTCCAAGTCACTATATGAATATTATGAAGTATTAGAAATACCTTGTATTTTTTGATGTCACAAGACGGACATAAAAAAATACAAGGTATTTCTAATACTTCATAATATTATTAGATAACGTTTGTTATTTCATTTTCTTGCGGGTTTTTGGGCACTTTAATTTGATATTAAATGCACGCTGGTAAATAAGCTTCGCCTAATTAATCTTTCGGAACGTTTGTATTGTGCAATGGTGTCTTCAGGCACATTATGATCGGGAAAATCGATATCTCTATAACCGCGTAAAATAGATTATTGGGTGGCCCATACAAGGATCCAACGCTATTTTGAAATCTACTTTAAATTTTACTTAGATATTGTCTAGATATAAAACATTTTTACAACTACTGTAAAAGACACACGAATGGACCTTTAGAGATTTTCATTTCTAAGGTTTCGTTGATTTTGTACAAGATGCAAAATTGTTATGAGGTCTCAGTAACGAAGAGACATCAAAAAATTAGAATGGAATTAAACAAATTTCGTCTTAATTACGTTACACTAAACATTTGACATACACAGCTTTGTCTAGTGGCTACATTGTATATTATTAAGTAGTGTGTATAACAAGTGAACAACTGCTACTGAATACTAGAGGAACATGACAACGTGATGGTCAGTGAATCCGGTCTTACGACGACCAATTATTATTATTGATTTTACTGATAAATGACGTCGTTATTAATTAAGAACATTCTTTAATAAATGTCATTGATTTATTTATGTAACGATAAAAAAACAGTTTTGTGGATTTCAACCAGTTTGTAGACAGGGTATTTTCGGTCCATAACTTATTTTATTTTTAAAGGGTGATGGTACAGGTCAAAAGAAGACGGTAAGTTAAAACACCTTAGAAAAAAAATAAAACAATAGTTTAGACACTTCTTACCACAATAATTTTATTCGTGCATGACGCATGTATACATTCACGAATAAAATTAAGAAGTGTCTAAACTATTGTTTCATTTTGTTTAAAACAACGGTGCCCTACCTTAGAAAAAGGTGGATGACATTTAAATGCACTTCCCCATAAATTAACATCATATGTTAACTAAATCAATATTAGTCTATGAATTTAGATAGTCATTTTCCTCTCTTATCATACAACTTTTACTGAGGTGTTTTAACACTAAATGTCTTTTTTTGACCTGTACTATGACTCATTAAAAATAAAACAAGTAGACAGAAAACACCCTGTACCTATAATCTATATACCTATCGAACAAATTAGCTTGAACCATATGAGCATTGCTGCTTACTACAAATAAGGGATTAGGGGGTAGCACTATCCAGACTTTAATAATAATAAAAAATTGTATGTTCGGGATTTAACAAAACGATTTAATCGGGATTTAACAAAACGATTTAAAAGTTAACTTTTTAAAGAAATGTAATAAACACAATAAAATACCATAGATTTGTACGATTTCAACATTGATTAATAACAACAAATAAGTTAATAACTTTTAACAATATTTTATTATAGCACTGTTATGTATATAGTAACTAATACATAACGTACAATTTGTGTATGCTAGTCAAGAATATTTAAATGCCGTGAAGAACAAAGACCTTGAAGTCTAAAGAAGATCTATGAAAACAACCATATTAAAAGTACAAGTTGTGAGGCCAAGGTCACAAAAAAAAACACAATCTTCGCTAACAATCAGTGACGTTTGCGAAATTGTGTAACTTACGAAACTTAAAATCACTCTTAAGTTCTTTGATAAACTTTGTTTCAGTACCTAACGGATAAAGCTATCAGACATTTGATTTTGTTTCGAAACTACTCGCAATTTTAATGTTTATTTGACAATATAAGTGGAAAATGGATAATACGAATGATATACCGTAATACAGTCGTTTATTCCTATGTTGTTACTTTTAAGTGACCCTCTCGCTTAACTGTTCATTGACAGTGGCGCAGCCAGAAGGTGTGCCAGGTGGGTCATCGCCCAACTTAAACTGTCTTGGTCCACCCTGGCGTAATTCCAAATCTCTAGTTATCTTTTAAATACGTTTTCAACAATTTTTCTTGTAAATTCTATATCAAGTAACCATGGGTTAAAATTTCTTCGAGTACTGAAATTTTGGGAATAAATGTTATTGGCCCACCTTCAGATCACCATGCCCAACACTGGCCCACCCTAGAAAAAAACCCTAGCGCCGCTACTGCTCATTGAGCTTTCTCACACTAACATTTACAGGGGAAATTGATTGACTTTCTCTGTGACCACCGCCAAAAACAAATCAACCTCAACTTCGACTCGCATACCCAGAAATCACGGACGATGTCAGTAGATTCTCTCAGAAGTGATAGTATAATAATATCGGTGGAATAATTTAGATATGCCTCTATACACGTCGATTAAATGAACTCATCGGAAAAGTCGACTGTAAAATTGAAAAGTCCAGTTGAGATCGAGTGCGTTACTTCAGTTTAACAGTGTTGTTATGGTACAATTGGTGTAACGGACAACGGATCATGCCGCTTCTGCTTGGAGGCTTCTGAAACATCGGAGCATTAATGTGAAGCAATCATGATATACAAAGATTCCGTCACCTTAACATTCCATTCCCAACGCCTGATCAGGTATGGGATACCGATTCTAGAGCGATCCTAGGATTCATCCGGAGCCTTAACCTCGCACAGGAATAAACAAGTCAGGGCCACACAATAGATCTATTAAGGTCGTGGTGTTGACGAGGCTTGCCTTACGCCCTCTATGGCACGTTGCACGCGCCCGCCAGAGGACGGAAGAAATGACGTCGCATCACTCAAAAAATGTCACACAGCGCAATTTTGAACTCTAACTTTCGTCATTTTTTAAGCTATCTTAATAACTCTTTGACAGTTTTACATCATTTTGTTTTTATTTTATTTTCGATAATAAAAAAAAATAGAAGAAACTTCTGCATTCAGACATTTCGAACTTTTTCAATTTTGCTCGGCTACTTAAAAAAACCGATCGCACATGGTCCAGTGAAAAATTATCCAATTTTATTATATCAATACTACATATAAAATTATAACGGAATCTCCGTCTGTAATTATTGCAGCTAATTTTGTATACAGAATTTTATCTGTACCGGTTTGATTAAACTTGGTGCATTTACAATCGGTATACCCAAACTTAAAATATTTAGAGCACTTTTTGCCTGGCTACACTGAGGTTATAAGATAGGGATCCAGTCAAAACTGCCTTTAACGCGAGAAAATCTATGGGCAACATTATTGTTTACGCGAGCGAAGCCGAGGGGAACAGTTGGACATCTATATCCCAAATTTGATCTTAAAGTACGGTAGTGCAGTTAACTATAGGGAGACGTTAATTAAGAACTTTATATAGCCGACTGTGGCATTGCTTATAGCTTTGACACAGAGCTATTATTATGTCGAGCGTCTATAATTTACAATTCAGAGCTATTATTGTGGTTGCGTACGTGATAAAACTGCTATTTTATTTAAAGTATCGATTTCGTTTAAAATAATAATCGAAAATCTCAATCCCTAAAATGGGACACACAAACAATAATATTTTTACTGAGCTGGAAAAAATGCTGGAGGAATATTTTAAAATTGCAAAAATAATAAACGACGATCGTCGGTGACCTTCATATTTCATCTGCCACATCTGTAAACATAAATTTTAATTTTCGTGGCAAATTTTCAAGATCTAATTTAAAATGATTTACTTTGGTTCCTTTGAAATGCATGTCGAGTTTCAGCAGGCGTGAAAACTTTGTTTAGACACCTGCAGGATATGTCGCAAAATGCACTGGAATTATATTTTTCACCTTGGTTTAATTTTGTATCACACTACTGAAAGTCAATCTTCAAACTAAAGTCATTATTCATATTTCAAACTCTATATTATAAATACTTGCATCTATATAGGGCTTCGCAAGAGACGAGATTTTCGAAAATATCGTTTCGGTGTTGTTTAGTGTTGCCGTCTTGACAAGACAAGACTTTCAAAGTCTTATCTCGTCTTGAAATATCAAGACAAGACTTCACTCAAGTCTTGTCTTGAAGTATCAAGACTTCACTAAGTCTAAGTCTAGATTAACTAACTCTTGTCTTGTCTAATATCAAGACTCTAGATTATTTTCAAGAGTCTAGATTAGTAGTAGTAGGTAATGTAAACCTTTACATACTACTACTTAGTTTATCTAGAGTTTTGGCAAGAGTCTTGATCTAGATAAAGCAAGTCTTGTCTTGTCTTGAAAATTTCTAGATAAGACTTTTGCAAGTCTTGAAAATCTAGACAAGACAAGAGTCTAGATCTAGACGGCAACACCAGTGTTGTTGATACAGAAAAAGAGTATGTCTCAGAATAGACATCATCTCATTAATGGCTATTTTTATTCTTTTATAAAAGAATCGGCGGAACTCTCGTAATGCTAAACATGTAGTCTAGATATCGTCCTGTTTTCGACTACATATTTTAGGTTAGTATCGTTTTGGTCTCGTCTCGCTTAAAACGAAACCGACAAATCTCAGGTACTGTCTCGTTGACCTGCAAGAAAGCCTTGTCTAGTTTTCGTTTCATCTCAAGAAAAGCCCTACTTTGCCATAAAATTGGATATTCAGAAAAGCAAGAGTAGCAGAAACGCTACGAATTACATACATCAGTTATTTCCTTAACAGTCCCGGTTTTATGGATTTTGGTTTTTAGTCAATTCATTTGCGGATGTCCAACCCTTCCGAAGTCATAAAAAGAGTTTCCAGAATGTTTATCTGTCTGTCTGTTTGTACCGGCATCACTCGAGAAAGGCTAGTCTGAAACTTGGTTCCCGTTTACTGGCAGTTGGCACCGAAATTTGTATAAAGTATTTTTTATTTGTCGTTAAGGTCCGGTTAAAATAAGGTTTCTGTCAAAATCTAAACTAACGCAAACGAGGCCGCGGATTAAGGCTAGTAATAACATAAATTAATTAAGACTATAATCATTAAACTACAGTCTATACACATTTGTCCTCCTTCAGGTACATAAGAAATAAAAGTAGAAAAGAGGTATAAAAGCAAATTTAAGACACTCGATAGCTCAGGACATTGAGGGATTAAATATAGTAGACTGAATTAATATTATATAATCTAATTAATGTTCATACAATTATAATAAGTTTAAGTAACTATTCTTTTCTATCTGACTGACTTTCAACAAACAGATAGACACTAATGTTGGTTTAAATTTAATTGGTATAAGCTAAGGATGAGAAATAGATAAGCAAAGGCGCAGTAATAACACAATGCTGCGAAGTCAAACCTACTGAAAGGTTCTTTTGCTACGCTGATAAACATGGGTACTAAAAGTTTTCTCCAGAAGTAACAAAATGAATTTGAGATCATAAGGTAGTTCATTCGTTAATCACTTTTGATTATTTTATAGAAAACAGTAACATATAACAGCTGTTAAAATTTCAGAGTGATTGCACGTGTCAATTTTGAGTTATTTTCATTAATTAAAGTTCACACTTTTTACAAACATTTTCTATCGAGCGCCAAAAAACACAACATTTTTTACTATAAGTTGAAAACGGTGTTCCGCGTTTTTTTAAAAACGATTTAAAAGAAGTTGAGATGAATATTTTTTAAAAAAATTACGATTTTTAACGCTTAGTTTAAAAGTTATAGTTTTGGAAAGTATAGGTATCAAATTTTCAGCTGATAACAACGCTGTAAATACGTTTAGTTATCCATGTGTTAGTGCATAGTGAACTGTGCCACTCAACAGTATTCGCTGTATATTGTGGCGTTTCTCTATGACGTATGTATATTTAATATATTATGCGTAATGTGGGCGATGGACATTACTTTCAGCGTAGATTTTAACGAGTGAACTATTTTAACGAATATGCCGTTGATTTCGGGTTGAATGGTCGTGGTCTAAATGTGCTTAATTTATTAAAGACCTGATTTTTCGTTAATTACTGTAGAAAACATCTTCAAAGGCGATAAAGCTGCGGGCAGAAGCAGAAAACTCAATTCCAAATCAACTGTACATTCGTTAGATAATACTGATTTTGATATACCTGAGTTTGGGATCGTCCTGCCCCGTCTCAAATTTTCGAGCTATTTGGGGATCCTCAGTCTGTAAATCACTGATTTAGTTAAATCTATGTGTTTGACATGTTAATACGGTAAAACAATCTAGTTATCAAATATAACAAGTTTAATGCAAAAATTAAAAGTCAGAAATCGTTTGAGGTACCTATTACAGTGGAGTCGCGATATGGTGAACACCTGGTAAGGCGAACAACTGGAACCTCGATAAGGTGAACAAAGCTAATTTGATTTATTTGACACTTTTATTGGTTCTCGGAATACTTGGTAGGCCGTTTTATTCCCAACAATATCTCTGTTAATTTTTGTATTTGTAGTAATGCCGACACAGCGGTGCTGATTTGATGATGCGAAAAAGGATGAAGTCTTCAGAACTCCCAAAAATGGAAGCAGCATTGTACAAGTGGTTATTAAAGATGCGAAATAGTATAGATTTAATTTATGAAGTTTTCTTTTCATTACCCCTTTTTATTTACCTTTATGAGGTGAACAAATTCGATAAGCTGAATACCACTGGTCTGAATTAGTTCACCTTATCGCGGCTCCACTGTATTTTATAAAGTCATTTTAAAGATTTAAAAAAATGTTGAGTCTCTCTGTTAAAAAAGGAAATTTTTAATAGTGTATACCTAGTGCAATTTTTCCTTTTAAATAAATTATATACATAACGCCGTGAGCAATGTAATCAATAATAATGTAGAACTTGTAATTAATTTTGGCCTTCATTTATTTCGTTTTTGTACATGTAAAACAAGCAAATGCAAATTTTAACCTTTTCTGCTTTTTTTATCTAAATGTAAATTAATACAGCGTTAAAAATACATCGCGCCTGGAATAAAAATTAAGTGTATATTTAGCTTATCTTAATTTATTACGTCATCTAATTAAAATGAACAACTGTAACAACTAAATTTTGAAATGCGTGGGAACAAAAATTCTTTTAAAAACAAAAAGTCACCATAGTTTCAAAATCCACGCAACGTTTAAAATAATCTGTTGCATGTGGATGCAATGCTAAAATTTAAAATCGTCATAAAGCCGGCGGTTCACTATACAAGTTATATGTTATAATGCAGCTGCTACGGAGCCAGCAAACTATCTACAATAGATTGCCTATAGATAAGCCTATATTTATTTAGTGTCTCCTAAAAAAAATCTATGAGTAAAGTTATGCTACGTCATCGTTACGGAAGCCATATTATCTAACGTAGGTACCTACTTTACTGCAGACAATTTACTGGCTCCGTTAAACGAAGCATTAAACAATACAAAGCTTTACTTCTAGCTTACGATATCTTATAGTCTATTTGACTATTTAGATTCATTCTATTTGTGTATCCATTTTAAAATATTTTTATGGACTTAACATTCTTTGACGTTTTGCTCAAGGTCAATACAAAAAATCTGTAATGAATAAAATATGAATTCTTTACATAATGTAATTGTTGTTTATATTCCATAAAAACAAATATTTCTAGATTATCGTCGATTTTTCGAATTCACTGGGGCCTCGATAACAATCTTATCTCAGTAAACTTTATTGTATAACCATATATCAAAAACCATACCTATCTAATATTAGAATCTACCGTAATATACAGGATTGAAATAATTATTCACATGTTATATGATATTTCACTAAAACAATTATTACGCTGCAATTATTAAAATTGTTTACTACAATAATTGAAGACTTTAAAATATGAAACTAATTATGTAATTACGTACATAGATCAAATTGAAAAAAAAGTGTTAACAATCTATTTAGTTAATTCACAGCTTCGAATTTTTTGGAACAAATATAACATAGTAATAGAGATAGTCTATAGTCCAGATTCAAGAAAGTGATAATATTCGAATTTCTGGTCACCCGGTTATTCGTGCAATATTATGCAAAGGTAACCAAACTTCAAAACCAGCCATCGAACGAAAACATGCTTAAGAACAATTTTAAGGAAAATTTAAATCTGTTTAATATTGATAAAAAACCTTATTTCTGTAACAGTAACGGAAAAAGAGATAGCGGCAAAAACGCATTTTGACTTTTTCTTTCCAACTTGGCGAACGCAACATCACACGAGGGGAAAGCTTAGTATGTCAATTAACCCTTTAAAATAAAAGTGATCGAAACTAAACCTACAACTTTTTGAAAATTATTCTCAATTTGATGTCAATCTTTTGACCTGACGGTAGGCATATAGTTAATATATACTACATATCACCTATAACTAAATATCAAAAGGAGTTATTTCTTTACCTTAATAAAATTTTAAACTTGGTAAACTACCATCAGCAAGTATTTTCGAAGCGAAAAAATATATTTCTTTCGTTTCAGTAACATTTATTTTAAAGTTTGCTTCCAAATACTGTATTATTATTTATTTACATAATGTCTCAATTTTTTGTGAATACAAAATGTAGACCATTATTTAAATTTAAGAAAAATTTAAATTTTAAAATTCGATATTTTTACAGTATTTACAATAACAATGTTATGATTTTATTATTTGCAGTAGGTTCCTTATATATTTTTAGTGCACAAATTATAAACAATCTTGCACGTGATTTGGCAAAACATTCTATGTGAAATTTTTGCCGAAAATGAGACAAGAACCTGACATATTTAGATTTCAATTTGCTGAATGTTATATATGTTGCGAAAAAGTCTTACAGGTAGTATTTAATTAATGCTGCAATCTTCCACTAAAAACGTAAGACAAAGTCTGGAAAAAATCACAATCCAATTTTCATAAATTTCGCTACTGACTTCATCAGGCAATTAAAAAAATAATATAATTGAAAATGGTAAAAATCCCTCCTCCATTATTGAAATAATAGGGCCCTTGTAAGCCACATGTTCAATCTGTATTTATAAAATAATGTGATTTTTGACAATTTCATTTACCTGATGATGACTTCATAATAATATGACCTAGCAAAATAATAATTTTAAATATGTTTCATCTTGTCACGGAAGCTGAATTGGTAGCTTTTTCATAGATAGATAGATAGATTAGTCAAATGTACATTAACAGGGTTGACACGTCAATTGCAGAAATAATCATAAATCTTATTTTACAAAATCATTTATCGAATAAAATTCTCCTTCTAATAATATTTTAAATATAGCTTTCTTAAATGCCGTGAAGTTTTTGTTTCTAATTTCTAGAGTTAGTTTATTATTTATTTATTTATTTATTATTGCCTCTATTGTATTCTGTACTCGACGAAGGAATATTAATGAATTTTTTAACTTTGTGTTTGAATTCTGCTTTGTGATGTCACGCTGCATATTTAATATGTGCAAATCTACCCACTCTACCTATTCTAAATTAAGTGTATCTTGTCATTGCAGAAAAAATTGTTATTTCATAGATATAGAAGGTATTGACAGATGGCCCACGTCATTATACCTGAATGAATGATCTTAAAGGTATTTTATTGGCGCATTAAAATCACCGACAAGAATGTTTGAAAGATACTATCGCTACAAACACTGTAATTTTGGATAATAATTAATAAATAATACATAATAAATGCCATTTTAATACATGTTTGATTCTGCTGATGAAACCGATAAATTAATTATGAAAATGATTTTTAAAGAATGATAGCTATTTAAATTAAAATTACTATTTATAAAATAAAGTTTAACATTTATATAGTTCCGGGCGAAAGAATCGATTGCCGCTAATAATCAGAGTATTCAAAAATATCGTTAAGTCTTACTCTTAGGTGGTTATATGTATTGTGAAACATGTGTATGTACTTTCTTCATACAATCTTACCCAAAATCATAAAAACTTTAACCTTGGAGTAGTCGCGTATCCTTTTGTAAGAAAAAAAGCCACTAAAAAGAGGAAGTAATAAAATTTTGAGGTCTGCGCCAATTTAATAAAATATGAAGTCGGTTAAAAAGTAGATATTAATCACTATAATATACTTTTTAACCGACTTCATATTTTGTTAAATTGGCGTAGACCTCAAAATTTTATTATTTTCCTCTTTTTAGTGGGTTTTTTGAAGGTTTTTTTTTGTTAAAAAGATTTTTATTAATATTCAATATCTTTATATCATAGGTTCCAATACTCTTCGGGTAATTATGTAACAATAAAACTAATTATGTGATTATGAGTGAGATAATAGTAGGATTGTGTAACTAGTGCGTGCTAAATACGTCTTTATAAGTCAGGTGCGATGTTTTCAGCACAAGTAGTAGGCGAGCGCACACGTGCCTTGGCGAGTTTGCATCGCGAGCCCGAGTGCTGAAGCTGATGTTTTTAGCAAGCACAAATAGTAGTCGTGCACACACGAGCCTTGGCGAGTGTGCATCGCGAGCCGCATATGAGTGCTGAAAACATCGCGCCTTACGCATAAAGATTTAGCACACGCGTTGCACACTATACTTTATTCAACACATGCCTGGTTTTTCAAATTAAAAAAAAACAGTTACATAATAGTTCAATATGTAACTAGCAGTTACATAATGGTTCATTATGTAACTAGTTACATAATGAACCATTATAGCACTGAAAAGCGTTACATAATGGTCACTAGTCAATAAACGGCTAAAACAGATACGATAAAACACTATAAAAGCGTGCATGTGTTGAATAAAATATATTATACGTTGTAGGACTTCTTTACACATATATCTGAGGTTTCACTGATGGGTAAAAGGGTAGCTCGCGTAGATGTTTTCGCGGTAAAAAAATCTGCACTGTCTTTTCGACATCGCGCGAGCACTCCACTGTTTAAAAAAAAAAGACGGTTGAGATGGTTGTATAAAGACAGTACAGACATGCTTTTTGCATCTATAGGCGCCCAGGACTAAATACTTTTTGAACGCATATTACATAGATAATATAATATAAATGTAGTTCTGTCAGTTTCCACTTGACGCAAAATGCGATTTTAATGAAACTGGCAACGTTTTAAGCTAAATACTTCTAGAAGTGGCCTGTACGGCAGTATACTTTATTCCGATTCGATCCTTTAACTCTTTCGTTCCGAACAGGACCATTTTTAAATTGTTTGGTATACCTATTTATTGTAGATTATAGACGCGTCGACAACTTAGGTCATTAGCGTCTTAGTTGTTTGTTTGGTATATACCTATTGGTATTATTTGCGTAGATGTAACTATTGCTATTTTCCACAGCACTGCTGCCATCAGTGTGTTTATAAGGTAAAATATTATATTATGTACCTACTTTTTGTGGAATCTGAATTTAAAATTATTTTGATTTGCTATATAAAATAGTATCTAACGTGAAAGATTTCCTGTCAAAAACGGGTATTAATGTGAGAGAATTCGCGGGTAAAAGCTAGTGGTTTAATTAATACCGAAACTTCTTCGAAACACTTGTTAAATATTTTGATATACCTATATTTAAATATAAATATTTTGATGTACTTATAACTGGAATCTGATATCTTCAATATCGCGCTGGATAACTATGACATAGATTCAGGCTACCTAATTACTTACAAAAAAAGATTGTATTAATTATGAGAAAAACTTTGATAATGCGATGATCTTTTAGCTGTCCCGAAACATCTGTTAAAACTTGCGAACCAAGCAATTGTTTGTTTATAATAATAAAAGAGGGAAAGGGGAAGGAATAGACAAACTGTTTTTCAAACGAATCTCCTTTGGGATTTGGGACGAACGTTTGAGAATTGAGAACACTAAGTTATCACCTGTTTTGTGTGAAGTAAAGTACTAATGGTTCAGAAAAGTAAATTAATATCGACTAATCAAACAATGTGGCTTAAGATCAGCGTTGTATATCAACTAAGTTGTACTTTTGATATCTGTTAATAATTGTTTCCATATAATCACACATACAAGATGTCCTGCGGATTGCTTTACATAGGAAATAAGTACACTTTATCAGCATTGATTTATCCATAAGATTTGCGTTAGCTAACAAGCATGCGTTAATTAATTTTTACATGTTATGATATTGATAATGATGAATGTTGCATTGCTAGTGTGATGTGATTTTCGTAAAACTCTATCGCGAACAACTCGATCATCATTTCATTTCATTGTACAAAAAATTAATAGGTTTTTATAGAATAAGTAAGGAAAATCTACTGTCATGAAAAACCGGAGCTAAAATGGATCAGCTTAAGAGGCACATAAAACGCATCCCCACCTTAAACTGTCTTGGCCCACCCTGGAATAATCCCTAGTTTATCTTTAAAATACGTTTTTAACCCTCGAAATTTCAACAATTTTTCTTGTAAATTCTAGCAAGTAATCTGGGTTAAAATTTTGACGAGAACTGAAATTTTTGGAACAAATGTTATTGGCCCACATTCAGAACACCATGCCCAAGTCTGGTCCACCCTAACAAAAAATCCTAGCGCAGCCGCCGATCCCCCCTTTTTCTATCGGGGTTTAAAAAGTCATTTTAACATATTCTAAAAACTATGTAAAACTGCCCCCTTCATCTATAAATTGATCTGATGTAAATTTGATATCAAGCTTTCGTTACCTTTCTTAACTTTCGTAAGGCTTTTTAACTTTCCATTGGAATTTATTGTAATGGGTCCGAAAATCGAAATCAAAATGTATAACAAATTTTTATGTTTCAAGGTCACTACACTATTTTTATACTATTTTTAGAAAGATGTCTGTGTGTACGTACGCATGTGTCCATTTCTTTCTAAGACAAAATCTCGAGAATGAAAAAATGATATCGACTACGTTAGGGTGCCAATCGACGCGTATTAACGTAAATATGATCTGAAAGAAATTTTTTCAAAATTGGTTCAGCCGTTCTTTTTCTTAACCAAATAGACTCCCAAAAAGTAGATTTTACACAATATCTCGCGAATAAAAAATTATATCGACTTCGAAACTGGGAAGTTCGTCGTGTGGACCTCAAGGATCGCACTTTAGTCCTAATAAACGACCCACCTCACGGCTTGTATGTGTGGAAACAATGCAAAATTATTAGCTAACTCGTCTCTTATAAACAAATCCATGATAATAAAATGTATTCTGTATAACATTCAGTAGGACACTAACGATTATTCAGCTGGTGTGGTCTAAAATCAACGTCATATCAATTAAGATGTGGTTGTTTATCTATTTTATAATTACACACAGTATTTTTTTGCGTCAGATCACATAACCACAATACAGCAATGTCCATATACAAGTAGCAGTATAGAGGCCCCACAAAACAAAACACAACACAAATCGAATAAACCGCGCGCGAGTTTCAAATGTTGTTTGTTGGTCAACAGGTCGAACAGTACTAACTCAATTCTCAGATCTGCGACCGTCTAATGTGGCTTGTGTTGTATGTTGTGAAACAACGACGATTCCGAACAAGTCGACTTCAAAAGTTACCGCGCTGTTAACTCGCTCTTCTATACATACTGAGGCCTTAAGACTGATTTACACGATGGATGTAAGGTAGATAAGTTAGGTTTTTAAAGTGAAACTTTATTAGAATGTCGAGAGTCACGTCACGTCCAATCGAAGTGATCGACCAGACCAGTAAGCATCCACAAGTGCAGCGACGTTATGTTCGTGTATATGACTGCATATAAGTGCGATGGTGGTAGTCGACCAGACCAGTACTCATCGAAAGGCAGCGACGTTATGTTCATAACTATAATATTGTATGTCTACATAACTAATATCGTACGAATATTTAGTCGAGCGCACATCAAATACCCATTGACCACCAATCATAGAATCTGGATTCTTACGTTTGTCTCCATATACTGATCAGGGTTCAAATTAAACTACCAAACCCACGTTAACAAAATTATATACTTTCGGCGATTTCGGGTTGAAAGCGTTTAGGGCTATGGCAATGAAGTTTCACTTGCATCGTGGTTTCATAAAACTGCACCCTAGTTTTTTAAAGAAAATTGTATATAATTAATAAGTAATCAATATGATTAATCCAATCAACATTATTACCAGACAAGGTTGCCATGATTGTAGAAAAAAAATATTTTGGACTGATGGATTATAATTCTTCTTCCCAGGTGGGAAGTAAAAAGAAGATTTTTTTTGAGTTAAATGAGTTTTATAGGCAAAAACATTTTTGCAAGAATCGGTAAATACATATTCGATTAAAAATTAGTAAATTATTTTTGTAGATTGTATATCTAGATGTGTAATGGACAATATTATGACGAGTGATGACAGTATTTAAAAACGAGCGATAGCGAGTTTTTCAGTCACACGAGTCGTAATAGCATTACGCACGAGATATAAATGGTATTTTTTGTCATACCCACTACAAAATATCCACTTAACACTTTATTTTTAAAAAATTTACAGTTCATTTGCGTCGCCATCTTTACTTCTACAGTATGCCGTGAAGTTCGTGTGTAAATAATGGCAGGCGCACGCAGGCGTATAGAGCGAATAAACAAAAGTTGCTATGGCAACCGTTTACTTACCGCCCTAGTGCGGTAATTAAAACACTTTCCGCGCACCTGCCTGTTAAATGACTCATTAAAGGCCGCTATACATACATCGAATGTAGCTATTTTGTAGTGGGTATGGCAAAAAAATATTTTCAGTTAGAATAAACCTCTATTTATTATCTAAAAAACGGAAATGAATAATTATTTTTGTACTTCATTATTTATGTAGTAAATATTAAAACAGGATGTTTCAAACTACGCTGGTGTCATATTAATCAAATTTTAAAAATTAACAAGGCTGTTGGATTTGAAAATAGATCCACTGTTTGTCGTCTATTACTATATCTCCAGATCCCAAATTTCAATTGAGAGCTGGTACGACAGAAATTATATTTTCAGTTTCTGATAAATAATAATTGGTGGCAGGCCCAAACAAGCCTGACAGTTGGTGGTCTTTGTCAAAAAATCCTACTGTAAACTTTTTGTTTCACTTTATGCAATATTTCCGAATTTCGAGTAACAAAACTTGTCAGCAGTTAACAATTTAACATTTATGATATTGAACAGTATCAATAAACTCAGAAAAATATAACAAATTTAGAATTAATAGAATTTTTGCTAGGCCCAAATAACCTCAGCTGTTGGTGGCCAAAAAAAAAAAAAACTCAGGCCTGTAAAATTGATGGTAACAACAATAATTTGAAAATTGATTTTCGTGAAAGTTATGAAGTTTATCTCTAAATAATTAATCCATTACATTTTTATCGTGGTTTCGACTTCGATAAAAGCAGCTGCTATGCAAGCGGTCATTTATGTGGCTTACGTTAGATAATTATATGCTCTTTTATCACGTGGCCTACCATTCCAGTTGTCTTTTTCATATTTTTTAGAATTATAGTTTTATACTTTGTTCGTTTTCATTTTCCAGAAGACACTCATTTGAGAAGATACCTTGATTTTTAGTATCATACTAGCGGTCCGGTCCTGGGTGCAATAAACTACTCACTCGCTTCGCTCGTTCGCTTATTATAATTACATTACTCACTCGCTACGCTCGTTCACTCGAATTTTATTAATACACTACTCACTGCTGCGCTCGTTCGCTCGAATATTATTAATACACTACTCACTCGCTTCGCTCGTTCGCTCCCGGGTGGTATGAATTTATGATTTGCTAAAACTCAAAAACGGCTTGACCGATTTTATTTTTTTTTGTTTTTAAACCACCCCTGTATTAGATCGAACAAAACAAAAAAAAATTATTCAAATCGGTTGAGCCGTTTTTCAGTTTTAGCGAGACTAACGAACATCATTTCATTTTTATATATAAGATTAATGTTTGTTTTATCTTTTGAAATGTATATTGGCGTTTACATTAATAGTACATTGTGTGAAGTTTTCCACATGAGCGAAGCGAGCGTGGCAATCACACTTGTCGCAAACGCTAACTATATCTACCCGAGTGACACACGGGACTTTTTCTAATGAGTGCAATGAAAGAACAACATTAAATACATCAAAAAACACCGTAAATGGATATTGTAGGTTAGGCGAACTGTCAGATATAGTTTACAATCATCGCGCAGGATGGCGCCACTTTCGCTTATACTTTCCACCGGAAAAGAATTTCTCAAGGGACGAAAACACTTTACTTTTGATCTGCGCATGCGCGACTTTTATTTTACGTCATTGGCATGAAAAAGCCAACTTTCGTCCGCGAAAACGAGTATGTCATTACATTTCAGTTTGTGTTCTTTTTCCAGAAGACTCGATCATATGCGAATTTTATTTTTTAAAAATAATTTGCTGCGCATAACAATAGTTTTATCTTTTTCAGAAGTCATTAATTTCTGTTTGTGTTCATATTCACGATAACTCTTTTAATTGCGAACTTTTTGAAATATAAACGTGTTTTATCTTTTTTAATGTAAATCGACCTTTATTAAAGTCATAGTCATAGCACAATGTGGTTGCTTGGTTGGTCACCTCACCACTCACTTATTAATACATACACACACGCGAAACATATGTTGAATTCGTAAGGTGCTGTTCAATCCTTAAAACAACTATTATATTTATACATACGTACAGATACACAGATCCCTAAAAAAAACTAGACACTCAGCTTACGGAAAAATGTTAAACATGTTTACAAAACAAATATCACGCTGACAATAATAGGTTTGTTTATTACGCTAGAGTTAGTTCGGTGTAGGATTTTTTGACTATCTATACTAATATTATAAACTGTAGGCAAGTACGCGAAGCGAGAACAACGCCAGGCGACTTCGCTTCACAGGGGAAGGATTTTTCGCGGGGGTGGGGGATAAATCATAAATTTTTATATTAGTATTTTTTGACAGCTGATTTAATAATTAAAATTTTCTGGATGAGCAGCTATGATTTATTATTTCCATGTTTGATGTTTTACATAAAAATATATGCAAACAAAATTTCTTGAGGAAAAAGTAAAAAAATTACAATTGACGTTTCGCCCTGTTGGGCATTTTCAAAATATGTTAAGACTAGAATAAAAATAATTATTGTGAGATATATTAAATATATTAAGTAAAAGAACAAGTCAATGACTTGCTTGCAAAAAGTAGTAACTATTACCAAAAATCGTGAATAAGTATGAAGGGAGACATTATAATAATGTCAATAGATGGAATTAATATGATTAAGATTTAAAGGTAGTACCTTATGTGATTTCATAACTACATTTCTACCAGTTATTACTAAATTCATACAAAATGACTCTGAATCACATAAGGTACTAACTTAGTCATATTAATTCAATCTATTGACATTAATGTCTCCCTTCATACTTATTCACGATTTTTGGTAAGAGTACTTTTTGCAAGCAATTGGCTTGTTCTTTTACATAATATATTTAGTATATCTCACAATAATTATTTTATTCTAGTCTTAACATATTTTGAAAATGCCCAACAGGGCGAAACGTCAATTGTAATTTTTTGACTTTTTCCTCAAGAAATTTTGTTTGCATATATTTTTATGTAAAAAAATTATGCATAGAAATAAATCATATATAGCTGTTCATCCAGAAGAATGCTACTATATCAACCCAGATTAGTGATGTGTCGTTCCCGGAAATTCAAAATTTGGGAAAATTTCTCGAGAATATTCCCAATAAGTTCCCAAAGACTGGAAACATTGAGGAATTTAGTATAATTAGGAATGACTGGCATAGAGAGAGACTTGTAATTGAATGCTTTAATTATTATTAATTCCATAAATAGTTCGAAATAAATCTTCGAAAAAAGCAATTTACCTATTTTCCCTAAAATTTCCAATTTGCGGGAAAATTTCCGGAAAATATTCTCCAAAAATTTCCATACCTATTTTAAAAGTCGAATTATTATTCGAATTGGAATGAAGAATAATAATGAACTAGGATTCAGGAAAAAAAACATATCGACTTGGTCATTGTGTTTAAACATTCCCAAACATAAATTTCCTGTTTAAATTCCCGATTTTTGGAAAGCTAAAAGATACATGGAAAATTTCCGGGAATATCCCGGGAATATTTTAAACTTGGAACATTTTAAATTCCCAATTTTTGGAAAGTTAAAAGACACATGGAAAATTTCCGAGAATATTCTCGTTTGGGAAACATTTCCCAAGTGAGAACTTTCCAGCGGCACATCACTATAGCCCAGATAGCCCTGGAAGTGTGTGGTCTTAAAAACATTTCAAAAAAAAAGACACAGCACACTTAGCCTTGTGGCCGCAACTTATAGTTATTTTTTAGTCAATCCAGGTGCGAAATGTTTAGAAAAGACAAAATATATAAAACTCTTGGCACAATTAACGCTCGTGTATTGGCATTAATCATACATTGTTGTGATGTCACTTGCGCTTATAGTTAATCCATTGTTCACACATACATACCGGTAGCTCGTTATGAAAAACACGCGACATGCTACAAACGTAATCACTAATCAGTTGATCGATTAGGTGCAGTGATTAGTTCTGACACTTTTTTATATTTTATTCGATTATTTTCATTTACCGGCTGCCTAATGATGACGTCACCAATAGTAATAAACATTATAACACCTGTCATCTGTCATTATACGGCATTAACTTGTTGTTTAATGTAGGTGGTACTTCAAAAAAATGTGTTAAAATATTCAATCAATACAAATAGCTTCCTCTCTCTATCTGTCATGTCTGTCTGTTACAAAATAATATCGCCTGTATAAAATATTTTTATGTCACTTATTTGTTATATGAATAACAATGTTATGTTACCTAATGACAATACGTGTTTCGCTTACCAATAACTGTTACCCATTGCCAAAAGTACAAAAACATGATCATCATACTGCCGTGCTTGCGAAGAACGCGTGGTTTCGAAAAGGCAACGCAGTTTTTGGTTTACCGCGTGTATCATAAACATAGAAATCTATAAGGGACGTAATACAAGTAGGGTTACCAGATGGCCGGGATTTCCGGGAATGTCCCGGAATTCGTTGGTCTGTCCCGTGTCCCGAAATTTAAGTCTTCTATCCCGGAAATGCATAAGTTCAACGAATTCGTGCTCGCGATCGCATGAAACGACACTAATTTACATGCTAAGTAGTATTTATTGAGCACTATCTGTAATTTCTGTACATATTTTACATATTTTTTCTTCGGACTTACTCTATGTCGGTAAAGACAAATTGGGAACAATATGAATTATTAAAGATTCAAACGAAATTATGCGTGATTTACACATTCAGAAGCGCGTCCGACAACTCACCGTGTACTGATGTGTGATAAATGAATAAAATTAGACAAGTCTAATTGATAAATACAAAAAATAGTAAAATAATCAAACATTTTTATTCACAATAACTTTCCCCCATGAAATAAACTGCCTATACTAGGTATACCTACCAAGATTTTCACACAAGATTTAATTTAATCATCGCCTTAAAAATGTCCCGAAAATCTTGGTTTTTGATCTGGCAACCCTAAGTACAAGCGAGTGCTGTGGTTGCTGTTAAGTGGGGGGGGGGGCGTTGAGGAAGCAAGTGTGTGGTCGCTTCAGTTGCGTAAGCGCTGTACGAGCAATTGAGCATGCACAAAGACGCGGACGGCCGCATTTGGCGCAATTGAGCATGCACAAAGAAGTGATGAGCAAAATTGGTCTTGGTCTTGGTCTTGCGAAAAAGCAAGACCAAGACCAAGACCGAATGAACAAGAACAAGACCAATACCAAGACCGAATATGCAAAACCAAGACCAAATACACAACACTAAACTAAAAATTCTTACTTCAGAAATAATGAGCAAAATGGGCAAGACCAAGACTTGATACGCAAGACCAAGACTTGATACGCAAGACCAAGACCAAGACCAGACATATTTGAGCAAGACCAAGACCAAGACTGAATCAGCAAGACCAAGACTGTCCAAGTCTTGGTTTTGGTCTTGCTTTGCTCATCACTAGCGCAAAGACGCGGCCAATAGAACGTGGGCACGTGCATAGCATGAACATGTCCATAAGACAAGCATGCACCCTCCTCTGAATGGCTTCCCCCCTCGTCTAAAATGGTACTTTATACTTCGTCCCTATATAGATTCCTACGTCGATGGCGTGAACTTAATCGAAGCGGGGTATCTCCAACCCGTCAGTACAACGGTACAACATCAGTCGCCGAGACCAACCTGTCAAAAAAAGAGGTTGGTATTTTTATACGTGTGCTGCTCCTATGACAATAGGAATAATTCCATGATTCCATCAGTTGACAGTCCCGGATCTAGACTTTTTTGTAGGAGAGGGGCAAAGATGTCGATTGCCGCCCCCTTACCCTAGTAGATTTAGTACTTCATTATAGTAGACCATAGACCTTATATTATGATCTATCGAGGTTCATAAACGAAGATAGATATTGTGACCTCCCTGCATTTTTTGTATTTTTTTGATTTTCAATATTATTTAAAATTATTAAAAAAATTAAAGCCTATTCTGCCGCCCCGTAAGTTTGTCGCCCGGGGCAGGTTGTCCCGCACGTTCCCTCCCTAGATCCGGACCTATCAGTTGATTAAAATGAATGTACCTGTTTTCTTATTGAACATTTTTTTAAGTTTTCTTGATATTCAAGGTATAACATAAAGGATACATGTTACTTGGAACTTGAAAGTCAGAATAGTTTATTTATAAACATATGAGTTATGCACAAGATATGTGCATATTAATGCAATAGTGTGTGTTTTACATTGCAATAGTGGAGGAGGTTCACGGTGTGTCAGTATATCGGTAGCCTTTTATTTACTTGCCTAACTACTTCACATAATTATGTGCCATGTGGTCTCAAGGCAAAGTGCATTACGTAGAATTTTTTTAAATTCTTTTTGTCCTACCTCTTATAAAATAGCTGCTTTTCATGCATGTATATCGATAGTAAAATGACCCATTTCAGGGCGGTGACGAGAGCCGGGCGCTAAAATAAATAAAGAAAAATTGAATAATTTTAATATTTCATATTACTCCAACTGAAGGCGAACCTGCGATCTTGTGAACAGTAGACAATGGTACATCCCTACTCACACGGCCACGGCACTGTATCGTGAAAAAATTCTCTACAATTTCATTGAAAACAAAATGGCTAATGACAATTGTACAATCAAAACCATATACAGATACCATAATTAGATTAGAGATGTCATCCAAAAAAGTGTGGATGTAAAAGATAGAGATAAAGAGAATATAACTAGGTGTTGTTATTTTTTCTAACGCTTTGGTGGTATCTATAGAAACAAGGAAAAGACAACTCGCTAAGGTAGTCGTCGTGCTACAATAACATCCAAAAGTTTCGTTCATAATACGCTGTAAAACAATAAATAAGTATACCTAGTGTTAAATGTAAAAAATTTTTGTTATAGATTGTACCTAAACTGTTGTTCACATAGTACCTAATACATATTTCACTTAGTTTGTTCGCTTGGATTATATAAAAATGTCAATCTTTTCTCATAAATTGTTGAACTTTGCGTTATTATATCTCAACAATAAAAAGGTCAATAATTTTTGGATTTTCTTTTTTAAACTCAGAACAAAAACATCAATGAACAGTTAGTTTTTTGAAAATTTCTGACTGTTACTTTTTTTTAAATTAAAAAACTTGTCAAAAACACAACCTTTCCTATGCTCTCCGTGTTAATTATCCGAACTTAAATTAAGTTTATCTCGAGTTAGAGATGGTCAATCGACTTCAAATTTTAATGGTATTTGTATTATAGTATCCTTAATGAGTACCTATACGAAAATTTAGAATTTTCTGACACTATGCCCATAGCACGACAACTATCTTAAAGTGATGGTTATTTTGTCGTCGGGCAAGTAATCGCGGCACCGAAACCAACAGCTAGTTAAGATTTAAAACGGACACTAGCGAATGAATTTCGTTCGATTCGTAGCTCATGACGCACATGAAAGCAAGAAAGGCTATTGCATAAGATTGATGTACCTTTCCATAGCGACAACAATAAGATAAGTCATTCACTCGATTCGTAAATGATTAAATCCGAGAATGTGACATACTCCAATTGGTATTGTGACTGCACATATTACATATTATTATTATTATGATATGATATTACAAGTATACGTGTCGCCAAGCGGTCTGCGTCAATATTCTAGTTCTAGTATATTACTACTTGGCTGCAGTTCAAACATGTTTTGCTAATTAGCTGCACATCAATTTTCCACTAAAGTGCCCTATATTTCTCAAGGCCAATACTGTTCTTCCAGAGTTTCTATAATTCTCATTCTGAAATTATAATATTAATTTGTCATTATTTGATATTTAGTCACCAAGTCAGAATCAAACATGAAAATATCCAGTTGCAATTAATAGCATCACCTGTTTGCATTGTTGAACTCTTCTCGATTCCTAAGATGTAGTTTTCACCAGTGTGAGTAGCAGAAACCCACACATTTTTCGAAATATACGCTTATATTTTGTTTAATAAAAATTAAAAATAATTTCATTCAAAATAAATAAACACAAAAAGTAAATATAACGACTATTTTTATTATTATTATTAATTAATTACTTAATAATTCACCTATGATCAATTAGACCTTAAAAATTACTTATTATTATTAATTAATTACTCAATAATTCACCTCTCCTTGATATAACTTATGAAAGTACTGTACAAAACAACTACATAATTATTATAAACAGAACAAATTATTATTATTAGTGATTCCCCATTTCTTACAATTAGATATTTAATAAGTACCCACCTGCAGTCTAAAACTTTATTGTAAATTTCTACCAAATAAGAGCCAGTAAATATTAGTATATTTTGTATTTTAATTTAGTTTAAGATAGGTACGTAGTTCAGAAGAAGGCACTGTGTTGACGAAACAATTGTCAAAATAAAGATACAGTGTTTTATTTTTTAACAAAATGTTGAATTTTTAAAATACTGATTGTTTATTTAAATAATTGAATTTTGGAAATTATAGATATTCATTTTCAAAAAACAAATGTAAGTAGTACGGGTTTTATTTTTTATCGGTCCGAACTAAACATGATCGTTGTTATAAAAATACTTCTGACCGACAAAATGTATTCATTATAAAACCAGGTCTTTATAGTTGAATATTCATAAAAAGCTGTTTGGTTTTTTATAGCCCACTCCTTACAGCATTTTTACATGGATTAGGTATGTTTTATTTTTCCTGTTTTTTTGCTGATAATAAAATAAATACACAAGAAATCGAACTAGTTCTCAGCGATATGCACACGAATTCGCCGAACGGACGTCAGCATTTAGCAGGTGTAATTTTTAAAATGATTAATGATTCCAAACTACTATAAACTTACAGTTTTAATGAAGGTATAAATCAAGTAAACTCTTTAATAAATTCAACTTTCAAACTTTAGTACAACTGTTATAATATAGTCTAGTAAACTTAGATTTCCACTGCGGAATAATTCCCAGTTAGCTCAATTTTTGTAAACACCTTCGTTATGGTGTTCTAAAAAACGTGTGAAAAGTCCCCATCGATATCGTACCGGCGTGTTTCTAAATTATAATTTATTTTTATTTTTTTAGTCCTGGAGATCCTAATCAGGATAATGGGACAAACTTATGGAATTATTGTATTGTAATCGATCCTTGATAAGTGTGCAAAGTTTCAGTTCAATCTGAAGTTTTTTGCTTTTTTTTTAGTCCTGGAGATCCTGGTCAAAATAATGGGACAAACTTATTGAATTATTGTATTGTCATCGGTCCTTGATAAGTGTGCAAAGTTTCAGTTCAATCTGAAGTTTTTAGCTTTTTTTTTTAGTCCTGGAGATCCTGATCAGGATAATAGGACAAACTTATTGAATTATTGTATTGTCATCGGTCCTTGATAAGTGTGCAAAGTTTCAGTTCAATCTGAAGTTTTTTGCTTTTTTTTAGTCCTGGAGATCCTGATCAGGATAATAGGACAAACTTATTGAACTATTGTATTGTCATCGGTCCTTGATAAGTGTGCAAAGTTTCAGTTCAATCTGAAGTTTTGAAGTGGGTGAAAATCCGTTACTTAGATACAAACAAACATGCATACAGGTGTAACTAAAATAAGCGTGTTAAAAAGAGTGTTTATTTCTTGCTTTTAAATATGCTGTGTATCTTCTCTGTATAGTTGTCGCGCAGGGCCAGAATGAGATAGACAATACACAAATTTGAACGTTGAGGTACTTGAAGGCCATTGTATTCGTTACCACGGTAATTTTTAGTTAATTATTGTTTACTAGGTGGAAAGTATATAGGACTGGTCATCAGTCGAATTTTTTCATAAAATATTACTTTTTGCAAAACAAAAAACACATAATATATAATATTATGTGAGTATAGTTAATTTGTTTCTTCTTATTGGCCGTAGATTTGTATCTATTCTAGACCTTCGCCAATACTCCTGTGTTATTCAGTATCGGAGCTGGTTTTTTTAATCCCGCGCTGACTTAAAATTTTCCAGCATCTGTTCGTCTTCTCAACATATTCTACACTTTTCCAGTTCCCCGTGTTTCCAGTTAAAATTTCCAACAGCTATTTTTTGCAGAAATGTCTTATCAGAGATAGAATTTAGTTCGAGGATATTATACAAGGATAAAAATAAAAGTGGTTTGAGACTTATATAAATTGTCATGACATCATCATCATTACTGTTGTATGTTTGTGCTTGTACGTATAAGTATAGTCTCAGAGCCGACCGTCGCATTTCCTATATGTATCGAATACATAATACTACAGACAAATTTGTCTGTGTTAGTTAGCAGTGGGGCAGACAAATAAAAAGCCACAATAATTATTAAACTTTTATTCTCCCGGAAAATGAAAAATTAGGGCTGTCAAGGGGTTGTGGCAAAGTAAGCTCTGGCATCCCATGATGATATAAAAGTAGGTATCTACTCGTTGAGACCGATATTTTGACGTAAATTTTATTTATGTAGTCGATGACATAAATAAAAAAACAATCCAAAAAATGACCGGAAATGACGTCAGTATATCCAGAGATGTACAAAATGGTTTTAAAAAAGCATTTAAATACAAAATGCAAAATACTTTTCAGATTTACTATTTCAAATGCAAAATACCAAATAGTTTTGCGTTTTGTATTTCAAATGCTAAATGCAAAATAGGTATTTTCAAAATACTTTTTCAAAATAAAATACCTTTTTACCAAATTTCAGATATTTTTATTTATTTTAGGTATTTATCATGAGAAATAGAGACACAATGCCGAGCCGAACAAAAACGTCTAATAACATGGCACCTTATGCATAACATTTTGGTCATATTTATCAGTACGCGTATCAATAAATTCTGTTATGTTATTAATAATAATAATAATACTCACTTAAAATAATGTAAAAAACTAGACTAACGAAAAGAGAGCCATGGCTCCATTTTGTGAATTGTGTGGCCATTTATTTCGGTTGATTGTGTATCTAGTTCTTATTTTATTATTATTACACTTTTCTTTTATTAATAACAACTGGACTGGTATTGTTAAAAAGTGAAAAAAATAAACATTTGACATTGACACTAGTCAGACATAAGGCGCGCACTCTGACCAAAGAAGAAAAAAGGGCGTGCATGGCTAGCAGGCGCCTCTATCGGTCAAATTCGGCAATACAAGCGTCATACGTTCATTTCATTTTGTTTGACTGGTGATGTTGGCTAAACTTAATCACAAAGTATTTTGCATTTTGAAATGAATATTAAAAATGCAAAATACATCTCGAAAGG
The DNA here is from genome assembly GCA_039654895.1 of Mongoloraphidia duomilia. NCBI lineage: Eukaryota > Metazoa > Arthropoda > Insecta > Raphidioptera > Raphidiidae > Mongoloraphidia > Mongoloraphidia duomilia. The sequence goes on along the minus strand of CM077521.1, from coordinate 32,846,192 downwards.
TATTTCACATAAAATACAAAATGTTTTTTACTAAAAGGCATTTAAATGCAAAATACAAAATAGGTATTTTGCATTTTGTATTTGCATTTTAAATAGAAGTATTTCAAATAAATCGCATCTCTGAGTATATCCCATGATCCGGTAGAATAAAAATAATAATACTTGTGGCTGACCCAATGCTAACTCACACGGACAAATTTGTCTGTGTACTCGATACATATTATAGGAAATTTGACGGTGAGCTCTCCGTTTAATACGTACAAAAGTATCTGCATTTTATATTTTATGCGTCACCTAACAATGCGTATCTAAAAACGACAAAACGAGTAAAATTTCCGACCGGAAATGCTGTTCAGTCTAAAAAAGCGCGGCACACTATAATTATGTAAATACATATATATGAATTTAGGTCACGCCATTTTGGTAATTAGTTACAATTTTCAATCTCAAAAAAACATCATAATATAATTTGTATGTTTCTATGATAAATTCATAGGTAGGTAGGTATATATTTGTCGAAATTTTTGACATTATTTTTTAATGAAGTCATATAGAAACATGCGAATTATAATTATATTCAGATCCTCCTATAATTTGGATCAAGAACAAATTATACTGATTTGATTTTCTTAATCTTCTTTATTTAATGCTGCATAATACTAATTTAATATTGTTAAATTCTCAACAACAACAAAACTGTACCTACCTAATTAAGCATATTCTCCTTCTTTCCCAATTTTGAGAATTTTCTTTCAGTGCGTAATAACCGGTTATTACGGTTAAGAGAACATATTACAGGGTGCTGAATCGTTTTGCGGGTAATAGGGATTTAACCCGTAAAATCAAACTTTTGCGATTTCCTGCTCCCCTAATTATTTTAGGGAAAATATCTTTGAATAAAAGTTTTAGAACATAAAATTCTGCATCTAAATCATTAAACAAAATTAATTTTGCATGCTTTGTAACGGCAGAAATTTGATATGAATTTATTATGTCAAAATTACCTCAAAAACAGATAGTGATAGCCATGGAACTTGAACAAAATGATTAGAAATTATTCTGACAGCTAAAACGTCATCATTTTGTTCAAGTTCCATGGCTATCATCATCTGTTTTTGAGGTAATTTTGACATAATAAATTCATATCAAATTTCTGCCGTTACAAAGCATTCAAAATTAATTTTGTTTAATGATTTAGATGCAGAATTTTATGTTCTAAAACTTTTAATTGAAGATATTTTTCCTAAAATAATTAGGGAAGCAGGAAATAGCAAAAGTTTGATTTTACGGGTTAAATCCCTATTACCCGCAAGACGATTCAGCACCCTGTATATAAATCTTAAATATTTTTTTATAACAAACTGAAAACATAATATCTTATAAGTACCTATAGACCTAACAATAAATACCAAAGTATTTAATTACTAAAGAAATGAAAAGATTTGAAGAGAATATTCTCGCCTTACATCTCCAGACGCAGAAGTGGAAGGACTAGAAACGATCCTTTGGAACTTATGCACCCATTTGGAAGGGGAGTAGGTTCGTGTTTCTTAAATAACAAGCTATACAACAGCATCCAGCTACAATTAGAAAAAAATAAATGCACATAGGTACTACACCATTTATGTTCAAGACGTGCTTGAACGAAAATTTCAGTGATGAAAAAATTAACATTAATTTCAAATTATGAATTAATACTAGGCCCACATAATCTTGGTAGTTTGTCTGGCTTTTATTAAGCAAGTGTAACGAACAAATACACACTAATTCCAAGTATCAGTATTAAGTCATTTAATAATAATATTAATTGGCGTCTAAATGATACAAATGATGAACTGATATGTATGTCCACGGAATATTAAGTCGATAAACTACAGCAATTAACAATAATTGCCATCACGAACATCAGAAATACATAACACAACATTTACAGAACACCACATAATAACAATGTATACACGGGGTATGATAGATTAACAGCATCTATTGTTAGATTCGTTCTATTTGACTATCAGATACAAGAGTAAAATGTTGAAGACGCTAATGACCTGAGTTGTCGACGCGTCTATAATCTACAATTAATTAATTACGAGTAAAATGGAATGAAATAATTCGTGTGGATAGTAACAAAACTTAACTGAAATTCTTTTGCATTTTAGCGTATACAGGGTGTCCCAAAAAGAATGGGACATAAAGTAACAGCTGATTCCTTACAAAAAAATATTGCGATAGACCCCAACATGTCTATTCCGAAAGTTGATATTAAAAGAGATACAGGGTGTCAAAGTTTAATATTTATTTTTATCATTATGACGCGGCATTTTAATAAGAAACATTGAATTTTTAAATAAAACTGTCAAAATTACCATGATAACGCCGCGCCGGCGTTTCCAAAGCCACCTATGTTCATTTTCAAAATTTGCCATTTAAAACCACATTGAATCGATTACTGTAAGTGCAAATATCTTGAAAAAAGTTAGTCCTAGCCACTTTTACAAAGTATACCTTTTTTACGTAAAAATGACGGAAAAATCAATTTTTTAATTCAAAAAAATAGTACGAGTACGTACAAAAAAGTTTTGACTATTTGAATGAGTGAAAAGGTGTGTAAGTGGCGCCCCCTACAAGTAAGAGCCATACCAAGGTCAGATTTGAATTTCTCATGTCAAAAAATCCCCATATATCAAATTTCATTAAAATGCCTAAATTATTTTAAAAGTTATTTAAGAAAATCAAAAATAAAAATTAAACTTTGACACCATGTATCTCTTTTAATATCAACTTTCGGAATAGACAAGTTGGGGTCTATCGCAATATTTTTTTGTAAGGAATCAGCTGTTACTTTATGTCCCATTCTTTTTGGGACACCCTGTATAGGCAGAATCCTATTAATATTATAAACACCACCAGCCCGACTTTGCTTCACAGGGGGATAATTTATCGCGGGGGGGGGGGGGTAGTAAATCATAAATGGAAATATACGTGGGCGAAGCCCCAGGTAGCGGCTAGTAATAAATAAAATAACTGTAATTTTATTTTTTTGTTTTAAATTGTTATCCAACAGGTATACCTATACCTATATTATACTTTCATTATAAAAAAAATTAAAATGTTAAAAGCTTTCGGGATTCGAATTTAGGCTTGGCGTTTGTATACGTACTTGTCGGTAGACTAGTACTTTATCACACAGCCATCTGGCTTATTTCAACATAGACCTTAACATAGGTATATACTATATATGTTGTGTTTTGTTTTACATGAAAACTAAATATCTTGCTTCTAATTCCGTTACATTTAATATTTCTCAAATGCCACCCTAGTATGAGACATTGGACGTTATTCACGTCAAAATGCGTCTTTATTTTTGTAGGAAATGGAAAATAAGACTTGAGAACAAACCTTCCGTTCTATAAATATTTTAATAGTTCTGAATTACAGAGCGCACGACACAGAAGATAAAAGGCGGATATTTTAAAAGGAAGTTGAAGACAATCTATCTTAATTGTGCGTAGCATAAGTGACTCATGCGCACTACTCGATTGTGTAGCAAACAGCAATCAAGACGGCATGCAATCAATCAACTATACAAATTAATGACAATAAAATAAAACCATTGTTATAGACTTTCCTTTACTTTTCGGAAAACTGGACGAAAACAATAGGTTTGTTCATTATGCCAGTGCAACAACGGATTAATGTCTTAATGACATCACCCAAAGGTTTATTTTTACATTAGCAGGGTTGCGTTCAGATATGTCCCTGTGGAAAAACGCCATGGAATGTTTACGAATCTAGTGTAATCTAGGGAATGTAAACTTTCTGAAAACTCGTGGTTATATTTGCGGGCTTTTTTTAAATTCTTTTAAAATTATTTAACTATTCAAAACATCAGAAATATAAAGCACTAATTAATTTGAAATTAATGAATACAAGTTTTTTTGATATTACATATTTCATTTAAACTTTATGACAAATCTTACATTAATCTCTTCCTAGCTTCGCCCTTCGAATTTGAATTTTTAATAAATATTCTTCTGCGCATGTCAAGTAATTTCTACCGTACTCTCAGAGCAATGTAATTTCGAGTTCCTCGCGGAACAATAAGCTACGTTTCTGAACGCAATTAGATAATCGCCGGCCGTTCGTATATAGATAGACTTCCGGCATTTTTGAACGCATTTAGGAAACTTTTACTTCCACGAGGACATTTCTGAACGCCCCCCAGTTCTCTAACAAGTAAAACAAACTCAGCTAACACCAAAATGATCCTTAAAACGCCAGGATATTTTCAAATTATACAGTCGACTCCCTTTATAATGTCGAGTCATATGAGGAAATAGCATCAACATGGGGTTCTAATAATCTTAATGCCCTAATTTCTGAGAGTTGTGCAAGTTTTTTGGATGTGAGTTGTATGGTGAAGCAAGGTTTATTTGTTTTGGCTGTGGTCACATATAGAAAGTCCGTATAAATGTCATCTCTTAAAGAGTAGCCAGATGGAAAAAAGGACTATATTTTCCATTATTTAAATAATGTATAACTTTTATTAGTTTAATTCTAATTTACAACAATTTTCTATTAATTGTAACTGCAGGCATGTCTAGATTTTTTAAAATACATATTTGTAAAAATCATTGTAAAAACATTTTGTTCTATCGACATTTGGAAATTATTCTATTTAAATTGAAAGGCCGGCAATGTTTTGATGATCCCCCGCACAATATGACAATTTGTTTTGTAGATTCAATTAGCTTAGATATACTTAATATAAAACTTGAATACAATAATCTGAATTAAAAGTTGTAATTAGAAATGAAGAAGATCTTTTCTTCTTTCAAAAAGCCGAATACCGGAACCAGATCCAGTTCCAGCACAAATTTTGTTCCGGATCAAGATCCGGTTTCCATACTTAGTAATTTTGAGAATAACTGCTGAAATTTGAAGATTGACAGTTTCGGGCAAATAAAATAAAACTAATACGTCTTAATTAATTTTCTTTTCAAAACAAATTCTCTATTTTCTCCTCAGAAACATCGAAACAACACACGCAATCTTAAAGAAATGAGATAAATTAGTGCATCCATTTACACAAAGTATAGTTTGATTTATTAACACATAAATGTCTTACTTTTTATTTACTGCAACTATTACAGAACATACGCTGTCACTTAATATTATCTGCGTACTTAAAAAACCAGACAAACTTCCTTTAACCCGCAACTAAAATACACATTAAAGCCAATAAATTTCCACCAAACATGCACTTAAATAAAAATAATAATTACTTATTAAATTATTATTAATGTTTACTGCGTACACTTTCTTGATTTTATTCAAAGAGTATATAGGTAAGTTCTAAGAGGCACTTCGATTTCCGAGCGATTTCTTTTATAATAATAGTTTTTTTATACGGCTGAAATGCAATTGAAAGATTTTTTTGTTGGAGAGCAGCCAATTATATAATTGTTTCGAAACATATAGGTATATAGGTATATGGTAAAATGATTTTTTCCTATATGTGTCGAAACAATTATATAATTGGCTGCTCTCCAACGAAAAAATCTTTCAATTGCATTTCAGCCGTATAAAAAAAACTATTATTATCTATATCGTGTTTTATGTATACATCTTACATGTAGATTATCTTATGATTTCTACAAGATATGATTGTTTCTAGAATATTATGTGGTAATACCGTTTATAGCATCGATATATCTAGGTACCTATGTATTTATTAATATATCCCATTAATGGATATTCGAAATAATTTTCACTCTCATGTTAGGCTCTCGCTGGAACGGGGATTCACTTCATATCATATAGCTATTGAATTAGCAGATATGAATTGACGCTCGCATGTAGTGAAAATCTATTGATTCTGAAGCATATATGGAGAAAATTAGTTTAGCAATCTTGTCACGATTGAGTATTGTAAGCTCATTCCGCCGCGAAAGTGGAAAGGTTCAGGTTAGAATCCTGATTGTGACCACTGGTTGGTAAAATGATTTTTTCCTATATGTTTCGAAACAATTATATAATTGGCTGCTCTCCAACGAAAAAATCTTTCGATTTCTTTTATGTTTCGCATAGAGTTTCAAAAACCTTGAAACATTATCCCTTTAAAATGGTTGTGTAAAAAATCAAGTTAGAACACTTTATGAGTAAACGACGAAACGTCGCGATCAATAATAACGTGTCACTTTCATTTGCGGATCCTAAAAACCTCCTAAAGTAATTTTGCATTCATATCACTTTGAAGGATCTTAACCATTACGATAAAATATTATTTATATTACCAAATTTCAACTTTTTTCGTTCCGTAGATTCGGAGAAAATAAGCTGTGACAGACGGATGGACAGACAAGAGAGTTCATCAGATGTACGGAACCCTAAAAAGTCAGCCTTATCATTCAAATTTTTTTCATTTCATGTTACACCTACTATAACTCATGATAATAGTGAAAGTATTTTTAATTTTTTTTCATAGGCAAATTCGCCATTTTTCAAAGAGAAAAATATGAAGCAATTAATTTTTTATTCAATTAAAACAGAATGGCCAGTCCTCCAATAAAATGAATATAATATATAAAATCAAGTACGTACTATTATACATAAATTACATCCATGTAGGTCAGACTGCATTAATGAAGGAAAAAATACAACCATTCATTATACTTGAAACAAATGTCGTAACTTTATCTGACATCATATTTACCGACGTAATTATCTGTAGATATATATACGGTATGTTTGATAGTCTATAGCTCCATGAAAACATATACAGTGAAATCTGTAAGATTACATTGGTAAATTCCAAAAATTGATCAGTAGCACCTGCAAAGTTACGCTGTTCAGTTTCATTAGTATAATACAATTGACAGGTATAAACAATATTAATAAATGGCTACTTATTATTCGTACAGATGCAATTGGGACGAAAGATATCGGCGATTGACATCATAGTTTATTTAATTTATAAAATACAGACAACCATCGATTCCAGTTTTTTCTGTAGCACAGACCACGAGTAGCACATTCACAACACTAACTATTAAATTACACTTATATGTCTAATTTCACAGCATCCTAAGCGCAATTTGCAAAATCAATTATTATCATGGTCGTGCTCAGGGCCGCCCCTAGGGTACTCAAGCGGGTCAAGCGGACCTAGGCGCCGCATTATGAGGGGCGCCGTCGAGCGCCTCCTCTGAGGGTATCAAAACCGATAGATATTTAACATAAATTTTGAAATCGAACAACATCCATATAATTAATCACCTTTTACGCGATAGGTACAGTGCCCAAGCTACATTTGTCTTATTCTTAGCGCCTTCCTTAAAAACGATTGTTACAGAAAAGTTAACGTAAATTGAAAGAAAAGTCCACAGACACCCGCACACGCGTGCATCAACCACCATGAGAGAAAAACAACCTTTTTCTACGTTTTGAGGGTATACAATCAGAATCTAACCCCACCTTGCATACGATTTTTCGACCCATCACCATACTTCCATTCCCTTATGGGACACAGAAGTAAAAATGTTATATTTTGACAGTAAATACACCTTTTAAATCTTAATAATTAAGTGTAATGATTCACTTCGGATAACTCGATTTTTACAATAATAATTATCTTCCTTTATAAACTACGTAGGTAATTAAAGCAAAACAAGATGCCTATTTCGATTATCAGACAAAAAAATCAGTATTATTTTTTTGTACATACGAAGATTATCAAATAAAATTGTTCGATGAATTTATATGTCATTTTATGGTATCTACATCATACAAGTGTTACAGTGTATGAGAAAAAAATTTCAACAATATCGGGTCTATAGAAGTGGGTGAAAAATTGTATCCAAGTTGTGACCCAAACAGAGACACAGAAGAAAAATTTATGAACTGAATAAAATCGCGTGTGGTATGGATTATTATTTGACATGTTTGCAGTTCGAAATACAATGTGTTCATATATTACGTACCGTTTTTTCCCGCTATTTTTGAACACCCTTACCCCATCATAACATATTATTCCATTCTCAATTATTATACGGACTTGAAATCTGGGGCAATGCCCCCACGGCATATAGACTATTTATTTTGCAGAAAAGAGCAATAAGAATCATGTGTAATGCTAAGCCCAGGGATACTTGCAAGCCGATGTTTGTAAAATTAAATATTTTAACACTACCGTGTCAGTATGTTTTTAACTGTTTGATATTTATTAAAAAACATTCAGAGAATTTTCAAGATCACATGTCTCTGCACCACTATAATACTAGAAAAAAAGAAAATCTTCTGGTTCCTTTTTTCCATAATAAAAATACCACATATGGCCCTAATTACTTAGGCATTCAATTATTTAATAAAATATCCATGGAAACAAGGAACAAGAAACTAGATTTTTTTAAAAAAATTATTTATAAGTACTTACTTAAGGAGTGTTTCTATTCTGTCAAAGAATTTTTAGATGCAAAAAATGTGCCATAGAAATTGATTTTGTTTATATTTACCTTTTTGACTTGTTTTTTTAACATATTTATATGTATAACTTGAAACCAATAAAACTATCTCTATCTCTATCTCTATCGTAACAATATATCATTACTCCTTGATATAACATTACTGTAACGCTGATTATAACTATCCCCCCATGAGAAACGTTACGTAATATTTGAACAGTTTATAGAGGAAAAAATAACGACACAGGCGCAAAAAAAGGTTACTCATGTGTATATTCTAGTTCAAGAGCCCATGGTACTCAGTCTCCGTCATAAAACTGCAGAAGGGCATTTAACGTGTCAAGGGCCAATTCGATCCAAGATGAACCCGATATGAGCCGAGTGGGTGAAAAATTTCAGCAAGGGCCGGAAAAAAGGGGAATCCTAATTCCAGTCCGCAAAAAAACGCTCATCGCCGTCATGCAACTGAACTTTGAAACTTGCTATTCGAAAGGGCTCGATTTCTGCCACCGAAAACACAACTTTATCATGTCCTATTTAATAAAACGGATACCTCTGACAATCGGCTGACAGTGTTGACAGGTATCGTAAGGCAGATCTAAGGAGTATAGACAAGAAGGCGTTTTGCATTGTATTTCATACGCCATTATTTGCATTGCAGACACAAAGCGGCGGGTACACGCCTTATTATGTTATACTGCATACATTACATAATTTATGAACATTACATAATATGCATTATAATATACAGCGTGTTCAGGCTAAACAGATGATAAATATTCTTATGAGAAAGTTTTCAGAAAACAATAAATATTGCGAAAGGTATTCAAACTATATGATCGATATTTCTTAAAATGATTTTTTTCAAAATGTTCACAATTTTAAGGAAAAAACCCAGCTAATTGGGCGACGGGACCATTTCAACTACAAAAATATTGACATACTTAAGGTTTTACATGAAAAAATAGAACCTTCTTAAAAAAAACCACTAAAGAGAAAAATAATAAAATTTTGCAGTCGGTGCCAATTTAATTACTAAAAATTTTTATATATCTACTTTTTTAATTGACGCCGACCTCAAAATTTTATTATTTTTCGCTTTTTAGTGGCTTTTTTTGAAGGAGATTCTATTTTTTTATAAAATTTTTTTATTTTACTTTTTAGTGACTGCAAAACGTAGTTTGCACGTTACGACTTTTTTTTTGATATTTGATTACTAAACTATAAAAAACTATTGAACCGATTTAAGTAAAATTTATTTGAGACCACCCTGAAGGTATGCCCTATTTAAAAAAAGAATTATCAAAATCGGTTCATAAATGCAGGTGAGGTAAAATACGTAAAAAACCATTATCAGAAAAAAAGAAACTACTGAACCCAAAAAAAATTATATGGGACCATTCCGTAAACATTTTGAACCCAACGGCGTCGAAATTATTCAAATAGGTGAATCCTTCGAGAAATTATGACTGAACAAACATTAAAAATAACAAAAAAAACATATATACGTCCTTACTAATATTATAAATGCGAAAGTAACTGTCTGTCAGTCTGTCACTCAGTTTGTTAGTCTGCCACTCTGTCTGTCTGTTACCTTTTCACGTCTAAACCGCTGAACAGATTTCTATAAAATTTGGCAAGAAGATTGCAACCTGAGGAAGGACGTAGGCTACTTTTTGTCTAAAAAAAACCGGCTTCGCCCGAGTGAAAAAGTAATCTCTGGAACTAATGAACCGATTCTAAAAATTCTTTCACTATTAGAAAGCTACACTATCCTTTAGCGATATGGCCAATATTTTATTTTGATTCACGCGCGGGGGGGGAATATTAATAAATCATAAATTCTTATCTCTGGAACTATACTGAACCTATTCTAAAAATTCTTTAAATAATAGAACGCTACGCAGGGGGAGAGAATCTCGCGGGGGGCAGGGGGACACATTTTTGCGGGGGACTAATAAATCATAAATTCTTATCTCTGGAACTACTAAACCGATTCTAAAAATTCTTTCACTATAATGGAAAGCCCACGCAGGGGGAGAGATTCTCGCGGGGGGTGCAGGGGGATACATTTTTGCGGGGGGGGGGTAATAAATCATAAATTCTTAAATACACAAGTTTAACACGTGGCGTCGTGACTAAATACACAATTAAATATTGTCAAAATGGATGTTTCATAATATATACTGATGCAGTCACTATATGCATTCATTTAATTAATAAATTCTTATCTCTGGAACTACTACACCGATTCTAAAAATTCTTTCATACTAGAAATCTACGCGGGGGGATAACAAATTAACAATATACTAAATAATCATAATTTCATACCACTCGGGCGAAACCGGAAAGGGCCGCTACTAACATATATGTTGAATTGATACCCTCTGTTTTTTTTTTTGTTTTGATCAATTTAACTGTTAAACCGTAATCGTGCTGACAGACGGACAGACTTTTTGCAAAAACACAGGAACCTCAGTCCTCAAGTAGAGAAAATATTGTTAAATTGTTAAATGTGAATATTGACCTAAATTAATACCATTCCCCATTTGTGGATTTCTGGAATTATATATACGTCTTAAAGTTTCAAATCTATAACTTCTTCCACTTCTAAACCGTAAAATATACGGAAAGCTACAGGCGTTTTTTATTGACAAACTTAATTAAATAGGTATCCGTAATTTCTAAATTGAAAGAGAACAATCTGGGAGGTTTTAAATTTTATAATTTATGTGAAATGTAAATAACTTTGAATTTTGGAAAAATGCAAGTTTTAATAAAGTTTGAAAGCTCTCAGACTGCTCCCTTTCAATTTAGGAAAGTTTCTTCATACAAAATGTCTTTAGCTTTTAAACTAGCTTTAAACTACAAATAAATATGAACGTATGTTGTATAATTACCAATTTACCACTTTATTACTTATCTATAAATAGATTTATACTCGTTGATCATTAAATAGATTCTAATATAAAATAGTAGCGATGAAGTTTATAACGTCATTAAAAATTTTCCAGTTAAAACTCAAGTGTATTTTCTTTACTGTTTGCAATGGCAAAAATCGAATTCGAGATTTCGACGGAAGACGTTTCATTGTCACAAAACGCAAGTTTTAAATGTCCATCCGTTCGTATATGTAGCTGCCTAGTTTGAACGGATCGAACCTAATTTTGAACCTAGGGTTTTTAGGGGATTCCTCGGAATTTCCTCTCTATACTCTTCCAAATCTAAATTACGATTTTCTCGAAAACGACTCTAACAGTTTTCTTTATCTTCTTTCACAAATCGATATAACATTAATGACCCTACAATATTCCACCATTCATTGGTCTCGAAAGAATCCAGAAAGGGTAGTTGATGAATGAAAATCCGCGATCGATACAGCTGAGCGAACAAGTCAGTGGGTGGAGTCGTGTCATTTATTTTAAGAACTATTCAAATATACTATTGACAGAAAACAATTCAGTTCATTGACTTTTTCCAGTTCAACGTAAATAATAGCTAATTATAGTATTCTGTGAACAACAGATTTCGCTCACTCAATGTTTTTTAGACAAGCGACTAGGTCCTGCAATTAGGGTCCATTCTGAATGGTCGAATACTCCATCTTGATGTTGTTTGACACACACACACACCTAAACGAACGTAACAACTAACTAGTAAACTCTGTATACTAATATGGATAGTTGATAGCGATTAAAAATGGGTTTTTGTATGTGGAGAATGTTCAAATACATATTCTTCAAGACAGGCATTAATTTTCACAAAATTAGAATGAAAACTTCAGATAAGACTTGTAATCTAATTCTTTCTATAGAAGTCGATCAACTTTCCGACATTTCAAAATAAAACTTATTTAAAATTTATTTTTCTATTCCAATTTCTCAAAAACACTGTTATTGTATAAATTTTGGACATCTCAAATAAAAATATTAAATTAAGTTTTATTTTGAAATTTCAAAAAACTGATCAACTTTTATAGAAAGAATTAGATTACAACCCTTACCTGAAGTTTTCATTCTAATTTTGTGAACATTAATGCTTGTCTTGAAGAATTTGTATTTGAACATTGTCCACATACAAAACCCATTTTATAATCGCTATCAACTATCCATATTAGTATGCAGAGTTCACTAGTTTGTTGTTACGCTCGTTTAGGTGTGTGTGTGTGTATGTGTGTGTGTGTCAAACGACATCAAGATGGGGTATTCGACCAATCAGAATGGACCCTGACTTCAGGGCCTAGTCGCTTGTTTTTTTTTTAGTTACGAAATATTAATGCAACGAAGTTTTGTACGCCTACTTACTAATTACTAACATACAAGCTGGCATCTCGTTTTGGTCACACCAAAGGGTACGAAGCGCTTAATAGAAGCTTGGAGCTGCCATATTCGTTTTGACGTTTCTGCCAACTTCATACTAATAATTGTTAACTTAAAATTGAAATAAAATACCTTAGTATTATACGCATCTGCTTGTTTTGTCATAATTTTCTGCATTTATAAATTTTAAAATAACCTCCAACCCATGAGGGTGTTTTAAATCACAAACCCATTTATATACGTTTTCAGCTAAGGTTCACTATGCCAAATTTCGTTAAAATTGACCAACACATTTGCCCGTAATCGTAAAACAATGCGGGACAGATAAACAGACGAATTAAAATTCTGCAAAGTCGTGTTAAAATGGGTCAATTAAAATGAATAATGTCCGTGATAATATAATAATTTATCACGGACATTTTTCATTTTAATATAAGGGCGCATGCGTCGACAAAAAAATGTCATGGCAATAATTGCCATGACATTTTTTTGTTGACGCATGCGCCCTTATTTTTAGTAAATAATAATGCGATGCTCGAACACAAAGCAGGTGAAAAGAATTCTGTACTTTGGAGAACGTGACAAGAATATACTTACTTATACTACTTATGTAAAACTCCGATGTAATACAACGTGTTTAATGTAATATACTTTATGTAGGGTAAAGTCAACAAATTTCGTGACATAAGAGAAAAGAACATTTCCTCCAAAAAAAAAACTTGAAATAAAGTAGTAGGACAGAAGACAATGTTATGTAATGGTCAGCGTGCTGGCCGTTGGATCAGACTGTCGTGGGTTCGAATCCAACCTCTGCTCGTTTAGACCCAGCTTTAATATTTGTTGATGCTGGCTAGATCCTTTATATGATGAAGCCACCCCCCAAGTGATATTCTCATGTACCTATATGTGCATAATAATATGCTCTATAGACTATAAGTATAGTGTGTTCACAAACTCATTCTCAACATGGGATATCCGTTATTATGAGAGATATAGAGATTTGGTAAAATTAAATGAAGTATATTTCTTAGGTAAAGTTGCATCAAATCACACATAAATAAAGTTTATAGATATTTTGCGTAGTTTAGGCGCTATAAGAAAAAAAGTGATTTTTCGAATTTTTTATTTTTGCCGATGGCTGATTTATTTTAACACAGAGTCAAACTTAGTTGGCACTTTCTTATGCAGTTTTTTAACACCAACTTCGTGGTGTATTCAGATTTTCGAAAAAATAAAAAAATAAAACATTCGAAAATTCACTTTTTTTATTTAGCGCCTAAACTACGCAAACTATCTAAATTTTATTTATGTGAATTGATACAATTTTACCTAAGGAATACTTCACCTCATTTAACCAAATCTCTATCTCTTATATATATTATATTATCACGAAATTAAATCAACCGTTGCCTACTTACTTTTTTTTATTCAATTTATACCACATATACAGTGTGTCCACAAACTCATTATCAACATATGGGGATCTCCGTTATCCCCATATGTTGATAATGAGTTTGTGGACACACTGTATATGTGGTATAAATTGAATAAAAAAAAGTAAGTAGGCAACGGTTGATTTAATTTCGTGATAATATACCTAATTTCAATAGTACGAGTATATCGTTAAATCTATACGTACCACACTTTTTCTTATAGGACTTATTGTCATGAATTGCATCCTTGTGTTTCAGTATATTTCTATTTTGCCGCTATATTATGTAAGAAATTGCTTACAAGACGAAAAAATTATTATATTGTCGTAACACAGAATTATGTGACATTCCCCAATATAAATGATATACCCACGTCTGAGCTCAAAATGTTACTGTTTATCGGCAGATAATTTTCTATCTTATGAAAATGTTAATTTTATTGCAAATGCCTCTCAATTTATATCGTTAAATCTTGTCGTCGTCTGAACATAATTTATGTTGATTATGTAGAGCGAAGCAAAAATCCAGTTAAAACGGCATAGTATTAGGATATAAAAAATATCAATTTTATCGACCCAAGGAAAGTAATTCAAAGATTGAATAAGTCGGATCTTATTCGAACATAAATATTTAAGACATTAAGCAACTTTCTAAAAGGTACATGGCAGTCGGCAGAGTCTACCAAATCCGTTCGCTGAAATTCCCGGCTTTTTTCAGATATTTTTGTAAGTAATGAATTAAAAGTAGATTTCACCTGTAGCGCCCACAATTTGAAATGAGCCATGTTTCGTGAAGAGCGTGCTAGCCGACATCTCACAGTTTTATTTTTATATATATGAAGGACTTTAGAAAGCATCGCTCAAAATGCGCAATTCCCAGTTACATTCTAAAACTCCTGTCTTTTTGAAGTGAAAACTTCCTTAGGCGCGCTTTGCCTGGGCTGTTAACAACAGTGATGTGAAACGCACCCGACGGTGACAATCGAGGCTAGTCGGCTCAAACACGAACACGTATTTTGCAATATGCTGGTAATAGTGTGTAGTTCATAAGTGTGCTAAAAGATGACACTAGAAACTTAATACGAGTAAAAAGTCATTTGTAGTTCACAAGTGCGCTAACAGATGACACTAAAACTTAATATTATCGTTAAGGACGTTAAGGTATTATATTCATTAAATTTAATTGTACCTATAGGCCGATTTTAATATATTTATGATTAAACTGTGTGATTAAAAAATTATATATATATTTTAAAATTAGAAATTCTGAACGTGTGGTCATAAGCACACGCCCATTTTTTTTTCACCCGGTTAGAGTAAATTTCCGTCCTTTATTTCAGTTGGTAGTATGGTTTACCTGTGAAATAGTAAGGTGTCTGCGTGTGTACCTATCAGTCAAAAATCGCCATTTTTTTACCATTAAATCAATTTTTAAGTGTTATACTTCAGTATGTTTATTCAGCAGTTTATGTTCAACTGCCAAAGCGATGTACATTGAATAGTTAGTTCTTAATTATGCGTGGTTTGTTTTCTGATTAAAAACACGCGAGCTGTAGAATGACATACAAATAATAAAGGCTATAAGGTAGGCAGTTTTGTAAGCACATGGATTAAGTAAGTTAATTCAATTCCCCATTCTGTTTGGAATTACTTAAAACCTCAATCGACGTACAGAAATTCAGTTTCCCGGCAGTGACCAGCAAAAAATTGCTTCATGCTTGTTTAACTTTTGAAGTTAATTCAAAAATCGTTTTAAGATCTTTAATTGGGTTATGTGAAGCATTTTTGATCACTTTGACCCTCTACATCTCTGAAACTCTTTTTTGCTCAACTTGATTTTTTTGTGATTAACGTTTCACCGTACGGTGCCTATCAATCAGACCACAAATTAAAAAAAAAATGCGGATCTTAAAGCGGGTTATTTTTGGAGTCAGTATTTAGTATAATATATGTTATTTGAGGCTCAAACGCTAGATTTCCCTTAGGGCCAGCAATTAGCAAACCTAAAAATCGATTCCTTCAGAGTAGCTCCTGAACGATTCCCATGCATTCGGCTTTTACAATAATGATCCATGACTGCAATGCTGCTGCAACTGACCACCGGTTGGAGCTCAGTGGTGTACTCTATTACAAACTAGTATAAACACAAATAAATGACCTTGTATGCATTTCAATTAGCCGCCGGCAGATGATGTTCAGCTGTTCCACAATGGTTAGTAGTCCCAACCGTCTGATGTCGAGACCGCCACTAGTCACTGACTGAGCATTGTTGTCTGTTGATAAACAATGGTCAGTCACTTGCCAATCACAGACAGACAATAGCTTTGCACATACTCGTCACTCAATCTAACGGCGGCCAACTATTAATAAATAAAAATATACACTGTTACTTCACGCACTTAATTACCTCGATAATTATAGATAAACAAATGACATGGTTTATTCACTTAATTACATACGGGTTTTTAGATTGTGTGCGGTTTAATCTTTTTACAATAATAAAGACTTGCACCAAAATTCCACTTTTCGATTGACCGTCCAGAGGTGTGAAAGTACCCACCGTACAAAAAGTCTACTGAACAACACTGTAAAAATTTTATTAATAAATTTAACAGGTAGGTACCTAATATTATTATTTGATGGAAAACATCAAATCAGTGGCAAACAGTGATTCTAGTCAGCGATCTGGAACGCAAGTTTGTAAGTAGGCAAAGTATGAATGCTGTCCGGCAAATAGTGTTGTTGTTTATACTACACACTACAGAAGTGAAAGTTACGAAAAATCTACATCTAAATGTTATAAATTGACAGTTAGAGAATAACATATGATTTGTTTTTCGTTGCCATGGTTACACCGTTAGCGTTAAATATTTAACGCAACGTTAAAGAGCCCAAACTTGCATAAGAACTTGGCCTTCAAAAAATTTGAAAATACTCATGATGATGTCAGAGTAGCCACTAATTTAATGTTTAGATATTACAGCATATCTAAATAACGCTATATTATGTGAAAAAATAACGCTATATTATGTGAAAAAATATAGGTAGCTTCTTGCTTAAAATTCTTTTAAGTAAGATACAGAGGTCGATAATTCAGGAAGTCATTAATATTACTACAAAATATATTTTTTACCGCAGTGGTTTTAATTTTATTAATTGTGACTTTTAATGTTTAGGTAGTATTTTGTAGTAGGTATATTTATATACAAAATGACAATCTTATAAATAACTGTTCTTTTTTTTTAATTGTTTTTTAACTTCCCATTGGAAGTTATTGTAATGGGTCCGAAAATCGAAATCAAAATGTATAACAAATTTTTATGTTTCAAGGTCACTACACTATTTTTACACTATTTTTAGAAATATGTCTGTGTGTGTGTGTGTACGTATGTACGTACGTACGTATGTGTCCATTTCTTTCTAAGACGAAATCTCGAGAATGAAAAATGATATCGACTACGTTGGGTGCTAATCGACGCGTATTAACGTAAATATGATCTGAAAGAAATTTTTTCAAAATCGGTTCAGCCGTTCTTTTTTCTTAACCAAATAGGTAGACTCCAAAAAAGTAGATTTTACACAATATCTCGCGAATAAAAAATTATATCGACTTCGTAAGGGTGTCAATCGAGGCGTGTTAACGTCATTTTGATCCGACATAAATTTTATAAAAATCGGTTCATCCGTTTTTTTTTTTAATTATTGTTAAAAATAAATAATAATTATGTTTTAATGATTAAAATGATTACTTTTCTGTGTAATATCTAATTTAATTATTATTATTAAATATTTATCAAACTGGGAAGTTCGTCGTGTGGACCTCAAGGGTCGCACTTTAGTCCTAATAAACGACCCACCTCACGGCTTGTTAGGTATTTTTTATGATACTGATGCCGAGTTGCAGAAAGAATTCTCGGAAAATCTGAATTGACAATGACCTTAGATTGTGACCAAACATATTTCTCCACAAGAAAAGCACTGTAAGATGAAATTTTCTTAAAAGTGTCTACACATATATTTAAAATATAGTTTTTCATATAATTTCCACTTCGAAAAAACACTTTTCTACGTATTTTGATCAAAATTTAGCTTGAAAAGCGATCGTCTGTAGATCAGTAATTTGTTTTTTCTATGAGTACAATGTAAAGTTTTACATAACAAGAGTTTTACAACGACAGTAGACTGTTCTAGCACATATAAAACTAATTATATGATCACAATTTAAGGTTATTGTCGAATCAGATTTTCTGACAATATACCTACTTTCTGCAATCCAACATTAGACCGTTATAGGAGAGCGCGTTTCCAGAATTTCTATCTGTCACATTTGAACATGGCTAAACCGATTTAATATACAGAGATTTTTTAAGAAAATAGTCTCGTCAAAATCGACATTCACGCGAGCGAATCTTCGGGTAAAATTGACTTTCACGGAAGCGAAGTTGCGGGCTAAAGCTATTATAAAAATATATTTACGTGTAATTAATTTATTCCACTAATGAAACCTTTGAATTTAAGATCCCTTACACGATAATAGAAAAGAATCTCTTCGCCTATTGCTTTTTTAACATAGGTATTTGAAACCTGCTTATTTACTGATTTAATTCTGCAAAAAATGTATACCTACATATAATTACTAGTAGTAGTAGTAGTAGTACAAGCATTTCAAGAGATTAGTATATTTTTAAATTTAAATGTTTGTTAAAAATTACACCATACAATTTGCGTAGATAGTAATTTGAAATATTTATTACTTCCAATAAATTCATTGTGGATTTATGTCTAACGAAGAATTTATAATCATAATCTTACATGAATGAATTCTTAATCGACAATAAATTGATTCAATTTTTTTGCAATAGCGACATGTAAATAGGATATTAAAATGTTTCGCATAAAATATATTTGTTGCAGTAAAGCAAATTGGGTTGATGCGGGATGCCACATTTTAATACAACACAATTAAATACAACATAATTAGGTATTTAAGTTTAAAAAAAATTATTAATTTTTTAATTTTTTCTAATAATTTAACATAAATAATATTGAAAATCGAAAAGAAAAATTTTTTTAAAGCCATAGATAAATTACTAAAAATTAATTAAAATGTATAAAAATTTAAAAAATATCACGTGACTTCAAAACGCGCCAGGAATGTTTGTGACGTCGTTATGTTAAAATGTGTCTGCATTTGTTGGTATTTGTGTATATGTATTACACATGCTATCAAAAATAATAAATTTTTAACTTGGTAACCATGGATACAATGCTCATAGATAACATAATGACGTCACACGCGTTCGGATTCTTTCGGCGCGTTATCGGAACTGAGTTTAAAAATTAATTTTTATTTAAATATAACTTTTTAATTAGTAAGCAAAAAAATTCAATAAAAACAGTTTTGCTATAAAACTTGATGTGGTCCTTCCATTTAAGTAAAAAAATTCGACTGATGACCAGTCCTATACTTCCCACCTAGTAAATATTTGCAAAAAATAAACACTCTTTTTTTTATTCTTTGACTAGGCCCAAATAACCTTAGCTGTTGGTGGTCTTTAAAACACAATTTAATTTTTATTCTTTGAAAAAAGCATGGCCCTCTTTTTTGTTTGGTGATCTATTGATGGCTAGCTTAATATAGCAAAAATCATGGTTACCTTGATTTACGTACAATTTTTTATTTTTTTACTAAAATATTTTTTTTCTCGAAAACTATACATTTTAGAGAAAAAAAATATTTACATTTTTTTCATATTATAACATCTAGAATTCATTTATATTTTTTTTTACCTATGTTAATACGTGACATTGAGGACGTTTTTTTGAATATCTCAGGATCCACTGAACCGATTTGACTCAAAATCTAATCAGATCTAAGTTAAAGGCTGATAAACACAATAGAACAATCGGCATGCCCGTATGTTGTTCCGTTCTTAAGATATCGAAGGCGAAAAATTGACCACATACACACACACACACATACACACATACACACACACATACAGACATCAGTCAGAAAATGATCTTAAACGATTGCTAGGGTCTCAAAACGTGAAAATCTGTTAAAATCTCGAAATATTGTTTTCGGACTGAATCCATTACTTCCCTACCATAGTAGAGGTGGGAAGTAAAAAAATTCGTTTAAAAACCCAATTGTAGAATGTAGATCATAGACGCACGACAATTGAGATCATTAGCGTCGAATCCTTCAGTGGGGTACGTTAATAACAATATAGTGATTCACGTAAGTGCAATGGAAAAAGACAGTACTGTCGCTCATACTCCTTGCTGGAAATTCTTGCTACGTCGCGTCGTGAATGACTATAAAAGTCTTTATCACCAACATAATTTATGAACAAAATATTTCATCCAAACGAAGAAACAGTCCGTGCATCGGGCCAGATATAGTAGCAATTTATTATTAGTGTATTTGCCATATGGCACATACACTATTGGCGTCGGTCGGATGGTGGGACCTAGGGGTCGGACCAAAATTTCTCGACGTTTCATACCCTCCTGAACAATTTGCCACCATTTTTGAAAATGTTTATATATATATGTATGTATATTTTTATATTTATATATATATATATTTATATGTATATATATATATATATGTGTGTGTGTGTGTGTGTGTGTGTGTACACGATAACTCTCGACAGACTTAATCGATTTAAACGAAATTTGGTACACACATTGGAACCCATCACCGCAAGAAGCCTATTTAAAATGGGCCGGATCGGACCATTTTCAGGGTTGTATTTAGGGGTTCCAAAAAGTTTTTGGATCCAAAAATACCAAAAAAATTGTCAAAATCGTTTCAAAATTGAAATTTAACTTTTTAGTAAAGATTAAAATGTGCTGCTAAAATTTTAATAAAATCGGCCCGACAGGACCGGACTTTCAAATTTTATGAAAACACTAGTTTGTTGATACGGATTTACTTACGGAAGGTGTATTTAATTGGGTGTACTAATAAAATCCATGTCTAATATTGAAATTTAGAAAAATTTAAAAATTATTTTAAGGGATGTATTAAGGGGTTAAATTTTTTATTTTGTCAAAAAACAAACTTAAGTTCACATAATAATGCCACAATGCCTGTATTAGCAAATGCACTATATTGTCGGCAGGGTTTGGCACTGCGACCCGAGTTTTTTTTTTACTTTTTAAAGGTTTGCTTTTATGCGACGGGGGTTTTTTAAATTTTTAGTTTAAAATTATTGGTTCTAAAAGTGTTGATTTTTTAACTAAATAATTTTTTTCGGGGATTTTACTGCAAGAGTTGCCAGTTTCTTAAAGATTCAGAAGATAAAGAAATAAGTTAAAAAAGTGGATGCGTGTATTTATGTATACGCCCGTTAGAAGTTATACTTCTTTAGCGTGATTAAAAACTAATTTTTAATTTGCATGCAAATAATTTATTGAAATAAAATAATAACAACAAGATTTGTTTACATGGTAACTATATGAAATTCAATCCTGTTAATTCTAATGTCACAGTTCGTCTGTCACAGTGTGCGCGCGCATCGTGAAAATTCACTCTCATCATTTTTTCATCACGCGCTTCAAAAACTATTTTAAATTTAGTCAATGAGGTGCATTAGTTCAAAACTTACAACTGATAAAAATAGATATAAAATATATGTCATGTAAAAATATGCACAGTACCTACGCAATAATTCTGAGAACAACAGATTGACAATATATTATGTATGATGTCACCTTACATTGTAATTTGCCATTCACAGGCCGGATGTAGGTACTATTGAATTAAAAAGGAATCGCGCAAAACTATTTTTTTCAACATATATTTTTATCTGTCGAAAATCATCTATATTTTATATTTCTTGAAAATATACAACAATAAAACAAGAATCATCAAAATTGGTTCACAAATGCAGGAGATATGAGGTAACATAGAAAAAAATATTTTTATTACTAGAAAAAAACTACTAAACCGATTTAAGAAAAAAATATACAGGGACAATCCGACATCTTCCTGAACACAACGGAGTTTACATTTTTCAAATCGGTGAAATCATTCCTGAGTAATCGGTGAACATACATTTTAAAAAAATACATACTGATCGAATTGAGAACCTCCTCCTTTTTAAGTCGGTTAAAAAGTAAGAAACATTAATACAACACACATTTTTTCATTCAATGCACGTATGATTTTGGCCTATAAATTTTCGGAGCGTCTTGTTGATAGTAATAAAAAAATTATAAACATAACATCAAATCTGTCAGTAATAACGGACAGTTTATATTTTTAATTTTTATGAACCAATAAACAGCTTGCAACATTGCAATTCGCCTGCGCAAGTTAATCCCGTTTCCTGACAGTGATTTTTCACAGCAATACCCATTCTACTGCCGGAACCAATACGTGTTTATTTTAAGCTACAAGTCGGAGTGTAATAACTATTGTCAAACATTTTGAGTTTGTGCCAAAAATGTTTTGTAAAGAGGGCAATAATAAAAATAACTATGCGCCGTTCTATAATCTGTACAGATAATTGATTTCGTAAAATACGAAACAGGGCATGTTACAATGCCTTGGTTACACAAATGATTACAATAAAAAAAATTCGACTGATGACCAGTCCTATACTTCCCACCTAGTAAATATTTGCAAAAAATAAACACTCTTTTTTTCATTCTTTGACTGGGCCCAAATAACCTTAGCTGTTGGTGGTCTTTAAAACACAATTTAATTCTTATTCTTTGAAAAAGCATGGCCCTCTTTTTTGTTTGGTGATCTTCTAATGGCTAGCTTAATATAGCAAAAATCATGGTTACCTTGATTTACGTACAATTTTTATTTTTTTTTTAGTAAAATATTTTTTTCTCGAAAACTATACATTTTAAAGAAAAAAAATATTTACATTTTTTTCATATTATAACATCTAGAATTCATTTATATTTTTTTTTACCTATGTTAATACGTGACATTGAGAACGTTTTTTTGAATACCTCAGGATCCACTGAACCGATTTGACTCAAAATCTAATCAGATCTAAGTTAAAGGCTGATAAACACAACAGAACAATCGGCATGCCCGTATGTTGTTCCGTTCTTAAGAACACACACACACTCACACACACTCACACTCACACACACACACACACACACACACACACATACAGACATCAGTCAGAAAATGATCTTATACGATTGCTAGGGTCTCAAAACGTGAAATCTGTTAAAATCTCGAAATATTTTTTTCGGACTAAATCCATTACTTCCCTATACTATAGTAGAGGTGGGAAGTAAAAATTACGAAATATTATGTAAGTATTCAGAATTGTTGCCAAAATTCAGTGTCTATTAAAACAATTTTCTTTACATAGGTAGATACTTTCTGGTATTTTTATAAAAGGTCATCCCCCTTGAATAAATCCTGGATCCGTCCTTAGGGTACAACATACCCCGTTTTCTATCCGATTGAGAAGCTTAATTGAAAATCACGACTGTTCAATAAACAGAAAATGAATAAAAATTAATGTACTTGATTTAATAATAGCACATCATGGACGTTGCGTATTAAGTATTATAAATTCATGACATGATAATGAGCTCTTGACATGCGCGCTCCTTCGCATTTAAGACATAATTACAGTCTCGAACCAATAATTACAGTTTACACCATAACCCACAATCGATACAGCTGACCCAACTATCACTAGCTATACTAAAGCAAATCAGTCAACAGAAGGAAGAGCTAGGTAATATACTTAATAAAGCAAAGGTTAATTAAATTTTTAACAATTAATATTTTATCCCTTTGTCCAAAGTCATGATGCTAAAAAGTCAAAGAAAAAATCGCTTTTATATCTCAGTTCACGAATAACGATTTTCTAACTAACTTTTTTGAGTGCTAAACACACCAATTCTTGAGACACTTTTTTAATACTTGTATATTATATTATATTAAAAAAAACATCAATAAAAATAGGTAAAAGTTAAACGGTTTTATTTTAAATCGTCAGCTGTACCAAAAACTAGAAAATAATTAGGACACAAACCAAGGGGCACTTTGTGTCGCTGCGTCAGCGGAATACGTAATAATGTGGGACTTTTAACAGACTAAAATAAAAACGTGGGGCGCATTTGAAATATTTCTGTTGGTGGGCTTGGAAACACATTTTTCTAGACAAGCCGTTCTTATTTTAGATTAGAAATCGTGTCCATCGTGATTATAATAAAATTAAGAAAAATCGCAGGATAGTGGACAAAATATTGAATTTATTTAATTAAATGTACGACGTTTCGTCTATATATTTAGACTTTTTCAAGTACTTGAAAAAGTCTAAATATATAGACGAAACGTCGTACATTTAATTAAATAAATTCAATATTTTGTCCACTATCCTGCGATTTTTCTTAATGTTCTTATTTTAGTTTGTTAAAAGTCCCAGATTATTACTTATTCCGCTGACGCAGCGACACAAAGTGCCTCTTGGTTAGTGTTCTAATTATTTTCTAGTTTTTGGTACAGCTGATGATTTAAAATAAAACCGTTTAACTTAAAAGTTTTTTATCTATTTTTATTTTCTAGTTTTTAGTTTGATTTCTGGCCCGTATCATTAGGCAAACTCCTCATCCAACCTGATCATTTACAACCTCCTGCCTCCATCATCAGACCCTCGTCACCAAGTATAATGTATGGGATAATGGGACTCGTCAAAACCAACCAAATGAGCCCAAACTCGATGTGGTTACTAGTAACAGTTGAAGAGTTCCACTGTCCACCTCCTGATTCCATCATCAGACCTCGTTAACAAGTTGAAATTATCATAATATTGTATTGTCACGGGAACTCAATGTGTGTGCAAAGTTTCATAAGAATCGGTTACGTATAAGTAGTTGAAAAAGCTGTCGCAAGATTTGAAACAAAGATAGTAACAAACAAACAAATATACGGGGTCAAGATAAATAAAACCGTTTAATAAAACACCGATATTCTTTTGAATCATTCGATATTATGTATGCACAATAAATAATATGTATAGTTTACAAGGCTTATAAATATATAGGCAACTATAATTTCATGTTTTTTTGTTTTGTTTTTATGTAGAGAAATGTATGTCAATGATCCTACAGAAACCATTATGGTCACTCATAATAGGTAATGTTTAATAAAGTGTATGTTTTCCATTAATTTCTAATGTCAGATCACAAAAACATAGCCGGTAAATCATAAATATAAATACCATAATCAATATTCCAATACAGCAGATGCATACGTGACAGTTTCATGGTCAAGGAGGTCATTTTAGTCATTTTATCAAATTTAACATCAAGTATACCTATCTATATGCTTGTCATAAGGCAAAACGGCTTATCTCAGATTTTTGGTAAAAAAATATAAATGACGATTTCATCACTCAGAGCATTAAATGAAAATAGACTTCACTTTCCGCTGAAATGAAAAGGAATATCATTGCCGATCACGTGTTTTGAGGCACTTGCCTACTCTTTTTCTTCTTTTTTTAAAACCAACAGCTCGGTCGTTCGCGCTCGTATAATAGCAAAGTACTCCGACGAATGTGATCGATAGGCACTATCGATCACATTCGTCGGAGTACTTTTGTCATTGCAGTGAAAAACAACTAACAGTTGACATACATACTATTTTCACTGGAACGTTAATAAGCCGTATTAAAATATAGTCCTTTGAATTTGGAATTTGTTTACATAAAGATACATTGTTTTTTGCCATATACCCACTACAAAATAGCTACTTTCGATGTATGTATATAGCGGCTTTTAATGACTCATTTAACAGGTAGGTGAGCGGAAAATATTTTACTTACCGCACTAGGGAGGTAAGTAAAACACTAGGTTGGTACGTAAACGGTTGCCATAGCAACTTCCGTTTATTCGCTCTATACGCCTGCCATTACTTACTCACGAATTTCACGGCACACTGTAAGAAGTAAAGATGGCGACGCAAATGAACTGTCAATTTTTTTTCAAAATGAAGTGAAAAGTAGGTATTTTGTAGTGGGTATGGCAAAAAATACCATAAGTATCTCATGCGTAATGGTATTACGACTCGTGTGACTGCAAAAAGTCGCTATCGCTCGTTTCTACATACTGTCATCACTCGTCGTAATATTGTCCATTACACATCTAGATATACAATCTACTATTTACAAATAGAATGACAAATTTAAAAATGTAGAAAAAATTACCAAAAATATCGATATAAACGACTTTTCTGTATGACCACACATTTATTTATTAAGAAATAGATACTTTACTACCGATTAACGTTGCTCTTGGTTTTGACCAATAAATTACATTATAGGAAAGATAGAGAGATCGTGCTGACCCTGTCGATTTTTATGCAATATAACTAAAAGGAGATGCATGCGAATCATAAACGTGCATAATATTATATCAAATAAATAATATTTAGTAGTAGTTGTTATACGAATTTTCGGCATTGAAATGCTATTTTTAGTGAAGATATTTTAATTATTTTAAATATATTGCAGCATTTCCATTAAATCAGTGTCTTGTCAATGCCAATCAAATTATATTTTTACTTCCCACCTCTACTATGGTAGGGAAGTAATGGATTCAGTCCGAAAACAATATTTCGAGATTTTAACAGATTTTCACGTTTTGAGACCCTAGCAATCGTTTAAGATCATTTTCTGACTGATGTCTGTATGTGTGTGTGTGTATGTGTGTAGTGTGTGTGTGTGGTCAATTTTTCGCCTTCGATATCTTAAGAACGGAACAACATACGGGCATGCCGATTGTTCTATTGTGTTTATCAGCCTTTAACTTAGATCTGATTAGATTTTGAGTCAAATCGGTTCAGTGGATCCTGAGATATTCAAAAAAACGTCCTCAATGTCACGTATTAACATAGGTAAAAAAAAATATAAATGAATTCTAGATGTTATAATATGAAAAAAATGTAAATATTTTTTTTCTCTAAAATGTATAGTTTTCGAGAAAAAAAATATTTTACTAAAAAAAATAAAAATTGTACGTAAATCAAGGTAACCATGATTTTTGCTATATTAAGCTAGCCATCAATAGATCACCAAACAAAAAAGAGGGCCATGCTTTTTTCAAAGAATAAAAATTAAATTGTGTTTAAAGACCACCAACAGCTAAGGTTATTTGGGCCTAGTCAAAGAATAAAAAAATTCGACTGATGACCAGTCCTATACTTCCCACCTAGTAAATATTTGCAAAAAATAAACACTCTTTTTTTTATTCTTTGACTAGGCCCAAATAACCTTAGCTGTTGGTGGTCTTTAAAACACAATTTAATTTTTATTCTTTGAAAAAAGCATGGCCCTCTTTTTTGTTTGGTGATCTATTGATGGCTAGCTTAATATAGCAAAAATCATGGTTACCTTGATTTACGTACAATTTTTATTTTTTTTAGTAAAATATTTTTTTTCTCGAAAACTATACATTTTAGAGAAAAAAAATATTTACATTTTTTTCATATTATAACATCTAGAATTCATTTATATTTTTTTTTACCTATGTTAATACGTGACATTGAGGACGTTTTTTTGAATATCTCAGGATCCACTGAACCGATTTGACTCAAAATCTAATCAGATCTAAGTTAAAGGCTGATAAACACAATAGAACAATCGGCATGCCCGTATGTTGTTCCGTTCTTAAGATATCGAAGGCGAAAAATTGACCACATACACACACACACACATACACACATACACACACACACACACACATACAGACATCAGTCAGAAAATGATCTTAAACGATTGCTAGGGTCTCAAAACGTGAAAATCTGTTAAAATCTCGAAATATTGTTTTCGGACTGAATCCATTACTTCCCTACCATAGTAGAGGTGGGAAGTAAAAAAGAGTGTTTATTTTTTGCAAATATTTACTAGGTGGGAAGTATAGGACTGGTCATCAGTCGAATTTTTTATGGTCAAGTTACGTTCTGTATTGATATAGATATATATTGTACATTATAGACGCTTGACAACATTGTTTTGTACCGATCATATCAGTACAAAAAATCTGTAAATCGGTGACCCTGCAGGCCATCCCTGGAACTTCCCGCTATTTTCAAGCGCTTTGAGTTCTCTCTCTTCGAGCTCAAAAATCTGAAAATTGCTGATAACAACACTATTTTAATTTTTGAAAAGCTATAACTTTTGAACGCGTTGTTCGATTTTGATCTTTAAAGCGGCATTTGACGCAGTTTTTTAAGCTCTAAAAATATTGTAAGAGATACAAAATCGATTGGTTGAGAAATCTCGAAGTTATTTTGAAAATCTGTTGACTACGAAATCTCTCGAACGGATTAACCGATTTTGATCCGCTTAGCGGCATTCGACACAGTTTTCTGAGGAGAAGAGCTGATTAGATTATGAAATCAATCGGTACAATATTCTAGGAGTTATTTTGAAAAACAACTTTTTTTTCGGTCTTTTTGGAATTTCTCAAAATCTATTGGGCCGAATCGGTTCAAATTTTCAGGAAATCCTAAGTTCAGTGGAACCATTTCGAATGCCTCAAATCGCGATTCGATCGGTCAAGCCGTTCAAAAGTTATGAGAGGTTTACATACACACACATACATACAGACATACTGACATCATCGTAAAAAAAACTCGATTTTCGAAAATCGGGGTGAAATGAATAACTTCCCTATTTTTGAAAATTTTCAATTTTCTTAGCGGGAAGTTAATAAAGAAACTCTTAGTTTCAGTAATAATATACAAAGCTGTGTACCTAGCCGAGCCTCATCCTAAAATTTCATTTTCATGCAGATTTTAGTGGATTTTATACGATATGTTATAGATATAGAAAAACGCTCCCTAGAAATTGTCTGTTTGTACCGACATCACACGGAAATATTATTTACAACTAAGGTATTGTATTGAATTGTATTTTAAAGACCACCAACAGCTAAGGTTATTTGGGCCTAGCACCAATTCATATTTTCAATTCATTATTTTTTTTTTTTTTTTAATAATAAATTGAAAATCCAATTGACACTTTTACCAGCTCTCGGGCTAGAACTCGGGAACTGGGGACTTGTAATAGAGGAACCATAGCAACGCCATGTAAACAACAGCGCCGCTACACTCTCGGCTATTCTCGAGCCCTACAACTAAGGTCATTAGCGTCTAATTACATACATCAAATTAAATTAAACGAAATCACCAAATATCCATGAGCGGAGTTGGGATTCGAACCCACGACAGTTTGATCCAAAGGCCAGCATACTAACCGTTACACCAATATATTTGAACTGGACTGATTTTGATGAAACTTGGTTTACCTATTATGATTTGGTACCTCAAGTATTAACGCGGAGTACTCGTTAAAATGACATTAACGTGGACAAATCTGCGGGCAAAATCGACATTCGTGCGATTGAAGCCGCGGGCAAAAAGTAATTTTATATACGAAACATTTTTTATATGCTTATTCAAAAATTAAGTCGAAAATATGTCCAGCTCGACGGGACAAAAAAATAATGTGTTAATAATTTCCTAATGAGCAGTCAACTATTCAAGTTATTTCAAAAGAACAAGTTTTAAAAAATGATATCACTTATCTTAAACACATTTAGTAATTAGTCATATCTAGCAAAAGATTTACATATATTATTAACGCACATAAAATGTATCCATAATTTTTACACACATTTTAAACTGAACAAAATTAAAAGGAAGATAAATTACATTTTTCACCTTTGAAGTGATATTTCAATTCAACAGTCATTTATATTTATATGAAAGAACCAAAGCTGAAAGAATAACTATTAGTTAATATTACAACTGCCATACATATTATTATTATTATTATTATTTTATTACGTTCAAAAGACTACAAGGAATCGAATTTGTCAGACATGATAAATATAAAAACAATAGCATATATAAAAATAAAGTATAAACAATACAATAAATTATTACATAATAAAATCATCAACGATATACAAACATTGTGCAATCAATGATTTCTTAAGTTTCTTTTGAAATGAATTAAAAGGCAAGTCTTTAAAGTCATTAGGCAAATCATTGAAAAGCTTCAAGGCAGCATAATGCGGACTGTTTTTGAAGAGAGAGAGATTACATTTAGGTAATAAGATATTGCCACAGTTACGAGTTAAATAAGAATGGTGGGCATTTATAGTTTGAAATTCAGCAATATGTTTTTTAATAAAGCAAAGTGATACCCATAGGTATATTGATGGAATAGTTAAAAATTTATTAGAAATGAAAGTATCACGACAGCTCTCACGCGAATTTAGCTTGAAAATTATTCTAATTGCTCGTTTTTGTAACAACAACACTTTATGCAGTCCAGTGGAGCTATATATAATTTAATATATAATTTAAAATTGCAAAAAATATTTAAATATCATTATAGTAAATAATTTGGTCAATCAGTTATAATACACAATTTGTTTACAACTGAGTTTTTCATAGGCTAGAACTCCATAAATTCCCTCAAAATATGGCTACTTTTCATATTGGAAGCTTGTTTTGTGATTGTGACAGGCGCGGTCGGATTTTTATTTCAAAATCTTTTTTGCTTTCTTAAAATGTTCGACTTGCTTAGATTTCATTTTGTTCTGAATCTATTCATAATTTTAGAGAACGGACAATTGGATTTTTAATTTTTTTTTTAAACGAGTATCTACAGAATTTTAAGTTGGTAGTGTCCCTGGCATCATCTTTGAATTTCCAAAAAAAATTTACCTTAAAATATAGTTTATGTAATAAGATTTTACCTCGATTTTGTCCGAACTCGCACTGAATTCGTCCAAAAGTTAAGAACGGAACGAATAAACCTATTGGAATTTTGTTTACACATCAAAAACTGTGCGGTAATAGTAGATTGTCTATCTGCAGGTGGCGTAATGAGGTATATTACAGACGAGTAGTGACAGTATGTTGAAACGAGCGCAAGCGAGTTTTAACAATCACACGAGTCATACCTATCATTGCGCACGAGTTATATATGGTACTTTTTGTCTTACACTCTATTAAATAGCTAATTTCTTCTTCATTTTCAATATTTTCAAAAATTTTGACAGCTGTTCCCTTGTGTAGCAAACTTCACTTCAATATTTTAGGCTGTCACACGCACAATCAGCATAAATTACCATTAAATTTTTTTTTCCGGTACCCCAGCCCTTAAGTCATTTTACATACATACACATACATTCATGTTATAAGCAGCTATTTTATAGGGGTTAGGGAAAAAAGTATTTTATCGCACAATTTTGGTAACTACAGTCATTCACCAACTGAAAAATACGTTCAAAACTGCCTTTTGAACGTATACATATTATGCCAAAAAAAATATTATTAACTACATTTTACAAATTTATGCAAAACAGTAAGTGTACGTCATCTTAATCAGTTGTTGCAGAACACCATCCAAATATTCTATCACTTTATAGGTGATCGGCCACCGCACGAAGCATAAGAAGAGTTCAACTTATTATTTTGCATATTTTATAAATTATCTGACGAAAGATGAAAAAACTAGTGTTTATTTTTATGATTTCAATTGGCGACTAACAGACACGCATTTTTTATTGATAGGCGCGGCGAAAATCTGTGATGATTAATTTTACTAATGTGACGTTATTATGATATTTAGGCCAGGGCTATATTAAAAATTCTCCTACAGTTCATCTGATCCACCTATGCATAATACATATAAAATATATTATATTTTTACTCTTCAGAGGATATGTGAATTGCAACAGTGATCCAGCTCTCCATTTTCGATACAATTAAAGACATACCTAGTACTTCTAGTTACATGCCTTCCACTACAACACTGCTTCCCAAACTAAATTTAAACCACTAATACTACGCGAAGGCTTTTAAGCGGCAGAAAAAGAATTTTCTGTGAAAATAACGTCATATTTTATTTCAAAATAAATAGTTTTTATTTCAATGATATACTAACAGGACCAGTCTCGAAAGCCGTACCTACGCAAAAGGTCGAAGTTTTAGAAAGATTATGGCGTGCCGACAACATTCCGTCGCGTGTCACCTATGGCACGCGTGCCGCGTGCCATTGGTTCGCCATCCCTGGCCTATAGGATGTATATTATCACGCTGTGGCTCAAGAGAGCTGAACAATAAAACAAAGCCACGAAAATCTGTGTACGCATGACGCACTATCCCGTGCTCGTGCGTGCGAATATCTGGTAATTGGCGCGGGGAGTGGGGCTACAACTGTGCTGGTAATGAAAAAAAATAACGTTTCTGTTAAAGCGTGCGATACCGCGGGTAACGGCTAGTAACTAATACAAAACATTTGTAGTACTTTTGTCAGTGTACTGTTTAATGATCTGCACAACCACTGAATTAGACTATATATTGTAGATTAAGAATAGAAATTAATTATCATTATAGATGTTCAACCAACAAAAATCATTAATAGTCCAGGAACATTAGTCAAACAGAGGCAAGAATCTCGGAATGAGAGATAGTCGGCTATAAACTTGTATAAACCTTTATTTTAGTACCCTAAAACTTGTCTCAAAACCTACCTATCGTAGGGTGTCCGCGTCTTCAGATATCCCAAGGTCAAAGGTCAAAAAATCGATTTTTTACACATTTATTGCAAATATCTCGTTTCCTATGGGTTTTATGCTATTTATATTTATTATAAATATTGTAGAGGATTAAATTCTCTACAATTTTTGTTTAAACATTTTTTTTATCTTGAACCATTTTCGAGATAGCGGGCAGAGCGCGCGCAGTGTTTAACTCTTTAGATAGTGGGGCCGTTAAGCGTTTCAACCTTGCACTTTGTGATAGAGAGATGCCACTCGGTACGAATGTTGGTCGGACCCATATCTTCACTTTAAGATGTGAAGGCATTTTGGGCCCCGCGACCGGGCCCCTAGACAGGGTGGTTCCGTAACTTTCAGGGGAAAAACGCCTGTAACTCAGCAACCGTTCATCGCACAGTCCTGGGGGGTAGTCTCATTGGATTCAGCGCACTCAATTGCATACGAGACGACCCTCAAACTAACTCCGAAACCCCCACCAGCCCGCGTATAGGGGTGAAATACAAGTACTTCATTAAATTGTTAAATTTTTTTAGGCCCAACAACCACCTGTCTAGGGGCCCGATCACGGGGCCCAAAACGACTTCAATTCTTAAAGTGAAGATATGGGTCCGACCAACATTCGTACCGAGTGGCATCTATCACAAAGTGCAAGATTCAAACGCTGAACGGCCCCAACAACCACCTGTCTAGGGGCCCGGTCGCGGGGCCAAGTTGCCTCCACTTCTTAATGTGAAGATATGGGTCCGACCAACATTCGTACCGAGTGGTACCTCTCTATCACGTTGTGCATGGTTTAAACACTTAACGGCCCCACTACATCCCCTTTTCAAGGTGGCGGCCAAATGGGGTGGCCGCCGACCCCGAAAACTCATTTTTAAACTTACACCGCCTCCTCCCACGCAACGAAAAAAAAAACCTTGTCCTACCCAAAATGCAAACGTAGCCTAATAAAATTTAACATTTCAATGGATTACTTGTATTTCACCCCTATACGCGGGCTGGTGGAGGTTTCGGAGTTAGTCTGAGAGCCGTCTCGTATGAATTTGAGTGCGCTGAATCCAATCCTCTACAATATTTATAATAAGTATAAATAGCATAAAACCCATAGGAAACGAGATATTTGCAATAAATGTGTAAAAAATCGATTTTTTGACCTTTGACCTTGGGATATCTGAAGACGCGGACACCCTACGATAGGTAGGTTTTGAGACAAGTTTTAGGGTACCAAAATAAAGGTTTATACAAGTTTATAGCCGACTATCTCTCATTCCGAGGTGAAATCCTAATATGCCTGGACTATAACTGTATCTATCACAACCACTGACGGGTTAATACACAATAATAATGCATTGTTGAAACTGAAAATGCGAATTACCTTAACTGGTACAACTTTTTTCTGCACAGAAGTATTCTCTTATTATAGATGTCCAATAAATTTATTATAAATTAAATTGGACCCAAAGGCGAATTGTGGGGTGATAAAATAACCAATCTTTAATTGATACCTTAAACTTCGGTTATTTTATTACTAACGTGTAGACATACTTGACATTATTATTCGATTTGATTATTTTATTACTATAGGTAACCAATTAAATTCAAGGTGAATTAGTTAAGGCCTTACCCAAAACTGGCGGCTAAAAATTTAATGTTGCAATTTTTAGGAATTCGTTTCGGACACTTTAATTATAAGGAAAATATATATTATGTGTTCAATTCAATCAGAATAATAATTTACAAGGCGAATTAAGACAGCGGAAGTTGAGGAAATGCATACAGAGCAAACCTGTACATTGTCAGACTACAAACAAATGACTATCACGATTATCATTGAATTTTACCATGACGTGAAACGTTTTATTTACTGTCACGTTTTCGAGTATTATATGTGTATTGAAGTTAGAAGGCTCAATCGCTCTATCTCTCTCTTAACAACATTAAAAACAGAGAAAACTCTCAGTTTCAACCCGTTATAAATAGCTACCGAAAATCTAATTTTCAATAGCGGCGTTGTGAAAAATATATTTTTTGCCATACGTGTTATAATTTTATAAAATATAGCTACATTACATGCATGTATGTATCAGGGGTGTTACGAATATTCGCATCCGCATCCGTAAATGCGGAATATTCGCATTAATTCAGACATCTGCATCCGCATTCACATCCGCATCAATCAATGCGGAGTTTTTACGGATGCAGATTCACATCAACAAGTAACTACAAGTAAAGAAAGTGGGCGGAGCCAGAGTGGCACGTGCTAAAAATATGATTAAATAAATAAAAAGTTAAAATTAAATTGATTTTCAGTTATTTATGAACTTAAAATTTAAATAATTATCCTTTTAAAATCCCAAAATCCGCATCCGCATCAAATCCGCATCCGCGGATGTGAACTTCTAATAATCCGCATCCGCATCTGCATCCGCGGATGTCTAAATTTTTGCATCCGTAACAACCCTGGTATGTATGCATGTAATGGGTCACTAACAGACAGGTATGTTGAAAGTGTTTTCAAACACACTAGTGTGGAAAGTAAACAATTTCCATAGTGATTTTTGTTTACTCGCTAGTCGCTCTGATCTCCCCGCTATTAAACCTACTGACAGCAGGCTACTCACGGCTTACGAAGAAGTGAAGTTGGCGACGCAAATAAATTGTTAAAAATTTTTTGAAAATGAAATGAAAAGTTGCTATTTTTAGTGAGTATGGCAAAAAATACCATAATATATATTTCGTGCGTTCGTTTTAACATAGTCACTACTCGTCAGTATACCTCATTACGCTACCAGATATACAATCTTTTTGAAAATGAAATGAAAAGTTGCTATTTTTAGTGGATATGGCAAAAAATGGTAAAATTCTACCGTGTAAACCGATGTTATATTTCGTAAATTTTTAAACGAAACAACTGCCTATTGCTATAGAACAGTTAAAGAACCGATCTCCCTTATGTGCACACCTTTTTTTGAAAAAGCACGAAATTAACAAAAAATCTTTCTGTATTGACACATTACTTTCATTATTGTAAAGCCATTTTGCTAGTTATTTTCAGAATGACCAATCTCTGTAAACTCCCTAACATTTACGAATGAAAATATGTAGCGGTGTTGCCAAGTAGAACAAAAGAAGCATTTTTAGCGAAGCGTGGTGGTTTTTACGAGGTAGGGGCGGTTTTCGTGGGGGTGCACTTTTTTACAGTGGCGGCGTTAGAGGGTGGGTCTTGGCCCACCTTAAGCTATCTTGGCCCACACTGAAATAAATCCCCAATAGAGAGTTAATTTTATAAACACGTTTTTAACCCTAAAAATTTCAACCATTTTTCTTGTAAATATTATAGCAAGTAATCTGGGTTAAAATTTTGACGAGCACTTAAAATTTTGGGAACAAATGTTATTGGCCCACCTTCAGAACATCATGCCCAAGTCTGGCCCACTCTAACAAAAAATCCTAGCGCCGCCACTGCTTTTTTATATATAAATAAACAGAGTTCAATCGACCTGATATTGTCGCATGAGACTATACTGTCAAACGTTGCCCGGTGTTATTTACTGACACATGTATTGGGATCCGTCAGATGGGTGGAGCTTATAAAACATGGCGCAGAGGGGGAGAAATTTCATATACGGGATATACTTTTGCGTGTAATTTTGTGATTTTCAAAGTGATAAGAAATGATAAAATATATAATTGCAATTTGTGATTGGGCCGGTACGAATCCTAAACAAAGGAATTTCGTTGAAAGATAACATATTCTCAAAGCTGGACTATTATCAAATGTCAGAAATATAATAAGAAAAATGCATGAAAAATGAGCTGTCAAAAATAGTAATCTTTACGGCATTTTGCCTAAAAACATCAAAATTAAAAGAAACACATGACTGCAACATAATATGTTACATTGTAATAAGTAGGTAAATTATTAACCTCAAAATATTTTTATACACATAATTTTGTCAATCATCAGAGATTTAACTATTGTAGTACAGTATGATATTATAATAATAATAATAATAATAATAATAATAAACCGTCTTTATTTCATGGTGACACAGAAAGGTGTATGAAACAAGTCAAAGGTACAGAAAAATTACAATGTTACAATACATTTAAAAGAGCAATGAAAACTAAAAATTTTTAATAAAATCATTAATTCTATACGGAGCTTTGTCTATAAGAATTTTCTTTAGTTCTTTTTTGAATTTTGGTGCAGGTAGTTCTCTTATATTTTTTGGTATATTGTTGTATATTTTTGTTACCATGCTATATACACTTTTATTTATAAAAGTTTTTTTTGAAAATGATTGATGAGTATCTCGATACTGTCTTGTATTATGGCTGTGGGTATTTTCAATAAAAGTGAACAATTCTGGATGGGCCTTAACTAGTAAGGCAGATTCAAGTATATAGATAGAGGATATCGTTAAGATACCATGGTTTCTAAAGTATTCTACACAAGAGTCTCTTCTTTTCAAATTGAAGATTGCTCTTATACACGATTTTTGTAGCGTGAATATAATGTGGATGTCTGTTGAGTTTCCCCATAGTACAATTCCGTATTGAGTACATCTTATAATTATTATAAAATATTTTTTTATTCATAATTCATAAATTCAGTTTTTCCACATGTCATTAGAAAATAATTCTCTGTAAAGTAAGTTTTACAAGGCAATAAATGACAGTGTTTATTGCCATGATATTAGAAAACGTCGCGAATTCCATTTTCGATAAACTTTTTGTTTATTTTACTTGTTTTATTTTTGTAGTAAACAAATTCACGATAAATTTGCACTGTTAGCATGTAAAATTTTCCCTCGTTTTGAGTACAATTTTCTGCCATCAGATGTCATATGCTCATTTGACGGGTCCCAATAGTAATAGGAAAAAACTCGGGTCGCAGTGCCAAACCCTGCCGACAATATAGTGTATTTGCTAATACAGGCATTGTGGCTTTATTATGTGAACTTAAGTTTGTTTTTTGACAAAATAAAAAATTTAACCCCTTAATACATCCCTTAAAATAATTAAATTTTTCTAAATTTCAATATTAGACATGGATTTTATTAGTACACCCAATTAAATACACCCTTCCATAAGTAAATCCGTATCAACAAACTAGTGTTTTCATAAAATTTGAAAGTCCGGTCCTATCGGGCCGATTTTATTAAAATTTTAGCAGCACATTTTAATCTTTACTAAAGAGTTAAATTTCAATTTTGAAACGATTCTGACAAATTTTTCGCTATTTTAGGGCCCAAAAACTTTTTGGAACCCCTAAATACAACCCTGAAAATGGTCCGATCGGGCCCATTTTAAATAGGCTTCGTGCGGTGATGGGTTCCAATGTGTGTACCAAATTTCGTTTAAATCGATTAAGTCTGTCGAGAGTTATCGTGTACACACATATATATATATAAATATATATATATATATATACATAAACATTTTCAAAAATGGTGGCAAACTGTTCAGGGGGGTATGAAACGTCGAGAAATTTTGGTCCGACCCCTAGGTCCCGCCATCCGACCGACGCCAATAGTGTATGTGCCATATGGCAAATACACTAATAATCCCACCTTAAGTGATGTCACCCTTTGGCCATATTATATTATTATTGGTAGGTAAGTATTACGAAGTGCTTGCATCTGCAGATCTGATATTATCTGGTCTTAACTATGTGTAATCGGACAGCTTAAGCGATGTATGTATGTATAATGTACATTGAGTCGCAATTACATTTAGTAGACAAACAAAGATAATGAAAAGATTGCATTTCAAAGTTACAATTATGTATTCGTCAATGTAATGTGAATAAAATAATGTAATCTAATATGAACAATGTAAATATAATATTAAACAGGAAACGGTGCATTAACTTTATACATGTCTATAAATAGACAACGCGAACGTACAGTACAGTAATATTATGAGGGTGACATACTTGAGTTTTGTAATTATTAATAAATTATTTTAAAGACCATACTAACCGCCAGCGTTCTTTGGCCTAGTATAGTCATATTTTCAGTGTATTATTTTTTAACTAGCTGTTAAATCAAGTGTTTCCAGTGCATCCTCCTCCGCTTTGCGTGATTCCCATTTTAAAATGACCAATCTTAAAATAAAGTGATACCATTTGAATGCTTAGCTAAAAACTTATAGTAAATATAGCATGAAAATTGATTGAATAGTTTCTGAGTTTATCACGTTCAAACAAACAAACATTATCTTTATGGGCGCTACGAGGGAGGTGCGATTGCAATCCTTTGGCTGAGAGACGGAAAAGCGAAAAATTGAAAATCCGAGAGAGGAAAAAGAAAGAATATCAGAGTTGCATTATTTATTTGAATAAACAAAAAACTTAATACTGTCAATATGTCATTACTCATTATTATAAAAAAACAAAACTTGAAAATTCAATTTTATAATATATTTTAACGAATCATCTTGCTTTTTGCTCTCTATCATCATGGTAAATCATTTGGTTGATATCTTTAAATAATGGCAATTTTCTGAATTAGTTTGAAAATGCGCAATCTATAGAAGTTGAAAAAAAAAAATCATCTGCAGTACAGGACGGTTGCATTTCACGACATAAACATCTCGTATTTTGCATCCCCTTGGAATCAATCCTGCCGGCGCCCATGGTTCACTTTTATATTTTTGAAGAGAGATTTATAAAGCTTTTTTGGTTAAAATTTCTTGTAAAATCACAGTTTGGTACTATTTTATAAGCTTTTATTTAACTACACCTATTATAGTTAGTATGTTTGGGTCAAATCCTGCAAGTCAATTTTGAACGCCTTCCACGTATCCGATCGAGTTGAAATTTTGTACACATATGTTTTACCGATAAAAATACATGAATAAATCGTTTTTAGAAATAAATTCAACCCCATAGGGGTTCAAACGGGGGTGTAGGTTTTTAACATTGGAAATGTTTATGTTCGTATATGGGGGCAGAGTTACGAGTTTTCGTTCAAGGCCAAAAGACAACGGTGTCGCGATCAAGTGAGGAGCAATCATGCAAAATTGAACAAGTGCAATTTTTTCGAAATGTGTTTTATATCATGTCTAGTTAATTGACAGGTATTTGCGACGACCTGCGGTGTTATTTTTGAGCAAATGTTAATAAATACTGTAGAAAAATCCATTTAAAAGTTAAGTAATCAAGCAAAAGTGAACGCGTATATAACAGAAGAATAATAGGGTTATTCCTGACAAAACTAAACAGTGCATTAGTAAATATTGTGTGTAATAAACAGTTAATTATGTTTCAAATATGCTGTTATCATTTCCAATGTCCTCGATGGTTGCAAGGCTTGCGAAATCTGTGAATTTTTTTTTACTAAGCAACGCTCAGGCCAAATAACTAAAGCTAGAAACTTGAAATTTGGACAGTAGGTTCATTTTCTGACGTAAGCATCCACTAAGAAGCGATTTTTCGAAGTGCAACCCCTACGGAGGTCAAAAAGGGGTAAAATTTTTAAAGACTAAAATGAACAAAAAATATTAAAAAAAACTTTTTAGAGACAAGCTTTTGTTCATAATTGTTATAAAAGCGGGGGTTGCCACTAATAAACTATCAGAGAGTTTACAACCCACGATTTTATAATAATTACGAACCTAGGTATATTATTTAATACTATTTTTTTCCTTTTTAGTACATTTCAATAAAAGCTTGTTTCTAAAAAGTTTTTTTAAAAAATCGCACGCTACTGCTGACCATTATAACACTTTTTTTGCCATACCCACTACAAAATACCTACTTTCGATGTATGTATAGCGGCCATTAATGACCTATTTAACGGGCAGGCGTGCGGAAAATGGTTTACTTTCTGCACTAGCGTAGAAAATAACGGTTGCCATAGCAACTTCTGTTTATTCTCTCTATACGCCTGGCGTATACGCTTGCGTGCGCCTGTCATTACTTACTTGCACGAACTTCGCGGCACACTGGAAGACAAGATGGCGACGCAAATAAACTGTCAGAGTTTTTTGAAAATGACGTGAATAGTAGGTCTTTTGTAGTGAGTATGGCAAAAAATACCATATAATATGTCTCGTACGTAATGGTATTACGGCTCGTGTGACTGTAAAAACTCGCTATCGTTCATTTTTACATGCTGTCATCACTCGTCGTAATATGCTCCATTACGTATCTAGACATACAAATCTACTATTACCTGTGCTTTTACCAAAAGAAAAAAAAATGTTTTACGTGATTTATTTTTCCATATATTTTAATGAATAATGATTTTAATTTTAATAATAAATTTATTTTGGATGTAGAAGTGTACTCCTACATAAAAACTGATAACGAGTTTTTGTGAATAAGTTGTCAAGCCTTTAACAAACGACACCAAACGGTAGCACAAAATGTCTAGAGCTGAACTAAGCCGATACGAATGATACTTACAATGATAAATGGTGTATTATGGTATTCATGAGTTAACAATCACAGTATTACACTGTGGAACCTCAACTATCCAAGGTTTCGATCAACCGATCAGACTTCTGTTATTCGAGAATCTACTTTTTTTCTCTTTTATACGAAACTAATCCCTTGCAGGCAAAACATTTTTTGACCAAAAATTCTTCTAAGGCCTGTGTTATTTTTCGATGAAAATTTACGAGTTTTTATACCGGGTGTTTCTTAGAAAAGGTAACATAGGGAAAATAACATTAAGAACATTTACAATCTTGTAGTAAGCTGTGGGCCATAAGACCTAATGTAAATAATATGTAGGTAGTAGATGATTTGATTTTTTTTATTAAGGAGGTTCAGAGGTTCTGGGTTATGTCTGAGTTTCTCTTAATAGTCAAGTGTTGCTATGGAAAATTGTTTAAAAAATTCACTGTACTATTTTTTCTATGTAATCCACTACATATATTTACATTAGCTCTTATGGCCCATAGCTTACTACAAAATTGTACGTTATTTTCCCTATGTATAATTAATGCTCCTAGTTTCCAAAATAATCTTGGTCCTTGGAGCTAATAAGGGACCGTTCAAGTATTACGTAACGCAGTTTTTGAAGATTTTTGACCCCCCTCCTCCCCGGGTAACGCGCCATAACGTTTCGCTTACCCCCCCCCCAAGTTACATAATACCCAAGTGACCATTTTTACCTAAAAATGTCAATTATGGCGCGCAAAATACCGGAAGATCACTAAAATACCGTAACGTAACGCGCTGCTTGATCCCCCTCCCCCCCATTTTAACGCACCGTAACGTTTTATAAGAACCTCCCTCCCCCCCAAACTGCGTTACGTAAGACTTGAACGGTCACTAAATTGATCTGTGAAATCAGTTATGTTCGCAATCCTACTAATATTATAAACATTACCAGTGTCTTCGCTTCGTAGGGGGAGAATTTCTCGCGGCGGGTGGGCGGGTATAATCTTATCTCTGGAACTACTGAACCGATTCTAAAAATTCTCTCACTAATTGAAAACTACACCATCCTTAGTGATAAAGGCTATATTTTATTTTGATACATTTCTCGCGGGAGGAGAAAATCCCTGTGGGATAGTAACAAAACGTAACTCTGAAATTCTTTCGCATTTTAGCGTATTGGCGGAACCTTACTAATATTATAAACACCACCAGCCCGACTTCGCTTCGTAGGGGGACAATTTCTCGCAAGGGGGATAATAAATCATAATTTCTTAGCACCCGCGCGAATCCGGATGGGACATAATTCCAATTAATTACGTATGTGAAACAATTGGTGGTCGAATTTCGACGACAGGCGATACTAGTATAAAATTATTAATAGATACATGAATTATAAATTGTATAGCTAGTGCTTAAATAAACACGTTTTAATGAAAAATCAAAATAAGAGAATTTTTAACAGTTTAACCTCCAGTTAGCTCCACGGGTAATCGAGGTTTAACTATATTCTCGTTATGCTTATTTAAACACACAGAATACAGATTTATAATATATTGTTATAATATATGCAAGCTTTGATATCCATTAAAATATTTCTATAGAATTGAAAATAAAATTACATACCAATGTTAATTCTCCGTACTGAGAATATTCTTAAGGTTGTCTGACACGTTTTTTCGTGCTTTTTATAATTTAGTCAAATAATTAATTACTTATTAATCAAGACCGTGACATTTCAGTTCACATGAAATAAAAACGAAATGTCGATTTTTTATTCTTTTTCATTTAAACATTCACAGTGAAATGTTAATGCGTTACTGAAATTTAAACAAAATAGCAAATCAAGATCAGACCGACTTAAGAACACTCCTTAGGTGTACCTGAAATTTTGGTACCTGTTTTGTTGTTCTACGTTGCGTAGAACAGGAGTTATGAGGGTACAAGAATGTTAGATCCATCTGAAACGCATATACCTATGTCTTCTTTTTGAAGTCTTATAAAAATTGATTATTTTTTAGAGTTCCGTGCCAAAATAGTGAAAAATGGAACATGTCTGGTTTGACCCCACAGCTGTTCGTGTAGTATTGCGCAGATATTCAGGGGGGCGTTTTACAAAAAAATGCGCTCTCTGCAGCAAATAATCATTGAAAACGGTTCATTTTGAAGATAGATACTACAATTTTTCTAATGAATTTTTAAAAGTTATTTTACAAAGATACCAAAAAATTATATACCCTCCCCCGTTATTTCCGAAAGTATTAGGTCTAAAAATTTAAAAAAAAAAATCATTCATCTAAAGAGGCTGATAAGATTATAGGAAACCCATATGGAAGGTCAAATTTTCATTAGTTGTTGAGATTTAGCGCAAAATAATAAACTTTGATAAAAATTTAAAAAAAATGAATGATTTTAATTGTGATCCATTCATTTATAAAAACAGATTGATTTTATAATATAACAATAGATTTTAAGTCAATGCTTGTGATCAGTGGATACAGGTCAACCTTAAAAGTGATGTAATAATTTAGATACCTATTGAGGCGAATCACGTCTGCAAGTGGCGCCAACTATACAAGCCGGCGAACGGACCTAACAGCCAATAAAGAAGAACAACTGCCCCACGGCTAGAGAAGGCATCTCTGATCAAGTATTGAAGTAAGCAGCAACCGCATTATTACACAAGTTTCTCCGCCACACTCAGCATGGGACTGGTTCTTGTAATGCTAGTTAGCAAGTTACATACATTAAACGTTTGTTCCATTATGACAGTTCCTATTTATTAACGACCTACCAAATCTTTTGACATTTTCGAGAGGTAATAACAATGGTCTCATACACCGACGGCATAACGCTAAAACATGTAGTTTAAAATCAGAATCTTTGAAGAACACACTATACACTTCAACGTGTGTAGGTATACATTTGCAAATTATATATTTTTCTGGCAATTTTTTGCTACCACACCAGTTGATATTTCGTAATTCGTTAAAGCGTATACAGCTGCCAACAAGCGACTAGGCCCTTAATTAAAATTTATTTTTCTATTCCAATTTCTCAAAAACACTGTTATTGTATAAATTTTTGACATCCCAATATCTCAAATAATAACGTCAGAAAATTGATCGACTTTTTTAGAAAGAATTAGATTACAAGCCTTATCTGAAGTTTTCATTTTAATTTTGTGAACATTAATGCCTGTCTTAAAGATCAGTATGTATTTGAACATTGTCCACATACAAAACCCATTTTTAATCGCTATCAACTATCCATATTAGTAAACGGAGTTCACTAGGTAATTGTTACGTTCGTTTAGGTGTGTGTTTGTGTGTCAAATGACATCAAGATGGGATATTCCACCAATCAGAATGGGCCCTGATTGCAGGGCCTAGTCGCCTAGTTTCGAGTGATTGAAGCTTTTTAAGGAATAGACGAGCACAAGTTAAATCTG
Source organism: Mongoloraphidia duomilia (assembly GCA_039654895.1). Taxonomy (NCBI): domain Eukaryota; kingdom Metazoa; phylum Arthropoda; class Insecta; order Raphidioptera; family Raphidiidae; genus Mongoloraphidia; species Mongoloraphidia duomilia. The sequence continues at coordinate 32,801,557 of CM077521.1, read as the reverse complement.
AATTTAATAAAAATTTACAGTACAGTATCGGTCCATGAAGGCATCCAGGTGTTCAGTTTTCACCCGGACTGCAGTGCAGTTTTCCAATGTCTTGTTCGCATGAAAAATGTGAAAGACTATATGAAGTGTCCGGTCGCCCAGTCCCAGTCAATTTAAATATTTATTTAAAAATTTCCATAGATCTATAACAAAATAAGAAATAGAATTTGCGTGCCCATTTGCGTGAGACCTCTGGATAATTAGATAAGCGTCATGGTACGTGAAATACTAGATTATATATATACAGTGTCGTAATGAGGTATATTATAAAACGAGCGCGGCGAGTTTTAACAGTCACACGAGTGATAATATCACTATGCGCACGATATAATACTTATGGTATTTTTTGTGAAACCTCCTATAAAATAGCTGTTATTCACTTCATTTTCAGTATTTTCAAAAGTTTTGACAGCACATATACGAAAGTAACTCTCCTGCACACCTGTCTGTTAAGTGACCAAGTAACTCTCCTGCACACCTGTCTGTTAAGTGACCACCCATTGCAGGACTGTATACATGCATGTAAAGTTGTAAAGTTTTATAATTAACTCACACTTTGCTAGTGTAGGTCACAAACTTGCCCGACAAATACTTGACCACAATAATGTATCAGAAGACCAACTAGCTAACTCTAAGACTGACTCAAATGTTCTAGTCCAATCCATGTTCCTATCTCCAGTGGATGTGGGGGAAATTGTCGAACTCATTGACAATCTACGGACTAACAGTGCACCCGGACCGGACACATTAAAACCAGATTTGTTAAAAAGGATTAAACATCACATTGCGGCACCATTGTCATATATATTTAATCTAAGTATAACGAATGGAATTGTGCCAGAACACTTTAAAAAGGCCATCGTATGCCCGATATACAAATCTGGGGATAAAGAGGACGTGACAAATTACAGGCCAATTTCATTATTAAACATATTGGACAAAATTTTGGAGACAGCAATTAAAACACGACTTACAAAATATCTAGACATTAATAAAATTATATCTAATAGACAATACGGTTTCAGACAAGGACTATCAACGACGGACGCCATTTTACAGCTGACAAACAAAATAGTTAACGACGTAGACAGTAACAAAATGAGTTTGGCAATTTTCCTTGATCTGGCCAAGGCCTTCGACACAGTATCACATAAGATCCTAATTCAAAAACTCTCCAATATTGGGATTAGAGGGGTGGTCCTGAGATGGTTTGTGAGTTACCTTTCAAATAGAAAACAGGTTGCATCTGTGAATGGTGTGTGCAGTGAAGAACAAAGAATAAGCTACGGTGTACCGCAAGGTACCGTTCTAGGTCCAATACTTTTTTTAATATATATAAACGATCTTTATAACACATTGATAGATGGGTCTATAGTGTCATTTGCTGACGACACTGCTCTGCTATTTTCCGATGTGACTTGGAGTGGGACTATGGCAAAGGCAGAAGCTGGCATGGCTTTAGTATATAAATGGCTCAATAATAACTTACTGACACTTAACGTGACGAAAACTAAATATATGACCTTTACTGCCTCTATAGTTCGACAACCTGACATGACAAAACTTAGATTACATACATGTGACGGAAACTGTGACAAATGTTCATGTACAACAATTGATAAAGTGCATAAAATAAAATATTTAGGAGTAACTATTGACTACAGACTAAAATGGAAGGACCACATACAAGACTTAAATAAAAAACTCAGGAAATTAATATACATCTTTATATCCCTAAGACAAATACTGACAGACGGAACAATTATTAAAACTGTGTACTATTCCCTCTGCCCGTCAATTCTTAGTTATGGTCTTGCTGCTTGGGGAGGTGCTTATAGAACATCATTGGTCCCGCTCATCAACACTCAAAAAATCCTATTACGAATTATTCTTCGTAAACCCTTCCGCTATCCTTCTGAGGACTTATTCAGAGATTTTGGAGTTCTGAACTTGCAACAGCTGTATGCAAAGACAGTTCTTATATTAGTGCATCGAAGTCCAGAATTTATGAATCCAGTCAGCCATTCCCATCAAACCCGAGCCCAATCCCTAAATCTTCTCAAAGTTCCAAAAATGTCGAAGACCTTTGGCCAGAAACACATTACATTCCTTGCTCCCAAGCTATACAATCTATTACCTATGGAGTATAAAATGGTTGCAAATAGGAAAAGATTTAGTAGGCTTATAACGCGATGGTTGCTAGAGGATGGCAGTGCGAGGATTGCCGTGTGTGATATCATCGGTTGACTCAATAATTAACTATTATTCAACCAGATCAGTTACACCATAACTACACATTTTGTATTTGTTTTTTTTTTTTGTTTTTTATTTCTTCTATTTTTTCAGTCCGATCAACATATAATTTTTGTGCTCCCACCCTAGCACTGGCTTGCCAAGTTGGGTGGGAAAATTCTAAACATTTTATATTGTTATCGATAAATGTGTATTTTTTTTTGTTGAAGGAATAAATAAATAAATAAATAAATAAATAAAATAATGGGAATAACAAAAATATTATTACGAACCAAAAACAGTGTACCTACATAGGGTGGTTTCATCAACGAAAGGCAGACAGCGCGGCGCAGCAAGTACTCTTTAAGACGAAAAAATTTACAATTTCACTATTTGATGTGTTTCTACATACTGTTAGACGCTAATGACCTCAGTTGTCGAGCGTCTATAATTTACAATTCATTCATTCATTCTACATACTGAAATAATATGTTTTTACATCAAATAGGTATAGTCAACTGGTAAACTATTTCGTCATAAAGAATACTTTCTTTTCTGAATGAATAGCTTTGTCTTTCAAACCTAAATATCCCAACATTCTATCATCAGAAGCGGATTTACGTATTAATAACTGTGCCAATACTCCAACAATTGTCTTGGAACAGTTTCTGAGTTGTGTTGGAACAAAGGTATTCCGTCTGAAACAAAATGCTTACAGAGTTGAGCATTGCTTCCATCAGTCACCTGGCGCCAGAAGAGTTGACTGACATGAAGATAAGGATTAACTGCAATAGACCCAATAACCACAGAGGAATGTACTTATTTGCGAGCTGTTACCGATAATTTCAATTAACCATTTTTGATCTAAAATTTATTTATAAAAAATTAGGGAAAAAATAAAAAATGTGTGCAAAAATATTAATAAAGTTAAAATGTCAATTTAAATAACATTATTGGGACATGTCAAATGGGCATACGACATCTGGTGGTAGAAAATTTTACACGGATAAGGGAAACATTTACATTCTAATACTTAGTGTAAATTTATCGTGAAATTGTTTATTACGAAAATAAAACAAGTAAAATAAACAAAAAGTTAATTATAGAAAATGGATTCATTAACGTTTTCTAATATCATGGTCTTAAACACTATCAGTTATTACCCTGTAAAACTTACTTTACAGCAAATTATTTTCTATTGAAATGTGAAGAAACTATTTTATGAAATAAAATAATATTTTACATTAATAAGATGTACTCATTATCATAGTGTACTACAATAGTTAAATCGCTGATGACTGACAAATTTAGCATTAACGATATGTATACAAATATTTTGAGGTTAGAACCTTACTTATTACAATATAACAATGTTGAAGTTTGTGTTTACATTATTCACGTAAGCCAGTCAAAGGAGCATTGAACGGATAATGATTAATTTTGATGTTTTTAAGCAATATGCCGTAAATCTCACTGCTTTTGACAGCTCATTTTTATTATCTTCTTTTTTCGCACATTTTATAATATGTCCGGCTTTGAGAATCCGTTCTCCTTCAACGAAACTCCTTTGTTTAGGATTCGTACCGGCCCAATCACAAAGTGCACTTATATTTATCATTTCTTATCACTTTGAAAATCACAAGATGGCACGCAAAACATATAAGTACCCCGTATTTGAAATTTTTCCCTAACTCCGTCATGTTTTTAAGCTCCACCCATCTGATAGATCCCAATAGTCAAATATATTTGTTGTTTTTATTTCCTTTTTATTTAATTATTTTTTTGCATGAACTTTTTGGTAATATACAGATTTGTCGAGTTAAGTACCTAGGTATATATCTTTTAGTTTGCACCAAAAAATTTAAAAATAATGTATTCAGCAAACTCACAGTTTTCCAAATTTCGAAATCATAGGTTCAAGAAACGTTTCGACTTTTTTAAACTCTAGTGTTATCAAGGTGACGATAGCCACGGCAACACATATTATGTAAATATTGAACTGAACTATTTTATTACAAATACAGCTGTTTTCGTTGGCATAAAACGCGTTTTAGTTGTTATTGATATTGGCAAACGTCCCACTGAAATAAAAAAGATAACTCACGAGTTTATAGTCGTCCACATTCTGATAAGTGATAACGCTCGATATAAAGAATAAATCGGAGTTCCCGTTAAGTTTTCTCAGAAAAATATTACCGATTTCTAAAATCCATCCAATTTATATTTTAAACACTGCGTGATGCATTTTTATGTTTAATCGCAGGAGATCTGACAGTGCAATCGATTCTACCGTTTTGCACTGGGTAGTGGATATGCAAAACGGTAAACCGGAATATGTTTAACTTTATTCTTTTTTATGTATTTATGCGCTACTGGTTTAATTAATGGGGGAGTCAAAACATATTTGAAAAATAATTATTGATTGACAGATTGCAGATTGTAGACGCTCAACAGCTGCGGTGATATATAGGTTATAAAAATTTGAGCTCTGACAATACATCTTTAAACTTTAAAACACTAGCCAAACTAAAAACTTATACTTTATTTTCTCGGAAAATTGTTATTTTAATGATCTCATCCCTTGTCTTTTTCTCATAGAATTTATATATTTTGAACAGAATTTCTGCGAAACGATGGAATCTACTGTACCTCCAGCTTTTTTCTAAAATGGGTTAAGTTGGTATAAAGGCAAAGAGCAGACTGATATGAAACTCATCGCTTGCTATACGAGCGTTTCTCCAGCGGATAGTAACTGTGTATGACCATAGCTTAGGATGCGGTAAATCTTATAAGATCGGTCCAAATTTGATTTGCGCTGGGGAGGAAATCACCACGTTCGAATGGATATTTAAGCTAAAGCTAGACCCAAAAATGTCATTCAAAAACTGGTAAAGTTTGAGTGGGGCATGCTATTAAAAATAGTATAACCTATAAATTTATGTGCGCTGGATTATAATAATAAATAATTCAGAAATAAAACAGGTATATCTTCAATATACATCCTTCCACAAGAAAAATATTATCAAATAAACACTGCGTTATTTTGAGAAGTTATTATAAACACTGGCCGTAATTAGTTCGACGATTTTCTAGCAAAACATTTCATGTCAATTTTGTTTTATCATGTATAGTAATGTGAGCCCCGTGTAAAAGGGATATGGCAACTGTATAACTTTGTGGGGTCGTGTAACCTTCACGAAAAACGAGAATATTTTGACGAATTAAAAAATATTAATTTTTTTTTAAAGAGAATCACAAATGTATGTTATTAGATTAACGTCTGTGTAACAAACATTTTCTCAAAGTTCGACGTGGGGGCCCTTTTCAAGAATGTAGGTACTAAAGAAATTTAAAAAAATATGTATTAAATATAACAGAAATAAAATATGTGGTTAGAATTCAGTCCAAAATAGATACAATTTATTTTATATGAACTAACAATAAACGTTCATTAGCTGGGTATTTTTACTTCCCACCTCCTACTATGGTAAGGAAGTAATGGATTTAGTCCGAAAAAAATATTTCGAGATTTTAACAGATTTCACGTTTTGAGACACTAGCAATCGTTTAAGATCATTTTCTGACTGATTTCTGTATGTATGTGTGTGTGTATGTGTGTGTGTGTGTGTGTGTATATATGTGTGTGTATGTGTGTGGGTGTGTGTGGGTGTGTGTGTGTATATGTGTGTGTATGTGGTCAATTTTTCGCCTTCGATATCTTAAGAACGGAACAACATACGGGCATGCCGATTGTTCTATTGTGTTTATCAGCCTTTAACTTAGATCTGATTAGATTTTGAGTCAAATCGGTTCAGTGGATCCTGAGATATTCAAAAAAACGTTCTCAATGTCACGTATTAACATAGGTAAAAAAAATATAAATGAATTCTAGATGTTATAATATGAAAAAAATGTAAATATTTTTTCTCTTAAATATATAGTTTTCGAGAAAAAAAATTCGACTGATGACCAGTCCTATACTTCCCACCTAGTAAATATTTGCAAAAAATAAACACTTTTTTTTTATTCTTTGACTAGGCCCAAACAACCTTAGCTGTTGGTGGTCTTTAAAACACAATTTAATTTTTATTCTTTGAAAAAAGCATGGCCCTCTTTTTTGTTTGGTGATCTACTGATGGCTAGCTTAATATAGCAAAAATCATGGTTACCTTGATTTACGTACAATTTTTATTTTTTTTAGTAAAATATTTTTTTCTCGAAAACTATACATTTTAGAGAAAAAAATATTTACATTTTTTTCATATTATAACATCTAGAATTCATTTATATTTTTTTTTACCTATGTTAATACGTGACATTGAGGACGTTTTTTTGAATATCTCAGGATCCACTGAACCGATTTGACTCAAAATCTAATCAAATCTAAGTTAAAGGCTGATAAACACAATAGAACAATCGGCATGCCCGTATGTTGTTCCGTTCTTAAGATATCGAAGGCGAAAAATTGACCACATACACACACACACACATACACACACACATACAGACATCAGTCAGAAAATGATCTTAAACGATTGCTAGGGTCTCAAAACGTGAAAATCTGTTAAAATCTCGAAATATTGTTTTCGGACTGAATCCATTACTTCCCTACCATAGTAGAGGTGGGAAGTAAAAATATTTTACTAAAAAAAGAAAATTGTACGTAAATCAAGGTAACCATGATTGTTGCTATATTACTAGCCATCAGTAGATCACCAAACAAAAAAGAGGGCCATGCTTTTTTTCAAAGAATAAAAAAAGAGTGTTTATTTTTTGCAAATATTTACTAGGTGGGAAGTATAGGACTGGTCATCAGTCGAATTTTTTCACTGTATAAAATATAATATCTGGGTGCCGAGCTTTGCTCGGATGAGTTCAATAAAAATAGTAATTGAATTGTAGATTATAGACGCTCGACAACAATAAAAATAGTACTTGTATGCTGTGAGATATTATTTTCAGAATATTATTCCGAAACGAATTTATTTCTGAAACATAATTTAAAATAATTGTTTCCGTTAAATATTTTAAATACCTATGTGTATTTTTAAGCGTAAAAACTAAGTATCAACTTGAATCAAGCATTTTTTCCTGTAAATATTATTTAGGTCGCCATTTTCAAATCTACCGCCGTTATTGTTTTGTTGACTGAAGAACTCGCAAAAATCGATTTTCATAGATTGAATATCTTGTAAAAATGTTCGAATCAGATGAAATTTTGCTCGCCCGTTTCCATTTTAACAATCCAATTTTAAGCATTGATACCAAATATCAACTTTATCGAAGTACTTTTTCTCTGTGATGTCATCTTAACAACTTCCAGTAAATTTCAAATATTTTTTTTGCATAGGTACCTACTGAAAAACTCACAAAAATCGATTCTCTTAATAACAAACGTCAGACTATAACCTGCGCAAAACTTTTTTTGCATGTATCTTCACCATAGTTTTTAAAAATCGATGTGTTTTTACACAGACCCGCGGCGCCAGAAGTGCGGCCCTTCGGGCCGCCGTTTTGTTATTATTTACATATTGTGCAAGACACTTCTTATATTAGTGTTCAATTACAATTTTAACACTTGTGATATATTATATAAAATAGACTTCGAATCAATCTGACTTTAATTGAGCGAGTTATAATAAATAAAAAACACTTTTTTTTTAATTGCTCCCCTCTAGAACCAAAATTCCTACCTAGATCGATTTCTGGCCCCGAAAAATCCCCATTCTGTAAATTTCATCAGAATCGTTAGTCGTTTTTGAGAAAAAAAGGTCTAGGTAAGATTATACGTCATACTACATTTAACGTACTTACCTATACATATTTTATATAGGTAATATAAAAATAACATACCTATTTATTTAAATTTTATCTAAAACTACTTACATAATTATTATGTTTAGATTTTATTGTTGCTATTTTTTTACTTTTCAAATAATTACTGATTTTTTTAATAAGTTAAAGATTGACTGTCAGAGTAATTTTGACATAAATAATGAAAATAGTTTGTTTTTTCCAAAGCCCACTCACAATACGACACTGTTTTATGACGTTAAAAAAACTGTTTTTTAAAATGATAAAATCGATAGGAAAACGAATTTTTCCAGGGATGAGACCTAGCTAAATCGATTTTTTGCCCCCCGAAACCCCTTTTCGGTAAATTTGATCAAAATCGTTAGAGCCGTTTTCGAGAAAATATTTATATAGATACATAGAAACATATATACAAGATTTACTCGTTTAATAATATAGGGGGATGTCGATGAGAACTAATTTCAGCGTTTTTCTTTGACATGAATAACGTCTAGTGTCTCATACCTGCGGTGGCATTTTAGAAATATTAGATGTAAAAACAAAATTCAGCTTGTATAACTATGTAAGTCGTAAGGTATATATCAGATATAGTAAGCCAGTGTAGATGTATGGTAAAGTACGAATCTGCCGACAGGTATAAACGTCAAGCCCAGGTTCGATTCCCGAAGGTTTTAATTTTTTTAATGAAAATATGTAGACATTGGATAACAATTTAAAATATAAAAAAATTACATAATATATAAAATATATAAAAATTACAATTATTTTATTTATTATATTTTACGAACATTTGATTTTATAGGATAATTAATAAAAGTGGATGTATTTCTTTACATGATAACTAATGATATGAGTCGATAATCTGACCATAGTCATGACGTGGTCATGACCAAAATGACCATCACGTCACATTGGTTGTGACGGTCATTTTTGCAAAAATGCATCAGATTGGTCGTGATGGTCTTGCAAAAATGCATCAGATTGGTTGTGACGGTCATTTTGCAAAAATGACGCTATAAATGACCTGTCATTTTCATAACTGACGGTCACATACTTGTTGAAATTGGTAAACACGCGTGTGTTCTGTGTTATGTAATGATCAATAATTTTAAAATGACCGAAGATGACCAAAATGACTGTCATTTTACATCACTAATGACAACGAATACAATTATATATTTGTGTTTAAAGGTTTTCACGTCATCTGTCTGTACCCGGCATACAGACATACCGATTTTTAACCGACTTCAAAAAAAGGAGGTGGTTCTCAATTCGGTTGTATTTTTTTTTATGTTTGTTACCTCAGAACTCCGTCATTTATAAACCAATTCGGAAAATTCTTTTTTTATTTGAAAGGATATACTTTCAGATTGGTCCCATAGAAATTTCATCAAAATCGGTTCAGTAGTTCGGCTGATTTTAATAAAAGTTAGTAACGGCGTGTGATTCCTTAAGGTAAATGTCACTTTTTGACACATCAGACAGCGTAAGAAAGTCGGTTCAATAAAAGTGAGTAACGGTGTGTGATTCCTTTAAGGTAAATGTCACTTTTTGACACTAAAAAGTAAAAAATAAAAAACTTTTAAACAAAAAAAAACCTCCTTCAAAAAGCCACTAAAAAGAGGAAAATAATGAAATTTTGAGGTCTGCGCCAATTTAATAAAATATGAAGTTGGTTAAAAAGAAGATATTAATCACTATATACTTACTATACTTTTTAATCGACTTCATATTTTATTAAATTGGCGCAGACCTCAAAATTTCATTATTTTCCTCTTTTTAGTGGCTTTTTGAAGGTTCTTTTTTTATTAAAAAGTTTTTTTTAATATATATTTAGCAGCGCGATGCCTGCAGATATAATATATCAAAAAATAAACATAAATATTAAAATTTGTGAAAAAATAACATAACTAATATGCAGGTAGTTAGTGGTTGGTATACAAAAAAAAGTAGAGTTAACGTACCTAAGTTAAAAACACTAAAAATTATTAGTCTATTAATTCACCTGTCCAAAATAATAATATAATTTACTCATGTATTAAAGTGTTCAAAGTAACAAAACATACTTGAAAAAATCAGGATGAATAAACTTTGACTGGTTCGCTTCGTATTGTTGTCAAAACAAAAAAACAACACCTTTGAGGACGCAGATTTAAATTTTAAATTCAAGATGTAGCTGTCAACCACTTTTAATCTCATAATAATTATGCTGCTTTCACTTTATTTATGACATCTTTAATTAAGAGCAAGGTTGCACATAATAAAATTAACACCAGATAATCATATATTTGAATATGTTCACAAAAATGCTAAAACCAGATTATTCAAAACCGGAACAATTATCTCCAAAATAATCACATTATAACTTGTAAACATTTAAATAAATATAACCGCGCGTAAGTTGTTCACTTCACGCGGAAAGAGTTGATTAAAACCTACTTACTTGAGTTAATCAAACTAATATTATTTTAATCGTTAACATAGTAAATTTATTGCAGCCCATTTAAAACTATTTACTTTTGATTTATTTCATCGCCTGTATTCAGAATTAATTCATTAATAGAATCGAATGTGTAAAAACAGTTTGTAGTTATCTAAATACTATTTCATGTGAAATGTTTCAATGGATAATGAGACGAGATTATTAATGAGCTAAATTAGTAAATATTTAATACCGGAAACTGAAAAATCTATCGCGTTGTCCATTTATTTTAATTCACTCATAAAAAATCTGTTACATCCTTCCAAAAAACATATTGGATATTTCCGATTTTCAACGTACGTACAACAACGCTGCACTGTTTTATTTAGCCTTTTTTTGGTATCATCTTTTTAGGGTTCCGTGCCTCCGAACGGAACCCTATTACTGAGGCTACGATGTCTGTCCGTCCGACTGTCACAAGGCTCTATCTCACAAACGGTAAGAGGTAGCTAGTTGAAATTTTCACAGCTGATGTGTTGTTGTGGCATGAATCCTGGCAAATAAGAAAAATCGAAAAGTTTAATCCCTAGGAGGCTCCCCATACATGGATATGTCCACATATATCTTGTATCTTTATTGTTTTCTTTAGAATTGAACGCTTATAATACTACTCAAGAATATCTTGTTTCTGCTTGCAACGTAATGGTTAAGGCGCTCGCATGTCACCCCGAAAAGCTGGGTTCAAATCCGACTGACGAGTGACGACTAGGGCATGCAAATATTCGGATGTTTCAGGTATTCGAATATTCGCTCAAAATTTAGCCAATATTCGAATATATTCGAATAATTGGTAAAAATAATAAAAACACTGGAACTTCAATAAATGATTTTTAATTATTTAAAATCAACACGCCTACTGCACGTCCATAAATCCAATCAATATTTTAACAACAAAAGCAGCTTACTTCTAATTAAAAAGAGATCAAATAATCATTTTTACTTTACTTAGTTACGTAAAAATTCAGATCAAATCAACTAAATATTAGAGCGCACATAGCTTCCGAGAACCATAGATCAAATGAACATATTTAAGTAATCAAAAAAATTCAAAATTCTTTCTTTCTGTTTTTCCTATTCAAACAAAAATATTAAATGAGCATCTAAGACGAATTTTTATTAATTAGTACCACAAAAGTATGGGATATTGCTCCCCTATAAAAAAAATACTTCACAAATAAATAATACGTCTATTAGCACGTGCGAAGAGTAAATCAAGCAATTAAGTACACGTACGTAACCTAACGTAAGTAAATAGTTATATCAAATAAACATACAATAATTAACAAAAAAAAACTTTCCTCGCCCCGTTTCGATTCCCCTCCCACGCCCTAGCGCGAACTTAGAGCTAGTGTAGCGTTTGTAAGATGTTTTAGCGCCGTCGTAAACCGTTTTTAAACAATTTTAATTCTTAACAAATAATTCGAATATATTCGAATAATAGGAATTACTATTCGAATAATAAATGCAGCCGAATATTCGCTATATTCGAATATTCGAATTGCATGCCCTAGTGACGACACGTGTTTTTTTTTCGTTTGTTTTTTATAATGTCAATATTTTGGAACTTTTAGAATAAGAAATTTAATTTAAAAATAATTTCACAAAAATAAATTAGATTTAATTAAGTGTATTTTAAATTATTCCTTTCTTAGTTGTACGAAACCCTCTACGCGCGAGTTGAACTCGCACTAAACCGATTTTTTCTTAATATTTTTCTCTTCTGTTGTGTAAGCTACAGCAAAGAAAATGGGAAACACCTTAATAAGGGTACCTATAATGCCTAGAAAAACATATATTATTTTCTTATTTTTAATGCGTTTTCCCTCAGTGTGTGATTCGACAGTCGACGACTAATTTGTACAAACCGAAATGTTTAGAACCTAGCCTCTGAACACTTTTTTCACGTTTGACTCTCGCCAAAAAAAGCACATTGGAAGGCTGAAGCGTGGTTCGCCCTATTTTTCGAGCTACGCGCAGTGGAAAAACAATTTTAGACTCATGTATAAAAAAACTTTTTAACAAAAAAAAAAAAAACCTCCTTCAAAAAGCCACAAGAAAGAGGAAAATAATAAAACTTTGATGTCTGCGCCATTTTAATAAAATATGAAGTCAGTTAAAAAGTGCCAATTTAATTAATATCTACTTTTTAACCGACTTCATATTTTATCAAAATGGCGCAAACCTCAAAGTTTTATTATTTTCCTCTTTTTTGTAGCTTTTTGAAAAAGGATTTTTTTTGTTAAAAAGTTTTTTATTTTTTACTTTTTAGTTAAAGAAATTACACGCCGTTACTCACTTTTTATTTTATATTAAACCGATTTCTTCCGCTGTGTGATGTGTCAAAAAGTGACATTTACCTAAAGGAATCACACGCCGCTACTCATTTTTATTAAAATCAGCCCAACTACAGAAGCGATTTAAGTAAAATTTATATGGGACCAATTTCGAAGTATACCCTATCCAATAAAAAAAGAATTTTCCAAATCGGTTTATAAATGACGGAGTTCTGAGGTAACAAACATAAAAAAAATACAACAGAATTGATAACCACCTCCCTTTTCTGAAGTCGGTTAAAAACAAAAAAATATATTATGCTCGTCTAAACTTGCTGAAAGTCTGGTGCATCAGTGTGACACCGACTTATATACACGATGCCGCCGACACAAGAGATTGGGAACGGAAAAACGTGACAAGTAAGTAAGAATAAGTGATAACTGTCTATTAGGTAACGCTGCTTTTAAAAACCGGCCATCATAGGATTATTGATTTATAGTTCAATTATAGTTGCTCTAGATACGAACAGCGTGATAAAACGATATCTTGAGTGTAATTTGCAATTCTGTCACAAGCACAATACATACACCTTGATATCTAAGTATCTAACGGCTTGTGCCATTTGTTTTGTACGTTCACAAGTTAGATTATTTATTATAATTATTTACTTGGAGAAATAAAATATTTTATTGTATTATGTTAGCAACTAGTTATCCTACTTTATCTGAGTATATAAAGACAGCAGGTAATAAATAATAAGCGAGGAGCTAAGTAATAAAATATTAATAAGTGATGGATGTAAGTAATAAAATATTAACAGCCGTGAAGACTAATAAGTTAATAAGTGATCCACACGAAAGCGATTAGGAGCTGTCCGGATGGCTAGGTCTTCTAGCCCCGCGCATTTTAAGTATGCGCAATGTATTCATTTACGTTTTGAATAATTTTTTTATACACTAAAATTTCTTTGGTTGTTTTTTGTTGGCACACACGTAGATGTGAAAAGATTCGCAATCCCTGCCTTACGGGGTATACAATATAACAAGAGTTCATTGCCCCACATTTGGAATCTGGCCCCAAGGATCTTTGATGGATTCCTCTACCTAACGCTTCGATTTTTGTCTTCTGTTCATCTCACTTATAGCTGGCCGACCTATCCCTCCACCCCAATCACTGGACTCCATGCTAGAACCCTGACTCGCCAAGGCTCGTGTGTGCTCGCCTACTACTTGTGCTGAAAATATCGCGCCTGACGCATAAAGATGTATTTAGCACACTAGTCACACAATATAAGTACTATTAAAGCATCCTATATTACAAAGATGCTATATGTCATACTTTTTGGAACTAGCCCGGTTAAAATAATAAATGTGTGCGTGTATATGACATATTGTTATACAGCTCCCCACGCGCTGTAGGGCTCTTGTCCCAGGAACTTGATTATTAAACAATTTGTCTACGCGCGCACTTGTCTCCGTTCATAACGTCATCAGCAAAGCTGGAATGGAACGCGTTTTGTCAGGAACGTATTAGGATACATAATTATTCAATTGTTTATGACGCCGTTGTGTGAAGGGTTCATATAACCTCAAATGAGGGCTGCCATATTACATAGCGCTATAGTGGCAAGTAAAGTATAAGACAAACGCTTATATTTTTTATTTGTAACTAAGGTCTGTCAAACGTTTTAGACCGAGTTTTAGACTTAGAGATTAACGGTTTGTGTTTAGCGATTCTTCATTTATCCATTATTAAGGAATAAATAATTAAATAAATACAAAACTGCGATTTAGTCGTTAAATGATTGACTGCAGATACTTCACTTGCTAGTGGCGGCATCAGGTGGGCGGAAAATATAAACAGTACTGCCAATTGAATTACATCAAATTTGACGTACACTTAACTTGCCAGTGGCGCTATCAGATGATAGAAAAAAGCCTAGTAGTAGTAGCCCTCATTATATAGGCCTTATTAGGCTAAATTAAAATTCACGTTTGTGATATAGCCAAGATTCTTAAGCAAAAGAAAAACACAATTTTATATGAGGCCAAAATTACATGTTTTTTTCAAATTTTTAACATCGGGCGTGACGCATTAATAGCGGTATTATGACGTGACACGAAAAAACACGGGTATTTGAATTTTTTTCAAAATTAATGTGTCCATCCTCGCGGTTTCAAGGAATCTTTCAACGTATTGTAACGAATCTAGGCAGGCTGGCTGCAGCCTTGATTCGTTGGCTTAAAATGGATCATGCAGCCTTGAGCGCGAAGAAATATTCTGGGTGGCGACAATAGAAAAACCGCCACCATGGATGTAAAAAGGACCAGGAAAGTTCATATAAGCAAGAGCAAGAATGAAACACCGGAGAGTCACGTATACATTCTCAACGAGAGTAGACGTGAAAAGTGCAACAAGAAATAAATATACCACCAGCGAGTTAAAAGTTCTTCGAGTGACCTAGTGCAAATAATCTTCCAGTACCAAGTGACAAACAGTGTGGAAGATATTTGCGAGTGACAGACGAGATCTTCGAGTGATTAAGTGCAGATAATCTTCTGGTGCAAAGTGACAGACAGTGTGGAAGATATCTGCAGGTGGCAAATAAATACCACCATCATAGACATATAGTGGACCCAGTGAACAATATACATACCACAGACATATGGTGGACACATAGTGGTCAAGCAGTGGTCAAGTAGTGACGAAGTGTTGTTCAACAAAAACTGACCAACGGTCAAGCAAAACTGACCAACGGAAAATAGACGAAGAGCGAACAGTGAATAAAGTGAGGAACAATAATACCATTACGTACGAGACATATATGGTATTTTTTGCCATACCCACTATAAGATACCTTCTTTTCACGTCATTTTCAAAAAATTCTGACAGTTCATTTGCGTCGCCATGTTTCCTTCCAGTGTGCCGCGAAGTTCGTGCAAGTTATAAGTAATGACAGGCGCACGCAAGCGTACGCAGGCGTATAGAGCGAATAAACAGAAGTTGCTATGGCAACCGTTTTTTTCTGCGCTAGTGCAGAAAGTAAACCATTTTCCGCACACCTGCCTGTTAAATGGGTCATTAATAGCCGCTATACATACATCGAAAGTAGCTATTTTGTAGTGGGTATGGCAAAAAAATAATTGCATTTATTTACTGACGTTTCGGCACTCTTCGTGCCATCTTCAGAGTATCAATGCTATCTATATGTTATCAGAGAAAAAAGGAAAAAATGTTTAACGTCATGATGTTATAAATTAAAATCGGAATTCTTTTTATAAATTTTTTTGGCTTTTACCTCTGCAACATTAAAAAAATTGTACAAGCATTAATACTCTGAAGTCTGAAGATAGCACAAAGAGTGCCGAAACGTCAGTAAATAAATGCAATTATTTTAAATACCAGTATTGTAGTTATTGATTCTGTGCCACGGAAGTTTTTCTTTAAACTTCATACGTGCTTTAATTTACATTTTTTCAAAAAATACTAACTCCGGGACTGTGTTCAGAGACATATTATTGTTTTCACTTTACAAATTACAATGAACTCTCATTTATAATCGGTATATGTGGCAATTGACGTCACAAGATGTTATCACAATTGCTGGACATAGCAGTTACAAAAGTTGTACAATGATACCTAATAACTAAACTGCAGACCCAGTCGAAATTTGGCGGAGTGAGGATATTTGAAAAAGAATCTTAGAAATAATTGCAATTGTTTATATGATTATAAAGAAACAATTCTGAACGCTCCCTTTTAACATGCTTGGTTGCTTACTTTCGGTTTTATCAAGCGAATATATGAAACCCGATGCACTCATGGTCGCTTCAACTTCTCCGACCAGTGGCGAACAGTTCCGACAAAACCCGATTCATACACAAGCATGTTAAAAAAGAGCGTTCAAAATAATGTTTCTTTATCTATATACTAATATAATAAAGCTGACGAGTTTGTTTGTTTGTGTGTTTGAACGCGCTAATCTCAGGAACTACCTGTCCGATATGAAAAAAATGTTTTTTGTTAGATAGGCCGTTTATTGAGGGTTATAGGCTATTCGAGTTTTTTTAAATTCAACCGCAAAGGGGGTAAAACGGGGATACGTAGGATTTTTTGAGATTTTAAAAATTCTTTCACTAATAGAAAGCTACACTATCCCCGAGTGATAAAAGCTATATTTTATTTTGATAAATTTCTCTCGGGGGGAGGGGGGATAATTCCTGTGGGATAGTAACAAAACGTAACTCTGAAATTCTTTTGCATTTTAGCGTATAGACGGAATCCTACTAATATACATACCACCAGCCCGAATTCGCATCGCAGGGGAGGAATTTCTTGCGGGGGGATCGCTAGTTAATAATATATACAAAAATCGTAAAAAGAAAAATAGTGATGACACTTCTGTGATGTGAGCAAAAAAGTTAAAAAAAATCTGTTGAGTAGGGACCGCTGGCGGACTGTCGGAAGAAAACGGCTTGTGTTTTAAATACATATAGATTATAATTTCGGCTGCTAATTCCTGAAATAGTACACAATTCAAACTTAATAAAATACTTTTAGGCCAGGGTCAAAGGGTCGTATACTGTCAATAATTGAATATTATAGATTATAGACGCTCGACAACTGAGATCAGAGGTGTCTACTCAATATTCATGCTTACAAATAATAATTAATAAACTGAAAATCCAATTGAAACTTTCACAAATTAGAATTTGAGAATTGGAGGTCTGCTGTACCTGACGAACCGCGGTATAGTGATTCAGGATACTTTCAAATTTCTATAAAGGATTTATAAACACCCGTAACTAAATGAAAAAACCTTTAAATCATTTTAAATCTCGCTTTAAATCATGCTTGAGCGAAATATGATTACTTCAGATTGAGTCTTCAGTCTGAGGTCATCAGCGTCGGCCTATTACTTCAGGCTTCAGCTGTCGATTACACGCTGATGACCTCACCTATTGAGCGTCTATAATCTACAATCTATCTATCTTCAGCTGTCGAGTTTCTGCAATTTACAATCATTTCTCATCTTATAAATATGCCAAATTTCAAGTCTTTAGCTCATTTGGAAGTTGTTTAGAATTTCCTGCCGACAAAATTTACTGCTTTATAGATATTTTAATTCAAATTCAAAAATTTTTTTATTTTGTGCAACTCTCGAATTATGAAACATGTCATAATAAAAATTAAAATACATAGATAAAGTACAATTAACAGTTAAAATTTAAAAACATTAAACGAGTCTAATTCCTTATAATGAACAGATAATAATTATATTTACAAAAAAATCCTCTACTTTATAACAGCAATTTTGAAGAAGCAAGGTTTTGCATGCCACCTTGAAGTGTTTAGGATTGGAGATATTTTTTAGGCTGTTACTTAAATGATTGTCTACATAGAAGCATTGGATAGAAAAACATTCTTCGACTAGTGTTTTTATTAATTTATATTCAAATTAAATTGAAAAAAACCAACTGTGCCTTTCAATTATGACACAAAAAAGTGTTATTTGAAAAAATAACCGGTTTAATATTCTGTTCATATCTCGGTTCATATTCTCCATAATAATAACAAGTAGTATATCAATTAAATCAAGACCGAGAGTTCAATTCAAAGAGCTGCACAGTGGTAGGCGGAGAATCAAGCGACAACAGTTGATGATTTATATAGTCATTAACACTAGGATACTCAACTTATATTACATACAGTCTGCATCTAAAAGATAAGGCCAGCAAAAACAAAAAAGAAACAAAATTGTCGGCTTTTATTTACATTTTTTGATGACTTTCTATTAAAAAAAAACTTTCTTTGTTTCAGTACAAAAATTAAAAACAATAGGACCTTTCTCGAAAGTTAGTTGAGCTTATGCTTCTCGGAATCCATACGAAATTACAAAAGGAATTGCTTTCACCTAAATTTTAGGTTCTATAATGGATATCTGATTGGTCAACATAAAAATATAATGTAACTTCAAAATGAAGTAAAAATGAAGCAACTGCAAGGTGCACAACCGGAAGAGGTGCCTGAGACTTGTAATCGGGTTCGATCTTAATGGAGGCCGCTGTAAGAGGGCTTTTTCAACTACGAGAAATGGTAAATGTTATGGATTTTCCTCAGCAATTCTAAATAAATAATCAAGATGGTTCTTTATATATACAACTTCTCCAACAAAATTGTTGATATTAATCTAATTTTAGCACGTAAAACCGCTTACACTGTGCTAATCAAAGTAAAAGCTCAAGCCAATTTGTAAAATACAAGAAAAATGTGAATGAAATTAACGGTGTGAGTTGGTGAATAACGTAGAATGATGTAGAAAAGCGAACGCAAAACGCAGTATCTTTTCTTCTGAATTTAAATATATATAATCGTTTTGTCGATAATATCATAATAAATATACCATAGATAAAGTTTTCAATAGTGTAATGAAAGTAAATATTTCCTCTTATTAGCGTCTACCGACAGCGAAAAAGATTACTAAAATAAAACAAACAAAAACTGGCTATAGCTGTCCAACTTTATTTTTAAATACTACGTTTCGTTCTGTTCTAAGAGACTCTTTTCAAGCAATAAATAAAAAACTCGGGTCGCAGTGCCAAAACCCTGCCGACAATATAGTGTATTTGCTAATACTGGCATCGTGGCTTTATTATGTGAACTTAAGTTTGTTTTTGAACAAAATAAAAAATTTAACCCCTTAATACATCTCTTAAAATAATATTTTTTTTCTTAATTTCATATTTTTATCACTGCAACCTCGGTACCAAATTAAATACACCCTTCAGTAAGTATAGCACTATCCACAAATTCCACAAATAAGTGTTTTCATAAAATTTGTAAGTCCGGTCCTGTCGGGCCGATTTTATTAAAATTTTAGCAGCACAATTTGATCGTAACTAAAGGGTTAAATTTCAATTTTTAAACGATTCTAAGAATTTTTTCGGCATTTTTGGGCCCAAAAACATTTTTCAACCCCTAAAAACCACCCTTAAAATAGTCCGATTGGGCCCATTTTAAATAGGCTTCGTGCGGTGATGGATTTCAACGTGCCTACCAAATTTCGTCAAAATCAATTAACTCTTTCGAAAGTTATTGCCCGTACACACACACACACATATATATATATATATATATATATATATATATATATATATATATATATATATATATATATATAAATATATAAATATTTATATACATATATAAACAGACATTTCCAAAAATGGTGCCAAATTGTTCAGGAGGCTATGAAACGTCGAGAAATTTTGGTCCGACCCCTAGGTCCCGCCATCCGACCGACGCCAATAGTGTATGTGCCATATGGCAAATACACTAATAAAAGGGTCTCATATAACAGACCGAAACGTAGTATTTAAAAATAAAGTTGGACAGCTATATAACTAGTTTTTGTGTGTTTTATTTTTTACAGTAAATATTTCCTCTTAAATGACTTTGTACATTGCACCTAAAATGAACTTCGCATTTCTATTTTATGGTGTAAAAAGTTTTAGATAAAACCTATGCAAAAAATGCAACTTGGAGGCAATTTTTAAACTTTCATATATTGCGCCTAGGGGTGTTACACATATTATGATTTATGAAAAGCCAATGTCACAGAAACGCCCTCTTTCTTGCCTGTAGCATCTGCCACGCCTACATGAATAAGTTTCTATAAGAGTTATTCCACTTATCCATTTGCACAGAAGAGGTCTAATTTCAATGTACCTACATGCATAAGCAATACCTCATGAAAAACGCCGAAGAAATTTTCGTATCGGAAAATTTTGCACGCTGATTTTCAAATAGATACAGTCGGATCTGTCAGATACAATTGCCAATAATTGGCAATGAAATAATTGACATGAATATAATTAAGAAATATTAAAATCAAAGATATTTTATCACTTTAGAGTATTCTCTATCGGAAGTTATCCCCTGCAATCTTTATCTCAAATCCTTTAACCTCGCCTAAAAACGGTAACAGCTCTTCCTTAACGTCATTTTTAAAGCTAGAAGGTTTGGGTAAACGCCAAATGAAGGACCAAGAATCACACTACACATCTTACAGGTGAAAAATTGAAAAAAAACTTGATAATCCAAGAGTTTTTCGCAAAAAATCACCTGTTGGATCTTTAGTGTGATTCTTGGTACTTCATTTGGCGTTTACCCGAACCCTTTAGTTTTAAAAATAGCGGCGAGAGAGCTGTAACCGTTTTTAGGCGAGAGGAAAGGATTTGCGATGAAGAGTGCAGGGAGTAACTTCTGGCAGAGAATACTCTTCATTAATTAGTTACCTACTGGCGTATAAATATACAAATCAAAAATCAGTACCTATACAGGGTGTCCAAGACTAGCGTTGTCGGCCGATATATTGCTTTTGGGTGAAGATAGAAAAAAAGTTTAAATACAAAAGTTGTATAAATTTTAATGTTGCATTACCTAAAAATATTTTCAATTATACAGCCTGTCCCATTTAAGCGTGACAGATAAAAGCTATGTTTTTTTTAACCTAGCACCCTGTTTTTATTTGTTTTTTCAATTCTGCACCTAAATGTGAATAGAAATTGTAAGGAAAGCCATGCTCAAAAATTCAGTAATTTTTGAGTTATTCAAGTTTTTCAGAAATTTTTGACACATGCAGACCTTTACCTAAAATTCGACATAGCCAAAACAGAAACCTTTCTCAAACTGAAATTTTGAGGATTATTAGATAGTAGACGGACAAATCAATGTCTGTCTTAAAAAAATGAATTTATTATACAGGGTGTTCAAAATAATGTACCTCTTTTACCTAACTTCAATCACGTGTAACTTTTGATTTTTAAATACAACGAGGTTATTTTTTTGCTGGAATTGTATTTTTTAGGATATTTCCTAACACTTTTATTAAGGGTTGTCCATACCTAAACTTAATATTTTCGTATTAAAGTATTTGGTTTAGGTATGGACAACCCTTAATAAATGTGTTAAGAAACATCCTAAAGAATGCAATTCCAGCAAAAAAATAACCTCGTTGTATTTAAAAATCAAAAGTTACACGTGATGAAATTAGGTAAAAGAAGTACATTATTTTGAACACCCTGTATAATAAATTCTTTTTTTTACGACAGACATTGATTTGTCCGTCTACTATCTAATGATCCTCAAAATTTCAGTTTGATAAAGGTTTCTGTTTTGGCTATGTTGAATTTTAGGTAAAGGTCTGCATGTGTCAAAAATTTCTGAAAAACTTGAATAACTCAAAAATTACTGAATTTTTGAGCATGGCTTTCCTTACAATTTCTATTCACATTTAGGTGCAGAATTGAAAAAACAAATAAAAACAGGGTGCTAGTTTAAAAAAAACATAGCTTTGATCTGTCACACTTAAATGGGACAGGCTGTATAATTGAAAATATTTTTAGGTTATACAACATTAAAATTTATGCAACTTTTGTATTTAACTTTTTTTCTATCTTCACCCAAAATCAATATATCGGCCGACAACGCAAGTCTTGGACACCCTGTATATGGCGAACCCTACATAACTTCCAATATTTTCTAAAATTATTTTTAATATAAAAAATGTCAGCAAAATTGGTCAAAAAAGACCTTATCAAATACTAGAAGATAGTTTTTGTGGACGAAAGAAAATTTCCATAGATAGACCAGACACACAGAGTACAGTCACATACTCAGGCACGCACAACGATGTGTATTAAGTCACTTTTCTTTACGTTTCGAGGGTAGTATACAATCAGAATTTTAGGTTATATCGGACACAATTTTTCAACCCTACCTTCCTTACGGAATGTTTAAAATAAAAAAAAACGTATGTGCACAAGTAGGTACGGATAAAAGACAACTTAAGAGTAAAAAATTGTTATAATGTATAATAAATACAGATTTGATTTTGCTTTTTTACAGAACTCGATCATCTTTTTAAAGTGTAGTAAAACGTTGATAAAATATTGATTGTAGATCACAAGGTGAAATTTAAAACCAATTTTTGGCTACCAGTAATTTGAAGTCGCCATCGGGGCACCTGCCAAAAAGGTAAAAATCTGAGATTCTATTGGCACCGGAGAGGGTAGATAGCCTAGTGGCTAGTGCGCTTAGTACCGCAACCTCTGGACTGGACTGCCGTGGGTTCGAATCCCACCTGCGCTCATGGCTGTTTTGTGATATTATTTAGTTTTAAGATAGTTGTTATTTAGTGTAGCTGAAAGACGCTAATGACCTGAGATGTCGACGCGTCTATAATCTACAATAAATAAAATAAATCTATTGGCACCTTTTTGACAATTCGCTGATATGAGTGTTTTTGTACTTTGCCTAAGAAGTTTTTTGTCGTTCCTAGCTTGGATATTTCAAAATGTTTAATTAATATTTCAAATTGACATCCAATTAATTAAAAAAAATTCGACTGATGACCAGTCCTATCCTTCCCACCTAGTAAATATTTGCAAAAAATAAACACTCTTTTTTTTATTCTTTGACTAGGCCCAAATAACCTTAGCTGTTGGTGGTCTTTAAAACACAATTTAATTTTTATTCTTTGAAAAAAGCATGACCCTCTTTTTTGTTTGGTGATCTACTGATGGCTAACTTAATATTGCAAAAATCATGGTTAGCTTGATTTACGTACAATTTTTATTTTTTTTAGTAAAATATTTTTTTTCTCGAAAACTATACATTTTAGAGAAAAAAAATATTTACATTTTTTTCATATTATAACATCTAGAACTCATTTATATTTTTTTTTACCTATGTTAATACGTGACATTGAGAACGTTTTTTTGAATATCTCAGGATCCACTGAACCGATTTGACTCAAAATCTAATCAGATCTAAGTTAAAGGCTGATAAACACAATAGAACAGCCATACTCTAAGTGTGTTCCGCGGAACCCTAGGGTTCCGCGATACTTCTGTAGGGGTTCCGCAAGAATTTAGAAAAAAAATTAAAACACAGCTCTCCATGGTCGACCGTTCTGACTTCTGACGCGGCGTAGCACGATTCACGAGGCGCAGTCGAACTTATTCGCCTCGTATAATTTTACTATGCCGCCACCGCCGATATCTACTTGAGAGAGATAGAAAGTTTTACGTCACTCAGTGAGTTTGTTAGCGATAACGATTCAGAAATGTTTCAAGATGATGTATTTGAAGAATTGGTCAAATATCTCACTTCGTTGCGCGCATCTTTTGAGAAATATTTTCCAGAAGAACAGAATACAAAAATGAAACTGAATTCATGGATTCATAATCCTTTTTTACCCAACTTACAAAAGCCCGAAAGTATGTCAAACGAGATATATGAATCTCTTTTAGAAATGTCATCAGACACAAGTATGGAGTCATTGTTTAAAACGACGCCTCTTAACGATTTTTGGTGCAGAATCCGTGATGAATATCCAATGCTTGCCAAAATGGCTCTGAATATTCTTCTCCCGTTCCCAACAACATATTTGTGCGAAACAGGATTCTCAATCTATGCAGCCACGAAAACAAAATACCACAATAGACTCATGGACGCTGAACCTGATATGAGACTTCAACTGTCCTCTATCAAACCTGATATCAACCAATTGATGAAAAATAAAAAACAGTTTCATACCTCCCATTAGTTAGATTTTTTCTTTTTTAATATCTTCTATTATTATACTTGTGTAAGTAAGTAATAAGTAACTGTTACATTGTACTTTTATTATGCTTATTAATAAAGAATACACTTTTAAAAACTATTGTTTTATTGTAGGGTTCCGTCAAGTATTTCGCTTTCCAAAAGGGTTCCGTCACCAAAAAAGATTGAGAACCGCTGCAATAGAACAATCGGAATGCCCGTATGTTGTTCCGTTCTTAAGATATCGAAGGCGAAAAATTGACCACACACATACACACACACACACACACACACACACACACATACATACAGACATCAGTCAGAAAATGATCTTAAACGATTGCTAGGGTCTCAAAACGTGAAAATCTGTTAAAATCTCGAAATATTTTTTTCGGACTAAATCCATTACTTCCCTACCATAGTAGAGGTGGGAAGTAAAAAAAAACGATATTATTATTATATTATATTATTTGCATGCAACAAATTGTGAAAGTGTAAAACAGTTTATAGAATAGAAACATCGCAGACTGCATCAGAGCTAATAATAATATATGTAAGACTGTCAAATGTCAATCAATTGAAGGGCCAATTATATTCCTCGTACAAAAACAGAAGTTGTAGCTCGTTATACAATCGCCTTAAACGGTTATCTGACATATTATATCTATACAACTCCAACGACAATAGCATTGTAAAGTGTTTACTGTCATAATATCTTATGATTATAATGTATTGTTGTTTAAAATGCATTCACCTTCGTTTAATACATACACCTGTTTCAAAATTACACCAATAAATGTTTTAATAGATCTCGAATACTTTTATTGAGCTGCATATTTTAATAGGCTCGTTATCAGCGTTGTCAATCTGTAGGGAATTCCCAAAGTTCATCAAAATTCATAATAGACCGAGAGTTAGTGACAATTTTTTGGTGTTATTTATTCAAGGCCTTATTTTTGTGAAGATGTTGAGGGAGGCATATTTAAGTGCCCTGAGTAAGGGATTTTGCTAGATAGCGGTATGAGAAGGGTGCAGACCGCCCCCAACATGTAACAAAAAAAATGGTCACAATTATTATTGCTTCAAGATTGAAATTGTTTGTATAGCTTGTCGGTGACCCAATAATGCCATTATAATATTTGCAGATCGATTGGTCAGTATTAAAGGGGTGGCAGATCACCCTAAACGTGTCATGTACCCGACGAAATTTTTATTATTAGTTCAAGGTTCAAATTTTAATATGTTGTTACGGCGACTGTTTTAAGCATATTGTGCAAACCCCAAGATGTTACACTACTGCCTCCAATAGAAACCACGAGAAAGAAAGGTCACAGTAGTAAAGCGTGGAATGGTATCGAAGATTCTAGACAACGCCAGAGAATACGAGAACGTACTAGGCTGCGCCGCGTAGCGTATATAAACAAGCCGGTACGAGTGAAGCGGGCAGTCAACGGTCGAATCAATCAGTGAATGGTGCGTCGTGCCATCAAGCGGATCAGTGAAATAAATATTGATCAGTCAACGGGAATCAGTCAGTGTAGATTGTACTGTGACATTGTTGGACAGCGAAATAAATCTGATATAAATACAGTGACTGAAATAATTACAAATAAATAATCCTTGTATATATAGTTATTTGTTAAGTGTTATTTAAGTGGCTCGTTTAGTTCAATAATTACCGTTTAAGTTTTTTTATTGTTAGAATTGACTTTTCGTTGTTGCATTTATTGTTATTGTATTTTTAATTATTGTAAATAAATATTTATTCCGCCAACTCAGAAAACAGTTTTGTAACAATATATTTCAATTTGTAGAACAAAATGTCACTTGTGATTGTTACACTAGCTGACGCTTGTGTAACAAACGTCACACGTACTGGTCAAAATCGTCGTCAGTACGCCCTCGATACACAATCTACTATTAGTATTTTATCACGCAACCACATTATTAGGTACTTATATTAAATCCCGCATATTATATTAAAAACTTGTCTATTTTTTAAGCAGAGATAAAAAAATAATGATCATGACATTCTAAAAATAACTCGTGATATGAAGATTCTGGTAATAAAATGAAACATACATAGATATTACACTATCATTTCTGGAATGTAATAAAAAAATAAATATTATTTTTAACGTTCTATTTATAATATAACTTTATATAAGATTGCTTTTGGTTTCATTTTATGAATTTTCAAAATTAATAAGTCCACACGAATACGCCCGGGTCATCTATCCGTAAGGCATAGAAGCAGGTTCCTAGGGCGGCGATAGTATAATATTAAGGGACGCTTAATCGAATTAACAAGTCGCTCATTTATATATACCTACAGATATAGCTCAGTCAATGAGTGCTCTAAAGAGGGGTCTAGACGGAAAGTCAAAAAACGCAAAAACCGCCTTCGGGACTTTGTTTGGACAGGTTAGTAAAAAAACATATCAAAAGTCCTTGACCCTCGGATAGAAAAAACCTCAAATATAGCTACAATTTTCATGCGTGGAATTTTTTCGTAGGACCAATTGTTTTTGAGATATACGCGAAAAACCAAAAAAGGCTTTGAAGTGCTTCCCCCCTTTTGCGCCCACCCGAGAGTCAAGGACTTTTAATATGTTTTTTCATTAACCAGTCCAAACAAAGTCCCGAAGTTGGTTTTTGCGCTTATTGACTTTCCGGCTAGGATCATTCGTTAACTAGACTATTACTATAATATGATCCCTCATTATTAAATGTTTATAGAGTACCGAAATAAAATTAAACAATAATTAGGTATATCGAATAAAAAACAAAATTAGTAGTCACAAAAATAACTTCAGATGAAGTTTTTGATCTGGTTTACGAGCACCAGAAACATTTAAGTACCTCAGCGACTAAAGCAGTAACAAATAACACTATTAATCCATTTTTTCGCGAGATAATTTTTTAACATTTTAGTCATACATCATAGTAACTGGTGAAATATCAGTTTATAGATAAAATAAATTATACAAATAGATTAAATAAATGAATAATAATTATTTCTAATTTTAGATCTCGAAATTAATCATATAATATGATCGACAAAATAATAACAATAATCAAACAATACAATGAGATCTGTGCAAAAAATCAGAGACGCTTAAAAGGTGCCACATCATCTCTAAGGTATAATTTTCATGTTAACAAATTAATAGCGATAACTAATACTTTAATGAAACAAATATTAAAAAATCGGAATGGTAGAAGTTGAGAATTAGACCCTTAGCGTTTTTATATTATAAATATATCTTTACAGCTTTTTTATAATTGTTAAATGAATAAATAAAATGTCACTCATGTAAACCGTAGAGTTTTAAACATTCTACTTATATTTTTAAACCAAAAAAGTTCTCTCAGTTACAAATTCATCAAAAAAATAATCATGTACATTGTTAAATGGATAAAAATAAATAAAATGCCACTCACCGTTCATTCTTTTCATAGGTGGGGAAAGTCTGCTTGGTTAATTCCTGCAGCGAAGCTTCACTCTGCGGTTCGGCCGATATCCCCTGAGCTCTCTGTCTCGTAACCACATTGTTATTAAATCCTTTATGTTTCGGCGAAGTCACCGGATTATAATATGGCACAACACTCTGGAATTTATCCAACTGCGAGCGTAATTCAACAATCACATCATCCCGTAACTTAATTTGATGCTCGAGATCACGTATTCTGTTATCCTTGCCCTGCAGAAGAATTTGCAGATCTTCCGGCGTCCCCATGGCGGCGTCCGCCCAACGATACGTCGGATCGTTCTGCAGCTGAGCAAAGGTCAGAAGACGTTTCGGATCACCGGGTCCGCCGCCTCCGTCGTCGGCGTCGTATTCATTGGCCGGTGGCGTCGTGACTGTCGCTATACCGTTACCCGTTGTCGCTGAGCGTCGTTCGTTGTTGTTACTGGTCGACGTTGTTGTTGTACAGCCGCCGGACGAATCGGGATCGTCGCCCCGATGCGAAGCAGCGAAACACCAACTGTCAAAACAGATGCGCATCAACGCGCTCTTGCAACGCTTAAAACTCGCCGGTACTGACCTCGGACACGGCGATGTGTGATGTTCCACCGGCGGAGCAATCTTGACAGATGCTAATGTCAAGCGTTTGTTTTAATATTTTCGGTTAAAGTTAGGTCGCGGGCACTACACGATGCTATTTTATTTTTTATCTTTTATGCACTTGTGAACACAACAAATTCAAACAAAAGATACCTTGCAAATGCAAGTGACCGGTGTTTATTTAAGTTAGATCGCAGGTTATATAACACGAAGCTAATTTGCTTTTTATCAACACTTCCTTTTTATCCAGTTTACACCAAAATAAAAAAAAATCTTAACAAATGCAAATGGCAGACGTTTGTTATGTTGCCTGTTGCAGTTCCGTCGCCGTTACTGTTTTTTTGTTACTTTTATCGACACGTCCTTTTTATTTACTCAGAAGAACATACCTAACCAAAATCAATCCTGATATGCTGCCGGTTATAGATAGGCCGCGGTGACCAGATTAATCTATAAATGATGCAATTACAAATTGAGTAGGTACCTTATAACACGATAAAATCAAAGCTTCTTTGGAAAGAATAAAAATTAGAAAAATGTACACTCCACAATAAAACACACGCGATTGTTTTCATATAAAAACCTAATTAAAATATATATTTTATATTGCACAAAATTTTTAACTTCACTCTATATAAAATATACCGATAAACTTTTAGACGTTATTTATGATTTGAACACATTATATTTTCTCGAATTCTATTTTTTTGTAAATAATTTTCCGCCACAAAACAAAGACAATAAATGTAACAACTTATATTTTATATCCTGTGGTTTTACTTAAATTAGTATTTAATCAATAATTTGAAAAATTTTAAAATGTATGTAATTTATCTGCACGTATGTTTTTTATATATTAAAAATATTTAAAATTTATATATTATTATAAAAATAATGTATTATAGGTACTTATTTTTCCGATTATAAGGCCGCAATAGGAAGATCTTTTTTCTTACACTTGAAGGTGATTTTCAATAGTTGATTTTTTTTCAATGACGAGAACCACACCTAAAACAAATAAAGTAGTATATAATATCAAAATATTTTAATTATTATGAGAACTACATAGAAATAATTTTAGTTATATCGATGACAACAAGTCAACTGCTTTTTTTAAAGGTCACCAACAGCTGGGGACCTATGGCATTATTTGGACCCATCATCAATTCGTATTTTCAATTTATTATTTTGACGTAGAACTACGTCTTTCCCTGCGGTATATAAGGGGAGGGGAGGGGGGTTAAAATGATGCGAGACGAAAAACGATGCGTTACAAAAATGTGTGACGCGAACTACCACAGTTACGCCATTTTAAGATAAAACTATTTTAGGTTGCGGCACATTCGTAATTACTGTACACCACTACCCCTTGTCATTTTTTTTAATAATAAACTGAAAATCCAATAATTGATACCTACTTTTACTAGATCTTGGATTAGAACCTGGAAATTGGGGCCTGGGGGGCTATTTCAGTTTAATTTTAATATCTAAAAAAAAATTTCAGAAATTTGCTTTTTATAGATATAGGTACTATTATATGTAACTATACTACAAGTACAAAACTTTATAATTAATAAATTATATACCAAGGCAAGCAATATTCAAGTTTGTGATTGTTAGATCACGACAGGTAATCCCTAATTTAATTAAGCAATCAGACCTAAGATCTTGTAAAAGCAGTAAAACCGCATGGGTTTTGAATTAAAATGTGATTTATATCTGCCGAACCAGTGAACTTTAACTAAAATATAATTCAACTTAAACAGACACGAACTATATTTATTGCATGATTTATGTTGAAATATTATTTGTACTGTATTTGCCTAGTATTATGTATATGTATAGGTAGCTACACTATAAGTGTCGGTCGGATGCACGAGTTAAAACTTAAAAGGTGATAGAGGCGCTATACTGTACTATGGTATATACAACTGCTTATTATTATTATTATTCTTTTATTGAGACATACATACAAAAAAAAGTTTATCTCTCTTCAAACTTTAAACACAATTTTTTTTTTACAAAATTTTTACACTATACAAAAATATAATATAATATTACCTATATAATATACTTATTATATTACAACCGAACAAAAAGAACTTATTCTCTTATGACTTCAAAAATAACTTTAACAAATTTCGCTAGATTCTGGCTGTTCATAACATTCAATACATCATCTTCCTTAACAAATTCCCTTCTTTTCTCTTCTAAACCCTGGCAATCTCTTATCAGATGTACACATGACACATATCCTCCACATAACGGGCATATTTTATTTTCTTCAGAGTCTCTTTCTAAACCCCAACTCCATCTCCGAAGCCTAAATTTTGCTAGCCTACGCCTATCATCTCTATTTGCTTTAAATACATAATCTGTTCCCTCCTCTTTAAAACCTAGGCTTACAAAAAAGTATAAAGATGGTTTACATCTTACTGCTTATACAAAGTTGAAGCCAGGTCTGACGTCACAGGGGACAACAAACATGGCGGCCAAACACGGGATGGATTAGGGAATATTATTCTCTTCTTACATATAAAATGAATGAACTGAATAAATATGACGACTGGCTTCACTTTTAAATGCTTGTAGCGCCTCTATTACCTTTTAACTCAGTTATGACGGATATTTTAACAAATAATTAATTAAAAAAAAAACAAAAATTAAAAATTAAGGGGGGGTCTCCATACAAAAAACGGAAAAACCTCTAAAAGACTGTATCCTCGGCTGTATCTTTTGAACCGTAACAGGTAGCCGGTTGAAATTTTCACAGAATATGTGTTATTATGGCGGATATCCTAACAAATAATAAATAAACAAAAAGTAAAAATTAAGGGGGGGTCCCCATACAAAAAACGGAAAAACCTCTAAAAGGCTTTATCTTTTGAACCGTAACAGGTATATAGCCGGTTGAAATTTTCACTGAATATTGTGTTATTATGGCGGATAGCCTAGCCCTAACAAATAATAAAAAAAAAAACAAAAAGTAAAAATTAAGGGGGGTCCTTATACAAAAAACGGAAAATTAGGTATAGAGCTGTATAATGGTACGGAATCCTTGATGCGCGTGTCCTATACTCGCACTTGGCCGGTTTTGTTTTCTAACGTGCAGTAACTTAAATACACTCCTTCCTGTTGTTCATTGTTGTGTAAAATGTTATACAGGGTGGTGAACGTAACTGGTGCACATAGGGATTTAACCCGTAAAATCAAACTTTTGCGATTTCCTGCTTCTCTAATTATTTTAGGAAAAATATCTTCGAATAAAAGTGTTAGAACATAAAATTCTGCATCTAAATCATTAAACAAAATTAATTTTGCATGCTTTGTAACGGCAGAAATTTGATATGAAAATGTCAAAATTATCTCTAAAACAGATAGCGATAGCCATGGAACTTAAACAAAATGATTAGAAATTATTCTGACAGCTAAAACGTCATCATTTTGTTCAAGTTCCATGGCTATCGCTATCTGTTTTTGAGGTAATTTTGACATTTTCATATCAAATTTCTGCCGTTATAAAGCATGCAAAATTAATTTTGTTTAATGATTTAGATGCAGAATTTTATGTTCTAAAACTATTATGTGAAGATATTTTTCCTAAAATAATTAGGGAAGCAGGAAATCGCAAAATTTTGATTTTACGGGTTAAATCCCTATGTGCAGCAGTTACGTTCACCATCCTGTATAGTTACCTAGTTTCAAGTGCCTAATAACAAATACCTAAGTTAAACAGGGTGTTGAACTGCTCAATGTCAAGTGTAAATAATGATTCAACATGTAAAATCATGAATATGCAATTTCTTGCTCTTCTGATTTTTTAAGAGCAAAATTTCATTGAATTAAAAAAATTATCTACATGTAAATGATAACGAAAATAATTTTTACACAGTGTGATTATAAAAAATGCATATTTCAATCCTTTTGATTGTTAATAATTTGTCAAAAAAAATATTCTTCATAAAAATTTGTTTCTGCTTTAAAACCTAAAAGCCAACAACAAATAATTAGAATTGATATAGCTCTTCTCGTATAGGTACGGGGGGATATGAAAGTGTGATTTGCTCAAAGAGTAAAGAGACCAAGCTGACTCACCGTTCAACGAATCGAAACCAAATTTTAAACTTAAGGTTTTTACAGGATTCCTCAAAAAGCTTTTCTTAGTTCCTCCCTACTCCCCTAAATAAGGGTAGGTTACTTTTGAACAAAAATAGAAAATTGCGATAATCTCGAAAACGGCTCAAACGATTTCATAAATCGGTAATGTCCTCGGTAATGTCATTAATAACCCCAAAATAATTCATTACACTAGCGCTGGCTGACTATGAAAACAAATGCCAAAAATTTTTATATTAAAAAAAAAAGAAAACCCAAAATATGCCGCCATTCATTTGTTTCGGAAAAACCCAGAATGGGAGAATACTGCAATTTTGTATTTTTGTTCATCAGTAACTTACCCTTCTTTAAAGGAATATGGAGGAAATTGCAAATTTATGATTTTACATGCTAAATCCCCATTTACACCTGATCAATTTAGATCCCTGTACACAGGTGTCCACGGAAATGTGTCCTGACATGGGTAACATTGTTATTATCAGCTAGATGAAAAGTCACTTAAATAGGCAAAGTAGTGCGAAATTATTTATCAATTAAGAATTCGTTAAGAAAACATGCATTCCGCGCAGTTTTTGTTTTATTTTAAAAAACGTTAATAATATGGTTAAATTCTAAAATCGACTGTAACTTTTTAATGATCGTATCAAAAAACAATTTGAACATCCCTGGAGCAACTTTTTACGGAGAATAGAATGACGTAGTGTGCAATTTTTTTAATTCATAGGTTTTCGGGATACTTATATACAAACTTTCTTCTTTCTTACGGACGCCATATTAGATTTTCAGACATTCGAATTCTGCTTATTTTTGTGATTAATTTGGCGTATCATATGCCACATTTTAAAAGTTCGCAATTAACATTCCATATAGGTACCATATTAGAGACCCAGTTCTGCCCGACTATAATTTATTATTAATTTTACACTTTAAAATTTCGCACTACTTAATTATAATTTGACTGTCAGTTGTTTTTAATGGGTCTCTAATATGGGACGTTATTTGCGAACTTTTATTGCGAATTTTAAATAAAATGTGGCATGTGATACACCAAATTAATCAGGAAAATAAGCAGAATTTGAATATCTAAAAATCCAATATGGCGTCCGTGAGAAAAAAGGAAATTTGTATAAGTATTCTGAAAACCAATGAATAAAAAAAATTGCACACTACGTTATTCTATTCTTTGTAAAAAGTTGCTCTAGGACGTTCAAACAGTTTTTCGATACGATCAATAAGTACCTACTTAAAAAGTTACAGTGGATTTTAGAATTTAGCCACTTTAACGTTTTTTAAAATAAAACAAAAACTGCGTGGAATTCATATGTTTTCTCAACGAATTCTTAATAGCTAGATAAATTTCACACTATTTTGTCCATTTAACCGACTTTCCATCTCTGACAATAACAAAGTTGCCTATTGAAAATTTTTCGTTGGAAAGCAGCCAATTATATAATTGATTCCAAACATATTTGAAAAAATTATTTTACCAACGAAAAATTTTCAATTGCAATTCAGTCGTATAAATCTATTAATTTATATTATAAAGTTACCTATGTTAAAACACGATTCCGTGGACACCCTGTACAGGCATCGACAACTCAAGTATTAATTATTAAATATTCATATTGTTTAAACGATCCAAAACAATATTAGAAAAAGCCTACATAGGTAGGTACCTACATTAGATTCAAGGTCGTAAAGAACTATTGACAATGGCATTTACAAACAGATATTATTTCAAAATCAACTTCAAGAATAATTAAGTTTGAACGTTTCTTTCTTCGTCAGACAAAGTATAAATATTATAATCGCTTTCCAAGTACACAGATATAATTTACAATGCATTTATATACAACAGAAGTGTATTTAACAAAAAAATATTAGTAAAAAAAACATTTTAGAGACAAGATATTAGTTGTTAGTAGATATTTTAGTTGAAAATACTGCATTACGCAGTTTGACTAAAAACATTTTTTGGTTGATAAGAGAAGTGTTCTCAATAGCAAATAACAAGTATTTAAATAGTAAATTATCTCCTTTTCGACAAATTTTTTAGATAGATGATATTGCCAACTT
This sequence comes from Mongoloraphidia duomilia, assembly GCA_039654895.1. Classification (NCBI taxonomy): domain Eukaryota; kingdom Metazoa; phylum Arthropoda; class Insecta; order Raphidioptera; family Raphidiidae; genus Mongoloraphidia; species Mongoloraphidia duomilia. The sequence goes on along the minus strand of CM077521.1, from coordinate 32,766,847 downwards.
GTCCGCGATATAAGAAATTCACAAAATACTTACATTTTCTACCAATTTTCACAATTAACTAAAGCATTTGAAAAGTCAACAGAATATTTTCTAAACTGAGCACGACAATGCACACATCAATAATGAAAACGAATGACATCTTTTGATAAAGAATTGACATTAGTGTTTTGTTTTACAAGTGCCTGCATGATCAACGTGAAACAAACTATTATCTTTGTAGACAATACTGATCCAAATACCTACGCCATATATTCTTATCAATTTACATTGTTACGTTATCAAAAGATTAATTTATTTCAAAAAATAATTGCAGGTACAATAACGAGACAAGATTTTTTTTTTTAGTAAATACGCTATATTATTAGCTATTGTTAAAATTCTTTCACAATAACATAAATAATGTTGTTGAATATTCAATCGAAACTGTTACATATTATATAGGTAAACAGTCGGAACCGGATGTGTAATCTTAGAGCATTCTCAGCGTAACATATGGGGCACAACTATTATTATGCATATACTTACACTTAGTAGATAAAAAAAACTTTTTAACAAAAAAAAAACTTCTTCAAAAAAGCCACTAAAAAGTTGAAAATAATAAAATTTTGATGTCGGCGCCAATTTAATTACTTTATTATCTACTTTTATTTTATTAAATTAACGCCAATCTCAAAATTGTATTATTATTTTTTTTTTCATTTTAATAAGACGCGCAGCTACTAGGCTATGTGCGTCGTTATAAGTCTATCAAAATTTTATTATTTTCCTCTTTTTAGTGCCTTTTTTTGCTAAAAAATGTTTTATTTTTTAGTGGCTTTACAATACGTAGTTTGCACGTTATTAACCGACTTCTGTCTTGATATTTTGATTACTTAATAACTATACTAACTCACCGCCCCCCGCCCATAACAGCAACCACCCCACTCGCTTGTACTACGTCCCTAGATTTCTATGTCTATGATCAAAACTGACTACTTTGAGGCGAGTGAAGTCACAAATCATAAATGGAAATATAAATACCTAGTATATGAAAACATTTTCAAGAGTTGAAACAGATTTATCGTATTTGGGAATTAACCATAAAAATTCCTTCCATCAATATTTCGTATTAATAACTATACGGTCTACAATATTACAAAAAAAAACTTTTGTAGTTATTCTTTTCTTGTGAAAATAATTTTAGAAAATCAGTGAGTATCTACCTATCTGCTTTTAGTTCAAAAAAATACAAAGGCTATAGATAGTACTTAATTATTTTTATCGGTATTTTTTTATATTAAAATCTAGATTATGAATTGACTTTTGATAAAATTTATTATTGTAAGGCACAAAATTTGTTTTCGCGGAAAGACAATACACTTGAAAATAAAATATTTTTAAATTGGTGATTTGATTACAAATACTATGATGCATTCTGTTTTGAAAGTGTTTGTAAAACAATATTATTTATTTCCGTCTGTATAGAGCGCTTGCCGTTTACCCTAGTAAGAAATATAGATTATAGAACATAATGGTGCCCAGAATATCTTCGGAAAAACATTCCACGGATAAACATTTTTCCAGATCATTTTTTGTTTTTTAATATAAGGTCATCCCGGGATTATTAATTTAAGATTTTTTGACGTTTTTTTTTTATTGATTTTGAATTCTAATTTTACCTATTTTTGATTTGTTTTTTTGAAAAAAAAGTTAAAAATTTTTTTTGTAAAAAAGAGCCACTAAAAAGAGGAAAATAATAAAATGTCCAATAATCACAATTCTATAATTCTCTCTGTTTCATCGTGTGTACAAGACAAAGATAAAGTAAGTACATGTCAAATCTGCGAACTTTGATATTATAATATAATTAAAAAAATATTTTGCACTTAAAAACATAAACAAATATAGTTCACAATACCGTTTAAAAAATGACCTGTTTACGTTTAATCATGATCATTTAGGATTTTGGTTGAATATAAATTAATTCATTGAAGATAAATACAGATTAATAACTAAATCAAACGATTTTTTTTTGTTTTTCCTTTAATTATGTTCACATCTTATTCACATAACAATTAAGTAGTGAAAATATATCAGACAGCCAGGCTGCGGCTGTCCTGATTACTTTGCTATAGCTGAGAAAAAATCAGAGTCACTGTCGGGAATTGAACCCGAAACTCCCAGTCTCCGGCTGGATGAGTTATCAGTTACTCTATACAGTGCCCGAAAGTAGATTTTGATCCTTTTTTTTAAATTAAGGGAAAAACAAAAAATCGTTTAATTTAGTTATTTATTCAATAGCCGTCCACGGGCTTTGGAATGGCCGAGCGTGTAGCAATGCTCTTGTTTACATGGCGTTGCTATGGTTTCTCTATTACCTACAAGTCCCCAGTTCCTGGGTTCTAGTCCGAGAGCTGGTAAAAGTGTCAATTGGATTTTCAATTTATTATTAAAAAAAAAAAAATAATGAATTGAAAATAACCTTAGCTGTTGGTGGTCTTTAAAACACACAATAGCCGTCCACAAAACTCCTTGTGTTTACAATACAGATTGTTCATTAAAAGATTGCCCAGTGATTTTGAAACGCATATTCGTCTGAAAATCGAAAAAACGGTGTACCTACTGAACATTAGAAATTAATTACTTATGGCCAATGAGGTAAAAGGTATAGCCAGGTCTGACGTCACAGGGCCGAGTAAACATTGCGGTCAAGCACGGGTAGGATTGGGAATATTATTCTTTTCCTCTTCATCTTCTTCTTCTCACATATAAAATGAAAGCCGAGTAAATATGGAGACTGGCTTCACTTTTGTAAATTGTAAATTGTGTTTTAAAGACCACCAACAGCTAAGGTTATTTGGGCCTATAGCACCAATTGATATTTTCAATTCATTATTTTTTTTTTAATAATAAATTGAAAATCCCATTGACACTTTTACCAGCTCTCGGGCTAGAACCCGAGAACTGGGGACTTGTAATAGAGGAACCATAGCAACGCATATGTAAACAACAGCACCGCTACACGCCCGGCTATTCTCAAGCTCGGCTTCACTTTTAAATGCTTGTAGTATCTCCACAACCTTTTACCTCAGTGCGATTCTCTCGCATTCATAACGAAATTACGGGTGGAGTTCAGTATCACTTATTGAATGTGCTATGTTCTATAATTGACTGCAAGAACATACTGTGTTTTAATATGAACGATTGATATGTTATGGAATTTTCTACTACTGATAATTTTCGCATAAAGAAATATGAAACAGTTTAAAAATAGCCATAAACAGACAAAACAAATAAGTTTTGCTCGACAACACGAAATGAATTATTACAAAACTTTTTAACAAATAAAAAACCTCCTTCAAAAAAGCCACTTATAAAAACAGGAAAATAATAAAATTTTGAGGTCTTCGCCAATTTAATAAAAAATGAAGTCGGTTAAAAATACATATTAAACCGACTTCATATTTTATTAATTTGCAGGCGAAGACCTCAAAATTTTAATATGTTCCTCTTTTTAGTGGCTTTTTTGAAGTTTCTTTTTTTGTTAAAAAGTTTTTTATTTTTTAGTTTTTAGTGGCTTTACAATACGTAGTTTAGTCGCTTGCCAACAGACTCACTTCTATTAACATTTTACACTGTGTCAAAAAAGTTACATTCACCTTAACGGAATCACAGCCGTTACTTTCATTAAAATCAGCCGAACTACTGAACCGATTTAAGTAAAATTTAAATAGGATCGACTTCGAGGTATACCCTATTCAATAAAAAAAAACATCAAAATCGGACTACTTACTCTGTAAAAAGTTATGCGTGGTCATCAAGAAAAAAAATATATAATATATATACGCGTCGATTTGAAAACCTCCCTTTTTTTTGAAGTCGGTTAAAAATGGAGAAACAAGTCCAAATTCAGTTCTCGTTTTAAGGGTTTCGTAATGAAAAATGTACGACCAGATGAGGGACTAAAGGTGGTGAAATGTTTTTTTGGCGTGAATAACGTTATTGTCTCATATTGGGGTGGCATTTTAGAAATATTAGATGAAACGGAAATGGTTAACATGTGAAACAATAACTATGCTAAAGTTTTAGACCCAATAAGCCAGGTGGCCGTGCGGAAAAGTATGATTCTACCGACAGGTACAAACGCCAAACCCAGGTTCGAATCCAGAAGGCTTTTAATATTTTTTATTAATAATGAAAATATACAGGGTGTTTCATAATATATGCGCAGGACTTCAGGATGTGATAGCTTGTCCAAAAATATGAAAAAAAGTTATTATTAACTTACCCTCTAAAATGCACCATTTTAGAGATACGGGGTGTTGAAATTGAAAAAAAAATCGTTTTTTGCTAATATCTCCGGAACCGTTTATCGTACAGAAAACAGCTTTTGTAAGCATTTTCTACTCATAATAAGCTATGTTTTGTGCGGAATTTTTTTTTTAAGTCATAATTGGTGAAGGTTTTGAAGGGGTAGTGGGTGTTTTTCTCCCCAACTTCTACGCTACTGGAAAAAGTACGGTTTTGAGACGCCCATTTGAACCGACCATGTTTTCTACACAAAAAAGGTACTCTTGGTCATAAGCTCTAAAGTCGATCGTTTTCGAGAAAAATTAACTTTTATGTTGAAAAACATGGTCAATTTTTTTAAAATATCTGGGGGCCGAGCTTTGCTCGGATGAGTTCAATAAAAACAGTACTTAATATGCTGTGAGATATTATTTTCTCAGAATATTATTCCGAAACGAATTTATTTCTGGAACATAATTTAAAATAATTGTTTCTGATATTTTAACTACCTATGTGTATTTTTAAGCGTAAAAACTAAGTATCAACTTGAATAAAGCATTTTTTCCTGTAAATATTATTTAGGTCGCCATTTTCAAATCTACCGCCGTTATTGTTTTGTTGACTGAAGAACTCGCAAAAACCGATTTTCATAGATTGAATATCTTGTAAAAATGTTCGAATTAGATGAAATTTTGCTCGCCCGTTGCCATTTTAACAATCCAATTTTAAGCATTGATACTAAATATCAACTTTATCGAAGTAATTTTTCTCTGTGATGTCATCTTAACAACATCCAGTAAATTTCAAATATTTTTTTTTGTATAGGTACCTACTGAAAAACTCACAAAAATCGATTCTTTTAATAACTAACGTCAGACTATAACCTGCGCAAAACTTTGTTTGCATGTATCTTTACCATAGTTTTTAAAAATCGATGTGTTTTGATATACATGCTTGTGGTGCTAGAAGTGCGGCCCTTTGGGCCGCCGTGCCAATTTTTAGATACGCAAAACTTTTTTGTATCTTAACAATAGTTTTTAAAAATCGATGTGTTTTTACACAGACCCGCGGCGCCAGAAATTTTATCACTAGTTACATATTGTGCAAGGCACTTCTTATATTATAGTGTTCATTTACAATTTTAACACTTGTGATATATTATATAAAATCTATGTAGAAATAGACTTCGAATCAATCTGACTTTAATTGAGCGAGTTATAATAAATAAAAAACACCTTTTTTTTAATTGCTCCCCTCTGGAACCAAAATTCCTACCTAGATCGATTTCTCGCCCCGAAAAATCCCCATTCTGTAAATTTCATCAAAATCGTAAGGCTGAGGCTACCCGTTACATTGACGCCGTTTCCGACCAGATCAGATCCGTATTATTGTCGGATGTGAACAAACACCAGTAACCTTATTGAAGTGGCTACAGTTATCACTTCAGACCGCGCCAGATGTCAGATTGCAACAGACACGTTCCGACGGTCGGACGATGTTTGATATTTTCGTCAGACTACGGCCGTACATTTGACAGTTTTCAACAAACAGTGTTGTGTATTCTAAATTTATGCTAGCTATTATTACCATTTTATTTAAAGACGTTGTTAAATATCAATTGTGAGTATGGACAAATCACTTTTAATTGATCTAATACGTGAAAATCCTCCTATTTGGGATAAAAGATTTAAGATACCACAACAGGGACGTGAAAGGTCTTTTGTGGAGAGATATTGGCGAAAAAATGAATCTTTCAGGTATGATTTAAAAGTATAATAATTTGTTTAATCTATGATCAGTAGTCCATAAATTGAAAGTAAATTAGCTCTGATCGATTTCAACGCATTGTTGAAGTTTGTTTTGTTTGTTGTTTATAATAGGGCTCGGAATTTTTCAAATTAAAGTATTCGAATATTCATTTAAACTTCTATTCGAATAGTTAAAATTAATAAAAACTGAAAAAGGCCCAAAATTTCGCTGTTTTTTGGATTTTTACAAAGATCCGGCAGTCTGCCGAGATCGAAATAGTCACGGCCCTCACTACACTGGTTTCCCAACAATTTTTAAAACAAACAATGCTGGGCAGTCATAACAAATAGCATAACTATTGTTATTTGTTAAATGATTGAAAAAAAATACATTATATTTCTGGAAAAATTGTTATCTCTATCGCTAATCTAAAATCATAAATCGCATATTGAAATCAAAACATAAACAGAGCAATGAGCAATAATTGGCGACAAACGATACTTAGCCAAAAACAAAGAACAGCTGTTGTATAAATGTATAATAAATGTTATTGTTGAACAACGATAAAAAATAATAAAAGTAGTGCATTTTGATTTTCATTTGAATCCGGAAAGAAGCTAACTACAGTCTATGACAAATATTTAAATATCCAAATATTCAAAATTTGCACATCAAAAATTATTATTGTTCTACAAAGAAAAACTGTTTAACGTACTTACCTATACATATTTTATATAGGTAATATAAAAATAACATACCTATTTATTTAAATAATAGCTAAAACTACTTACATAATTATGTTTAGATTTTATTGTTGTAATTTTTTTACTTTTCAAATAATTACTGATTATTTTAATAAGTTAAAGATTGACTGTCAAAGTAATTTTGACATAAATAATGAAAATAGTTTGTTTTTTCCAAAGCCTACTCACAATACGACACTGTTTTATGACGTTAAAAAACTGGTTTTTAAAATGATAAAATCGATAAGAAAACGAATTTTTCCAGGGATGAGACCTAGCTAGATCGATTTTTTGCCCCCCGAAACCCCTTTTCGGTAAATTTGATCAAAATCGTTAGAGCCGTTTTTGAGAAAATATTTATATATATACATATATACATAGATACATAGGTATATACAAGATTTACTCGTTTAATAATATAGGGGGATAAAATTTTTTTCTTACTAATTAAACAAAATTTATTAGTGTATTTGCCATATGGCACATACACTATTGGCGTCGGTCGGATGGCGGGACCTAGGGGTCGGACCAAAATTTCTCGACGTTTCATAGCCTCCTGAACATTTTGGCACCATTTTTGGAAATGTCTATTTATATATATATATATATATATATATATATATATATATATATATATATATATATTTATATATATATGTGTACGGGCTATAACTTTTGAAAGAGTTAATTGATTTTGACGAAATTGGGTAGGCACGTTGCCATCCATAACCGCACGAAGCCTATTTAAAATGGGCCCAATCGAACCATTTTAAGGGTGGTTTTTAGGGGTTGAAAAATGTTTTTGGGCCCAAAAATACCGAAAAAATTCTCAGAATTGTTTCAAAATTGAAATTTAACCCTTTAGTGAAGATTAAAATGTGCTGCTAAAATTTTAATAAAATCGCCCCGACAGGTCCGGACTTACAAATTTTATGAAAACACTAGTTTGCGGATAGTGATTTACTTACTGAAGGGTGTATTTAATTTGGTACAGAGGTTGCATTGATAATAATATTGAAATTAAGAAAAAAAATATTATTTTAAGGGATGTATTAAGGGGTTAAATTTTTTATTTTGTCCAAAAACCAACTTATGTTCACATAATAACAGCACAATGCCTGTATTAGCAAATACACTATATTGTCGGCAGGGTTTTGGCACTGCGACCCGAGTTTTTTTTTAAACGTTAGAACAAGTAACAAAACCAAACGTTAACTTCATAATTGCAAAATTTAAAAAAAAATGAAAAAATGATACAAAAGTTGTCTTTTCAAAATTCCCCAAACCGTAAAATTTCAACACCCTGTACCTCTAAAATGGTGCATTTTAGAGGGTAAGTTAATAGAAACTTTTTTTCATATTTTTGGACGGGCTATCACATCCTGAAGTCCTGCGCATATATTATGAAACACCCTGTATATAAGTATGGATAACAATTTAACTACCTACTAAAACTTTTTATATATCTACTTTTATTTTATTAAATTGGCGCCGACCTCAAAATTTTATTATTTTCCTCTGTTTAGAGACTTTTTTTAAGGAGGTTCTATTTTTTTTATAAATCTAGTAAAGTTGAGCCGCGCACTAGGCGCGCGCCAAAAATCTCGCAAATAAAAAATTATATCGACTTTGTAAGGGTGTCAATCGAGGCGTGTTAACGCCATTTTGATCCGACATAAATTTTATAAAAATCAGTTCAGCCGTTTTTTTTTTAATTATTGTTAAAAATAAATAATAATTTAATGATTAAAATGATTACTATTCTGTGTAATATCTAATTTAATTATTATTATTAAATATTTATCAAACTGGGAAGTTCGTCGTGTGGACCTCAAGGGTCGCACTTTAGTCCTAATAAACGACCCACCTCACGGCTTGTTTCGTAAAGTAGTCGCGTGGGGTATCAAATCGTAGGTATTGATGTACATACATACATAGAGTTTTTTCAATTTTAAAATGTCCGATGTCAAAATAAAATAAAGTGACAACGGTTTAGGTTGAATACTAAGCAACTCAACCAGTGACAGCCAAATTGAAATGTTAGTCTAGAGTTTTTCAAGTAAATCGCTATCATTTAGATTGACAGTTGCGAAAAGTGGACTTTATATAATTGATTTTGTATTGACGAAGCTGGATTATTATTATTAATTTCTATTAATATAAATTAACTAAATTGAGTTTTCATTTCTTTTTCACATTTTAATGACCAATTAACGTTATGTTTATATTTTGTTTGTATTGAAGACAATTCTATTATTTCTGTAAGTATGATTTATTATGCATAATTTTTTTCCATTGATTTACAATATATTCAATTAGTTGCACGCTTCAACAAATATATTGTTTTTTTTTCAAAGGAGTCCTTGAATATTAATGTCATTTTTAAAAACACCGTCGGTCACTATTTTTAAAGTGTTAATACGTACTGTAAATCAAAAAGAACTTTTGTGGCATAAGCACCAAACAAAACACATAAATAAAATTGAAACGAAACCTCTAATTTTATTTTGTTGTGAATTTTAAGAATTTTTATTCGACTCGGTTTGAGATTCAAAGCCCTATTTAAAACTTCAAATTTGCTCTTAAATGCGGTTGAATTTTAATTTTCTCTATAAACGATATTTTAATAGGTCGTTAAAAATCACAAAAATTGATATGAAGTGTTTTTTTGTGTGACCATTTAAAAAATAACTTAATTTCGATTTTTAATGATAATAATAATGCGTTTAATGTCCGTTTCTCAACATTATGTCTTAACAGACCTCATTCGCACCATTATTATTACCCGACTGCCCCAGAAGGAGGGTAATGTTTTTCGAGTGTATGTATGTATGTATATTTCTTTATCACGCTTTGTAGCCTAAACGGCTTGACGGATTTTGAAAAATGAGGTGTCATTAGATTCGTCTGAATCCCGAGAGTGACATTGGGTATATTACGTCACGGAAAATTCAATATAGCGAATGCTAGACGCCATTTTGTCAGAATGCAAAAGTAATTTTCCTTCTAAATACATTGATATAGGTATCAAAATCAAAACAAAAGAAAGGTTTCGTTGACATTTCAAATAGGGTACATGACGTCACGGAAAATTCAATATGGCGGGCGCTAGACGCCATTTTGTCAGTATACGCAAAAAATCGGTAAAACCTTATGTGTGGGGTATCAAATGAAAAGGCTTGATGAGTAGATTCAACTAAAAGGAAGGAAATAAAAAATTTATTAAAAAAACAAAAAACCCGACTGCGTAAAAATCGAACATAAAAGATGGAAACAAGATCAAATGATAACATGCAGAAATACCTGATGTTACTACTATATGCCTCCGACTGCATGTTATCATTTGATCTTGTTTCCATCTTTTATGTTCGATTTTTACGCAGTCGGGTTTTTTGTTTTTTTAATAAATTTTTTATTTTCCATTTACCACTTCCCGTTATTTTCTACATTTCTTTAAATTTCAACTTAGGGCAATGTGCGAATAAAAAAATTATAAGATATTAGAATAAGGTAGGCAGGTTTGTGACAGGTAAAATGATTAAATAAATTCAATCCATTTAGGAAGTTTCCATTGGACGAAAATACTAATAATTATACTGTCACATCATTATAATAAAGATAACTTTAACAAATCCGAAAGAATTATTTTGATATCTTAAATTTCAACGGAGATATTCAATTTCTTGTACGTGGAGTCGCAAACGAAACTGATTTTTGAATATGACGTCACGCGGTACAAGTTTGCTGTTTTTTAGCTTTGTGAGTAAATAGAACCTAAGTTACTTAGTAACTATTTTGTTGTAATACAGACTTTTCTATTTATATTAAATTAAAATTAACTGTCAAAAATTTAAATATGTCAATATTTTCCGTCATCAACTGGTTTGTTTTTAGTGTTTCCATAACAATTTACGAGTTTATAGAAAGAGATTTATCGGAAGTTACCATGTTAAATTACCACACATACAAACTGAAAATAACTTTTAAAAATATCGTGCCGCGTGACGTCATCCGGACTGAAAACGGAATTTCTTGGAGAATTGTCAATTCAAACTTTGAAGTAGCATAACTTTGTTGTTTTTAAAGATATTTCAAAAATTCTTCCGCCATTAATTTCATAATTTTTAGAACTATGATTTAGACCAAAAAAATAAAAAAGGGAAACTTCCTAATTCACTCTATACCGTGCGTAAAGAAAAACGTTTTTTGAAGTGGAACTACTTTCCGCACGGTACCTATAATAGTCTGAATTGGATTCATGTGGCTGAACGTTTGTAACGTACGATTTGTAGCGAAACGATATATGGATGTGTGCGTGTGTTACAATCGACGCGACTACAAGTTTCACTGCTGTACCGTGTAGTGTTAAATACATAGTCCGTTTTTTTAAATACATAGGTAATATGTCGAAATATCTAAGACATTAAAATACTATCATCTAAACAAATTATAATTGAGCCAGCTAAAATAAGTTAACCGTGTATTTTACAACTATACGCTACAGAAGCGAAACTTCTAGTCGCGTCGACTGTAGATGCACACACACACAGCCATACGTCAACAGCGGTAGAGGAGGGGGGTGAGGGCAGAGTTTAGTAACTTCGTTTTGTTACACGTTCAGCCGCATTACTCCAATTCACTCTACCGTGCGTAAAGAAGTCAAAAATTGCGTTTAGCACGACATATGAACCTCTGGAATAATTTTCAGAATACAGAGAATATGATAAAAAAAACAATATATCGGTAGTAGCGACTCATAAACTGTTAGAACTGATTGCGATTGGAACGGGGCCGTACGGATATTTTGGCCCGCTGTAAAAATAGTTGCTCATCACTAATCTAAACGTAATTTTGTTGAAAATGCTCTCAATGTGTAAAATATTGTGTGTCGTGTAGTTGGAAAGTTTTATATTTAAAATCGTATTTTTAGCACAAATCAAAAGTAAACAAAACAGATCAAGCAAAACACAACAGTCTATAGAGTTAATAGTAACACAATTGCAAGTCTACGTGGTCACTTCCTACATAAATTAGTTTATTTATCATAAACAAACATTCACACCTCAATTCTAATTGTTAAATTACACTGATCAATGGAACAGATTACTTTGAACGGACCTATTTATCGCTTGAATTAGATTTCGAACTTAAAAAATAATTAATTGTTGCTACCACGTTATATACTTAGAGCCGAAGCGTTATTTAGAGTCATATGGGATTTTTATAGTCACCAACTGTCAGGATTATCTAAGTCGACTACAAATTAATATTTTCAATTTACTATCATTTTTTTAATTATAAATTGATAATCCAATTTATACTTTTTTGCAACACTTGCATCAAAAGTACAATTTTAGATGGCTGTGTATCGTTTGAAAAGTGATTCTTTATGGAAGTTTCTGATGCGTTCGAACAGTGTTTAAAGCAAATTTTAACGCACTCCGTTTTATAAAGTAATACTGTTTTGTTTTACTTTATAACACACGTGCGTAATAAAGTACTTTATAGATTACTTTGCTATAATGTCACTAATAAAATATTTATCCAAATTGTTTTATTTGCTTAAAATTGAACTTTTGAAGCAGTTGTTGTAAGAAATATTGTATGTAACGCGTGTCTAAAGTGACGAATCTGACAGTCGCGATTTTACAATACTCTGTTATAAGGTTATGTTGCATTTATACCAGAACTCGTGTGATAATTTCACTCGCCTTCGGCTCACGCGGTAAACACACACTCGTTCTGGTATAAATGAAACTCGTATCGCAAAATCACGACTGTCATATTATAATCCATCACTTATAAGCCACTAGTTGCATAAATTACTATTATTATATCATACTTATACTTAATTATTATATCATATATGATAACGCTTGCATATAAATAACCAGGGCTATTTTATCAGCTATTCCAAGGGGTAATTTCCGAGGAGAAACTAAAAGTCTACATAAGAATTCCGATTTCCTAATGTCCGGAGAATTAGCGAGACTTCTCAAGAATTCCCGAAATTTCCAAAGAATTCCCGAGACCCCAAGAATTCCAAAACAAAAATTTACACAGAATTCCCAGGAAATTCCCCCTCATCGTTTTTTTATATATGGCGGAACCGCATGTCTCGTCTGTTATCAAACCTCCAGAGTTCCATGCGATCGCAAAAAATTGTTTAAAAATGACGGTCTGTATTTTCTAAAATATTAATACTTCACAGCCAGTAAATAACTGTGCTTGGCATAAGCTCCCACCCTACAAAAGTCTACTAGTAAATTTAATAGATAATATTAATAATAATAATACTATATGATGGAGAACATCAAATCGGTGGCAACTGGCAGAGTAATTCAATTTTTTTAAACCATTTTTTATGGTCAGTATCTCGTATACTGGTCAACACCACTAATTCATGTTTATACATATTGTAGAGAAACATCAATTATTTACAATATCATTATCATTGTTTTGCACATTTTTTTGCATACCTGGCAGACCTCTCCCAAATTGGATAAAGGTTAGTATGAGGTCTGTCATAGGTATGCAGAAAAAGGCAGACAATGTTTATACAGTCGACTCTTGTTAATTCAAACCTGCGATAATTCGAACCTCTCTATAATTCAAAGTTATCACGAGTTCCCTACAAAATCTCTTTATATTTCGAACTAAATCAATACATTTTTATGCACTTGGTAATTCGTACGAAAAAATCATTGCTATATAACAAAACGACGCGTTAATTCGAACTCATCGGCGTCCAACACTCGACAATTCAAAGCTACAGAGAGAAAGAGGCGGAAAGATTATAAGTACATTACTACATACATACATTTTGCGACAAGTTCAAACTTGTATCAACGTTTGTTTGTTGAGCCTTTGTTTCGAACCATTTGATATTTCAAACACTCGATAATTCGTAATATTTTAAGAGTCTCTCGAGTTTCGAATTAACGAGAGTCGACTGTACCTAATTTATACTTCTTTATAATCTGTATAAATTTCATCAAGTATAGTGGTCGAGCGTCTATAATCTACAATTCAATTCAATCAAGTATAGTGTTGACCAATATACGAGATACTTACTATAAAAATGATTTTAACAATTAGTCTGTCTCCGTGATATAAAGTCATTGAATGAATATAATATACCATTAGAACTAACTATTTCAACATTTTAAAATAGTTGAAGCTGAAAATCTGGCACGATTAAACATTTTCATTGTGTAAAAATTTTCCGTTAAAACTTTAATAGTTCGAGATTGCCAAAATCCACAATTGTATCCGAAATAATATATATTATAGCCATGGCGCCCGTTCATACCATGAGTCATAAAAATGAAATAAAACAAGAAATATAAAGAATTTTCAACCACAATATTATAGCTACAGGAGTATTCGCGATTAAATTTAAAGTATAGCTGAACTCTATATAGTCGTTTACTGAAATTAATCCTAAGCGGGATCACCTCGACACAACGCTAGAGGATACGAGGACGCACTGAGCGTACACCGCACGCTGCAGGTATATAAACAGGAGTGTGTCGTGTTGGGTCAGTCAGTCGACAGTGTCATGCAATCGGCAGTCAGTGAATGGTGAGTCGTGCCATCAAGCAGATCAGCGATATAAATATTGATCAGTCAACGGGAATCAGTCAGTGTAGATTGTACTGTGACAGTGTTGAACAGCGAAATAAATCTGATATAAATACAGTGACATAACTAATTACAAATAAATAATCCTTGTATATATAGTTATTTGTTGAGTGTTATTTAAGTGGCTCCGGGCTCGTTTAGTTCAATAACTACCATTTAAATTTTTGTTATTGTTAGAATTGACTTTTCGTTGTTGCATTAATTGTTATGTCGTACTTTCTAATTATTGTAAATAAATATCTATTCCGCCAACTCAGAAAACAGTTTTGTAGCCGTAATTATTATAGGCCGTTGCCCGACACGCGTCGAGTGATGTCCTGGCCACATTGAATCCCACAGCGTATTTTAGCGTATCTTATGATGCACAACCGTTGGGACACAGTGTATAAATTATAGCAAATATAAATATAAGCCGTACAGACTCAATGATTAAACGGTAGCCAATGACTTGCCATTACCATTAACGATAAACTTTAAATTGAAATAATTGTTGCGACCTAGAAAATTACAGTTAATTTATATATATGCAGGGTCACTGGAAAATATTATATCATTATATACCTATTATAACACAGTGGATTTTAAATTCAATTTTTCTTTTTTTTGTTTTAATTAAAATAGAGAATAAAGAAGAAGATAATTATTTATTTTAAATTCGTATAATTATAATGTTTTTTTTTTACTATTAGTATTATATTATTCAACACATTTAATAAGTAATAGCTTATTATTAAAAAGAACTTATAATAAAATATATATAATATTACAGATTAAAAGCGTAAAATCGAGTGAATTTCAAAATACAATTCTTTTCATATTTTAAGAAAAAATGTTACTATTAAATAATTTATCATAATAGTATTTTTATGTAATTGAAATTTGAAAAAAGGTAATATAACGGTAAATGGTGTAAGTTTGACAGTGGCGACTGTGCGCAATGCCACATCCTCCAGCCGTCGAAAGAGACTACTCCCCATTCTGACGTCCATAATAAGGGCGTAGATCATCTATGTGTGCTCGAAATTCTAATGTTGGATCTTTTACATCTTTTAAGCGTACTGTAACTGGGCTGGTGAACTTATAAATCCGACGAGGCGTTGACCAGCGCTGTAAAAACTTAGCGGTAATAGGATCGGTGGAATCAACGCGGTGGTGTTCTTTTTGGAGAACTAACTGCCCTTCTTGATAAGGGTTCGGTCGTCGACGTCGATTATAAAGTTCTTCCATGCGTCGCTTAGCTTTCTGTAGCGCATTACTCACTTCAGCTTGAGTTGGAGGAGTTTCAGCGTCAGAGATGCCATGGAGATTCCACTGATTTTCTATGGCTTGCGGTATTTCTCTGCCTAGAAATATAGCTGCAGGAGATGCTTGTGTGCTTTCACTAGTGCTTGCATTATGACTTAATGCCACGAACGGAATGTAAACATCCCAATCTCGGTGATTATTCTGCATATGTTGTAATTGCATTGTGATTCCAGCTTTTAAATCTCGGTTCATTCTTTCAGCTAAATTTCCTTGGGGACGGTAAGGGGTAGTAAGGATATGTCGTATTCCCCAAGCTAAACACATATCTTTAAAATTATTTGATGTAAAGCATTTAGCGTTATCGGTTACAACGAACTCCGGGGGGCCATATCGAGACCACACAAGCTGCGACAATTTCTTAGTAGTGATTTCTGCTGTACTCCGGCTAACCGGAATTAATTCTGTCCATTTCGAGAAGCCATCGATAATAGTTAGCACGAATTTATTTCCGCTAGATGAACGTGTGAGTGGGCCTACATGGTCAAGATACACTCTTTGCCAAACTCGACTTGGAGGGTCACTATGCAGCAAACCTGTAGCTGGTATATTGGACGACTTTGAACGTTGGCAAATATCACAGGATCTAATAAAATTGCGTACATCATTGAATAGACCTTTCCACCAAAAATTCTTTGCTATATTTCTATATGTTTTAGTGATTCCTTGATGGTTGGAAATCTCGAGGTCGTGATAATAATGTAAAATCATCGGCACGATGGAATTAGGAATAACTACACGCTTCAAACGTTTCACTCCAACAAAGCGAATGAGAAGATCTCTGCGTAATCCGAACCCTGTGACATCTTCACCAGCCTTCAGCTGCTGTATGATGAGGTTCAAATCGGCATCCTTCTTTTGGTGTTCGCGTATAGAAATGAAAGATTCGGGCAATTGTTGTAGCATATTCACTTGTTCGTTAACGTTCTTCTCATTTTCGTTGTAGATTAATCGACTTAGACAATCAGCAATAACATTGTCAGTGCCCCTTACATGTTCCACTGTGAATTTGAAGCGAGACAGTCTAAATACCCAACGACCAATCTTGCCAAGCTGTTTAGGGTGTTCGAACATCCAACGAAGTGCGGCGTTATCAGTCTGAAGAATGAACGATTGAATTTCTAAATATTCAGCAAATTTTTCGACTCCCCACACCGCTGCCAAACATTCTCGCTCATAAATGGTGTAACGAGTTTCAGTGGGTGTTAGTCTTCTGCTGGCATATTGAATAGGTCGTAATTCATCGCCTAGACGCTGCAAGAGAACGGCCCCTAACGCGATGTCCGATGCATCTACCTGAAGAATAAACGGTTGGTCAAAATTAGGATACGACAAAATAGGAGGTAAAACAAGCTTCTCTTTCAGTGCATAAAAAGCTCGAGCTTCTTCAGGACCCATATTGAATTTTACACCTTTACGTTTTAGCCGATGAAGTGGAGCAGCTAGTTCAGAAAACCTAGGTATAAATCTTCCGAAGAAACCAACCATTCCTAAAAATCGTTGGACTTCCTTGAGATTTTTTGGCATTGGAAAATTTCGGATGAGTTGTGTTTTTGAAGGATCCACTTGAAAGCCTTCTCCCGTAATAACATGTCCGAGAAACTGTAAACGACTCTTACATAGTTTCAGTTTAGAAGGGTTTACTGTAAATCCGACGCGTTCTAATCGTTTTAAAACTTCTTCTAAATGATTTAGGTGTTCTTCTACCGAGCCACTGTATATGAAAATATCGTCAAAATATGGATAAACATACTGATACCGTAAATCGGCAAACATGTCGAAAATAATCCGGTTCAAAGCCTGAGGTGAAACGCAGAGTCCAAAAGGGGTATATTTAAAATTAAAGGCTCCCATTGGCACAACGAAGGTTGTTAACTTCTTAGAGCTTTTAGAGAGTGGAATTTGGTAAAAAGCTGCATTTAAATCGATACATGAGAACACCTTGGCTCCTTTCAGCGACTGGAAAACACTTTCAATTGATGGAGTTGGAAAAGTGTCGTAAACAACTTTCTTGTTTAAATCTCGATAGTCTACACATAGCCTCATGGAACCATCTTTTTTTGGTATTAAAAAAGCTGGTGACGCGTACGGTGACACTGATGGTTCAATAACTCCTTCTTGTAACAATTTCTGTATATGCTCGTGCATTATTCGAGCCTTTGGTGGTGTTAAATTATACGGAGAACGACGTACAGGTGCGTTGTCCATTAGTTTAATGTCGTACTCATAATCTTTGGTTCTTCCAATATTAGTAGTGACAACACGGTCATATTTTTTTAACAATAATTCCAATTTATGACGGTCGTTTTCACACAATATAATATCAAAATCTCTATGTGAGGACTCTGTTACATTACAATGATCCGCAAAATCATTAAAGGCAATACTTTTCTGGAGACAGAAACTGAAACTGATCGTTCTTGTACTTAAGTCAATCCGCAAGCCACACTGAGACAGCATGTCAACTCCTAAAATAAAATCGTACTGCTGTTGTGTGTTGATCAAGAATATTCGTCGCCAGGTATATTCGCCAATCTTTATTATTAGAGTAGCCGACTCAGTAATCTTGAAATGTGATCCATTCGCGAGTCGACAAATGCTACTGTATGGTTTTATCTGATAAAGAGAAGACGGAAGGGAATCAAGAACATGCCGAGAAATAAATGAACGCGAGGCACCGGTATCTAATAGGGCAACAAATTGCTTTTCATTCACCGAAAGTGCAATCATAGGTAAAGGGCTAGGAAGAATAGAGTGGGGAATATTAAGATTATTAAGGATCGGTTTGAAAGGGCTTCTTAAATTTGATAATGATAGTCATTCATGTAGATCGTCTTGGTTATCCTCTTCCAGAATCGCATTAGCCGCAGGACGGAGACGACAAAACGCGGCAGTATGTCCAGACTTATTACATTTTGAGCACTCCCATCTCTTGGTGGAGGAAACTGGTGCCGGTACTCTACTGGCGCGTAAATGAGCCGAATAGGCGTTTTGTCTACATTGTAGTGAATAAACCTGGTTAGCTAATTTTCGCATACTATTTAAATCCGTTGGTGGCTCCAAAATATGGAGATGAGCAGCTGTCGCCGTATTTACGTGCATAAATATAAGACTTGAAATTTCCGAGTCAGTCAAATCCAAGTTTAACGCGCGACTTTTATTGCTAATATCCTCAACAAACTCTCGTAAGGATTCCTCAGGACGTTGCCATCTGGCCACTAATTGACTTTTCAAGAGTTCTCGATCTATGGCTGAGAGAAGGTCATTAAGTATATTTTGCTTAATACTTCGCCAAACTGGTTCTTCTAACATAAATTGCGACCACCTCTTACTCAAATATCCTTCGCATCTTATTGCTAGCATTGTAATAAACTGAGATTCTGGAATCAATCTATTATCAGTCAAGGAGTCAACAGCTTCGATAAATTCAATTAACTTTTCTGCGTTCAACCCGTTGCAGATAGGAACTCGATCAAGCAGTTTGCTAATTACAGGTTGAGACCAAGATTCTGATGATAAATAAGTTCTTACAGAATCAGATGCGTTTGGAGAAAGTCGTTCAATTCTGTCGGTAGTGGTTGTTAGACGAGATGGAGGCTCTTCTTGAGTAGTTAATTTAGTAACTAAATCATTATGAGAACGTGCCAATCCAATGAGTGCTTGAGTAGTTCGCTCTTGTTGATTTAGCAAAGTTCGAATTAGCGTATCTAAAGAAACTTCCGAATGCCCGTTGTCTTCAAATGTGGGTGTATTTGCGACGCTCGATCGTTCATCGGAACATACATTAGTTGGAGCTGGAGGTATGTTATGAACAGATCCAGTAGCTTCTTGAGAATTATTGACATTGTCTCCTGCAATAACATTTTCTTCCTGTTCATTATTGCTTTGTCTATCTCTATATCTTAATGCCCGATCTTGAGCTGTAGTATTGTATAACGGCGATCGTTGGAGAGACATAACGCTTAAATTTTGTTTTAACAGGTTTTAATCAAAAATTTTTAATTTTAATAAGTAGTATTTTTTTTTATTATTAATTTTACTTTTAATTTAACATTAATTTAAAAAACACCAAAACTTTGCTCTGCTACCATATAACACAGTGGATTTTAAATTCAATTTTTCTTTTTTTTGTTTTAATTAAAATAGAGAATAAAGAAGAAGATAATTATTTATTTTAAATTCGTATAATTATAATGTTTTTTTTTTACTATTAGTATTATATTATTCAACACATTTAATAAGTAATAGCTTATTATTAAAAAGAACTTATAATAAAATATATATAATATTACAGATTAAAAGCGTAAAATCGAGTGAATTTCAAAATACAATTCTTTTCATATTTTAAGAAAAAATGTTACTATTAAATAATTTATCATAATAGTATTTTTATGTAATTGAAATTTGAAAAAAGGTAATATAACGGTAAATGGTGTAAGTTTGACAGTGGCGACTGTGCGCAATGCCACACTATTGTATATTTAAACCGCAAATGATTCATAATTAGTCTACAAATTGTTTAAAAAATAACTTGCACACGGCTTCATTCGCCTGAGCTTCAATTTTGTCCGCAGATTAACTGTTATTAATATTGGTTTTTGACGGGAAACCCCATTTTTACCGGTGCGTGCCTGAGTAAAAGGTAGGTATCCCTGCATTCTACATACAGTGTAATACCAATAATTATTCGATACTTCTATTACAATTGTGTTTCGATTTACTGGCTAGAAAACTATTCTTTGCGACATATATAGTACTAGGGTATATAGTCACAAATATTTATAAAAAAAATCCCCGATTTTTCCAATAAAATACCAAGCAGTTAGTTATTTTCAATTTTAAAATTTATTGTTCTTACCTTATAAGAGCTGTTATAATTTTGAATATAATTTTAAACACCACTTTTTCCGTCAAATCTAGGTAGGTACATAGAATAAATAAAATCATTCTGTTTTAATTCATTTAGTTATTACATAAGATTCTACAATAGAAATTATGCAATATAAAGGTGGATACAGAACAATAACTAGTGACAAAATCATGCTAAATAAGCCGCTAAAGCTCTGCAGTTATACGCTGTAAACTTGCTGCAGTGCATGATTTCCTGACATTTCCATATAATTTCTTTTGATTTATAAAAATTCTCTGATTTGGGCTTGCCAGGTTTATATTTAACCCACCACAGAAATTTGTTTCCCCTATCCCCAGGTAGATAATAGTTAATCGGTACACCCCCTTAATTGAGAAAGTAGAGGAAAAATAAAAAAAACCTTGAGGAATCCCCTAAAATCCCCAAGTTTAAAGTTTCGTTTCGCTCCGTTCAACGGTGAGTCGCTCAGATCATACGGGCGCACGGACGGGCAATTGACATCTAATAATCGCATTCGATTTTTTTGCCATTACAAGAATTACTTGACTGCTGTGGATTAGGATGATCCGAAAGTAAAAATTCAATCAAAATAGATAAAAGGAACCTAAATTAAATAGCTACTCAGCCAGATAAAAAAAGCTAAACTTAAAAAACTGACCATATGAAGATTTTTAGAAAGCGCAAAGTTACGTCATAAAGTGTAAAATCATACAATTAATGACGATATATTTTTACATTTATTTTCATACAACGTTGACAATAATTTTTAATAAACGCAATGAGCTCAAGTTTTTCTTTTACCGTCTAATTGAACTAAACAACCAAGCAACCATTATTTTCAATTAATCACGGCAAGCATTAATCAGAATTTATTAACAACAATTTGCATATTTATAAGGCGACGCCATAGTTGATCTCGCTTTATTGTCTGGTTAAAATTAAACTCCAGAAAAGAAAAACCGTTGCACACGTAAAAAATAATTTTCGTATACACTCTCTAAATCACACAGCTGTTCCGATGTACCTTTTATTTAAAAAAATAACTAATATACTAGTGGGTAAGTTTAGTATGGAACAAAAAAATGATTTCGAACCCATTCCGCCATTCTTAAGAGAGCAATCAACGGTTAGCGGCCTTTAAAGAACAACAAAATATACTCCCGTCATTCTCAAATCTTAAGAGAACAATCCAGTTAGCGATCTTTAAAGAACAACAAAATATGAGTATATTTTGTTGTTCTTGAAAGGCCGCTAACCGTTAATTGCTCTCTTAAGAATGACGGTATGTGCTCGAAATCACTTTCTTACTCCCGGAGAGGAGAAAGGAAATGGAAATATGGAGATGGATCGAAAAAAAGTGTCCAAGATTTAAGGTCAGATTCTTATTATATACTGGTAAACTCGTTGTGCGAGCGTGTGTGTGGCTGTAAAATTTTCTTTTATTCACAATAACTTCTGCAAAAATGCACTGATTTGAATGAATAAAAAACAATTAGAATTAAATACGTTAGTTTTTATTTTTAAATAATTATATACCTATATGTATTATTAATTACAATTTTATTTTTTATGTAAATTGTTATCCAAAATATTGTCATTATTTAAAAAAAAATGCAATTTGGAATTTGACATGGGTTTGGCATTTTGTTAGTAAGCATGGCCTCGCTAATGACTGAGCTAACAAATATTCTTAATAGTACGTATACAAAATGAAGTTATAATTTTTAACCGACTTCAAAAAAAACAGGTTATGTTTTATGTGTGTTCGCGGATAACTTCGTCGTTTATGAACCGATTTTGAAAAATTTTTTTTTATTTGAAATGGTATACTTTCAGATTGGTCCTATAGAAATTTTATCAAAATCGCTTCAGTAGTTCGGCTGATTTTAATATAAAAGTAAGTAACGGCGTGTGATTCCTTAAGGTAAATGTCACTTTTTGACACATCAGACAGCGTAAGAAAGTCGGTTTAATAAAAGTGAGTAACGGCGTGTGATTCCTTTAAGGTAAATGTCACTTTTGACACTAAAAAGTAAAAAATAAAAAACTTTTTAACAAAAAAAAAACCTCCTTCAAAAAGCCACTAAAAAGAGAAAAATAATGAAATTTTGAGATCTGCGCCAATTTAATAAAATATGATGTCGGTTAAAAAGAAGATATTAATCACTATACTATACTTTTTAACCGACTTCATATTTTATTAAATTGGCGCAGATCTCAAAATTTCAATAATTTTCTCTTTTTAGTGGCTTTTTGAAGGTTTTTTTTTTTGTTAAAAAGTTTTTTATATTATTCAGAATCTGACGTGACTTGCCAATTTCCGTTACGGAAAATTCTGGGTTACTGCAAGCTAACAAGTTTGACTTTAAAATGTTTGTCTTGGTAAGGGCTTCAGGCCTATTGAAGTTTGCGTTCATTGGATCCGTGATTCATAATATTATGTTGCCTACGTCAATATCGTACCCGACATTCATTAGTAGCTATGTACTGAAAGAATTGTTTTGTTTACATTATAATATCAGGTCAATATAAATTAAATATACTATTCAATAATAATAATAATAACATAATTTCAAGAATTTGCGGCAGATGTTTTCAAGTTTTTAGGTCGCAACGTATACATATTTATTTGCCATATAAATTTAAAAAGTTAAATAGTCAATAGTAACGATTTATACTTAATTGTTGTTAATTATGGTCACTATTGCATTTTATAACCGTTTGGAATGATATAGAAAGTAAACAGTATCGTTGCGTGCATGACCTTGAGTATTATAATAGACATTAATGGTGGCAAAAAGCGGAAAATGTCGTAGGATTGAAAGCACTGACATATCATAGTATATGTATGTAAAAACATGGAGAAAACGCGAAAGAGAAATTTAAATTGTGCGTTAAGTTATAAAAATACAATTAAACTCTTATAAGTTTTCATTAAATAATACATTTTCTATTTTAACAACTTTGATATACAAAATACAACAACAATGTTTTGTGGGCTTGAGAATGGCCGAGCGTTTAGCAATGCTGTTGTTTACATGGCGTTGCTATAGTTCCTCTATTACAAGTCCCCAGTTCCTAGGTTCTAACCCGAGAGCTGGTAAAAGTGTCAATTAGATTTTCAATTTATTATTAAAAAAAAATAATGAATTGAAAATATGAATTGGTGCTAGGCCCAAATAACCTTAGCTGTTGGATGGTCTTTAAAACACAACAATATTTTGTGATGGAAACGCGTGCGAGCCCATTAAAAAACGCCATAATTTAAAGCGCCGCGACGCTCCAAGACTCGTGGGGCCATTCACTTTGAAATAATTTGCAATCCGAATCTCCTACGATTTCAAGTAATTTTATGAACTTTTTGATACCACGGTATACGTCTTGATTTCAAGAGATTTCATGTGATTGCACAAGAGATCGTTTGTGACTTCAGAAAACGATTCTAGAAAAGGTAACACAGTGAAAATAACGTTGCGAACAATTACAATTTTGTAGTAAGCTATGGGCCATAAGACCTAATGTAAATCTTAATAGTCATAACTGTTGCTATATGGAACACATCTATTTCAAACACGGCGGGCCCAAGCGACTCAGCGAGTTACGGCGTCATCTTTTTACTGATCACCGGGTGATCTTACGGGATCTCGGTCTTATGGCCGGGCGATAGGCGGGTTACGGGTACCCGGACGAAATTTTCACTTTCATGTTGGGCTCTCGCTGGTTCGAGGTTTCACTTCATATTATAGCTATTGAATTAGCAGATATGAATTGACACTCGCATGTAGTGAAAATCTATTGATTCTGAAGCATATAAGGAGAATATTAATTTAGCAATCATGTCACAGTTGAGTATTGTAAGCTCATTCCGACGCGAAATTGGAAAGGTTCAGGTTAGAATCCTGACTGTGACCACTGGTTGGTAAAATGATTTTTTCCTATATGTTTCGAAACAATTATATAATTGGCTGCTCTCCAACGAAAAAATCTTTAAATTGCAGTATGTTCTCAACGTTATTTAAATTTTCCCTATATTACCTATTCTAAGAAGCACTCTGTATAATTACTAGCGGATCAGAAATTTCGCGTGATTTCATAATTTACTGACTAGTGACTACCATAATGATTTACCCATGATTTTGGTTTACGATTCCCAAAGTGATTTCCGTAGGATTTCTAGCATTGATCACTCGACTAGATTTATATTCTACGTTTTACTTTCAAAATTTGTCAGTGTACCAACTACACAATTTAGTTAAAACTTAAGTTTGAGATAGGTAGTCCAAGTTGAACATTATAATAGTTAAATTAATACGATTTATACGGCTGAATTGCAATTGAAAAGGTTCAGGTTAGAATCCTGACTGTGACTATGGTTGGTAAAATGATTTTTTCGAATATGTTTCGAATCAATATTATATAATTGGCTGCTTTCCAACGAAAAAAAAATTATAATAGTTGCAATAAGAAATTTGCATGTAATTTCTTTGTGCTATATTAAGAATTCTAAACAAAATAATACCTAAATCACTTTATTCGGATTTCAAATACTAAATTTTGAAATACTTAAGCCCCGCCTGCTAAAAAGTGTTTTGGTCATGTCGTCACAATGCATGGAAATATGGAGGACATAATATTACGTTTATAATAATACTAGCGGTACCCGTCCGGCTTCGTCCGGGTGGTATGAAATTATGATTTAATAGCGGTCACTCATGGCTCCAACCACGTATATTTAGTAAATCGGACGAACAGACATGAGAGTGATCCTATAAGGGTTCCGTTTTTTAATTCTGAGGTACGGAAGCCTAAAAAAAAATGTCACGGAAAATATATAATTAAATATGAGAAAAAAAGAAAAATTTCACGGAGCCAACTGGGCTCGAACCAACGACCTTATGCATACTAAGCACACGCGCTACTTGTATCGCTATCGGAAGCTAATGGACGCAATGCTGTTTTTATGATATTATATAATATGTGCATTGTGCAACACCCGGGCACAACTGTGATGCTGTGACTGTCTGACAGAGTGATTTCTAGGTGTATGAAAACTTTAAAACTTGATATTAAATAGGAATATCGTGATAATTTTTATTGGAAATAAATACCCAGCCTATATAAGGTCTGCAGTTTCATCAAAATCTGTCCAGTGATTTTTATGTGATGCGCGCACATCGACGGACCTAGCTATCATTTTATTTATATAGATAAGGTAAGGTTAGATACCTATCTACTATACTGTCCAAGAAAGTATATCCTTTCAAACAAAAAAAGAATTTTCCAAATCGGTTTATAAATGACGGAGTTCTGAGGTAACAAACATAAAAAAACGAATTGAGAACCTCCTCTTTTTTTGACGTCGGTTAAAAACTAAGAAAATACGGAGGCACAGAACCCTAAAAACTGTTGAAAAATACTGTATTGTACTTAGGGCATGCAAATATTCGGATGTTTCAGGTATTCGAATATTCGCTCAAATTTTAGCCAATATTCGAATATATTCGAATAATTGGTAAAAATAATAAAAACACTGCGGAACTTCAATAAATGACTTTTAATTATTTAAAATCAACACGCCTACTGCATGTCCATAAATCCAATCAATATTTTAACAACAAAAGCAGCTTACTTCTAATTAAAAAGAGATCAAATAATCATTTTTACTTTACTTAGTTACGTAAAAATTCAGATCAAATCAACTAAATATTAGAGCGCACATAGCTTCCGAGAACCATAGATCAAATGAACATATTTAAGTAATCAAAAAAATTCAAAATTCTTTCTTTCTGTTTTTCCTATTCAAACAAAAATATTAAATGAGCATCTAAGACGCATTTTTATTAATTAGTACCACAAAAGTATGGGATATTTCTCCCCTATAAAAAAAATACTTCACAAATAAATAATACGTCTATTAGCACGTGCGAAGAGCAAATCAAGCAAATTAAGTACACGTACGTAACGTAACGTAAGTAAATAGTTATATCAAATAAACATGCAATAATTAACAAAAAAAAACTTTCCTCGCCCCGTTTCGATACCCCTCCCACGCCCTAGCGCGAACTTAGAGCTAGTGTAGCATTTGTAAGATGTTTTAGCGCCGCCGTAAACCGTTTTTAAACAATTTTAATTCTTAACAAATAATTCGAATATATTCGAATAATAGGAATTACTATTCGAATAATAAATGCAGCCGAATATTCGCTATATTCGAATATTCGAATATTCGAATTGCATGCCCTAATTGTACTTAAGTATGTAAACTATGTAAGTTATGGAAACCAACACACAATATATTATGACGTCACAGATTAGTTTACCTTAAGTAGCGAGTATGTTTCTACTTTATAATTATTTGTACTAAATTACTAATATTAATTATTTTAGGTATATGTATGTGGAAGTAAATATTTTTACTTTACTTTACATGATTTTTTTAGAAGTAAAATGTACCAATTCATATTTTAAAATTTAATGAAGCTATTTATTGCTTGCACACATAAATTTCACAATTTCACAACTGATAATACTTATTAATATCTAATAATAGGTCTCAAATTAGTAATAATTCTCAAGACAATGCGAGGTTTAGGTGATTTAAGATTTATGCACAAATTCCTTATTGTTTTGTAATTTTTAAACAGTTTCTCACTTTGTTACAATAATTACAAATAAAAAACAAGAAAAGTTTATTGACATTAAAATAGGGCACATAATTATTGTGTTCAAATTAGCTGTTATCAATTCTGATTAAAAATAATAACGTATTTTGGATATTTAAATAATGAAAACGAAATAAGAATATGAATATTCATTTGAAATAAACAACACGGTCATTTAAAAAATACACCTAATTTTACAAACAAATATTATTCCATGATATTTTCATTTTTATAAATATCGTGTTCTCGTCAGTTTTCATGTGTGTTAACATCAAAATTTCTTTTTATAACAGCTTTATAAAAATTTTAAAATAACATCATCTTGGAGGAAATACTATGGCGAACACATAGAAAAAGAATCATTTACAGGGTGTTGCATGACGTACTGTACAAACTTGCAGAGGAGCATATTCCCATCAGGTCATTTCAAAAATTTGAGCCGTCTTGGGACGCATGTCAGATGTGAAATATTTTCATAGTAGTTCCAAAGAAAAGAATTTATGATTTATTATCCTCCCCCCTCCCGCGAGAAATTCTTCCCCTGCGTGAATGAATTTTTCGAATCGGTTCAGTAGTTCCAGAGTGAAGAATTTATGATTTATTACCCTCCTACCCCCGCGAGAAACTCACCCTGCGGGCTGCGAAGGTATTGAAACAGCAATACACAGATATTCACACACACGTAACTGACGTAACATAGCGGTAACAGTGGACTGCAGTATTATATAGGTGGTCAGACGCGACGCGTACGTGTGGTATGAGCGACGTAGCATTAAATCGCTTTTACACCCGTGCCATAAGAATATGTTTCACATCAGAAATGTCCTATGAACAAATGCCCAATTCACCATAAATACCAAGCTACAGAACCGTTCACTCAGTCTATTCTTGATCGCGCTGTAGCTAGTGTATTATTGCTGAAGGTGATCATTTTGAACACATAAGAACTCTGTTGCTTTTGTTTTTTCTTTTGTATCGTTAATTTTTTTTTTGCAATAAAACACTGCTAAATATTACAGCTTGTATCTTAATCTTTGAATGTCTGTGACTCGGTAATCATGGCGAATTGGACATTTTTTGCTAGAAATGACCTCAGGAATATGTATGCTCTTTAAGTTTGTGCAATACGTCATGCAACACCCTATAATATATTATAGTCAACAAAATCTATATTTAATAGAAAGCACAAATTCTTAAAATCAACTTTTTATTAATTGTCCCAGAAATATTATAGGTATTTATGTATTTAAAATGAAGATAAATAAGTTTTTTTGACAAGATAATTGCACGTGTATTTAAATATATAGGTCAGACGTGTTATCACTTATATTACGCTGATGACGCAATAACAGTGAAATAATTAAAACAGTTTACTGTAATTAACTACAAGTTTTGATGTCCTGTTCATGAATAAAGGTGCAATAAAACTTTATTTTTGGACTCCTAAAAATTGGTGGACAATATTTATTAAATTTGAAATTTGTTAAAGTTAACGTCAGTTATACCTATACAAATTTTAAAAAATTCTCTTTTTACGCTTAAAATGTCTAAAGGTACATCGCAATAAAAAAAAATATTCAACAAATTTGGCAAACAGTGTACTTCTGTTATTCGCCAACATTTCGAAACACATATCCTAAAAATACAAAAATATAATTTTCAAAGCTCTGGTGTATCAATAAAACACGAGAGGACACCTGGGTGTAACCGTTAGCACTCTAGCCTTTGGATCTAATTGACATGGGCTCGAATCCCACCTCCGCTCATGGACGTTTTGTGATGTCGTTTAATTTAATTTGATGTACCTACCTAATTAAGAGTTAAGACGCTAATGACCTTAGTTATCGAACGTTTAAAGTCAGCAATAAATAAATAAATAAATACCTACATAAATACATAAATAAAACGCAAGGAGCCTTTTTTCACGGATCTCGCTGTAACTTTGACTACAATAGTTTTAACTTATTCTAGATCAGGGGTTCCCAAAGTCGGGGTCGCGACCCCAAGTGGGGTCGCAGGATGATTTTTCCGTGATTACTCTCGTGATCAATTTCTATATTACTTTTACTGTACTTTTTTATAAATTATTGAATAAACGACTTAAATTTGAATTGCTGCATTTTTTACTGAAAAATCTTTTTTATAGACTATTTTGTACATTGTGGGGAAAAAATGTTTAAGGGTCGCGAAGGCTTTTGCAATTTTAAATTAGAGTCGTGATCAAAAAACTTTGGGAGCCCCTGTTCTAGATCGTACCCTGCAATATGATTTGAAGCACACAACATGCGATTGACAAAAGGTATAGGCCAAGAGCTCGTGGTCAAAAATTACAAGATTATAGTAAAGACTAATATTTTGAGATTAGCTAGTATTTAGGGTGAAAATAAATATACTACAGTCAGTTAGTCATCGGTCGTAACCTCTGGCGTCGTGACGCTTTAAAAGGTGTAAAAAACCAGTGTTTTAAAAAAAACTGAAACTGCGGACATAATTACTAATAAAGTTAATTTATTGAATATAATTTATGAAAAAACAGACAGACCTCTGCATTTTTATAAACCGTCCTAGTCAGCAGTCGGTAGAAGTTTGGAACTTCTACTACGTGCCTGTAAATTTCAGCTTTTTTTAAACACTTGCGTCTTATTTATACATCTTTTAAAGCACCACGACGTCAGAGGTCCTAAATAGTATATTTTTTACACCCTAAATACTAGCTAATCTTAAAATTTTAGTCTTTACAAAAATCTTGCAATTTTTGACCACGAGCTCTTAAACTAATATATTTCGAAACACGAGAATAAAAATACACTTTTGAAACAGCTGATCAATCAGCAAAACTTGTTAATTTATACCACTCCGACTATTGTAAAATTTGTACAAAATGTAAATTACACATCCTAATTAATTCCTTGCAATAAAATAGCAAACATACCAACGTTGACAAACGGCGAAAACCAATCAGAAAGCACTCCTTTATACAACAGAAACAAATTTTGTAGCACAGCTAAACAAATCACAGAGATCACAGTATCACAAAACAGCACAACATCGATACAAATAAGAATCGCGGGAGACAAGTGACAGTCGATGAGTATAGACACGTGTAGACGACGCAGATGAAAAAAGAGATGTGAGTTAAGAATCAGTATTTTCTCTGACCATAGGAGTCAGCATACAAGGTTAGTGTCAAATACAACACATAATATATTATTATGTTATATATGTACATATTATGTATTTATGTACACATACGTCGAATGATAGCGAACGCTGTGCTATAATCAACGCGATGCCAACTTACTGTAAAGCCGATGGACTTATGTTGATGATTATAACAAATAATTTGTTACATATATACATTTGTATACTGGGTGTCCGCTGAAGCTACGATATACTATGCCACGTACTCATTGGACACGGGAACCACGTCTGGAACTTCAAGTCAAGCATGACTTTTCGCTATTGACCAAAAGAAATTAAAATAAATTTATTCAGAATTTTCTCCAAATATAGTTTCATTCTGGATTTATAATAGAGTATTTGACTAAATTTTTTTTTGTGTGTGTTATATTAATAGAACAGTAAACTCTTAACAATATTACACCTAAATCACTTCATTCTCATTTCAAATTAGCTAAAAAAATAATTTTTGAAATATTTATGTTAGCCCCGCTCGCTAATAATCGTTTTTGCTCTACGAACCTATGACTTCATATTTTTTATGAATGTACGTTTATTTATACTAACTCGATGCTAATTGTATCAGAAACAGTGTTGAAATAACCGTTTTGTACCTATGTGAACATGATGTAAACAAAAAAAGCTCCGTTGCTATGGACACATTCATTTTTTACTTAAAATTGACGTCACACGTTCTCACACGGTGTTTGAAGTCACGTGATACATAGGTTAAAAATCATGATTTTATTTATTTATTTAAATATGTTTACGTAACTTAATTAATAAAAATAAAAATGCTAATAACTATTTTAGAGCATAAACTTTCAATTTAACAAAGTTTTATATTTTATTTTGATCACTGGCAACTACCCTATTGTGTGTAAAGAACCTGAATCTCGAGGTAACATGTAAATTACCTTACTAACCGTATTCTGGACTACTAGAAGAGAATTTTTCGTTTTAGGCTCTTTTTATACGTTTAGTGACACTTTTTAACCTCGTGTTTTCTTCGTTCGGTTATGCAACATCACGTCCAATCAAAGAATCGCGTTTATATCCCAACACTATTGCAGATCAGTATGAGTAGCGTAGGGGTATCGCAGCTGTTTTATACGCAGTAGGTCGCTGGTTCGAACCCAGGTGGCACCATTAATTTTAGTTTCTTTTTTTTTATTAACTATATTCCATATTCCACTTGATGTTTATATTTTTTTAAACGGTTTTATTTCTATTTTGATAATATTTTCTCTACAATTTTTTATTTTAATATTTTAAGGCCGACTAGACCCGGAGGCGGCTAAAACTGTTTGAGCTGCAGGCCTAATAATATATTATGATTTATGATCCCCAACTACTTATTTATCGTAACCCACCCATGCTGTACAGGTGATAATTAAGCATGTGCGCAAAATTTAAGAAATTAATGTATGATCGATTTTAAAACAAAACCTTCATATAGGTATGGGTCCGCTACGGCTCGGTTTTCCAAATACAGGGTGTTAAAATTAAAAAAAATTAAAGGTGTTTTTATTTATTTTTTGAATAGTGCCAGCTACTTAATAAAAATTTTGTGCACACTAATGAATAGTCATCAGAGAGTACATTTAACAAGTATTAAATTATTTTTAACTCAACCATGGGCGTAGATGTGGGTAGTTCATAGGATTTTCACACAAAAAGTGTCTCTTGCAGGTAATTTTTGATAGGATGAACCGTTTGTGAGAAAATTGCTCAGAAATTAACAAAAAATTAATATTACAAGATAGATCTTATGAAAATAAATTAATACTTGCAAAATGTACTCTCTGACTGTCTATTAGTGTGTGCAAAGTTTCATTTAACTAGCTGGCACTACTCAAAAAATAAATAAGTAATAAATCTTAATTTTTTTTCAAATTTCAACACCCTGTATCTGGAAAACAGAACCGTTGCAGACCCATACTTATATGAAAGTTTTGTCTTAAAATTTATCATAGATTAATTTCTTAAAGTTTGTGCATATTGATACTTAATTAACAGCCTGTATATTAGTATTGATAAGAAAAAAAATTCTACAGTACCTATACCGTTATGTCAAAGACACACTGTATATTATAATTACAAGTCTATGTATGTACCACAAAAGCGCATTATGTAGTATTACGTATGTGAACAACGTTTCGATAGGCACACAATACATAACATTATGTAAAACTACCGAAGCGAGATGATTGTGTCGATTGAACCATTATATTTATCAATAACATCAATACTACATACAGGTCGTACCAACTGGCTACTTACACTGTTACACATATAACGGAAACCGCGACAGATACAATACTGTTTAAAAAGTTGCTTTTTATGAGCCCCAAAAAAATGTGATCTTAAATTTTGATTAATATTCATATTAAAATAGCTTCTGTTTGGATTATTAAAAATAATATTTTTTATGAAATTTTTAACTACACATGAAACTCTAGAAGAGAGACAGAACCTTTGGTGTATATTACAAAATAACTAGCTTAGGTACAAAACACCAAACCACTTAGTGGTTTAGTGTTTTATGGTTATTTGTTAAAACACTAAATATTAAAGAAATAACCACAAAAACCCTGGTTTTCTTGGGTAGCGGTACCGTAATATAGCGGCCGTAATATGACAGTGAATGACGCCACAAAAAAGATGTAAAGGGATGTGGTTTTCTCGATAGATGCGACACCACCGTCACTGAAAAAAATTTTTAACAAACAACTTTGGTACAATATCAACGCACCAAAAAATAGAAAATAAATTTCTTTCTCTTATATATTATGTATTATAATTAATTCTAAACAACAAGAGACACGTTTTCCCACCATCAACACCGTTACTTCCACCATAATGTTTTTTTTTATTTGAGCAAAAACATCAGAATACTGTATGCAAAGTTTCATGTCGAACTCTAATGGGCATTTGGAAGAGGGTGAAAATTGAGTAGCAAGATTTTTAACCGACTTCAAAAAAACAGAGGTTATCAATTCGAAACGTATTAATATTTTTTTTGTTTATTCAACCATAACTTTTCGAGAGTCGAGGGGTTGACCGATTTGAAAAATGTCAACGCCGTTGGGTTCAGAATGTTTACGAAATGCTCCTATATAATCTTTATTTAAATCGGTTAAGTAGTTTCTTTTTTTCTAGTAATCAAATTATTTTTTTTATTATGTTAC
This sequence comes from Mongoloraphidia duomilia, assembly GCA_039654895.1. Classification (NCBI taxonomy): domain Eukaryota; kingdom Metazoa; phylum Arthropoda; class Insecta; order Raphidioptera; family Raphidiidae; genus Mongoloraphidia; species Mongoloraphidia duomilia. Next base: position 32,733,237 of record CM077521.1, on the reverse strand, counting down.
CTCATATCTCCTGCATTTGTGAACCTATTTTTCTATGATACATTTTTAGAGTGTTGGGTCTCCAAGTCACTATAATATGAATATTATGAAGTATTAGAAATAATCAATGGAACATACCTTCAGGGTGATTTCACATAAATTTTACTTACATCGCCGACCTCAAAATTTTATTATTTTGCTCTTGTTAGTGGCTTTTTTGAAGGAGATTCGTTTTTTATAAAACGTTTTTTAGTAAGATATAATATGCAACATTATAGAAGAAACGACTGTACTAATAGACACCGAAATAAATATATAATTTAAAATCATTTGTATCGTCGCTTTGTTATTATAATTATACATATTATGTAGTCAGTGTCAATAAGACGCGCGTACAGCTATTTTATATGCAGTGACGTCACATATGTACACAAGTGACCATAGGCAATGATACAAATGTGTAAAAAAATGATAAATAAACATTTAGGTGGGCAAATTTTAAACGAAAAGCTTTGCAAATTTCTGTTCTAAAAATAACAGAATACTTAAATTTTTGACTTGACAGTACAACAATTTTGCGATACTTAAATTTTACAAATTATCACATTCCAGGAATTATTAAAATTTAGAAACATGTATAGGTATCCCCATTTTTTAAATGTAAATAGGTTCCACATCAATCTTTATAAATTTACATGCATTTTGAAGACAATTATTTACAATTTGAAATTCTGCAAGGCTATTTTACAAAAAAAAATTCACCCCATATATTTTGAATCCTTCAGGGGTGTATTTTTTTGATACTGAGTTACTGAAACACATTTATTTGCAAATTTTCGTGTGAAAAAACAAAGGCGAGGACAGCTTTAGTTCTAAAGAAAGACACGTAAATCTTAGGTAAAAAGTTTCACTAAAAAACCCAAAAAATGAATGTACAATTTAAATATATTTATACAGAGTGGGCCAATGAAAACAGTCCGCGCAAGTTTTGGCCACTTAACATCAGTTTTGCGAAAAAAACTCGCACACGTCAATTTTAGAATCAAGGAGGACATCTAAATCGATTAGTATTATTTACGTAACTTCAAACCTGAGAGCAGGGTGAATTGCACCCCAAAAATTTTAAATAGAAAGGGGTGCCAAACGATTCGCAGTTCGAAAGGCCTCTCAATTCTTTTTACAAAAGAATTTTTGTTTTTCTAATCCGCTCATTAATTGCGGAGAAAATGACATTTTAATTTGTATCAAGTATAGGTACTATAGTCAAACAATAGCAACATAGCAAACAAAAGCACGTCATCTGTCAAGTAAAAATACAGACAAGAACTCAAGAATCATTTTATTAAGTGCTCAAAATGACCACCTCCAGCTTCCATATAATAATAAAGATTATCCTCAAAGCGTCGTCGTACGTTCTCCAACATTGCTGGAGTATAATCTGACTAAGATACTTGATACAAATTAAAATGTCATTTTCTCCGCAATTAATGATCGGATTTGAAAAACAAAAAGACTGTTGTAAAAAGAATTGAGAGGCTTTTCGAACTGCGAATCGTTTGACGCCCCTTTCTATTTAAAATTTTTGGGGTGCAATTCACCCTGCTCTCAGGGTTGAAGTTACGTAAATAATACTAATCGATTTAGATTTCTCCCTTGATTCTAAAATTGACGTGTGCGAGCTTTTTTCGCAAAACTGATGTTAAGTGGCCAAAACTTGCGCGGACTGTTTTCATTGGCACACTCGGTATATATTTTATATTAAGTTAAAAAAAAACATCGGTATGGAGAATATGACTTCCATACTCGAAAATCATTTTTCAAAAGAATGACAAATCTGTGAAGTTTGCCCGAAACTTCATACACCTTGTTATAGGTACAAAATTTGCGTAAAATTGTGTATATATTCCCAAAACCATTGATCTGATTGGCACCAAACATCAATAGGTTTGAAGCCCGTATTGACACAAACATTTTAAAAAAATCATTCAAATCGGTGCAGGGCTTATAGTCCAAGCTTTGACTGTACATAAGTCTATCGGAAAACAAAACTAAAATTTTATTATTGAATCTAACAGATAATAATATGATGAAGAGCATCAAATCGGTGGAGACTAATTATCATTTCTTGTTCTCAGTATCTCGAATACGGCTCAACACTACTTGATGAAATTTATACAGATTATAGAAAAGTATCAATTAATTATTTAGAATTGTAATCGTCTGCCCTGCAATTTTTTTTACATACCTGGCATATCTCTCCAAATGGATAATAAATATTAAGAATTTGCGATTAAATTCAAAGTGGTTGACCTCTATAATAGTCGTTAGCTGAAATTAATTCTAAGCGGGATGAACTCGCAACAAATATGGCCGCTGCTGAATGTCAGAGCCTTAGACTATAAATACAGAAATGGACAACTAGAATCAAGTACTCCAGCACTTAACGTTTTCCATACATGTCACTTTCACTTAGTCCAATGTATTTCCATATATCGATATAATTTATTGCATAATATAATCTGCCATGTTTTGTTAATTCTGTCAAAACACGGAGCCAGAGTGAAGCTAGCGTTGCTAGTCCACAGTTGTATCGTCAAAGGTCAGAGCAGGTGGAAAACTCCATTAACTTAACAAAAATACAAGTTCATCCCGCTTAGAATATTGCCCATGCTGCCACCTATAGTTCGATTTAATTACCAATAGTCAAGCGTGTAGCGATGTTATGGCATTTTCATGGCTTCTGACAAAAATATCGTTTGAAAAAAATAAGTTCAATACACATTAAAGTTTATTAAGGAACAAACATAATATTTAAAATACAGAAAAATACATCTAGGTAACTCGATTTACAAAATTTGTACTTTATACAATTTATAGTACATTTTTTCTTAAATATAAAACGCGTTTACAAAAATATTTTATTGTCATTTTGAAATAAATAATCACTAGAACCTGTCCAAGAATTTTGGAACTTGGCTTACTGTCTATTACACACATGATATACAGCCAGATCGATCGCCTACGGACAGTACACTGAAATAGGTAGAGAAAATAATTCTGAACAGAAAAGTTCTTCGACATTTTTTGATCCGATGTACGATACCGTTAATATTAATTATAAAGAGATATTAACTAATTAATTATTACTTGGGAAGGCGAGGTTTATTAATATTCAGCAAAAAATTCTGAGCAGAAAAGTCCTTAGCCATTTTTTGATTCGATGTACCGTTAATGAGATATTAATTATTAATTAATTTATATTATCACCAATATGTGAGACGGAGGCGTGGTTTATTAATATTCTTATGTATTAATTCCGCTCAAATTGTTGGTAATAATCTCAATAACGGTACATCCGATCAAAAAATGTTTTAGGACTTTTCTGCTCAGAATTTTTTTCTCTATTTCACTGTACTGTTCGTAGGCGATCGTTCCAAGACACCATGTATCCCAATACTACAATAATGTTCACTTACAATACGTAAACTTGAAAGCGAACTTTCATATTATATAACGTGAAATTAATTCTGTAGTTCAGTGGCAAATCGAAATAATTATAAAATATAAATTTAAATTTTGTGTCTTTGCTCTCTGGTCAACTGGTGAATGGTAATATTAATAAAAATTAAAAATTTTACTAACACTTTTAAGTATCTGTTTTCACAATTTATATAAAATACCATTGATAAAGTTATTTTTCACAACGCCGCTATTGAAAATTCGATTTTCGGTACCTGTTTAGCGGGTTGAAACTGAGCGTTTTCATCCCTAGAGATGAAAATTCTCAGGTCGGTTCTCTCTGTTTTTTAACGTTGTTAAGAGGGAGACAGCGCGATTGGATACGCATATAATTTTCGAAAACTTCAAATTAAGAAGGAGATAGAGCGATATTGAATCCGCATATAATATTCATAAACGTCAAAATGACAGACATAACCCCACATAAATCTGACAGATCTAATATGTTTGCGACTTTTTTACACGGCCAAATTGTAGGTACTTCAAATCGAATTGTCAATAGAGTTTTGAAAAATAATATGCAATTACTCGGTATGAAACTTGGCGTTTGCAACACGTGTGGTCGCATGCCCTTGTACCTCGGGCAGCAAACTTCACACTGGTTGCAAACGCCAAGTTTCTTACCTTGTAATGCAATATTCAGTAGCAAATCACGCACACACTGCACAAGAAAGTGTTTAAGGCCTCAGTAGCCAGTTTCACATGAGCCTCAAAAAATATTTAACGTTTAGTTAGTTGATAAAAAAGAAACAGTAAGTATTAATTAGGCTTCCCTCGGGGGCCGTCAAAAATTTACCATAAACATTATAATATAACAAAAAAAATAACATAAATATCAGGCAATAAGCGAATTAATCTTCATCAACATTTTCCATTTTGATATTTAAAATTTCAAAATTATTTTCTTGTACTTTATTCAAAGGCAAAGTTTTATTTAAAGCATTTATATTTGGTTTTATATCAGATTTTAAATCAGCATCAAGTTCTGTTGAGGTGATTACTAAATCATTCACATTTGGTTTCGTTTCAGATATGTCCATGGTGTGTTCATTAAGTTCGGATGTAATACACTTTTCTTCTTGAACTGCACTGTTCTGTACAGGGGTGTTCAATTCCTTCGAATCCGAATTTACTACCGGCCGATAACTCAACATATAGTAATTTCCATTTCTAAACACTGTTTGCGGACATGTTTTATTAAACGGTACCAAAACACCATTACCAAAACGCGAATTTGCGCTGATCATGTTCGTAGCTAATTGATTTTGGAGAATATTTGGAGCAAGAGGTTGACTTAATGAAGTTATAAAGAAGGTATTTGTCTGCGGATTGGTTGAGGTAGTTTGGCCTGCTATGTATGGTGAATTTTTAATACTTTCTGGTTGAAAAGCAGCTGTATTTTGATTTACCACCGATTTCAAATATAATTGATTTACCGATTCTGAATATGCTGGAACTCTCATATTTTTAAGACCGCTTAATAAACCATTTGTTTGTACAACCTGTGTGTCCTTCAGAGCTGCTTGGCTATTTGATTTATTACTCCCAGTAAATCTCAAAGCATCATTAAGAGTTTTAACTGAATTATTAGTAGAGATATATTTTGTTTCAGAAGCCTTTACACGTTTATTTTTGAAAGAAATGCATTCTGAAGTGACCAGTTTAGATTCAATTCTACTACTTTTTGACGCCTGATTACTTTTTGTAGCAGTAACTGGTAATAATTCGGACGTAAAAGTCATCTTGTATCGGGGATTAGAACTTTGTAAAGTTTCTCCTTCAGATACTAATTTGGTTGATAGTTCCGAGATTAATTCATTTGTTGGCTGATTAGTTTTAAAATTGATTATTGCTTTCCTAGATCGTTTTTTAGACGCAGTAGGGACACTACTAACTGATTTACGTATATTTGAAAAACTAATATTAGTAACTATGGAACTATTGTCTGAAGATTCGAAATTAACAGAATCATTTTTTTGAAATAAAGAGTTTTCGTTTTCAACCCTCAAATTTTTATTATTTGGATCCCTTTGATTTTGTAATTTAATCTCAGTTGTTACTGGAATAGGTTTTGCAGCAGGAGGATCGAAAAATACTGATTCAGCTTCAACGTCATCTTCAGATGAATCGTCAAGTTTATACTCATCACGGATTGTAAGATCTTCAATTGTTTGATCCAGTTTCCATAATTTTGTTTCTTCGTTATTAATTACGTTTTCAACATAATATTTCCATTTATCAGGTGTTACTAGATCAACTGCACTTTTCATTAAATCCGTAATTGGGATTTTGCTATCGTATGTCTCGATAAATGATTTCACTTCTTGCCAAACACTTTCAAACGGATTAATACAGTTAAGAAACTCAGGAATTCTCAGTATAACGATTCCTTTTAATTTAGCAAGGTCATCAATAACATATTTATCAAATTCTTCTTTAACAGATTCAAGTTTCTGAAGCATTTCAATTTTCAAACTGTCATCATCAATAGCAATACCTATTACTGTTAAAAATTCTTTGATTTCTTCTTTGGTATTAGCAGCTGTCGGCATATCGACTTTTTTCCTACAATGGCAAGAAGCATTATCAAGAACAATAACAGAACCAGGATTTAGATTTACATAAATATTTTTGAACCAATTTTCAAAAACCTCTTCAGTCATTGCATATTCACAATCTTTAAAACGTTTCTCACCTTTTTTTATAGGTCTTTTATCAGTTAATCTTGTTATCGCTAAACCGCCTGGAAGGAAACCGTTTTCATTTCCAATATGCACTATAGCAAAATGTGCTTTCTGCTCCGCAAAGTTTCGAGTGGACACTGTTCTTGAGACAACAGTTTCATCTATATAATAAATCGATCGTTTTGCGGCTCGATAACGACGTATGTCTCGTAAAAATTTACGGCGGGACAAGATAACTTCATCGTTTTCTATAACAGAAGCATTGCATCCCTCATAAAATTCAAATTTGAAGCCTAAATCTTTAATCAATCGATAAAATGTACTCCGTTTGAAATTTGGAAGTTTAGGATGTTTATTAACTTCCTCGAATATTTTTGTAAATTTAGGAATTTCATGTTTGTCATACAAATCATAAACAATGTTTCTCATAATAATTTTTTCGCTATCATTAAGATTCCTCTTCACCAAGTACCTATTTCTTTTTCGCGAAGGTGCGATGATCTTTCCACTTTTTTTGTACAATCTGATAATATTATAAACGCTGGCTCTCGATATGTCGAGTCTAAAAGCTACCTGAGTTATGATATCTTCAATTATTGTATTTGGTTGAGATTTTATAAGCGATTTATACAACCTGACAACGGCTTGCCGCTGATCCAATCCGATCACTTTGCGTTTGGTTGTTACTACCGGTGGAGCTTCCATTTTTTTTTTATATGAACAAAACTTCACTAACAAATATCTTATTTGTTTATTCACTATTGCACCGCGTCAACTTTTAATATTAAACATTACGTTTAAATTCTCTTATAAAGTGCATTTCAACTAAGTAAATTAATTATTAAAGGGTTGGAATTACAACGATTACTACAATCTGTTTATATATTTTTTAAGCTTGACAATATAAATGTGAGTTTTCAGGTTATGTAACTTCTATCAACACATAGAAACGTAAATAAATGCTCTTTATCTACTGTCTTTAAATTAAAACGTTAAATCAACAGAAAGTGCGTTCTGTAACTAATATTACTTTGTTTTATTTCTAAGTTACTCTATCACTTAGTATATTATTGTGCTGCACCTATCAATTAGTACTGCACTTTTACCACTTGTAAATAAATTGAAGTAAATGCAGAGTAATATATTTTAGTTAGCTGATATTGTTTTATTCTACGCAGTTGGCACAAATGTACACTATACTGTACTGTGACCAGCACTACACTAGAAACAGCATGGCCTTCGCAGTGCACGAAAGCGAAGGTCGAGGGGTTCCGCAGGCATCGATCCAACCGGTATTCAGTCACGTGATATCTAACTACGCTCTTACAAGAAACGAAATCTATTCAAGTTCGCATTAACTTCACTATTATGTCACACTTTAGATCTTGTCACACTTTAGATCTTCGCTAAACGGACATCAGTATGTTATTATTTTAATGTTAATTGCGTAACTAATAAACAATCGACTAATAATATCTGCAACAAAAGTTACATAATTGCAATATTTTAAAAATAAAAAAATAACATCGATTATTTAAATACGATACAATGCCAACAATATCAAGAAACGAAACAACAATGAAACTTCACATTAAAACTGCTCTATAAATGGACATCTATTACACAACAATAGTTTTCGAGGTGTCCACAGAAGTTTGGTACAGCCTCTATAGATAGTGAGTATATGTTGCAGTCAAAACTCTTAACCAGTCAAAAGTACTATTGACTAGCAAAATCAGTCAAAAGTACTTTTGACTGAACAGGTTGGTCAAAAGTGGTTTTGACTGAAAATTATTGGTTATTAGTACTTTTGACTGCAAATTTGCTGTTAAAAGTACTTTTGACTGACGCTCTTCGTCAAAAGTAGTTTTAACTGCAATAAAGCATCAGTCAAAAGCACTATTAACTCGTTAGATGTGAATAAAAAAGATATTTATTAAATGTGAAATCGTTTATTACGAAAAATTTGGCATTACAATACATACAAAGAAAACATACACTTAAAAATTGTCATTAAAATAGGTAATCAGAAAATTCACAGGTTATAAAAACACAGTACCTATATTACATTAATCGCTTTTCTTAAATAATTTTTAACTTTAATTGATCAATCTACAATGACGAATTATTTATTCATGCACATTGATAAATATATATTAATCATTTCTTTTGTAACATTAGCGTACTTTTTTGCCGTTTCATTCTTAAGTCTATCGCGACCACCATGCCCTATAGAAATATGAGCAGCATCACTAATGTCGTAGATTTCCTCAGCCGGCAAAAAATATTTGACAGGTTCTGTGTTTGTAACTAATTTTTTTTTACCACAAACTTCAATGATGTTAAAGCGTTTTAGTCTACTGTACTGTAATGGTGTTTTCTTTTCATCAAATTTCGCGTCTTCCACATCCATTGCAAACTTTTCAAATTTTTCTTTTGTCATCACATTGAAATGACTATCTTTCATATCTTCTAGTGCTGAAATTCTTTGCAAAAAGCGTTCTTTCTTTTCGTAGTCACTCATTTTTGTTCTAATATCAGCACGTTCTCCACTAATAATGAGTAATATAAAAGTTTATATGTGCGTTTGTCGTTATTTTTAACGACCACCTTAACTTTTTAAGAGTTTTGACTGATACAACCAGTCAAAACCACTTTTGACGGAATCACTTGGTCAAAAGTACTTTTAACCAGCTCCATTGGGCAAAAGTACTTTTAACTGTTATTTTAGTCAAAAGTATTATTGACTAAAGCATACTGTCAAAAGTACTTTTGACTGATTTTGCTAGTCAATAGTACTTTTGACTGGTTAAGAGTTTTGACTGCAACATATATACGTTTATGTACGAAAATTCTTCATAAAAAAATATAAGTAATGTAAATAACTCACCGTCATAAAATTGCGATGTTTTAAGTTGATTAATTATATAAAAAGTCTTTACTAATTATGTAATTATATTTCCAGTTAACAATAATTTCTTGAAATAAAATAAAGGAGTATAGTTTTGTCAAGCGAATAAGTATTTTCTACCTATTCCTATTATTATAAAACTTAATGCATTTTATTTGGCGACGAGGATTAAACTCCTTTTGTGGTATTTATCACAATTTTCATCCTGGCGTTAAGAAGATTTTTTTTCTCCGAATAACCATTTTCGTTTAAAGATATATCAATCTTAGGCAAAATTCAAGAATTTAAATTAGGAACGGAACTGGAGTATTTATTAATTAATTGGAGGATTTATTCCGAGCGGCTTGAGCGATATTTTATTGCAAACGATATTATGGTGGATAAAAAAGTCCCGGTTTTATTAACGGTACTAGGAACCGAGGGATATGAGTTATTACATAATCTGTGCTCACCGGTTAAACCTTCTGAAAAAAGTTATGATGAGTTGACAAAAATATTAACCCATCTGCATCTATCCCTGAAACCATCCGTAATTGCGGAGAGATATAAATTACGCCAGAGAAGACAGGAGAAAGGAGAAACCGTCGTGCAATACATTGCAGCTTTAAAGAAGTTAGCGTCAACGTGCGATTACAACGTTAACCTGGAGGAACAGCTTAGGGATCACCTTATCTGGGGAATCGCAACCAGGCAGCGTCTCTTTGTGGAACGTGCTTTGACCTACCAGCAGGCAGTGGCGATTTCGTTGGAAGCATCGATGAAGAATGCAACCATAATGGAGTCCAATGGTTCAACGCAGTCAGTTGAAGCCGTACACCGTGTGGCAACCGACAGGAAGTCTGCGGCTGGCGAAATCATCAAACGAAGAATTGTAAGTACAAGGATAAGATTTGCAATAATTGTCATAAAAAAGGACACTTAGCTAACGTGTGTAAAAGTAAAAATAGTTCTAATGCAAAAGATAGTATAACAGAGGTCGCAGATGAAACAACTGAAATTTATGATGACATTGATAATTTATAAAATAAAATCTGATCACTATAGTGTGAGAAAGAAAATTCAATGGTAATTTAATGTAAATTCAATAGTAATTTAATGTTTTTCAATTTATTTTTAATAATAAATAAAGAAAAAATAAAATATTTTATATTACTCCAAGCCGCTTGCAAAAACCTGGGACCTTATACTGAGATACTCGGTAGCAATTGCATTTATCCACAGGATCACGGCGCTCGCTGTGATTCATTGCTTAGCATGCTTATACATACTATGTAGTAGGTACTTATACTATACAATTCGATGAAGAACACAATAAATAAAGCTATTGAAAAGGACATTACGTTTTAACAATTGGTTTCCGCAAGGCTACAAAAAGCGCGTGATTTTCAAGAACCTGTAGCGCGCTTACCATTCGTACAACAGAAAATTTGTAGGAATGAAAATTGTAGGAAATGTAATCATATTTAAATCATTACATAATGAAAGAATCGCTTAAGTCGACCGTTTCTGAGATATTTTGAAACTGGCTTCCGAAAGGCTTGCAAAATTATATTCAAGAGGGGGTGGTGGGGGAAACACAAGGGAGATAACCGGGGATTTTTGTAAAAATACATGTCTAAAAGTGTTACTACCATCTGTGAAAAATCCAGCTCTTTATTAACCGGGCTATATATTATAGCGTATTGTAATTTGTAACATTACAAATATTTATAACAATTAATGGTGGCTACTGGCTCGGCGAACCCTGGCATTTTGCCAGTTCAGCCACTTTATAATTATGTCAGGCTTAAGCAATTTTTCTATTGAAAATAATGGTAAGTGAAACCGTTCCAACTTTCTCACATCAAAAAATTTTAAATAAAAAAAAAAGTTCTAAAATGGGTCAATTCAATGGCCGCAAAATCCATTTAAATTGAACATACCAATAATATATATTCCATTGAACATGTCTGTCATAAATGATTGCACTTGATTTTGCACTTAATGCCGTTAACTTCGCATTTATTATTCTGACGTCAATGGCCCTAATCACGAGCTCATTATTACTTTACTGTCAGGTCAAAGGTTCTGACTACCATTTTTTTTTTATTTGTATGTATGATAAATAGTTGCCGGTTGTACAATATACTCGTACATATGTATTATGATCGAATACACATACAGGATGTAACATAAAATAAGCGCCAAAATACTAAACGCGAGACAATATTAAACACCTTTATATCTTTCCAAGAATTTCGCCAACTAAAATATTGCGTTGTATTTAACGTTTTGCGAAAAAAATCGGAAGCAACAAGAACTAATTCTTTTGCGCAGTGAAGCAATTTTCTCCAAAAGGTTGCGACACCTGATTAGTAATTCCAGAACATGACATTTCTAGAGCCTGATGAATAAGGTTCATACAATAGCCTTCTACCGGAATGGGAATAAGTACTAATTCACAAAAGATCTTTTAGGTCGCAGTGAACGCGAGGCACTGCGATGTCTTAACGCCCCTAGTAAATTTAATCTAATCAAAGATTTCTCATATGTTTTCATGTATGACGAAGAGAAAATTGGATTTGTCTACAGGCATTAAAATAGGCATTTCGGCCCGGCCGTAAATTTTTTTTTGCATATAAATCTCGTTTTTGTTTCATGAAAGAAATTGAATCGAGGCCTTTTATAATATCTAAAATAAAACTAGAAATAATGAGACGATATCGAGATTCGAGAACGAGACGATATTGTCCTTTTTCTTTGTCAACGCAAGACCGACACGATATTTTTAAAACTCTTGTCGACACAACTCAATGAACATTTTGAAACAACCTTTATCAGTTATAAATTGAATACACAAATTGATAATTGTTTTGAACTTTGATTGCATATTAAATATAGAACGGTTTTTTATTGTACACTAGCGCCCCGGCTTTGCACGGGGGCAATTTTGAATTTATTTTATTAAAGGTTAATTGTTATTACTTTAAAAATTGTTGTTTAACGCTGATTATTTACCTACTGCAAACTGGAAAATTTCGTCAAAAAATCCAGAACGCCGACATACGAATTTCCAAGGATTATTGTTCCCTGTGGTCAATATAGGGCCACTAAACAAAAATTCAGCTTTACATAAATTATTTCAAGGTAAAAATCTTACATGCCTGATAGTCCGGTCACTTTAGACGTACATTTTTTTTAATCGCTTTATTTTGATGCTTGAAAGAAAATATTAAAAATCGACAACGAGATCACCACAGCGTTAGAAGTTATTTAAGGTCAAAGTTCACGGTTTTTTGCGAATTTCTCGGTTCCGTTCCATTTTTAGTAAAAAATCAATCTTGTAGAGAACAAAATTCTCTACAACTTTTAAACGACGGGTTGCCAATTGCAATGCTAACGAAAGGCAGCAGCCAATGAACAATGTAGCTGTCACAATTTAACAGTATCTGCAGCGAGCGAGCGAAGCGAGTGAATAATGTATTAATAAATCATAAATTCGAGCAAACGAGCGAAGCGAGTGAGTAATGCATTAATAAATCATGAATTCATAGCACTCGGGCGAATCCGTACTGGGTTGCTAGTTTAACATAAACGTTGACGAATTAATTTTACTTTTATTTATTTATTGTAAATTATAGACGCGACAACTTAGGTCATTAGCGTCCTTAATTTTACTTTGCTTGTCATAAAATGCGTGCAGCGTAGGAACATATTACCATAGATCATGGCCGACAGTGTTGTCTCTTGTCATTGCAACTAAAAATGGAGGATCTAATCACTTTTGTAAACCTCCTCCACAAAATAAATTGACGTCAATGTAAAATATAGATATCTAAATAATAGTAATTTATGTAACTAGTAGCTTAAGTGACGGATTATAAGACAGTCGAGATTTTGCAACATAACCTTAAGAGAGTATGGTAAAGTCGTGACTGTCAGATTCGTCACTTTAGACACGCGTTACATACAATATTTTTTGCAACAACTGCTTCAAACCTTCAATTTTAAGCAAATAAAACAACATTTGGATAAATATTTTATTAGTGACATTATAGCAAAGTAATCTATAAAGTACTTTATCACACACGTGTGTTATAAAGTAAAACAAAATTTTATAGAACGGAGTGCTATTAAAATTTACTTTACATACTACCGAGTACCGTTCGAACGCATCAGAAGCTTCCATAAAGAATCACTTTTCAAACGGTCACAGCCATCTAAAATTGTACTTTTGATGCAAGTGTTGCAAAAAAATTAAAATCGCAACTTAAAAATTGTAATAAGTTTTTATCGAAATTTCGACTCAAATAATACTTATATAGAATAAATTATAGTTTACCTATAAACCGAACCACTTTCAGATTTTTTCTATATGTTTATAATTAGTTTGATAAATTGATTGTTCTGGGTTATAACCTATAACTGAAAAACTATTAGACTCATTTTGATCGGTGCTTTAATGGTTGTCATAAATCAAGGGAATAGGATATTATATCATCATCAAACGGGCTTGCAGAGCAACAGTAAAAAAATTAATGATGACGCAAGTACCTATAAGGGCTACTTATTCTTATATTAGCAAAAATCTGAGATAAACCCTCTTCCCTTGTCATCGAAGATTGGTTTATGAATGGAAACTTCTTGTATCTGTATTTATTTGTTTAGGACTTAGTTATTCGTTTGTTGTTCTTTTGCGTAAATAAAGACAAATATTACATGATATCGTTCCATAGAAATTAAGAAGAGATATCATAAAATATAAATGGCAATTTTATTTAAATCATTTTTGTTGCCATATCTAAACTGAGATTTATTATGCTCAACAAATCTTTTTTTAATCGTGTATACTTATACTTGACTGTCAAGTGATATAATTTTCTCAATTATATAGTTTGGATAACCACAATAAATTACCAACCTCAATACACAGCCCTAATCTAAACCAATAGTTTGACCGAATGAATACACAGGCAGATAAACAGTTCTCAAGGTCGATCCAAAACAAAAATAGAATCGTCTCTTGATCGTTAATATAATATTGTATATCAAACAGCTGAGTGGGATTCGGTTCATTTAAGATCCACTCAAATTCTATTGTTAATATTTAAAACAACACGTACAATCAATCAATTTTGGCACATGTTTATTAACGCCGTTCTAAACTCTAAAGTAAAAAAAAATTATTTCAAAACATTTAAATCAAAAAGCATGTATTCCAAGAGTGCGGAAAAGGCTACTTAAAACACCCACAACTCCTACTTTCAATTCTCAAATAGTCCTTTGAAATGTAACGTTTTTTTAGGCTACAAGTTTGCATTTTGGGTAAGGCAAGGTTTTTTTTCGTTTCGTAGGGAGGCCGGTGTAAGTTTAAAATTGATTTTTCGGCGTCGGCGGTCACCCCATTTGGCTGCCATCTTGAAAAAGAAGTGTTAACAGGTTTTGAACTATATATCTCCGTAACGGTACATCTTACAGAAAAACTTGTAGAGAGGTTTTTTGTTTAGAATCAAAAATTCTCTATAACTTTACTAGAGATACTTTTTGGAGTCAATTGAATAGTTAATAAATAACTTTAAAAAAAACAATGGTTTTATTTTGAAACAAAAATGCACTAAAAAGTTGAAAATAATTTTTTTTAGTGATTATAAGTTGATCAGAATAGTTTTCACCATATTTTGTTAAAAGAAAACCATTGGGCGCTCATAAAATATTAGGTACTGATGCTGTTATGATGTTTTAACGCCCAATGGTTTTCTTTTAACAAATGTTGAAAACTATTCTGATCAAAAAACAAAATAAAATATAGTTACTTCTTACCACAACATTTCATTCATGTATAGTGTTCGCTGAAGATGAAAGCTTAGCTTTCGAAATGTACATCCATCAATAAAACTGTTGTGGTAAGAAGTAACTATATTTTATTTTGTTTTTATTCCAACCACATTGCTCATATATATTTTTATTCTGATCAACTTGTAATCACTAAAAAAAAATTATTTTCTACTTTTTAGTTGTAGAGAATTCGATTCTAAACAAAAAACCTCTCTGCAAATTTTATACCGTTACGGAGATATAAAGCAAAACCTGTTAGCACCCCTTTTTCAAAATGGCAGCCAAATGGGGTGGCCGCCGACCCCGAAAACTTAATTTTAAACTTACACCGGCTCCCCTACGCAACGAAAAAAATCCTGTCCTACCCAAAATGCAAACTAGTATGGGAGCTCTATGCAACCTTGCACTTTTTCCTGCTGGGATGAAATTTGGCACGATTCAAGTACATACCTATAGGTCAAATTTAAGAAGTTGTGCCCCCCCAGCCGGACGGGCAGGAGCCGGTTGCCTACTGTTCAGGGGCAAATATTTGCATTTTTTCAAATAACAGTCGATATCTCTGAAAGAATTCGTCCGAGAACAAAAATGAGGATACGTTGAACTCGGCAGACACAGGGCAACATTTCTGGACCAGAATTTTTTTTATCCCCTCGTCTTGACTCAGGGGGCGTCCGTAGGTCGGTATATTCAGAGAAATAACCACTGAAGATAGAAACGTGCAATTTGGACAAGAGGTTCCTTTTGTGACAAAAATAGCCACTAAGAAGGGATTTTTCGAAATTTAACCTCTGAGTGGGTCAAAAGGGGGTGTAGAGTTATTTGGCAAAATGTTCATATCTCACGTATCGTTAAGATGATATAGGTATTGAATTCAACATACTAACTCTTCTTTAAAAATAAGCAAACCCGTGTGCGAGCATTTAAATTCAACCCCTATAAGAGGTCAAAAAGGGGTGTATTGCACAGTTTAGACCACTGAAGATAGAAACGTGAAATTTGGAAGTTATGCTCCTTACAGGGTGTAGAGGCGTTCTAAAAAAGGATTTTTCGGAAATCAATCCTTAGGGGATGAAATTAAACATTTTCGCCCCATTTCATCCCCTACTAAACCTAATTTAACATTTCAATAGACTAAAATGAAAATTAATATAACAATAATCGTATTTTCATATGGCCAAATAAACAAGAAATAGTCATGTAACAACATCTACATAATATTATAATCTCAATTATTAAAAATTAAGATATTCATCTATTGAATAAAAATCATTGCTGCCAATGAAAAATGCTTTAATGGAATTTTAATTTTTGATCTCAGAACTTCAAAAATGACATTATTGAAAAGATTAATCCCAGAGCAAACCGAACATTTACTGCACAAAGATAGTCATTGTTGAGAAATTGTAGTGTGACTGTCCTTTGTCCAAAGTTTCGTGAAAAATTAAGAAAGCCACATTTCCATACAATTGCTACTTTATTATGGTTCCGTACAATGGATTATAGATACTTCAGTACCCAAAAAAAGTATAGCCTCATTGTTCTCACTAGTATGTCTGTCACAAATGCTATTTTTTTGTAATAGGGGGCTCTCGAACTTACATCGAAAAAGGGGTAATTTTTTTTAAATTGCCATGCGGGAAGGGACACCTATGATTTATGAATAAGTCTTATATAAAGTAGATAAAAAAAAAATATTTTTAGTCCCAAAAGCGAGTGAGAGCCGCAACGTGACTAATTTTAGTAAAATATTGTATCCTCCGGTCACATTTGGAAACCATTTGACCTATAAAAATGAAATTTCTATACGTGTACCAAAACCATTTTTTTTTCAAGAAACCAATCTGTTTAGAATTTGGATGGAAAATAAAGATAAAATTTGAAAAAAAATCAAGAACTACGAAGACAATAATTTTAAATTGTGACGTACTTAACGGGTTCTTATATATTTAACCATTAGCAGTGATTTTTTGGCATGTCCAGTTAGCCTGTATTTGTATACCTAAATATTTTAATTTGAATGATTTTGGGCATTTGTGGTGAGTTTTTTTTTTTCGAAAATAGGACAATCAGATCTTTAACATCAATGGACAAGGGTTTCCGATGCTGTTGTTTATATGGCACTGCCATGGCTTCTCTATTTTAAAGTACCAATTGGATTTACAGTTAATAGAAAAAATCAATTTAATTAAGAAAAAAAACAATTCCAAAATTTATTAAAAATATTTTTATTATCTAATCTTGTATTTACGTTTTCTTAAATTTCTTTAATACGTACTTATACAAGTAATCGAATTTCCAATTTATCATTTTTTAATAAAAATATTAATTGGTAGGTACTAAACACAAAACTCTGGCGGTGTTGGTGGTCTTAAAAAAGCAATGGGCTGCAGTTGGTTGAATGGTTCGTCGAAAAATTTACCAAAAAACTATACAATATATAGCTAGCGGGTAATACTTAGTGCACGATTGAACTCATTTTTAACCGACCTCAAAAAAAAGAGGTTTCTCAATTCGACCGTATATATTTTTATGTGGTTATGTTTTATGTGTGTTCGCGGATAACTTCGTCGTTTATGAACCGATTTTGAAATTTTTTTTTTTATTTGAAAGGATATACTTTCAGAGTGGTCCCATAGAAATTTCATCAAAATCGGTTCAGTATTTCGGCTGATTTTAATAAAAGTAAGTAACGGCGTGTGATTCTTTAAGGTAAATGTTACTTTTTGACACTAAAAAGTAATAAAAAATAAAAAACTTTTTAACAAAAAAAAAACCTCCTTCAAAAAGCCACTAAAAAGAGGAAAATAATGAAATTTTGAGGTCTGTGCCAATTAAAATATGAAGTCGGTTAAAAAGTATAGTATAGTGATTAATATCTTCTTTTTTTTAACCAACTTCATATTTTAATTGGCACAGACCTCAAAATTTCATTATTTTCCTCTTTTTAGTGGCTTTTTGAAGGAGGTTTTTTTTTGTTAAAAAGTTTTTATTATTGTTGTTTTATACAGCGAAATTTTTTAATAAACGAATACCATTTAAAAAACAACTGACATTTATTTTCAAAATAGGCACCTACCTACGAAACTACAAAATTTAGAAAAAAAATTGTACACCGTTGTAATAGAAAAAATAACATTAAGTAGGTACCTATAGCAAATATATCTTCTACGCATACACCTTTTCCCCAAAAACGATAGGGCTCTTCCTTTTTACATGTCAAACATCCTACCAAAATTTGGTTTCGACCCGCTCAGTCGTTTGGCCTGTATCGTGCTCACAGACCAACAGACGAACAGACTTTTTCAAAAATATGTTTTTTTGAACTCCGGTGACATAGAAACGAAAAAGTATAGTGACATTGCGGAAAGTGAATTTTGACCGACATTAGTACCTGCCATTCCCCGCTTGTGGAGTTGAAATGGTAAAATCAATACAAAGCCTATTTCAGATATCCCTTTTTTAAATAATTTACAAAATAAGACCAATCTTGAATTAGGTAAGCCTAAACAATATAAATTAAAATACTTAATGAACAAAATAAAATAACGTACCCATATAAAATCCAATCTGAGATATAAGCGTACTTTTGAAACACATGTAAATTCATTGCATACTACTTAATTAAGAATATCTATAGTATAAAAGTCAAAATACCCACACTACTTTTATGTACACTATTATCAACAAACTTGCGAGGTTAATAAACAAACAATATTTAACAGAAATTATTTGCATTAAAGTTATGCAAAACAAGATACAGTTTTATAGCACCAAGACAGAGTTTCGGAAATGTCAGTAGTAGCGTTTAAATGCCCCATGGCAACATATTTTAGAACCGCCTCTGCACAGACGTCATGTCAGTTGTCAAAAAAAAACACTCTCACATAACCTCACTTAATTCTAAACTTAACCCGACACATTGTAGTGTACTTTAATGTTATTTCGGCAACTGTAAGGTATTTAATTCACTCATTTCAGTTAAAAATACAATTTTGATTTGATTTCATACGGCATTAACACAAAAGAATGCATGACTAGACCAACTTCCAACATGCTGAACTACTGCTACTAAATTCACAAGCAAAATAACAAGTGAGACGACACTCAGAATCATGCATTATTTAGAATGAATCGTTCAAAATGTCTTATTCTTTTAAAACATCAGTTTTTCAAATTACAGCAATTATGACGTAATAACGGTTGATTCTTTTTAGTGTTTACAAAATGATGAGAAAATTACGAAACTAAACATTAATAATGTAATATTAGGTACTGTCGTACTAAAAAAAGGCTAATGTTAATGTAATGCTCCAAAGATCAAAAATATTTTATAACATAAAACTTATATGGTCTGGTAGGTATATTAAACAAACATAGTACCTAATTAACTCTGAAAATCTAATTTTATATCCAGGTCACTTCAAAAATCAATATTTTTATATTATTTATTTTTCACTTTTAATTTCGAACATTTGATTTGCAGCCTGCAGGTGATAATGCATGGAAATAAAATTGCATAGAGTTTTTAATTAATGTAAAATTAACTAAAAAAATAAAATAAAACATATTTTCTTCAGACATTATTTTGCCATGCTTTCATTGTTAATATTTCGACTGAGATTTTGTGACTTTTGTCATACATTATATTATTATCAAGGCCCAGGAGTATAAATAGATATTACGACAGACTTGCCAAAAATTTTTATCATAAACTAATTAATATCTTTGTATATTAATTTATTTCTCTAGAAAGAAATACTTTTCTTTCAATTTCTCTGCACCCAAATCGAAAAGAAATTTACGTGAGTAATAGGTAATTTTAGGAACGCATACGTAGGTAGGGTATTCGTATTGGAATTTACAGAAATGCAGTGAAATAAAAAGGTGTACCGATATTAAATATTATATTATAAAAGCAGCGAGTATGCTAACAGAACACTATCCGAGTATGTTTTTGTCTGCATTTTAATCCGGCTTAGAACTTCAGAACAAATTATTTATTGAGGTGAATCGAATATTTGATAAAAAAGAGTTGATTCAGTAAAAAAGAGTCGCGTGTTGAAGACGTCACCATGTTGAAGAGCCCTTGTCGCCCCGCTGTATGCCGCAACGGCCCACCGCGCGCTACACGAGTGTCGCTCTGGTACAGTCGGAGCAACAAGTGGTTACCCGCGGTCAATATAATATTATCATAATATACAGTGTATGTACAAAATAAAGTAGATGCACAAGACTATTATTAGTTACTATCCATATTAAATCTCTGGCCAAGAGTCAAAAGCGCTTATGTCGAATTTTGGTAAAGTAAGATTATCTAATGACGATTGAATCGATTATCGTTCGATTTATTATTTAACGATCCAATTCTGTATTTTTTGCTGCATGAAAATATAGACAGCACTGCAGTCGGTCACATGCCAGACGTCCCACGACGGCTCACATTTTTTTTAAATCTTTATATTGCATTGAGTTAGAAACTTGAATTTTTTACAGGATTATGGGTTCGTATAATAGATATTGTAATTTGATGTTAATTTCAACTTGATACGTTCCTGAGAAAAAAGGTCTTGACAACAGACAGACAGACAACAAAGTGATCCTATAAGGGTTTCGTTTTTTTATTCTGAGGTAAGGAATCCTAAAAAGTGTAAAAAATTCGCTAATAATAATAT
This sequence comes from Mongoloraphidia duomilia, assembly GCA_039654895.1. Taxonomy (NCBI): domain Eukaryota; kingdom Metazoa; phylum Arthropoda; class Insecta; order Raphidioptera; family Raphidiidae; genus Mongoloraphidia; species Mongoloraphidia duomilia. Next base: position 32,712,658 of record CM077521.1, on the reverse strand, counting down.
AGGTATGATTGTAACATACAATTTTAAATGTACACTGCAGACTGTTTTATACAATAGGTACAAATTTTTATAGATGTACGACAATAACAACCTTGTACCTTGGCTATGCAAATAATTATTTAATTCTAATTCTTTCTATTTTTATCATAGCGAAAAATGGAAAACAGTCAATGACGAGCCGAATGATTCAATTAATCGTATTTTATCACAAACTGGACATAAGCCGATTTACCTTTCGGTCAGAGAAATATTTATTCAATTTACTCTAAGCATTTAAAACGTATCTGCGGCGACAGTTATCGAGTGTCTACAATTCATAATTATTCAGTCAAATTGTAGATTATAGACGAATTACAGCTGTGTTCAATTGCGAGGAAACTCGGAAGAAACGATCCAATTTGATAATACCATAGAATATCATATCTTCCCCCAGAGGGAACATTGGATTGTAGTTGTTCTCGCAATTGCATTCCAATGTTCTTTGGGATTTGGCATTCCCAGGAACCCGAGCTCGTACCAGTCGGTCTGTGTATGCCGACTGGCAGATTTTAATACACAAATGGATTATTAATTGTTGTTTTGAAGACGCTAATGACCTGAGTTGTCGACGCGTCTATAATCTACAATAATAATAATAATAGAATATCATAGATTACAGAACCAGGTGCGGACTGACTATATTTTTTCAGGGATGCTAACATTTGTAGGAGCTCGAGGAACAGACTTGAGTAATTTGTTATTTGTTGGAATTAGGAAATGGGGGGGGCTTCTCCAACCCCGGAGGCCCGCGATGGTCCAGCGCCCCTATAGCCAGTCCGAGCCTGTACAGAAATTTACTGTTGACTTTTTACTGTTAACTTTTTAAAGAACGCCTTTGTTTAATTAAAACTAAATCTAATAGCATGATTGAACATTAATCTACTAATCAAATTTTTTATTACCTGAAAAGGCTTGGATAATAATTAATAATAATAATAATAATAATTTATTGACCAAAAAAAACAAGATCAAAAGGGTTAAACGAGTTCAGCATAAAATGCTGGTTTTCAACTCACCCTCACACAAAAACAAATAAACAACCATTTGTGAACAGAATACAATAACATACAAAGATACACAAAAATAGAAATAAAAATATTGGTAACAGTGGCAACTCATAATTGTTTAATTTAAAAAATAATACTTAATAAGATAGTAGAAACATATGATATCAATTGTGGCTGTTTTGAATCCATTCTTTGAGCCTTACTTTAAAATTTCGAATACTTAAGGATTTGATTTCATGTGGTAATTTGTTATACCAATGAGCTGCCATGTAGGTAAAGCTCTTAGTAAATTTAGTAGTACGAAATCTAGGAATATCGAGGCGTTTACAGCATCTTAGATTATAATCATTAACATTTTTTGTAATCAATTTATTGAACAAATATTCAGGAATCTTTGTTACCAAAATTTTATGAACAATCAAAATAAAGTTTATAATCATCATTATGTCAATACTCATCATATTAGCTTTGCTTCTGTATTCCGAGATATGATCGAATTTACGAATCCCATAGGCGTATCGAAGGCACGAATTTTGTAGGATCCTAAGACGATCCTTATCGCTGGAGCGCAGGTGAGGTACATACACAGTATCACAGTAAGAAATCGACGATAATACTAGCGAATTAGTTAATATTGAAGCTTGATATTTGGGCTAAGGTCAGATCGAAATCTAAATATACTTTTCAAGCGCAAATTCTGTTTTAAAACTTTCAACTTATGGTAAGAACAGCACTAACGTTTGTTAATAGCTGTAACAAACAGATATAAACATAATATGGTGACATGATATAACCAATTTTCTGGGTTGCAAAACACATTGTCAGAAAATCTGGTTTGACAGTGACCTTAGCTTGTGACCACAGATATTAATTCTTCATAAGAAAAGCATTACAGAATTTTAAATCGATCCTGCTCAAGAATTAATTGATCGATTGAAACGATATTTTTTTAAACTGTGGTCTGTTTAGTACCTACACATGCATTCAATACACTTTTTTGTACAATTACCTCTTCGAAAAAACATGTTTATAGGCATTTTGATAAAAATTTAGCTTGAAAAATGATCGTTTTCATTTTGATCAGTCATTTATTCTACATAATAAAAAGTGTGGGAGTTTGGAAAGTATCTCGGACAAAGAATGAGTATAACAACAGTTTATTTAAGCAATGGAACTGATTTTATCTTTCTGTTCAAATGCTTCAAGTAACTTTTATCTTCTTACAAAATATTAGTATTTATTACGTAGCGCATTGCATCTCAGACACATGCAAACGCGAGGCTGATTTCAGTTTCCCGTTTTGATCGTATGACGTTTTATTTTTTGCTATCGTAGATTTATCATGCCATGTCAATGCACTTAGTAACTTATTTACAAAAAAACGATAACTATTAATTTAATTAACAATTTAATAAACGGTCAAAACAATTGATTATATTAATTCAAAAAATTCATACATAATCGAATACTTATTTTCAAGTTTTCGTTAAACGCTGTAGGTACCTACTTAAAAAGGTAGTTCGAATTAATTGGAACTGTCGTTATGCAAGTCATCCTTGCTACTACTGCGAATGCTTCTAAGAATTTTACACTGCTTCTGTAATTTTTGAAGCTGTCGTTTTTTAATTTCTTCAGGGTCTAAATCACTATAAACAACACCATCTCTGGCTAAACGTACTTCTAAAGCATCAACTGTGAAAGTCTTATAATCACCAAATGAAAATACTTGAACGGTGTCCAGAATTTTGTTGTTCTTAATCAAGACTATTAAAGGAATAATAGTAATATTTAGTTTAGTACTGAGAAATGGGCTTTTCTCAGCATTCATGGAAACAAACTTTGTTTCCATATGGCCTCGAGATAATTTTAATAAATAGTTATCCACCATTTTACAAAGTGCAATGCAAGGCATAAAAAAATGACAGACGACTCTTTCCGATTTTTTACAAACGTCAAAAAATTCTTGCTCGCTGGTTAAAAATTGATATTTTCCGTGACCTTGCAAAACCCACTGTTTATGTTGTTCAGCTTCCTCTTTCATCTTCTTAATACGCTCCTTACGCAAATTTTCAAAATCTGATGCATTGTTGAGACGTTCTATTTCAGCATCAACGAACTGACGCATTGCATGATGAACTTTTTGAACAGCCGTGTCAACCATTTCCTTTAAACTTTCCGCCATCGTTTTTTTTTTTTTAGGAGTAATGTAAAATGAAAAAATATTTTTTGGAGTAATGTAGAATGAAAAACTATTTGAACAACATTTTTTTTAGGAACTTTTGACAATTTACTTGTTAATTTTAAATTAAAACATTCATATTGTTTGTAAATAAATATTATGCTGCCTAGCTACAGGCAGTCTCTACTGGAGTCAAAGCATGGAGCAGCTGATCGATTTATTAATCCGATTTTGATGACATTTTTTAAAAAAATTTATTTGAAATCAGAAACATTCCAGTCCACGGACCCAAAATTTTCATTTTAGAATAAATTATTACAAATTTTCCTCAGATTTTTTTAATACGCTAGTGTCGCATATATTTATCGTTTTATAAATAATTATTCTATCTCAACTACATTTTGTATGTTTATTTGAGACATATTGGCCTAACGATTCTGAAATTTTTAACCTTCCAAGTTCAATATTTTTAATTCTAGAGCAGTTTTCCTCCGGATTTTCCAAGCGTCAGCGGTACTCTCGTCGAAAAGTTGGTTTGCTTTGTTAAAAATATTTATTGAATGATGATGAAATTGTGCATAATTGTTCGAAATGCATGTATTTCACAGTACAAAAACTTTAAGCACGTTATTTTCTATTTTACACCAAATTTATCTCCGAATTTTCTATTCGCTATCTATATTTTCTATATTGAATGTGTTATTTATATTTTAATAGCTTTTTATTGATATATTATCCGCTTTTTTGTATCCTATTAAACCTCCTGCAACATTTTTTCTCATATAAAGAAAACCGCATCAAAATCGGTCCATCCATAGAAGAGATACAAAAAAAAAAAAAAAGAAAACGGTCAAGTGCGAATCGGACTCGCGTGGAGATGGTTTCGTACTATTCCGTAATCCGTTTCCCGTGGGAATTTAAAGACAGGATTTTCTATTAGGTTTTCCTGTAAACTATGTGTGAGGCCCTATATTCCCTATTTTTTCAAAATTTTTGGATCAGTAATTTCGGAGATAAGGGGGGAAAATGCTCGATTTTCGCATATTTTCTTTAATATTGTATTTTAAACTACCTATGCATTTTAAAATTATAAAAAAATATAAGTATTTGTATTTCTCATAACGAGCCCTTTTATTTGTTATGTCACATGATGCACTTGAAAATTTGTTTTTTTAATTTTCTAATTTTCCCCCCAAAAGTCAGAGTTCGTTTATTTACATTATACGTCCGTGATTGGGTCATCTAAATCTATATGTATATGTACCAAATTTCAACTTTTTTCATCCTGCAGTAGATTCGGAGAAAATAATCTGTGACAGACGGACGGACCGACAGACTGACAAGAGAGTGATCCTATAAGGGTTCCGTTTTTTCATCGGATGTACGGAACCCTAAAAAACTACATAGACACACTTCTTTTCAAGAGGATGGCCAAATGGGGGCACCCTCGTCCTGAAAACTCTGTTTTAAACTCACCACTGACACCCTACGAACCCCCCTCCCAAAAAAAAAAAACAATGGCTGCCTACCCAAAATGTACGGTTGGCCTTTTTTTACCAATTTGACTGCAATGTCTCCTATATTTAATAAAATTAAACATTTTTCTGCAGGAATTATCGTTATAACATTTAAATATTTTCAATTTATTAACATTTTAGGCAGATAAGAGAAGTGAATTGACTAGAAATTAAATAATAAATTATCTTATCCCATTTTCAAGAAAAATTGGAGATAGGTGGTATTGCAAAATTGCTCGCGATTTGTATTTTCTTTGAATAAACAAAGGGAATTCCATGTAAATTCTAAATAAATATTATGAAGATAACTGCCAAACAAATATTGAGAAGATAAAATCTAAGCAAATATTGTGAAGAATACGACAAAAATTGATTAATAATTTATTCTCAATCTAATTATGTAGGTAAATTATTATTAATTTGAAAACGTAATAAAAAGATATAAATTGTGTATTAAATTATAAGTTCTTCAAATAATAGAAACATTATTTTTCACATTTGCATTCGATTGAAGTCTTTAAAAAAACAGATAATAAATTAAAAAAGAAAACTATAACTATTAAGTATTTTTCCAAGTCAAGGTTCCAAAATAGAATCTTAAAGAAGTTAAAATTTGTTGTATAATATAAAAGCATAAATTGGTTCTATTTTCACGCGCATATCATGTGTTTAATGAGATAAAGAAATACGTATTGTTGCATACTTCAGTGGTAGGGATGGACAAACTTTCGTTTCTTTATATTCATATTTTCTTTAGTTCAAATCGAACATGAAACTCAAAATTATGTTGTTAAACATGATATACTAAAATCTTTTAACTATATACCTATCTTTGTAACACATGTGCTAACTTCTTTTTCCTAATTTTTAGCTACGTGAAATCTTTATATATAAAAAGAAGTCTCGGTATAGGTGTCTATCTGGATGTCTCTCTGTGCCGGCTAATTTTGAGAACTACTGAACGAATTTGAATGCGATTTATCATTCGATAGCTTACTTCTGGAGAAAGGTCTAAGTCTAGGACTACAATAACTGTCCGGCCCGATTCGCCCGGATGTGAATTGGATTGATTCCAAGTTGAATTGAAATCTTTGTCAAAAACAATGTGAAATATAATGTTTCGAGCCTTTAGTTAAAAATAAAGCAAATTATTAACAAAAATGTTTTTCCCCAAGTGTTTTCGTTTATGGCAAATAATTGTAAAACGTACCTATATATTTTTTATTCTTGATTTTTTACTGTGGTCATATTGAGACAATCCAATGTCTATACTTTTGGCTCTTAATTGGTAGAAGAAAGGTCAGTGGATAAGTAAGATTGAGACGAGCGAGCTCATAGAACAAAATAACTAAGTATATTTTATTACGTATTTCATATTTGATTATCATTTTTTGAAGTTTACTCCCTAAGAATCGATTTTCATATAAGGCCCCCGGTATGGAAATTTTATGAGGAGTAAAATTTATACAAGCGTTAACTAAAAAGCGTTACGTTTTTCTACGTAACATACCTTGCGCACCTTTCACTTGTATACAGCCGACGTATACAGGGTATGCTGCGCGACAGCTGACACTTAAGGAGTAAACTCCAGTCGTGCGTCGGAGCTGACACACACATTTTTTTTTATCCCCATTGTCTTTCACATTTTATTTTTACGCAACTGTGCATCAGCAAAGGTAGGATTATGTTTTCCGCGATATCTATTAATATTTATGTAAGTATGTATGTGAGATTCTTAATTCCCTCGTAACATCCAAACGGCTGGATAGATTTTAATAAATGAGGTATGTCATTAGAATCGTTTTAATCTCGAAAGTGACCTAGGGTATATGATGTCACGGAACATGCAATATGGCGAACGTTAGACGCCATTTTGTCAGTAGGTACGTGAAAGTAATTTTCCTTCTAAATACATTTATCAAAAGAAAGGTCTTTTTCAAAAAACTAAATAAATAAAAAATTAAATTTAAAAAAATCTAAAAACTCGACGGCGTCAAAAGCGAACTAAAAAGATGGAAACAAGGTCAAATGATAACCATGCAGTTGGAGATACATGTAGTAACAAGTTGATCAGAAATATCTGATGCCTTCGCCTGCACGTTAATCATTTAATTTTGTTTCCATCTTTTTAGTTCACTTTTGACGCATTCGAGTTTATTGATTTTTTACTTCCCACCTCTACTATGGTAGGGAAGTAATGGATTTAGTCCGAAAAAAACATTTCGAGATTTTAACAGATTTTCACGTTTTGAGACCCTAGCAATCGTTTAAGATCATTTTCTGACTGATGTCTGTATGTGTGTGTGTGTGTGTGTGTGTGTGTATGTGTGTGTGTATGTGTGTGTGTATGTGTGTGTGTATGTGTGTGTGTGTGTGTGTGGTCAATTTTTCGCCTTCGATATCTTAAGAACGGAACAACATACGGGCATGCCGATTGTTCTATTGTGTTTATCAGCCTTTAACTTAGATCTGATTAGATTTTGAGTCAAATCGGTTCAGTGGATCCTGAGATATTCAAAAAAACGTCCTCAATGTCACGTATTAACATAGGTAAAAAAAAATATAAATGAATTCTAGATGTTATAATATTAAAAAAATGTAAATATTTTTTTTCTCTAAAATGTATAGCTTTCGAGAAAAAAAATATTTTACTAAAAAAAATAAAAATTGTACGTAAATCAAGGTAACCATGATTTTTGCTATATTATGTTAGCCATCAGTAGATCACCAAACAAAGAAGAGGGCCATGCTTTTTTCAAAGAATAAAAATTAAATTGTGTTTTAAAGACCACCAACAGCTAAGGTTATTTGGGCCTAGTCAAAGAATAAAAAAAAAAAGTGTTTATTTTTTGCAAATATTTACTAGGTGGGAAGTATAGGACTGGTCATCAGTCGAATTTTTTTTAATTATTTGCACTCATTAACTGGAATATTTAGTATTTATAATATTAAGTGCCAGCACAATGTTGTACATGCATATCTATTTGATAATGTCAGCGCTTCTGCGTGGTCGGGTGGCGCCTTGTGACATTAAGCAGACACTGAGATTTTATTTATTTGCATGCAGACATAAAATACAACATAATGTATTTTGTTATAACTCTAACATAATATTATAGCAAAAATCAAACCGCGGTTTTCATGCTATAAAATGACAATTTTACAAAAATAAGATATCTTTGATAATATTCGTTATTTATTTTTTTATGTAACGAATACATATTTTTTAAAGAAGCTATGAATATTTTACGGAAACAGAAACCTTTATCTAATGATGCTACTGTGTGGACAACATTATTTATTTAACAAGCCGTGAGGTGGGTCGTTTGTTAGGACTAAAGTGCGACCCTTGAGGTCCACACGACGAACTTCCCAGTTTGATAAATATTTAATAATAATAATTAAATTAGATATTACACAGAAAAGTAATCATTTTAATCATTAAAACATAATTATTATTTATTTTTAACAATAATTAAAAAAAAAAAATTAAAAACGGCTGAACCGATTTTTATAAAATTTATGTCGGATCAAAATGACGTTAACACGCCTCGATTGACACCCTTACGAAGTCAATATAATTTTTTATTCGCGAGATATTGTGTAAAATCTACTTTTTTGGAGGTTATTTGGTTAAGAAAAAAGAACGGCTGAACCGATTTTGAAAAAATTTCTCTCAGATCATATTTACGTTAATACGCGTCGATTGGCACCCTAACGTAGTCGATATCATTTTTCATTCTCGAGATTTCGTCTTAGAAAGAAATGGACACATACATACGTACGTACGTACGTACGTACACACACACACACAGACATATTTCTAAAAGTAGTGTAAAAATAGTGTAGTAACCTTGAAACATAAAAATTTTTTTTCCTTTGTGATTTCGATTTTCGGACCCATTACAATAACTTCCAATGGGAAGTTAAAAACCAGAAATATAAGCATTTTTTAAGAAATGAACGAAGATATCTATTTCCTCAAATATTTGTGTTTAAAATCACTAACTTTTAATAAAGTTGGAATTAATTAAACAAGCGTGATTTTAATAGTTTTTAAATTTTAAATGTAGGTAATAACACAAAATTTCAGTTTCACACTTTAGAGAGTTATATTGATATATTATAGTGATATTATTTAAATAATGAACTTTAACGCGGAGGGGGAGGCAGTGTTTAAAGTTTTTAAATTTTTCTTTTAATAATATCCAATATGTTTCACTAAAATAGAATAACTTACTCTGTTATAATAATATATACAAAGAACAATTTCCACAGTTTACTGGACACTATTGTTTAGTCAATTGACTGTTGAAAACTGGAACAAAGTTCTACGGATCAGGCGTAAAAGTATGCTAACAGAATATCTTACAATCATGTATACAAATACTGGGAACAGACATAATATAATATTATGTATATCCAAAATACCAGGACCTTATTAATCTAGATTTTAAAGAAAACATTATGAAAAGGTGTGTTCATTGAATAAGTCCTAAAACAGTTCAAGAACTCATCGGGCAAATTGGACTGGTGTTTTAGAACCAAAACCAGAATAATTTTGCCCAGATCTCATTTCATTTTTTTCTAACTACAACTACCTATAAACAATTATTGTTTATAGTTGTAGTTAGAAAAAAACGGATTTATTACTAAAATCATGAGTCCCGAGTGTGCGCTCTGGGCTGTTGTTAAAACATAATGCCTCCTCTACACTATCGGCCATGATGGACGATTACAGGCGATCACGAATGTGTGGAGGGCATAATCGCCTGTAATTACCCATGATCGGCGACGATCGAGCCTAATCGCCGCTGTGTCGGTTTTTCGGACAAACATCAAAGGACGTTGGGTCATCAAATGGATAATGCAACGATTGTGTGGACAGCTGCGCAATGATGGTGGCAATCATGACCCAACTGTGATCGTCCATCATGGCCGATGGTGTAGACTCTACACCATCGGCCATTAAACGTTATGCCTCCTCTACACTGTAGAGGAGGCATAACGTTTAAAACACACATTTACTTGTGGAGGGGATAATTAGTCCTGAGAGTACTAACTAGAACTGCTATAACCAAGTTCTAACAGTTCAAAATAATACGATCCTTAAATTATAACTCACATGAGTGATTAAAATAATGTGACGTATAAGGACCAATTAGTTTTTAAAGATCGCACACACTATTCCTGCACGAACCAGTACAGCAAGGACAAACGAGATGCGAACCGACAATTTCAGTTTGCTGGTCTTGTGCAGTTTAGATACACTGCACCAGACCAGCGAACCGAAATTGCCGGTTCGTATTTCGCTTGTCCTTGTGTGGACCAGTAACATTTTTGTACTTCGTATCAGTTAGGGCCCAGCTGGTGTTTTGAAATATTGAAACTATTATTTAAATCTTCCTCCAAATCTGAATATAGATTGGAAAATTCACCAAAAGGGCTCATCTTCTGGTTGATAGGATGCATTCTTATTCTTGAATTCGAGTGCTAGTCCGTGCCGGACATGTGTGCGGAGTCGTGCGGGCCCGTGTAGTATGCTGCTCCGTGTAGCCATAGTGTGCACAATCCTTTGTTGATTAAATTTTTTAACACCTTTAACGATATTCTTCTCAGAATCAATACCTTTGCACATCAGATCATCTTCATCTGTAGTAGGTAGTAAATAAAATATATATATTGTAGCAAAACTGCTATTTGATAAAAATATTTATTTTCTTTATTTACTCTGCAGGACAACGGTACATTGAACAGACACACTCTTTATAATTATCACTTTGTTCATTTATGTCCACTATTCTTGACCACTATGTCCAGTGTTCTTGACTACCATGTCCAGTGCCCTTGACCACTATGTGCAGTGTCCTAGACCACTATGTCCACTTACTGTTATTTATCAGTCACTCATTTATCCGTCACTTATTTGTTTGTCACTTATTTATCTCTCACTTATTTGTCTGTCACTTATTTGTCTGTCACTTATTTATTTAGCACTATTCGCACATCTGCTCTCGTCGTCGTTCGTAGAATGAATCGTAACAGTCGAATCAACTCTATTTATAAACTTTCAAAGCCACCCCTAAGATCAAGGGTGACGTAGAAACAGAATGCGGCACCTTTCCGCTTTGTTGAAACGTGATGTCTTCCATTCATCCAAGAGTGCGCGTTAGTTCTTTCCGCAACTCTTGTATGTTCATTTCAACCAGCACGCTAGATCTGTTACAATAAAATAAAATATCTCGCCCCAGTGAAATAAGATTTTGACTTTAGTGTATCTTGTTTATTACGGTTTTTTAACAGGTTTCAACAATTTTGCAATGAATGAGACTAATCTTTGGTTTAGTATCGTCTTCATAATATATTTATAAAGATTTTCAATAAGGGCCTGATATTTTGGATATATATCTGCTCTTTAATGTAAAACAATGTTCCTTTTATCTCCCCACTTAAAACATAAATCAGTAGCGCACCTACAAAACTACCTTGTGAATACATTTTCCATTAATATGCCACATTAAATTGATTGATAACGATAATAATTGCTATTTGATATCAAAAACGTATTGATTTCACATTAGAATATTATTAAGTACACTGTTCAATAGTCATGTTATCTGTCACTCCTACACAAACAATATCACTAGACACTAGAAAACTTGTGACTACGTCTGTTGACAGGTAGGGTTGATAAAAAGAAATTTTATCATTCAAATTGTATCAACACTGAACAAAAAAAGTAAACGCTGTATACTTTAAGTTTGGGAGTATTATAACAGTAGAAGCAAACAGACGGACATACAAAAATAGTATAGGTATAAAAAATAACCGAAATTCTTGAAACACCCGCAAGAAAATGAAATAATTGCAGAGATAAGGGGTCCCGTTTCAATTTTATTTCTATACTAGCTCAACCCAGCGCGCGTTGCTACGCCTCTACAAAGTAGTAACGTGTACAAAGAGTAGTGTATTAATAAAAATTTTGGAGCATACAAGTAATTCAAGAATTACAAGGCGCGATATTCATGTAGGTATTGTGTGTAAACGGTTTTACCGAACATAGGGAAAATAACACTAAGAAGATCAATTTTGTAGTAGGCTATGGCCATAAGACCTAATGTAAATATGTATTGGATTACATAGAAAAAATAGTGCAGTGAATTTTTTAATCAATTTTCCATAGCAACGGTTGACTATTAAGCGAAATTCGGAACCTGCTAAATAAAAAAAGTCATGAGGTGTCGTAAGATACCCGACAGAAGCTATGTTTCTTACGCATTGTATATAAAACCGAATTTATCAGACATAAACAATGTTATTATTTGACCGCCATTTTGAAATCTGACGCCATTTTATTTTTTTGTGTCTTATTAAACTCTCAAATAGCAATTTTCAAAAGGATCGGATCATTTTTACAAAGAAGTATATACCTATGGCCGCCATTTTAAAATATGACGTCATTTTATTTTTTTGCGTTCTATAAAACTCGTCAATATCTATTTTCAAAAAGATCGGATAATTTTTACACAAAAAGTACATATTGCCGCCATTTTGAAATCTGACGTCATTTTATTTTTTTGTGTCCTATGAAACTCTCAAATACCGATTTTCAAAAGAATCGGATAATTTTTACAAAAAAGTACATATGACCGCCATTTTTAAATCTGACGTCATTTTATTGTTTTGTGTTCTATGAAACTCTCAAATATCAATTTTCGAAAGGATCGGATAATTTTTACAAAAATGTACATACGGCCGCCATTTTGAAATCTGACGTCATTTTATTTTTTTGTGTCTTATGAAACTCTCAAATATCAATTTTCAAAAGGATCGTATAATTTTTAGAAATAAGTACTACATATTTCCGCCATTTTGAAATCTGACGTCATTTTATTTTTTTGTGTCCTATAAAACTCGCAAATATCAATTTTCAAAAGGATCGGATAATTTTTACAAAAAATTATATATAATGGCCGCCATTTTGAAATCTGACGTCATTTTATTTTTTTGTGTCCTATGAAACTCTCAAATATCAATTTTCAAAAGGATCTGATAATTCTTACAAAAAAGTACATATGGCCGCCATTTTGAAATCTGGCACCATTTAATTTTTTTGTGTCCTATAAAACTCTCAAATATTAATTTTCAAAAGAATCGGATAATTTTTACAAAAAAGTACTATGGCCGCCATTTTGAAATCAGACGCCATTTTATTTTTTTGTGTCCTATAAAACTCTCAAATATTAATTTTCAAAAGGATTGGATAATTTTTACAAAAGTGACGTTACACTACTTCGTGACGTGACGTTTCACTTTTTATTATTTAGGTCCCCATCTGAAACGTGCGTTAAGAAGCATACCTTCAAATAAAAATAGGTAAAAAAACTTTTAAGTTAAACGGTTTTATAAATGTTTTAAAAAGAAAAAAATAATATTTAATTTATGTTCATAAGTATAAAAGCGTGGGTCGTAAACTCTATGATAATTTATTACAGTCACGACCCACGCTTTTATACTTATGAACCTAAATTAAATTTTATTTTTTTCATTTTAGTACATTTATAAAACCGTTTAACTTAAAAGTTTTTTATCTATTTTTATTTTTAATTTTTTAGTATGCTTTATTTCCTTAGTCTGATTTTATAACATTTATCCGATCCACTGAAACGTTACCGGAGAAAGACCTTTTGCCTGTGAAAATTCAAAAGTACGATATGCACCCGGACGAAAGTCGGGCCGGTCAGCTAGTTATCATAATATTGTATTGTCACCGGAGCTACACATGTGTGCAAAATTTCAACTCAATCGGATCACGGGAAGTGGGTGAAAATTCAAAAGTACGATTTACACCCGGACGAAAGCCGGGCCGGTCAGCTAGTTACCATAAATTGTATTGTCACCAGAGCTACACATGTGTGCAAAATTTTTAACTCAATCGGATCACGGGAAGTGGGTGAAAATTCAAAAGTACGATTTGCACCCGGACGAAAGCCGGGCCGGTCAGCTAGTTATCATAATATTGTATTGTCACCGGAGCTACACATGTGCGCAAAATTTCAACTCAATCGGATCATAGGAAGAGGGTGAAAGTTCAAAAGTACGATTTACGCCCGGACGAACCGGGTCGGTCAGTTAGTTAACATAATATTGTTTTGTCACCGGAGCTACACATGTGTGCAAAATTTCAACTCAGTCGGTCGCAACTCGCAAGATTTGTAACAAATATACGGGATTAAGCTAAATAAAACCACCGTTTAAAAAACAAAGCATCTACTACCTACTTACTTTTGCGTGATGCCAGAACATACGTTTTTATTTGAGAATCAGTTCGGTTGCTTTTGCGTGATGCCAGAATATTTTAAAACTCGCAGTCGCATAAGAAGTTATTTACTTGAAAAAAAAATCATGTAAATCGGATCAGTGGTTCTCGAGTTATAAGCGTACAAAGGGACATACAGACAGAGAAAGTCAAATTGTTCGGGAAGGTATGAACGTCGAGAAATTTTGGTCCGATCCCTAGGTCTCGTCATCCGATCGACGTCAATAATTAGTTACACGTCATTTTAACTCAGTAGGCCAGGGTTTTTAAACTTAAATTCAAACATCAGCAGTCAAAAAATTGAATAACTATATTAAAATAATGCAATATAAGACATAGCATACGCTATCTTCCAATATCCATATCACAGTGTGCAACAGACAAGGACAACCGAAACAAGTTCGCGATTTATTAGATAAAGTCGCATTTATTTCGTTTAATAATCATATAAATCTGTATAAAAAAACTGTTTTGATACAATATTATACATGAAATCTATCTAAAATTTTCTGCTCTTTCGTTTAAGACAGGTTTCGAATCGATCTGACTTAAATTGAGCAAACTATAAGCAAAAAACACCGTTTTTTCTAATTTGCTCCCCTCTGGGGCCAAAATTCAAAAATCGGGCGACGTTAGGATCAAATAGACCCCGAGAGGAATCGAACAAAAAAAAGTTTTTGAAAATTGGTTCATCCGTTTGGGCTGTACGCGTGACACAAAATAGCGTGACAGATTCACAGATTCACAGATTCACAGATTCACAGATTCACAGATTCACAGATTCACAGACAAAGCGAGTGTATATAGGCGCTTCTAGCTTCGCTAAGATCGCGCCTAAAAAGTGAGAGAGAAATGTATTATTAAAACATTACTCACTCGCTTTTTATTAATACACTACTCACTCGCTGCGCTCGTTTGCACGAATTTTTTTAATACATTACTCACTCGCTTCGCTCATTCGCTCGAATGCCGTTAAATTAAATGAAATACACACTCATTTGTTGCAACGACTCGTGCGCCACATATTGTAAATGGTTATACTAATTCAGAAATCTTCGCGGGCGTGCGCACAATAACTCACCAAAGTTTCATCGCAATCGGTTGAACGGTTTAGCCTCTATGGGTTTAGGAGTGCATAAACAACACACAAATATAATACGAGTATATACAAACATTGACTTTTATATATATAGGGTGTTCTTTAATGACGTGCTAATATTTCAGGGTGTGATTCCTCGGGCCATTTTATGAAGAAAAGTTCAAACGAACATGTCCGCCGCGGCTCAAATTTTTTGCTACATGGTGTTGCATTTTTTTTTTTTGGTGGTGCAATAGAATAACTTTTCTAATTAAAATATGTGGTTTTATATCCTATTAACACATACCAAAATTGAAAATAATATCTAAAGTACTTTTGGAGATATTAAGAAATAACGCTTTAAAAAAACAAAATTCAACACCCTGTAGCAAAAAATTTAAGCTGTTCCGGATATATGTTCATATGAACTTTTCTTCATAAAATGACCTGAGGAATCACAGCCTGAAATATTAGCCCGTCATTAAGGAACACCCTGTATAGATAGGTACAGCTATGTTTGCTATATATGAGTTGTGACGTTCTAGGATATATTTTTAGGACAGGTTTTTGTCACTATACATTTAAAAACCCAAAATATAATAAATATTTTAACAAAAAGACAAATTGCTCAATTACAATTTTTTAATGAACGCCATTGATTTAGAGTAAGTGTGAGAATCTTTCAAGTTCTAATAAAACAGGTATTTTAAAACATTTTAAACTGCCAACATGTCCGGCCGTTAAACATCTGAATGTAAATATTTTCATGCATATTCTAAATATTTCTAATTGTTTATCGAAGAACGGTTTCAGTCAATGCGCATTTTCATAATTAATTATTTATAAACGTTCTAATAAATTTACTATATACCTATTGATGTGTAAACATATTTTACTGGTTCAAACATTCCAATTATTATCTCGCTGAATTGTCACGGAAATGGTGAGTCGCGGAAGCGACGCAAAGTCCCTCTGTCCCCAACCTTCCTTGGTCAGCTATGATTTTTTTGAGGTAATATACAGGCTGAGGCAAAAAGATGTTAACATTAAATGGGTGTTTAATCACTTTAAATATCAAGGCAGAGATTTGGTTACATGGTTTTAACTTGGCACCCATCCCTTTCAATACACTTATGGAGTCTATCCATTGTTTTTTGTAAGGGCGTCTAGGCCATTTGGGGAGGATTTTCAACGATGACTTCAGTGATGCCGTGTTTCAGGTCGTCCAAGTTGCGAGATTTGTTGGCGTAGACCCGATCCTTGACCATGCCCCACAGCCAAAAATCGCATGGCGTCAGGTCGGGTGAACATGGTGCCCATGGGAGAGGACCACCTCTTTATCGAGCGTGTCGTTCAGGTAATCCTGAACCATCAGACTGTAATGGGCAGGGGCGCCATCTTGCTGAAAGTACCCTCGCTGGAGAATGGCAAGTGGTGCGTTCTCTCCCCTGACGGCCTGTTCTTCAAAAAAGAAGGGTCCAATCACTCCAAATTTGCTCCCATACAGTGTTAACATCTTTTTGTCTCACCCTGTATAACCGTCATCGCATTCGAAACTGAATGTTTACACATCTCTTGAGAATATCGGGGATTCGCTGTTTTTAATAGGGTTCCGTAGCCAAATGGCAAAAACGGAACCCTTATAATTTCGTCCTGTCCGTTTGTCCCCGTCCGTATGTCACAGTCACAGCCATTTTACTCGGAGACTATTGGCACTTTATAGATGAAATTTGAAAGGTCGGTGTCTTCTATAAACCTCTATACAATCATGGTGTAGTAAAATTACGAAAAAAAATTATGGGTGGCACTCTATACACTGAAGGATGAAAAAAAAATTCCAGTGCACATAAGCGTGTGGAGTATCGTTGATAGGTCTTGAAAAATGATAATATAGAAGTTTCAAAATGACTTTTTATTTAAGTCGATAGTTGGTGAGATAATATGCGCTTCTATAAAGTCGTAAAAAGTGCGTCCCCCTCTATACGTTTCAACTACTATGGGGTGGAAAATTCTGACAAAATTTAAGGTATCTAGTAGGACTTATAAAATACTTTCAACGAAAATTCGTTTCAATAAGATATGTTGTCTAGTTTCTCTGCGCCCGCTATCTAGCTGAAGCACGTGCGGGACGCGGCGAGTGCGGCGCGGCGGTGTGCACTGATAAAACTCTATATGGTCTTATAACTATCAGAGAAAGAAATAACTCAGACATAAAATATCTTTAGCGGATTGACCCGAACGCAATGCTGATTTTCGTACCAGCCGCCTCTTTCTGCGAAACAACTTCACATTTCGCAGAAAGGGGTGGCTGGTACTGACCGGCCTAAACTGCTAGTCCACCTTTGGGTACTAATGGTCAAATAATTTACATTAGCAGCCTTAAAACAGATTTGTATAGGAATACGTCAAAACGTTTTAAACGAAAAGAAATAAACATAAAAAATATGCAATATTTTTGTCTGTGCTATAGTGTATTTCTCGTGCGTGATATGGTGTTATATGACTTGTGTGACTATGTAAAAATTCGCTATCATTCGTTTTTACATACTGTCACAACTCGTCAGTGATAAACCTGATTACAACAATAGAAATACAATCTACTGTTATAATTAATACATCATATAAGTATTATGTAATAGCAAGATATATAAAATCACCTACTAGAAGCGCTCGTAACTCTAAATTGTCTAAGAAACACCTAATGACGTCGCGTTACAACGCAATATCAGAAAAATTTTATTTATTTAATTCGTCACCGTCGGAACTCAAACTCAAAACTGCTAGATTCGCGCAAGCGCCAGCGCGAATATTTCTAATTAATACAAAATATAGACCGATAAAAAACTAAATTTAAAATCACTTTTCCGCGTACACAATTGATATTATGGGTGTATGTATGCGGGTCTTAAGTAATCATCGATTAATTATTTCGGTTTCTTGCTATCGTTCGCTTTGCTCCTAAATCAACACGTAGATTATGCAAAGTTAACTTTACAGATAAACAAACTATATGTATTAACTAAGAAAACCATTTGCGTTCCGTTGTTTTTTACTGTTGTCTAAATAAAAACAGAAACCTCGTAAAGCAAGTAAATAACATTCCATTCATCAACTCCTTTTATGGTCAGTGAACTTCCTAAACGTTTTTTATATTTAAATACTAATTAATACATGTTTAATAACTAAATTATATATGAAAATAATTATTTAAATGATCAATCATTATTATAAACTCATGGATATTGTCATGTCTAGTTTTTCTCTCAGTTTTGTATTTGTTTATTTGAATATTCAGGTCACGTAATTTACTTGTACACTAAGATCCTGATAGTCCAAGCTTCCACCGTACAAAAGTCTACTTGACAACAGTGTCTACTAAAATTTTATTATTGAATTCAACAGATAATATGATGGAAAACATCAAATCGGGGAAAAACTTATTCAACTTTTTTCTATCATTTTTTGTTGTCACTATATCGAATACGGCTCAACACTATAATATATAGACTATAGAGCAGTAGTCCAGTAGACATTTGTGCGATGGAAACTTAAACGATAACAGGCATAAATTACTGACCAGTTGCAAAAAAGAAATTTTAAGTAGTCTTCTTTGAGTCGTCAGATTCACCACTATCAGGTTTTATACAAGAATAAGAAAGTATTTCACTTTACGGGTTCTTTTTTAACTATCAAATTTATACAGGGTGTCCCATTTTACATTAGTGCCTCAAATATCTCTCTTCAAAAAAATGTTTCGAATTTAAAAGCTAGTTCTTTTTTAGGGGACAATAAAATTCCAAAACGAAACTTTTCATAGAGGGCGCCAGTTTTGAGATTTTATCCTCAGCTTAGTTTTTAAAATGAGCCCCATTATAGAAAGAAGACAAAAAATGCTATTAAAATTACTCGGTAAAAATGCCCCGAAAAAAATTTGATCCGAACATTTTTAATAGTATTTGTTTGTCCCCTTTCTAATAGCGTGCATTTGAAAAAACGAAGTTGATGTTAATATCTCAAAAGTGAACGCCCCCCTATGAAGAGCTTCATTTTGGAATTTTAATGTCCCCTGAAAACGAACCAACTTTTATTCGAAACAATTTTCGAAGATATTTAAGGCGATAATTTAAAATGGGACATCTATAAATGCTAAATATAGAGTTCGTTTTATTAACCCCTAAAATCGGGAATCATTATATTATGGAATTCTGCATATATTACACAATATATTAATGTGTTTATCATCATTACGTACTATACTAAAGAAAAAAGAAAACCTCAAAGAAGAAAAGTTAACTCTCATGTAGAAAAACAGAAAATCAAGGAGGTTAAAATGAATACTAGATATTAACTGTGCAGTACTGTGAGATTATAAAAGAATTGAATAAAAAATGACGTAAGTGCACGTGACAGAATTAAGAGAATTTGATGATAAATTTAGAACATGCAGTATTTCAACATAAATCTGCATAGAAACTTGTGTTTTACGCTATTATAATATCGGCTAACAGAAATATGTGTTTTCTAACATGAGTTGTAATTTCCCCTCAACAACCAAGAGCTGATGACGGATTTTGGGAAGATATTTTCGGCATCTTGATTTATTTATTGTAGATTATAGACACCTCGTTCGGCATCTTGAAATTAAAAAATTGATTAAGAACTATTTCAATATTGGTTAATATATGGAATGGAGAATCTGGAAAACCGTTTGCGGTTATTTTGCAGTTTGCTACTGCGCAGCATGTTACACTTGCAAAAAAATGATCGCCAAAAATATTCTTTAGGCAACTTGAAATTAGTTTAATTTTTTATTTTAGCATTTATAGAATAGCGTATAAAAAATCCTAGATCATTTGGACAGTTTTAAAATATGGCCAGGCTGCTACGAAGTCAATTTTTTTATATACGCAAAAAATATACTTTAGGCACTCTAAAATTTTTATAACAGATTTATTAATTAATATTGAAAATATGTACAAATAGCCAGACGAAGGCGACTGTTTTAAACAATTACCAGACGTGAATAAACATTTTAAGTGAGTGCGACAAAGAAGCCTTACGCGTAGTCAAAGGTGCAAGAGAGACAGTTTATCGGCGCCTGCCGGCAGCCTCCACGGTCGCTGAGCTGTGATTGGCTGCTGAAAGATTGATGCACTTGGCTTGCCGAATTTTAGCGGCTAAATTATTAGTAGTGATCAATAGTTTATATTACACATATCCAAGAAGACTAGAGAAATCTTCCATTAACTTTTCTACGAGAAGCGCTCGTAACTCTAAATATTATATAAGAGAAACACCCAATGACGTCACGGTGCAGTGCAATATCAGAAAAACTTATTTATTGACTTCCCCTTGGAAGTTATTGTAATGGGTCCGAAAATCGAAATCAAAATTTTTAACAAATTTTTGTTTCAAGGTCACTACACTATTTTTACACTATTTTTGAAAATATGTCTGTGTGTGTGTACGTATGTACGTATGTGTCCATTTCTTTCTAAGACGAAATCTCGAGAATGAAAAATGATATCGACTACGTTATAGGGTGCCAATCGACACGTATTAACGTAAATATGATCTGAAAGAAATTTTTTCAAAATCAGTTCAGCCGTTCTTTTTTCTTAACCAAATAGACTCCAAAAAAGTAGATTTTACACAATATCTCGCGAAAAAAAATTATATCGACTTCGTAAGGGTGTCAATCGAGGCGTGTTAACGTCATTTTGATCCGACATAAATTTTATAAAAATCGGGTCAGCCGTTTTTTTTTTAATTATTGTTAAAAATAAAAAATAAATATGTTTTAATGATTAAAATGATTACTTTTCTGTTTTATATCTAATTTAATTATTATTATTAAATATTTATCAAAGTGGGAAGTTTGTCGTGTGGACCTCAAGGGTCGCACTTTAATCCTAATAAACGACCCACCTCACGGCTTGTTTAGCCTGTAACCATCGGGCCTCAAACCCGAAACTTTCAGATTCGCGCTGGCTGAGTTATCAATTATTTTACAGTGTCTGGTAGCCAGCGCAAATCTGGAAGTTTCGGGTTTGAGTCCCGACGGTGACGGGTCAAATAAATAATTTTTTCTGATATTGCACTGCAACGTTACGTTATTGGGTGTTTTCTTATACAATTATCTTTCAATTCGGATTACTGAGTTCTTACTGTAGTCTTAACGGCCATAAGGCAAATTATTGTTTTTAAACGTATCCGACATTGAAAACTTAGAAATTGAAATCGTATTGAATCGATAATACATAAAAAACAAAGACCTTTACACGGCAGGCTTGAGATTAATAATAAATCTTATTAAAACTAGGACAAAAAATCAAGACTGTACACCATGAGCACGAAACAATATAAACAACACAATTATACGCGATAATTATCAACAGAACGCAAGGTTGAAGGCATGTAACTGTTTTTCAGGTTGTTTTAAATATTTCCCTATAGTAAAATATTCAATTACACTATCTTTGTATTGTGCTTAATTATTCCACTTTATAAAATTTACCTGCTGCTTCGCTCAAATTAAAAGAAGTTTTGATAGAAACCTTTCTTACCTGATCGTAACGATAACATCTAACAGACGACCTTTAAAGTAATACATAAATAGCGATAAATTATTCCTGACATTTTACGCCTACTATGACTAAAGTAGGTACTATAGTGTTATTTTGTCAATGGCTGCTAAATGTATCGGATAAATTATAACCGCGGAATTCGATCGCATTATTTGTCGGTTTTGATTGACGTTATCTGAAATCTGAACCCCTAAAGTTTGGACTTTGGATACTAATAGCCATTCTCGACTGTCACTGGTTCGACAAAAACAACAAAAATTGTGGTAAAGTGGTTTCCAATTTAAGTGTAATACAAAATACCCAAAACTCGCAAGAAAACGAAATTACACATAGAGATCTTGGAAAACAGCTGTAGATAAATACGTACTAGGGTAATTGTAATGAATGTGCTTATAACGAATGCGAATGCTAAAGAAAAAAAGTTTCGAGCGTCTATAATTCACAATTCAATTCAAGAAAAAAAGTCATATTGCGAATACGAATAATTATTTTTACAAAATTGATTATTATGTTATTTAAATTACAAAAAGCTCAAATTACTGTTATTATTGAATAATCAGACAATTTAACATAGGTAAATATAGTATACGAGTAGATATATTATTATTATTTTATTCCCAATTTACACGATGCAGACATACAGTAAACCTGGCACGCAAAAAATTCGCTAAAAACATTCGTAATAAAAGTTGCGAACCGGATGCGAATGCAAATGTTGAAAAGCTGCGAATGGTGGCTGGCGGTTGCAGACGATGCGTGTATTCGCGATGCCATGCGTTATGCGCGATTTGTCCAGTTCGTTGTAGTTCGGAGTAATTTATCTGCAGCGAATGCGGATATTCGTTGCAACCCTAATAAATACTGTGAAATATAGATGCTCGACAGTCTAAGTAAGTAGAGGTACAGCTTCCAGTTATTGTGTTGTCCTTCAGATTATACTTATCAACACATAATGATTTATTTCAAAACCAATAATTTTATCCATGTGAATTCTTTTCGTATTTAATTGGACTTTAAAATTGGTCAGATCAGATCACATGTAATAAGTTGAATGCAAAGATTATTTTTAACTTCCCGCTAAGAAAATTGAACATTTTCAAAAATTTGGAAGTTGTTGATTTCACCCCGATTTTCAAAAATCGAGTTTTCATCAGATCTCGACGTTTTGTGATCCTAGGAAGCTATTCTGACTATTTTTACGATGATGTCAGTATGTCTGTGTGTGTGTGTGTGTGAAAACCTCTCACAACTTTTGAACGGCTTGACCGATCGAATCGCGATTTGCGGCACTCAAAAGGGATCCCCTGAACTTAGATTTCCTGAAAATTTGAACCGATTCGGCCTAATAGATTTTGGAAAATTCCAATAAAACCGAAAAAAAAGTTGTTAAAACGATGTTTTTTCAAAATAACTAGAATATTGTACCGATTGATTTCATAATCTAATCAGCTCTTCTCCTCAGAAAACTGCGTCGAATGCCGCTAACCGGATCAAATTCGGTTAATCCGTTCGAGAGATATCGTAGTCAACAGATTTCGAAAAAAGTGTTTTTTCAAAATAACTTCAAGATTTCTCAATTTATCGATTTTGTACCTCTTACAATATTTTTAGAGCTTAAAAAACTGCGTCGAATGCCGTTTTAAAGATCAAAATCGAACAACGCGTTCAAAAGTTATAGCTTTTTAAAAATTAAAATAGTGTTATCAGCAATTTTCAGATTTTTGAGCTCGAAGCAGGGATGGCCTGCAGGGTCAACCGATTTACAGATTTTTTTTTGTTAAACGAACAAGGAAAGATGTCATTTGATCACTTTGCAAGTAAGTACTAATCGAATCCAAAGAAATAGTTTAAAGTATTTCAGATATACCTATAGGTATAGATATTGTAGATTATAGACGCTCGACAACAGAGGTCATAAGAGTTTAGTATTTCAATTTTCAATGACTGAGTATAGTTAATTCTTCATATATTAATTACAGTCATTAAAATACTATCATAGTACTAACTTTTATCATATAGTTTTTTAACAAAATAATCAGAATTCCGTAATCATTAACGTTGTATGGCTCATTCCAATTGCACTGAGTCAGTAAGTAACAATTTAAGAGGGAGATGTATTATGTTCTATTTTTAACTGCGAACAAATGCATGCTACGATATCATATAGGTACTAGAAAAAGTAGAAACAGTAAGTTGTAGTTTTCTACATTGAGTTAGGCCGGGCGGATAGACACAATAATTATTGTTTTCACGACTAAACAGTTTAGTCGAGTTGTGTACGTGTCGCGATTTCAGCTCGACTAAACTGTTTAAGTTGCTAGAAGTGCGCATACAATCAATCAGTTGTGGGCTGTGGCATAATTTTACTATTAAACTAATGGGCCGCCGAACAACTATTTAGTCGAGCGTATGTCGTCAATACATAGCTGTAGACATAAGTTGTTCAACAGAAAAGTCAAAGGACGATCGATGCGGTTTTGTGATTTGTTTGTTGTACAACTATAGTGTCGATAGTATGCGCAGTCCCATCTGATCCCATAGCCTTTTGACTAACAACTAAACAGTTGTGCGATTAAAAATTGATTGTACGCGCCGGCCCTCAGGGCCCTCGCGCCCCTGAGTGCGATGTGTGCGATGCACGCGGGCGGCACATCCAAGGGGCGGCAAATGGCCTAGTTGAGTTATGTTTTTTGTACTGTATAGAAAAAATATACAACTGATATTATATCAATTTTATTTGTATACTCAAGCCTACGTGAAAACTCTTACGAGTAGCTATTTCTTTTTTAATAAAATTCAAATTCGAATTCGAAATATTTCGCGCGCAGTTTTCGATTCGATCGTTAATTCACATCAGCGCGTAGACAGGGCGCACCTATCGAGAGACTCCCGCGTATGTTTATATCTTTAATTTTCCTGTCGATTCCTGGCAGGAATCGACAGTTTATCCCCAATAAGGGGCGTCAATTATGAATCCGCACGCGGGCGGCGTGAGGCCTTACGAGGGTCCTGCCGGCCCTTAGACTACTGGACACGCCGTAGCGTATATCGTTGTAGTTATTTTCGGATTCACATAAGATTCACATGAGTGAAGAGGATAGACTATGGTCGTGGTCCATCTTTAAGGTACAAGTTTGAGAGAGATAGAGATTGGCCACACCATATAATATGTAATACTTCTATATTGCTAGCGTCCGTAAGTGGACATATCAGGCCGAAAGTGAGACAGCAAATGACTGTTTCTGTCTTTGTCGAGAAATCCATTTCGTTGTGCGCAAACGCTTTGCGACTCTCGTGGGGGAATTGGCAAGTATGGTGGGGAAAGCCTCCTCTGATCGAAGCTTAAAGTCTAGTTATAGTAAACATTCTCGGACATGCGCATAAGACTCGACGTCTTGCGATAGAGACAGACATATATATGTCTGCACCGTAGGCTTTCGTCCGACTACAGACCCCGGCCAGCAATATAGGAGTATTACATATATGGGCCACACTATACACATCAACTTCACATGAGTAAGGAGGATAGACTATGGTCGTGGTTCATCTTTACGGTACTAGTCTGAGAGAGATAGAGATTGGCCACACATACACTTCACATGAGTGAGGAGGATAGACTATGGTTGAGACCCATCTTTACAGTTTACGGTACCTACTAGTTTTAGAGATATAGAAATTGGCCATACATCCACTTTTTAACCGCTAGGGCACGTCCAGGTAGTGTAAGTCTATATGGTTTTCTACATATAATGGAACGCAAGATATTGGTTACACTTTCGAAACAGAATGCGCCATATAGAACTTTATTGATATACCTATTATGTCTATATAATAGACGCCATATTTCAAAATATTTCCAGTTCTATGTTAATAACCTATAGCAATTTTTAACCTCGTTTCCGACTTCAAATTCACAGTATGCTGCAATTCATGAGCGATCTAAATTTAGTTACTTAACATAATAATTTTCCTATTAGCTCTCTCATAATAAAAATGTCAGCCGATTGGTGAAATGTGTTTTTGTTGACATTATCTTAGAATGTCATTTATTTGCGTGCGAACATTCAATTGGTCATTGGTTAAAATCTGGGTCAGAGGTGGAGCAACTGATATTGTTAATTCAGGTGAGAGTCAAATAATATTAATATTACACTGATCTGCAGGTTTGGCTCTACTATAATAAATGAAGTGCGAAAAAATTATAATATCCATTGGCTACCGGCCTATTACATAATATTTATTTAAGTATTTAACAATAATGAATGTCAGTAGACCTGGAATTTTATTCTATGTAATTTATAGCGTTTCAAATAAAAATATGTAACGGCACTCTTGTCTGTAATTTTTTTCTTTCGGGTTTTTTGGGTATTTTATTAATTTATATGATTATAGGTACCTAGACGGGAGAAAGCGTGTTTCTCTTTTAGTTTGTTCTGGCATCATTCGAAGACTGCATGTAATAAAATCTATACGAGTATTATGCAGTCAATTCGAGTGATGCCAGAATGTATTATATTATAATACATTGAGTACCAGGATTATTTTACCCGGCTACGCTCGAAATAAGACAGGCTTCTCTTCTCGTCAAAACCGAAGTAAATGCGAGCGAACCATCAATGAAGCCAATCTGTGGGAAGTTATTAAAATAAAATTTGAGCCAAAATAAAAAGTCGTTTCTAAAATGTGAATATTATTTTATTTATTTATAACACTAAATGTTTGATTGCGGTACAGTCACTAAAGATTGTTTAATATTACTGATAAGGAAAACGCGCGCTCCTCACCACATACACTTATACATGTGTTCGTGCATGGGAATCCTCGGAGGCCCTTATACTACATAGTACATACCTACGTCAACAGTGTTACCTGCACTGTAAAAAATTGATGTAAAAATACTTTGAAAGTTAAGATAGATTTCGCTCGATTTTCTAAGTGATTTTACCTTATTATTTATTTTTACACAGAAAACTTCATAAAAACTTGGACTTTTATTGTAAAGCTAAACAAATTTGTGATTTTTACATAAAGTAAATTAAAATTACATAACTTGTGTAATATTCCAATAAAGTGTATAAAAATTACAAAATAAAATGTATAGTTACATATATAAAATGAATGAATACAAAACAAATTACTGTAAAATTAGTAACCACGCATGCGCAATGTGTTTTTATGGAATCTACACGATGTGGCGATACCTGTTTGCGACGTCATTGTCTTTTTGTGTGCCTATTACCAGAATAATCGCTGGCTACAAATGGACCATCAATAATCTATGTAATCGGCCTTCTCATTTCTTACAGTGTGCAGTCATATTTAATTATTAGTAATTTTTAAGAGGTTTATTTAGCTTTTTTTGAGGTCAAAATGGCATGGCAATATTTATGTCATGGAAGAGTCCCCTCCCCTGGTCGTAATGGTCCGGGCAGATCGCACCCACCACCCGTCAGTTAGTCTGCCACTGCTTGTTTTACTTTTGATAAAGACCTTAAATGCCAAAACATAATTATTATATGTAGAGAATTTTAATAACCAATTAATATTGAAACGTTATAGTTTGTAGAACTTTGTTTTCAGAAGAGACCTACCGCTCAGATTCAGTTTATTTTCATTTTACAAAGATCCTGACGTAGTATTGAAAAAAATTAAATTCTGCAAAAAATGTAGATAAGAGATTTAAGTATAGGTACTTAATATTACAATGTTTTAATGGGCAAAAACAGAAATATAAATTGGCAATGGCGATATATTTATGGCTTTGTGCACACAGCACAAAAGTTACGAAAATAAAGCTTAGGTATATCCAAGCAACCAAATCTACAGATGGTTCATAATTATCATTGAAAATAATCAGAAAGATGCGTTATTCATTACACAAAATGTCTATAAATTATATACCCTGCAATTACAAGATAATCCTAAACATTTCTTTCCTCATATTATCACACACCTGCAGGCTATCTATTATCTATGCCTGCAGGGTCGCCGGAACTTGTTTTTCAATATTTTTATTTTATTTATTGTAGATCAAAGACGCTCGACAACGAAGTTCAATACGTCTAATTATATCAAATTAAATTAAACTACACAAAACATCCATGAGCGGAGGCGGAATTCGAACCCACGACAGTTTAATCCAAAGGCCAGTACGCTAACGGTTACACCAAGCTGTCTTCATCCATATTTCGTTCGAAAAATCGAAAAGGTTTAATAATCTTAAAACGGGGTGAAAAAATACATTATCATATAGGCGCTAGACCTCGCGCGGTGAAAGATGAAGCCACCGCGTCATAGTAACGTGAATGCATTTTTACAACTATACATATTTTTAATTGCATATTTATTGTCATGAATAGCAGTTTGCCAAAATTGTACCTAACGTCATAAAACCCAATGTGCAGTTTTGTGTACACGGCACTGTCTGCGGGCAAGCAGGCGTTCACTAGCATATTATTGATGACGTGCCTGGCTTCATCTCTCACCGCGGGCACTCTACCTAACTTTGCAGTAATTACACAACTCAAGACATTTGTCTACATTTCGCAATTGCGTGCGACTGAGAGAGAGTGCAGAGTAAGAAAGAGAGTTAGAGAAGAAGAAAGATTGTAGATTACAGACGTTCAACAATTAAGGTCATTAGCGTCGCGATTATAATTGGTAATGGGACTTATGTGGAAGTTAATTGAAATGTGTACCGAAAGTAAGTAGTAACGAATTTGTGGATAACATATATATTTTTATTTAGATAATGGAAAAAATCGTTTGTTTAAAATTTTTTATTTCATGGATTACATCTGAAGCTAGACGCCATAAGTAAATAAGGTCAATGTTACACTCATGACGTGATGTGAGAACATAAGTCTAAGAATTAAGTTTGTTTGATTCCTTTAAAAGGAATGTGAAATGCTGGTAGAATACAATATGATGGTCATACGATATTATTATCTCTTTGATTATGCTTATTTAGTTAGCGAAGCGTGTAGGCAAGGGCTTACGCAGAATTTTGTTCAGGAAGGGCCAAGAGTTATGAGAGTAAACATGGACATACGCGGTTATCATACGCATACCACAATTACGTCAGTTCAATTCGGGAAATTTTCAGAGCTTATATTGATCGGATTAGTATAAAGTAATCTTCATGAATTTTAACACTTCTTATAGCAGCTATGTCTCGAATTTTTGTATTAATTTTTAACAAGTAATATCTCAGGAACTGTCAGTGCAAAAGTCAAATAATGACATATTGCTGAAATCAGAATTTGATATTCTGCCCAGATCTGCAAAAAAGGCGAAGACGTCATTTCGGAAAGGGGCGGGGCTAAAAAAAGATTACTATCAAAAAAGATGCGCGTTTAAAAATGAAATTGGCGTGTCCGAGGATTGTGGCCACAGATAACCTGAAATTTTTTTAATATGGATTGCTCTGCACTGTTAACTTAAGCACTGTATTATTTTTTGTTAATTTCCAACGTTCTTATAATATATTGTGTAACTGATGTGCTAAATAGTAAATACAACTTTATGCGTCAGGAGCGATGTTTTCAGCACCAGTAGTAGGAGAGCGCGCACGAGCCTTGGCGAGTGTGCATCGCGAGCCGAATACGAATGCTCAAAAGATCGCACCTGACGCATAAAGGTTTAGCACACGCGTTGCTCACTATACTTTAATTTTAGACTTTTATTGAATTAATGTCAAACACCGTAGATTCACTGACATCAGTAAGTACATCTCATAATAAAAAACATTGGCCTTGGGTTTGATACAATATTTATTTACTTCGTTGCCATAGTAACCATATTTCATTATAGCATCGAAAAGAGGTACATAATGGTTCATTATGACGTAACGGGTTTTTAACTGTTTTTCTTTATATAGCATCGAAAAACGTTTCATAATGGATCATGTGTTGAATAAAAAAAAATTAAAAACAATATTGCTAACTCAAAACGTTAATTAAACCAGTGTTTAAATTTTTTATTGCCTAAAACAGGTTCATAAAATCAAAAAACGTATTTACTTTCTTAAAAAAATATGAAATAAATAAAATTAAATTTGTAGTTAAGCTACTGATTTTTGTAAACTTGCACAGAAAAACTCAAGTGTAAACTTTATTAAGTCCGCGACTGTACCTATATATCATATATGTATATGTAGATATGAAGATGTGAAGATAAAATTGTTTTTTATTCGTTATTCTGATCTTATCTCTTGATCTTTTTGTCAGTTAAATAATATTTCACTGAAGTTTAGCGTGACAAATACATTTTTGGCATAATTTTGCCTTGCGAATCATTTATGGACATAATCAATTTTTAATCATTACAAAGTTCAAGATACGGCAACTTTACCGCACAATGCACTCGGTTATATATTTTATTTCTAAGTTAATTAATTCAAACATCTTGTTGATATTTTTAATGCGTGCGTATGTTTCGTATTTGCCTCAAAGATTCAAGGTCGTTCAACTTTCACTCCCACATTGTTTCTGAACCTCATTAAAATAATTGTCATGTAGGTCACAGGGACGCAACAGACCTAAGAGTGGGACTGAAAAATATTTTTTTTAGAAAATAAAACCGACTTGCCGAGAGATGAGAGCGCATCTGGTATTCGGAAGGTACTGGTTCACTGGATTAAAATCCCGGAGGGAGCAAATGTGGAATAATGTTTTTTTTCCTACTGTCTGATGTATCTAATCGAGAAGCGGCGATTCTTGTACCGGCAATCTTGTTGAGATTTTTCATGATTGTCTTTATCTATTAATTCTACCTTAATCTAATTTCCGCGATAATTCCGTCACTCGAACGCTGCTTTTAATAAAAAAAGATTAAAAAACAACGGAAAATGTGGTATCATAGAAACAACATCCCGTTTCCCGACAAGTCAAAGCCAGATGTGAAAGAGCCATATTATTTTCGCATTCGTATAAAATCAGAATTCAAATAGTACTGAAATACTGGGTCTATTATTATGGTTTTATTTCAGTACGGGCTTGAGAATAGCCGAGCGTGTAGCAATGCTGTTGGCGTTGCTATGGTTCCTCTATTACAAGTCCCCAGTTCTCGGGTTCTAGCCCGAGAGCTGATAAAAGTGTCAATTGGATTTTCAATTTATTATTAAAAAAAAATAATGAAATGAAAATATGAATTGGTGCTAGGCCCAAATAACCTTAGCTGTTGGTGGTCTTTAAAACACAATTTTTATTTCAGTACGTATTTGATAATATTCCATAATTTATTACAATAAAATTATTAAAGAGAGATATTATATTGTATATTTAGTTAAAAAATTATAACAAACTAACAGTGATTTTAGTCTAAAATGAATATTAAATGTATCTAATAATTAAATTACGGAAATATATTCTTAATTTTGAATTGTAATATCGCCGGTAAGATAACAGTAATGTTCGTGATGGTGCGAAACCAAGATGAGTTATTTTTCAGTCAGTGTATCACCACTAGATACTAGATGGCAGACCTGCAATACGCTGGTTCATATAGATTGCAGAGTGATTTCTACATTATTAATAAAATTTAGTTCGACAGTAAGCTTAAAGAGAGAAGCACTTAGTCAAAAAATGTTATTATTTCTAGTACCACCTTTTTTATAGAAAAACTACCCCCTTAACCTGTCGCAGACACGTTATCACCAAACTGATAAAAAGTACCCTAAACTTATATATTACTCATTCTTTTCATTTTCACATTATTTTGGAAAATTATTTTACGATCAACAAACCAAATTGGAAAATCTTAGGTTTAAATAAAGGTAATTATTTAGATTATACTAGCCCCCCTCTCTTTCAAAATTTAAGTTTACATTTTTTTATCGATAACAAAACGTTAAAACTCTGGATTTCTTTTTGATTTTTCGAGGTGCTTGTAGTCACAATCACGTGCAGATTCTTATCGCTTAGCCTGTGCGGTGAACCACCACTGATTAGGGGTCGACAAGACAAGAATTCTTGTCTTGACAATAACTTCTTGTCTTGTCTTGAAAAAAAATCAAGAAATCTTAAAAAATCTTGTCTTGACGTTTTCTTGACATCTTATGTCTTGTCTTGACTCAAGAAATTTCAAGATCTTGAAATTTCTTGATTAACCGGTGACACCGTACATGGTGATTCCTCGCCGGCGAACATTTTATTGCGTTGCGTGCTAACACGGCAATCTGGTGGTTCCCCGATCTTTATTTGTTTTCTGACGAACGCAAATAACTCAGTATCTTGGAAGTATGAAATTGAAAAATACTTAAATGAGCCTAGGACAGAAAATTCTGAGAATATACTTGATTGGTGGAGAAGACACGAAAATATCTACCCGTCGTTATCGAAAATGGCCAAGGATTTTCTCGGAACGCCAGCAACATCTTACATTTGTAGGTACCTGCGGAAAGGCTATTTTCAAGACCAGCTTTAACAATAACAAAGCCAAGAAATCGGCTAGGCGTTGACTCCATAAGAAGTCTTATGTGCCTTAATTCATGGCTTATATATATGGCTTATATATGTGTGTGTGTGTGTACACGATAACTCTCGACAGACTTAATCGATTTAAACGAAATTTGGTACACACATTGGAACCCATCACCGCACGAAGCCTATTTAAAATGGGCCCGATCGGGCCATTTTAAGGGTTGAAAAAGAGTTGAAAAAAGTTTTTGGGCCCAAAAATACCGAAACAAATCTCAGAATTGTTTCAAAATTGGAATTAACCCTTTGGTAGAGATTAAAATGTGTTGTTAAAATTTTAACAAAATCGGCACAACAGGACCGGACTTACAAATTTTATGAAAACACTAGTTGATAGTGATTTATTTGCGTGTGTATTTTGTGTGTATTTAATTTGGTACAGAGGTTGCATTGATAATAATATTAAAATTAAGAAAAATAATATTATTTTAAGGGATGTATTAAGGGGTTAAATTTTTTGATTTTGTCCAAAAACAAACTTAAGTTCACATAATAAAGCCACAACACCTTATTAGCAAATACACTATATTATTGTCGGCAGGGTTTGGCACTGCGACCCGAGTTTTTTCATTTATTGTTTTTAATTTACATTTTTGTGAATCGGTCTAGCAAAAAATGTGTTCAATAAATTAAAATAATACGTTATGTTATGTTAAAATATGTTATCTTTTTCACAAATAAATATACGTTTTAGCGTTTTCATTGTTAGTCAAGATATTTCAAGATTTCTTGTTTTCTTGACAAGAAATCTTGGTATTGACATAACATTTCTTGTCTTGTCTTGAAATCTAAAATTACTTCTTGTCTTGATCTTGTCTTGAAATCAAGACAAGATCAAGACAAGATCTTGAAATTTTCAAGAATTTGGCGACCCCTACCACTGATTACAGTTATAGGTATAAAATTTAAAAAGTTTCAATAAAAAACTAGAACACCTACTTATATTATTATTATTATTATAATTATAAATATATTATTTATTATTATAATTAAAAAAAAATAATCAAAATAAGTATTTCAGTTTCCCGGCCGCCTTCGAATGGTATAAAAATGCACATAATCGCAAAATTCAAGCAAATTTGAACGGCCATTACTTACCTATAACTTAATAAATATATGCGGGTATAAAAAGAAACGTTTTTTTCAAGCCTTGTGTGATAAAATAGTGTTAATAACATTTTCCTATCTTTTCCTAAATTATTATTTTGTGTAGGACAAGGACAGTAAGATCTAAAATTCAATTTTAGAAATCTAGATTAAATTAAAATGGAAAAGTTGAGACAGTCAATAATTCTGATCCTAGAATTTGCCAATGCGATAGCAGCTCGTCCTAAAGCAGGAATTCCCAAACTTTTTTGATCGTGACCCTAATTTAAAATTGCAAAGGCCTTCGCGACCCTAAAAATTTTTTCCCCACAATCCTACCTACATAAAAGTCTATAAAAAAGATATTTCAGTAGGGGGCGCCAGGAGGCAGGTGGGGGGGGCTCTCTCTTTATTACCCCATAGACCCCCCTCCCGCCTCTTCACTCCGTTTTTATTTGATTTCGTGTTCTTATTTAGTATTTTTTTTCTATTACCTATTCGTATTTAATGGTATAATCACGAGAGTTATCACGGAACCAGGCCGTGACCCTAAAAAATCAGCCCGCGACCCTATTTGGGGTCGCGACTCCGACTTTGGAAACCCATGTCCTAAAGGCATAATATTATTGTAATACTGAACTTACCATAAAAAATAAATTAAAAAAAAACCTTTTAAAAACAATGGTCATAAAATATTACTTTGTCTATAACATTTTTGCCCAATGGTTTTCTTTTTAACTAAAAAAAATATATATTTTCTATATTTTGGTGCATTTTGATTTAAACGAAAACCATTGTTTTTAAAAAGTTTTTTTTAATTTTTTAATTTTTACTTTTTAGTTTTTATTAACTATTTTAATTTCATACAATTCAAATTGAAAAATATATTAATTTTTATTTAATTTAAAAAAAAATATCGAAGTCCTAAATCTTGAGTTTTGTAATAGGGAGTCCGCCATATTGTATTTAGAATTACGTCACGTAGCTTATCTTATTTTACTCGTCAAACTCTTTCATTTGATACGCATGTTAAGGGGGTTGTCAAGAAAAAGGAGGGCCGCCATCTTGGGGCGCCTGCCATTTTGAAATTACAATGACGTCGTGTAGCTTATCTTATTCTACTCATCAAACCCTTTCATTTGATATGCATCTCAATTCTCAAGGGGGGGTTGTGAAGAAAAAAGTGGACCGTCTTGGGGCGTCCGCCATTTTGAATTTAGAATGACGTCATGTAGCTTATAGTATTCTACTCCTCAAACACTTTCATTTGATACTTACCTATGTCATAGGGGTTCTGAAGAAAAAGGTAAGCCGCCATCTTGGGGAGTCCGCCATTTTGAATTTAGAATGACGTCACGTAGCTTATCGTATTCTACTCGTCAAACCCTTTCATTTGATACCCATGTCATGGGTATTCTGAAGAAAAAGGTGAGCCGCCATCTTGGGGCGTCTGCCATTTTTAATTTAGAATGACGTCACGTAGCTTATCGTATTCTGCTCATGAAACCCTTTCATTTGATACCTATGTCAAGGGTGTTGTAAAGAAAAAGTCGAGCCGCCATCTTGGGACGTCCGCCATTTTGGATTTAGAACGATATTAGATATACTTACGATGTTTCAATGTCCTATACATGTGTGCAAAATTTCAACTCAAATGGATAACGGGTAGTGGGTCAAATTTCAATCAGTAATTTTGACCCATAAATATATACATTATACTTAATAAAACCATTGAAAAAGGAAATAGGGACATCGCTATTCGGTATTTGATGTTTGATAATTTATATAGAGAGGATCATGTAGTGGCGTCGTATTAAGCATTTGGAAGCCTCCGAGCGCCATCTGATTTTGAGGCGCACGCGCATCCATGATATATTTTGAAATAATGTTTTTTTTAACACAACAGCATTTACCTTTGTTATTGTTATTACTATTTTATGTCTTTTTAACACGCTTTTATATTAGCTTCACCTGTATGTTTGCTTGCTTGCTTGTTTGTCAGTTTGTAACCGACTTCTTTGAACTTGATTTTGACCAACTTTGAACGGTCAGATTTAGTTTAAACGTTGTCGACTTATCAAGGACCGACGACAATATAATAATTCAATAAGTTTGTCCCATTATCCTGACCAGGATCTCCAGGACTAAAAAAAAAAGCAAAAAACTTCAGATTGAACTGAAACTTTGCACACTTATCAAGGACCGATGACAATACAATAATTCAATAAGTTTGTCCCATTATCCTGACCAGGATCTCCAGGACTAAAAAAAAAGCAAAAAACTTCAGATTGAACTGAAACTTTGCACACTTATCAAGGACCGATGACAATACAATAATTCCATAAGTTTGTCCCATTATCCTGACCAGGATCTCCAGGAATAAAAAAAGCAAAAAACTTCAGATTGAACTGAAACTTTGCACACTTATCAAGGACCGATTACAATACAATAATTCCATAAGTTTGTCCCATTATCCTGACCAGGATCTCCAGGACTAAAAAGCAAAAATAAATTATAATTTCAAAAAACTAAAAAACACGCTTTAATGAACTAAAAAGTAAAAAATAATTAATTTTATTGTAAAAAAGCGTGGGGTAGTATGAAAATATGATACAAAGCACCCCACGCTTTTTTACAATAAAATTAATTATTTTTTACTTTTTAGTTCATTAAAGCGTGTTTTTTAGTTTTTTTAAATTATAATTTATTTATCATTTATCAAAACGTTAAAAAAACTCGGGTCGCAGTGCTAAACCCTAAGTATACCGACAATATAGCTAATTCAGGCAATGCAGCTTTATTATGTAAACTTAAGTTTGTTTTTGGACAAAATAAAAAATTTAACCCCTTAATACATCCCTTAAAATATTTTATTTATTGCAATACCATTATCAATCCAACATCTGCACCAAATTAAATACACCCTTCAGTAAATAAATCCGTATTCGAAAACTAGTGTTTTCATAAAATTTGTAAGTCCGGTCCTGTCGAGCCGATGTGATTAAAATTTTAACAGCATTGCCAAATTTCAGTTTGATACGTCTTTATATTTTAGTCCAGAGAAATTCGACTGTGACAGACCTACGGACTGGACAAATGAGTTGATCCTATAAAATTTAGTTCCGTTTTTCGTTTTGAGGTACGGAAACCTACAAAACATACAAAAAAGATTGTTACCTTGAGTGATAACTCAAGGTAACAACCTTTTTTTATTTGACGATCTGGATGTAGATGATCAAAAAACTACAAAGAGATTTATAGACTTGTCAATATCAAAAATCATATCAAAAAATTATCGTATAGTGAAGTTATTTTCTCAAGTTTTTGAGCGAAGTATACCGGCCAAACAAAGCTTATAAAAAAGTGCATTTCAAATGTTCTCTTTTGTCATCTTATTGTGTATAAATTATGCATAAATGGTAACATGAAAGTAAAAAGGTTTTCCATACAACTGAATCTTGCCACAACTATTAATGAAGCTATATACTCTGGCATAATGTGTTGCCGTCGAGCGAGAAACATCGAGACGAGGTTCACAGTTTTTCGACATTAAATGATTAAATTACTATCGAGTTCTCGCTGAGACGAGATTTAATGAGCTTAAAAAAATCTCGACAAAATGATAGAATATCCAGTTTTATGATTGAAAGAAAAAGTGTATTGTATTTCTAGTGTCGTAATGAGGTATTTTACTGACGAGTAGAGACAGTATGTTAAAACGACCGATTTAGCTAGTTTAAACAGTCACACGAATCATAATGTCATTACGCACCAGAAATATATAGTATTTTTCGCCATACCCACTATAAAATACCTAGTTTTCACTTCACTTTTTAGTAGGCTATGAGTAGCTGTCGCAGTTCGCAAGCATAGTAAATAACGTAAATTGCACTATGGAAAATGTTTACTTACAACACTAGTGTGTTTTGAAAACACTTTCAACACATCTGTCTGTTGACTGACCCATTCCATGCATACATAGTACATACGCATGTTAAGTAGTTATTTTATAGTAGGTATGGCAAAAATATTAAATATGATTATTATTAAATAATATGATCATTATTATCTTTATAGCATCTGGATTGCGCGAGATTAACCCGAATCCTGTGCTGTATGGGCTGAAGCCGAAGTTTATTAGCGTGGGGTCAATGTTTATTGCGTAGGTGTAAGTTGTGTAAATTAATATTATTGTTGTTAATATTATTAAAAAAATAATCTTTAATACTTCATAAGAGAACAAAAGAAAAACAAGCGATAGTATCAATTAAATTGAATTACCACAAAGCCCAGATAACCTTAGCAGTTGGTGAAATGTAAGCATGGATTTGCGGTAGTTATGTGAATCCCCGAACTTAAAATATATTTGCTTATAATAAACGTAAGCTTGCAACGGGACCATTGCAGTCATCATTTCTGCTCCTCTACTCGAGGTAGGACATTGAGTTTTCCAAATGAGATTTTTCGAGAATATAAGGAAGTTTGCTTAGTTGCTTCATAAAATAATTGCTTTATAACATTGTCGAGGTGAAAACCATAGACAAGAGGTAGGCAATGTTAAATTTAGATTCATCTCAGTGGCGGTACCAGCAGAGAACTTAGACCATGAACTACACATTCCCTATCTAAATAAAGTGTCAAGAGTATAAAATATACTATAGATTGACTTTGGTTATAAAATGGCATGAAGTTAGCAACGACCACTGTCTGTATTTTTCTGCAGCGAGTCCATGTTCGATGTCAATGTGATTCTCAATCCAACAAGGCGCTGAAAATAATGTAAGACCCAATAATCGTATAGTGTCGTGTGGCCAGTTTAAGGTAGAGGCGTCGGTGTGCAATGAAAGGGGGCGATACAGCAAGGCGCCAGGCATGCGTCTGTGTCTAGATGTATACCGACTCGGTATATATTCGAAATGCCAGTCGGTACTTCAACACACTATATAGGTAAACACAATGTTGTACATATAACGTGAAATTATTATCAAACGAGCGGCATAATGCCATAATTCGCTTAATTGACTATTCGTTTGTGGTGCACATTTTTACCAATTAGACGTTTTGCTTTGCAAAGAGGGAATTACAACGTCTACCTACTTGATTGTTACAATAGCTGGTCCTCTCACTTTTGCATAAACAGGGTTTCCTAGTTGAAGCTGATGATTTCAGAATGATAACAACCTTCAAGCAATTATGAAGAATTATTGAAGTCGCGAAGAAATCGTAAGTTTACTTTACAATTTGCCAAATTATATTGAAATTAAAGATTAATATTGTATCAAAATTCAAATGAAATTATTGAGTTTTTAGCTTACAAAGAATTAAAGAATTCAAGTTGCGAAGAAAATAGAAATTATAAGTATATATTATTTTCTTCACATGTGTAATGAATTATTTTCTATGAAGACCGCAAATTGATGGTAAATATTTTTTATTTTCTTTGAATTTTTTATTTACTAAGAATTATTTGTTTCGCGGTGTAAGGAACACATATTTCGTTAAGATTACAAAACTGCATTTAAATCTATGGTGAAAACTTTAAAAATTCTAATTAAATCTTCGTCTTTATATTGGCATAGAATTGATAAAATGATGTGCAGAAATTGCATGTATAAATTCCTAGTTGCTGCGTACGCGTCTACGCTAATGACCCTTGTTGTCGAGCGTCTATAATTCACACACGCGTACGCGTCATGTGACGATCTTCTGTCAAGATTGTAAAATTCTTAATTTTTTTAATTTTGACTACGCGATCTGAGTAGCGAAAATATGCAAATAAGAAACATAAATTGTCTCGTTTGAGTCGTTGCCTGTTCGGGTAATTTGTAAGCAATTCTAGCTCAAGTTGCACGCCTTGATGAGACTGCGGTAAATTAAGTCAGCGTTTTCTTCTTAAACTTAAAATGAAAGTCTACTGTAAATTTTGATATAAATCTTTGGGTGAACAGAAAGTATATTTTTTCGATTTATACAGAGTTTAAATTTTAAATCATCAGTTTCAGTGGGAAACCCTGTACTATTATGCAAGCACAGTTGAGTCATTATAATAACAAAGTTAGGTAATATTTATTACACTCAAAGATATTCTGTTAAAATATGCATAATGCACTTTTAGTGACGGTGGCACGAGACAATAAAAAATTATAATCATTAAACTTCTCGAGTTCTAGTCGACGAGTTTTTTTTTTGCTAGAGTATAAATTGGCCAAGGAGAAAAAGCTGTCTGAATTGACTTAGCTCATTTGCATCGTTTTTACTTTATAGATTTTAAGTTCTATTTAAATACCAAATTTAGTCTGAACATCTGATTGATCAACGGGAAAAAAATTAAGTTTTCTTCAAGATTTCCGCCGAAACATCGACGCACATTAAATTCAAAAATTCTTCAAAATATGTGATTAGTAATTACCTATATCCAAAGGCGCGTCAACATTTTTCCAAACTTAAAATTTAAGTAGACACTACTAAGAGATGTTTTAGGATATGTATTTTCCTTTTGTTTTTCGTCTAATTGGTCGACCCTGACCAGTAAAATTTCACCAGAAAAGATTACCCGTCTGTAACTAAGACGCGAATCACTTTTCCTACATCAATAATAAGGTTATGACCAATGTAGGGTATTTTTGTGTGTCGAATAAAATTTGCTTAGTGCTTTATTTTGAAAACATATCGTTTTTTAGTAGAATGAAAATAGTAAAACACTAAATTTGCTTCCAGAACAAGATATAAAACTCTTTATTTAATCAAAAGAGATGGACGACATGTTTCGAGAGCTTAAGCTCTCATCATCAGGTCAATTTAAA
This sequence comes from Mongoloraphidia duomilia, assembly GCA_039654895.1. Lineage (NCBI taxonomy): Eukaryota > Metazoa > Arthropoda > Insecta > Raphidioptera > Raphidiidae > Mongoloraphidia > Mongoloraphidia duomilia. Next base: position 32,672,565 of record CM077521.1, on the reverse strand, counting down.
AACAAAATTTTACAATAATTGAAAATTGTGTGAAAGTTCTTTGTTACTTTAAGCATCTTGTGGTAGTAAATTTGAAATCAAAAAATTGTGACATTTTGAAGTAAAAAATAAACGTAAATGACTACAATTTTTTGATTTCAAATTTACTACCACAAGATGCTTAAAGTAACAAAGAACTTTCACACAATTTCACACAATTTTCAATTATTGTAAAATTTTGTTTTTAAATTGACCTGATGATGAGAGCTTAAGCTCTCGAAACATGTCGTCCATCTCTTTTGATTAAATAAAGAGTTTTATATCTTGTTCTGGAAGCAAATTTAGTGTTTTACTATTTTCATTCTACTAAGTATTGAACAAGAAGCAAAAAACGAAGTCTCACTATACACAATATATCGTTTTTTGTCGTAAACCGTGAAAAACATAATTTGATTTTTTGTTTTAAACCTATTTTAATTCGACCGTTTGGTTTTTGATTTTTGTTGCTTGCCTGTCCGAATTTGTTTGTTCCGCCCTTACGGCAAAATGTGTAGATCAATTTTACAGAAATTTTACAAAGACATTCTTTGAATGGTTTCGGCTGGTTTAAATATTCATAATTATTAATTACAGAAAATGATTAGAAAACTAGAAAATAATATTTAACATCTTGCTTTATTCAATTTTTGCAGCGAGTAGCCTCCATCAACCGTTCTCTTAGCTTAGATTCATATACTTGTTGATGTGACTGAAATGAGATATTAGTTCGTGTTATAATTATGTTGGTGAATAAATCTACGAAATTCTTTTACGTTAAAAATTATTAGCTAAAAATATATGGAGTGAGCCACATAGGATGTTTTTGACAGTAGACGATATATTATTATATTTCAACAAAAGCGCGGCATTGGGTGATAAAATGAAATTAAAATTTGAAAACTCGTGGGCACGAATTCTTATATACAAAAAAACTGGTGCCGATGTAGATTGGGAACAGTGCTGAAGTGAAGCATTAGTATTATTTTATAGGTTATAGCTATAGGCGTGAGACGAGCAACAGAAAACACTGAAGCACAGTCAAGCTAAAGGTATGAATAATAAATAGAGTTATCGTTTAGTTCATATTTTTGATGGAGAACACGATACGTAAATGAAATTTGCATCCGTAAGAGATATGGCAAGATCAAAGCATCAGCTCGAATGTTAGCTGGTTACAGTTAGGTTGCTTCTGTTGGCAGTCCTCTGTTCGTCCACAGTGTTGCAGATGCGTTCATCACGATCAACAACAGCCCTTCAACCAGCGCCCTGCACCCTGTCGTTTGTAGATTCAATTCATATATTATAATGATGAGGCCGCATCACCGCCTCCTCAGATCTAATTATTCAATTCTTTTGATGAACTTCGTTACGTCTTGCAATTACCAATTTTGTTACTAAATTATGAAATATACTAAAATTTAATCAATATAAAAAGAATATATTTCTGGATGGGTAATCATTTGGATTTGAGAAAGATAACATTTGTTTTTTTCTAGATCAGTTCTGTAAATCAAGTTCTCTAAATCAAGTTGGGCAAGAAAATTCCCTGCGCAAGATCTTGTAATTTGATGAAGCAATTTCTTTTTGTGGGAATAAATTTCGTATTTATTTATTTACTGTCGCGTTGAAAGTAGTTATAGAACATCCGTCTTCAATGCAAATATATAATCAAAGACGATACAAAGTTACTTGTAAGTTGTACTGCCATTTAGTGAATTTAAATTTCCGAAGAAATGTTATTGGTCAAAAATCTCTAGAAAATTAATCATAAATGCAATTCAGTGCTATGTTATTATAACTGTTATTATTAAAAGCATTTTAAATTTTGCTATCAGACGGTTAAATTAAATACAAGTAAATAAAAAAAAAGATTCGTCGTTTAAGCGACGATATTTATATAAAAATTTCTCAATCCGAACGCGGCATTATGTACTATTCGTTCAGGGGTTGAATGCACGACTTGGGGTTGTTATCCTATGCTCCTCCTACCCCATTATCAACCGTCGTCTATCCAATCCACCCTATTGGAACTTTATTATTTATACGATATGTATCTGAGCGATTTATCTTATAGCTAAAATTTAGTCATTACTTTATGGTAGTATTTAAGTAAAATTGATATAATATAGGAATGCTAATAGACTAATAGCTTTATAAAAGGCGCAAACAGTCACAAAAATCGCTTTAAACTTAAAAGCAAAAGGATTGGTGCAAACAAAGGTATCTAATAATAGTTTGAAACTCGGGTGACGAGCCCGAAGTTTTGGGTGCTTGCGGTAGCAAAATTCTAAGGAATTAATTTATTCTGCTATGTAATAATACAAATAAATTGACAATTTTCAAATGTATTTTTCATGTGAGCATCAGAATGAATTCCAATTTTATCTCAATTAACCTATATAGTAGGTAACTTACTTTTTTGTAGAAATTATCGTAAATAAAAGAAATTATATAGGTACTTGAGAAATATGAATAAAATGATATATATTTCCAAAACCATTGATCCGATTGGCACCAAAATCAATAGAGCTGGAGTTCTTGCAAACATTAAAAAAATAAACCTTGCATTTTACACTACATTCATAGACATCAATCAAAAAAAGATATCAAACAATTCCTAGGCTCTATAGATCCTAGCTGGTATCAAAACGTGAAGATCTATTAAGATTCCGAAAACAATTTTTTGGACTTATTCCATTACTTCCCTATCATAGAAGAGGTGGGAAGTAAAACATTAGATGATGTATTATTAATAGTTATTTGAAAAATTCTTGTAATTTAATTTAGCTGTTTTCTTTTTATTTTTAGTTTGTAAAAATATATTCGAAAAAAATATGTAACTACATAAATAAAATTTTATAATATGATACTACAGTAGGTATTGGCGTTATTTAAATTGTCAATGTAATAAATACATATAAAAAGATAAAAGAAAATCAATTTGAATTTATTTGATGATATCGCAATCAAATACAGAGGAAAAGAATAAAAAAGTGATGTTTGATAAAAGTATGAAAACCTCTTTGAAATTAAAGAACATTTCGAAATAAGATAATGCAATAAAATGGCTGAATCAAGTCGTCGCACATTAAAGTAACACGGTGAATCAAATAAAAATTCACATCACGGTACAAAATCAGATTGGTCGTTGATTGTAGAAAATCAAGTAGACTCTGTTCCATGGATGGGTGAAAACAACACCGAATAATATATTTGTGTTAGCGGTAACATTGAATTGTTGCATGTCAGAATAATTTGATAGAACAAACGAAATTTACCAGAGAGTGCTGTATTATTGAAATTTTTTGTGGCCAAAATAGCAAAATTTAAAATCGTTAAAATTTCTTGCAAATTAGTCATAGTAGAAACCTGAATATTTGAATTTATTGACTGTACCGTTATTGTATAAGGGTTTTACCCCATTAGCTGTCCCTATCAGGTCCTTGAAGTGACGACTTGTGAGAATCATTGTTCTGGCGTCAGATCGTGAGCAAAATTCTGACCGATTTAAACATTTTTTACAGACTTTATGCTGAAGTGACTGAACAAGTTCGATATGGAGGATATTACTCAGAATAATTAATACTTCATTTTGACATATAATTTTACGCGACTTGGTCATTTCGTTGTGTTGAAATCATCCGCTAAAGTTAACGTGTTAAATCACTCAGCAAAAAATAAAATTTAAATTTCAACTTGAGTTGAAGTTGAGTGTTGAAGTAAGACTTCTAGCTGCATCTTCCAGCTTTAATTTTTTCACAAAAATGTACAGCGCTGGATTTACACTAGGGGCACTAAGGGCTAGTGCCCAGGGCGGCAAATTTTCAGGGGCGGCAAAATTTGGAACGTGAAAACATTCATAAATTAAAATAAATAAAATACTTTTTCTCATTATTAAGAATGTGTGTAAAATTATTTACAAAATTGTGAAAAAAACTTCAGTGTAGGGTGGCATTTTTCACGGTGCCCCAGGGCGGCTCTTAGGGTAAATCCGGCCCTGAAAATGTAGCTAAACGTTTATTGTATCTATTGGCAGAAAAATTTCTCGCCCGTTTTTGCCCCCTTTTCCCCCGCGATATCGTCTTTAGAATGGACATCTGAAACAGAAACGTCTGCATAGGGCGAATTTTTAGAATTTTTTGGGTTTTCATTCATTTTACCCCCACCAATCATTTTGCACGATTTGACTACATCTACACCCACTAAAACCCCCAAATGTAATTGAAATTTTTTTTTAGTATTTTTCTATTAATTTGGACTCTATTATCAATGGATTCCGAAAGTTACAGAATTTTGGCTAGAAATTGCGATATCGGTTCCTCTGTGAAATGTGGAAACTTTACTCATCAGCGCCCTAGATATTCTCCTAGGATTCCTACCATGATAATTTGTTCTCTATGCTGACATGTCACCACGGTTCTGGAATAAAATATAAAATACAGTAGGCTCTCATTAATCCAGCACGTTTAAAACCAGGGTGTGTCGGAATTACTGGAAGGTTATAGAACAAGAAGATTGAAAGAAAGACGACTGTGGCTCAGAATCAAAGTATTGCAATACTGATGTTTAGGATAGTTGCATTTTACTTACGTTTCGGCACTTGTGCTATCTTGAGAGTATCAAATGCTGTCACAATATTATCAGTACTTTGATAGAAAAATCTTTTAACGTCATGAAAAAAATTAATTTGTCACTAGTTTTAAACAAAGAAAATTTGACTATATTTTTGTTGTTGTTTATTTTAAGCTCTTTATAGTAAAATCTTTGGATGTCTTACAAAGTTTTTATTATGAAGAGAGATGAGACAATGATGAATCTATGAACACTTCATTTTTCAAAATCCTTCAAACCGTTTAAGTTACAGAAGGCGCCAAAGAAAATGCAAAGATACATACATATTACAGACACCCGAAAAACCCCTCTTTCGGCAGTCAGGTATATTTCATTGTTTGGCATAATTTATTAGATCCGAATTGTACTAACCTTTTATTTCTATTTAGATCCAAAAATAACATGTTTTAAGAATAAATATTTTTTTCTCATCCTTTATTCACATAACCTGCAGGAATACTCATGATTTCATCTCCGGAACAGCAAACGAGAAACGTCTTTATGTATGTTTATATTAGAGGCTGTTGGACAAGCAGCAGGGATGTGTTATCGTTCGTAACTGAATCGTTCTCATATTCAAGATAAAAGATTCGATTTTAAAGGAGTTAACAATAGTCTATTTTTATGCTCGATAAGTCAGTGCATTTTACTGATATCGGCTGTCATAATTCCCCACTGCTGGGCATCACCTTAAATACTTTCTAACCGTAACCTATAAACATATGACTAGTATAACTAGGTATTTTGAATGTTTTGAATGTGTATGCATGTTAGATTTGAAAGACAATGCAACCTAGAGGGGGAGTAGCCAGTAAGTTTCGTAATAGTCACGCTCTTAATGAAGACTACCGTACGGTGTACCTACTTATAGAATTGGCTAAGAACAAAATGTTTATTTAATTAGTAAGTTGAAAATAGAAATTGGAGCAAGACCCATATATAATCCTGGTATTGGGTGGCCTTAAATAAATAAAAATTGATTTACAAATTATTTGATTTTTTCCAAGATTATATTTTTATGAGCTTAAACTCTATAGTTAGATTGACGTGGGTTCCAAAACCATCTAAAAACGCCTAAAAAATAAATAAAATATCTAAATAAAATAAATTTGAAGTTTTGAAGGTTTCAGTTTAGTTTTTTATTAACTTCAGTAAAATGTAATTTTTGGCACGACAGCCTTTCGAATTTAGCTACTTTAATTTAGTTTGGCTGTTTGTTCAACCTACATGTAAAAATTACTTGGTCAATTTTCATGAAACTTACAGCATATCGATCCATCTTTCATAACATTTCGCTTCATGATAAAAATTATGCTGTATGGCGTATGCATACCTACACATAGCATAGAAAAGAAACGGTACGTGTAGGGTTGCCAGGTCCAAAAATAGAAAAGCCGGACTCGGCGTTATATTTAGCCGGACATTTTGCCCTGAAAACCGGACTACCTAAATTTCCTAAATTTTTAATAGAAATAGAGTCAGTTGGGTATTTTCAATCGTTTATTATTAAATAATTAATTAACAATATATGAGTTAGAGAAATTGTGGACAACAATATAATAATTATTAATTCAACAATGAATTCAATCCACAAAGCGTTCACTTAGTGAATAGTATTTCTTAACATTATCAATCAGCAGATTATGCCATCATGATTGTTAAACGTCAAACGATGTTTTTTCCTTGTATATCTTATAACAATCGTTTGACGTTTAACAATCATGATGGCATAATCTGCTGATTGATAATGTTAAGAAATACTATTCACTAAGTGAATGCTTTGTGGATTGAATTCATTGTTGAATTAATAATTATTATATTAAATAATTAATTACAGTCAGTTTTTTGCGAGATCAACCTTTTAATAATCAATTTTTGCGAGATCAACCTTAAATGTGTGTCTATCCCTATGTTTTCATAGATATAGATAAACCAACCAATATATGTGCGCTCTCTACTTCATCGCTAAAAAGCCTAACAAAAGCCAGACAGGCCGGACTTGTACTATATATTTAGTCGGACACGACCGTAAAAATCCGGACATGTCCGGCTAAAGCCAGATACCTGGCAATCCTAGATACGTGTACATATCAACGGTTCCTTATGTGTTATGTGACAGCTTCCACTTCAGTTCCTTCATTGTCATGAACTTCAACCAATCAACCGTTCAAAAAAATACTTTTCAATCGTGTCACGAATCAGTCGAATTGGAAAAACGAATCGCGAAAATCGCCCCGAGATCAAAGCAAGAGATGTTTCCGAGTGAACCAATTGTATTAGATTCATTTACGACAGTGCTGCCTCCTGTGACAGAAACAAGCACTACTGTGAATGCTGAGTGAAATGATATCCCTGGAGAGTATGTCAATTGCGCACCATATATATTGTGAAATTTTGTTTATCTATTTACGACACATCAGTTTCTCGGCTTTCTGTAGTCGGTTTGATTCGCCAGTTAAATTCCTATACACAAAGTTGTCAGTTTACACAAAATATCCGTATACGGTTTTTGATTTGTATGAGTGCACCAGTATTGTGTACATACATGTACCTACGTACATATTAATAGTGTATTTGCCATATGGCACATACACTATTGGCGTCGTTCGGATGGCGGGACCTAGGGGTCGGACCAAAATTTCTCGACGTTTCATAGCCTCCTGAACATTTTGGCACCATTTTTGGAAATGTCTATTTATATTTATATATATGTGTGCGGGCAATAACTTTCAAAAGAGTTAATTGATTTTGATGAAATTTGGTAGGCACGTTGAAATCCATCACCGCACGAAGCCTATTTAAAATGGGCCCAATCGGACCATTTTAAGGGTAGTTTTTAGGGGTTGAAAAAAGTTTTTGGGCCCAAAAATACCGAAAAAATTTTCAGAATCGTTTCAAAATTGAAATTTAATCCTTTAGTGAAGGTTAAAATGTGCTGCTAAAATTTTAATAAAATCGGCCCGACAGAAACGGACTTACAAATTTTATGAAAACACTAGTTTGCGGATAGTGCTTTACTTACTGAAGGGTGTATTTAATTTGGTACCGAGGTTGCTTGATAAAAATATTTAAATTAAGAAAAAAATTATTATTTTAAGGGATGTATTAAGGGGTTAAATTTTTTATTTTGTCCAAAAACAAACTTAAGTTTACGTATTAAAGCCACAAGGCCTGTATTAGCAAATACACTATATTGTCGGCAGGGTTTTGGCACTGCGACCCGAGTTTTTATATTATATTGTTATTATGACGCGTAATTTTCAGTGACTACTAAAACGATTTAATTTTTTGGAGTTTACTCCTTAAGAATCGATTTTCATATATAAGGCGCCCGGTATGGAAATTTTTTTGATGAGTAAAATTCACACAAGCGTTAACTAAAAAGCGTTACGTTTTTCTGCGCAACCTACCTTGCGCACCTTTCAATGTATGTGTATACTTGTAACAGCCGTATACCCATGTAAGTATGTATGTTTGCCTACTTTAAGGAGTAAACTCCAGTCGAACGTTGGAGCTGACACACCCTTTTTACTTCCCACCTCTACTATGGTAGGGAAGTAATGGATTCAGTCCGAAAACAATATTTCGAGATTTTAACAGATTTTCACGTTTTGAGACCCTAGCAATCGTTTAAGATCATTTTCTGACTGATGTCTGTATGTGTGTGTGTATGTGTGTATGTGTGTATGTGTGTATGTGTGTGTGTGTGTATGTGGTCAATTTTTCGCCTTCGATATCTTAAGAACGGAACAACATACGGGCATGCCGATTGTTCTATTGTGTTTATCAGCCTTTAACTTAGATCTGATTAGATTTTGAGTCAAATCGGTTCAGTGGATCCTGAGATATTCAAAAAAACGTCCTCAATGTCACGTATTAACATAGGTAAAAAAAAATATAAATGAATTCTAGATGTTATAATATGAAAAAAATGTAAATATTTTTTTTCTCTAAAATGTATAGTTTTCGAGAAAAAAAATATTTTACTAAAAAAAATAAAAATTGTACGTAAATCAAGGTAACCATGATTTTTGCTATATTAAGCTAGCCATCAATAGATCACCAAACAAAAAAGAGGGCCATGCTTTTTTCAAAGAATAAAAATTAAATTGTGTTTTAAAGACCACCAACAGCTAAGGTTATTTGGGCCTAGTCAAAGAATAAAAAAAAGAGTGTTTATTTTTTGCAAATATTTACTAGGTGGGAAGTATAGGACTGGTCATCAGTCGAATTTTTTTAAATTATTTTAATGTGATTTGATCGGAGTAACTAGCATTACAGTCCGATCGAAGACCAGTTTTTTTGGCCGAAACCGAAGTCGAACTTCGGTTTTTTCCCATCTTCGGCTGAATCCGAAGGTATTATATATTATTCTAAAAAAGCAAGGATAAATACTTATAATTGTAAGGTGAACGGAATTGAGTTAAAGTATTTTTTCGTTTCTTGTTTTTTAAAATATATTTTTTATTTGCAGAATTATTGTGTCTGATTTAAATAATTAATAATACTCACTTAACTGTTCAGTAAATTCAATACTCAACTTCAGCAAAACCTTCGGCCGGATTTTGGCCCAAGCCAAAATGTTTTGCCGAAGGTTCAATTTTTGGTAGAATAGTAACCGAAGTCGTAGCTGAAGCCGAAGCTTCGTCCTTATTAGCACATTAGAAAAATATGAAGATAAACAAAACCTGTAAGTTGACAATTTTTGCATACGAAGCGCATTTTCCTTCATGATTCTTTATAAGTTGGCCACCAGTTTAAAATTTTGTTGGAACTGAGTCCGACCGAAGCTTCGGTCACATTCGGTCAAAAATTGGACCTTCGGCCAAAATCAGGCCGAAAGTTTTGGCGAAGTCGAATTTTGAATTTACTGAAAAATCAAATGAGTATTATTTTATTTAAATCATTTATACAGTTCTTCCCCCAGGGGGGACATTGGAATGTGGTTGCTATCGCAAATTGCATCCCAATGTTCTTTGGGACCCGAGCTCGTACCAGTCAGTTTGTGTATGTCGGCTGGCGGATTCTAATACACAAATGGATTATTTGTTGTGTTGAAGACGCTAATGACCTGAGTTGTCGACGTGTCTATAATCTACAATTAATTAATTAATTACACACAGCTCTGTAAACAAAGAATGTTAAAAAAAAATAAAAAATGAAACATGCTCCTCAACTCCAACGCAGTTGTGTGCAGTTTTCAATGATGAGTATTTTTGTTCGCTTTTTATTTAGCATTACACAACCGTAACAGCTTCGGATTTGGCCGAAGGTTACGGCAAGAGCCGAATAATCGGCTTCGGCTTCGGCCAAAAACTGACCTTCGGACGGACACTATAGTTGGGATCATAGGTAGCATTAAATTTCACTGTATTATCAATTGGATATAATAATTGTACCTATTATACTCAGAATGCTTCAAGGTCTGGACTGTGTAATCTGAAAGCTTAGACTAAAGTTATCTGAAATTAATGAGAATAACTAAGAAAATTTTAATCAGAATAAACAATACAGGAATTGAGTTTTCTGTTTGAAAGGAGTGAGAATAAAATATTAGTAAAAAAACTTTTTAGAGACAAGCTTTTATTGAAATGTACTAAAAAGGAAAAAATAATATTTAATAATTTTGGTTCATAATAATTATTATAAAAGCGGGGGTTGTAATCTCAATGATAGTTTATTAGTCGCAACCCCCGCTTTTATAATAATTATGGACCAAAATTATTAAATATTATTTTTTCCTTTTTAGTAGGTACATTTCAATAAAAGCTTGTCTCTAAAAAGTTTTTTCTTACTAATATTTTATTTTGATCATTTTAGTCTTTCTAAATTTTATCCCCCTTTCACAACCCGTAGGGGTTGAATTTCGAGAAATCCTTTCTTAGTGGATGCTTACGTCAGAAAAGAAACCAACTGTCCAAATTTCAAGTTTCTAGCTTCAGCGATTTGGCCTGGGCGTTGATTAGTCAAAAAAACCCTACATCCCCGTTTGAACCCCTTAGAGGTTGAATTTATTTCTAAAAACGATTTATTCATGTATTGTCATCGGGAATACATATGTGTAAAAAATTGACTTGCAAGTTTTGACCTAAACAAACGAACACCCAAACACACAAACGAACATACATTGCAAGTTAAATAAAAGCTTGTAAAAATCTCTATCTTTGGATCTGAATCCAGCATATTCAAATGCGAGTTTAGTGCTGTACCGTTCAGTTTCAGAACTTATACTTATTCACCGTTTAATTCATAAATATCTGGGTGGCCGAGCTTTGCTCGGATGAGTTCAATAAAAACAGTACTTAATATGCTGTGAGATATTATTTTCTTAGAATATTATTCCGAAACGAATTTATTTCTGTAACATAATTTAAAATAATTGTTTCTGATATTTTAACTATAACCTTTGTGTATTTTTAAGCGTAAAAACTAAGTATCAACTTTTAATCAAGCATTTTTTCCTCTAAATATTATTTAGGTCGCCATTTTCAAATCTACCGCCGTTATTGTTTTGTTGACTGAAGAACTCGCAAAAACCGATTTTCATAGATTGAATATCTTGTAAAAATGTTCGAATCAGATGAAATTTTGCTCGCCCGTTACCATTTTAACAATCCAATTTTAAGCATTAATACCAAATATCAACTTTATCGAAGTACTTTTTCACTGTGATGTCATCTTAACAACTTCCAGTAAATTTCAAATACTTTTTTTTGCATAGGTACCTACTGAAAAACTCACAAAAATCGATTCTTTTAATAACAAACGTCAGACTATAACCTGCGCAAAACTTTTTTTGCATGTATCTTCACCATAGTTTTTAAAAATCGATGTGTTTTGATACACATGCCTGCGGCGCTAGAAATGCGGCCCTTTGGGCCGCCGTGCCAATTTTTAGATACGCTAAACGTTTTTGTATGTATCTTAACAATAGTTTTTAAAAATCGATGTGTTTTTACACAGACCCACGGCGCCAGAAGTGTGGCCCTTCGGACCGCCGTTTTGTCATTATTTACATATTGTGCAAGACGCTTCTTATATTAGTGTTCATTTACAATTTTAACACTTGTGATATATTATATAAAATATATGTAGAAATAGACTTCGAATCAATCTGACTTTAATTGAGCGAGCTATAATAAATAAAAAAACACCTTTTTTTTAATTGCTCCCCTCTGGAACCAAAATTCCTGTCTAGATCAATTTCTCGCCCCGAAAAATCCTCATTCTGTAAATTTCATCAAAATCGTTAGTCGTTTTTGAGAAAAAAAGGTCTAGGTAAGATTATACGTCATACTACATTTAACGTACCTACTTACCTATACTACATATTTTATAAAGGTAATATAAAAATAACATACCTAATTATTTAAATATTAGCTAAAACTACTTACATAATTATGTTTAGATTTTATTGTTGTTATTTTTTTACTTTTCAAATAATTACTGATTATTTTAATAAGTTAAAGATTGACTGTCAGAGTAATTTTGACATAAATAATGAAAATAGTTTGTTTTTTCCAAAGCCTACTCACAATACGACACTGTTTTATGACGTTAAAAAAACTGTTTTTTAAAATGATAAAATCGATAGGAAAACGAATTTTTCCAGGGATGAGACCTACCTAAATCGATTTTTTGCCCCCCGAAACCCCTTTTCGGTAAATTTGATCAAAATCGTTAGAGCCGTTTTCGAGAAAATATTTATATAGGTACATAGAAACATATATACAAGATTTACTCGTTTAATAATATAGGGGGATATTTATAGTATGTCTAATTGTAATTTATTATACAAAAGTAAAATGTCTGTTTTTTTTAGAATAAATATTTAAAATTTCTGGGAATTGGGATTTTAAATATTTGATAGTAAATATGTAAGAACATTCTTTTTGATATACACACGTTTCAATCTCTGGAGATTTCCTATATTATAATATTATGATATGTTGTAGGTAAGCAATGCATATAGAGGGTGGTTACCAAAAAAAAAGAGTAATCTATAAAGGATCGGTACAGATAGGCACGATAAATGCAGAACGCTATGTCGCTTCGCGTATGATTTAGAAATTATGATTTAGCGTCGCGTCGGTCATATTCCATCTGAGCTAGTATCAATTTCAAAATTGAATTTGAATTACTTAAAAAACATTACATTTCCAAAAATTCTTTTTCTGAAATTTCATTTAACAACTTATTGACAGGTTGAAAAAATCAATTTTAGTTCACAGGGATAAAGCTGTTTTTGATGACGAATAGTCATTTTACTACGTTTTTATGAAACAGCGTAAATATCACAAACATTCGACGGTGCAACAATTAATTATTATTAACAATGTTTCCTCTACCTGTACTTCAGTTCAGTCTTGAAACATATATTTCAGGCCTCGGTAGGAAGCAGGAAAAGTTCCGTTGCATAATAATTTATGCTAAGGCTTGTTTCGAAGATTTTTGGCAAGATTGGGTTTTAAGTGGATAAACCTGTACATTGTAATGAAATTCACTCATATGAGGAGAGTTCTTTAGGTAGAAGGACGCATCTATTGTATATTTAATGTCTTTTATATCTACTATTGAGGAAAAAATATTAGGTGGTAGGACAGCTATGGTACTTTGGAAAGATGGTGTTTTTGAAGCTCAGTTTTGCAGATTGTAATTTTCACATTATTATGACGTGATGCTATATGAATTTTTGACATTCTATAAGCTCTTTTATAAAGTTATGTAATTTCGGTTAAATGATGGGTTATGTTTCCTAACTTTGCTCATTTTCATCGCCGTTTGAGCTAAATTTGGGTTGATTCGGGGCTAGTGAAACTGCACTTAAATGTTTCCATCGGAAAACATGGCTTATGTAAATTTATTATACAATATTAGTTGTTATAGAACTTTTTTTTTAATATAAAATTAATGGACGAAAATAACCTACCAATATGTTTAAAAATTAAAATCAACGGCGTTTGCTTTAAAAGCTCAGTGGTTGGAGAGAAAAAAAACTCCGAATTCGGAATTAATTAAGGGAAAGCTGGGAATGGTTTTAATCCTCCCAGTTTAGGTTAGGAATGAACATACTAAGTTTTCCCCCGCTTGCTAGGTGAGAGCTTTAGGCGCTGCGTGCAGATTTGTAGTAAGAAACATTTGTTTTACTTAATATCGAAAATTAACATTATGCAATTAAAACATGTTTCAAACAAAGAATGTTTGCCGTAAAATTGTCCACATTTTTTGTTAAAAACATTTTTTGTTAAAACTTGTCGTTAAGCCAGAAATTAAATTTCGTATTGTTGAAAATATTCACTGTTGAAATTACGTAACACTTTTGAAATTTTGAATATGAACTCGAAGTAGTACTCTAGTAAGAAGAGTGTTTAAGAAATATTAAATTCCCATATAAGGATTATAAACCTATTCATGAGCTATCGAAATGCATTGAAACATTTGTAAAATCTGGTTGCGGCCACCCTGCAGACACAATTTTTTCAAAGTAGTATTTTTAAAGTGGATTGGAACACTTGACGCGACGTGCTCTAGTTAAAAAGTGTGTTCAGGAAATATTAAATTCTCATATGGGCTATCTAAATGTGTCCAAACAATTGGAAAACTTAAAAGGAGTCACCCTACAGAAGCAATTTTTTTAGATAGAATTTTTGAGGTAAAAAAGTAAGATATAAAAGTAAGATTTTCAAATGATGCTTCTTAATATTCTTTGTTCAAAAATACAAGCCAGAATTGGTAGCTGCGTTTCTATATTATGTCTATTAAGGGTGTATAAAATATACAATTCTGCAATTTTGTTAAACGGAAATTGTAAAAAATTCATCCATATTAGTGTACAAAATGTATACCGAATTGTTGGTATATTTTAAACCATATAAAGCTTTTTATTTAGTGACGTTCATTACACTTATTTAATATAAATACATCGCTTTTACATTTTATTTTAAATATTTTTATTTTACCATATAGTCGACTCTCCTCAATTTTATTTTATTTATTGTAGATTATAGACGCGTCGACAACTCAGGTCATTAGCGTCTTCAACACAACAAATAACATATTTGTGTATTAAAATCCGCCAGCCGGCATAAACAAACCGACTGGTACGAGCTCGGGTCCCTGGGAGCGCTAATTCCCAAAGAACATTGGAATGCAATTACGATAACAGCTACATCCCAATGTCCCCCCCCTGGGGGGACTCTCCCCAAAAACAACGCTATGGGATAACGGGGTCCAAATCAATGTTTCTTGGCGAGCAGCAGAAACGCTCTTACTTTAAGGTGGAATATCTATTACAGCATATACACACGTAAAAAGACAAAATTTCGATAACCATTATAGCCAAAAGATAAATAATAATTATATTTTGAGATTATATAAAAATAACTTAAGCACAACAGAAACTTTTATAAATATAAATTTGATACTTTAAAATTTAAACGATATATTAAACGAATACGTGGTGTTTGCACCTCGATTAAAATTCGTGTCGTTTGCGCTGCGAGATTTTTAATTACCTGCATGCCATGGCGTTTGCGCCGCCACAGTGTACATCTACCTGCAGGGGACCGTATCTCTTAAGCAGACAGGAAAAATTAATGAAATTCAAGAAATAAACAACAACAATGAAAATAAATTTATTCTAATTTTTGAGCTATGCTAGAGCTTTTAAACATACTTTTATATTTTGTGTCTTGTTCAATGTAAGAAGGATACTGTTAATTTTCGAGTCGAGGTTAACATATTTTGTTTTTCTTTTCTTATTGCGCAATTTCCTAGCTCTGCCTGCTAGCGACGATGAACAGCTTAGGATACATTTAGATTTTAAAATAGCAATGAGCTCGTTTCTTCATTTACCAATTTATTTAGACGATTGTGCCATCCTTCGAGAGCGCTGTTGTGACAGTATTGTTACAAAACTGTTTTCTGAGTTGGCGGAATAAATATTTATTTACAATAATTAAAAATACAATAACAATAAATGCAACAACGAAAAGTCAGTTCTAACTTCTAACAATCAACACAAACAAACAATAACTAAACGGTAATTAACACTTAATTATATACAATTGACTATACTAATATTTATTTTATCAGGTGTATTTATATCGCGGAACTATTTATATCACTGATCCACTTGATTGCACGTCTCACCACTGACTGATTGACTGATCGCTTCACTCACTCGTTTATATACGCTGCGTGGCTCAAACCCAGTGCTTCTCGCGTTCTCTAGAAACTTCGCGTAGTTTACTCGTTGTTCAGAAAGCAGACACCGCTTCTCAGAATTCTGGCCTGACGTTTATATACAGGGTGATCCGTAACAGTATCATTCTTACATTAAACGAGATACAAAATGTAAAAGTGTGTTTGAAAACTCTACCATACGTCCAAAAATTAGAATAAATTTATCTTCATTGTTGCTGGTTATTTCTTGAATTTCATTAATTTTTCCTATCTGTTTAAGAGATATGTTGCCCCAAGTATAGATAATATAATACAAATATACTGTGGAGTCGCAAACGCCACGACATGCAGCTCAAACGCCACGGCGTAAATGCCACGATAATACTTACCTATGAAACATTAGTATTAGCAAAATACGTTTTTTGAACGAAGTTTTAATTTAAAAATTCTAAATGAACTGCTTATCGTAATTTCGCACTGTATGCAATAATAAGAATTATTAGAGAGGTGTAAATATTATTAGAGAGACATAAATAAAGTTTTACGGTACAATGTTTAATCTGTCAACAATATACATAATGTTACAGATCACCCTGTATATAAACGGCAGGCACGAGTTCTGAGAAACGGGGTCTGCTTATTGAACAACTGGTACCTGTGCGAAAGTTCTAGAGAAAGCGAGAACACATTAGGCTTATGCCACGCAGCATATATGAACAGGCAGTGCGAGTGAGTGAGGGAATCAGTCAACGGTGAGTCACGCATTCAAGTCTACGGTGGAGCAGTAATATAAATAGTGCCGTGAGATAAATAACCAAATTGATAAAATAAATACTAGTGTAGTGGTAATAATTACGAGTTATTGTATATAGTTATTTTGTTTGGCTTTGTAATTACTGTTTAGTTATTGTTTACTTGTGTTGATTGTTTGAACTGACTTTTCGTTGTTGCATTCATTATTATTGTGTTTTTAATTATTGTAAATAAATATTTATTCCGCCAACTCAGAAAAGAGCTTTGTAACAATAATACTTATACATATTTTTAAGTTTATTAATTGTATACAAAATTTGGACCAACACTTTTATGAGTCATCTGAGTTTGAATGTTTGCTTACTCGGGACTGAGTGAAGATATTTAAAAAAAATCATTTATGACGGTATTTATGGTGGTAAGATTACCAAATTTAGGCGAAAATCCTCCTATCTGTCAACACTGATACTGCAATGAACGTTAAAACTAAGTATTACATGGATGACTAAAATATCTTAATTTTTATTGTTTATACAGGATCTTCAAAGTTAAGTCGGCACTATTGCTAACTTCGTTATTTTTGGATCTACAAAATCGGTTAAATTAGCAAACTAGAAGTATTTTTTCCGCTGAATAAAACGATGAAAACAGAAAAACAATTGAGCATCGCGTTTTCGAGTTATAATTGTCAGAGTCACTAGGAGTGTTGCAAGCGGGCTACAAAATACTTGGACCAAGAGGGTGATGTTTTTGAGAATCTTATTTGAATTTTGTTTTCTTCCAAGTTATAGAATAATTTGAAATAAACGATATTTTTCACCTCATGGATATTCCTGTCACTTTCTATTTTATGGTGAGCCAAAGCTGCCACTAACACAGCTACCTTTAATTTGAATTTGAAAAATCATTATTAACTTAGTCATTTTTGACATAAGGATAGAAGACTACGGGACACTTTTTGTTCAGAATTCAACTGTCTATCGATTGTGAATATTGTATACCGGGTGTATCATTTAAAAAAATAGAAATTTTTGATAAAACTCGAAAACGTGATATTCAATTGTTTTTCTGTTTTCATCGTTTTATTCACCGGAAAAAATACTTCTAGTTTGCTAATTTAACCGACTTTGTAGATCCAAAAATAACGAAGTTAGCAATAGTGCCGACTTAACTTTGAAGACCCTGTATACTGAATACAAAAAGCAAGTTATAGATGCGTGAAATTGGTACGAATTTCCGAATACAAGTTCAATTAATTGTTCATAAAATTTGATTACATTGTAATTTATCGTTTATGTACGATGTATTAGTTAGTTGTTTTCACTATGCAAATATGAATGCACTTGAAAGGGTGGGAAAAGAAAACACGAGAAAAATTTCTACCTACAACTGACAAATTTTTATCCAAGCAAAGGAGGAAATATATGGCATGTTTAAACACGGGAAAAACTCAATTACTTTATTCTGGTAGTGTGTATACGAGTCCCACAAGAGTGCTATAAGGGTGGGATTTTAAAATTCCCGGATCACATTTTTGCATACAGTTGAGTCGGTAACACAGTGAACACATATACCGGCGGCCGAATCGGACGTGCCTCTAAGCTCATATGTACATAATACGTATGAAGAGTAGCAAGAATATAGATACGACGCTCAGATAAATGTTAGCGTCTGGATGATTCGGCGTCTCCCATACATCGTAACCACGGGCTTCCCGTGGGACTCATATACATACACTAACGCTAAACCTAGCGCCGAGATGAAGACGATCGACTTACACTGTTCCACAGGTCTTGCTAATTCTCAGCCTATATACCCATTCCTTAAAGTTTAGACGTTTTCCATTAGCTTCGTAATCAGTCATGTTGACAGCCGTTCTAGGTGGTTTTCTCCGAATGACTGCTTTAATTTCCTTAGAAATTAGAAGAAATTTTACCAATTTGATTTAAAACATCTGTAAAAATCGCAGCCCCCCCAACACAAGCCAAATTATGGGTTTACGAAAATTGTCTGTCAATGTCTGGTGCTAGGCGTTTATCAGCCTGGTCTATTATATTACGTAGATACAGGACAAAGCGATAGGTTAGCAGTTAAAACTTAAAAATCATTTTAAATGGATTGCGGAAGTCTCCGCACTGCTTATTAAAAATAATAAATTGAAAAATATTTAATTATTATTGAATTTTACTTTACGTCCCGCTTCTCGTTACCGGCCTGTAATTCCTTTTACGACCGGTATACATGGATGAAAAGCAGCTATTTTATAAGCGGGTAGAACCAAAAATAATTAAATAAAATAACAAATTACTAAATAAAAATTCAAAAAAATATAAACCCACCTTATACAACATAACTCGTCTTTTAAAAGGACAGGCACGTAACTTCGTGATAGTATCGTTGCTGTTACCATAGTTAACATTCATAAAACCATATTATAGTAACAGCACCAGTACCGTTGCGAAGTTACATATTATGACGCAGTGGCGGCTCCTCTATGAGAGCTGCCGCACTGCCAGAAAATAACGCACAATTAAAAAAATATTGTATAAATCTGCATAATATGTTTTAATTTCAAATATTGTGTAAATCTGCATAATATGTTTTAATTTCATAATCACATAGCATTATTATGAATGACGGCATGCCGCAGGCCTATATTCTATAAACAGTCATGCAGGAGGGCCTGCAGTTTGTGTTGCACCTAAATCCAAGCAAAATCCAATGTATTAAAGAGAGATGACTTAGTAAAAATGAAACAGATCAATACGCGTAAAAGCGAAAATCCGTTCACAGAACCTAGTACCTACACTATTATTTTTCTTGATTATAATACCGTATTATATAGCAATGCAATAATGTGTCTTCGTAGTGTAGCGGTAACGTAGTGGCTTTATATGCAATAGGTCTCGGGTTCAAATCTCAATACAAACATACTTTTTTTTTTTAATAAATAATTAGATATAAATATCATAAATAAATATATTTAATAAATTAATCATTTATTAAATTAAATTAATTTATTTAATATCTTTATTTTATTATTTTATCGTCTTTTTTACAAACGTTTAGTACTGGCACGCAGGATAAAATTTTTGGAGTTATTATTGTTTTGTTACCTAAAAGGAGTATAACTTCTGACGTGCGTACATAGTACACACACACTCTTTTTTTTTAATACAATAAAAAATATTGCTATAAAAATCACTTTATTTACGATTTTAGCGCTAGCGAAATCATTGTATAATGTATAGACAAATTATTCAGATCAAAAAATACACTTAAAAATTGCATCAAATGCGTATTTTTGAATTTTTTTTCGAGGTTCCCTCATTGGGGGGGGCTACTCTAATCTCCAGGTTGACTCTGCAGAACACCCATTTAAAATGTTCACGCGCCGCCACTGTTATGACGTGTCCTTTCAAAAGACGTGCGCATAAGCAGTTTTCATTAAACATATTTTTTATACAGTTTAATGTATGAAAGCCTGTTAAGCTTTACATTTATTTCATTAAATCAAAGATTTTCTCAACTCAGTAGCCACATCCGATGAACACATTTTCCACACTATCATATTATCTCATATATATATACACAGGTTGAGTAGTATATATGCATAATATTATGTACCTTCCACGGCATGGAAGAGCGAGACTGGAATATATGAAGTCAATTTTTAAATTTGCAACATTTAACCTGCGGCTATACGTTGGAACGTTGGGACCGTAATCGGATATCCTGAGCCAAATGACTAATTCATTTTTAAATTTACGACAACCACATATCATGCTGTACTTTCAAGACACGCCTATGTATTTCTTTTCTACATGACTAACTTTTGCAAGTAAGTACTGTAAAGTTATGCTTATAGAAATACAAAGGATGGAAATATTTAAAAATAAACTAAATATAGATAATATTTATTTAGAACTTAGAACTTGTCATTGAAATGTTAATTAAAGAATAAGAAGTTTAATTAATAGTTTTGAATGCTAGTTTAAAATAATAAAATATGTTTATGTAAAATCCCGTTTCTGTTTCACTTTAAATTACCAAATTACAGTTTTCAGATAACAATGTTGTCATTAATGCTACAAGGCTACACAAGAAAAAAAATATTTAAATGTCACTATCGGGATTCAAAACTTCTAGAATCGCACTGATTGAGTTACCAGTAACTCCACAGTCCCCTAAATAGATATTAACTCAACCAACGTGTATCTGGGAGACATTTAAATATTTTCTTATATAATATACGAGTATAGGATCTTTCAACAAGAGGTGTCATTTTAAATGAACAGAAAAACGCAATATTTGCGTGAAAAGTGGTGATATTTTTATTTTAATCCAAAGTGCAAACTCTGGGGTTAATAATGGAACACAATATCTACCAAATGTCCGCCTCAGCTCTTCTTATAAACGGTTATTCTTTTGATGAAATTTTTCATCACGTTTTCGCATAATGGCGACTGTATTTTTCACGCAGTAGAGTCATTGTTTTACGAGCTGTGTGGCAGGTGGCGCCGTCCTGCTGAAAATAAACGTCGTTCACATCCATAGCATCAATTTCAGACCAAAAAATAGCGCGAAATTTAAAATGACACCTCTTGTTGGAAGACCCTTTATATCCTCGTAACTGTAATTCACCAATGAAAGTGAATTTGTATTGTGGTAAGGGGTTTTATTATATAAACATGTATTATTAATTATTAACTAACATTTATGATTTGTTATTTACAAGTTACTTCAATTTCCTATTTAATAATTAGTTGTGTCTATGTGAAGGAATATTGACACAAACAAGAATAAAAAAAAATTGTACCCAATCGCAGAATATTCGTTGATTCGGCATGTGACCTCACCGAATATTCAGTAGGTACTCGGTTTGGCACCGAATGGTGAATATACTATTCGTTGCAACTCTGTTACTCTAGAGCAGTGTTTCTCAAAGAGGGCGGTACCGCCCCCCTGAGGGTGCTTGGGTGATCCAGGGGGGCGCTTGTATCCCTAGAAGCAATTGGGGGCGTTGAATAAAAACAAGGGGCAATGCGATGAAAGCAGAAAGAAAGAAGAAGAAAAATTTGTAAAACCATTCGTGCATGTTTCATCTGTTATGAAAAATACAGTTAAATTCGTAAACATTACTTTATTTTCCAAATGAAATTCAAATTACAGTCGATCTTTTAATAAATCATTTTGTAATTTAAGCGTCAAGGCGTCTTAAAAGTAACATCTTTCTTTATTTTGTTCCGTAGGTAGAAAATAGAACTATAGATACTAAAACTGCATCAGCTTTCTGTTTGTTCGATTAAAGAAGAAAAATTTCTAGGGGGGCGTTGAGTAGTTTTATTTCTGAAAAGGGGGCGGTAACGGTAGGCCAAATGAGGCTGTGAACCTATGCTCTAGAGTCTAGATTTTTGACAGAAAGCCTATCTTAACCCGTGCAACAAATACATATTATATTTTGAGTTTATCACCAATTAATAGTCTATTAAGTTTCACTAAAATCTGTTTAACCTTTGTCGTTGTTGAGTGAGATAGGTACAAAAAAATTTGAGTAGGTATTATACAATACCTATACCTAAAAAATTAGTAATAATTCAGACAGATGTCCCGTTATCTTTAGAGTTTAGAATTATGTAGTTGCGGAAAATAATTGAAGTCATTAATTTTACCGTGTTTTATATTAATGTTTTCAACTAGTTTTAGTAGGTAGGTACATATTTTAGTAATATTGGGGTCCGTCAAATGAGCATCTGACATCTGGTGGCAGAAAATTGTACTCAAACGAGGGAAAATTTTACATACTAACAGTGCAAATTAATCATGAAATTGTTTATTACAAAAATAAAACAAGTAAAATAAACAAAAAGTTTATCGAAAATGGAATTCGCGACGTTTTCTAATATCATGGCAATAAACACTGTCAGTTATTGCCTTGTAAAACTTACTTTACAGAGAATTATTTTCTAATGAAATGTGGAAAAACTGTATTTATGAATTAAAAAAATATTTTATAGTAATAATAAGATGTACTTGTTATCATACTGCATTAAAATAGTTGAAACCCTGATGATTAACAAATTTATAAGATTAACTTCGTATACAAATATTTTGAGGTTAGTAACTTACCTACTTATTACAATATAACTTATTATGTTGCAGTTATGTGTTTACATTATTCACCTAACCCAGCCTTAAAAGCGCATTGAACGCGGATGATTAATTTCGTGGAGATTTTCTTTTAATTTTGATGTTTTTAAGCAATATGTCGTAAAGATTACTACTTTTGCATGTATTTTTCTCGTTATATTTCCGACATTTGATAATATGCCTGGCTTTGAGAATCCGTTCTCCTTCAACGAAATTCCTTTGTTTAGGATTCGTACCGGCCCAATCACAAATTGCACTTATATTTATCATTTCTTATCACTTTGAAAATCATAAAATTACACGCAAAAGTATACCCCGTATATGAAATTTCCCCCCGTCTGCGCCATGTTTTTGAAGCTCCACCTATCTGACGGATCCCAATAATGAAAATCACTGCATTCTTGTCCCATTTACTAATATTTTTGGACTTCTAGCGTTTAAACAAAAAAAAAAGAAAAATGTAAATAGCTATTAGTATCATGGAGATGAAAAATATCGTATATACAGTTTTACGGTAAAAAATATCGTAAGGCTGGGATTCCAAGTAAAAGAGAAAAGTGTGTATTGTTTTGAATGTAAAACCTTAGTCTGACTCGTAACCAGCCTTAAGCGGAAATGATCATTCCCCATCCTTGTCTTATCTAGATGTATTACACTGTATTATGTGGTAATATATAAATTTTTATATACAAAGAAAAATGTTTTATCGCTATCCAGAATTTCAAGTTTATTTTAGTGACGTGAATATTCTTTAAAATGGGATTTTATGATCTTGTTTGTTTTTTGTGAAAGTATTTTTCTAGTGCAACTTGTGCTTTATTTAACATTTCCTGGCTTACATGAACAATGCATTATTCAAATTCTTGGTTTTGGTTATACTTACTTATTTAATTTTGACAATAAATAAAATTACATTTTTTGTGTCTTGTCCAAAGAGGTGTATCTGGGCGGCTGGCTGGCCCGATACTATTTTCAATTTTAATATCCTAAGACCTAAGAGAAAATGTATCTAAATTATTAATCGGTAGAAATTTCAATTATTGTAGATGCGTAAGCGTAATGAATGACGACAGTATGTAAACATGAGCGATAGCGATTTTTTACAGTTACACGTCGAGTCATAATACCATTACGCACGAGATACTTATATGGTATTTTTTGCCATACCCACTACAAAATACCTACCTTTCACTTCATTTGCAAAAAATTTGACAGTTCATTTGCATCGTCATCTTTACTTTTACAGTATGCCGTGAAGGTCGAGAGTATGTAATCGCAACCGTTTACTTACCGCACTTGCTATGTAATGGAAACACTTTTGCGCGCCTGCCTGTTAAATGACCCAATATAGGAATTTTTTCCAGAGAGACTAAAATAAGTTGGCTCTTAATTAATTTATGAGGGGAATATTTTTCGAAAACTTTAGTTATAGGTACATAGCTACCTAGATATCTTACCTGTTTAGGTACAGCAAATAATTTAAATATAAAAAAATGTCTGAAAAGTTAATATACTCTGAAAATGGTCAATAATTATGACTAATAAAATCATACGGTATTTTTATATTGAAAAATACTTAAGTATTAATTTAGTAAGTGAAATGTTTTGACACTAAAATGTACTCAAGAAACGTTATACTATTTAAATTTAAATATGATTTATTCTCATTTTTTTGAAAAATGTTTTTTTATTAAAAGTGCTTAATTTACTGTTAACTGTTAAGTTAAAAAAATGTAAATATAAAAATATTGACAAATGCCATCCCTTGTGGGGATCGAACCCACGACCTTTGGATTAGAAGTCCAACGCGCTATCCTCTGCGCCAAAGGGACTTGTTGCGAGCGGTGCCTTAACAACGGTAGACTAAGCGCACCATGTCTAGATATACATATAATACAGTGCGCACAAAAAAATAAAATAAACGAGAACAAGTTTTATTTACCTACATACAGATTACAGAATCACGTAGTTCATATTAATAATTATTCTTGCACTTTTTGTGCTTGTACCTACTAACCGATTATCCCTTTATAAGAGTGTAAACCAAAAGCAGGTCTTAATCCGAGTTCAAACAACAATTATAATATTATATTAATACTGGGTTTCTGGTACAATTCTCAACGCTAAATTTAGTTTTAAAGTAAATTAAAGTAGGTGCTGACTTGCAAAGCTAAAGCCTAATTATCTATTTTCGAAATAATAGCAGAAACCGAGTATTATTCTTTTACTCTTTCACGAAAATCTATTTTGATTTATTGTTAAACTTCCAATTTGTTGGCAGATTTAAATTTATTGAAATTAAAATCTATTTTCGAAATGAAAAAATGTTCGAATATTCTAGTTCATAATTTGGTAAAACAGATGAACTTGATCGCCTGAATTTAGCTTCAATCATTTGTAATAATATAAATATTATTAACATTTAACAACCACCCGTTCCCAGAATGCAGGTGATATTAAATTACATATTGAGTGATAACGTGATAACATTATTTATTTGATTTTAAAGTCATTTTTATAACATTTGATCATAAATCTATTGGAAACGAAACATTATGCTTTAAAAAAACCTCATATTTACCGAGTATGTATTGTAGATTAGCTACATTTTTAAAATTCATCACATCAAAAAGGGTTAAATATTGTCAGTAAATACACAACATAATATATTTGAAATTGGAACAAATATTCGTAAATGAAGAAAAAGTATTATTGACTTTAATTTCTAAAGTTATACGATTATTGATTACATTGATACTTGTAAATAAATTGGAATTCACATATGCATCAGATAACCTATTGTTGACCAATAATACTTATTTGCATTAATTAATAACATCCTATAATACTGATCAATAATACTTAATCCAAATAAAAGAATTAAACTCAGTTTCTCGTATTAATTTATTTTTTTGGAAATATTATGTATTTTACGTAGGCACAGGTTTAGGTACTCCCTAGCTTTTAAGTATATAGGTAGGTACTGTAATTTTGTAAATATTTTAATACAGTCGAATCTTTCATATTGCTCCATAATATGTACCATTTCGAAATACACACAGGGACCACTATGTCTGATTTACATCAAAGACAGAGAGAGCAAATATAAAATATAGATATACAGTCAGTGAAACTGACAAAGACTTAAAAGACAGAGGTAGCAAACACAGTGCGTTAGCGGTTAGAAAATTTAGATTTTTCAGAAATAGAGATTCGGCGATATGGATGCCCCGATCGTATTTTTGAGGCTAGGATTTTCGGGTAAACGCCAGTTGTAAGATAAAGAATCAGACTACCTCTCATGCGATTTTTTTGAAAAAAGTTTTAACTACGCGTGAAAGATTATACGTAAGTAATTTTTTTAAGTTTTTCCAGGAAAATGTTTTTCAATTTTTAGCCTGAGGGATCCGTAGTGTGATTCTTAGTCCTTCATTTGGCGTTTACCTGAACCCTTTATGCTTTAAAAATAGCATTGGAAGAACCAGAACCGTTTTTAGGCGAGGGGAAAGGATTTGGGATGAAGAGTGCAGGGGGAAATTTCTGGTTTCGAATACTTCTTATTTGTTAAATAAAGTTCATTTTTTCTAATAAAATTGTACCTATGTAGAATGTTATTTTTAAACTAAGTTCGCTTGTAGAGACTCATAATAATATTACAGACCAAATAAAAAAACTGAGTTCAGGCCACACAACGCCCTTCTGAATATTTAATAGTTTTACGTTGCTCTTTTGAAAGGTTTCTATTATTTTTAACAGCGCGTCTAGACGGGCAGCTTATCTTTAATTTGAGACCAGAACGGAACATTTTAATTAAAAAACAAGGTCGGGAGAGCATAAATATTGAAGGTGTGTTTTTAACTTTTTTGTATAAATATACTAGCGGCCCGTTCGGCTTCGCCCGGGCGTTAAGAAAGCCCGAGTGCAATACACTACTCACTCGCTTCGTTCGTTCGCTATATATGTAAACCTTCCGTGAAAAATTATCTAACTGATGGTGAAAAACCGCATCAAAATCCGTTGCGTGGTTTAAGAGGAGTTAGCGGTTAAACAGACAGACAAACAGACAGATGCGGAAAGCGACTTCATTTTATACTATGTAAAGATTATTATAAGTGACGCACTAAATTATTTTTTGTCCTTGTCGGATGCATTTAAACATTAAACCCCGTAAGCCGTAAGGTATGCTTTATTAGTCATTAATTTACTATCGGTAGTCGGTACTTTGTGTGTTAGTGTTAATCGGAATCGGAATTCGGAAGGATGTATTTTTGTTCATCACGCAGTGAAACAAGTTTCAATCATTACATTATAATAATATTGACAACCATTGATACAAGTGGATATAAATATTGTCGATAAATTTATCAATTTTTAACCGTAATACAGGTGTATTGTATATGTTTAACAAGTATGAAAGTCTATGATATACTTTAAATACGAATTTCGTATAGTTTTTAAAAGGAACCCTTTAACAATTTTTATTAAGAAATTTGGGTGCTGATATGTTAATCCCACATGAGAAAAAAGTCACTGTGCTTTGGTTCATATTGATACGTTATTGGTTCTGTACTTACATATATGTCAACTTATATTCATGTTTATATAAAACAGGGGTGGCTAAATAGCGTGACTCGTTTGACTGCGATTTTCATGCCACAGAACAATGCTTCTGAAACTTTTGCGTATCACATTAAGGACTTTTAGCCTTTCGGCGGAGTAAAATTTGTTAAAAATACTCATAATGACTAAACTAAATTTTATTTAAGTTTTCATAAAAAAATTTGTAAATCTTAATAGGTACCTAAATGAAAAAATTAACTGTCGGTTAAATTTTGTATATTCAAATTAAAATCTATTTTCATATTGAGTAGGTACCTATAACCTAGGTACCCATTAACACCTAAAACTCTTCGTATAGCATTTTGGTTACGTGGTACGTGTAAATGTAAACCCGGCTCCAGACATGGCAAATGTCGACCAATGTTGACATTAAGGCAAATTGCGTTGCCGTGAGGATGGTTTTCATATTATGGCATATGCATAAGCATAAAATAAAACGATTGTATAAATAAAAAACTAGTATTTTGAATAATTAATTGTATAATGACTATTATTATTATTTGTAAAATGATTATTAGTATTTATATGTTAAATTTTTTATAAATATATATCTGCAGCTTAAATACCTATATGTATGTATATATTATACACAATTTCGAATTTGTTAACTGTATTTTTATTGTTTATGCATGTATTACTTTATGATGTAACCGCATCTTACAATGTAATATTAATGGTTAAGTGGAAGATCAGTTTCGACTGAACTCCGTCATAATAAAGTTAATTTCTAATTCTAATTCTAATATTTAAGAGTCACCAACGTTGGCATTGGAAGACATTCGCGTTGAGGGCGGTTTTTTGATCATACATTCAAATTAAAAAAATTGGATCTTTACAAAATTGAAACTTTGTGAAAATGCCTCTCTTCAGTTCTGGGCCTACTAATATTGTTCCCCCCCTGTTGCCGGGACTGATAAAATCTACACGTCATATGATTGACCCACTGCACGTAGTTCTGAACCTGAGCTATCTCACACATAGGTACACAAGTGCCTTCATACATGCCTACGCCAGCCAGTGTTGACAAACGTGACATCTGAAAACTACGCACAGTTCTGAATAAATAAAATGCAACAAAGGTACAAAAGAAAATACATATAAATATGAAATAAAACTCGTTTACTAAATATATTGACAGATGGATTGGAAACAGACAAATATAAATAAATCTATTGCTTTTCAATCTGTATCAAAATCAAACATGATTCCCTGTTCCAGGGATATAGTCACTGTTCAGCAAAGTATATGCAATGTCCATAGATAGTATAGTTTAGAACGCATACTGAATCGACTAGGTTTTGTCTGGAGTAATCAGAACTTTTAGAAAGCATATAGAAATAAATGAAATTCCGCACACTAGTAGATATTGGATCGATCCGAAGCAGTGTAGAAGCCCTTGTTTATCCTTATATTTTTAAAAATTTCCGATGGTTTTGTGCCATCCGAGCCGAGTAGATTAGATACAGAGTGCGTTCTACTTAATACAGTCGACTCTTTCTATGAATTCATCCATGGGAATGATGAAAGGAAATGGAAATCCAAGAATCTTAAGCCAACTCCTGAGTGAATCCACAAGCATCGTGGATTCTTTCTAATATGTCACATAAAGAAAGCTTGAGTTAATTTTCTCTTTTGGGGTTTAAAGAATGGGAACAATATCCAGCGGACATATCGTGTCGATCCAGTTTTGTTGAATCTCCGGTATATTTATGTATACACGGGAACCTAGGAGCTATGTAAGGCTTTTATAAATGTGCCTCTGGCTTATTGTTGGTTTCCTTCGACCTGGATATACCGGGTTTTTGCATAAACAAAACTGATTGAATACTTTGCCGTCGACCGTAATTCCTTAATTTATCAAATTTGGGTTTAAGAACAGCCGAAATTGTAGGGAATAAAAGTTTCCAGTTTTAATTTGAGAACCGGCGAAAGCATTAACTGAATGTTTATTTTTTTTTAATAATAAACTGAAATTGGTACTAGACTCAGATAACCTTGGCAGTTGGTGGTCTAATAAAATCTTTCGTTCTAAATAACTATGTCAACCATTTAGCTGGCAAAAACTACCTTTGACTACGTTGCGCTTACGACTAGCAGATTTTTGGTTAATTTAAATTTCGAAATGGAATTTGTGTCAATAATAATTACAACCAATTTTTCGTCAATATTAATGTTCACCCTATATCTTGAATAATTAACTTGAAACACAGTCACAGTTAATAATTACATTATATGCAACCATTTTTTGAGTGTTCTGTAGGCTTTACTGCGTCAGTATCCTAGCCACCCTCTGATCTGTCTAATCCACGACAAGCTATCTTTCCTATAAGAGAAGTGAAATTCCCAAATACGTAGAAATTGCGGAAAATGAATTAGCCAAAGACGCTGTATTTAATAGTTTAAACGTTTTTTTGAGTTATCGGTGACGATCTCATCAACGGACTTATATCAGTCATCTAATCAGCTCTGGAGTGATGAATAGAGCGCTGTCGAAGACAAGCTGAGATCTAGTAAACCTATACCAGTTGACACAATATATTAGTTTACTTTTTGTTGCCCCTCTAGGTTTGAACTTTGAAGAGGTTGCTCTCACATGCTTTCGCAACGGTTAATACCGGTTAACACACGGATTTATGATGCGACCGGGGAATCTCCCTTTTAAGTGAGAAGTCACGACTCTTTCACATATGTTAACTGAGTGTGCCCAGTTTAGGAGCACACGACAGCAAATCGGATTGTCAGATGAACTGACAGTTATTTTGGCTAATGATCCTGACAATAATAAAATTAAGCAAAATCGCAGGATAGTGGACAATATAATTTGATTTATTAAATTAAATGTACGACGTTTCGTCTATAGATTTAGACTTTTTCAAGTACATACATAAAAATAACAATATTTATGAAAATTAATATTAATTACTAACTATAGCAATTAAATTAAGATAGGGTACATAAGACAAAAAACATGGTAACAAATTATGTTGACTATAAATTTTAACAATCAATAATAATAATAATAATAATAATAATACAAAAGTTAGCATAATTTCATAATATAATTGTACTGACTACTTAAATTTTGAGTGTCTGTTCTATAATTGATTGAATTGTTTTTTCTAATAAAACACATTTCACTGATATTGCGTTTCTTCCAATTTGACTCTTTATCTAATATTTGAACTTCATTGAAAAGAAATTTATGCCCAGTGTCGAAATGATGAGATTAGAAAAAACAATTCAATCAATTATAGAACAGACACTCAAAATTTAAGTAGTCAGTACAATTATATTATGAAATTATGCTAACTTTTGTATTATTATTATTATTATTATTATTATTATTATTATTATTGATTGTTAAAATTTATAGTCAACATAATTTGTTACCATGTTTTTTGTCTTATGTACCCTATCTTGTGTTAATTGCTATAGTTAGTAATTAATATTAATTTTCATAAATATTGTTATTTTTATGTATGTACTTGAAAAAGTCTAAATCTATAGACGAAACGTCGTACATTTAATTTAATAAATCAAATTATATTGTCCACTATCCTGCGATTTTGCTTAATTTTATTATAATCACGATGGACACGATTTCTAATATAGATCCTGACAATGTTTTGCAGTTTAGATTTTTAAAAGAAACATGACATCTTGGTCAAATGATTTAATTTAATTTTTTGGTTATTTATTTGAACTTTTTGTTGTTGAATTACTTTTAATTATGTTTTGTTTTATTTATTCATTGTTTTGTTTTATTTAAGCATTATCTCGTTTGTTGTGCTCTATTTATTTGTTATCTTGGTTTATTTTGTTTTTAGTTTTTAGTGTATTTGCCATAATATGGCACATACACTATTGGCGTCGGTCGGATGGCGGGACCTAGGGGTCGGACCAAAATTTCTCGACGTTTCATTGCCTCCTGAACACTTTGGCACCATTTTTGAAAATGTTTATATATATATATATATATATATATTTATATATATTTATATATATATGTTTGTACACGATAACTCTCGACAGACTTAATCGATTGAAACGAAATTTGGTACACACATTGGAACCCGTCACCGCAAGAAGCCTATTTAAAATGGGCCCGATCGGACCATTTTCAGGGTTGTATTTAGGGGTTCCAAAAAGTTTTTGGGCCCAAAAATACCGAAAAATTTGTCAGAATCGTTTCAAAATTGAAATTTAACTTTTTAGTAAAGATTAAAATGTGCTGCTAAAATTTTAATAAAATCGGCCCGACAGGACCGGACTTTCAAATTTTATGAAAACACTAGTTTGTTGATACGGATTTACTTAGATATGGAAGGGTGTATTTAATTGGGTGTACTGATAAAATCCATGTCTAATATTGAAATTTAGGAAAATTTAATTATTTTAAGGGATGTATTAAGGGGTTAAATTTTTTATTTTGTCAAAAAACAAACTTAAGTTTACATAATAATGCCACAATGCCTGCATTAGCAAATACACTATATTGTCGGCAGGGTTTGGCACTGCGACCCGAGTTTTTATTTAGTTTAGACGCTAATAGCCTTAGTTGTCAAGCGTCTAATAATCTACAATAATCTAATGTAATTTTTAATTATGAATGTTGAGATTCTGTAAAAAAATTTCCTGAGTGTTAAATTATTAAAGATATTAGGGTGCGATTGTGCTGTTACAGATACAAAGGAATGAAGTAATTTTCGATTAAATAAGATTATTTCTTTTTTATTATTATTGTTGTGACCACCCTATAGGTGTCAAGCAATAAGTGACAACTTTGGTAGTAGCAAAATTGTGAATTGATTGAAATCACCCGTATAATATACTTGTATTTGTATATACGTACTTGTATTTGACTTTTACAGTAGATCTTCGATTTAATGGACAATACACTTGACTGTCTATTCATGCAGGCAGAAATATCTAAAATCCCATTAAAACTGGTCAATACTATTAGTGAGAGCTTTCAAATTTTATTCATTATGTATCAACAAATTACACCACACTACCTGTTAATTAGCAATTTGAGTAACTTCAACTAAAACTGACTGTTGTTTCTTTTAGAAGGGTCATACTCACATCTTCTTATCCTCAAGCACTTGCCAATTTTTTGGTGTTAAATGACTGTTCGCTTCTATAAAACTTTTTTTTTTTTTTTTTTTTTTTTTATTTAATAAAAGGTGTTCGACTGCATTGGTCATTACACCACTGTTGGTTTGTACAATTCAGAATACATAGGTAGTATGTTACAATAATTGATTGTGATTACACTTGTGTAAAACTTTTAATATTGTCATTGTTAATCTTACTCTTAGGAGAGATTATTAACTCCATTCTATTTATTTTTAAAATTTTCAATAGGTTAATTGACATATAATTTAAGGTCGATTTATATTATCCGGTCAGACACGGAGCGGGAACGTAGCGTTAACGTTCCGACAAATACAGTAGGTATTTATGCTATCAGATCAGACACCAGACGAAATCAATTGTGATAAAGGTGCTTTGTTTAAAAGATTTAAACTTTGGTAAATTGGTATACAGCGAATTATTTTAAAATGTTGTCACATTTATCATTAGAAGATTTATATATAATTGCCCTATTGTTAGATGAAGAAAAAAAACAAAAATATTGTCGTTATTGTCATTTTGATGTTCACTGTCGCTGTACCTTTTTAACTTGATTGTATAAAAATTATATGTTTTTAACACTTTCAATAAGTTTTTCGTGATCTATTCCGAGAGAATTTGACGCGATCACTCTAAACTTATTACTTTACTGTCTGAACATAATGTACACTATACGTACGTCCCGTTTCAGACGTATTCAGACGCGTAACGTATCAGACAAAACATTCTCGCTGACAATGTTTGACGGTACGTGAATGATACGCAACGTGTTTGAACGGACCGGATACGCTAAGTATAAATATTCGTATTTGAAATGCATGTTAAAATATTTGTCTTGTCGGAAACGCTGCGTTCCCTCCCCGTGTCTGACCGGACAATATAAATCGACCTTTAGTTTTTTGCGAGTATCTTTAAATTTTGAAGTTAGCATAGGAAAATGGCAATTTTTACGGAATTCGTTGGTACTTCCTCTTTGAGTTCTGGGAGAAGGATATCGTGTGAGTACAGTTTATCGGCCCTTAAGTGTTGTTACATAAGCGCGGCGAATAAGCAAGACGGGTCGCGGGAGGTGAAGCGAAATAGGAATCTATTTTCAATCAATCTATATCACATACATATCAATTGACTTGTTATAAGAAATAAATTTGGCAGATCTGAGTTTTCGATTGAAGAATACAGCTTTATGTAACTTGATCGTAAATCTTTATATGTTTTGATAAAACTATTGTATACCGCCTGTTTGGTAAAAGAAGGCTGAAAGAAGTTGTAAACTTATGCTAAAATGAATTTTTTAAATATTTCTCTCAGTGAGAGGCCTACTTATTTTGGTGTCGATCGGATCAGTAGTTTTGGAAGTTTACGCATTTTGTACGTATTTTGCAGAGTAGTAATAAAATCCGTTTTTTAATTAAAAACCTAGAGATTTAATTAAACGCCGACAAATAATAAACCGTTTTTAGATTAAATCCCTATGTCTTTAATTATTAAAAAACGGATTTTATTATTACCCTGCGACACCTTAATAACAATATCGTCTAAGGGTTCAGTTGACTCTAGTTGGATGTAGACTCGTAGAGTAATATTGCGATCTACAATGTTGATGATGATTAAAGGAAGAATTAGACATTTTTTATATTATCCTGTGGATACTGGAAAAAAAATTTCTAATTCTTCCTTCAAACATCATCAATATCGCCTATGTATCATTGTGAGGACTATCTAGTAAATTTCACTGAAATTTTTTATACAAATACAAATATATTTAAATCCATGGATGGCTTCTGCCTAGAATATACTAAATATATAAAGTAGCACAATACATAATATTATTAATGGTTATATAATGACTGGATTATTGTCGTCAAGAAATTCCTGGCAATCATAGTAGCATTTTCCTAGTAACATTTTTTTGCACGCTTTTTAAAGGCATTGACGCTTTTTATATTTTTAATATTTCCTGGTAAATTATTATGCAATTTGTGACCCCAATATCTGGGTTCTTTTTCAAACCGGGCTAGTTTGTGTTTGGGCGTTCTTAAATCTGAGCCAAATCTTGTGCTATAATTGTGCGTGTTGTGTTGTTACGTTCATATTCTGTTAATCTATTCTTCGTATCTACATTACAAGCATTGAAATATATAAATACACGGTAAAGGTAATAATTTCAATTCTATGAACTTTTGTCTCGGATTGAATCTCGCTATTATAGGCAGACTGCGTTTTTGCATTTTAAAAACTTTTAAACTGGATGGAATTTTCCCCCAGATAGTGATGCAATAACCAATTCCTGAATAGACCTAAGCATAGTATATAGATATGTGTGTTTACGGGGACGTGATCCCTGAGAGTTCTTAAATCAAAACCAATTGTTTTAAGTTTCATTTTGAAAAATGATTTTGGAACATGGATTTCCATACCGATGTTATTAGCTATTCCTGAAGATATTATATTCTATTAGCATTAAAACATTAGATCGAATACTGTTCATGAGGTGAATTACCTGTAAGTAATAAAATTTTCTATATAGCTGTTCATAATATTACCTATATTACTAGCGGCCCGTACCGGCTTCGCCCGGGTGGTATAAAATTATGATTTGATAGCGGTCACGCATTGCTCCGCTCACGTATATTTAGTAGATACTTAATTGTTAATTTGTTACCCCGCCGCGAGAATCTCTCCTCGTGCGTAGCTTTCTATCAGTGAGAGAATTTTTAGAATCGGTTTAGTAGTTCCAGAGATAAGAATATATGATTTATTAGCCCCCCGCGAGAATCCTCGCTCTGCGTAGCTTTTTATTAGTGAAACAATTTTTGGAATCGGTTTAACAGTTCCAGAGATAAGAATTTTTGATTTATTAGCCCCCGCAAGAATTTATCCCCCTGAACCCCGCGAGAATCTCTCCCCCTGCGTAGCTTTCTATTACTGAAAGAATTTTTAGCATAGGTTCAGTAGTTCCAGAGATAAGAATTTATGATTTATAACCCCCCCCCCCACACGAGAATCAAAATAAAATATTGCCCATATTACTCAGGGATAGTATGTAGCTTTCTATTAGTGAAAGAATTTTTAGAATCGGTTCAGTAGTTCCAGAGTTAATAATTTATGATTTATAGCCCCCCTTTCCCACGAGAATTAAAATAAAATATAGCCTATATCACTCAGGGACAGTGTAGCTTTCTATTAGTGAAAGAATTTTTAGAATCAGTTCAGTAGTTCCAGAGATTACTTTTTCACTCGGGCGAAGCCGGTTTTTTTTTTAGACAAAAAGTAGCCTATGTCTTTCCTCAGGATGCAATCTATCTCCTCGCCAAATGAATGGAAAAAGGAAAGTGCAAAAAACTCATTTTTCAAAAAAGTCTGCTACACATTTTTCTATGATTATAATAAACTGCCATTATAGTCTAAGATCCGACCGCGTGATTACTACGTCCATCTGTTTTTTAAACAAAATACAATTTTTATAGATAATTATTAATAGTGAAATACGGTTCTGCGGGGTTTCCTATCAAAATATGACCGCAAGTATTTTAATTTAATTAAAGTTTTTTAAACAATTTCGTTGTTTTGAAGATAAAATATAATTCATTTCAAAGAGAGATATGTAAAGAACTTAAAAAGTTCCGCTTGCCAACATGTAAACAGGTCGTTAAATTTATACGTTAACGTATCTTAATAAATTATATAGGTATCAAATTAAAGCTAATTTTTTTCTCCACACAATGGGGTACGGTTGCTTGTGTAAAATGATAAAATAACTAACTGACTGCATAAGAAATTCATAATATATTATTTTTTCTGCCAAGATTGCTCTTTTGATAAAATAGTTAACTGACTGCATAATATACAGAAGGAATAGTGCTATTTCTGTAGTATTATAATATATTATATGCTATTGATTTCTCGTCACTTTTCTACAAACTTAGTTTTACTAAAATCAAGCAAACATTTTACTTTTTTTAACAGTTTTTATTCAAAAGTAAAAATTATATATCACTTGTAATTCCAACCAGAATTATGAATTCTCTACTTATACAGTAACTCATACCTACTGCAGCGAAAGTAGAAGATTCAGGTTCGAATCTCGGCAGTCACATGTATTTGTTTCATATGATTAAAGCTCGTTTGAAAAGTCAATGCCTTAGCAAACAAAAATCGTGATGTGCTTTAATCGTATACATAACTGCAGAATTAGAAAGTTTCCATTGGACGAAAATACTAATTATGATAATGTCACATCATTATAATAAAGATAACTTTAAAAATTCTGAAAGAATTATTTTGATATCTTTAATTTCAACAGAGATATTCAATTTCTTGTACGTGGGGTCGCAAACGAAACTGATTTTTGAATATGACGTCACGCGGTACAAGTTTGCTGTTTTTTAGCTTTGTGAGTCATATTAGAACCTAAGTTACTTAGTAACTATTTTGTTGTAATACAGACTTTTCTATTTATATTAAATTAAAATTAACTGTCAAAAATTTAAATATGTCAATATTTTCCGTCATCAACTGGTTTGTTTTTAGTGTTTCCATAACAATTTACGAGTTTATAGAAAGAGATTTATCGGAAGTTACCATGTTAAATTACCACACATACAAACTGAAAATAACTTTTAAAAATATCGTGCCGCGTGACGTCACCCGGACTGAAAACGGAATTTCTTGGAGAATTGTCAATTCAAACTTTGAAGTGGCATAACTTTGTTATTTTTAAAGATATTTCAAAAATTCTTCCGCCATTAATTTTATATTTTTTAGAACTATCATTTAGACCAAAAAAATAAAAAAGGGAAACTTCCTAATTGCCAGTTTTAATTTGTTTTGCCATTTCTTTTTTCTCTCTTTGCATTATAACAACGACGTAGATCATTCTTTTATGGAAATATCAGCATCAATGTACCTACACATTTAATTCTGGTTTAGATCATTAGCAATATTTATAACTTTAAGATTAATCGAATATTTTTTAAAGTCATTAACATATTTATTAAACGTATTTACATTAATAAAATTATATAGTAGAGTAAAATAGATTTTTGGTATAGAACTAACATAATGTGTGTGTATAAAATATGATATTATGTGTAATAGAATTGACCTGACAGAACAATTCTCTCAACGATAACGAAGATAATCAAATAAACACGAACAAAAATCAACTAATAC
This sequence comes from Mongoloraphidia duomilia, assembly GCA_039654895.1. Taxonomy (NCBI): domain Eukaryota; kingdom Metazoa; phylum Arthropoda; class Insecta; order Raphidioptera; family Raphidiidae; genus Mongoloraphidia; species Mongoloraphidia duomilia. The sequence continues at coordinate 32,634,921 of CM077521.1, read as the reverse complement.
AATCACATGTAGACAGACAAATTTTCCTCGCGTTTGGTCTTTGGGCTAATACGACACGTACATGTACGTGAAAACTAAAGCTCCAGGGTCGGATTATAGCATAAAATATATGCACTTAAAATCGAAAGCTGAAAAAATTAAAGCATTATTTTTTATCAATAATAATAATGCAATTATATTGAGGTCATACATCTTGATTCCGCTCAAAAACTAATAACGCGCGGTTTTTGATAGGTACTCTACTAGGTACATTGAAAATAGATTTTTCACAACGCCGCTATTGAAAATTAGATTTTCGGTACCTATTCAGTGGGTTGAAATTGAGCGTTTTCATCCCTAGGGATAAACAATTTCAGGTCGGTTCTCTCTGTTTTTTAACGTTGTTATATAACCGTCAGGTTAGGATAACAATTAAGCACTATGTATCATCTTTTAATTTTGAATAATATAGAAAATTAAGTTAGAATCGTGGGAATTTGGACGAGGTTATTAATAAAACACTGTGTTGTTACTAATTCGCGCCGTTCGTCATATATTTATGACTTCTTCAGGCTCAAAAATATAATTAAAATTAAAAAAAAGTTTTTGTTACAACGTATGTACGACATAATCTGTAATATATTATATTATGAAATCTCACCTAAAAAGGTCAGATTTCATATATTACAGGTTATGTAGTACATACGTTATAACGGAAAGTTTTTGATGTGAAACATCTAATCACTAATGGCGCGCTTGGATGGGAGTGAAAATGTTTTGATGTCACGTCGCGTCGTGCCATTCGGCCAGTCTCGCGTCTCGTCGACCTCATTCCGATGCGCTTCCCTTTACTACACTACGCACTCGCTACTTTACGTGTGTGTTTGTGTGTCGGCACTATACTCGTTAATTTCTGTGTATTGGAACGAATTTAAACAAGCGGAGCGTCGTTCCGAGCTGTTTTAATACTTTCGCAGGAGAGAATTTCTCGCCGGGGGAACAAATCATAAATTCTTATCTCTCTGGCACTACTGAACCGATTCTAAAAATTCTTTTACACTATCCCTGAGAGATATAGACTATATTTTATTTTGAATAAATTTCTCACGGGGGGAGGGGGTAATTCCTGTGCGAAAGTAATAGAAGGTAACCATTGTTTCAAGCTATGACGGCTCACATTTAAAAAAAAAATTATTACATTTTTAGAGCCTGAAGAAGTCACAAATATAATATGACGAAACGTCGCGAATTAGTAACAATAGTGTTTTATTAATAACCTCGCCCAAATTCCCATGATTCTACCTAATTTTAAATTGTGGACAAGACAACGGAAAGAAGCGTCAAAAAACTGAAAAATAGCTTTAAAGAAATATTTCATTATTAACCAGTGACATTTTCCACTAGTACTTCACTGTACCTCACGTTCTATAACAAAACTCTTGATGTTGGTAAGACATTTCTACCTCAACACAGACCGACACTTCCTGTGATGTTGAGTGGTGATGTGGTCCAGTACAGTCTAGGGTTTTACCTTTGCTGCTGAAATCTATAGTTGAACAGTGCAGAATATATATGGCCTAAAGCACTCCCAAAATAATGCTCTATATAAACCGTGAAAACCAAATTGAAATTGGTCCAGCTCTATTTATGTTTATTGCGAACAATCAGACAGGGACGTGAACAGGAAATTTTACTTATCTATGTTTATAATAGAAGAAGGCTGATAACTATGCAGAAACACTTTTTTTGAAGAATATGTACGTGTTTTTTGTGTATTATATACGTACATTAATATAATTAATTATGTTCAACTATAATTCATTTACCTTGATAAGTAAATGGTGCCCGCCGCACTGCCGATAATCTTGAAGATATTCCAAAGCAAGGTTTCCAACTTTTCTGTACCTCCGCCCCCTTTATCCATAAAAAAACTTGTTGCGCCCCCCACAGTTTTCGTAACAATCCAATTTCATAAATACTATCCTGATTTATTGAATTATGAGCTACAAAACAAAATACCCTATCCTTTAAAAATATACCTAGTTCTCATACATCAAAAAATATTTATTTATTTTTACCGATTTGACTTTTTTTATTTGTTTGTATTCAAAAATGATATTTTGGTAACAGCCGTGTACCCCCCTTGCAAAAGTTCCCCGCCCCCTAGGGGAGCACGTCTCACAGGTTGGAAACAAGTAACAACTTATTTAAAGTCTAAATTCTAAATGGGAACCTTACAGAAAATGTGTGGCTAGATGAATCGGCACGAGCGCTCATGTTGGTGTCCAATTGAACTATTCTTCTGTCTGTTCTGTATGAAGCGTTAGCCAACTGGTAAGATTTAAAAAACAAGGGTTCCGACTCGGTGTTATATAACAATACACTCCAGCCGTGTGTTAGACAGAAATGACTCTATTCGAGAATTGTTTAGGAAAGACAGAGATGTATAGACTTGAGCGCAGATCTATGCGAGTTGAGATGTACCTAATAATATTATACCACCAAATTACAATCTAATACAATTATTGTTGTGCTTGTGCGATTCTAGACCCATGTGTGCGCGCAAGAGAGAGAGAAAGAATAGACAAGAATACACGCAAACACACGTCTTTAGCTTACCAGTTAGATACTAGTTAAGTTTGTACCGTGTTGCTACCATGGAGATAAAAAGATTTTGAGAACTTTGGCCTAGCAAGATCTGCAGAAAATATGGGCTGGAGAAAAGCTGTTCCGTGATTTATTTGTCGTTTCTATGTCTCGTCTCTTACAAACTTTCATTTTTTCGGCAAATAAGTATCAATTATTTGTTATAGATATTAAAAATAAATTATAATTTAAAAAAACTAAAAAACACGCTTTAATGGTAAACTGAACTAAAAAGTAAAAAATAATTTTTATTGTAAAAAAACGTGGGGTACTCGATATAAGTTGTTATAAAGTATGAAAATATGGTACAGAGCACCCCACGCTTTTTTGCAATAAAAATTATTTTTTACTTTTTAGTTCAGTTTACCATTAAAGCGTGTTTTTTGGTTTTTTTAAATTATAATTTATTTTTGCTTTTTAGCCCTGGAGATCCTGGTCAGGATAATGGGACAAACTTATTGAATTATTGTATTGTCATCGGTCCCTGATTAGTGTGCAAAGTTTCAGTTCAATCTGAAGTATTTTGCTTTTTTTATAGTCCTGGAGATCCAACTGCGGCGCGAACATTTAACACGTCATTATTATTATTTTTGGAGCTTCATGGAGTGAGCTAATGTTGATTTGGACACGCGGAGCTGTCGTTGATGAGCTTACATCAGAGTAACGTGCGGGTGAATTAGTGTTAGAAAAGAAAACAACCTGATGAGGAGATGATTGCATCTTTCTTCGAACTATCTGCTTCTATTTTCTTGTACTTTGTTTTGTTTTGGTTCGATTGTTCATAAAACAGTTTAACATAGTTTCAAAAACATTTCTCCTGTTAAGTCTCTATATTTAATTTGTCTTTTTATTTACTTCACACATCTACAGCTATGTTACGGAAGTATTAATCAGTCCGAGTTGTTTTTTTAAGATTACAATTATTAGATCTTCATGTTTTGATATCCTAGGAATAGTTTGAGATCATTTTCTGATTTGATGTAGTTTGAAGTTTTTGTTTATTTGTCAGCACTTAACTTAGATCTGATTAGATATCGCTTTAGCGGATCCAGAGATATGAAAAAAATATTCTCAAAGTTGCATATTAGCATAGGTAGGTAAAAAAATCTAGAAAATAAAATATAAATAAAATTGTAACATTTTTTCTTCTAAAATATATACAAATTTCGAGAAAAAAAAATGATTTCTGAAAACAACTCGCGCGGAAATCAGTTTTTATCTATACCTTATCAAGATATATCTGTGATTTTAATTGATCGTTAGTAGATCAATAATTTTTGAAAATTACTAATGATTGTTTACTAGGTAGGAAGTATATAGGATTGACTTCTCAGTCGAATTTTTTAAGAAGATAAACATAGTCTTGTATGTGAGTTTGTAATAATATGCTAAGTATATTTTATCTAATATATTGGAGCCGGTAGGCCTGGTGATATTAAATTAAGCTTTAGTGAAAAGGCAACCATGGCAAATAAATCGGCTTGAAATTTGAAAATTATACAGATTTTTGCAACATTTCAATATTTTATTCACTAGGAAAATATTGTGGAAAAACAGAAAAGAAAATAAATTACGTTAATTTGTATTAAAAAAACATTAATGTTATAGTATGCACTCGGTATGCACAATGTGGAATAAACATTGGAAATTAATTTTATATGCCAAAAATGTTGCAAAAGATAATAAAAGAAAATGATGGTTTACTGCGCATCGTAATTAATTTCAAAATTAAATCCCGCAAAATTTACATTTTTCATTTATTTTTCATAATGTAATTTTGAAAGCTATACCAAGCCATCTCGTAATACACATCGGACAGGCCGAACGAATGGGGTTGGTACTTGGTAGCTCACAGCTTAGAGCGGATAAGTAAGCGATAGGGATGGGGAATCTTCAATTTACTACTGCTTGATCAAAGTTTGTTATGAAGTTTTAAATAGTTTCGCTTAAGTCGTTGCGCAATAATTCAGCGCTTTTAACCTTTCCCTTCATGCGCCTTTTTGTTTTTAACCGTTAGAAGACTCCACTACTGCACTCGTGATGAGACCACGATAAGTTAGATTTCATAGTATGTTTGGATTGAAATAAATTCCTTAGTATTTTAAAATAAATTCTCTTCCAATATTGATTTCAATTTTTTTTTGAGTTTAGAGATGTTTAGATGATAAGGAGAAGGATCAGCTCCTTTAATTCAGCGTTTTATTTCCCAACAGTCCCGTAAGCGTTGACTTAACGAAAGTCTACTATATTATAATGCTGATTTTTTTCCAAATGTACAAAATATTTCGATAAGCTATAAGAAAAAATAAAAAAAAAATTCATGTACAAAAATAAAAAGCTGGACCTCTAGAATGCTACTTAATTACAAGAAATCGTGTGATATTTTTTCTATAAACAAAATTTTGCGGAAATGTAAAATGTTTTCTACATATTATGCCACACTGCCGCCATGAGATTTTTGAAGTTAGAACCAACAGAAATTAGAACGTGTAGACGAGTACGAAAAAAACTTACAAGCCAACGGTAAAATATTTAAATAAAAAAATTTACTACTACACTTGCGTGCATAGAAATCGGCCCATTGTTAACTTTTGACTTTAACTATATTTTTTTAAGGAACTATTCATCAGATCAAAAAAGACTATATGCTGTTTGAAAGACAATTTAATATGCTTCGATATTAGTCTAAGTTTATTAAATTTATTTTGGCTTCTTAGGCTTAAAATTGTGAAATTAATGCATGAAACAAATTAACTTTTTTTATTACTAAAAGAAGTATGGTTTATTAACAAAGATCTAAATTAACTCTTGATTTTTAATAATTAGGATGACTCCCTCTTGCCCTAATAACATCTCTCATACGATTAGGCATAGATCTAATCAAGTTCAATATTGTTTCTTGTAGGATGTTAAGCCTAAAATAGAAGCTGAGGAGTATAATACGAACTACTGAACCAATTTTAATGAAACAAGCAAAAGATTCCTCAAAGTCGCGAGGGTGACAAATACATCAACTGTGAAAAAGAAACAAATTATTGCAGATTTAGGATGAATGTCTTTTCGAAATATTTAAATCTTTATAATTTGATGAATGAATATAAATATTTCAGAAAAACTCTAAAAAGTGTAAAATAAACATAATAAGTAATACAAAAAAGAAAACGACTGCAGCTAAGTAAAATACAAAACAAGCTTCCAATATGAAAAGTTGTCGGATAAAATAATAATGTTTATTATTAATTAGAGTGCAATGATACTAAAACTAATTGTGTATAAGGCCTCTGGTTCGCGCCAAGCTAGAGTAATATAAAAAATGTTGATTTTTCTTTATTATTAAAAATAATAAATTGAAAAACATTAAATTATTATTAGTGCCCGGCTGCAATGCCTCATTTTACATGCACGAAAAACAGGTAGGGTAAGTCTGGGAGTGATGGCCCAGTTTTTTTAAATAAATCAGTACATTATAAATTTAGCCGATATCCAAAATAAAAAAAAATTATTTGCAATGGTAAATACACATTACATGTATTATAATGTTAATTTAAAATACAAATATAGTTAAGATTTTCTCACAAAAAAAAATAATTAGCAACTCACGCATTTAGTTATCTATCCCGGATTGTCCGGTGAGATGACCCATGCGGCTTTTTGATATGTAATTTAATTTTATTTCCATTTTCTGCACCCAACAATGAAGATGGTTCTAGCGTTTTCTTAGACAAGTCATTATTTTTCATTCTTCTTCTCAAAGTAGGAGCCAGGATGCCAAAGTTTCGAGAGGCAGAATTCACACCCATTCTGCCACTTTGAACTGCTTCGACGGCGTCCGAAATTTTTTCTTGGGTCCATAACCCTATACCTTTATTATTTTTTCTTTTATATTGACAGATTATTAATTATGCATAATTTTATAATCGTGAACTATTTCACAAAAAAGGGCCATCAAACCCGAGAGTAAGGGAGATATTGCCTACATGTTACTTTCATGAATGATGCAGTAAAACCCCACCACACGAATATACACCTAACCTCTAAATATCATATTCGCACATTGCATCGAGAAAAAGCAAATATTTTTTTGTAAAATATAAAAAAATTAATATTCAAACAGCAAGCAGAAAATTTCTGAAGGTATTCAATTTTTATAGCACAAATAACTTACATATTTTTTCGATTGAAAGTAAACAGACAGAACGTATGTTGCGGTTTGTTAAACAGTTCAGTATGTTACTAAAGCGGGAAATTTGAACATTTCTGTAAAATATAAGACTGGGTCATCTCATCCGCAGGGCCATCTCACCCGGAATTACCCTATTTTATAGGGGGTTGAACAAAAAATAATTTTTAGTCCTCGTGATGAACGGTGAATGTTTACCCAACTTTGACATAACAATGTATATGTAATAGCATGCAAGTTATCCGCCACCCTTAATATACAAAATATAGAGGTACTTTATTAGTCTATTATTCGGCGTTAATAAAACCACGTGATTACAAGATTATCCCCACCCCACTTGTACGTATGTCTGCCGTGTCGGGCGCGTGGTGCTTGACGTTACATCATCCCTTCCATTCTACTCCAGGCGGTGCGGGCGGCAGAGTTTCCTTCTCTCAGATTCGCGTGAAACTCTCTTTACTTGTTTTGTATGTGTGTGTTGTACCGATGTTATAGTCTGTTGTATTCTTACAAACTGTATGTTATTACATCACTTATGTCTCGAAAATTGGATCCTCAACTACGTTTTTCACTTTTTACTAGAGGAAACTGCCCACTGGCTCGCTTCCTAAAAATATTGCATCGGCCCATTTATTAATTTGAAATTTATTTTTTGGCCACAAAGTACAGTTACTTATGTCGATTTTTTTTTAAATTAGGTTAATAATATAAATAGCTTTTTCCACAGTTACTGATTTGAATCCGAGAATAGGTGAAAGTATATGAATTGGATTTTCGATTTATTATTATAAATAATTCATTGAATTTAATATGAATTAAAACGTAAGTCCAGGCTGTGCAATTAGTGACTTTAAATAAATAAATTAATAACAGTTTAGTCACATCATGTGACCAAATTAAGCTCTGTGAATAGACGTTTTAAAAATATTATTGTTAACTAGAAGAGCCGGGTAGTGCTGAGAAGTTAGTGCGCTTATAATACTTAAAGCACTTTATGTAAAACAGATGCTTGATGCTTAGAGCGACTTGCAGCCTTTAATGAGTCATTTAACAGCTGGCAGGTGTGCGAAAAATGCTTTATTTTCCGCACTAGCGAAGAAAATAACGGTTGTCATAGCAACTTCTGTTGTTGTGCGCCTTTCATTACTTACTTGCACGAACTTCGCGGCACACTGTGGAAAGAAAGATGGCGACGCAAATGGACTGTCAGAATTTTTTGAAAATGACGTGTACCTAAAGTAGGTATTTTGTAGTGAGTATGGCAAAAAATATCATATAATGTCTCGTACGTACTGGTATTACGGCTCGTGTGACTGTAAAAACTCGCTATCGCTCGTTTTTATATACTGTCATCACTCACCGTAATATGCCCCGTTACGTATCTAGACATACAATCTACTATTTCCTTTTTAGTACATTTCAATAAAAGCTTGTCTCTTAGCTTGTCTCTAAAAAGTTTTTTTTTTACTATTTTATTTTGTTCATTTTAGACTTTTTAAATTTTACTCCCTTTTGACCCGCGTAGAGGTTGAATTTCGAAAAATCCTTTTTTGGCGGATGCTTACGTCAGAAAAGGAACCTACTGTCCAAATTTCAAGTTTCTAGTTTCAGTGATTTGGCATGGGCATTGATTAGTCAAAAAAACCTAACACCCCCATTTGAACCCCTTAGGAGTTGAATTTAATTCTAAAAACGATTTATTCATGTGTTGTCATCGGGAATACATATTTGTACAAAATTTCAAATTGATCGGATATGTAGAAGTCGTTAAATAAAAGCTTGTAAAAATTATAAAAACATTAACGATACCGAGCATTAATCATGTATGATCGACTTGCATTTGACTGTTTTTTTCCGTGTATATTTACCTCAAATCAATTTAAAAAAGGCAAAATTTTTTGAATTAGTGTGGAAATAGTCTAAATTTTATTTTAAAAGTAAGTATAGATGCGTCGACAACTTGTCATTAGCGTCTTGATTACATTAAAAAACAAATAATTTAAAACTAAATGACATTACAAAACATCCATGAGCGAAAGCTGGATTTAAACCCACGACAGTCTGATCCAGATGCCGCGACGCTAACCCCTCGACTACACTGTCCTTGAAATAGTCTAAAACTAAAACAATATTACATTAGGTAGACTCTTTTAATTTTTTGATGAAGAGAATTTTTTTCGAAACCCTAATCTCAAATAGGTAGATGCCATTAATTTGAGATTAGGGTTACGAAAAAATTCTCCTTTTAAAAATCATTTCTTGTTTCATTTAAATATATGCGATTACCTAGCCGCAAACTTGTTGTTAATTATGTCACCTTGCAATAAGTATAACGTGCATCATCTGTAAGGTGAAATGTGAATTTACCGACATACAGAGATAACCGCGTTGTATGTCTACTATGCCATAATGTTATAGTTATGATCTAATACTGTCAACGTGCATGTATTTGTGTGTATGTTTACCCACAGGCTCCGCCTCTGTTGACAAGAGCGCGCACGCGCAGTGCAGAGCGTCGCAGCATCCGACGACGCCTCCTTCTGCGAGATACATAGACGTCTGTCATAAACGCGAGGACTGCGATTCCAGTCATACGGGAAACAGCCGTCGGGTTCCATCGGAGTCCTTCATTTTAAATCCCCGACCATTATTAGTACAGTCGTTTAAATAATCAAAACTGTCATATTAGTGTAATGTCATATCTTAAACGATTCGCGACAGACATAAACAAGATAATGAAAATAACCTCATTTTGTGTAATAAAAATTGCGAAATAAATAAACATTATTATCATTGATAATTATTATTGATTTTTTGTATGTGTAAAAATTATTATAACCAGTTTCATTGTATAAAAGTGTAAAAAAGTGACAATAATATTGACAGTTTCTTTTTTGAAAATTTGATAACAATAGTTAATTTGATTGACATGATGAAGTGGTTGAGAATTGTTTAGTGTGCAACGGAAGACACTGTTTATTGCTCAAGTAGCAAAATAAAAGAGTGACGACATTAGTCAATTGTTTCGTGTGTTTAGTTCGGTGGGCAACGTTCCCGCCAAACAGCATCACGATATTCGGGGACGGTCATAAGGTAAGTTTGAAATTAGAATTAATATCCAAATCATAAAAATAACCCTTGAACGATTACGCCGAGTACCTATATTTTGTACCCCAAAGGAATATAAATAGTGCGAGATATTTAGTGTTCCAAAAATTGGTGAAAAGGGGTAATAAATGTATACCCTACTTGACTGTCAAAGGGTTAATAGTCATTTGCACAAACGTCATTTAACGAGTTAACTCAATCGTAGATTTCCATAAATTAAAATGATTTTATGCCTTCAAAAATTTAAAATTGAAAATCCATACCCCTTTTATGTTAAACTGGAGATTAGAATGAATTTTCATCCAAAATTTCTCTGTTGAAATATGTCATTAAATAATATTATGGTTATCATGTTTGAAATTCTGGCAGAGACAGAATGTCTTTAAATTAATAATTTATTATGATGCAAACAGATCAGTCAACGCTTCGAAATATTTTTTTTTCAATTTTTTAAACTGGCTGTAAGAGTGGATGAAAATTTTAAGGATTTTGCAACGTGCAGCTATTATATTTTAACTGAATTTATAATAATATAATATAATAATGATTTCGTTGGTGGAAATATATCCATTCCACGATAACTGGCAATTGGCATGGTCTAACAATAATGACATTTCCATATTGGAATAACTATTTATATCTTTTATTTGTATAAACATTTGAAGGAATATTATCAATAATACTACCTAGGTGTCATTGTCAATGAGAAAAAATAAATCCATCCACATTTTATTACAGTTGGCCTTATCGATGGCTAAAAGATATTAATACTTCGAACTAGGGCATGCAATTCGAATATTCGAATATTCGAATATTCGAATATAGCGAATATTCGGCTGCATTTATTATTCGAATAGTAATTCCTGTTATTCGAATATATTCGAATTATTTGTTAAGAATTAAAATTGTTTAAAAACGGTTTACGGCGGCGCTAAAACATCTTACAAACGCTACACTAGCTTTAAGTTCGCGCTAGGGCGTGGGAGGGGAATCGAAACGGGGCGAGGAAAGTTTTTTTTTGTTAATTATTGCATGTTTATTTGATATAACTATTTACTTACGTTACGTTACGTACGTGTACTTAATTGCTTGATTTGCTCTTCGCACGAGCTAATAGACGTATTATTTATTTGTGAAGTATTTTTTTTATAGGGGAGCAATATCCCATACTTTTGTGGTACAAATTAATAAAAATGCGTCTTAGATGCTCATTTAATATTTTTGTTTGAATAGGAAAAACAGAAAGAAAGAATTTTGAATTTTTTTGATTACTTAAATATGTTCATTTGATCTATGGTTCTCGGAAGCTATGTGCGCTCTAATATTTAGTTAATTTGATCTGAATTTTTACGTAACTAAGTAAAGTAAAAATGATTATTTGATCTCTTTTTAATTAGAAGTAAGCTGCTTTTGTTGTTAAAATATTGATTGGATTTATGGACGTGCAGTAAGCGTGTTGATTTTAAATAATTAAAAGTCATTTATTGAAGTTCCAGTGTTTTTATTATTTTTACCAATTATTCGAATATATTCGAATATATTCGAATATTGGCTAAAATTTGAGCGAATATTCGAATACCTGAAACATCCGAATATTTGCATGCCCTACTTCGAACATACCTGATTCATCATACATGATAAATCATCATTATAACCTTCCATTGTAAAGATTTTTAATAATAATATTGCATTTGCCCTGCGCTTTATTCAATTATTCTTTTTCTACTTTTAATTCCAATCTTATTTAACAACTTTGCTCTTTCTAACTTGTTAGAAGAACAATCTCTTCTTATAATAATTTAGAAATTGAAAACAAATATGATTTTTAATACTTCTATAATGATTTTTAATAGTTTTATACTGATGCGGCATTGAAAAAACTAAAATAATCATTTGAAAAGTACTCGAAAAATTGGCTCATTCAAATATGATGGTGGTATGGACTAGTGAGAGTAGAAATTAAAAAAACTCGGGTCGCAGTGCCAAAACCCTGCCGACAATATAGTGTATTTGCTAATACAGGCATTGTGGCATTATTATGTAAACTTAAGTTTGTTTTTTGACAAAATAAAAAATTTAACCCCTTAATACAGCCCTTAAAATAATTAAATTTTTCTAAATTTCAATATTAGACATGGATTTCATCAATACACCCAATTAAATACACCCTTCCATATCTAAGTAAATCCGTATCAACAAACTAGTGTTTTCATAAAATTTGAAAGTCCGGTCCTGTCGGGCCGATTTTATTAAAATTTTAGCAGCACATTTTAATCTTTACTAAAGAGTTAAATTTCAATTTTGAAACGATTCTGACAAATTTTTCGGTATTTTTGGGCCCAAAAACTTTTTGGAACCCCTAAATACAACCCTGAAAATGGTCCGATCGGGCCCATTTTAAATAGGCTTCTTGCGGTGATGGGTTCCAATGTGTGTACCAAATTTCGTTTCAATCGATTAAGTCTGTCGAGAGTTATCGTGTACACACATATATATATAAATATATATATAAATATATAAATATATATATACATACATATATATATAAACATTTTTTAAAATGGTGCCAAAGTGTTCAGGAGGCTATGAAACGTCGAGAAATTTTGGTCCGACCCCTAGGTCCCACCATCCGACCGACGCCAATAGTGTATGTGCCATATGGCAAATACACTAAAAAGAGAACCTTGAAACGTTAATAAATTTATCACTATCATAATGTCGAAAATGGATAGATGGAAAGAAGATAGCTATTTTTGGGCATGATAGAGATAAAATTAACACTCCAAGATATCTCACTAAAAGTTGGAATGTTCAAGCTTTTAATTGAAAAGGTATAAAAGCCGACGGTTGGTTGAAATAAAGCTTTTCGATTCAGTATAAAAAATTGACATTTTACAACAGATTTATTTCATTCATGGAAAAACTTAGGTAGGTAAGTATTAACTTGTATTTAGTTAGGACAGAAAATAACTAATAAAGTCCAAGTCACGGGTGTGTGGGATAATTTTGTAGTTTTAAAAGACGATACAATATTTATAATACTCATAAGTGGGCGGACGCAAATAACGTAATGCAAAATTCTCCGATTTTCGATCCCCCTCTCCCCAATGTACCAGACCTGTAACGCCTGGTCATTACGTGAAGGGTGCTTTGTGAAAAGTTTTGGGCTTATATTCAGGAAAGAAAGATTTTTTGTTCCCAATAATAATAATTCCTTTTTTAATAAACAATTTCAACTTTTAATAAACATTAAAGTATGGTGTCACATTGCGAATAAACGAAAATCTATTCATAGGACGACGCAAAGGATTATTCTGGGAATCCTATATTATCATCTATGAACGGATTTTTCTTCCATTTTTTCACTAAATTCCGCAGTAAATTGCGCGCGAGTTTTAAATTCAAAACTTGAGCATGCAAAAATTTGACTTTTTCTGGCAGTTCTAAAATCGTGACGCAACGCAAATCTTAACCCCGCCTTCCCCATGTACCAGGAGCCCTCTCCCCCAAATTGCGTTATGTAATTTTCATACGGATCTTAAGGGGATCTCATTATTAGCTAGGAGCAGAATTTTTAATCGAGTTACCGCGCATAATGCGCTCGAGCTTGGGGTCTAAATATTGCAGGGACCAAAAAAAAACTATATTTTTTATTTTTAGTAGTTTGATAATAATTAGTCAAAAATATAAAATTTTCGAAAAATTAGTTTGCGCTTGTGAGCATGCTTTTACTTAATGCGCATTGGGTAGAGCCCAAAATTAATGTTTTGCATCATTCGATTTAAAGAGTCTTATCTTCTGAGATATTGAATTTTGAAATAAAAGAAATTCGCAACGTTAGGTACCTTAAGAACGATATTAATTTTCAAAAGCGTCTAGCACTTACTCTACTCGCTGTCGGTGACTGCATCGAATTTCATAAGAGCTGCTGAATGACGGGAATAATCACGATAAGATAAGTAACTTCATGAGCATAAAAACTATTTCGAATTTGTGTGGAATTTTTACGGAAAATCTCAAAGTAAAAGGTCAGTACAAGAATACAGGACTGAGCATCGTGTCAAAATTGTAGTTATTAAGACTAATTTAAATATCATATAATTGCATGTGGAAACGTACTTGATTCAATCTAGATAATTAATCAAAAACACTTTATAAACATTCCAATTTAAAATCGTTATCTTAGATATCAGAGTTCTTATTTGTCGTTTACTATACTTAAGTCATATATAATTTATACTGGATGTTTCACATAATATTTTTGTCTAAAACATCAACATAGGTAATAAAATTATAATTTGACAAGCAAAGAACATCTAAATTTGTGATCAGAAAGAAACTGAAAATTAATAGGGAGTATTAATCTTACATCTATTTTGCTAGTAATTATAAACCTATTCTCCAAGGATATGAATATCCCAGAAAAAAATCTTTTGAAGACTCATATTTACAGACCAATGAAGACTTTCCAAGAGCTTCTAAATCAATCACTAGAGTGTTTTCACATCATTTAAAAATTTCTAGAATATATTCTAGAGCACGGTTAACGCTTTAAAAACTGCTAGAGGGGAAGAACTGGAAGAAAAATACCGGTGAAATGCATTTTGTGCTTTCTTAAACATTCTGCTTATATGTGATATTCCCTATTTTCAATAATTATAAAATTTTTTCTTGAAGCTCCAAAAACTGTGTAAGTAGTCACCATAATAAAATTTCATCAAAATCGAATACAACATTCGGAAGAAATCGCGTCACGCGTGATGTGCTTTGAGGCAGGTTAGTCTTCGTTACTCTTTGACAACATTTTCTCTTTATTAAGTAATCGGTTATATTAATAAAAAATAATTTCAAAAAATTCATGCTAAAACTCTCACATGTAAGATGATTCATAATCAACTCCTAAATAAAAATAACAACTCTCGCATGACGTAAAATTATGAACGCGTTCTGCATATATGGGAAATAGATTTATCAATACTTGTCACGGTTGAGTAATTGATAGCTCAATCCGCCGCGATAGTGGAAATGTTCAGGTTTGAATCCCGACTGTGACAATGGTTGATAAGATAAATGTTTCCTAATAGTGCAGAAGCCATTATGTAATTTGGCTGATATACCAATATAACTCTACTTATGTATTTCTCAGTCGTACTAACTTCACTCTTTAATATTAAGTAATTAGGTTAAAATTAAAATTTGATCTAGGGTTATGCTAATCGGTGTTAATTGACTGGATGTCAAAACAGGATCTACTGGTTTTCTGTTCACAATTATTAACAGGATAGTTGAACAGAGAAAAAGGAAATAAATTCCAATTACAGATTGTAAAGCTCAATTGGTTTAAACCAATAAATTTGTTCATTAGAAATGCATAATATTGCGACAATAAAATTAATGCGAACATCACTTAGGGTGATGCATGACATCCTTGATCCATATAATTGAAACTGACCCCATATAATATGTTCATAAGTACAAACTAGCTATTTCTATACAGTGTGAGCTGAAAACAGCACTACGAAAAGTTAGAAGCAAGGAATAGAAGCCGCTGTGAACAGAAGAAATTGCTGGCTACAGAACTGAAATGAATTTTTTGTCATAACCACTATAAAATAGCTATTTTAAATGTGTGTATGTATGCATGGAATAGGTCAGTAAATAGGCAGGTGTGTTGAAAGTGTTTTCAAAACACACTTGTGTGGTAAGTAAACAGTTTCCATGGTGATTTATGTTTCTTCGCTTTGATTCGCACGCTATAATTTAGTCATGGCCTGCTATAAATGTAAAGTTGGCGACGCAAATCAACTCCCAAAATTTTTTGAAAATACTGAAAATGAAGTGAAAAGTAGCTATTTTGTAGTGGGTATGGCAAAAAATACCATATATACCTCGTGCGTAATAATATTATGACTCGTGTGACCGCAGTTAAAAGTCGCTAAATCGCTCGTTTTTACATACTGTCACTATACGTCAGTAATATAATCTTCAAAAAAGTGTATCGAGAAGATATGTTTCAGAAAAAAAATTGCTAGAAAAAATATTTATTTCCAAAAATTTATTTTTGGGATGTTAACAACCTTTTAGAAAGTCTTTCAAGAACATGTTATAGTACGAGAGATTTTTTTTCGTAAAATCAAAAAAATACCTACTGTTTTTCATAACATTTAAAATTCGCAAAATGAGTATTTGAAAATAAATTAATTCGAATCCCGACGGATACAGAAAGTGACAAAGAATGCTCAAGAAAATTCCGAAATCTAAATATTAAATTAGAATGCTATTTTTCATCGAGTCTAAAAAAATTGATGCATTAAAAACTGAAATAGATTTTAGGTAGGTATCTATTACTGTAAAAATTATATGAGACTAAATATTGACTTTGTCATTTCTTCTATTTTCAATTAGTAGACGTACACCCAGTATAGTCAATGAACATATATACGAGTACGTTAGATGGTCCAGACTATTTTTAAATAACAGACTTGCAAATTTACATTTTTAAATTGCAATTGTTCTACATTATGAAATTATAGCTGCATTGCTTCCTGAATTAAAGTTGAATTTAATTAACCCAATATAATATAAATTAATTACTATTGCTGAATATTGCTTCTCATGGTGGGCACTGATAACTAATCCGATTTTGATAAATATTCCAACAACGTGAACTAGCACTGTAATACGTTAGTAACAAAACTGTGCTATGCCTTCGAAAGTGAAACCAGCAATGAGCAAACTGTCTGAAAAATCGTTCTCATATGAATTTGTTTGCTATAATAGTTTTTTTTAATTTAAATGAATTATTATTATCTCGGATGAAGCCGGATATTAATGCGACAAGTCTAAGATCCTTCCTCATACAATCTTTAAAAATATAGTAAAAGTTTCGTTCAAATCGGTTCAGTAGTTCCTGAGATAATCACTCGCACACACACACATAAAACATAAAACTACACCTGCTTACTGTGAAATTTGAATATTGTCTATATATACCTAGTCTATTCATTTTCAAGATAGAGTAACCTGTGTGCATGATCAGCTCGTGTCCCTTTGTTTCTTGAGATGTGATTGGTCGGTCGGGAGAATTTCAAATTTTGCAAATGTACTGAACCGTATTTAGCTATTTATTTTGTTGTAAGCTGTGGAGTGTAGGTAAATGACACTTTTGGAATGTATTTTTGAAGTTATACTTCTTTTGGCGTGTTATGGAAAAATTATGAGAGTGAATTTTTACGATTTAACACTATGAAACTAGTCGGAAGTAACATGATGAAGTTAGTCGTTAGCAACTAGTCGTTACACCAGTCGGAATGTGACAAGAGCGTTTTCAGTTTTGAATAACATTAATAAAAGTAATTGCTATACAAACGCTCGTTTACGCCGCTTTCGTTAAATATGACTTCGTACTCCAACTGTGCTGTTCATATTATTATTTTTCATGACTATAATAGACTATTATATAGCACAGCTTTGAAAGACGTACCGTGGCGCAACGGTAGCGCCGTCGCGTCATACGCAATAGGTTCCGGGTTCGAATCTCAACAAAAACATGTTTTTTTTATAAATAATTAAATATTTTTCTAATAAAAAATTAGATATAAATATAATAAATAAATATATTTAATAATTTATTAAATTAAATTAATTTATTTTATATCTTTATTTTATTATTTTATCGTCTTTTTTACAAACGTTTAGTACTGGCACGCGGGATAAAATTTTTGAAGTTATTTTTGTTTTGTTACGTAAAAGAAGTATAACTTCTGAAGTGCGTACATAGTACACACACACTCTTTTTTTAAATTACTCTATCTTGGAAGTGAATAGACTATAGTAGTAGATTCCTTGTATAAGATTGATTTTGCAATTATAGCTATAGCTAAAAATATGTAGAAAAAATGCATCTGGAACATCAGTGTTTTTAGGTTTTATGATTTTATAGAAAATTTATAATTTGAGATATTTGTACCTGGCCATAATTCTCTATAATATTGGGAACTCTTTTAGGTATATTAGCGTTCAAATGCAAAGTAATTTTTAAACGGTATTCGATTAGATAATTAAGTTGTTTATGCAGAGCATAACTTTAGACACTAAAATAAAGTATTGTGACCAGTGGCGGACTAAGGGGAGGGGGCGGCTCGCCCCGGGCCTCTGATCCTGGGGGGCCTCCAAATCTCGGGAAGTCCTTCTTAATCAAATCCCAAACAAGGCCAAAATATGTTTAGTAAGTAAGAGGCAGTTTGGAGTTGGAGGCCCCGTACGTATACCAAATATAAACGTAGGTAGGTCGTTTATTATAAATATTTGATTTTTTTTTGCAGTCGCGCCGTTAGAGGGTGGGCCATGGCCCACCTTAAACTGTCTTGGCTTACCCTGAAATAATTCCTAATCTCTAGTTTATCTTTTAAATACTTTTTTAACCCTCGAAATTTCAACAATTTTTCTTGTAAATTCTATAGCAAGTTATCTGGGTTAAAATTTTAACGAGCACTGAAATTTTGGGAACAAATGTTATGGCCCACCTTCACAACACCTGGTCCAACTCTGGCCCACCCTAACAAAAAATCCTAACGCCGACACAGTTTTTTGTCAGCCATTACATCTATATTATTCATTTTTTACGAAATTTACACTACAAATACATCAATTTCTAAGCAGACCGGGGGCCTCATTTAGTTTTGACGCCCCGGGCCTCCGACAGGCTTAGTCCGCCACTGATTGTGACGACATTCCAGAGTATTTAATGTTGAGTAATGAAATTACAACAGCTCTGTCTTATTTTAAATTTTATATAAAATCTATTTCAAATGATTTTAATAGAATTATCGCTAAGCACTTGGTAGAACATGATGATTAAATAAAATAAATACACAAACATTTGAAAATGTTTGTGTATTTATTTTATCTATTTCATAGTTTCACTTCTGTTTGCTGTAGACCACAGACAATGTGGTTGAAGAATAATGGAAAGTATATATCTCATAATCAATAATATTCATGTATTTTTTATTTAAAAGTTGGGCAAAAAATCTAATTCCGAAAATCATGTAAAGAAATTTTTTTCAAATTATGTACATTTTTTTTTAAATTAAGAGTAAGTATAGTTTTAAACGCAATATATGCGTTAATTATGGACAACAATAAATTATTAAATCAACAATGATCAATCCACAAGCATTCACGTAACCCGTAGGTAGTGAATAATGTTTTTTTCTTTAACATTATCAATCGGCAAACTACGCCATCATGATTGCTTTACTCAATAATAGAAAATCTGAAAGAATGGAATGAAAATATCATAATATTTTATGCTCAAAATTGGCAAAAAACCTATTTTTTGACCCAAATTATTTAAAGTTTATTTAAACCTATTATAGGCACTAATATAAGGAATTATTTTACTGATGTTTTGGTTTCATTCTTTCGAACTTTCGGCTATTAAGAAAAACTATATTAAATCTATATATATATATATATATAATAAAACGGTAGTAGTGTACTTTGTCTGTTTGATTGTGCATGCATCACGTAAAAACTGTTGACCCAATTCGAATGGAGTTTAAAAAAAAACATGGGCTCAACTTGAAGTACCATTTAGTCTTTATTTCATGGCAATCAGCATACTCAATCAGAAGATATGCGAATTCAATTCTTTAGAAAATTCATTATGAAGCGAATAATAAATAGTGTATTTAAGTCAACCAAGGAAGTAGTCATCGAGAAGCAGTGACGTTATATTCATAACTATATTGTGCGACTATTCAGTCGAGCGGCACATCAAATACGCATTGAAGGCCAACGAAAGCAACAAGGATTCTTTCCTCTCCATACTGATCAGGATGGAAATTACATTCCTTAGCTATAATATCTTAAAAATAACTCAGCAGCAGTTCGAAATGCACGTGAGCGAAGCCGCGGATGCAGCTAGTGATTAAAAGCATTTACAAAATTTGAACATTTCATTTTACATGATATTTAAATATGATTTTTTACATAATCTCTCGGATTGTTTCACTTAGGCTCTTCCTCTGGTAACTATTACTCGGAATAAATAGCGATAATTCAATTCACCAAACGTAGTTAAGTTTACTGCAGGTATAAATCATAAGAATAACTATTCTGTCCAATTTCAAGGGTATAAATATTTATTCGCCTAGTAAAATAGGGTGGGCATGAAATGCACAAATTACTTTATGGCCTGGCGACCTTTTCAGGTAAATATAAATTTCATATCTTTCAGGTAAAGACTTTTGTCAGTAAAATAATATGTCACTATTCACCATTTTACATTTTCGATCAATGCACCATCGGTCGGGATCTTTGGTAAACGTGCTTTAGAATCAAAATATTTGATAAAATGTCCAAGGTGTATGGTATAAAGTAAATTTGTACCTGAGGTTACTATTCTGTCGAATTAATTGCTTGGTGAATTGAAAGTTAATTTTATTCCAAGGAATAAATTTATTCTAAGATTAGTAACTTCTATCTTTAACAGTGTTCGGTGAATACTGGCCTTAAAAATATATATTAAATATTGTTCATTTTGAGGTACTTTCTGCTATTCTTCAAACCTTTGCCTATCTTCTATAGTAAACAGAACTCAAATTCATAAAATCTATTTTGAAAAAAAAATCGAAAATTAGGCAAGGTTCTGACTTGAAGTTATCAAACTAATATCGATATCAACATTCCAAATCTTGATTTCCGTAACAAATTTGATATTAAGCAGTTAAAACGAAAATTAAGATTAATTTCATTAGATCATAAATCACAGTACAGCTTATTATTAATTAGATGCGCTTACTTAGATTTTTACAGAGGGCGGATTAACTTCAAAAAAAGCTATAATCTTACGTAGGAACTATTGTAATTGGTATCAAAATATTGGAGCATTGTTACATTAAAAGAGATATAAAATATGCCTCTTCTCAAATAATAGCGTTTAATTGTTACATTAAAACACAATTATACATAATTCAATTCAATGTGGGTATAAGATTGATTCAGTTTTGTTCTGTAAACTAGGTGAAGCAGGGTAGAGCTTCGCCTGGATAGGATTTACAATGCGTTTCACTTATTCTAAATAACTATTGTTAGTATCTCGAAAAATTCACTCCCTCTCTGTTCACAATTATTTCTTTATTTTTAAGAAGACTATTTTCGCCGAGTTTTACGTTTCTATAGCTGAAGCGATTTTGGAGACACGCGTATACCTTCTGTGCGTACCTATACCCTTCAAAAAATTTTCTACCTCTGTTTTCACTCCTTGGGACGCGAATAGGTATCGAAAATTCGTCGAGCACGTACTTGTACGATTTTCTGTCAAATTTCATGGTTTTAACTCAGGCGGTTTCGGAGTAAATATCAAAATACCTATCTTCGAATGAGTAATTTTAACCTCCGCTTCTCATCCTGTGGTTTAAAAATGTACATATTTTAGATGTTTATTCGTTTGTCTATCTATTAGTACTCGCTCCAGTTTATCTGAAAGTAGAGTGTCTGTTCTGGACACACGTCATAGAAACTTTCAGATATAGATGGTGCTATGAAGAGAGTAAACTTAAATATATTATGAAGGGTAGAGGAGATAAAAGATTAAGATACACCACTGTAGGTTTGAGATATTCTTACTTTTGACTTCTGCTCACTCGACTTGCTTTCCTACCGGCTTCATGTAAACGCACCTTAATTCCTATGTTTATGGTAGAGATGGGTGAGTTGCAATTTGGTCAAGTCGACTTTTTCGACTTGCACTTTAGTCAAGTTGTTAGTTGTACAGTGTTGTTGGCTAATAACAAAACACTCGTCTATTTTTTTCATTTATACATTCTTTTATTATACCTATTATTATTACATAGAATGTTAGAAATTAATTACTATATTAATAAACACGATTTTAATTTCAACAACCCGAATATATTAATACATGAAAATAGTTATTTCGGACGTTTATTTTTAGAAATGGTATTCATAAAAAAATTCAAAACAAGTGTCAATAGAAGGACAGATATCATATGCCTATCCTCTATATACAGCAACTTAATTGAAAAAATGTAAATTGGTTTTCACAGAAGTTTAAACTTCTTCATACTTTTCCAAAAAAATATTTTTTCAGTTTTAATAACCGTTCTT
This sequence comes from Mongoloraphidia duomilia, assembly GCA_039654895.1. Classification (NCBI taxonomy): domain Eukaryota; kingdom Metazoa; phylum Arthropoda; class Insecta; order Raphidioptera; family Raphidiidae; genus Mongoloraphidia; species Mongoloraphidia duomilia. The sequence goes on along the minus strand of CM077521.1, from coordinate 32,612,873 downwards.
TAGAAAGAGGGTCAATTTAATAATATTTTGCCTAGTGGCTTTTTTACAATTTTTCTATAATAACATTACAAAATGCATGATGTACTTGTATAGTGTACAATATACTGATTTTTTGACAGCATTGGTAAGTTTCACGCTTGTTTTGTATATTTTACTGGCAAATTTATACAGAATTCTTAAATTAAACAAAGTATAACCATTCAAATAAATTTTTAGATGCTCTGAAGATGGTGTAAAGAACGCCGAAACGTTAGCTAAGAAATCATCAGTATTGCTATTCATTTGATCCTTTGCCACAGAGACTTCCTCTCCTAATTTCAATATAACATAAATGTTATTTGATTAAATAATCGACTTGCACCGCTTGCTAAGTAGTCGAAACTTGGTCGACTTGCATTGATGAAGTCGATCTGCAAGTCGACTTGCACCAAAAGTCTAAGGTCGTCCATTTCTAGTTTATAGTAAGAGTCAAAACATGCAATGCCAATGTTACTTCACTAGAAAAGAGAGGTTAGGAGATTTTACTATCCGGTCCTCTACAGTGACAATGTTTTGACAGCGATACAGTACTTATTATAGGAGCAACAGAACAGAAATTGCTCAGCATTAAATAAGTAGTAGTCGAGAGGAGTCGGGCCGCAAATCATTAATATCAATTGCAAAATTTCATACATACACAACTAATGCACTAACACACTGTACTATCGTAGTACACATTAAGTATGATTATCATATTATATCGCCCCATAAGCAAAGCGAGTCGAGTATATACAAATTGCATTGCATACGACTGATTAGGACTTAATTCGTTAACCGGTCGTTCCCGCACCCCGCGCTTCCCCCACAAACAGAGTCAGTGCCGCTGGGCTCCGCACTCAGGCCCATTCTATGTGCACGCATATGATGGCCAAAAGCATCACTATTTAATTATTATAAGTGTTAATAACTCTTAGATGATTTGTATAAGCTCTCTTCTTATTATTTGTATTTCTTTTGTATTTTTTTTTTTGTATCTTAATAAAAAAAAAATGGCGGATCTAGGGAAGGGTCCATAACGTGTCCCATCCAAACCAGAATTAGAAACGATGTGATATTAACAACTTATTATTACTGCGATTTCCTGATCCTTTTTAGGGTTTCGTACCTCAGTATGGCACCTTACTACCCTGCCTACGATGTCTGTCCGTCTGTCTGTCTGTTTGTCTGTACGTCCGTCTGTCACAGGGCTTTATCTCACAAACGATAAAAGGTAGCTAGTTGAATTTCTCACAGATTGTGTGTTGTTGTGGCATCAATCCTGGCAAATAATAATTAGAATTAAATAAATAATCAATTAATTTTAATAAATTAATGTTGTTATACGTTCACAGTACAATTATTATTATAGCTGCACTTGTACGCTGTGTAGTATAATAGCAGACGGCTGGCCGTACTCTAGATATAGGTAATCCACCTATATACTTATTATTGCACTATGCGCGCTTTGTAATAACAATCACATAGATCAGCAGTAAAGCATTTGGCTGGAGACCGAAAGGTCCCTGGTTTGAGCCAGGCTTTCGGATCATTATATTTTTGTTTTTTTTAAATGGTTTTATTTGGCATGACCCCGTATATTTTTTTTGTTTCAAATGTTGCGACCAATTTTTCACCCAGTTCCCGTTATCCCATTGACTTGAAATTTTGCACACATGTGTAGCTCCGGTGACAATATAATATTATGGCAACTAGCTAACCGGCCCGGCTTTCGTCCGGGTGTAAATCGTACTTTTGAATTTTCATCCACTTCTCGTGATCCGATTGAGTTGAAATTTTGCACACATGTGCAGCTCCGGTGACAATACAATATTATGGTAACTTACTGACCGACCCGGATCCCGTCCGGGTGCAAACCGCATTTTTGTATTTTCACTAGCAAAAGGTCTTGCTCCGGTAACGTTTCAGGAAATCGGATAAAAATAATAAAATCAGACTAAGCAATTAAAGCACACTAAAAAACTAAAAATAAAAATAGGTAAAAAAACTTTTAAGTTAAACGGTTTTATAAATGTACTTAAAAAGAAAAAAATAATATTTAATTTAGGTTCATAAGTATAAAAGCGTGGGTTGTGACTGTAATAAATTATCATAGAGTTTACGACCCACGCTTTTATACTTATGAACCTAAATTAAATATTATTTTTTCTTTTTAATACATCTATATAAAGCCGTTAAACTTAAAAGTTATTTTACCTATTCATCAAATATTCTCTTAATATATAGGTATTTTTTTACTTTATTTAAAAATATAATTTAATTCAATTTGGTACGGAAAAAATTTAAAACACTAAAAAGAACAAAATAAAATATAAGTAAAAAACTTTTAAAAACAAATCTGTTAATTTTTTTCCCTTACCTAACTCCTTATTTTTATTATTGAAACCCTCGATGCGCGAGTCTGAATCGCACTTGGCCGGTTTTTTATTCTTTTGATATGAAACCATATTGCAGTTGTCATCATATCTGTCATCATTACATCCCGAGTTTATCCGGATGAGCGTTTCACCCCGGAGCCAACGGATCAGACTTATTCACTGCCCAGACGCGGTGCGTCTAAAGAAGTTTTCATTTCAATAATTTCAGAAAATAATGTTTCTATCTATTAGTTTGGTAATCTTAATTGCATATTGAACATTTGTGCAATTTTAGCAAGTGTCGTTTTGATTTGTCTGGCCACCCGACAATGCATCTGTATCTCGGTTCTCTCGTGAACACTATCATACACGAAGCCCGACGGCGGTAAGGGATATCTCTTGTCTAGTGTAATAAAATTACTGAGCCCCTATATATATTATTATTATTATATATGCTACATTCACTAACATGACGTCTCATTGCTGAGAGTATTGCGTAACACCAGACTTTACAAAAATTATTATTATTGGATTATCTGCTCATTTTAGATTAGACAATTTACAATTTAACAGATTTGTAACATGCATGTCGGTTGTAATTTCTTTGTCTTGAAAGATTTTTTCAAATTTATAGGGCGCTAAGAATTGAGTTAATAATAAAAATAGGTAAAAAAACTTTTAAGTTAAACGGTTTTATGAATATACCTACTAAAAAGAAAAAAAATAATATTTAATGTAGGTTCATAAATATAAAAGCGTGGGTCGCAAACTCTATGATAATTTTTCACAGTCACGACCCACGCTTTTATACTTATGAACCTAAATTAAATATTATTTTTTTCTTTTTAGTACATTAATTATTAAACCGTTTATCTTAAAAGTTTTTTTACCTATTTTTATTTTTAGTTTTCTAGTGTGCTTTAATAATTGCTTAGTCTGATTTTATTATTTTTATCCGATTTACCTGAGCAAGACCTTTTGCCAGTGAAAATTCATAAATGCGATTTGCACCCGGACGGGAGCCGGGTCGGTTAGTTAGTTACCATAATATTGTATTGTCACCGGAGTTACACATGTGTGCAAAATTTCAACTCAATCGGACCACGGGAAGTGGGTGAAAATTCAAAAGTACGATTTACACGCGGACGAAAGCTGGACCGGTCAACTAGTTACCATAATATTGTACTGTCACCGGAGCTACACATGTGTGCAAAATTTCAACTCAATCGGATCACGGGAAGTGGGTAAAAATTTAAAAGTACGATTTACACCCGGACGAACCGGGCCGGTCAGCTAGTTACCATAATATTGTATTGTCACCGGAACTACACATGCGTGCAAAATTTCAACTCAATCAGATCACGGGAAGTGGATGAAAATTCAAAAGTACGATTTACACCCGGACGAAAGCTGGGCCGGTCAGCTAGTTACCATAATATTGTATTGTCACCGGAACTACAACATGTGTACAAAATTTCAAGTCAATGGGATAACGGGAACTGGGTGAAAAATCGGTCGCAAGATTTGAAACAAATAAATAAACATACAAACAAATATACGGGGTCAAGCTAAATAAAACCGTTAAAAAAAGCGATTGTAACAAAAAAGTTAGGCATTAGCAACCTGCGGCCCCACAGGGCCTTTCTATGAGGCCCGTAGTCACTCTGGAAGGTTTATTAAAAAATAAAAATATTTTATTTACTAGTTCTAATGCAAAACTTGTAGGTATTGCAATTCTTCAGCTTATTTTATTTAAAAATTCTAGGGTGGAATTTGTCACCGAGAATTGTAGTACCTACTACCTACCTATAGTGTATTCTTCTTTCGATTGGCCTGCAGAACGTTTATAAATTAGCAATAATATTGTCCAGGAGTCAAAAAAATGTTGCCGATACCTGATATAAACGTACACTATTTTTTTATTTAATATACCAACCGCCAAGGCTATATAGATCTAGTACCAATTCATAATTTCAATTTGCAATAAACCCCCGCTTAGCTCCCTTAATTAGTTCTATGAAAATTGATGAATAAAATTAAACATCGCGCTTAAGAGCGGATGATGCATATAGATCTCCGCTCTGTGCTTTGGTGGAAGAGGATACTATAATACAACGCTAAAAAGTGAGACTACTTAGTTCTTAGCGAAAAGCTGGAAATAAAAAAGAAAAAGTCGGGACAAAAATGCGTTTTCGCACTCTAATTTAAAAAATATTTATTTTACAAAAAAACACAAGAGATCAAAAATGTAGAGGACTTAGAGCCCGAAAAAAGACAGGTTGATACTGAATGTAGCACAGATGGTTCGCGAAATATTTGAAAAAACAAATTTAACCTTTCTTTATCAAAATGTCGGCACTTCCGTTCATCGGGTAAGGTCAAAAATTCAGCAATTGCGATAAAAATGTAACTAAAATTTACATTCCGACTGAACTATAAAGAATCAATAGAAAAGGTTTAATATTCTGTAACTTTCAAGTTTCACTTCAGACGACATTGAGCATTGAGAAAGGGGAGAGTTACCCAAAACATGCAATATTTGGATGAAATTCAACTAAAAATTGAAGACAAACTACACTTAACGTAACTTCATGTAGGAATAAGGAGCCATAAAGAAAGTTTTATGAAAATTTATTACTGCCGTTTGATGTTTTTGTCAATTAGATAAGAATTTTAAAGTAGATAACCTTATTGGTTTGCTTATTACATTATTAATTAAAAATTAGCATTAATGATATTCTTTAATTAGAACCATGCAAATGAGTTCTTTGTATCACGACATTCAGCAAAAAACGTATTTTGAAAAACAGACTATAAACAGATGCATTATAATATTTACGAGATTCTAGACAGCGGTATTTTAACAACTGTATCTATCACATACCTATACGTACTAGAAATGATGGGTTATAGGTCTGGTTAAGAGATCTTACTATTATTATAGTGATCATTATTGAAAACTTTTACTTGATAAAGAAAAAATCGTTAAATATAAGATAACTGAAGAATAGAAATAATATTTCTTTTGTGGGTCAGAGAATAGTCGAGATCGTAGGGATGCGTTTTCAGAGAAGAGAGCAGAGCAGAATGTTTTAAAGTGGATTAAACATAGAATTTAGGCCATATGCCATTTTAGAATTTAAAGGATTCGCCCGTGTGAAAAACGAAAATTACGGCTATTTATCAAAAAAGTAAGAAATAACATTTCAAAATTAGGATTTAAAATTTAAATTTCAAAAAAAGTAGACTTTTAAGTCAAATACTTTTTGAAATCGGTTTAATCAATAGATTTTTGTTAGCTCAAGAAAATATACGTAAGTACATACAAATGTTTCCTATGTTGAAATAATAGAAAATATGAATCAGATAAGCCTTTGAAGTGATGGCCTTAAAATAAATAAATTAAAAAATGTCTAAATTAGTGTAGTTTAAATAAACCGCCAAAATGTGGTGATTATGCTGAAATTCATAATAATGACAATTGACAGACTCAACGTAAACAGACGCTAATTTTATTAATGAAACGAGTCATATTTCTTTATTTTTGTCAATTTATCCGAGACTTCCAGTTGTATGAAATGTGGTGACATAATTTAAATGCAAAAAAGTGAATTGAATTAAAGATGCGATTCATCAAATTTCCTGTAACTTGTGACACAACTGCTGGCGGTACTAAGATACGGGCATATAATAATATGCGATACTTCATTGTGTTAACAGTTGATGTTGTCTAAGGATTGGGTAAAGCAAAATATAGCCATTTAAATTTACTTTGATTTTCATCAATAATAATAGTCCGTTTTATCTTCGATGATTGCTAAAATTTAGACGAAACGTGAATAATATAATTTCAATAAAACATTGATTATAATATACAAGGTGCTTACTAAACATACGGCAAAAATTTGAGGGGTGATTCCTTGGGTAATTTTAAGAATATTTTGTCCTTTATTGCGTTTTCGGAAAGACGCTTTGTTTCGAAGTACAGGGCGTTAAAAGTTTTTCTACAAAAACAATGTTTTATTACATAAATACAGTAAAGCTTCTTAATGTACAAGAACTGCCGAAAATGACTATACCACCAGGTCTTCTAGGATGCATAAATTCAATCTCCTCCTCGTTGGCTGTCGAACTCTTTCAAAAATACCAAAAACAAATCACGATCGAAACGTAAATAGCAAAACAAAACTAAGCGGCTTTTCGAAAATCATGAAAGGACAAAATATTCTTAAAATTACCCAAGGAATCACCCCTTAAATTTTTGCTGTATATTTAATAAATACCCTGTATATATTTTTACTTTTGGGTCACTAATAACTATCTAACAAATAATATTGTAATCCTAACTGTTCAGCTATCATTCTAAATCGACTGAGCTTATTTTTACGAAAATTGTACAATATTTTTTATGGTCATTCCAGTTTATAATTTAGGTCACATGCCATTTTAGATTTTCAATTGGGGGAAGGAATTCACTCATGCCAGGAACAAGATATTTAGCTATTTATCAAAATTCAGAATTCACATTTCGAAATTACAATAATTAAAAAATGTTTTTCTTTTTTTTGTTCATTATACATAAATACAAAAAAGATGACAAAGAATAAAAATGAAGATAACTAATAGCAAGAAAAAGATTCACTAAAGAAAAAAAAATAACGTGAAAATAAAGAAATCGAGAGAATAAATGGGTCTAGCTCTATGATAATTTAGAACAAATCGTTTTGTGACCATAATTTCTGTTTTTAGGTCAAACATTTTGATCACTAACTTGCTTACCTTAGTGATGGGCGATTGTAAGATGTTTTTACAATCAAAACAATTGCAATCGTTCATAATAACAATCGAGTCCACAATCGACTCGGGGTTTGATTTTACAATCGAAATGTTCGATTATTCAAGTCGATTATTTGCCAACGAATGAGAATACATATAATCGCGATTCAAGGTTATATGCTAGTCGACTGACGTCTGACGGTCACCCGACTCGTTCATCGTTGATTGTTCACTGTTCACACTGTTCAGTGTTCAGTCGATACTCTAGCACTCGATTACTGCACAATCAATCGTCCACCGTTGTTGAGTGATGAACGATTGTATATTATGTGGCTCTCGACAGTGTACGATTCAGTAATATGCGACTCGGTTAACTATGAAACAACAACAATCGAGTCCAAGTGAAAATCATCGAGACTCGAGACAATCGACTAAAATATCTCGTAATCGCCCATCACTAACTTACCTACTAAACTCATCCCTAAAACAGTGTGTACATTGTCTTTGATGAAAATTGTAGACACATGTCAACGACCGAATTGAATAAAACAATAAAATACTATCCGTCCAACTATTCATCCCACTAGTTTAATGCACAGTGCATTGTTGGTGAGCGTGCGCCATCTATTATTATTGAATTAAAACGTCGCACCGCTTTTTAAGTGAATGTGGACAATGCGCATGCATTTACGTTTTCATTCTTTTATATTATTATAATGCTTTAGTTTAGAGTCATTGATAGAGCGACGTGCTCGCCATTCAAATTTTTTCCAAGAGTCCTCCTCTTAGAATTTCAGTTTTAGGGAAATTTTACATCTAAAAGTGATGAAACAATTTCAGAAGGTTCAGCCTGACATTGAACCAAAACTCTTAACCGTTATAGGGAAATGGACAAACTTTATAATATTACTTCATTATATAAAAGGTATCTCGAAGATTGTTAAGGAGTTCCAAAGAGATTTTATTTCATAAAGTCGAGAAACTGGTAGAATAATTTTGGGAAATCAGTTAAACAAATCTTAGCAAAATATTTCTTCAGCAATATTTTGAAAAATCATATAAAAGTTTCTTCAAAATTACATAGTTCGATAGATTTTTGTTTAATGTTAGATCTGTTCTGTGCGATTATCCGAGAATGGCTTCTCCCATGACAATGATCTATTTCTTACGCTAATAGTACTAGGACATATCACACATAACTACAGTTTAAGAAATCACCTGATAAAGTTTGGCAATCTATTTTCTCAACGTTTTGTATAATTCACATTTTGTCGGTATAATCACGAAGCGTATACCTATCCCATAAAAAAACAAACAAAATACCACCTTTAACTACCCTTTATGGTCCATCATCTCAGGAAGTGATGTATTTCATTTCATTGTATCAAGAGTTCCAGAGTCCGATAGTATCCTGATCACAGACCATCACAAGTTTTCGTACAACAATCATGTCTGAAGTTTTAACGTCTTTATTATAAAATTACGTAAAATGAAATATGGCATTTCACGATTTAGCTGTGATCTGAGATGGAAATCCTACCACCAGTGGCGGACTAAAGGGAGGGCAGAGGGGGCGGCTCGCCTCGGGCCTCTGATCCTGGGGGGCCTCCAAATCTTGAGAAGACCTTCTTAATGAAATCCCAAACAAGGCCAAAATATGTTTAGTAAGTAAGAGGCAGTTTGGAGTTGGAGGGCCCGTACGTATACAAAATATAAACGTAGGTAGGTCATTTATTATAAATATTTGATTTTTTTGTCAGCCATTACATCTATATTATCCATTTTTTACGAAATGTACACTACAAATACATCAATTTCTAAGTAGACCGGGGGCCTCATTTAGTTCTGCCGCCCCGTGCCTCCGACGGGCTTAGTCCGCCACTGCCTACTACAAGAAGCGGTGCTATTAAATGGTTAAAAGAACAATATCTCATATTCCCATAAATCCAATGTGATTGCATTCTGTCAGTCTATAATATTATCTCATTAACGATTTTAATGATATTATGTGATGATAACATTATGCACGTAAAGTAAGCAGACACAGAACAACTAACCGGCAGGCACTTATAAAACGGAAGAGTGTTTCAAAGGACTGGATGATGAGATTGTTTCTGTGGCCGTCAAGCAACATTGCTTATGTTGAATTTTTTGTAATATTTCTGTAACCATAGTAGTACAGTAAAACGGTATATTTTACTAAAAAAAATACTTAATGGCTGAAATTTTGAGGGGGTGTTCGGGGGCATGTCCTGAGTCTAAAACCGAGTTTTCGTATTCGAGGGGGTGGGGGAAGTTACATCCCCCGGTCAATATAGGGGTAAGTTTGTTTTAATTTTTTATCTTCGTTGCTATTGCCCGTACAGTCGAGTCCAAGAGATCAAACTTGTAGGAAATGAAATTATCTATCCACTGATAATAAAATCAAGATCATAGGTCGATCAGGTCAATCACAATGGCCGGTAAAAGGTCAAAAGTGAGGAGTAGTTTTATTTATTAATGTTCACAAAATTAGAATGAAAACTTCAGATAAAGCTTGTAATCTAATTCTTTCTATAAAATTCGATCAATTTTCTGACATTTCAAAATAAAACCTAGTTTAATATTATTATTTGAGATATTAGGATGTCCAAAATTTATACAATAACAGTGTTCTTGAGAAATTGGAATAAAAAAATAAATTTTTATTAAGTTTTATTTTGAAATGTCAGAAAATTGATCGACTTTTATAGAAAGAATTAGATTACAAGCCTTATCTGAAGTTTTCATTCTAATTTTGTGAACATTAATAAATAAAACTACCCCTCACTTTTCACCTTTTACCGGCCATTGTGATTGACCTGATCGACCTATGTCCTTGATTTTATTATCATTGGATAGATAATTTCATTTCCTACAAGTTTTATCTCTTGGACTTGGCTGTACAGGCAACAACAACGAAGATAAAAAATTAAAACAAACTTATCCCTATATTGACCGGGGGATGTAGCTTCCCCCACCCCCTCGAATACGAAAACTCGGTTTTAGACTCAGGACATGCCCCCGAACACCTCCTCAAAATTTCAGCCATTAAGTATTTTTTTTTACTAAACGCGATTTGTGTGTCTCTATTTACTGTACTATAGATTTTTAACTCCATTTTATCTATTTTGTAAGAAGGTTTCATTTCTACATACGTTTTAAATTTAAACTGCATTTCTAGTTAGTGTGACTTACCGCAAGGTGTCTATTTTTTACTGCTATGAAAAATAGCACTGCCGATAAACGACCTGTCCTGTTCCATTTTCTGGTAACCCTATGTATAGTTGAGAGATGTCCTGTGACATGTGAGAGACAGTACTGTATTTTCTAATTGCAGCTAAAGATGGAAAATTGGAACATTAAATGAACTGGGTGACTTAGACGTTACTAAACTTATTTTAACAAAAATTGTACATAAGTAATTTTTTCTTTTGGTCACAGATTTGCAATGTAGTATGCCGTAATATCATAAGCGGGAGCATACAAGTGTCAACAAATGCACTCAATCACATACAGGAACACTCAATGCTTACACCTATTGTGTTTGAATATTCAGTTAAGGACGACCTGTATTAATTGATCGCAGGCTGATATAAAATGCCTGCTTATATCTTTTCATTAACGCACAAACGGCATCTCACTCATTTTTTAACAATTTTTAACATTTGCAGTTCTTCGCGTTCATTGATTTTTAATGTTAGATATTTTATTCATTGTCCAAAAGCTGTGTTCGTCATGACTTTAGCTTGTTTTCATATAATTATTATTTTTTTAAATTCTACTATCATTCTACCAAAATTTATAAGATTACAGAAAATCCAAATTTTTTTATAACACTAGCGAAATATTGGCGCTATAAGTCCAAATAATGTACGAATATTGGAAAAAAATTCCTACAAGAAATTATTTTTAGATGATGGTTCCTTACGGTATCCTCAATATATACTGAAATGTTCCCCCTGTCCAAATAATGTACGAATATTGGAAAAAAATTCCTACAAGAAATTTTTTTAGAAAATGGTCCCTTACGGTATCCTCAATATATACTGAAATGTTCCCCCTCCAACAAAATGCGTTACTCCCCTGGGGGGTTGGGGAAGAAACGAAAATCAGGTTTTACCGGATTCATAACTTTCTCTTAACTCTGCGACAAAAAATTAAAGTTAACTAAATTCTCTACAAAAAAGGTTTTAGGTATACATATTTTTGTCAGATTCGTAAGTATTTCTGCTACATTTTCAGTGTTTAGTTAATCAAAATTCTTCGTTACAGCCTTATACGAATATTCGTTGAAAATAACATTCATTTTATGATGAAAAGATGTCACTTAGTACACCGTTAGTTGAGATTCTAACTAATGTTTTGAGATCTGTATTCTGCAGTTACGACCGGGGGTTACGACGGCATCCCCTTTTTCAAGAAAAACCACCTCCAACTAGATTTTTCAGTACAGTTTCCAAACGGACAAAAATAAATTATAATTTAAAAAAACTAAAAAACACGCTTTAATGAACTAAAAAGTAAAAAATAATTAATTTTATTGTAAAAAAGCGTGGGGTGCTTTGTATCATATTTTCATACTACCCCACGCTTTTTTACAATAAAATTAATTATTTTTTACTTTTTAGTTCATTAAAGCGTGTTTTTTAGTTTTTAGTGTATTTGCCATATGGCACATACACTATTGGCGTCGGTCGGATGGCGGGACCTAGGGGTCGGACCAAAATTTCTCGACGTTTCATAACCTCCTGAACACTTTGGCACCATTTTTGGAAATGTCTATTTATATATGTATATATATATATATTTATATATAATATATATATATTATATATATATATATATATATATATATATATATATATTATATATATATATATATATATATAGGTGTGTGTGTACGGGCTATAACTTTCGAAAGAGTTAATTGATTTTGACGAAATTTGGTAGGCACGTTGGAATCCATCACCGCACGAAGCCTATTTAAAATGGGCCCAATCGGACCATTTTAAGGGTAGTTTTTAGGGGTTGAAAAATGTTTTTGGGCCCAAAAATGCCGAAAAAATTCTCAGAATCGTTTCAAAATTGAAATTTAACCCTTTAGTAACGATTAAAATATGCTGCTAAAATTTTAATAAAATCGGCCCGACAGGACCGGACTTATAAATTTTATAAAAACACTAGTTTGCGGAAAGTGCTTTACTTACTGAAGGGTGTATTTAATTTGGTACCGAGGTTGCATTGATAAAAATATTGAAATTAAGAAAAAAAATATTATTTTAAGGGATGTATTAAGGGGTTAAATTTTTTATTTTGTTCAAAAACAATTTTAAGTTCACATAATAAAGCCACAATTATTAGCAAATACACTAAATTGTCGGCAGGGTTTTGGCACTGCGACCCGAGTTTTTTTAAATTATAATTTATTTTTGCTTTTTAGTCCTGGAGATCCTGGTCAGGATAATGGGACAAACTAATGGAATTATTGTATTGTCATCGGTCCTTGATAAGTGTGCAAATTTTCAGTTCAATCTGAAGTTTTTTGCTTTTTTTTTTAGTTCTAGAGATCTTGGTCAGGATAATGGGACAAACTTATTGAATTATTGTATTGTCGTCGGTCCTTGAGAAGTCGACAACGTTTAAACTAAATCTGACCGTTCAAAGTTGGTCAAAATCAAGTTCAAAGAAGTCGGTTACAAACTGACAAGCAAACATACAAGTGAAGCTAAAAACTAGGTAAAATATTTACCACTAAATTTTACTGAAAACTGTCCCTTTTATGTTTAAGTTTTTTTTAAAACTAGTTTCACAATGAAAGATCAAAGTTAAACCGTTAGGGTAGTTTGGACAAATGGAAACTCTGGTAGGTGTCTGTTTGTATGTACGAACCGACTTTTCAGCACTCGTATTCGGCTCGTGTGCGCTCGCCTACTACTCGTGCTGAAAACATAGCGCCTGACGTACAAAGATGTATTTAGTTCACTATTTACACAAAATACTATTATGTAATATAAAGACAAGTTATAAACGGATTATTAAAACACATATTAAAGCGAAATAATGTCCTGTTTAATTAATACAGTATAAAATGGTATCAACCCTGGTACAATACTTGAACCCACTTGGTAGAGAGATGCAGGTACCCCGTAGCAAATCACAGTGACATCACCCTTCCCCTGTGAACTTGCTAAGTCATGCGTATAATAAGTGCATTTCGAATGTTTATTTACCTATCCATACAGATCTATCTGGCTGGAAAATATGATTAGTGATCACAACACACTAATGTTTAATGAATTGTTGTGAGACCAATGTTCCACTAGAGCAGAGATGACGAACCTTTTCGAGCTTGTGTTCCATAAAATAAAATACAATGATGAGCCGCGTGTTACATAATAGCTATTTATGCTACAAGTGCGGAAAGTGACGAATTATGGCGCATGGCTAGTTACAGAACGAGCCGATTGGTTGCTCTGTGACACAGCACAACCAAAGTTCTGTAACTACCCATGCCATAATTCGTCACTTTCCGCACTTGTAGTATACGCTATTTTATGCCATCATTAATTTTGAAAATTTACTTTAAGCTATTATACCGTTTTGCACGTGTCGTACATCCTATTTTAACACGCTTATATTAGTTCCACCTGTATGTATGTTTGTTTGTATCTAAGTAACGAATTCTTTGAACGCGATTTTCACCCACTTCAAAACTTCAGATTGAACTAAAACTTTGCACACTTATCAAGGACCGATGACAATACAATAATTCAACAAGTTTGTCCCATTATCTTGACCAGGATCTCCAGGACTAAAAAAAATTCACAGATTTCGCAATCCTTGCAACCATCGAGGACATTGGAAATGATAACAGCATATATATGAAACATAATTAACTGTTTATTATACACACAATATTCATCAATGCACTGTTTAGTTTTGTCAGGAATAACCCTATTATTCTTCTGTTATATACGCGTTCACTTTTGCTTGATTACTTAACTTTTAAATGGATTTTTCTACAGTATTTATTAACATTTGCTCAAAAATAACACCGCAGATCGTCACAAATACCTGTCAATTAACTAGACATGATATAAAACACATTTCCAAAAAAATGCACTTGTTCAATTTTGCATGATTGCTCCTCACTTGATCGCGACACCGTTGTCTTTTGGCTTTGAACGAAAACTCGTAACTTTGCCCCCATATACGAACATAAACATTTCCAATGTTAAAAAGGCAAAAAACTTCAGATTGAACTGTATCTTTGCACACTTATCAAGGACCGATGACAATACAATAACTCAATAAGTTTGTCGCATTATCCTGACCAGGATCTTCAGGACTAAAAAAAAGCAAAAAACTTCAGATTGAACTGAAACTTTGCACACTTATCAAGGACCGATTACAATACAATAATTCCATAAGTTTGTCCCATTATTCTGACCAGGATCTCCAGGACTAAAAAAATAACAAGCCGTGAGGTGGGTCGTTTATTAGGACTAAAGTGCGACCCTTGAGGTCCACACGACGAACTTCCCAGTTTGATAAATATTTAATAATAATAATTAAATTAGATATTACACAGAAAAGAAATCATTTTAATCATTAAAACATAATTATTATTTATTTTTAACAATAATTAAAAAAAAAAAAAAAAAACGGCTGAACCGATTTTTATAAAATTTATGTCGGATCAAAATGACGTTAACACGCCTCGATTGACACCCTTACGAAGTCGATATAATTTTTTATTCGCCAGATATTGTATAAAATCTACTTTTTTGGAGGTTATTTGGTTAAGAAAAAAGAACGGCTGAACCGATTTTGAAAAAATTTCTTTCAGATCATACTTACGTTAATACGCGTCGATTGGCACCCCAACGTAGTCGATATCATTTTTCATTCTCGAGATTTCGTCTTAGAAAGAAATGGACACATACATACGTACGTACGTACGTACACACACACACACAGACATCTTTCTAAAAGTAGTGTAAAAATAGTGTAGTGACCTTGAAATATAAAAATTTTTTTTCCTTTTTGATTTCGATTTTCTGACCCATTACAATAACTTCCAATGGGAAGTTAAAAATAAATTATAATTTAAAAAAACTAAAAAACACGCTTTAATGAACTAAAAAGTAAAAAAAAATTAATTTTATTGTAAAAAAGCGTGGGGTGCTTTGTACCATATTTTCATACGACCCCACGCTTTTTTACAATAAAATTAATTATTTTTTACTTTTTAGTTCATTAAAGCGTGTTTTTTAGTTTTTTTAAATTATAATTTATTTTGTAACAAATGCCTCAAAAGTGTCGAAAAATCACACTTTTTTATTTTTCACATTAGTAGGTATGTACTTACACGTTTAGAAATCTTTCTTTTCACATTATTTAAATAGTTAAAATAGTGCCCCAATATAATAATGCAGAAACGGTTACTAAAATAACGAATCGTTTTCAAAATACACGCGGTTTAGGAAACGGGCGGTTAGCTTACTATTTGATATAACTTGAAAGTTGAATTCAATGTAGGTAATTCAAATCGAGAAATTCAACATGTCAAGCCAATATTAGGTATGTTGGTTCAAATCAAAAGCACTGTATACGAACGCTATGGACATTTTTCTGTACATTTTTCGATAATATGCTTATCGGCATCGAAGAATTTTCATAGCATAGTCGTTTACTGTGGTTACTGTAAGACTACTGAAATTGTTGATAAAATTACAAAACAAAGATGACGCTATCAGGTTGTATTGATATTATTTATTTACAGACAACAGTAACTATACAGAAACTTCCTACTAGGGATCATTTATCTCGTTCTTACTTATTGCTTTATATATCAGCTCTATCTTACACACAGAACACCCTATGCACAGGTTTAATTTGATACAATCTGTATGGGCTTGAGAATAGCCGAGAGTGTAGCGGCGCTGTTGTTTACATGGCGTTGCTATGGTTCCTCTATTACAAGTCCCCAGTTCTCGGGTTCTAGGCTGAGAGCTGGTAAAAGTGTCAATTGGATTTTCAATTTATTATTAAAAAAAAAAAAAAAATAATAATGAATTGAAAATATGAATTGGTGCTAGGCCCAAATAACCTTAGCTGTTGGTGGTCTTTAAAACACAATTCAATTCTACAATCTGTATAATAATATACAGTACGTTAGTAAAGTATGGAACTATGGAAATAAAACTTTAACGGACGCTTTTTAGAAAAAATCCTCGGACAGGTCAACTTTATTTTGAAAAGGTGCTCATTCTAGGTGAATAATTTTTCGAGACGGTGTTTGGTTTTTCAGTTATGATGTCATCAACTTTTTTTTATGTTAATCCACAGTTTTTTCACTGATTTGGATAGAACTTGACATTTTGAATACAGCCCTATGGAAAATGTGTTACCTTTAACATTTTTGAGATAATCGATCTTAAAAATTAAAAAAACAAAACTGAAATTTTTGTTTTTTTTTAAATTTTAGAATTACAAAAACAATTTAATAGAGAAACTCTTGTTTTAATATAATTTGATATTAATTTACTTAGAATGAGGTACGTTTGGTGTAGTCCGGGAACACATGTGGAGTATAGTGTTAGAATTGGAAGAGGCTGGCTTTGTCTTTACAAAAGAACATCGGATATTTAAATAGGTATGTGAAATATGAACAGCAAACAAGTAAATCTAAATCCGAAGTTGGAAACTGCCAAGCATTCGCTTTTTTCCAGACCAAACCACGCCCTGACCTCTTCTAATTTTAATACTACTATGTATATGACATTATCAGCGTATCGAATTAGGAGAGGAGAGCATAAAATAAAGTAAATAATATAATTAGGAGTGTGTATGTATAATATTATGTTTGTACACGACTAAATATACAGACTTGTTAAAAAACGATACCTATTACCAGAAATATATTCCATTATTCGCTATAATGTTATAAAATCTATTAACCATGAAATATAAAACCGTGAACATAAAATGAATCAGTAGGCTGATAACGCTTTGGTTATTGGAGGATGCTAGAATAGAATAGAATAGAATAGAATAGAATAGAATAGAATAAAATAGATTAGAATAGAATATAATATTTATTGTCCAATATAGCAGTGAGCAGGATTCGTCGTACAAAAATATTTAATAATTAATTAACTGAATAAAATTCATTAACTGAATACAAACATGTTTTAATTAGAAGCGTCTTTAACTCTCTTTTAAATTTAGGAAAAGGAAGTGACTTCAGCTCAGAAGGAAGACTGTTGAAAAATTTTAAAGCTGAATATTCTGGGCTATTGCAAAAGAAACTTAAGTTTGGTTTAGGGAGTAAAATCAAGTTGTTATTACGTGTCTGATAACTATGCAGTGTACTGTGAGTGGAGTACTTCCAAAAATATTCCCGAATGTGACAAAGCGAGTAAAAAATGTAGATAGACGGAGCAGTTAAAATTTTATGTCTTATAAAATAATCTTTGCAGCTGTCACGATATCCAAGATTGAAAATAATCCTTATTGCTTTTTTCTGCATTAAGAAGACTCTATATGGAGTTCCGATATGCTACAGCCCCAAGACATGATTCCATATTTAATATGTTGGTAGAAGTAGGCATAATAAGTTGTAAGGCTTAAATTAGAATCATAGCAGCTGTGTTGAATAATAACTTTATTCAATAAAATGTCACAATGACAAAGAATGCGTACGTCAACAGATTGCAATATGCGATATCAACATTACCTATCAATTATCATCAATATTGGGAATATTAAAATTCGCCACAAAACCCCAAAACATTAATTATCTATTTGGTGTTTTGTTATAATTTTAAATTTAATATTCAGTGTCCACACCGAAGGATTCCATCCCTCTTCAAGAGATTCATAGCTATCATCAATATTTAACTTCTAATATTTTCCTTTGTTTTTTTGTGAAAATAAAGTTAATATAAAGTCCGAATAGAAGACGTGAATTTCTTCTTTTCTAAGTTTGACCAGTCTTTCCTACGATTGACTAAAAACACTGCAGTCAAAACCCGAAACATGAAACTACTTCGGACTTTGACCAAACCGTGTGGTTGTTTCGCGCATTTACTGTCAATCCTTCGAGCAGTTGATTATTTTATAGGTCTAATTATTTTTCATTCATAGTTCTATGGATTCAAATGAATGTATAAAAAGTGACAGTCGATATACAGTAATTTCTATCCACATAACGTAATATAGAGTATGGATGGATGGATGGATGTCTGGCCGACAAGTGACGTTCTGTGATGTCACTTCACTTAGTTAACATAGTTTAGTTAAGTTAGTTTAATCAGAATTAACTCGCTGTTAATTGAGCCGATGTGACCGACGGGCGTGGGTCTCAGTTTACATGCCAACAGTATCAGTTCCTCTGTTATTGCCACGTTGTTATCTCCTCATTAATTCAGCTGTTTTGCCGACAAACCGAAAATATATGGGCATGTTTTTAGTTGTCGCTCTAAGGGAATTATTACTTCAGAGATTGGTATTTAATTTACCTTATATAAACAAAAACATCTAGTGGTATAATCTATACTAATATTATAAAGAGGAAAAGTTTGCATGTTTGTTTGTCGCGAGTAATCTCAGGAACTACTGAACCGATTTGAAAAATTCTTTCACTGTTTAAAAGCCTACTTTTTCCCTAGTAACATGGCCTATATTATATTATTACGCTAAAACAAAAAGAGGATGAGCGGTAAACTAAGAGCTATAATAAAAAATTTATTAAAAAAACAAAAAACCCGACTGCGTAAAAATTGAACATAAAAGATGGAAACAAGATCAAATGATAACATGCAGTTGAAGGCATAGTAGTAACAAATTGAACAGAAATACCTCCGACTGCATGTTATCATTTGATCTTGTTTCCATCTTTTATGTTCGATTTTTACGCAGTCGGGTTTTTTGTTTTTTAATACATTTTTTATTTCCTTCCTTTTAGTTGAACCTACTCATCAAGCCTTTTCATTTGATACCCCACACACAAGGTTTTACCGATTTTTTGCGTACTGACAAAATGGCGTCAAGCGCCCGCCATATTGAATTTTCCGGACGTCATGTACCCTATTTGAAATGTCAACGAAACCTTTCTATTGTTTTGATTTTGGTACCTATATCAATGTATTTAGAAGAAAAATTACTTTTGCATTCTAACAAAATGGCATCTAGCGTCCGCCATATTGAATTTTCCGTGACGTCATATACCCTATGTCACTCTGGGGATTCAGACGAATCTAATGACACCTCATTTTTAAAAACCGTCCAGCCGTTTAGGCTAAAGAGCGTGATAAAGAAATATACATACATACATACACTCGAAAAACAATACCCTCCTTCTGGCGCAATCGGGTAAAAATTTATAATTATCTAATGCTGTGTAGTGTTTAAATTTAATGCGAGTGCTCAGCAGATATTACTAATTTAAATTTTGTAACTATCCTGGCAAACCTGTACTTTCAAAACTCTAATTATTTTGCATCAAAAAGCATAATTGACTTTTGATGAACTCTTTACTGATCAATTATATTATAATTACAGTTTGGTCTTTAGATTCAATTGAATCTAAATAATATTGAAAAATGACATGTCTTTATATTATATCATTGTGTGTGCAGGGAGGAATGTTCAATTACACCAATTAAACTGTTGTTTTTATCAATCACTTAATTGAATGAAGGTAATTGATCAGATAGAGCTGATTCACTTGAATATACAATGTGTTCTAAAATTAGACACAATTATTAATTAATACTGCGCGTTGCATAATGACTTTTCTATGTTAAGGCCATTCTCATAAACATAGTATGAAATTTCGACGCTGCAGTAACTAAATTCAAATGAGAGCAACTATTTACCAATTAGACGTGCAGGTGAACAAAAGGTATGCCGGAGAAGAGAGTCGGATAACCGAGACTGTACTGTAATATCATACATATAATAGATCTTAATGTTGTGAGTATGCTGGAGGAACACTGTTGAGTGTACATATCTTTTTTTTTTTTTTTATTTCAAAACAAAACAAAATGTGCTTCGACTACTATGGTCATTAGCACTGCTGCCGAATGGCATCTTATATATTATACAATGATATAATACAATACGTATTATACAATATTATTCTCAAACTTGGCTACGGTTATGAAAATACACACTGCTCTAAAAACTATTCAATCCATTTTTGTGATCATGATGACTTTTGGAAGGGGGGACTTTGTTTTATGTATCTATTATTGAATGCGTTTTAAATTGATATGTATTTAATTGATGTGAATTTAACCCTTTATACATTGATATATCTGGACCAGTATTGTAATATATATCAACTATGATTGAGTTACGACGAATAAGTTGTCTTGTTAAAAAGACATCTGTTATTAGTTTATGGTTTATTATAGTCATACTGAAGATATTATTGATATTAATTGATTATTGAAGGTTATTTCTCGAAATTGTCTCCGATAATTTTGATTCTACGAAATATTTTATTACATTTATTGTTTTCGGAAATCTAGTGTTTCTGTTATTTTAGAATAATAAAAAATAAGCTCTGTTTAAAGAGTCTATAATATATAATAATACATCAGGTAATAGAAGAAAATTATTCTTCGTAACATAGGATCAAAATAAAGCAATACTGATATGTTAATAGTATATTGCATTACAAGGTAAGAAATTTGACAATTGCAACCAGTGTGAAGTTTGCTGCCTGAAGTACGAGGGCATGCAACAACACGTGTTACAAACGCCAAGTTTCATACCGAGTAATTGCATATTATTTTTCACAACAACTCTATTGACAATTCAATTTGAGGTACCTGCAATTTGGGCGTGCAAAAAAGTCGCAAAAATATTAGATCTGTCAGATTTATGTGGGGTTATGTTTGTCATTTTGACGTTAATGAATTATTATATGAGGATTCAATATCGCTCTATCTCCTTCTTAATTTGACATTTTCGAAAATTATATGCGGATCCAATCGTTCTGTCTCCCTCGTAACAACGTTAAAAAGCAAAGAGAACCGACCTGAAAATGTTCATCCCTAGGGATGAAAACGCTCAGTTTCAACCCGCTAAACAGATACCGAAAATCGAATTTTCAATAGCGGCGTTGTGAAAAATTAATTAATTACCATCTAACTTTTTAGTGATACGGGTCAAACCAAATTTATAAAAATAGTTAACTATGATCATAGGCGTATATTTAAGCATTTTGATTGTAGAGCCAGAGATTACCGAGGGGTCTGGAGTTTAAAAAATTAGGATTAAAATGCTAGATTTTAAAACCTTTTGTGAGCAATTTTCGACCACAAAATTTAACAATTTCTTCAACATTGTAATATATACAAGTTTGCAATGATAATTTTGTTTCATTGCTAAATGAACCAGAGTAACGAAAAGCGTGCTTGTAAAATTTGTATTTGTAAGTTTGTAATATTACGAACATTTGTTTTCCTTCAAAATGTTGGGGAGGGGAACTGCCACTTCTTGCCACCCCCGAATTACGCCTATGACTATAAGTGAAACCAAGTTGTTTTCTACAAATTTTTATTTGTAAATGTCTTGTTTAAACTTTGATAGGTATCATTTGAAATTCCGAAGATGACAAAAAGATTGTCGAAACGTCAGTACAAGAAATATAAGCTTTACATACCAGTATTGCTTTATTTTGATTCTATGCTATGAAGAATTTATTCGACTAGCTAATTGTAATAAAACTAAGGATCACAAGATTCTCTCCCCTGAGAAAAAAACAAGTCTACATATAATAATGTTTTGTAAACTTACAATTCCAGATTGGCGGGGGGCACAGCCGCGGCATGTTCTGCTATCATTGCCCACCCACTCTGCATGCGGGTGCTGCTCATCAACCCCGCTTGCCTCAGCTGGACTACCCCTTCACACCGACTCATCCCTGTAAGTATATAAAGAAACGATACTCCTTATTTACAAACTTCAGTAGAACTGAAGTTACCCCCTGCACTCTTTATCTCAAATCCGTTCCTCTCGCCCAAAAACGGCTATGGCTCTCCCGACGCTATCTTTAAAGCATACGGATTCGGATAAACACCCTACGAAGGACCAAGATTCACACTACAGATTCCTCTGGCGAAAAATTGAAAAAAAATCCTGGAAAAACTTACAACTTTTTAAAAATTACGTAATCTTTCACACGTATCCAAAACTTTTTTCTAAAAATTCGCCTGAAGGATCTGTAGTGCGAATCTTGGTCCTTCGTATGGAGTTTATCAGAACCCTTTAACTTTAAAAATAGCGTCGGGAGAGCCATTACCGTTTTAGGCGAGGGGAAAGGATTTGAGATGAAGAATGGACGTGGTAACTTGAGGGGTTAAATTTTTTATTTTGTTCAAAAACAAATGCAAGTGCACATAATAAAGCCACAATGCCTGTATTAGCAAATACAATATATTGTCGGCAGGGTTTGGCACTGCGACCCGAGTTTCTTTTTAATTTGGCCTGTAGAGCCTAAGGCCCTGGGACAATAAACTTGAATTTGACGCAAAAACTCTATTCTCGGATCAAAATCGGAAGCGTGTAATAAAGTTTTAGGCAGAAGAGAGAGGGTTAGACCTCTCTTAACGCATCAGTGTTCAAATTACCTAACCGTCAGCATTATTGAATTTTGGATTGCAGGGTTTTCTGGAAATTGCTTCTTAATTTTGTGCTAGCACTTAATTTGATTCAATCGTAAAACGTAAAGGACTTTTTCCGTATAATTCTCGGTTAGCTCAGTGCAAAACGCAGGACAGTCTGCTGAGACAGACAGACGGCTAGTGGAGAGGTCCATAACGTACGGACATGTATATATCTGTGGTCGTAGAGCAAAGTGGCTTACGTCAAATTTTCGGTAAAATAAAATTTATGACGATTTACTGCTCGTGTAAATCCGTGGAATACAATAGTGATCCACTTATCCATTTCTCAATGCAATGGGAAGACAGGGTGGACACTCTCATGGAAAACCTGGAAAAGTCAGGCAAATGTCAGGGAATTTTGGTGGAAGTCAGGAATTTTTGTAAAAAAAGATTAGTCAAGTGCGAATCGCAGTCGAGTACCGAGGGTTCCGTACCTATATTGAACAAACTTTGGTCGACCAACTTAACTTTGGTATATACCTGGCGCCATACAAAATCTTTGCACCGTAGCTTAGTAGTTAAGTTGGTCGGAATTTTCTCCGAAATGTTTATTTCTGTATATTTGTTAAAGTCTCGAAAAAAACTAAAAAATCACCTAGAAAACCAGAAAATTTGTTTTGAAGAAAAAATGGCTCCCTGGGAGATACGGAATTGACAGTTATTAATGTCAATTCTTCCTATTACAGGAACAACGTTAATTCGTTAACTTAGGTGTATTTTAAATGCAAATTAGTCGAAACGAGAGATTAATCTTCCGGTCTCCAGTCTCCAATAACTCCTATCTTCCCAGTCATTTTCTTGTAGTCCCCTCTCCACCATCGCTAAGTTCATCTCTCCTGACCAGATTTTCCTTGGCCTACTCCGTCTTCTTCTTTCCGACGGTATCCAATTTATAATTTTCTTGAGGATCCATTCTTTGGACATGCCCATGTCACGACGCTGATTAATCTTTTTTACGAGTTTTTTAAATTGAAAATAGAGGTTGCTGAATACATTTAGTTTTAAAGGCATATTATGATCGCTAGTGGTGCTCCTTTTCATTGCGAAAAAGATTATTGGGTGAGCCACGTGTCTACTGAATTCTGGAAGGTTATTAAGTTGTTTGTTAGAAAAGTATTTAAAGTTATATTTAGAATTTTTATACAAAGAATCTGATTGTAAAATTGGACAATGTTTTTAGAAAACATTTTTTTCTCGAAATCTGTACATTTGAGGAAAAAAGTTATTAAGATTTTATTAGTGTATTTGCCATAATATGGCACATACACTATTGGCGTCGGTCGGATGGCGGAACCTAGGGGTCGGACCAAAATTTCTCGACTTTTCATAACCTCCTAAACACTTTGGCACCATTTTTAAAAATGTTTATAATATATAATATATATGTAGTTATATATATATATGTGTGTATACGATAACTCTCGACAGACTTAATCGATTGAAACGAAATTTGGTACACACATTGGAACCCATCACCGCAAGAAGCCTATTTCAAATGGGCCCGATCGGACCATTTTCAGGGTTGCATTTAGGGGTTCCAAAAAGTTTTTGGGCCCAAAAATACCGAAAAATTTGTCAGAATCGTTTCAAAATTGAAATTTAACTCTTTAGTAAAGATTAAAATGTACTGCTAAAATTTTAATAAAATCGGCCCGACAGGACCGGACTTTTAAATTTTATGAAAACACTAGTTTGTTGATACGGATTTACTTATGGAAGGGTGTATTTAATTGGGTGTACTGATAAAATCCATGTGTAATATTGAAATTTAGAAAAATTTAATTATTTTAAGGGATGTATTAAGGGGTTAACTTTTTTATTTTGTCAAAAAACAAACTTAAGTTCACATAATAATGCCACAATGCCTGTATTAGCAAATACACTATATTGTCGGCAGGGTTTGGCACTGCGACCCGAGTTTTATTTATATATACTTGAAACTTTTTTTTGAATATCTTAGGAACTACTGAACCGATTTGGCTCAAAATCTAATCAGATCTAATTCAACTGCTGACAAATACAACAAAACAAACCGCATGGCCCTATGTCGTTCCTTTTTTGAGATATCGAAGGAAAAAAATTTCACTACATACATACATACACACATACCCCCCACACACTCACCCACACACAGAGAGACATCATTCGGAAAATGGTCTCAAATGATTCCTAGGATGTCGAAACGTGAAGATTTATTAATATCCCGAAACAAAATTTTCGGACTGAATCCAACACTTCCCTCCATAGTAGAGGTGGGATAATATGAAAAGAAAATAAGAGTTTTATTAAAGAAAATATGTGTTGAGAATTTATAAAAAAATAATCCGTTAAAAACATTCCATAAAATGGTTAGTTACAATTACATGATTTCATGAAATGTTTGTACATTTTATAGACATTTCATGAACAGTCCAATTATATCAGGTGACGATGACATTTATAATTAAAAACATATTTAAAAGTGTAAATAAATTTGACTTACGCCATTATGCCTAAAGGTTTCAGATATATACGTGCAGAAACATAAAGCTAATTACAAGGATTAGGGTATTTCGTATCCCCCATTCGCATATGTGAATGCAGTGGTTACGTTGGACCAGATTGATTATTAAACATTTGGCGCATCCTAACGTGTACAAAACGTCAGTGGACGACTGGTTCAGCTGTGGAGATAACGTGGTGTTAAGGACATGATTACAGGGTTACAACAACCCCAAGAGGATCGACCCACTAGTGAATTATTATCTCACAATAGATTTATATGTAAGTACGCATGTATGTACATGTGTAATACTAATAATAATATAATAATATGTACTGCAAGGTACCAACATGTACGAGCGGAGAATAACACAGGAGCAAGTATAAAATTCGCAAGTTACATTTGAATTTGCTTCAGAAATAAATCGTGAAATGATTCTGTAAAAATATTCATTCGTCAGCCACTGACTAACGGGATTCATTGATAGAAATAGATTGTGTTTATGAAAAATTCATTGAGAGAACGAAAACTTCATTGTAATAAAAACCAATCTCATAAACATGAAAAACGTAATGGCTGAAGAAATATGAACATTTTCATTAAATTACAACGTATATTATTGGTTTAGTGCCAATTATTAGGTTTTTAAGTTTACTTTAGAAACCTGTTGTAAAATTTTCAAAAGATGTCAATACTGGCGACCAGGCCCGGTCTTAGGGATCCAGAGCTCCTATAGGCACTGACAGTTGGGGTCCGCCAAGCCTCCCAAAAAAATTGGAAAAAAATGGAAATGGATTGGTAACCGGTGTGCTGCTAGATTGGGCGTTAAGTCGTCAATTGGGCTATTTTAACCTTTTTTCCCTTATATTTTCCATCTCCGCCCTGGCCGGTGTCCCCTCGGCGGCTGGGCCCCTAGGCCGATCCTTGTTGGCTTAGGCAGAAATGCGGGCCTGCTGGCGACCATTTTAGGTGGGAGCATTGACAGAATATAATGATCATAATTAGTGCCTGCTGCAGTCTATGCTTAATTTGCTGTAACATTTGCATCAAAAAATTCAAAAATCGAGCTTCGTTGTGCACAACTAGTTTGGGCTGAATGCGATACAAAAAACGTGACATACAGACTAACAAACCCACAAACAAATTATTGTAAATTATAAACGCTCGTAAGCTGAGCTCATAATTCATAAGCGTCTAAACTTGCAGACAAAATGTGTAATATTTCTTCAACTATGCTTAGGTCGCGCCTAAATAAAACGTTCATTCTTTACCAGTTCATTCATATTTGATTCGTTTGGTGGCGAGTGGCGTTGAAATTGTGTTTTAAAGACCACCAACAGCTAAGGTTATTTGGGCCTATTCATATTTTAAATTAATTATTTTTTTTTTAATAATAAATTGAAAATCCAATTAGAACCCGGGAACTGGGGACTTGTAATAGAGGAACTATAGCAACGCCATGTAGAGAGTGGCGTTGAACCATAGACATAGGATTCTAGGGACATATTACAATCGAGTACCTAGTGTGGTTGCTGTTAGGGGGGGGGGGGGCGGTGAGGAAGCAAGTGTGCTCACATTCTATTGGTTGCTTCAGTGGCGCAAGCGCTATACGAGCAATTGAGCATTCGCAAAGACGCGGACGACTGCATCTGGCGCAATTGCAAGTATGTGCAATGACGCGACCAATAGAATGTGGGCATATGCATAGCGTGGAGATGCCTATCATCTATGAGACATAGGAATGCACCCTCCCCTGAATGGCTTCCCCCTTTCGTCTTAAATCGCACTTTATACTACGTCCATAGATTTCTATGTCTATGCGTTGAACGCAGTGTAATGTGTTAAATAATGGACTGGTACTATTTCTTTAAATAGGTGTAAATATTATTTGAAGTTCTTTGTAGATTTTGTAGATGAATAAAATCCATAAGAAAATGGTAAATAAACTACAGGTTCTTTCTAATAACTGAAATGCACTAACTTTTTGTTACTTTGAACACAGAAAACTCCCCTTTCTGTTTTTGCTCGTATAACAATATGTGCACTTATATAGCTGTAATCTGGTTATGCAACTGGTTTTTGTTCTATAAATGTGACCATAATGCGACATTGGAACTTTTCAACACAAAAAATATGTATTAGTAGGGAACCGAATTATTGTTTTCATTTTTTCATAAATATTAATTATTTATACAAATATTGTTTTTCGAAAAATGTACAAAAGTGATTTACAAATTTTCCGATTTAATGTTGCCAGATTAAAATAGACTCAGGCAGCAAGTATGAATAGAAAAATTTATTTCATCTTAGATTCACCCATGGCATTAGCCATGAGCGGAGGCGGGATTCGAACCCACGATAGTCTGATCCAGAGGCCGCGACGTTAACAACTGGATCACACTATCCTCTGCATCATAATTATAATAGATCATAAACGTATGCAGATTGTATGTAATGTAGCCGAGTCCCCCTTCTTATTATTATATTTTCTTTATTAAATTAATTTAGTTTACATCATCATGAATATTATGTCACTGAGTCTGTGGAGAGTTGCGCCCGCTTTTTGTAGAACAATTTATAATTGAGATAACTGATATAGAGATATCTACGATTACCACAGAGCCGGCGCAAGGGATTTTGTAATGTCACAAAACATTATATCTGTTTACACTATCTGTTAATAGGTTTAGAATTTTGCTTGTCAAAGGTAATTATACTTATTATACCTATGTTCCGACGATTCATTAATAGAATATGCAATAGCTGCCAAAAATAGTTTTACCATTCCAACTCCACAAGTGGGGAATGGCTCTAATTTAGGCCAAAATTCATTTTTTAAAATTTTACAATATTTTTTTATTTTGAGGTCCCCAGAGTCCAAAA
Organism: Mongoloraphidia duomilia; assembly: GCA_039654895.1. Classification (NCBI taxonomy): domain Eukaryota; kingdom Metazoa; phylum Arthropoda; class Insecta; order Raphidioptera; family Raphidiidae; genus Mongoloraphidia; species Mongoloraphidia duomilia. Next base: position 32,584,635 of record CM077521.1, on the reverse strand, counting down.
AACATATTTTTGGAAACAGTCTGTTCGTCTGTTATTTTGTCAAATGTCTGAGCGGATCAAGAGCCCTATTGTTTTAGGGGAAATCTATAATAAAGGTGTATAATTATTCCCGAATTCGATAATAGCATACGATTTCACGCCCCAAAACGAGCGAGAAACCCTCCCTGTCTAAATAAAAATAAAAGAATGAAGGAAAAGAAACAATATTGGGTCCTTTCATTAACGTTTCAACGATGGTTATTAAAAGAACAATTTCAACTGATTTAAAAATAGTTGTTTTCGATACGTGTGCGTGAAGTGAAATATTCTAGTAGGCTTAAATTGAGACACGAGCTAAGGGACTGACGCATACACAACGAGATCTCGTTGTGTATGTGTCAGTCCCTTTAGCGAGTGCCTCAATTTAAGCCTACTAGATACCTCACTTTAAGCGTACGTATCGAACATAATTTTTTATAACGACTGCTTCTAAAGTTTAATAGAGAGAAAAAAAATTATGAAAACGGAAAATTCGCTCTTCGAGTCCTTAAAACTTTACAATTACAGACTAAGTTACGATTTAGTTTATTTTTATTAAAGTTATTAACTTCTGTATAAATCATTAAAAACACGACTCTCTCATGATGTGGACTTTGTAGGCGCGTCGCTATATATAGTAACACATCGATCGATAGTCAGTAAATAGTACTTGTATTGTACAAAGTGCGGAAATTTCGAATTTATAAGATGTAGAGACGCACGGTTTTTGTACTTTTACGCACGCTTTGGACTTTCACGCACGGTGACTGTACTTATACGCACGCTTACTAATATACGCCTCTTCACGCCCGCCTCGCAATGCTCGAATATTGAACTTTAGAAGCAGGAGTTATAAAAAAAATAATACTTTTGTTGACGGTGAAGCCACCTTTCCCAAAAAAACACAAATACCTATAATATATATTTTAAAGTGAATATTGACAAAAACACTAGCTTAGAACAACACTCTTTGATTACAAGAGAGCTCGTACACATTTAAATCTGTTTGTTAGAAGAAAGTTGCACGACCATTCAGTTTGTGGGTATTTATAAACTATTTAATCGGTCGATTTAACAAATTACAAGTGAAGTGCATGTTCAAACGAGCGCTATTGCTAGTTACTCATGCAATTAAACAGTCGGCCGACAATAATTACCTGCCTGTTTAATCTATTTTTTTAAATTTTCATTACTATAATTATTGTACGTAGTGAGTTTAGTACGGAAAGTGTGTATACTTGTATTCATGCGTACCAATTGTATAGATAAAGGAATAACTTTAGGAGGTGTAAAGTACGCCTGAATACAAGTATACACACTTACATACAAATACAACAATACACTTACAATAGGTTCCATAACTTTCCTTCATTTTGAAAATAGAAACAGTTGTCTAAAATCCATGCTAATAACAACATCGTTCAAATAATGTTCATAAATCATAATTTCACTATAAAATGTAAGTATTTTGAATCTAATTCATTCATTTATCTTTATTTTCAAATATCGTATTATAACTTGTTCATTTTAATGTATATATGTACAACATTTCAGAATATTACCGATGATCCCTAAAAGGGCGAAACGTTTATTATTATTATTATTATTCCAAAAAAACCCTATAATTATTGTGTATTGTTCAGATTTGTTAATTTCTCACATGACGTTTTACTTATACCACCATTTCTAATAATTTAATGATCTATTTATTTACATAGACAGCTTAATTTGCGTACGGTCCGTAAATTCTAGTGCAAGCAGAGAGAGAGCGAGAGAGAGATAGACTATTCTCTCATGAAATATTCTGTTTCGTACACAAGAGGGTTTTAATCTGATATATCTGATGTAACGGAGAGAGATTTGCTACAATCTACCAGTACTACTGCTATATCAGTAGGTACACTAGAACAGAGTACTGAGGCACTAGACATCAACACGTCCAGTGTCGTGTCTCCTTCCTTGCAATAATTGCTTAAATTGTATTAAAAAATATACGAGTTATCACACCCCTAGATATTTAAATCAGATGTTTTAGTTTGAAGATATTAGATAATGCTTAAACTTGTACACTGTACAGCTACAAAATCCAAATGTTTTCTTGTTATTCTAGGATTAGGTGCAATAATAAGTAAAAACAGTTTGTGAAAATCTATTTTCAAATAAAATTAAGAAAAATCGCAGGATAGTGGACAAAATATTTGATTTATTAAATGTACAACGTTTCGTCTATACATTTAGGCTTTTTCAAGTACATACATAAAAATAACAATATTGTTATTTTTATGTATGTATACTTGAAAAAGTCTACATCTATAGACGAAAAGTTGTACATTTAATAAATCAAATATTTTGCCCACTATCCTGCGATTTTTCTTAATTTTATTATAATCACGATGGACACGATTTCTAATATCTATTTTCGAACTTTCGAAAAACAATAAATTATGAAGTTGCTTCAGTTGTGATTAGTTTTAAAGCTCAACCTCACTATATTGTACTACTGTCACTAGACCAAAAAAAAAAAAAAATATGTTACTGAATAATGTTTTGGCAGCAATTTTAACAGCTTTTGACTACATACCGCAAGGGCTGTGTAGTTTTTGGCGCTAAATATATTTTCTTTTGATTTGAAAATGTTAATGTGCCAAGTTTGGACTACGATTGATTTAAAAAAATATATATTCAATTTTGAAGTTTTAGAATTAAAATGCTTACTCGTGTATCTTGTGAATCCAATAAAAAATAATTTTAGTTTAAGTACATATACTTTTCACAGAGCGTACGAACATAAATTTGAAATCTGAAATTTAAAATATCTGATAAAATTACACCAATAGAAAATTGGAAGTTTACATTTTTTCTATCAAAATACTGTTATAGAAACGGGTCAAATTTTAAATGGCTACCGTTATATATTTAGTTCACGTACGTCACTGTGCAATCGCATCTATAGGTAATGTAGGTATGTAGTGAATTGCAATTAGGTACAAATACTGAAGCATTAGTAAACATAATTAATAATCAGTAAAGCTGTAGTCTGACACGATTTACCTCAAAGCATCTACTGGCAGCACTAATTTAATAATTTGTATATTATGTACTACGTACATACGTACCTACATTTCTATTTACATACATATACACGGTGTTCAAAAAGTCTGCACTATTGCTAATTTTGTTTTTATTGGAGAAATACTTTCGGTTAAATTAGCATTTTTGTAATTATTTTTACATATATTACGATTGTGAAAACAAAATATTTGAGCATCGGTTTTTAAATTATTGGCAAAATTGACCGTTTTTTATATGGAACATCATGTATATTTTTGCATTTTTTGAAAGGGAAAATTAATCCAGACAAAAAAGTTTAAATGTATTAGCATCCTAAAGTTGAAAATAACGGTGTTCTTAGACCTCCTTTTTCTTCCTCTTGGTCTACCTATCTCAAATAATATTATGCACTTATATTATAGTAGGCAGTAACCAATTAGTTAAATTTTGATAGTGAAAATACACACATTTCCCTTTAGGATGCTAATGCATTAAGACTTTTTATTCAGAATATACAGGATATTCCACATAAAAAGGTCAATTTTGCGAATAAGTTAAAAACCTGATGCTGAATTATTTTTGTTTTCACCATCGAAATCTACGTAAAAAGTACTACAAAAATAATGTTCACTTAATCGAAGTCGTAGCTGCAATAATAATAATAAAGTTAGCAATAACTTAATTTTGAGCATCCTGTATAATGTATACTGCGTGAATCTATTATGTATGTATGCATGAGACATTTACTAAACTACATTTACTTGAATGCTGCTGATTTAATACCATGCTTTATGAAACCGGCTTATTTTAGCGTTATTTCGTGTTTTTAAATATTTATAGAGACAGCGATCTCTGAATAAACTTTGCAGAATTATAAAATTAATATGCTGGTATTTAATGAAAAGTAGAACTGCAGAGAATTTACTGAATAAATAACAAATAATATGCAAAATTGATTTTATTTGTTTTGATCAATAATATGATATTAATTATTTTTATAAAGTTAATACAATTTTACTAGATAGTTAGAATTGACAGTAAACAAATAATAACAATCATAATTGCTCTAACTGTCACTGATGTAATTCCGAAAACTTTGTATGAAAGCCTTAAGATCTTAAGTTTTTTCTCTAGAAAGCAGTCATGAACTATTAAAAACGTATACATATAGTCAAAGAATTATTCATCATGATTAGATGAGCGTGCTTGCCATTACCTCATTTTATGCCATGCGATACCATCGATAATTAAATTTAAAATTAGTATTGGTAATAATAATAATATGCTTTATCTGTTGTTTTTATATTATTCATAGACCTGAAAATCAGGCTCAGTCTACATAGTGCATCTGTTTAATACATTAATTTTAGAATATTTTTGTGCAAGAATGGACCAATAGTTCCAGGTCAGTTGGTTCATTTTTTATATTGACAGTCTTGGAACAGTACACCTAACGGAGTCAAAATAAAAATAGATACAATAATTTTAGAACAAAAACAAAATATAAATTCATCATTTTATCAAGTAACTAGTGGTCCTGTCCGACTTCGCCGGGGTGCTAAGAATTTATGATTTATTATCACCCCCCACGAGAAATTCTCCCCCTGCGAAGCGAAGTCCGGCTGGCGGTGTTTATAATATTAATAAGATTTCGCCTATACGTTAAAATGCAAAATAATTCCATAGTTACGTTTTGTTACTATCCGACAAGAATTATCCCCCCCCCCGCGAGAAATTATTAAAATAAAATATAGCCTATATATCACTCAGGGATAGTGTAGCTATTAGTTAAATAATTTTTAGAATCGCTTCAGTAGTTCCAAAGATAAGAAACAAACAAATTCTTCAGTTTTATTATATTAGTGTAAGTATAGATGACAATGCTATTGGTTCAATTTTCTATGCCAGTATATAAACAGAGTTCAGTAATATCGAAGAAGTAATTGGTCAGTATCGGGAGCCCAAAAGCTATAATGACATTATTAGTCAGTAATATTAAACCATTTGTCTAGTTTTTGAAGCTTAGCTTCTTAACGCACGCTTGGCATAGGAGACCTAAAATATATTAAAAAATTCACAGATTTCGCAATCCTTGCAACCATCGAGGACATTGGAAATGATAACAGCATATATGAAACATAATTAACTGTTTATTATACACACAATATTTATCAATGCACTGTTTAGTTTTGTCAGGAATAACCCTATTGTTCTTCTGTTATATACGCGTTCACTTTTGCTTGATTACTTAACTTTTAAATGAATTTTTCTACAGTATTTATTAACACTTGCTCAAAAATAACACCGCAGATCGTCGCAAATACCTCTCAATTAACTAGACATGATATAAAACACATTTCAAAAAAATTGCACTTGTACAATTTTGCATGATTGCTCCTCACTTGATCGCGACACCGTTGTCTTTTGGCCTTGAACGAAAACTCGTAACTCTGCCCCCATATACGAACATAAACATTTCCAATGTTAAAAACGTCACGAATGCGGTCTCGAACGCGGCGATACAACGCACCTCATTGGCGGCTGGGAAGCGCGTATTGCTGCTAGTTTCTATAGCTTTTATATGTAAATAAATTCGATTTAATATAATATACAATGCGTAAGAAGCATAGCTTCTGTCGGGTATCCCACGACACCTCATGACTTTTTGTACTGATGATACATTCCAACGATTAGATCAGTACCAGAAGTCCAGGAAAAGACAAGTGGAGGATCGAAATAGTGTTTCTTGTATGTTACATGTATATAGTGTTGTGGCGTGTGTGTAGTGTGACGGCGTGTTTCACGAGACAGATAATGTGATTAGTCTCGTGCTGTCGTCACAAGGATCACTCCTGGGACCGAGCACTGTCCTGTTACCCTGTTACCTACCCCTCTGGTCGCTTAGGTACCAGTCGTGTTTAGGTACCAACCGACTACTAAGGGTTGGTCAAACGCTCTGACAGTTTGGATCATTTATGGCTAAACTTATAAAACAAAATTCACTATTTTCTATCGTATGCTGTTTATATGTTTAATAAAAGCTTACTAGTTGTATCAGTGCTAATGCGCTAATGACCTCTGTTGTCGAGCGTCTATAATCAACAACAACATCAGTGCTAATGACCTCAAGGTCGATGCACACCATGTTTTTGTGTAATAAAAAACTTACTAATTGGAAGTAAGGACATTTAGCTGTGCAATATGTTTTATTTTATTGCCAACGTGTCGTCAACATTGCTGACTTTTTCAGAGCTCGAATGGAAGTTGTTGCATATTAGTCAAAATCCAAGTTAATTTGTCCATATTATGATATTACGTTGTTGCTATGTATATCAATTCTATTCGCATAATAAAATTATTATTATTACATCCATTTGTCCAGTAGAGTCTTATGTCAAAATTGTAAAATTATATATAAATTATATTTATATGTATATAAATAGTATATTGTGCGACTAGTGGGAGACAGAGGAAATTCCTTGAATGTGGATTTTGCCGCACGATAGTAGCGAGTGCGGTAAAACACACGAGTGGAATCTCCTTTTTCGACCAATAGTCGCACACAATATTTTGTTCAACTACCGCAAGAAATATGTCATTTCGTAGCTCTGCTGAGCGTGGGCGAAATAATGGGTGACCTGATTGATTGACGAAACTATCAACACTTGCGTAAACGTACCCCGTAATGAGCGTGGACGAAATGCTATTTCGCCCACTAGTGGGCGAAATGGCATTTCGCCCACTCTCTACGTCTACAGTCAGAGAATTCATTATTTCGCCCACCCTCAGTAGAGCCACGAAATTACATATTTCTTGCGGGTGTTGAACAAATAATATTATGTATCAAAATTAAAATAGCGTGATTAATTAAAATCATGTACCATAAGGTAGCCTTTCGAAATTTTCGATTGCGACGGGAGACAACGACTCGCGATAGAGATAAAATTTGCCTCTTGACTTATTACGACTTATTATGAACTCGAAAAAATCTAGAACAGAATCTCCTCTTTTCAAAAAGCTAATATTTGAATCAATTTCTTGCAAAATTAACCTAAATATAACTATTTGTATAGGCGAAACTCAACTCTGGTGCGCAAAGCGATAATAGAGCACGTTATTAGTTTTTTTCGACCCATCCTTTCCAGAATTTATCGAGGACTTGATGAACACACAATACATTATTATTATGAAGGTAGGTACAAGCAAGCAACATAGTCTGATGCCGTCGCATAACTCTCACCCCCTCAACGGTGCTGTCGGTGTGTGTGTTGTAATAGTTTAATGCATTTCCAACGCGTTTATGTGTCACAACACAGAATTGCTTTGGTGACAAAATAATGCACAGATTGAAACGATTCATAATTTACTACTCAGCTCAACTCAATTCTTATTCTACTTATTCAATTACATTGTGATATTATGATAGGGTCGTGCTTACTTTACTTCTGAAATAAGAACACATTTTTGATAATATATTATTATTACGTAGTGGTAAGCAGTTATGGTTTTTTCATTAGGACCAGAATCAATAATTTGGGGGCGGTACATTTTCCTTATTGCTGACGATAGATTCATAGTTATGAATATACGTCATAAATAAGTAAATAAATATTTCACAGTTATGTCTGTTTATTTTTATATAGTTAACATTTGTTAAAAAGTAAATAATTACTTGCAATTAAAATATTTTTCTAATAAAACATTTGCTGATGAGTTCTTCATAAAAACTTATTTAAACATGCACAAAATATAATTTATTCTAGAATGACAGAATAAAGAGAAACGCCCACTAGGAATTTTAGTTTAGCAACTACTAAAGTTACAGGAATGAAACACATATATTTAAAAGTCTAAATTGATAATCGGATATATTGTTTTTCATACCTTTTTTGTAATTTCTCAATTAATGCACATTTTCTATGCAGCATCGTAGCTAGGCCCTGGTAACCGGGGCCCACGCTAGCGACGCTAACCCCAGAAAGGGCGCTATCAGCGAAATCAGCGATGCGAATATGATTTTATTTTCCAGTAAAGAGCGCGAAATCAGAATTTTGCCCTGGGCGCCGATAAGAAATCCTAGCTACGACGCTGTTTCTGTGAAATACATTTTGTCAATTAATAGAAATTATTATTTTTTAAAATCACACAAGCAACTATTTTAATTCAGAGCACTTATTAAAGTACTGTTCACAGCTTTTCAAAACTAAAATGCTCCGCAAAAAATATTTTTTGAAGTACACAGGTGACGCGATATTTTTCGTGGCTGTGCAAAAATTGCAAAGGTGCAATGAATTAGGTGTTACGTCAATAAATTGTATGGGGTTCGAGAATTGTTCAGGGTGACTCAATGTGATTAATCGTTACGAAGTATTGGTACCTACAATAATTATTATATAATTTTATTTGTATATATTAAATACACGATAAAAATTGCAGTTGTAATGAAAACATATTTTTTCAGAAAGTTTATGAATTTTTAATGAACAATGTCCGTAGTATATAGCATTCATTTTGATTTAGGATAGCCGTTCTGCTGTTTTTTATTTAACAATCCGAATGCCAATATTATAATATTTATGTGTATAATATTAAAAACATGGAATTAAACTTTTTCATCAATAATAAAAATGTTTTAATAATTTTGTTTTTAAAATTGAGAGGATATTGGTTCATTAAATAATGCATGTAAAATTTGTAGATTAACAACAAATAATAATATAAAAGATCAGCTATAGTCAACACTCGATTATTGGCATTTGAAAACGAATATTTAGGTTTCAGGAAATATATCATTATAAACAAAAATATTCTGTTCCGAAAAGTAGTATTAATGTTTGACAAGTTTCCGTAGTCAACTTGTCAAATTCTGTACGTGGATGGTCTATTTAAGTCTATTGTCTATTGTCACACCTAAATATTTGTAATGTTCAGCTTTTTTAAATTTATTACAAGAGTATTCTCTACCGGAAGTTAACTTCTGCACTCTTCATCACAAATCCCTTTCCCTCGCCTAAAAATGGATACAGCTCTCCCGACGCTATTTTTAAAGAATGCGTTCGGGTAAACGCCAAATGAAGGATTAAGAATCACTACAGATCCTACAGGCGAATTTTTTCAAAAAAGTTTTGACTACGCGTGCAAGATTACGTAATTTTTAAACAGCTGTAAGTTTTCTCGGGATTTTTTTTCAATTTTCCGCCTGCATGATGTGTAGTGTAATTCTTGATCCTTCATTTGACGTTTACCCGAACCATTTAGCTTTAAAAATAGCGTCAGTAGAGCCTATAACCGTTTTTAGGTAAGGGGAAATGGTTTGAGATGAAGAGTGCAGAGGGTCACGTCTAGTAGAGAATAGTAAAACAAATTATTTTTTATTATTCAGTGTTTGCAATACAATATGCCGTTTCCTTTTTTCATGTAACAAAAATAACGAGAAATATATACGTATATTATGAACATTTGGTAGCACCTAAAATACATTATGAAGAACAAACTCACAAAAGGCCCTTGTCCCACCAAAGCGGAGCAACAGCGACACGATGCCGCCAGCGTGTATCTTTCGTGTTTAACCCATGGTTTATATACACCGTATACCCACCAACGAGCGGCAAAGAAACATCCAAGCAGCGTGTCGGCGTCTTGTTGCCGAGCGACTCGACATGTCAGTTTTGAAGCAACATTCAAGCTGTGTGTTGCGGTGGTACATTGCAATTTCACTTGATAACATTGTTCACTGAACTGATGTAGAAAACACGTTGCTTTGGTGCATCTTTGGTGGGACTACTCCATGTCGCCAGCTTGTGTCATGTCGAAATCGTGTCGCTGTCGCGCAGCTTTGGTGGGACAAGATTTGACAAAATAAGTAGCGGAATATACGAATATTTAAGAGAATCGCGTAACCCATACAGATGCCAAAAATGTCGAAGACTTTTAGCCAAAATCATGCGGCTTTCCTTGCTCCTAAACTATATAACAGCATACCAATAAAATTCAAAAAAATAAAACATCTACAAACATTCAAAAAAAAAATATTTGGCTGGTTGTTACAAGAAATTAATTCAAAAATAATTTACAGCATCCTCAATCACTCTGATTGTATTAACTAAATTTTGCTAATATTAAATAACATCGTAGATTCATTTAGTTTTATCTCTATACTGTTCTTTCTCTTTTCTTTTTTTTTTTAACGCTACATCATAAATCAAAAATTTGTAAATTATTGTATTGTGTCTCCTACCCTGGAACTGGCTTTGCCAAGTTGGGTAGGAAAACTTATTAAGTAAATAAATAAATAAATAAACAAATAAATCGCGTAACCGTTATGACGTCAGGTATTTTTATTAATTTGACAGTGACATTCAAAACTGGTCACTTAACCTCAAAAACGAATCAATCATTTTAATTTTTATCAAAGTGAGATGAATATATGAGTTTATGAATGTTATGAAGGACTTTGACTCTAATAGTCGCACTCGCATAATTTGTGGATAATGGATATCAAACATCTGCAATTCCTAAAATATATTCTTTAAAAGTTTGCATTCGTGTTTGAAACACCCATCTAAAATGACGTAACAATATGATGCAACAATGCATTTTTCAAACCTATGTCACCGTCGGGACTCTAACCCGAAACTTCCATATTGTTACGTCATTTTCGATGGGTGTTTCAAACACGAATGCAAACTTAAGCAGTCATTTGTATATATTAATAATTACGATACTTTAATCGTACGAACAATTTTCTGTATAATCTTTAAAAGATTTCAAAGTTCTTCTTGTTTCTAATAACTTTTGTGCTTCAATATCTCTTCGTGACATTTAAAATCTGTCGCACTTATTCCAGTATTTTTCTTCATAATTATAGCCAACGTAAATTAAAAAATCAAAGCAAATGGCGGTAAAATAATTCCTGTCGTCATCGGAATCATCCTCGCGACTAAATTGATGACGTAGTGTTTGTGGCGGGAAATATTTTAAATTTTAGAGGGTCGTTTTCTAAACACCTTATAATGTCTAATCCGGGATTTTCATGAGTCTCTATGAGTATTCTATGAGAAATAAAAATAAATTTGAAATAATATGTAAAAACAATATTAGTTTAGTGCATTTTTACTTTTTGAGCAGTTGTTAAAATAATAAAATATCGGCTAGCAATTATCGTTGGCATGCTGATTTTTTCGATCAGCCTTTCCATGTAGATCATGTTAGTTAAATGTCGATTTTGAAACAGTATTAAATAATTAACAGGTTTTAAAATCAACTGTCATCATAATCAAATGCTTTTAATCTATCACATTTAAAAAAAAAGTTTTTTTTTCGTTTATGAAGCAAGACTCAGAAGGTCTGAAAAAAATTCATAAAGCTATATTATGGATTCAAAAAGTTTGATTTGATTGTTCAAGTGAAGTTCCTTAAAACATGATACGTAGATTTTGTTGTAAGCAAAGGCCAGCTGACTGACCACACCAAGTTTTGTAAACTCAATTTTCTTTTGATAGTATCAAACTCTAACCCGATAAGTACTTTATTCAATTTCACTGTCCTTTTTGTTATTCCTTCTGTCTTCCGGCAATATACAGAGAACTGACTTACCTACATCGTACTTGCATATCTTACACGCTTTGTTCTTTAAATGCTCGCTAAAGGAGTTTTATAAAAGTGGCAAAATAAATTTGCCTGAAAGATTTTATCAGTTCTGAATTTATTTCTTGATATACGATTTCCGTTAAAAAAGTTGCCTCTCCCAGTTTTCTGTGGAACATTGTCGCCAAATGACATTTGCAGCTACGCTACTTTACGATTACAATAGCAATTAATTAAATCGGGTCAGCTGTCAAAAGACATTATACCTGTTGTGCAGATCTATTACTTATACACTTCAAAAAATGTGTGATTATATTCTGTCTGGTGAGGTTTGTTTACACAATGCTTATAATATTATTATTATTATCAATGATTTCATTTTCTAATTGTACCTATACTTATTGCTTTTTGACGAATAGGGTTTTTGCACGGAATTTTTTTTTGTGTTATATTAATAGATCAGTAAATTCTGAACAAAATGACACCTAAATCACTTCATTCTGATTTCAAATATGTAAGTAAGCTCAAAAATAATTTTTGAAATATTTATGTAAGCACCGCCCGCTAAAAAGCGTCAAGTAATGACGTCATCATTTTATGAACGTGTGTTTATTGGGGTCCGTCAAATGGGTGGAGCTTAAAAAACGTGGCGCAAAGGGGGGGAAATTTTATATACGGAGTATACTTTTGCGTGTAATTTTGCGATTTTCAAAGTGATAAGAAATAATAAATATAAGTGCGGTACGAATCCTAAACAAAGGAATTTCGTTGAAGGAGAACGGATTCTCAAAGCTGGACATATTATCAAATGTGTGAAAAAAACAAGATAACTGAGCTGTCAAAAGTAGTAATCTTTACGGCATATTGCTTAAAAACATCAAAATTAAAAGAAAATCTCCACGAAATTAATCATCCGTTCAATGCTTCTTTAAGGCAGGATTAGGTGAATAATATAAACACATAACTGCAACATAATAATTTATGTTATATTGTAATAAGTAGGTAAGTTACTAACCTCAAAATATTTGTATACAAAGTTAGTCCCATAAATTTGTTAATCATCAAATGATTTTACTATAATAATAAGTACATCTTATTATTAATATAAAATATTTTTTTAATTCATAAATACAGTTTTTCCACATTTCATTAGAAAATAATTCGCTGTAAAGTAAGTTTTTCAAGGCAATAACTGACAGTGTTTAATGCCATGATATTAGAAAACTTCGCGAATTCCATTTTCGATAAACTTTTTGTTTATTTTACTTGTTTTATATTTGTAATAAACAATTTCATGATAAATTTGCACTGTTAGCATGTAAAATTTTCCCTCGTTTTGAGTACAATTTTGTGCCACCAGATGTCATATGCTCATTTGACGGGTCCCAATAGTGTCTACTAAAACTAAGAAACAGACTGTTGAAAAATACTGTTTTGTGTATTACGATATAAACAATCTAAGCCATGTTTCTATGGCAACGGGCACTCAAGTCGCAAGGTTTGGCGTGACATAATGTTTTTGATCACAGGATTCCTTTTGAAATTTATTCATATTTCAATAAATTTGATGTTTCTCGGATTATAGAGGTCTGTTGAAGTTAACGTATATTTTCGTGTTACGTAATGAAAATGCGATAAAAAAATGCATCGAACTTCTCTATTGAACTCTTCGTATTCATTTGAATAAATAAAGCGTTGAACAGAATGGAGAAGGGCATTGTCAAACTTGACCTCTAGAGGCGCCAGCTAATTGTAATTGTATTTTAAAGACCACCAACAGCTAAGGTTATTTGGGCCTAGCACCAATTCATATTTTCAATTCATTATTTTTTTTTTTTTAATAATAAATTGAAAATCCAATTGACACTTTTACCAGCTCTCGGGCTAGAACTCGGGAACTGGGGACTTGTAATGACTTGTAATAGATGAACCATAGCAACGCCATGTAAACAACAGCGCCGCTACACTCTCGGCTATTCTCAAGCCCTAGAGGCGCCAGCTATATAACTATCGTGGTCTGTGGGCAGTTTATAGTAATGTCACAAGGTGTAATGTAGAGAATAAGTTTATTTAAAATAATAAATCATTGACAATGCCGATGTGCTGTATTTACTAGTGTTCCAATTATAGAGATTTTGTATTTCTAAAGGTTCCGCTCGCTTTAAACCTGCTGGTATATCTATATTACGTTTCTCATGTGTTCATCTCCCAATTGGAAGGTTTAATAATACATGTGAATCAGCCTTTACTGTATATTATAGGTGTTGATTGTACGGGTAACTATAATACAATAAAATATTATGTGGACATTCCAGACGATGGATGCAGCAATACAAATAATTTTTGTTTCGGCATGCATCAATGACAATAACAGTCCGTTGTTGTCAACTGTCATCAGTCAGTCATCAAAGTGCATTCCCGACGTGCCCTTTTATCACTGCACTATCATCAATAAAATGGATATTTATAATTTACACGCACACACAAAGACACGCAATATACCGCGTGACCAAATATACAGTAAAACTCATCTCTTATGGATACCTCGGTGACAGGGTTGACTAGACTTGCCAACGTAAAAAATGATTATCCGGGATTTCTTGGATATAGATTGCAGAAGCGGGATATATGTAAAAATATTTATACACATCTATACAAAAAATTAACTAATGATGCCGACAAGTGGAGGATCCTTACATGGTATTGTGTTTCAGACACAAACGGAATTTCCTCCTTATTTTAAGGAATATGTCTAAGAAGTACTATGATATTATTGAGTGTAAAAATGAAACTAATTGTACATTAATTGTGAACGTTTTAATTAGTCGAACTACAATAGAAATTAGAAACATACAATAAAATTATTTGTTTTTCTTTAAAACAAAATAAAAACTGGGTGAATTGTGGTGCACAACATGCGCTTGATGAGGACAATATAGTCTAGCCCAGGGATTCTCAACCACTATGGTGGTACATTATGTTGTTCCAGGTGGTACACAGAGATGTTTGTGACCTTATCCATAATAAACCATACGCGCATACTTTTATATTTATTAATTTATTCCACCTATACCTCTAAAATACCTCTAAAAAACCATTTTCTTAGAGGCGCCATATAACTTTGTTTTAAAAAAACTCGCTTGCGGCGCACTTGTGGGGAAGGAAAGTTTTCGCTCACTGGGTGGTATATGAATCTTTAGCAGTTTATTTAAGTGGTACAACATTCAAAAAGTTTGAGAACCCCTGGTCTAGCCAATGAAAAAGCGGGGTTAGAGCAAATTTTCATAATTACACTTTGATTAGTTTGACTATTTTTGGATAAAGCTGCTGATGCATTAATATTTTGGAATAAAAAACTGTTTTTATTTTATTTCCGGGAGGATTTTAAACAGGACGGCTGAAAATAGTCATAAAAACGGAACATTCCGGAATATCCAGGGCAATTGGTAACCCTAGGGTTAACAGATAAGTACGTCAAAAATATATGACACCGTGTGTGTATAGGTTGGGATTGACGGGGGTCGTTAAATTTCACATTGAAGCGTTATTTGAAAGGAATAGTAATTTGTCTTTATTTCTATTGAACATAAATCAATGAAAACAACATAAATTCCTTGCTTTCAGTGCATGTAAGGATAACGTAATAATATAACATAACATACACTTACTCATAGATGCTTTGAACCATTATTTAAACAATTCAAAGCAAAATAAAAACAAGATTAGTCTTTTAAAGTTTAAAAATAAACACAAAACAATTTCCCCCAATGCAATGCCCCGAAGCAGAAAGACTAATGTTGATAATATATTATCAATACTATAAAGATCTTTTTGATCTGATTTAATAATATCGTAGATCTTCATATAAAATTAATAATAAATAAATAAAACACAATAAAATTTGATTTAATCAAGACGAGTCTAAAATATGTCTGATCACAACGAAATTATAATTTTGAATTCTTGTTTGTTTCAAAAGCGTAGCTAATAGAAACTGCCAAAACAAAACAATGTTGTGTCGACAATGTGGAGTATTATGTTGACTCAAAATGACACAACATAACACCCCCCTTCGCATGGGAAAATTACAAATGAAAGTGGCCAGTTTTCAAAACTAACTGCAAAACCCACAGGAAGGAACCAAAGAATAGATATATAGTTTATTACGCATTAGTAATTACATACTAGTGTTGGTTATGATAAAAAAATT
Organism: Mongoloraphidia duomilia; assembly: GCA_039654895.1. Classification (NCBI taxonomy): domain Eukaryota; kingdom Metazoa; phylum Arthropoda; class Insecta; order Raphidioptera; family Raphidiidae; genus Mongoloraphidia; species Mongoloraphidia duomilia. The sequence continues at coordinate 32,568,770 of CM077521.1, read as the reverse complement.
AATATATCATGATGATTTTCGTCTGAGAACCATAGATGGACAGCTAGGCACGTTGTAGAAGGCGTGACAAAAGCAGGAGTCCACTAATGAAGTTCGTGAAGACGTAATGTCAATGAAGTAAAATAAGTCTATGAATTGATGAAAAATAATGGTAAATAATAATTAAATCAGCTGAACATGATTCTGCTTTGAGCTTGCGTAAAAAAAAATTGTTGAACATAATTCTGCTGAAAAGACAAAAAGTATCAATTCGAGGCAGATGATCAAACACAGGGAGAACAGGTAATATCCTGGAAGTGTACAAACATATATAGGAGTGTATCGACCTCAGCAGGAGTAACCTGAAAGAATATAACGAATAAGAACTAGTTGTTCACTTCGTAAAAAATGACGGTAGCATGTCGCTAATCCGTTGCACGGAGGAAAATAAGGCAGCAAACCCATGTCTAAATCAAAAAAGTAAATATTTGATAGACAAAATAAAAAATGTTAAATACTGAATAATTATAAATACCAAATATCAAAATTCGCAGTGTAGTGCAATTAGTGCAAATATAGATTTGAGTTGTTTGATATAATGTTGTGAAATGTAATGTGAATAGATATAAATATATGATAAAAGAGCAAAAAAAAGCATAAAAATATTAAAAAATATAAATGTCAAAATGAAAAAATTATCAATAAAGTAAATTACCATGGATGATAATCTGAAAAAGTAACTTAGGAAAATAAGTAAATAAATTTATTGTACTTAAAAATAAATGAAGCGTTTGCGAAAAATAATTAAAAATGTCACTTTTTATCCGTTTTTCCAATCAAATTCTCCATTTTAATATATAATTTATGTTTCTTCTAAAGCTTCTGTCCATGATATAATATTTTGAAATAAATATAAGTAATGCTCACTTGTCAAGGGTCACCAATTATAAAGATCTTTTTGATCTGATTTAATAATATCGTAGATCTTCATATAAAATTAATAATAAATAAATAAAACACAATAAAATTTGATTTAATCAAGACGAGTCTAAAATATGTCTGATCACAACGAAATTATAATTTTGAATTCTTGTTTGTTTCAAAAGCGTAGCTAATAGAAACTGCCAAAACAAAACAATGTTGTGTCGACAATGTGGAGTATTATGTTGACTCAAAATGACACAACAATACAATATTATTTTTGTTCAATTTTTCATAACTTACTGAAGATGCCAAACATGGCGAAAAATTAAGTTTTTCAATTATGTTTTGAAAAGTTTTAATATAAAGGAATAAATAAAAAAGTCATGAAGTGTCGTGGGACACCCGATAGAAGCTATGCTTCTTACCTATTAGGACGCTAATGACCTAAGTTGTCGACGCGTCTATAATTTACAATAAATAAAATTCTTACCTATTGTATATAATTTATAACTTGAATTGATTCCTCGCTAGGCGCTTGGTAGAACATGATTAAATACAGGAAAAAATACACTTGAAAATTCTACAATATTTATTATACACTCAACGCGTTTCGGGCTATCAACTCATCTTCAGGAGTACAAAAATTATACTTGGTATAGTTTTTGTACTTTAGGAGTACAAAAACTATACTAAGTATAGTTTTTGTACTCCTGAAGATGCAGGGTTGATAGCCCGAAACGCGTTGAGTGTAATAAATATTGTAGAATTTACAAGTGTCTTTTTTCTTGTACCTATATAATTTATATAAAATCGAATTTATTTATATTTAAAAGTTATATAAACTATAGCAACAATACACGCTGCCCAGCCAATGAGGTGCGTTTTATCACCTTGATGGAGGCCGCGTTCCAAGGTCGCGTTCGTGACGTTTTTTTATATTTTAGGTCCCTATGTCAAACGTGCTTCAATAATTTTTCTCAACTATTGGCTGCTAATCCATAATCTTCAATCTTCTTATACAAATTCAGCCGTATCAAAAGCCTCTACAAACTAATAGGTATTGCTTTCAAGTCTTTTAATTTCTTTTTTAGGTTATTGGATACTTTATACCACAATTTTTGTCTTTTGATGGACTTAATATAGGTACTATCTATTGGTACAAGAATTTGATTTTGAATCCGAGTATTAATATTTTATTCCCGATATTTACGGGATCAGATAATACAGTCCCGATCTCGAGATTAATTCGGGATCGGAATTTTCTATAGAAGTGATATGTTTATAATGAGATGGATCGTCTTTTTAACTGACTGTTATTTACTTTGCGACCCGAAACGCGCGGCAAGGTCAACATTTCGCATGGCGAGATAGCTACTCGCCGTAAATTGACCGATTACTATATACAGGGTGAGTTCGACCACCCGTATCAGTCGTTTTTTTCGAAAACGGTTAGTCGTAGAGAGTTGTGTCAAAAATTTGTATCATAAAAGCCCTAATAAAGAATCGAATGGTGATAATTTTTTTTTCCGGGAAGGTCTGCTTCCCTATTAGTTTGCTCCAGAATGTCCAGAACTCCGGAATTATAAATGTAATGATAGGTCGAAAGTGGTATTGCTGAAAAGATCTTTAAAAAATAAGCAAGTTTTGTAAGAAACATTTTTTTATTACTGCCACCCCTGTAAATTTCTATAAGTATAAATATAAATTATTATATGTTCAAAACTCCGGAATTTTAGAAAGCACGATAGGTTGAAAGTGGTGCTGTTGAATGGCTCTTTAAAAAATTGGCAAGTTTTGTAGGAAAAATTATTTAATTACTGCCTCCCCTGTTAAGTAACAATCGTTTGAAATTATTAAATCAAAATTTCATAATAACGATCGAAGTCGGCATTAAAAATCTAGCAACCTTAGACATTGTCACAAGAGTGTTCAAACTGTCTTCCATTTACTCTTTAATACATACTACTGAGCTCTTCTGGTTATACTGTGAGTGTACTTCTTCAGTGTTTAATGATCGATAGATAGGTAACTAGATTTTAAATGCGGACTTTTAAAAAGTTCGTTATTATGACATTTTAATTTAGTAATTTCAAACAAATATTACTTAACAGGGGTGGCTGTAATAAAAAAAATTTTCCTACAAAACTTGCTTATTTTTTAAAGATCTTTTCAACAATACCACTTTCGACCTATCGTTACATTTATAATTCCGGAGTTCTGGACATTCTGGAGCAAACTAATAGGGAAGCCTACCTTCCCGGAAAAAAAAATTATCACTATTCGATTCTTTATTAGGGCTTTTATAATACAAATTTTTGACAAAACTCTCTACGACTAACCGTTTTCGAAAAAAACGACTGATACGGGTGGTCGAACTCACCCTGTATATTTACGATTCCGATCCCGATGTGAGTCTCGGTATTCCAGAAATGTAATCACGATCCCAAAGCACGCTTAAAATAAATCGGGATTTCGAGATTTCGGAATTGGAAGGCTTAACTGGTACCACAGTTTAAACGTATACAAGCAGTTTCTCCACTCGGTAATATTTCTGTCCCAAGAAATTCAGGCATATTATATTTATACACAGTGTACCAACCAGTACCACCTGTGATTTATGTCTATGGCCTATGCACAATACACGAACTAATATGTCTATGGCACTGAATCAGGCTCTGTTCTATAGAAACACAGACACAGAGCGCTGGCTTCTCATTGGCTGCTTAATGCGCATGTCCGACAGTGGTATAGAGGGAAAAAAACAAAACTTGGTGACAGAACATCAAAGGTGCCAACAGTAAGTGAAATCACTGTATTTGTATCTAAGCTTTACACATTGCTGGTACCCAAACTTAAGGTGCCTATAGGTCACTTTTTATTAAGCTTCTGTCAAAACCTAAAATACCATCGAAGCCATGGGAAAATTATTTCTGATATACAGCAGCCGTTGACTGAAATAATAGTACATAATATATTACTCCAGTTAGTGATCTACTATTTCAAAGATAGTCTGCTATATGCCATTGCTATATGTCAAAACGGGCATTAACGCAAACGAAGCCAGAGGTAAAGGCTAGGCTACTAAAAATATGATTCTTTAATAATTTTGTTAATAATATTTTGATTGACGCAATAGTATCTCTTTTCGATTTATTTGCTCAACACAAGCATAATTCTCCAAAATGTATTTTTGGTATAACGTAACGAATAATTGATAATATCAAACGTATATTTTATGTAAACAAAATTTTATTAAAAATATTTTAGACAAATAAAAGTTGAGGTAAATTACACATCAGTTTTATTTATTTATTTGCTTTTAATTTTTCCGTTCATAGCTATATAATAAAAAACTCGGGTCGCAGTGCCAAACCCTGCCGACAATATAGTGTATTTGCTAGTACAGGCATTGTGGCTTTATTATGTGAACTTAAGTTTGTTTTTGTACAAAATTAAAAATTTAACCCCTTAATACATCCCTTACAATAATATTTTTTTTCTTAATTTCAAAATTATTATCAATGCTCTGTACCAAATTAAATACACCCTTCAGTAAGTACTCGTAAATCACTATCCGCAAATTAGTGTTTTCATAAAATTTGTAAGTCCGGACCTGTCGGGGCGATTTTATTAAAATTTTAGTAGCACATTTCTATCTTCACTAGAGGGTTAAATTTCAATTTTGAAACAATTCTGAGAATTTTTTCGGTATTTTTGGGCCCAAAAACATTTTTCAACCCCTAAAAACCACCCTTAAAATAGTCCGATTGGGCCCATTTTAAATAGGCTTCGTGCGGTGATGGATTGCAATGTGCCTACCTAATTTCGTCAAAATCAATTAACTCTTTCGAAAGTTATAGCCCGTACACATATATATACATATACATATATATAAACAGACATTTCCAAAAATGGTGCCAAAGTGTTCAGGAGGCTATGAAACGTCGAGAAATTTTGGTCCGACCCCTAGGTCCCGCCATCCGACCGACGCCAATAGTGTATGTGCCATATGGCAAATACACTAATAAAAACGCTAATGCCATATTATATGGGATGAAAATATACAATGCAACCCAGAGTAAATGCAGGAACCGAATTCCTATATTAAAATAATTGAGTTCAGAGTGCCTAAAATTAAAACTTTTTTTATGATGCCAAACTGTATTTTTTCATTGTAGGTAATTACTAATAATAAGTAACTGCAGTTTACAAAATATATTTTTAGATAGTTGTAACTATTTTTTTTCACACTAAAGGCCATCAACAGTAAGTAACTGTTAAGTGTTAATGTTATCTACTGCCAATTGATATTTACAATTTATTATTTTTTTAATTCGTTTATTTAAGGCCACCCACTCCCAAAGTAATCTGAACTAAAGTAGCAGTTCTCAATTTTAATTTGTTATAATAATTATTTTTTTAGACTAAATTGCATATTTATGGTTTAAACTCGGGTTTAAATATTTAAACGTTTAAGCTTTAAATAATAAACTAATATTAATCTTAATAATATTATAAAGTGTGTGTGTGTGTGTGTGTTTGTTCGTTTGTTTGTTTGTTACCACTCAGCTCTGTAACGACTGAACAGATTTTCATGAAATTTGGTATATAGTTACTTTAGGTCCTGGAATATAGGGTACTTTTCATCCCGGAAAAATGTATAGTTTCTGTGGGATAGTAAAAAAACGTAACTCTGCAATTTTTTGCATTTTAGCGTATTGGCGGAATCCTACTAATAATATAACCACCAGCCCAGCTTCGTTTCGCGGGGGGGGGGGGATAATTCATGTGGGATAGTAACAAAACGTATCTCTGCAATTATTTTGCATTTTAGCATATTAATATTATAAACACCACCAGCCAGACTTCGCTTCGCAGGGGGAGAATTTCTCGCGAGTGGGGGAATAATTCCTGTGGGATAGTAATAAATTTTTTGCATTTTAGCGTATTGGCGGAATTCTACTAATATTATAAACACTACTAGTCCGGCTTCGCTTCGCAGGGAGAGAATTTCTCGTCGGGGGGGGGGGGGGTATATAAATCATGAATTCTTGTCACTCGGGAGAAGCAGGACGGGACCGCTAATGCTATATAAATAACAACGATTTCTCAAGTTCCATCATGACGTTAATTGAGCGAAACATTTTAGGTCTCGGCATTTTTTAAATAAGGGACAAACGACGTGCATAAATGGTTTTGAGATCAAAATAATCCTCTAGGTTGACAAAAACGTCGAATCGAGACTCCCAGTGTCGAACTTTTATTAACCACCTTCTACCCTATAGCTGACTTTATATTTATGTGATCAAAATTGGAAGTCAGTTTATATGTAACATTTCGATGAAAACATGATAGGGAGCTAGAAATACTAGTGGCCTTTCTGTCAATCGTTGTTCATTAAGTGACCGCTTTTAGTCTTTGTCCTTCCGCGCCTTACTATTTTCAATCGTTATGAATCGCCACTCCTGCACGCCCTTTGGTAAAGGTACGTGCAGTACGCAGCTGGGATTCTAGATGATAGCATGTATGGTATATGGTGGCTGAAATTATAAGAGCTTATAGGTTTACACAACGAAGCTTTGATACTAGCATTGATACAAGCTTAAGTCGCGTTTGAAATGTCAGATAGCGAAGACGAATATTTGTGTTCTTCTGCTACAAAGTGGTATATTTTAAATACAAATTTGGGTAGGAGCTATCATGTCCACCCTATTAATAGAAAATGATCTAAACATGGCGATTTTCATCATTTATACCAAGAATTAAAATTTTACCCAAATCGGTTTTTTGAATATTTACGTATGGAACCTAACACTTTTAAATACGTCTTAGAAAAAACTCAAAAAAAATATGTCTTTTTTATAAATTTCACTTATCAAACTAGTCACATCCATTGCGAAACTTGTTACAGCCATTTGACAGTTGTCCCACGTTGATTGTAGTAGTCAGCGCGCTGAAAGAATGGTGAGATACATTCTTGTATCTACCAGCTCTTGTAACAGCGCTTATACATGCCAAACTCACTGCTTCGTTATGTACGCTCGCATATATACCAATGCATTAATTTAAGCAAGCCCTGGTATGATCTACGCTACCATCTAGAATCCCAGCTCCATACTGCACGTATAGGTACCTTTAGTTTGAACTAAGAAGAAGTAACAATAAGGGGCCTCCGTTGATCCAGCGTTTCTTAATGAAACACTACTGTATTTTGTTTCTACTCTGGGACACACTTTATATATTATAAATGTGAAAAAGCAAAAAAAAAAGAGATTTTATACCGCGATGCGCTTAAAAAAATTCAACGTCAGTACAATTACGTCATGGTTCAATTTTTAACTAAATACAATCAAAATTATATTTCACTGGTGCAAAAGCTTTTAAAATATGACAAAGTACTCTCTGACATAAAACCATGTTTCAAACGCTATACAGTGTAAAAAGGGATTATACAAAAACCGAAAATTAATTTCCTCGTCATAAAAATTCAATGTTTCAACGGGCGAGCCAGCATGCTCCCGGCCAAACAGTAACAGAAGGGATGTGTATATTTACCTATACGGCTATGCAGCATATTATTGTATTATACAGTTAAATATGAATATTACCACCCCTAATGGCTACCAGTGTTTCGAAAAAACATGTCTGGAAAGTTTAGTTTTCAAACTTACACACGAGTTATTGAAAAACTTAACAATAGAAATTATAATAGCTGCGTAAGCGTATAAGTTTGAGAATGTTGCATCAATTAAACCTTGTCGACGACAGTGTGGTTTAATGGTTAGCGTAGCGGCCTTTGGATCACATTGTCGTGGGTTCGAATCCCACCTCTGCTCATGGATATTTTGTGATGTCATTTAGTTTTAAGTTAGTTGTTATTTAATGTAATTAAGACGCTAATGACCTAAGTTGTCGACGCGTCTATATTCTACAATAAATAAAAATTAATTAAACCTTGTCAAAGCTTATACAGGCTGTCTGTTCTCGGGCTACTTATTTTATTTTTAATGGGTGATCGTATAGGTCAAACGAGGACGATTAGTGCTAAAGCACTTTAGTAAAAGTTGTATGATAAGAGAGGAAAATGACTATTCAAATTCATATTCTAACATTGAATTAGTTGACATGATGCAAATTTATGGGGAAGTGCATCAAAATTATCATACAACTTTTACTCAGGTGTTTTAACCTGTACTATCATCCATTAAAAAAATATTAGTAAAAAAAAACCTTTTAGAGACAAGCTTTTATTTTTAAATGCACTAAAAAGGAAAACATACTTTTTTATAATTAAGGTTTTTAATTATAAAAGCGTGGGTCGTGAACTCTATGATAGTTTATTAGTCACGACCAACGCTTTTATAATAATGAATCTAAATTATTAAAAATTATTTTTTCCCTTTTAGTGCATTTAAATAAAAGCTTGTCTCTAAAAAGTTTTCTTTTACTAATATTTATTTTGTTCATTTTAGTCTTTCATAATTTTACCCCCCTTCGACACCCAGCATGCCCTTGAATTGCCCCCAAAATGTCCTTGAATTGCCCCCAAAATGTCCTTCAATTGCCCCCAAAATGCCCTTAAATTGCTCCCAAATTGCCCTTAAATTGCTCCCAAAATGTTCGCTCATCAAGCCCTTTCATTTGATACCCATATCATAGGGGTTACTATGGAAATTATAAATCGCCATTTTGTGACGTCCGCCATATTGGATTTAGAATAACGTCACTTTACTTACTGTATTTTGCTTATCAAGCCCTTTCATTTGATATCCATATCATAGGGGTTGATGTGGAAATGATAAATCGCCATTTTGTAACGTCCGTCATATTGGATTAAAAATGGCGGCATTTAAGTAATCGTGCATTGTTACGATAACCAAACGTGTGTGCCAAATTTCATCCCGATAGCTTCAGTGGAAGTGCAGGGGAAATATTGATTACAAAATTCCAGGACATACATACATATATACAAGTGAAGTTAAATAAAAGCTTGAAAAAAAATAGGTGATCGAGAACACGCTGTATATAAAAGAAATATATTCTATGAAACTTTTTTCGGATTTTTTTTCCATTGACAGAGAGCTAATTTGACTGCAATATTATGAAAACGGAACAGCTCTAGGCAGTATTATTTTGTAATAAATAGATTCCAACTGTCAATTTATTTTTGTTTCAGTTATTATAACTAACTAGAGACAAAATTTATTCAGCTGACATAAAATTTTTCCCTCAAATCGATGTCAAATTTAAATTGGAAATATAAAATACTGTTTGACCGATTCAGCATCACTGATATGTAATCACCAATCTACCCTTAGTTATTAAATACATAGAATTTTATACAGTTCTGTACAGAATTAAAAAAACAAACATAAGCTTTGAGATGAGTGCAACATATAAAAACAATACATAATATTATACATAAAATACGCTTGGATTTTTAAATAATGTATTAATTCGATAAATATATTTTCAGTATAAGCGGAAAAACAAATAATGGAAAATATATTTTATGATTAACAATTTAATTTTTAATTATTTACATGCAATATTGATCAAATTCATTCAGTTTTTTTATTCCAACAAGCTAATAAATTCATGGAATATGAAATGCCTCCTGTATTTTAAATAATAAGTGATTTTTAACCGATTTCAAAAAAGGAGAAGGTTCTATAATCGGCAACTATGTTTTTTTATGTATGTATGTTCACCGATTTCTCCTGTCGGTATTTGTGAACCGATTTTGATTATTATTATTTTATTTAATAGGGCATATCTCCGAGGTGGTCCCATATAAATTTTAGTTAAATCGGTTCAGTAGTTCGACTGATTTTAATAAAAAGTGAGTAACGGACTGTAACACCGTTAAGGTAAATGTCAAATATCAAGACAGAAGTCGGTTAATAGCGTGCAAACTACGTTTTGTAAAGCCACTAAAAAGTAAAAAATAAAAAACTTGTTAAAAAAAAACATTCGTGAAAAAAGTCACTAAAAAGAGGAAAATAATAAAATTTTGAGGTGGCGCCAATTTAATAAAGTATGAAGTCGGTTAAAAAGTAGATACCTATTAATTAAATTGGCACTTTATAACCGATTTAATATTTTATTAAATTGGAGCCGACCTCAAAATTTTATTATGTTCCTCTTTTTAGTGGCTTTTTTGAAAGTGGTTTTTTTGAAAGTGGTTTTTTTGAAAGTGTTTTTTTGTTAAAAAGTTTTTTATTTAATATGATATAATCAGTAAAGCTCAATGTAGATGATTATAAATTCAAAATTCATTTTCTCTAAAACTATAACTGAACTGGGAAAAACCATAGGTATACCTACGGACAGAATTTCGTTCAAACTTTATTTTTTTTGTAATAAGCTTCATTACGATGCATTAAACAAATACCATGAAAATCGCAAAAATAAATAAAAAGTGCGAATTTTTCAAGACGGCGGCGTGTCCCCTGTGTCCTCGAAAATTATATTTTACTTATTTATAGACGCCTAAATAAACATTTCCATCAATTTTCTAAACCTCAAAATCTCTACTGACTGCTTCAAAAGTAGTGAGTGTTTCCATATTTTGATAAAATAATTATTAATACTCAGTTATAAATGACACTATGCGATAATTAAAACACGGTATTTCTTTTGAAAAGTTCGGATATTAAAGCATAGCTATTTGTTTCGAAAGCAAATCCTGATTAAATTTATCGATTTTTTATGTCTGCAAATAGAGTCGATTAAATTTAATCCAGATTTGTTAAATCTATTAATAATGTAGTCATCAGTTACCTTTTTACTGTTTTTAAATCACTACAATTCTGTGAGATAATAAATTACATAATTGATGATATTCGATTGGTTGACAAAAAGAGATGGTAATTTTAATTAGTCTTCGATATCCAGTATAATGTTTTTAATATTTTATACTATATCCATAAAGCAGGGGCGCACACTACATTGTGAACTGAACAAAAAATAAAAATACCCAGATGTAAGGGTTATTTTTGGGAAATTTTAATAGTTTATAATTTCTCAACCGAAAGAGATACCAAAATACAAATTATATTTTTGTGGATTTTTTCGAAGATTGACGCGATAGTACCTAAGGAACTGCAGTACATACCGAAAGTAGAATTCCTGTCGAATTAGACCATTTTTCAGTGAGACCAGGGGCGGACTGGTAGGCTTACACCAGCCCGGTGATTTCCTTTTGAACCGGCCAACTCAACAACTACCCACATCCTCCCTCCGATGCAAATAATATCAAGTTTAAATTTTTTTAAAGTGATATTTACATAATATAGTGTATGACAAACAATTAAAGTTAAATCATAATGTATAACCTGACAAAGTTTAAGATATCTAAGGTGAAGGGGGGGTCCGGGGGTCTCCTCCGAAATTTTTTTTTCAAGAAATAGGACCCAAAACCGCAAATTCGAAGCAAATCTCTCAAAGTTAAATGGCGCGTACATAATATTCAGATTATGAATAATCTGAATATTGTGTACGCCACTTAACTTCGAGAGATTTGCTTTGAATTTGCGGTTTGGGGTCCTATTTTTTGAAAATAAGTTAAGTGCCGTACACACTGATCTGAATATGGTGTACGCTACTAAACTATATAGGCGATCGACCTCCGCGAGCCGCGGCTTCCCGGCCTCCGCGAGTCGCACCCTACTGGGAAAATTTCCAAAATCCCGGTGGGCCCATCCGCCCCTGAATATACTTTACACAAGTATTAAATTTATACATAAAAAGATGTTCTTATTTTTTGTATAACAGTAAACGTTTTAAAAATTACTTATTAGTATCTTTTAAGTTAATATTACATGTATCAATCATCAATTAGACAAGCAGCCTCCGGCTCAATTGGCCCATTAACCTGCCCGGCCCATCGGTGATGCACCGAAAGCTTATATGGCCAGTTCGGCCGTGAGTGAGACGGTACCGTTTTTAGGGTTCCTTACCAGAAAGGAGCCCTATTGTTGTGCCAACGATATCCGTCCGTCTGTCTGTCACAGGCCTCTAGCTTCTAAACGAAATGAAATAGGGTCTTTAAATTCACACATAATATGTATTACCGCGACCCAAAGACGGAGAGTAAAACAAAAGATTAAAAAGGTTTATTTAAGGGGGGCGCCCATATATGCAAACGGCGGTCGAAAAACATTTTTTGTACCTATTCTTGTGAGGTATCGTTGAAAAGGGCCTTTTGATTAGATTATGAATGTGTTTTTATTTTATTTATTTTATCAAAATTGTAGGTTTATCGTAAATTAAATAGTTCGGAACCCTATAATACAGCTCTTTGCGTGTCTCGACACTTAGCCGTTTATTGTTATTGCTATGTGCAGGCCATCCCGTCATTTCACTAAAAACATCATTATTGTCTCATTAAAACAAAAAAAACGCTTAAATGTTGCCTCAATATAACCTAAAATGTTGATTCGAGCCGAACCGATGAAATGCACGGAGAGCCTTGTTTAAAGTTGAGGTGTACACGACATTAATAATATATTTTATATTTATATTTATGCAATAATCAAATATTTTAATAGAGTTCAGTGGACTTTAAATATTTGATTATTATTTGCTATGTTGACAGTCGCTATTTTATAATAATTAGTTTACATCAGCCATATATCATGGACCTATAAATGTGAAATGTTCATCTCTATCCTTGTAAAACGCAACGTTCTTCATACAATTTTTATTTATTTTTTTCAGATACGAGTTATTCATATCATCCCGCCATCCACGATGACACGTTTGTTAGACGAAAACAGCGTAGAAATAGGACCACTTTCACGTTGCAGCAGGTAAAAATAATATTAATTTATTATTATAAATGATAGCAATTGCATCTTTTTATTAGATGCAGTTAATTTAGTGTTGCCGTCTAGATCTAGACTTTCTAGACTCTTGTCTTGTCTTGTCTAGAAATTTTCAAGACAAGACAAGACTTGCTTTATCTAGATCAAGATTCTTGCCAAAACTTTAGACAATTTTCAAGAGTCTAGATAAACTAAGTGGTAGTAGGTAAATTAAACCACTCGGTTAATCTAGACTCTTGAAAATAATCTAGAGTCTTGATATTAGACAAGATAAGAGTTTTTTAATCTAGACTTAGACTTAGTGAAGTCTTGATATTTCAAGACAAGACAAGACTTTAAAAGTCTTGTCTTGTCTTGTCTAGACGGCAACACTAGCAGTTATTATTATTGGTCATATAAAACTTGAGTGATATGTTTTTAACAATAAATTATTTTATCATTCTTAACACTATCTATTATTTAATGACTATTTGATTTTTTTCAGCTAGAAGAATTAGAAAGTGCATTCGCCCAGACTCATTATCCGGACGTTTTTACAAGGGAAGATTTAGCTATGAAAATAAATTTGACTGAAGCAAGAGTGCAGGTAAGAATGCTATCTTATTTTCTCAAATTTATCAGTATGCATATAGAGAGGTTTATTTTATTATCGTGTAAATTCTACAGCCGAAAACTTACTTTGAAAGTCGTACCAGAAATCGATCATATAATATTGAATAATATTCTCATTTAAAATTTATTTTAATTAATATTATTAATTTATTTTAATTTAATTAATCTTTTAAATTTGACCCGGAAAAATTTTGAAATACTAAAAAAAAACAAAAAAAAATATACTTATAGGGTGTTCCATAATTATTACGAAAGATTTCAGGGGGTGATTCCTTAGATCTTTCTAAGAAAAAAAGTTCCCATAAACATGGGTCTGGAAATGCTTACCCGCTGAGCTATAGCCCTACAAAAACGGGACAAGATCGGCAACTTTGACCCCCAAGAACACCCGATGTAAATCCCTTGGAATACTTTTTGTGGGGTCACTTCAAGTCATAATTGCGGCATGTGATAGTATTCGCAACACTTCACGAATTCTCGAACGCGTCCGTCATTCCATGTTAAGAAGAACAGAAGCGTGTGTAAACATGATACTTGGACATTTTTAACAATTACTTTGATTTTACAAAATGTTTATGAATATTATATATTTTTTGTATTTTTTGAACTCTTACTTTGAAATAAAAACTTTCGGTAGCCTATTGCTAATCTTCCGGATTCATGTTTATGGAAACTTTTTCTCTTAGAAAGATTTAACGAATCACCCCCTGAAATCTTCCGCAATACTTATGGAACACCCTGTATAAGTAAAAAAAAGAAACGAAACTACTGGCTATAGCTGTCCACTGGTTTATTATAAAAGATTACAATGACGACTACAAAGTTTCAACCACTACAATCTGTGATCCTTTTCAAGTATAATATTTGTCTAAAAGTGCGTTCATTACTAAAATATTTTATTTTAGTAATGGTTTATTATAAATATTATATATATAAATACTTATAATGGACGCACTTTTAGACAAATATTATACTTGAGAAGGATCACAGACAAAATGGTTGAAACGTTTTAATCGTCATTGTAATCTTTTATAATAAACCATTGGACAGCTATTAGCCAGTATAGTTTCATTTCTTATTATCAATACTGCCGGTTGAGTCAAGTAATAAAAAAAATATTTTAAACAAGCTTAAATAAATAAATTTGTTAATTTTTTATTCCTACCTAACTCCTTATTTTTATTATTGTACGGAACCCTCGGTGCGCGAGTCTGACTCGCACTTGGCCAGTTTTATATCCCTTTTCTCTCATACTGGATAGGTACTTATACAGGGTGTATCACAGAAAACCGAACATAGGGAAAAGTACACAGTACAAATTAGTTAAGATCAGAGATTGCTTTGCCCTCTATTCAGAGGTCGCTACCATGGTTACCATGGTGTACGTATATAGACAAAATCGTCGAAGCATGTTTCAATATGACTCCTGTAATGTTAGATAAAGTGAGACAAAGTTTTTGTAACCGATTAAGCCACTGCTTAATTCAAAATGGAGGTTTATTTGAACATTTGCTTTAATTTTTTATTTTAACTGTTTGTTTTGTTTAATTATTAGTTAAAAAAATATTTTCTTAATAAAAAATTGTTTCATTAATAAAAATAAATTCATTTAATATTGAAGAATTTATTTTAACTGATTTTTCTAATTATTCATTATTAGCTATTATTATAAAATTAAGGAAAATCGCAGGATAGTGGACAAATATTTGATTTATTAAATTAAATGTACAATTATAGAACAGACACTCAAAATTTAAGTAGTCAGTACAATTATGTTATGAAATTATACTAAAATTTGTATTATTATTATTATTGATTGTTAAAAAGTTTTAGTCAACATAATTTGTTACCATGTTACCATGTTTTTGTCTTATGTACCCTATCTTATGTTAATTGCTATGGTTAGTAATTAATATTAATTTTCATAAATATTGTTATTTTTGTGTACTTGAAAAAGTTTAAATATATAAACGAAACGTCGTACATTTAATTTAATAAATCAAATATTTGTCCACTATCCTGCGATTTTCCTTAATTTTATTATAATCACGATGGACACGATTTCTAATATAAATTAGCTATTATTGTTATTAAATAATGGTTAGTCAGCGTTACCATGGTACCCATTCTCATATGTGGCCAAAGTAATCGTTGATCCTAACTAATTTGCACAATGGAGTTTTCCCTATGTTCGGTTTTCTGTGATACACCCTGTAGATTTATAAGATTTAGAATCTTATCTAAATAATCGATTATTTGATATTTTTAGCCGAGTATATAAAAGTGTAAGATAAATCTGTAATAAAAGACTTCTATATAATAGAAAGAAACGTGCAAATAAGCTGTATTTATTATCTACCATATCTTGATACATAAATGGCAAACAAATCCACTTAAACTAAATCCTTAGTTCGAGTTGGTTAGGGCGTTATCGCGACTGCTATGCAGGGCGGAAAAGATAATTGACTACAGTAGAGTTGGAAATCTGTTCCATCGGAATCAATAAGTCAATGCATTTGTTTCAATTTCTATACAGATTTTTAGAATCAGTTACCTTATTGAACTGTGATAGAAAAATTGATAAAACTCTGCGCGAATAAAGTTAAATAAAAGTATTTATTTACATACAGAGTGAGTCTTCAATTTAAATCTGATCATTTTTTGAACCCGGACGTAAACCCACTTTATTTAAAAAGTATATCGTTTTGATTTATAAGTAATCGAATTTATTATCTAAATGCGTCAGTGTAAAAATAGCGTCAAAATAAAATTTTAAAAGTCCGTTTTAACTGTTCCTGTATTGCTATTTCGCAGTTAAAATAAATGTTAAAGTAAAATCTGTAACTTAATTTTGAAAATTCATAAAAAGTAGAAAATGCTACTTGACATTCAAACTAAGGTTAAAATATTTATATAAGGAACGTGTCTACAAAGGCGCGTTTAAAAAAAATTGGTGTATTGAAGTAAAATCTGTCGATTGATTTAAAAAAAGAAGACACGATCCAACTTTCAGACCAATAAATCGATGCTCGGTTTCTAATACGATTTTAAATGTAGATTTAAAAATGTCATTTGTTTTCAACTAAATGGTAATTAACAACAATTATTAATGATATTCTTAAATCTCGATATAAAGATGAAAGTCGTACCATAAACTCAGCATTAATATATTTTCGATCATCTGAATAGTGTGTTCTTAACAAACATTAAAATAAAAAATGTCGTTTTTCGGGAAAGTCACATTGCGTGGTGTATTTTCTGGAAAATGACCGTGTTTTAGTGGTTAATAATTCGTTCAGCGGGTACGTAAAAACATGTGACCAAGCCAGTTGCAGTGTTGTCTCTTTCAATCGACAGCTGGCTCATTACTGCGATCGACCTTACCATTGGAAAGTTAAAATGCTACATCCTGTATGCGACGATGGATTCAGATATAAGGGTGGATTCAAGAAGGATTTAACTTAATACTCGGGGACTTATAACTTCGTATTTCTTTGGAGGCAAATTGAAGTATATTTTAGGGATTGAGATGTGTAGATATAATTCTTAATAGAGACTGATGGTTTCTTGAAACATTTCGATAAGTTTGTTTTCACAAACTCAACTATTTTGACACATTTAAAACTTAATTCATTTTATGAACATACATTCATAAATGAAGAGTGGAAATGTCAAACACACTTTTTACGAAATTGACTTTGAACTTAGCGTACAGAAACTCGATATAACAGGAAAGTTGGGTGCTATAACGTTGTTTTTACTGTAATGACGATATGTTTTTCTTAACGATTTTTTATTGTATTCATTTTTTCAAGTAAGTTTTGTAGAGAATTTTTTTTCATAACCTTATAGTTTCGTAAATATTTTGAAAATAAAAAAATCAGCTGTTTTTTTGTTTTGAAGTAATTGATCTGTCATCTTTGGATCTGTCACAAATAAATATGTAATCATGACAAGCATGTTAATTTTTACGCGTGAAATCATATTATGTAACTATGGAAACGAAAAGCAAATGTAATATAAATATTTAAAACTAGCCATTACCCACGTTATCGCACACGTTAACAGAAATTTTATTTATATTATGTCAAATTTCAGTATTTTTTTGAAGTTGGATGATCCCACGTCCAAATGGCTGGCATTTCTTTCTTAATAAATATTCTAAAAACTGCCTAATTCATGATAGAATTTCTTCAAAAATGTTGTGTTGCTAATAATATATTTGTAAAAAAAGAAGGAAAAGTAAAATAAGTACAGTTCGCTACGCGAATATATATTTTGGTCCTTCAAGACGAACCTTAAAATTAGGGAACAGTAATATTATATACAAACAAATGAGCTAGTGGTTAGCATCACTGTTAGGAACACCATCGAATGACGTAACGTTACAGTGCAATACTATAGTCGGGCCGCTTAACAGATGGAGTGATCATGTGAAAAGCACATGAATAGCTTGCGCCGCAGGCGTGGCCTTCGCATATAGTTTCGTTCCCGAACGTTCAAGCAACCCAATTAGGTACTTTGCACGCGGTGATCACGCAGTGATCATGCGTTTTCATTGCTCCATCTGTTAAGCGGCCCGGCTATAGAAAAAATCACTTCAAACCTGTTACCGTCGGAAAACAGGGTGTCCCAAAAGTCGATGATCAAACGAAGTGAGGTAATGAGGGAGGTCATTTCTAATCAAAATAACCATATATATGCGGTTATCCAATTGTTGACGGTTCAAAAGTTATTTCAATTTTTTGCGACCGAAAAGTGTTCCCAAAACCATTTTTTTTTACAGATGGTAACAGAGCTCATATTGGTTTTGACAGAGACCTTATCTTACCCGATCGTTGCGATGACATTTATCAGACGACTTTTAAATTAGTAGGTATCTATGTGTATATTTAATTTTTACATTATCCTTGACATCTAGTTTTCACTAACTGAAGTTCTATATTATTCCTTACGTCTAGAAGTCATTGTCTGACTTCTAGATGTAAGGGATAATTTTTCCACGGCTTTGATCGCCTTAAGCTGGTTGTCAACCAAGAACTATAAAGCTACGTCTTACTTTTTTTTGCGGAGGAGTAAATGCATTTACGCACATCCAGGGAAGATAGCCCTGGGTAGTGTGGGACTCGGGCACAGCCCCATACCCTCTAAAACCCCCTCTAACTCGTTCCATAGGTCCTCCCCGCGGTACCGACGTCTTGTCATTCCTTCGAGGGGAGGGGAGCCTCAACTGATAGCTGAATGGTCCTACTTAGGCATCCTTACGCCTCATCCGCTCATCTCTCCGCAGAACCTGCACGACTGCGGCTGCAAAGTGACAGCCGGCATCCCACTTGTCCCTCGAGCCCAGCATGCTGTTAACAAACGTTTCCGCTATTAAGGAAATGCCCATGTATGCTGTAGTTCTTACTAAGCTAAACTAACTGCAGCTAAGCTAAACTAAGCTAAAGTCGGATGCCCGCACCAAAAACTAAGTGAAATCAGTTGTTAGTTGATTTGGACGGACGTTACAACGAAAATGATCGAAGAATAAAGTTCTGATGATGATTTCAATAATCAGCATAGAAAAAGAACTTCTGGCTTATTACTTAAAAAAGAAAAGACGGATTCCCAAATATTGGTTAAGCAATCACATTCAACGTAGGCAAGAAAGTGGGGAGTCTGTCACTTTATTTTGCGAATTAGATGACGAAAATTTTCAGTTATATTATCGTGTCTCTAGACCACAATTTTATGAGTTGTTATCATTGATTGCTTCGGATATTACCAAACAGGATATGTGGAGAAGGAAACTTAGCTTAGCTTACCTAGCTTCGGACCATGTGCACAGCTAATCCAGTTGACATAGCTCAGTTACCTAGTTTCCTTAGCTTAGCTTTGGATAGTTTGCGGTCGGCACAACTACATATGAAAACTCGCGCAGCTATGTGAGCTAAGCTAAGCTGACTTATCTTAGCTCTTGGTCGACAACGCACATTAATGTCGGATACAAACCTATCTATACATTCAGTTTAGGCACCAGTAGATAGTAAACTAAAAAGTTGCAAACAAACAAAGAGATCATTGATCATTAGACAGACAAACATTCTGGACGTTTTCCCATCTAGGTGTCATACAAAATACAAAAAAAAAAAAAAAAAAAACAACGGTAAGGAAATAAAATAACAGACAGAGGTCCGGTTATAATTTTGTATGTCAGTAATGGTGGTAATTAGTCGCTGATTTTAACATTCGGCACGAAGGATCAAAAATAGTATAGCGGATAAAACTACCTGATACTTAAGTGTTCTAATATATAAAATAGTGTAGGTCCTAACTTCTATATTGCATTGCTCTAAAGACATTTCACAGTACCGGGTTATAAGTTCATTAATTTTATCATTATTTCGTTATTTAAGCTAACTTGTTAAATTAGATTTTCCGTTAGAAACCATTCTACAATATTTTAATACAATTAAGTTGAAATCCGTTTTATAATTAATATACGACATGGATTAAATAACTTTAAAATAATTAGTTAAATATAAAGTTTTTAAGTTACTTAAAGTTCATAAAATATTTTGTGTTTAATGGCCTTTGCTCTTTATTGATTATTTATTAAGTGTCAAAAGTTCGATTTCATTCGGAAAAGGAAGTGGCTCTGTTTTAAACAAGCTAAGAAGAATTAACCAATATATTTTATGAAAATGTCCATTAAACTAAGGGAACATTAAACGCAAAAAAACGGTTTAAACTAAAATTTTAGTATTTTTAGTTCCTGTGAAATTATCCAAAGTATTATAAGTGCGAAAAATACCATTACTACAAAATAAATATAATTTAATGTGAGTATGGTGAGTATTAGTACCATTTTTGGAAATTAGACATACTTGATATCATTAATGTTCCCCTTCCTGAACATTTACTCTCTTCAGTAATTCAGATATTTGTACGTTACACTATCGTGAAAACGAACTATATAGTAGTCACAAAATAGTATGTTGTGTAACTAGTGTGCTAAATACATCTTTATTCACGAGCGATGTTTTCAGCACGAGTAGTAGGCGATCGCACACAGGCCTTGGCGATTGTGTATGCGAGCCGAATACGGGTGCTGAAAACATCGTTTTTGACGCATAAAGATATATTTAGCACACTAGTTACACAATATACTTTATTCAACACATGCATGGTTTTAGATTTTAATTGAATTAATGTCAAACACCTTAGATTCACAGATAGCAGTAATCTCATAATAAAAACATTGACCTTGATACAACAGTAACCATATTTCATTATAACATCGAAAAGAGGTACATAATGGTCCATTATGTAACGGGTGCTTCAAATGTTTTTCATTATAGCATTGAAAAGCGTTTCATAATGGATCATGACGTCACCAGTCAATAAATAGCCATTTAAGAACCTCATTACAGACATCCATGTGTTGAATAATATATATTTTACCGTGTTTAGTAAAGTCAGCTTTTCGAAACTATAGAGGCGACTGTAATTAACATTCCAGTCAGAATTTTAGAAAGATCTGGAACCAGCCTTTGTTCGTCACAAATCTCAAAAGTTGACTTAAAGAAGCTATATTCATTATTAATACTTTTGATCTTGCAGCATATACTCACAATATTCTGTGACCTTAACTGGCAGTCATCTTAAGACTGTTGTGCATTTTTTGACACTCATAATAGACCTACAGATTTTTGGCCGTTACGTCGAGGGGGTACGATTTCTTCCGATTTATATAGAATTGTCGTTAAATATAATAACATTCTTATAAATATTGGACTCTCAAATGTAATTAAATTAGATTACACAAAAATTCGTCCCGCCCCACAGTATTTTGTATGAATTAACAAAGCTATTTTCAACATACTTAATCATGTGCATAAAAATACATACTGGCTACTGATGGTTCTTTAAGTCTTTTTTTATGGTTCTTAGATG
Source organism: Mongoloraphidia duomilia (assembly GCA_039654895.1). Lineage (NCBI taxonomy): Eukaryota > Metazoa > Arthropoda > Insecta > Raphidioptera > Raphidiidae > Mongoloraphidia > Mongoloraphidia duomilia. The sequence continues at coordinate 32,547,489 of CM077521.1, read as the reverse complement.
TTAATGACCTCAGCTGTCGAGCGTTTATAATCTATCTATCTATCTTTTGAGGTTCAGTTTCACACTAGTGTAGAGGTGCACTTCCCTTAGACGTAAACGCAGTATTTTTACCGTGTTTACTCCCCAAGGACACCGGCTGTCACGAATATGGATTAACACGTACCGTTAGTGACAGGATCACGCCAGAAGTTTGTCATCTTGAATCAAGTTGACAGGATATATCCTTTTAGGAACATGCGAAGGCATTTATTTGATCTACTGCCGTTCATATTTTTATATGAACATGTGTTCGCGCGAATTGAAAAGACGTTTGCGGTACAACTGAATGCAAAAACATCGCATCTTTAATGTATCGCTGTTTTTATATTCAGGTATGACGATGGTAATAAATAAAATAGAGGCAGAACGAAAAGTGTTTCCCAAAATGTACAGTTATCAGTGGTGGCGTTAGAGGGTGGGCCACCCCTTGGCCCACCCTGGAATAATCCCCAATCTCTAGTTTATCTTTTAAATACGTTTTTAACCCTCGAAATTTCAACAATTTTTCTTGTAAATTCTATAGCAAGTAATCTGGGTTGAAATTTTAACGAGCACTAAAATTTTGGGAACAAATGTTATTGGCCCACCTTTAGAACACCATACCCAACTCTGGCCCACCCTAACAAAAATCCTAGCGCCGCCACTGACAGTATTATAAAAAATTATAATAAAAATAATTTTTCTGCATTTATTTATAACAAACTACTGACAGAACAACTGGGATAGTAATTTTTCTTTTAGTATATTTTTAATTCTGTAATTTTTTAATGTAGTTTTTTATGGGCTAGGTGGAAGAACAACGTAAGTTGAACCGTGCCTTTTGTACGTTTTTAATGTGCAATAAACATTCATTCATTCATTCATTCATTGTAGAATTAATGGAATGGCATTTTAATAACTTAATTAATAATGCGAAGCCACTGATCTAATTCCACACTACACTAGTCACGCAAATTAAGCGGATGTAAGGAAGTGCTAAAATAATAAAATCGCGTTAAAATAAATTGCTAGCATGGCTGAAGCGCTGGTAAACATCGCAAAAATATTGATATTGAAGAAACCAAAGTAGTGGAACACAACTGATAGAGACACAGGTTTTAATTGGTAGTGAAATAAGCTAAAAATTAAGAAAGCTTACATATTTTTTTAGCAAAAATTATCTGGACTTAGTACCTGCTCAAACATGTTTCGTATTAATTTTAATAATACGTTGGAAAAATTTATATCGTTTTATACCAATTCTTATATTAAAACCTGGGAACTGGAGGACAGTAATAGACGAGCCATGGCACTGTCATATGAAAAACTATGCCCAAGAAATCTAAGATATTCTGAAACTTTTAAAACTGTTATAACTCCTCTAAACCTTTATAATAATATAAAATTAATAATATGTATACAGATTGTATCAAATTAAACCTGTGCATAGGGTATTATGTGTGTAAGACAGAGATCGATACATAAAGCAATAAGTAAGAATGAGATAAATGATCGCTAATAGGATGTTACGTAGTTACTGTAAATAAATAATATTTATACAAGCTAATAGCGTCAACTTTGTTTTTTCGCTCTTTCTATGCTGTAAAAATGTAAATCTTTTATCAGTTTAATTTACAGTAACCACGTAACATCCTATTAGCGATCATTTATCTCATTCTTACTTATTGATTTATGTATCAATCTCTGTCTTACACACAGAATGCCCTATGCACAGGTTTAATTTGATACAATCTGTATAATATATATGTTTATTTATAAAATATACTTTAAAGATTGTAATTGGTCTGGGATATTAACATTTTTTTGATTTCTTTTTTAAAAGCTTCCTTGCATTTATCGCTCTAATTTTTTGAGGGATAGTGTTGTGTATCCGTATTAAAGCGTTGCACACACCCTTGTACACCACACCAATTTCTAATAGCTCAAAAGCATTTCGTTACTTCTACTAGGTACTGACCAAGATTGATTTTTTAGTGTATTTGCCATATGGCACATACACTACTGGCGTCGGTCGGATGGCGGGACCTAGGGGTCGGACCAAAATTTCTCGACGTTTCATAGCCTCCTGAACAATTTGGCACCATTTTTAGAAATGTTTATATATATATATGTATATATATATGTATATATATATATTTATATATATATATATGTGTTCGCGGCATAACTCTCGAAAGACTTAATTGATTTGAATGAAATTTGGTACACACGTTGGAATCCATCACCGCACGGAACCTATTTAAAATGGGCCCAATCGGACCATTTTAAGGGTAGTTTTTAGGGGTTGAAAAATATTTTTGGGCCCAAAAATACCGAAAAAATTCTCAGAATTGTTTCAAAATTGAATTTTAACCTTTTAATAAAGCTCAAAATGTGCTGCTAAAATTTTAATAAAATCGGCTCGACAGGACCGGACTTACAAATTTTATGAAAACACTAGTTTGCGGATAGTGATTTATTTACTGAAGGATGCATTTAATTTGGTACAGAGGTTGCATTGATAATAATATTGCAATTAAGAAAAAAAATATTATTTTAAAGGATGTATTAAGGGGTTAAACTTTTTATTTTGTCCAAAAACAAACTTAAGTTTACGTATTAAAGCCACAAGGCCTGTATTAGCAAATACACTATATTGTCGGCAGGGTTTTGGCACTGCGACCCGAGTTTTTTAAATTTATTTTGTTCATATCTTTCTGTTTTATTTGAGTTTAGTCCTAATTTATTTATTTTTCATAATTTTCAATAATAAATCTAAAATTCAATTGATACTTTAACAAGCTCTCAGATTAGAACCTGATGAGCCTTATAATTATTCTTGAACCGTAAATGCAGTCTAGTTAAAAATAAAACACAATAATTGACACCCCTATTGTGAGGGATGAGAATAAATGATGTCGAAAGATGTTTTTAAGCTGAACATTTTAGCTACACCGCAGAAAGCGTGACGATACTGTTGGTGGAAGTGAAGAAACAACATGGTATAGGGGACGGGTATTTACCCAAGATTTCCTCACTTCTAGTGTTTCGTGAGAGAGACAGAATGCTCGGATGCTTTCTCTTAAATACAGATTGAACAACGATGTGTTCTTATTTCCAATCACCTATTTTAAAAATTATATTATTTTTATAAGAGTTTCATTGCGAAGTTCTAGTACGGACTGAGTTTGTTATTTATAAATTAAATTTCACTTTTATAAATACCACTTTAATTATACTAATTAACATTTAAAAGAAGAAAAAACCGAAAAATGCAATTATATCTGACAATTATTCAGACAGCTACGAAAAAGAACATTCTGTACAGGGTGTAACATAAAAATGTAACCATATTTATTGTCTGTTTTTTTCATTGATCTTTTTTAATAATTTTTATTTATAATTCTATCCAAAAATATGGCCCTCATAGAATTTTACCGTGACCCACCAGTATTTTGTATTTTACATAGATACTCTATTTTAGAAATATATTTTACCATAGTATTTTAGTTTTGAAATGTTAAATTGAATCTATATATTTACCTGAACTTGTGAAGTTTTTTAACAAAATTAACTGAAAACTGATTTCAACTGATACATTACCTATTATAAAAAAATGAAATAATCTATGATAATAAAAGCACTAAATAAGTGTAGTAGTGACTACGCTCGATTCATAAAGGGATGGGGTTATTTTATTTTTGCTCTAAATAATTATATCATTTCAATTTTTGACAAAATTTTACTTTACACCCCGTATACATACAAAGGATGGAGTTCTAACGCTGTCAAGTTTTATAATATAATATTTTTATGTTTCATGCCACCCAATGTAGGATGAAGTGGTGTAGCTAGCGTTAGTCGCACAAATCAAATTTAATAATAAAAAAATTAAATATGGAGACAGTTTTTTGAAATTATACACCCAACAAGTGATTCATAAAAATATTTTACGTTAATTATTATATAGCTGATATCTATATATGAAATATTATTGAATTAGCAACTCACTTTTAATGGTAATTTTTTCATATTTCATTTAAACTATGTAAAGAATGCTATTTTTGTAACATTCATACAGCATTTTCTATTCTTAAATTTTTTATGAGAATGCTGTCTTATAAAATTAAAGTAAATATTCTTTGGTCCGGCTTCGCCCGGACAGATTTTGATTTGTCAACGCAATAATCAAGAGCAGCAAATTTTTCGTATATCACTTTACCCTATTAATGTTAATTCATGCTAATCTCAGAAACTACTAAACCGATTTACAAAATTCATTCAATTTATGTTTATACTTTGTATTTCTGACTGACATAGACTATACACTACCTATATAAGGTTAAAACAAAAGTTGGATGATCAATATATTATTATACTATACATCTAATACTTTTGCCAGCGTAGGTATACCAATTTGGGGTATTCCCGTTTCGTCTGATCGGCAAAATACTTGGAATAGTGGGGTTTCGCCTGGTGAAAAAATATTCAAAAATTGCAAGTGGCGTTTCGCCTGACGTTCTAAGGATTTATTGTAGGTCTAAATTTCCCCATTAAATTTCATTTGTAGGAGGGAATTTTTGGACAAATTCAACGATTACTTTGTAGATGAGTGGTTAGAGAATGCGACAATTCAGCAGATGTGAAACTGTTACTCATAACGCCATCGAACTACTAATGTAGCAGAGGGATGGCATAGTCGCTTGAATAGAAAATGACTAAAATAAATCCGAACATTTTTGAGTTAGTTGCGGCTTTGCGTGCAGATGCTCCGCATCATAACTTCCTGTACCATCAAATTCAGGCGCACACACAACTCCAAAGCGACGTTGTTTAAAGTACATTGAATTAGACAGTAAAATTAGAGAAATGATTAATAATTTAGAGGCAGGTAAATGTAATGTTAAAAAATCTTTTAGAACGTTAGTGTATATATTGTTGAGTTGTAAGTTACATTTTGTATAGTAAACGAATATATTATTTTTTATATTTTATTTGTTTTCATTATTGGAATTTATTAATCCACTTTCGTAAGGCGAAACGCGACTCGGCTGTATCCTTATTAAATACTGTCAGACGAAACCGGATTGTTTAATCCACCAATTTAGCTAAGAAATAATAAAGATCCCCGATTCAATAGGATTCCCGATTTGCTTTGCATTCTCGCTCATTGTTCATTCCCTTTTTTCTAATAATATACAACCTATAATACTCGGGAAGAAGGAGGCTTTTACAGTGAAAGAATTTTTCAAATCGGTTCAGTAGTTCCTGAGGTCATCGATAAATCTATTAAAAATTAATAAACAAACACTTGAAAAATTCTACACATTTATTAATCTCAACGATCGTTTCGGGTTCCTAACCCATCATCAGGAGTTTACATTAAAACTAAAATCTAAAAAGTCTACAAACATTATATATAGTAACCCAGGGAAACTGGGGTGTCAATTCAAAATCGTTGAGATTAATAAATGTGTAGAATTTTTCAAGTGTTTGTTTATTAATTTTTATTCAATCATGTTCTACCAAGTGCCTAGCGATAATTCTATAGAATTTATGATAAATCTATTTATTTTTTTGCCATACACACTACAAAATAGCCACTTTCGATGTATGTATAAGCAATCTTTTCGTTGTTACAGGTACATTATTTTATTAACGTTCTAAATTATAATTAGTATTTACAAAACGATCTTAAAAACTCTCCTAAAAACTATAATAAATATTGTTCGTATTTCGGCGCATAAAAGGCACGTTTGTTTTAAGCCTTAGGCTACATCCCTGTAAGAATAAACAGAAATGGAAGAAATTCGCGGGACACTTAAGTGCATGATGCTATGTTTGGATAAAGTGTAATGGAATTTTATGTTCTTATATGTACATGTCTACTGAAATATGGCGTCAAAAAATACGTACCTATACCTATGTACTTGGACAACGACCTAATATACAACATCTGTCAAGTAAATATGTTCATGATAATCTATATTTTATTTATGTATTTAATATTAAAATATTTAGGAAAATAGTTTATAACTTCGCTTCGTTTCCTGTTATTATTTTATTTATTATAAAATAAAAATAATTAGTAGTTCAGATTCAGAAAAATAATGTCACCAAAAGTGCGAAAAAATGTGATGAGTTCTAACGTCTAGAACATTGATTCCCAAAGTGGTCCAGGTGGACCCCCAGGGGTCCACGGGAGACTCTACGGGGGTCTACGTTGGCGTGACAAAAAAATGGGGGTTCACAATTCGTAAGCGGGGGTTCACGAAAATTTATCTGGTTTCGATAGTGAAGAACTAAAATGTTGGCTTGATTTCACCTATCAATTAATAGTGTAATAATTACATATTTGAATAAATACAACACAAGAAAATATACTATTTTTCTTTTTATTTTTACCACTCCGAATGGGAAGTTTTCTAAATAAAATAAGTGAGAATTGAATGGTTTCTTGTGCTGTGAGTATAGATGTCAAAAAAGTAAAGTTGGATGGAATCACTTTTTTGATTGGCCAACTTTACTTTTTTGACATCCACTCACAGCACAATCAATTAATTAATTAACCAATCAATTCTCACTTTTTTTTCGAAAACTGTAAATTCGTGGTTGGAACTCAGCCGCAACGCAAATTTCCATAGTTAGATCTAATCTTCACATTTTTGTCGAGTTTTAGGAATATGGTAGAAATGTAGCTGCAGGGGGTCCACCGGAACCAGCAAAATTTTTAAAGTGGTCTATGAGAAAAAAAAGTTTGGGAACCTCTGATCTAGAACATATTATTAGTACTTTATACTACGATTGTCTTATAAACACACTGATGGCAGTTACGATACTGAAAATTAATTCAGTTATTGAAATTGGAGGACCAACTACTTAATCGTATTTTTTGACAGAACCGTCAAGCGGGTTTTTTGCAAAATTATCGAAAGTTATAATATATCAAATCAGGATACTCTGGACCAAAATTACTGCAACGGAACCTCCACAAATGGCGTCCTTAAGGTGAAAAAATTCGTTGAAGATGTGTTTATTTGTGTGAGATAGGAGAAAATTACATATAGGTACCAGTAATTTTGTAGAGTATAAAATTTCTTATAAAAAAGTTTGCTACTGGACCATTAATATTCGAAACAACGCCGACCGTGAAAGCTTACACACTTCAGTATGTTTTCTTTCTTTTTAGGGTTCCGTACTGGAACCCTATTACTAAACCTACGCCGTCTGTCTCTCTGTCTGTTCTACCTTTAAAAGGCTGTATCTTTTGAACCGTAACAGGTAGTTGGTTGAAATTTTCACAGAATATGTGTTATTATGGCGGATATCCCAACAAATAATTTGAAAAAATCAAAAAGTAAAAATTAAGTGTGGTCCCCATTAGGGTGGGTCAAAAAAATCAATTATTTTTTTTTTACAAGTGACACGGAAAAATGGGTTGCTAGACACCTTAAAAAAATTCTCACCAAATATGAGCTCTTAATTTTAATAGAAAGATCCTCCGCATCACAGTTTTAAATTTTTTTCTCAGTTCAATAGAAAAAAATTCATAGCTCATCATTAATTGATTGTACAGAAAAATGTTTTAAGAGAATTTTATAGGAAATTTAATGCTCTACAAAAAAGGTATCTTATTTTTTTTTTCGCAAACCTCACCATTTGAAAGATATTGAAGATTTAAGTTTGATTATTTTAAGACAAATTTCATTTTTGTTTATGAATTTTATAACTCGACAATAAATGACTATTATAAATCTTCAATATCTTTCAAATGGTAAGGTTTGTGAAAAAATATAAGATACCTTTTTTGTAGAGCTTTAAATTTCCTACAAAATTCTCTTAAAATATTTTTCTGTACAATCAATTAATGATGAGGTATGAATTTTTTTCTATTGCGGGACTGAGAAAAAAATAAAAAACTGTGATGCGGAGGATCTTCCTATTAAAATTAAGAGCTCATATTTGGTGACAATTTTTTTAAGGTGTCTAGCAACCTATTTTTCCGTCACTTGTAAAAAAAAATAATTGATATTTTTGACCCACCCTAGTCCCCATACAAAAAACGGAAAATTAGACATAGAACTGTAATTTTACTGAACCCCCGATGCGCGAGTCCGACTAGCACTTGACCGGTTTTTTCTTATGAACGAACCTTTTTAAAAAGTTAATGTCATTAAATAAAAGAAATAGGTAAATACTTTAGGGTTCCGGCATTTAAAAAAATATTATTCATTGCATTATTTTGTCGATGCTCACAATGTCTTCCACTTTGTAAGATTAGGGGACGTGGCATTCACAGATGAATAATGGTCCTTTAGCCGACCGAGATGTGTTGTAATGCACAACCCCTTGAAACCTTACAAGCGCACCCCCGCTAGCCTTCGCGTTATTATCTATGCCGTTGCCATGGTTACCGCGTATCGGCGGACGACTGCCATTGGCTCTCTCGGCCGCATTCTCTATGTTCGCCTCCCGTTGCATAAACGGAATGCAATCGTCTTCTTCTTCTGCTTCTTCTCAGGGGCGATGCATTTCAAGAGGGATTTATTAATACTCTAACATTGTTTATAATAACGAATATTAGTAGATTGCAGCATTGGCGTAACTAGGGATTTTTTCCAGGGGGAGGGCATGGCCCTTTCAATCTGAGAACTGAAAATTATTATTATGAGATCTTTTATTGTCAGTAATTTAATAGTCATTAAATTCCATATTAAAAAAAAACAGTAAACGTTGCTTGTCTTGTGAAGTTTTAATTTTGAGTGGCTATTTTTTAAGTACCTATATTAGATGAAAATACAAAATTACAGAATAAAGCGCTTGGATCAAGTTTTAGTACCCCCAAACGCCCGAACAGTCAGCACCCCGGCCGGCCGCCCGGCCCTTCTACCACCCTGATTGTCTACTACCTATATATAATTTTATGTTTTTTATTCTTATTTACTTTCAATAGTTTGTAATTATTTTAAGTCGACTTTCTTTATTCTTACGTCAGCACTCTGAGCTACGTACCGTAATTATTCTAAGGGGGGCTCATCAGCTTCCAGGGGGGGACTGGCCCCCCTTGGCCACCCCTAGTTACGCCAATGAATTGCAGTATGTCTAGATGCGTAATGATCGGTATATTACTGATGAGTAGTGACAGTACGAGCGAGTTTTAACAGTCACACGAGTCATAATATCATTACGCACGAGACATATATGGTATTTTTTGCCATACCCACTATAAAATAGCTACTTTTCACTTCACATTAATAGCAAGCCATGAGTAGGTAATAACGGGCGGATCAGAGCGAATAAACATACATCACTATAGAAAATGTTTACTTACTACAGTAGTGTGTTTTGAAAACACTTTCAACACACCTGCCTGTCTGATACAGATGCCGCGACGCTAACCACTGGACCTCATTACGATTTTATATAGTATATTAAATTTGATAACAAATTGAGCAAAATAAATAATTAAAACAAGCCGTGAGGTGGGTCGTTTATTAGAACTAAAGTGCGACCCTTGAGGTCCACACGACGAACTTCCCAGTTTGATAAATATTTAATAATAATAATTAAATTAGATATTACACAGAAAAGTAATCATTTTAATCATTAAAACATAATTATTATTTATTTTTAACAATAATAAAAAAAAACGGCTGTACCGATTTTTATAAAATTTATTTCGGATCAAAATGACGTTAACACGCTTCGATTGATCCTTATGAAGTCGATATAATTTTTATTCGCGAGATATTGTGTAAAATCTACTTTTTTGGAGTCTATTTGGTTAAGAAAAAAGAACGGCTGAACCGATTTTGAAAAAATTTCTTTCAGATCATGTTTACGTTAATACGCGTCGATTGGCACCCTAACGTCGATATCATTTTTCATTCTCGAGATTTCGTCTTAGAATGAAATGGACACATACGTACGTACATACGTACACACACACACAGACATCTTTCTAAAAATAGTGTAAAAATAGTGTAGTGACCTTGAAACATAAAAATTTGTTATACATTTTGATTTCGATTTTCGGACCCATTACAATAACTTCCAATGGGAAGTTAAAAATCCTCTCCTATAAAATTAAGCGTTTTCCCCGTAGCAGATATTGACTTGCAAACGACATTATAATCTCGTAAAATAACACAATAAGATTTCTTACAATAATTTCCAATGAGAAGTTAATAATTTCTCGAAAGCCAATGAAGAATAAACTCAGGGTTGAGACTTGAGAGTTGTAGAGAACATGCGCTAAATATAGGTTTCGAGATTTCCGTGGATCGTTAGTATAAACCACCAGTTCCCAGGTTCTAATCTGAGAACTAGTGAAAGTATCAAGAGGGTTTTAAATTTATTATCAAATCTTCAATAAATTGAAAAAATGAATTGGTAAATATTAGATTTTGATAACACAGACAGTTGTTGTTTTAAAACATAGTAAAATAAATTAACAAGTTTACTGAACTTAAATTACTTTCAACTTAAAAAGATTCAACTGTAGGCAGATTAAAATTCAAATTCCGAATCTAGAGCCTGTCCTACGCACGTCTCGTTACAGCATAAATATACCTTTATAGAGACTGAAGCAATAATAAACCTGAAACGAGATTATGTCAGTCAATTTCTATTATTTGTGCCCATTGTGTTATTGCACTCTGAATCGGCTTTTATAAATCAAACTCAGCTAATATGAAGGTATCTGTATTATCGATACGTGTATTTGTATGCAAGTTTATTATGCATTTGACACCCAGCCAGTTGTGGTAAATCAGGGCTGTGAAAATTGCCTGCACCAAAAAATATTGGATTATCATGTTGTAGCTTTTCATGACTGACCAACAAGTTCCAAAATTGAAGGTCCTGTCTAAAACGGTTCTGCCAAAGTAAAAAAAAATTCTGAAAACCTCAACTTTTAAAGGCTGTATCTCCGAAAGGGTGTGTTTTTGTATATAGAAAACGTTGTCGGTCGTTTTTAACCGACTTTAAAAAAAAATGGAGTAGGGTCTCAGTTCGACTGTATTTTTTTGTATTTAATGCTACGCGATTTCCTCTGCATTTGTGAACCGATTTTGATGATTATTATTTTATTTAATAAGGCATTCCACCGGGGTGGTCCCATATAAATTTTACTTAAATCGGTTCAGTAGTTCGACTGATTTTAATTTAAAAAAAATGGGTGTGTGCTTATGACCATACGACAGAAGTGAAAACTTCAGATTTTCTAATTTTAAAATATATATATAATCACACAGTTTAATCATAAATATATAAAAATCGGCCTATATACAATTAAATTTAATAAATATAATGTACCTTAACGATAATATTAAGTTTTAGTGTCATCTGTTAGCACACTTGTGAACTACAAAATATATATTTTAATGTCATCTGTTAGCGCACTTGTGAACTACAAATGACTTTTTACTCGTATTAAGTTTTTAGTGTCATCTATTAACACACTTATGAACTATATGAACTACACACTTTTGCTGCAACGAATAATCGGCGGTTCAAATTTTTTCAAATAATGGATATTGGATAAACCCAAAATCTTCTTTGTATTCTATTTCTTCTGTAATGATAATAGTAATATAGCAATACAGATTCATCACAGGAATCATTATCCATGATAACCCACACAGATTGCGATGATAACCTTCCATGACCACACAGAAGAAACTACCGATTTCGATCACATCTGCAGTGCGGAGCTGCATCATTAATGAGTTAGTAACCGGTTAGTAATTCCAATTACAAACCAATTCAGTTTCTTTTGAGTAGTTCCGTGTGTACAGGGCCTTAAAGTTTCCCTATCCTTAAGGGTTGTTTAATGGGATCACACACCCTTCGTGTTACGCGCGTATAGAGTGAGCGAATATTGGGAGTTTGTGACAATTAGGCTTCCATAACATTATCAATAGGATTGTTTGTTATGCTTTGTGCATATCACATGCTGTTTTCCCAACTAATTGTGCCCCAAATTCACACACGTACACTCACACACACATACATCGCAAGATCATGCTGAGTTAATTATGGTATTTTTCGATTTATTCCAATAAAAATTTTACTGCAGGAAGCATTAATTTGTATTTGTACTTATAATGAGCCGTTCTGATTGTCAATAATCTCTTTTAATAAAATTGAAAATGCTGTTTTCGCATTGATCTATTGAAAAAAGATTGGTTGAATCCAGTATCTTTATTATTACATAGTATAAAATGAAGTCACTTTCCTCGTCTGTCTGTCTGTTTAACCGCTAACTCCTCCTAAACCACGCAACGGATTTTGATGCGGTTTTCACCATCAGTTAGATAATTTTTCACGGAATGTTTATATATACAGGGTGTATCACAGAAAACCGAACACAGTACAAATTAGTTAAGATCAGAGATTGCTTTGCCCTCTATTCATGTAAAAAACCATGAAAATTAATTTAGTTAAGTTAGCCATTTGTATTCTATCTTTGTCACGCTACTCATTTTGCTTATGTTTTCCTTGTTGCACTCATTACTTTTCTATGTATTCAATCCTGTGATACACCCTGTATATAGCGAACGAGCGAAGCGAGTGAGTAATGTAATTCCTAAACCACGCAACGGATTTTGATGTGATTTTCACCATCAGTTAGATAATTTTTCACGGAAGGTTTATATAGCGAACGAGCGAAGCGAGTGAGTAATGTAATTATAATATTCAAGCGACCGAACGAAGCGAGTGAGTGGTGTATTGCACCCGGGCTTTCTTAGCACCCGGGCGAAGCCGAACGGGGCCGCTAGTACATTATAAATACTTATATGCATTTAAATATGACGAAATAAATGTTTATTTGCTACATAGAAGTATTTAATCAATATCAACAAACATATTCGTCGACAGAAATATATTTGATATTTATACATTTATTTGATGAGTAATATTTATTTGTAGCAAACATTTCTTTCGCCATATTTCAGTTAATATTTATTTGAGGCAGCAATTTTTTTTTGTGTAAAAGTCGTATTCATAATATAAATTAATCAATTAATTAAAATCAAGATACAATAACCAAGTAAACACAAGTAGAGATTTATGAGAGTACCTGTCAGAAATTTTATAAAAATCACGTATTAAGTTGAAATTATTACCTTTAATACTCGTTTTCTGGTATACCTACGACTTTCAGGTTTAAATCTAGGTTTTTAGGAATGTCATTTTTTCAACTGAATAGAGATCTCTATTTAGTTGATCACAAATCACACTCTTAAACTAAGATTTAAAGCTGAAAGTCGTACTAGAAACTGAGCATAATTAATCATGTATGCTGATGTCGTAGGATTTGGAATTTCGTGGCAGAAAACTGCCATTTTATGATTTTTGTAGAAGAAAAAATAATTTCATTTACTGGGTTACTGATTACAAACATTTTTTAGTAAGAACATTTTGCTTATCCCATTTTTTTAATATTTCTGCAAAAAGTTTAGCATAGTTTAGAAACCTCGTTCCACTTTTAAATTAAATCAGCGCTTTTTTTTCTGCATTTTATTGCTTTCGACTGTCGTAAGTCCCTCTTCCTGTCACGATAATCCTCTACGTTAACCTAGTAGGCAATTCGAATGTTGTACGTAAAACCACGCGTAAAACTAGAGTGAAATTTATTATAGAGAAGTAACTGATAAATCATCATTTACCCCTACAGCCCCGCAGTCGTGCACTTAAAGGGAATTTACTGTATTTATAATGCACTGACCATGTTGTTGTGGTTTCTAATCCACCCCTTTCAAAAATAATTTGTTAACACTAATAAAACAGCAGCTCAGCACATAGATATTAACAGTAACAACAATTACTGTCCATTCATCTATGAATAAAGTTATATGAACAGAGCAGACAGACAGCAAACACTACAGTAGATCCAGGCATGTGTAACATTTGTGTCGATGAAGGTTGGAAACTGCGATTATCTACTTATTTTTAAATCATGTATTACCACGTAACATTTTACTTATAAATACATACAGCAAACTATTTATTCGTTGGGTGGCGGGTGCAGAGTATATTGTGGGGACAACCGAATCAACTGCAGCGTAAGCTATGGACAAAATAAGCGTTAAATCACACTCACGTTGTGAATAAATAAATGAAGTTATTAAACAAATGTTGCATAATAGTTGTTGTGTAGTTAATTGTAGAAATACAGGCAGAAATAGTAGTTGCAAATTTTAAATTATGATTATTTTAGCTCTAATGCTATTATAACTAATATTATTATTACTTTTGACAGCTAAACTTACTCCATTCTGTTTTATTATATGTTTATAAATAAAAAATTTTTGATTGCTAAAAACATAAGTGCAATACCACATGTAATAAACACATTTATTGATTTGATCTATAAAATATTTATTAAAAAAATAACTATAAACTAAGAACAATAATTATTTACAACATCGAAAATTATCTGACGGCATTACGTTCTCACAGTCTGTTCATATTAAGTTCCCACTGCCATCTAGTAGACAGTGGACACAGATACATAACACATTCGAAATAAAATGTATTTTATATTTATTTAAATTTTTTATACTTACTTATTTTCAACACAATACGTAATATAGCACTTATATTTTTTAGCGATCGGAATTTTTTTATTTTTTATTTATGAAAATTTGTCATTCTTTCAACGGATATAGAGTGTGATTTAGTGCGGCCATCAGATGTCGTATTCGTCGCGCACCCAGCCAATAAAGTCGGTAATTTTTAATTTAAATAAAAATAATTTAAAAAAAATTCAGTATACGACTTCAAAAATGTCTCTACAAAGAATAAAATAATTTTGTACAATCATCTTTCCTAATCTACATTTAATTACTTATTGCTTTATTATATTGTCCTGGTAATTTATTTACGCCGACTTCTAATTAAATGTAGGTTAGGAAAGGTGATTGTATAAAATTATTTTATTCTTTTCAGAAACATTTTTTAACTCGTAGGTAAGATCAATTTTTTTAAATTATTTTTATTTCATCGTTTTCAGGTTTACATTAATTACAATTAAATATTAGTTACCAACATTTAAATATTCTCCTTATGTTTATTAAAATATAAAGTTTGTAAATTTAAAGTTTTTGTATAGAAGTATTGGGATCCGTCAGATAGGTGGAGATTAAAAAACATGGCGCAGAGGGAGGGAAATTTCATATACGGCGTATACTTTTGCGTGTAATTTTATGATTTTCAAAGTGATAAGAAATGATAAATATAAGTGCAATTTGTGATTGGGCCGGTACGAATCCTAAACAAAGGAATTTTGTTGAAGGAGAACGGATTCTCAAAGCCGGGCATATTATCAAATGTCGGAAATATAACGAGAAAAATGCATGCAAAATGAAATGTCAAAAGCAGTAATCTTTACGACATATTGCTTAAAAACATCAAAATTAAAAGAAAATCTCCACGAAATTTATCATCCACGTTCAATGCGCCTTTAAGGTTGGGTTAGGTGAATAATGTAAACACATAACTGCAACATAATAAGTTATATTGTAATAAGTGGGTAAGTTACTAACCTCAAAATATTTGTATACAAAATTAATCCTATAAATTTGCCAATCATCAGGGATTCAACTATTGTTGTGCAGTATGATAATAAGTACATCTTATTATTAATATAAAATATTTTTTTAATTCATAAATACAATTTTTCCACATTTCATTAGAAAATAATTCTTTGTAAAGTAAGTTTTACAAGGCAATAACTGACAGTGTTTAATGCCATGATATTAGAAAACGTCGCGAATTCCATTTTCGATAAACTTTTTGTTTATTTTACTTGTTTTATATTTGTAATAAACAATTTCACGATAAATTTGCACTGTTAGCATGTAAAATTTTCCCTCGTTTTAGTACAATTTTCTGCCACTAGTTGTCATATACTCATTTGACGGATCCCAATACGTTTTGTACTTTTTTCAAATTTTCCAAGAAAATTTTCCGGCGTGCAATTTTTCTGAGAACGCTCCTATAAAGTAAATAAGCAATTCGGTACCCGTTTCACTGTTCTACGATGCCTAGAACCGAAGTTAGAAATTTTTATAACATTTTAATGACGGCCATTTTAAAACAAAATGGCGGATCAAGATAAGACCTACTTAAATTAATCACATGCTTTATTATTATAGAAGTATAAAAACAGGCATTTTTTAGATTTTTGATATTTTCCGGGAAAATTGTTGAATTCTTCCGGGAAAGATAAGCCCTACTTAAAAACACTCCTTGGGTGTTAAAATTTTGATACATATTTTGTTGTTCTACGTTGCGTAAAACAGGAGTTATGAGGGTATAAGAAAGTAAGGAAACAAATAAGCAAGGTTCATATACCTAGTAATAGGTCAGTGGTTGGGCGTTTGAATTCGGAATTAATTAGGGAAAAACTGGAAATAGTTTTAATTCCTTCAGTTTAGGTCTGGAATGAACATAAAGTTTTCCCTCTCTGCTAGTTGAGCTTCAGCCGCTGCATGCAGATTTAAACCATAATTATTATTTATTTTTTTCAATAATTAAAAAAAAAAAAACGGCTGAACCGATTTTTATAAAATTTATGTCGGATCAAAATGACGTTAACACGCCTCGATTGACACCATTACGAAGTCGATATAATTTTTTATTCGCGAGATATTGTGTAAAATCTACTTTTTTGGAGTCTATTTGGTTAAGATCAAAGAACGGCTGAACCGATTTTGAAAAAAATTCTTTCAGATCATATTTATGTTAATACGCGTCGATTGGCACCCTAACGTAGTCGATATCATTTTTCATTTTCGAGATTTCGTCTTAGAAAGAAATGGAGACATACGTACGTACGTACATACGTACACACACGCCTACACACACACAGACATCTTTCTAAAAATAGTGTAAAAATAGTGTAGTGACCTTGAAACATAAAAATGTGTTATACATTTTGATTTTGATTTTCGGACCCATTACAATAACTTCCATGAGAAGTTAAAAAGAAGATAACACTGTATATCGAATTTTACAGGCTGCAATGCTATCTATTTAATGGGTTTTTAATTTTTATACTACCGATTTTGATATTACAAATTGTCGTTTCATAAAAATATTTTTTATATAACATGAGTAGGTATCTAGGTAGGTAACGAGAAAACTGACATAAGAAAACCATTAATAATTTCCTCGCAATGTTGTAGTAGTTTTGAGGGTTGGCCATGCCTATTGTGCAGACTACAACGAGGCACGATCCCTTTTTTGTTGCACCGGGAGTCTCTCTAGTTTGTTAACATATGGGACCTGCACACCGTTGGATGGGATACCCAACTTACAACCTGCAGAGTTCAGTTTTAATGCCTTGCAGTTAAACTGTTCCAAACGAATCGTTCTGAATCAACTGAGGTTATTTTGATTCAGTATTTTTTATGAAACTTCCAGGTTAACTCAAAAACAATTGAACCGATGTTGATCAAACTTTTACTATAGTATTAATTGTGTAGGTACATCAAAGATTATCGTGCTTGTATTATAGGTAAGTACTAAGGAGGACTGAGCAGTAGCCAAAATACTGTCATTAACGCGAGCGAAGCCGATGGTAAAGGCTTATAGTTTGGTATAAAAAGGAATATTTTGCAACGAATTTCGTCTTCACATTCGACCTATAATAGTACTACTATATTGTGTAACTAGTGTGCTAAATAAATCTTTATACGTCAGGCGCGATGTTTTCAGCATGAGTAGTAGGCGAGCGCATACGAGTGCTGAAAACATTGCGCCTGACGCATAAAGATTTAGCACACGCGTTGCACACTATACTTTATTCAACACATGAATCATTGTTTTAGACTTTAATTGAATTAAAAGAAAACAGTTACATAATGAACCATTATATAAGTTACATAATGGTTCATTATGTAACTGTTTTTCATTATAGCACTGAAAAGCGTTACATAATGATCACTAGTCAATAAACGGCTATTTAAGGTCCGCAAAACAGATACGAAAAAACACTAAAAGCGTGCATGTGTTGAATAAAGACAATTTTTTTATTTTGATAAATTCAAATTTTTCTAATATTACAGAAAGTTTAATCAACACACATTGTTTCGGATCATTTAAACATTGATATTATAAGCTGCTGGACAATTTAAATAGCAGTAAAAATATGTGCTTTTACAATATAATCATACGTGAAATTAGAACTGCATAAATACATCTACATTGAGATTAAAGGTTATTTTTGTATAATTTGACACTGCAGTTAAAAAATCAAAGTTTTGAAATTAGGTCTTTTGATTTTTTATTTTATGAAATTTCTTGACACAATTTTGAAAATATGTGAATTTACACCTTCAATTGCAGGTCTTTAGAATCTTCTGTAACTACCTATTCATATTTCAAAAATCAAAAATTGAGATATGCAATTTGCATAATATTCAATTTATCACGTCTTTGACTATATATATTTAGAATCTTCGATTTTGAAATTAAATTACAATTCAGTAAAACGATTCACTTTTAATATCAAAAATCAAAGACTCATGAAGTTTGTCACATGCTTGTAGACATAAAGTACTTAGGTTTGGTTATAGTGTATACAAAAGTATAGTTATATAAGCTACCATATGCGGTAAGCCGATATTCTACCCTTTGTAACAATGTAACATTTCACCCTACACTATCGAATGTAAAAACTTGCCCTAAGGACATACCTATTTAAAATAATATAGGGACGCATCTAATGGAAAATTATGTAATGTAAATATTTATTGCTAAAAAATATGTATGATCTAGATCCAAAATCTTAATAAAGTAATGTGGATTAAATAAATGTTTATTAATTCAGAAATTGTAAGTTTTTTGTGTAACTTAATTTTTTTTTATATATACTCGGTATTTTATTTTTTGATAAGCTTGAAATTTTGTTATATCGCAAAATCTGTTGCACTAAAAAGTAGCTGCCAATATTGTTACCTTAAAATATAGAACTGATAAAAATTTAGTTCTATTTTTTAATGACATTAAAAACTGAAAAATGTAAATTTTCAGTGCAAAATATTCCAAAACGATAAAAGATACCGGATTTATGGTTTGACCGTTGAGTATGTAGGTATTCAAAAGTTAACTCTTAAAAACACTGGATACCTACGAATACCCCCTGCACTCTTCATTTCAAATTCTTTCGCCTCGCTTTGATAAACATTTCCTGGAAAAACTTATAACTTTTAAAAAATAATAGTAAATTACGTAATCTTTCGCCTGTAAGATCCGTACTCTGATTCTTGGTTCTTCATTTGGCGTTTACCCGAACCCTTTAGTTTTAAAATAGCGTAGGGAGAGCCATTACCGTTTTTAGGCGAGGGGAAAGGATTTGAGATGAATAGTTCAGGGGGTCGTATATGTATTAAGTATCCTATGCTCTTAACACTTAATATGGAGATATCTTATACTTCTTTTCTTTCATAGTGATGAAGCTATCCTGAAATCCCATCAGAAGTAAAAGTCAAAATAAATAAAACAAACTTTGCAGCAAAAATTTAAAAAAAAAACTAAAAAATAACACAAACCCACAAAACAAAAATATATATCGAAACTGAATTAAATTTTAGCATCATTATTTTTCATATTATTTTGATATCTGTTTTGTTTGCTCAACAAGAAAGAGGCTTCAGATTATAAAATGATATTCAGTCGTTAAAAAAACCTAAATAATTTCTTATACTTTGTCAACAATACTTCTGAATACGGTTCTGCCTACTGTCAGTAGTAGTTACCCTACCAAAATGACATACACTCGAATATATACGGATAGGTATAAGGGAGCTAGGGGTTGTACAAACACTTTGAATGTAATATTTCTGATATGTTTGTAATTGCCTAAGGATAATTAGTTAAGGACCTCATGAATTGCAAGTACTACATTTGCGTTGATAAATCATTTTAATATTAATGTAGGTTGTAATTTTTGTAAATTTGTTTTGGTAGCTGTAACAAGAAAATTATACCGTCTAAAATTGAAATTTATTTTTTATGTACCTGTTAACTATATCAATACAGTATACAGGTCTTTCCTTCAGATGGATCTAGTTCCACAAGTGAGTAAATTTTTCTTATTTTGTTTTTGTTTTGTTATTTGAAAACAGATATGTTTGAATATTATTATATTGTATTATTTTTTGTGTATTTCATATTTTGTGGAACAATAAATCTAATTCTAAATTCTAAATAAAGGGATGTTTGTTTTTTTTTTAAGTTTTTTTTTATTCATTTTGACAGCATTCTTGGATTATAAATAATTATATGTAGATTCATAACGGATGAAACAAACATAAATTATCATATAATAAACATTAATAATTAAAATAAACATTAATTATTAAGAGAAAGATTTTTTCATTGCAGAGCAGCCAATTATATAATTGTTTCGAAACATATAGGAAAAAATCATTTTACCAACCAGTGGTCACAATCAGGATTCTAACCTGAACCTTTCCACTTTCGCGGCGGAATGAGCTTACAATACTCAATCGTGACAAGATTGCTAAACTAATATTCTCCATATATGCTTCAGAATCAATAAATTTTCACTACATGCGAGCATGTAGTGAAAATCTATTGATTCTGAAGCCGTATAAGAAAACTATTATTAATTATTAAGTAATTTTTGAGTCCACTTCGTACAACAAAACATTGATATGGACTCTATTTGGCTTTAATTTCGATTTAAAGCATTAACAAGGACACCTAGAAGCTGGAAAGGGGGGTCGATTTTGATAAACCTTTTTAGATTAAACCAGATCTCCTAAAAACGATCTTGGAATTAAATGTTACTAATAAAGTTTACACACTGCGCTACGAATTCCTTACATTTTCAGCATAAACAAAGCTCACTAGATCGAATGATTTAGAGCTTCTTATTTAAAATTGATAATAACAATATTTTTTGTGTTTCTATTATTATAACGATTAATTGAAACTAATAAAATAAATATTATGAAGTATTAGAAATACCTTGTATTATGTCCGTCTTGTGACTTCTTGTGAATTTACACTACGCGTTTCAGCAACGAGTTGCCATCTTCAGATATGGTTAATTATTTTTTAAATTTTTTTTAAAAAACAAACATTGAGTATTCGTAACACTATATATAATATTATGATGCTAAGCACTGTGTATTATGTCGTGGTTTGTGAAGTACTGATTTAAATTTCGAGATTTTATGATTTATATAGTAGGTAAATTCATAATATTCATATAGTGACTTGGAGACCCAACACTCTAAAAAAGTATCAAAATAAAATAAAATATATTTTAAACATACAGAAAATTGTTAGTACGATTAAAGTATCGCAATTATTAATGTATACAAATGAATGCTTTAGTTTGCATTCGTGTTTGAAACACCCATCGAAAATGACGTAACAATATGATGCAACAATGGAAAAATTCATTTTTCAAACCTATGTCACCGTCGGGACTCTAACCCAGGTCAGAGTCCCGACGGTGACATAGGTTTGAAAAATGAATTTTTCCATTGTTGCATCATATTGTTACGTCATTTTCGATAGGTGTTTCAAACACGAATGCAAACTTAAGCGTTCATTTGAATATATATTTTAAACTTTTTTTGAAAACAGAATTCGAGATTTATAACCGTTCTGCAAAAAGCGAATAGCGAAATCGTATAATGCACTCTTTTGCAGATAATAGAAATTATTGAAGTTAGCTAAAATCGACGACTCTTCAGTTATAAGGTCTATTTGTAAGTCAGAAGCTTGATACAGGCGAAATCAAGTAGCTTTGTACTCGTATGTATAATATTACGAAGAGCAAGATGTTAAATTTCTATTGTAGAATATTATATCTAAACTAAGATAAAGTTTCTGCAAATAGAAATTACATAAGACAGATACACTCCATTTGATATTCATTTCATTACATAATATTACACAAACAGCATCCTACATAATAATGTAAGTATATTAAAGCACTCCATACATTTACAATTTAGAGTAAGTATTAAAATTAGAAGAAGTCAGGGCGTGGTTTTGTTTGCGCAAGTTGACCTGTGGAATATTAATTATACTTATCTAATTAAGAAAAGTAAAAATGAAGGACTTTAGAATTATGTTAATAATTCTTCAGATAACAGCGATGACACTGCATGGAACAATCGATACTTTTAGATAACAATGGACTTGTGATGGACATAGTAGCTGATGACCTTAGCTGTCGAGCGTCTATAATCTACAATTAATCTATCGATATGACATAACTCAATACTTGGACCTTTGTTGTTTTTATTTTTTCTAAAAGTTCAGATTAATTGTTCTCTGTCTTTCCGCACGGAACCAAGTTCATTGATTTTAAATATTATGTGAGTAATTTGGAAAATTCTGAAAAGTGCAATAAGAAATCTTATTGTGTTATTTTACGAGATTATAATTTCGTTGTCAAGTCAATATCTGCTACGGGGAAAACGCTTAATTTTATTGCAGAGGATTTTTAACTCCCCATTGGAAGTTATTGTAATGGGTCCAAAAATTGAAATCAAAATGTATAACAAATTTTTATGTTTCAAGGTCACTACACTATTTTTACACTATTTTTAGAATGATATCTGTGTGTGTGTGTGTGTACGTATGTACGTACGTACTATGTATGTGTCCATTTCTTTCTAAGACGAAATCACGAGAATGAAAAATGATATCGACTACGTTAGGGTGCCAATCGACGCGTATTAACGTAAATATGATCTGAAAGAAATTTTTTCAAAATCGGTTCAGCCGGTCTTTTTTCTTAACCAAATAGACTCCAAAAAAGTATATTTTACACAATATCTCGCGAATAAAAAATTATATCGACTTCGTAAGGGTGTCAATCGAGGCGTGTTAACGTCATTTTGATCCGACATAAATTTTATAAAAATCGGTTCAGCCGTTTTTTTTTTAAATTGTTAAAACAAATAATAATTATGTTTTAATGAGTAAAATGATTACTTTTCTGTGTAATATCTAATTTAATTATTATTATTAAATATTTATCAAACTGGGAAGTTCGTCGTTTGGACCTCAAGGGTCGCACTTTAGTACTAATAAACGACCCACCTCACGGCTTGTTTTTTTTCAAATTGAACATATCTACTATATTTAATTACTTTAAAAATAACAACAATGTGAGACTATTATAATTGGATGTATAATGTATACAGTATGTAAACAGGTAAAGTATACATAGGACATTTAGCATTGGGAAAAAATCGTGAACTCGATGTGAGTGATTCTATAAGCCAAAGGTCATAATATTATATCCTTATGAACGTGCATGGTATCCTTAACTCTTTGTATCTCATTGTGTCTACATATATTTACACACAGATATATACAATGCGTCTGTGACGCAGTCTAAAGAACTTCATAAAGCAAAATGCAATTAGAGTCTATCTCAAAGAGGGCATTGTTTTATTATGAAGACAAAGGCGTACGAAATTTATCTAAAATAATAGTGGAAACAGAACTGTCTCCTTTTCTCTGTCTATATTATTCGTTAGTTCAAACATGGTTTGTAAAATAACTGCTTTATTGGATTAATTTTAATATTAACATAAACTATTCCATACAGGATGTCAAAGAAATATTGAATATCATTTCAAAATTAATCTAATAAATTAGCTTCATAAATTAATTTGGCAATTAAATACCTAACTACTTTTTGTGAACGAATTGTAAAAAGTATCAAATTTGTTTAAGACGAGGCCATTTTGTTCAATACATTGACATTGAAATTTTCTCCGGTTGTGTTTTATTTCATTTAATTTATTTCAAAAATGAATTTGCAAAGCTTATTTGCCAATTTCTTACCAATTTTTCTTCCGTTAAGAAATAAATTCACTAATTTTGGTACACGTGATGTGTATCTATTAATATTTGCACAATTTCGACACTTAATGTTACATTTTGCCTTGCATTTTGGGTAGGACAAGGTTTTTTCGTTGCGAAGGGGGGGGGGGTCGGTGTAAGTTTAAAACTGAGTTTTAGGAGTCGGCGGCCCCCTCCCATTTGGCCGCCATCTTGAAAAAGAGGTGCTAACAGGTTTTGCACCATATCTCCGTAACGGTATTTCTTATAGAAAATTAGTAGATACGTTTTTTGTTTAGAATCTAATTCCCAACAACTTTATTAGAGACGCAATTTACGACAAAAAGTATCTTTAGTAAAGCTGTAGAGAATTCAATTCTAAACAAAAAACGTTTCTACTAATTTTCTGTAAGAAATACCGTTACGGAGATATAGCGCAAAACCTGTTAGCATCCCTTTTTCAAGATGGTGGCCAAATGGGGTGGCCGCCGATCCCGAAAACTCAGTTTTAAACTTACACTGATTCTCCATTCGCAACGAAAAAAAAAACCTTGTCCTACCCAAAATGCAAGGTTAGCCTAAAAAAATGTAACATTACAATAGACTAGATGTAAAAAACCTGACTATAAATAGAATTTTTTTGTTTTCTCATCATTAAACTTGTGATATTTTTTTTATGTAGAAAGCAATTAATAAAATAAAACGCAAGTATTTTTCTAATAAAAGTTGTACGCAGTAGAAAATAATGTACTTGAATTACTGCAACCCAATTAGAGAAACACAATGTACGAAATTTGTCAGATGAATGACCAAGTGTCTGAACGATGAGTCGAGAGCCATATTATAGAGGGCTGAGTCCACTTACAACCCTCTCTGTTTTCATTCAGAAACAAAATAAAATAAAACAAACACGTCCTGAGTTTTGTCACAAAACACAATCATGATAGCCGTGCTCTTCAGTCGTATAGGTTTCATTATAAAATTTAATTATTTATTTAAAACGAGCCACGTTTAATCCCACTTCTTTTAATACGATATGAATATTAATATTTTTTAATTACAACTTGAAAATAATGCAACAGTAAATAGTGTGTTATATTATGTCGAACCCATAGTACCTATATGCACACTTCAAAAAGTAGGGATAAATTCACATGAAAAATATATAATTTATTAACGTAATTTTATTATTTTTTATCGTAAAATCGTATTTTATATGTTAATAGTATAATTTTTACACATTTCTAGTGCTTTTTTAACCGACTTCAGAAAAAAAGGTTTTATGTATGTAAAATGTTACCTCATATCTCTTGCATTTGTGAACTGATTTTGATGATTCTTTTTCTATTTAATAGAAAAATATACATACAATTTACCTAATTCAGTAGTTTTTTCCTAGTTTAATATTCAAATATCAAGAAAGAAGTCGGTTAATAACGTACAAACTACGTATTGCAAAGCCGCTAAAAATAAATAAAAATTATAAAAAAAATTGAACCTCCTTTAAAAAAAGCCACTAAAATGAGATAAATTTTGAGGTCGGCATCAATTTAATTACCAAAACTTTTTATCAAGTATGTATCTACTTTTATTAAATTGGCATCGACCTCAACATTTTATTATTTTCTTCTTTTTAGTGGCTCTTTTTGAAGAAAGTTCAATTTTTTTTATAAAAAGTTTTTTTTAACAAAAATATTATTTTGTCAATGTTTGCAAACATTAGGTATGTAAAATTTATATTACCTACACTATTTTATATCATCACAAAATATAGCTGAAAATAATGATCATTTGTTGGGGTCCAATCGATTTTTCCCCATTTATATATCATTAATCGTATATTTTCCGACCATCCCATATACTGATAAGAATTTTTTTTTTGAAAAAAAAAAAATTTGCACTGGACTATATGGCAATTATAGTAACTTTTAATTTAGATCGATCATAAATTTGAATAACAACAGAATAACAACAATTTTATAGACTAGTTGACACTTGGCCCGTTCTTGAAAATAGTCCATAAGTTAAATTTCAGTTTCAGGCTTTTTTACTGCTCAAACACACAAAGAAACAGAATTATAGTTTTTAATCAAAATGTCAAAATTTCAAATTTAGAAGAAATTAAATTTTGACAAAATATAGTCATATTTTTCCATATAAAACTGATATAAATAAATTTGTTACAAAATATGTCAAAAGTGACTTTGAAAAGAACTGCTATGAAATTAATGTCAAAATGGATAAAGCTGACAAGAGCAGTTGGTGTGTTCTGAGTTAAAATGATTGTATGTGACCGTGTGTGAAAGGCCTCCGCCCCCGTGGTGTAACCTGACACCCTGCATCCCCACCAGTGGACTGAGAGTCAACCCTCTATAGGACGGACTCATATCAGAACATATAATACTATAGCTTGTACAAAAATTTATAAGTAGGTATTTTGATTCGTGTCACATAAAAAGAAAAGAATCGATTTTCAAATTTTCAAAAAACTTGTAACTCATTTTGCGGTCGAGTCATTTTGTAATTTAGGCGATATGCTATGAGAATTTAAATTTAGGTTAACGATTGAAAGAAAAAAGTCCATATGTAATTTTCTATTGAATTTTTGTCTGCGAAAAGTTTATCAAAGGAAGTTTTAATAGTAGATTGTATATCTAGATGTGTAATGGTCTATATTACGACGAGTGATGACAGTAGGTAAAAACGAGCGGTAGCGAGTTTTTACAGTCACACGAGTCGTAATAATATACCATTACGCACGAGATATATAATATAGTATTTTTTGCCATACCCACTACAAAATACCTACTTTTCACTTACGCTAATGACCTCTGTTGTCGAGCGTCTATAATTCACAGTTCATTCATACTTTTCACTTCATTTTCAAAAAATTTGACAGATCATTTGCGTCGCCATCTTTTCTTCCACATTATGCCATGAAGATCGTGAGTAAGTAATGACAGGCGCACGCAGGCGTATATAGAGCATCCCAGTGCGGTAAGTAAAACACTTTTCGCACAACTGCCTGTTAAATGACTCATTAAAGGCTGCTATACATACATCGAAAGTAGCTATTTTGTAGTGGGTATAGCAAAAAATAATAATGTTACTTTCTAAGTATTTATTATTAGAGGCCAGGTAGCGGTGTCTCTTATTTATGGCAAGCGGCGAAATGATAGGCTATAGGACTATGTCATTATATGCACTTTTCTATGGGGCAAATTATGAGGATGTATATAGAGGAACAAACGCTCCAACCATTTTAAGGTTGAATTAATTTGATTTTGGTGGGATATATTTCACGTGTCACCTGCCAATCCTCATTTCAGCCATTTCTGCCCTAAGAAAAGTCATCGCTGTACTCAGCTGCTCTGATATCCTTTGCAATAAAAAATCCGCACAGAAAGTAACGGTAGACTATAATAGTCAA
Organism: Mongoloraphidia duomilia; assembly: GCA_039654895.1. Lineage (NCBI taxonomy): Eukaryota > Metazoa > Arthropoda > Insecta > Raphidioptera > Raphidiidae > Mongoloraphidia > Mongoloraphidia duomilia. The sequence continues at coordinate 32,520,188 of CM077521.1, read as the reverse complement.
AACCACAACGTCTGCAAAAAAATCCAGGACCCAGTGACCCTATCTTCGCCCCCTGCCGAACTACTTATATAATATGGGTGACCAGCCAACACTTATTGTATAGTCTTTACTCGTGCTATGGGCATAGTGTCAGAAAATTCTAAATTTTCGTATACTCATTAAGGATACTATAATACAAATACCATTAAAATTTGAAGTTGATTGACCATCTCTAACTCGAGATAAACTTAATTAAAGTTCGGATAATTAACACGGAGAGCATAAAAAAGGTTGTGTTTTTGATAAGTTTTTTAATTTAAAAAAAAAAGTAACAGTCAGAAATTTTCAAAAAACTAACTGTTCATTGATGTTTTTGTTCTGAGTTTAAAAAAAAAATCCAAAAATTAATGACCTTTTTATTGTTGAGATATAATAACGCAAAAGTTCAACAATTTATGAGAAAAGATTGACATTTTTATATAATCCAAGCGAACAAACTAAGTGAAATATGTGTTACTATGTGAACAACAGTTTAGGTACAATCTCTAACAAAATTTTTTTACATTTAACACTATACTTATTTATTGTTTTACAGCGTATTATGAACGAAACTTTTGGATGTAATTGTAGCACTACAACTACCTTAATTAATAAAAATTTCATTAAAAGAACAAAATACTCGTCGGGTTTTGTTGTTTTAATAACATTTTTATTTTACGATTTTCATTTTTTTTTATTAAAGATATGGTTAAAAGTTAAAAAAAAAGATATGTTTACTCATTAAAATTAATCCCTATAATATATGTAGTATATATTTTTTGGAATCCTTTCGTTAAGCCCACAAAAAAGGTTTAGCTAACTTTCGATTTTGTGTTCTGACAACATAGCGTCTAACGCCCGCCATATTGGATTTTACGTGACGTCATACATCATATACCCAGTGTCACAAGATTATGACGAATCTGTCGACACTTCACTTATCAAAATTCATCAAACCGATTAGATTCTACGCGGGACTAAAGAATCTCCAACCACATGCATACAAAGTTCGGTAGGTACATGTACAGTCGCGGACTTAAAAAAGTTTACACCTGTATCATCTAGTTACCGGTTTTTTTAATTTTTGCATATTGTAATTTGGCTTTTGATAGTAATGTATCAATTACTAAGGTTACATCCTAAAAAATTATTGTCAAAACATCTCAGTTGTTTATGATACCTACAATCCAAATTATTCAATATTATTAAATTAAAACTTAAAAAGATTTGATAATATTTGATACTAGCAAATTCCTTCCTCCAATCTTGCAATAATTCTTCTTTTTTGTTCATCGTTTTAACAATTTCGAGGCATTTAAACGAAAATTATTTCTTTTAATTTTTGACATTTACATTTACCTATTAAAAACTAAATTTGTTGCTAAGCTACTGACTTTTTGTGAACTTACACTGAAAAACTCAAGTGTAAACTTTAATTGTAATTGTATTTTAAAGACCACTTTATTAAGTCCGCGACTGTACATATAAAACATAACCCTCTTTTGCTTTCGAGCAGTCGGATAAAAGTGGCCACACAGAAACAGGCGAATTTTATAGCTACAAATTTACAAACACTACTGCTGGAACTGCATATATTGCCTTTACGTATAACAACGTTCTTTTACAATAGATCGTTCCCGAGTCTACAATAGTTCATATTGTGTGTATAGCGCGTGCTATGGATGGCTGTAGGAACGTCCAATCCTCAGGAGTGACGCACGGTCGAGTGCAACTTGTAAGTCTCTTCAGTGAAAACTGACCCTAATATGACACAAGACGGGAACAGAATTGCTGTCATACAGACTGTCCTTGTTGCGTTAGTTATCCAACAGATTCGAACTTTCTTCGGGGGAAAAAAACAGGAAACGATTACTTTTTTATGACAGAAACGATTTTATTTTGGATTTATGCCTCGTTCGCATACAGTAAAAACGATGCAAGCTTTTAAGTAAGCGCTGTCTAGGACCATTTAATAGAACAGTGGAAACTATTTTTCTTTTATTTTTTACTGGCATCTGTTAGCAAGTTAACTAATTGTTCTAAACTAGTACCGCGTTTGTATTCTTTTCTTCTTACCCTCAGCATTACCACCGTCACGCTTTTTCCACATCGATCGGAATCACTTCTACCTTCCGGGTCAAAAAAATTTCATGTAAAAAATAAAAAAATGTCTGTAATATGTGCTTCTCATTACTAGACCGAGAGCTGATTAGTATTAAAGGGGTGGCAGATCACCCTTAACGTGTCATGTACCTGACGAAATGTATATTATTAGTTCATAGGTTCAAATTTTAATATGTTGTTACGGCTTAAAGGGAAACTTGCTCGCCTAGGTGTTTATATCGTTCTGCAAGGGGGTTATTACCGACATTTTGTTTTGCAAATTTAAATACATGCTTAAAACAGTCGCCGTAACAACATAATAAAATTTGAGCCTTGAACTAATTACATACATTTCGTCGGGTACATGACACGTTTAGGGTGATCTGCCACCTTTTTAATACTGACCAATCGATCTGCAAATATTATAATGGCATTAATGGGTCACCGACAAGCTATACAAACAATTTCAGCCTTGAAGCAATAATAATTGTGACCATTTTTCTTGTTACATGTTGGGGGCGGTCTGCATCCCTCCCATACCGCTATATCTAGCAAAATCCCTTACTTAGAGCACTTTAATATGCCTCCCTCAATATCTTCACAAAAATAAGGCCTTGAATAAATTACACCAAAAAATGGTCACTAGCGCTCGGTCTATACTCTTTTAGGTGTCTTTACGGTGAAGTGTAGTAAACAAAATTTATTCAGCAGCGTACTAAAATATTAAGGTTAAGATATTGCACTGTGCAACGTGTCAATTTTTACGTTTAAGCATACTGTATCGATGCAAACCATCTGAGAAATCATGCGCTTTAAAGGAACGTTCCGACGGGTTACATTAGTAACATCGCGTATTCAAATTCAATTTTATAATGCAAAATGTTCTGATTGGGTTGAATTAACAAAGACACTCTGTAAATGCACGTATTGAAGAAAAGCAGGATCCCAATGGAACTTTATAGGTTATGTATCGCATATCTCGGAGACAGTTAACCTATTACTTTGACAGTATGTGGAATAACTGCCAGATATAAAAATGAAACATGATGGCCGTGGGACCTTCTGAACAAAAGTGCTTGATAATTCAATTTTCTTTTAAAATTTTAACATTCAATTGAGTACTCCACTTTCACCGAAGAAATACCGTATGTCCCAAGGATCATGAATTATAACATTTTATATAACATTTTATGTTGGTTGAAACGGAATGGAAAATAATTTATAAAAGAGGCGGATGAATCACTTTGTGGTCATCTGAATTTAGTCTTCTTTGATCCTTAAATTATACGTAGGAAAAATAGGTCCATGAATACAAAAAAAAAACATCACTCGAACCTCGACTCGAACTTAGGTCATAGGTATTCGCTCAGATCTAATATAAAAATGCCTTGACAAAAAGATGAACTTTAATGGTTGAGCCGTTCCACTGTAAAAATTTTGGGAGCAATGCCCTGGTGCCTGGCTACATCACTTGTCTAGAGAATCCAAATTCTAACAAATAAATTACAATCTACAAGAAAAGTTCCCTCAGGGGAAAACTTTAGAATGTAGTTGAATTCCAATGTTTTGTGGGAATTAGCGCTTCCAGAGACCCGAGCTCTTACCAGTCGGTTTGTGTATGCCGGCTGGCGGATTCTAATACACAAATGGATTATTTGTTGTGTTGAAGACGCTAATAGCCTGAGTTGTCGACGCGTCTATAATCTACAATAAATTAAATACAAGAAAAGTCAGACAATTAGACCAATGACTCATTAGAATATTTTTCGTTTACTTCGATTTTTTCTCGTGAATTTAATTTCTACCAACAGAGCTACCAACCACAGTAAAATTGCTACCGTAGTAGTTCTTTTCGGTTTCATAGTACAACTTGTTTTAATGCTAGGAATCCACATTCAGCCAAATTTGCGTGCCTGTAGTCAATTTGCGTTACACAATTACAATATGATTTCTGCGTGTGCATTACTTTTCCTTAGGTAATTTTTTCGTAGAATAAGTGAGAAAGAATGCTGTTTAGCAGTAATGCTGCGTTATAAACGGAAACAATGCAATTTTAATAAATAATTATTATATTATGTTCGTTGCTGAGCTTTCTTTTGATTCGACAAAAGAAACACACGTGTAGATAATATGCGAGTACACAATTTTATAAAGGCCATCTTACATTCTTTTGAAGTGTTAATTTCATATGCAGAGCGAAGGTGTGAAGTGACGATATAATATGTGAATGCAAAGGGTGTGTTTATAAGAAGACAACGGTTTGTGTCGGTACAGCCTATGCGCAGTAGTACTTTGTCTATATTTCATGTATGTACAGGATCCTTCACAAAGGACATTACCCATTTTGCTGGAAGATTTGGTTCACTGTTTCCCACAAGTGAATTCTATTTTAATGTTTTCTAGTGTTGTCTGATGTATAAAAATGATGTTACTTTAAAAATCCATCCCACGGTTTGATTTTCATATTTCAACAGTAGTAATTCGTGTTTCTTTTAGTCGGCTTAAAGTCATAAAAAATGGTCCTCTACCCATGGCTATCCGCTTGTTTAATAAACTGCCATCCAACATTAGATGCATGAATGATGTTTTGAAATTTAAAAAATCTCTGAAAAAATGTTTACTTAATAAGATGTACTATAGTATAGATAATTATTATAATGATTAAATTTTAACTGTGTCGTAACTTATCCAATACCTACTGTATTGCCTTGTATTAATAAATTTATTATTATTAACCATAAGTTTAGCTGTAATTAAAAAAGTTGTTATACAGATTGTATCAAATTAAACCTGTGCATAGGGCATTCTGTGTGTAAGACAGAGATCGATACATAAAGCAATAAGTAAGAATGAGATAAATGATCTCTAATAGGATGTTACATGGTTACTGTAAATAAATAATATTTATACAACCCAATAGCGTCATCTTTGTTTTTTCGCTCCTTCTATGCTGTAAAAATGTAAATCTTTTCCTCAGTTTAATTTACAGTAACCACGTAACATCCTATTAGCGATCATTTATCTCATTCTTACTTATTGCTTTATGTATCAATCTCTGTCTTACACACTGATTGCCCTATGCACAGGTTTAATTTGATACAATCTGTATATGACAAGATCTTTGGATTCTCATTCATGTACTCTGGTCTCTGGTCAAAATTTGAACCAAACGAAATTCTCTCACTGTTTAGAAGCTTTACTTCTTCCCGAGTAACATAGATCATATATTATTACGCTAAGACAAAAAGGGGATGGGCAGTGAGTGAAAAATGCAAAGCAAATCGGGGTACACTCGTTAAACTAGAAGAGATACAGTACTGTGATATAAAAGAAATTTGTTGTTCTTGTATTGATTATTTAATGCAATAATGTACCGTTATTTGTTTGGATTTGATTTTTTTGAAAATAGGACAGCCTGTATAAATTAAAACAGGATATGATGTGTGTGTGTATAAGTTAATGAGGACTCAGTCAGTTATATGCAATACAAGACTTTGTAATGACATCTTCATGTGGAGTGGAGAGGAGTCTATTTTTGAAGTAATTATAACAATTCCACATGCACTTACTGTGTTCACACACTTCTCTGTGTGAACATTCTAACAAGAATTCCATGCAGTTTCTATACAAAATCCTTTCAGCAAAATCAACGTAATATATGAGAGGTGTAGCGTACAAATGGAGCAAGTTTAAAGTTTTTATCAATACGTATAATAATATTGTTACAAGCTTTTCCTGCGGCTTTGCTCGCGTGAACATCGATTTGTCCCGCAGATACTTTCACATTAATTTTGGCTGGCTATTTAACTATGCCAGAATTATAACAATTAAAATGTATTGTCACTTCTTGATGGAACTGCTGGCCTTGAGAAAAATATGTTTTTACAGGAATTACTACAAAACAACTTATTCTATGTGATTGCTCAAAATGGATTTGCTTCTTAAGTGTTTCTCGTAAATTTTGGACAAGTTAAAGATTTAGGGAAAAATATGTTCAGCCATCACAGCGTCGTTGGATATAATAGATAGATATAGTTTCTAGAATCTTAATACTTACTCCTGCGCGATTCAATATTCTGTAACGAGTAATTCCCCGAAGAGAATTAATCAGACAAGGCCTGTATAATATGTTTGGTTGCACAAAACAATTATAATACATTTGGGTCGTATTTCGAAGTAATTCCAAAGGTTGGCTTATTTTTTGATATGCCCACAGAGTCTCAATAAATTTCCCTTCTTGGCTTTTGGTAGGAAAATGTTTAGTAGACTTGGACAGTTCCGGAGATGCATAGCGTCAGGAACCATCTACTCTCTCGGCAATGTTTAACCTATCTTTCCTTAGAACGCACCTTCAACATGTCCATACTCCGGCATATAGTCCGACTCCATCATGAGATCTGTCGCCATTCGTCAAGTCCAACAACAGCCACAGTATGATTATTCGTTCTTTCACGAATGAGAAGAGTGCATATAATATTATGTACTATAATATCGAGCGTCTGGCATGTGCCTGTAGATTTGGAATTTTACACTATGAAACATATTCCTATCCGTTTAGACTTAAGAACTTCGCTTAACATAGGAATGCTTCCGTGTTTGTTCCGTCTTTGGAACTATTTAGCGCAAGCCTAATATTTAGTGACTTATTTACAAGAGAAAGTCACTTGGGTGGCCCAACAGAAAAATAGGAATAGAGACGAGTATGTATTTTCTCATATTAATTTTCAAATTCTAAATAAGCAAACTATTGTAGAATTCGTTGTGTTTGAAGAAAAATAAGCACAGTTAAGTAGGTACATAAAATGTGCGCTACAATTCAAACTAAGAATGTTATATTTACAAAACATGCCTAGGTATATGACAAAGAACACAGAGTTAATTACAGAATAAGCATATACATAATATGTAGAGAATGAACATAAGTTTCTCAATTTGTGATGATGTAACTTTTTTGCTCTACCCATTACAAAATAGCTACTTTCCATACATGTACACCGGCCTGTATTGAGTCATTTAACAGGAAAATGAAATGAAATTTAGATATTTTGTAGTGGGTATGGCAAAAATACCATAATATATTTCTCGTACTTAATGGTACGACTCGTGTGACTGCAAAAACTCACTATCGCTCGTTTTTACATACTGTCACAACTCGTCAGTCATAAACCCCATTACGACACTAAAAATACAGTCTACTATTAATTACTTTTGTTTCATATTTTAATACAAGAAGATCTACTTTTTTACCACATAATATATAAATACTCGTAGCTGCATGTTTGTGGCATCATTATAACTCTTCGATTATGATGCGATTTTCTTTATACGACAGAATATTTTTGCAGGAAACAAATGAAACAGTAAAAAAAAGAGTGTGTGTATACTTATGTACGCACGTCAGAAGTTATACTTCTTTGGCGTATAAACAAAACAAAAATAACTCCAAAAATTTTATCCCGCATGCCAGTACTAAACGTTTGTAAAAAAGACGATAAAATAATAAAATAAAGGTATTAAATAAATTAATTTAATTTAAAAAATTATTAATTCATTAAATATATTTATTTATTATATTTATATCTAATAAATTATTTAAAAAAAAAGAATGTTTGTGTTGAGATTCGAACCCGAGACCTATTGCTTATGACGCGGCGGTGCTACCGTTACGCTACGTACATCTTACTTAGCAGTGCTATATAATAGGGTATTATAATCATGAACTTCCGCTAACTTCATGGTGTTAAATTTTCGTGACGCGATGCGCGCGCATCGTAAAAATTCACTCTCATCATTTTTCCATAACGCGCCAAAAGAAATATAACTTCAATAAAATAAGTCAAATAATCAAAAAAATGTATAAGTAAAGTAAAGATAATGATAAAATATGTACAATTGTTGTCACTTAGGTGTGATATACGTTTACTGTTTACTAATAATATTTTAACGCAAATAGTGTGAAACTTAGGCGTACGAAGCGAAGAACTCAAGTACAAGCTAGATTGTTTTTCTTTTTAAGTATATTATGTATAAAAGCTACAATCTCAGCTAATTCGGGAGTCCAGGAATCTTCGGAGCAGTAAATCCTATTCTGAATTTGAATTAGAAAATATTTAGGTATACTTATAAATTAATTATGTTATTTGAAATATTTCTACTAATTCGAGTACGAAATAGGCTCGACTTCTGGTTCACCTATAATACTGGTCTATCATGTATTACCTCTAGCTACACAATATTGCAGTATATAGTAGTGTACAGTGTACACAGAATAGGAAAGTCTCATTAGCCTGTTCTCATTACAAGATACAATCTAATCTTAAGATTACAACTTCACTTGTCAAACACAAATTGAAGTTATGATCATACTTCAACTCAAAAAACAATACCGCGTTATCATACATGACATCATACTTTAACACTAGGGGTGTCGAAACTTGTATTAATAGGGTATTTTACACCATGAGAAATTAATTGTAAAATAATGTGATTATACGACGGTCAGTGCATTGAGAAACGCAAATATATTGGTTTTTATTCATAAAAATACAAGATTAATTCATTATAAAAGTTTCAAAAAGTGATAATTTTAGTCTATATGTCACATTAAGTGAAACGCTAGAGTAGCCACTATGATAATTTCGTGTGTGACGTCACTATTATAGTAAACAAAGCAAGGATTTCGTAGAAATAGCGTGCTTTCCTGCGTTTGTTTACTATAATAGTGACTTCACACAAGAAACAATCATAACGGCTAGCGTTTTCGCTCGGAATTCCAAAATTGAAATTGAAAATACCGTTCTACGTATAGACTATTTGGTGATTTAATTTTTAAGAAATAAAAATTCAGGTTAATTAATACTACCACATGAACAATTTAAGACACTTTGAGAAAAACAGTAAAATACCCTATTTTTGGAAAAGGGTGAATAATAGCGGACCCTCCAACCACAACTACAACGCTGCCTGGTCACGCGCGACACCACACCTACCCAATGTCCTCTGTTGATATACCAATCATCTTGTATATAGTTAATATTATTATTTTGCCCTACTTATTATACTTATTAATTTGTTATATTATTACTTGTTATATTTATTTGTTATATTTACGTATTTGTTATTGTTTCTTTTTTCTATTTGATATTTTAATCATCTTTTATTATATTGTTATACTTATTTCCATTTTCTATGTCTATTTTCATATTACTATGTAGCATTAATAAAAATCTTTTTTCGCTTTGTCTTCTTGCCACCTTACAAATAGTAAGGTGACTTATTTATGTTTATATTGATTTATTATATTCCTTATTCTTAGGGTAAGTGGGCCCCTGCAGGGTTCACAACCTGTTGTGAGCTTCGCAGGGGTCACGCTGCGGTGCCGTCCCATAGGCCGCCCTCTGGGACGGCACTTAGTTGAAATGTCTATCATTAAATATTTGTATTTGTTATTATCAGGCGATACTACTATTACTATTTTGTAAAGTTTTGTAATTTTTTGAAATTTTTATAAAAATAAAGCTACGGTACTTAATCCGATTTTTACCTGCTCATTGATAATATTACTAACCACTTGATAGTACGTTATTCCCGATATCTGATTAATTATCATAATATGGCTCGATCACTATATATTCCTCGTATTAATTTGATGATTACCGGATAAAAGACAAAACATAAATTATTTCTGTTTGACTTACCTTTAAATATTGACTGCATTGGGTAGGAAAGACATAAAGGGTATCTAAAAATGGTACGATACCTTGATTATTCGAATGAGTTGAATAAATTATTTGAGAATTATTATCTTTAATATTAGCGATTTTTAGCAATAAAATAAACGATAGCTAAAGACCCTTACACATTTTACTTTTTTGAGTTTCGCGTTTTATATTTTTAAAATAATAATTAGTTGCTAATACTATACCTAGGTATATAGAAATGAAATAGTTAAATGGACATTTTTTGTTTTGTTCCAGGTCTGGTTTCAAAATAGAAGAGCGAAATGGAGAAAAGCGGAGCGTCTCAAAGAAGAGCAAAGAAAACGTGAAGGACAGGATATTACAAAACGTGAAGGAGAAAACAAGGAAGAAAAGGTACCTATTAACTATTATTTTCAATCTATATAATAATATACTTGTATAATATCTATACTGTAGAGCATTGTTTCCTAATCTGTGGTCCGCGGACCCCTGGGGGTCCGCGAGCATATGTTTGGTAGTCCGCGGTCCCATACGCATCTATCTTACTTAGAGCATTAACAAAAATAAATAAATTACCTACGCCAAACATCTCGTAATTATTACGCTTACTGAGCGCGGCAAACGAGCGCCAGTGGGCATTGCCCGAGACTGACTGAAATGTGCAGTGCAAGCGCGCTGGGCGCGGGCCGTACCTAACAACCCGAACATTTCTAACTTAGTTGCAAAAAAGCAGCACCAACCTTCTCATTAATGTTTTTCTACGAAAAAGTTTATTTTTTGTTTTTTAATTTAATGAAGGAATACTAAAATATAATGTCCGAAAATTGCACCTTTTTTTCACTCAGGGGTCCTTGGCATTATGCTTGATTTCCTTGGGGGTCCGCGGCTAAAAAAGATTAGGAACCGCTGCAGTGTAGAGTAAATAAATCGTTGTTTTTGGCAGATTTCAGTGGTACCATAGAGTAGGCACTACCTAGCCTTCTTTTACATCATTCTCAAATTCAGGTAAAAACTTTATAACCAATAAACTTAAAGAATGTTCTGAACGTCTCTTTATTACAATATAACTATATTAAATATTAATTGGTAAATGATAAAATCAATCGATTTAAAACCCCTTATATCCACACCATATTATTCACATAACAATTAGAGGTGAAAATAATAAATATCTCAGACAGCTATGCTGCCATGATTTTTGAGCTATATCTAAGAAAAAATCAAATGACCACTGTCGGGATTCGAACCCAAAACCCCCAGTTTCCGGCTAGGTGAGTTACCGATTTCTCCACAGTGCCCGAGAGTGGAAACCGATCTCTTCTTATATACAGGGTGTCCAAGACTTGCGTTGTCGGCCGATATATTGATTTTGGGTGAAGATAGAAAAGAAGTTTCAATACAAAAGTTGTATAATTTTTAATGATGTATAACCTAAAAATATTTTCAATTATACAGCCTGTCCCATTTAAGCGTGGCAGATCAAAGTTATGTTTTTTTTAACCTAGCACCCTGTTTTTATTTGTTTTTTCAATTTTGCACCTAAATGTGAATAGCAATTGTAAGGGAAGCCATGCTCGAAAATTCAGTAATTTTTGAGTTATTCAATTTTTTTAGAAATTTTTGACACGTGCAGACCTTTACCTAAAATTGGACATAGCCAAAACAGAAACCTTTGTCAAACTGAAGTTTTGAGGATCACTAGATAATGAATGGACAAATCAATGTCTGTCCTAAAAAATGAATTTATTATACAGGGTGTTCAAAATAATGTACTTCTTTTACCTAACTTCAATCACGTGTAACTTTTGATTGTTAAATACAACGAGGTTATTTTTTTGCTGGAATTGTATTCTTTAGGATATTTCCTAACACTACTTTTATTAAGGGTTGTCCATACTTAAACCAAACATTTTTATATGAAAATATTAGGTTTAGGTATGGACAACCCTTAATAAAAGTGTTAGTAAATATCCTGAAGAATACAATTCCAGCAAAAAAATAACCTCGTTGTATTTAACAAACAAAAGTTACACGTGATTGAAGTTAGGTAAAAGAAGTACATTAGTTTGAACACCCTGTATAATAAATTCATGTTTTTAGGACAGACATTGATTTGTCCGTCTATTATCTAATGATCCTCAAAATTTCAGTTTGATAAAGGTTTTTGTTTTGGCTATGTCGAATTTTAGGTGAAGGTCTGCACGTGTCAAAAATTTCTAAAAAACTTGAATAACTCAAAAATTACTGAATTTTCGAGCATGGCATCCCTTACAATTTCTATTGAGATTTAGATGCAGAATTGAAAAAACAAATAAAAACAGGGTGCTAGGTTAAAAAAAACATAACTTTGATCTGCCACGCTTAAATGGGACATGCTGTATAATTGAAAATATTTTTAGGTTATACATCATTAAAAATTATACAACTTTTGTAATTAAACTTCTTTTCTATCTTCACCCAAAATCAATATATCGGCCGACAACGCAAGTCTTGGACACCCTGTATAGCAATTTCATATATTAAATATAATCGGAACAGTCTTCTTGTCGAGCGCGTATAATCCACAATTCATTAGTTCGGAACAGTCTTCAAATTTATTGATTATTAAGTCTCTACCTGAATTTGGGAATGATTTAAAAGAAGGCTAGGTACCTACTCAATGATACCACTGTATTCTGTCAAAAACAATCATTTCTTATTCTACACTGATAAAAATTGGGGTAAAATTACATATTTTTTTACATATTCGTCATGGCTTTTCCACACAAAAAATGTGAAAAACAAGTAAGTACATAAGAGAGTATGTAGAATTTACAATTCTGCAGTATTATTTCATTTTTTAAAGTAATGTTACTTTTTACGATGTATTAATTCTTTTTACAATGTATTAATTCTATACCTTCATGTGATTCTATCATTATCCGATGTAGGAATACATATACGAATGTAAAAATACCCGAAATCTGTGAATTTACTGTGAACATTTTTGACTCGACCAATCAGATCGTCATGTTTGATCACATGCCAATTGCCAACGCTTTGCATGAATATGTCGCAATGGTATTCCTGGCTGTTTGTCGGATTACTTTGTTCAACTTTAGTGCAGTGCTGTCAAGTAGTTAATGAAAAAAAACCTATAGGTAATTAAATACGAAATAGATATGATTGTGTGTAGTCTCTAGGTTATGTAAATCAACATTTAGTGCTATTGAAAAATATGAAACACACCAATATTATCATCGTGAATCTCGCCTAACCTTAGGTATGTATCAGCGTCAAATGGTGGGCTAAAATTTAAGACGTACTTATTTGAGTTTCAGAAGTAATATAATTAGAAATCACTGCTCTCAGCAAAAAGATATTATACTGATAAAGTTTTTTACTGTTCCAGTTTATTTGAAAAGTGCGGCAATGGAATTCAAGATAGAAAAAAACTTGGGTCATGTATACAATCTCATTAAAAACGAAAATAATGTGAAATGCCCAAGCTCAAATCCACGACTTACACCTGCAGAATGTGTTAACTATTTAATAATGTAAGTATATTGAGAAAACATATTTTGAGAAGACGTTCATTTTGACAATAGTGTACTGTAGAAAATATATATTATGTAATGATTTACTTATTTTTTTAATTTTTATTTTTTAGTATACTGATGCAAATTCAGATGTTCCTGATTTTATTTCTATCAATGGACCATAATATGTGTCGTTAAAACTACTTATGTTTGAAACTTGTAAGTAAACATGTTTCTGTTGAATCAATCATTTACTTCGTTTTAGTAAATACTTCAGAGTTTACAATCACAATTGATTTATTTTCAGCTCCTGAAGGCGAAACATGTTTTCAAGTTTTTCTTGAGCGATGGAAATTCATTCGTTTATTGACACCTTCATGATCTGGTTTGGAGTAATTTTTGATATCCACCTTATTTTCCCAAAGGAAGTTGCTGTAACTCGAGATTGTTTAGAGGCTCAAAATCCACTCAGATTCAGGGACCAAAACAAACTCTAAGTGGATATAATAGAATGTAATACTACATTGATTATAATGCAATATGTATATATACAGAATAATATTTTCATTGTTATTAAATGAATTATACAATGTAATGTTGCAGTTTAATTAATGTAAACATACCTATCTTGAATCCCTCAGAAAGTAAAAATACCAGACTTAAATATGAGGTTATTTTACATTGTAATTTTACATCACTAATGGAATATTACATTTTTAACGTAAGTTTACATTCTAAACGATTTACAGAAAAAATGTGAAATTACATGTTAAATGTAATGTTACCTACAAAATGTAATTTAACATGAATGTACGTGGCGTAAAAATAACCAATGACCTAGTGTGTAATTTTACAAAACATTTTTATCAGTGTACATCATTTCACAATGAACTATAACCAACCTTTTTTAATATGATAAAACGGTACTTACCTGCTGCCAATAATACCCTATATTATTCTAGTAGCTGTTCTCTGCTGTCGAACGTCTATAATCTACACTATCTTTCTAGCGACGCGTCTTCATAAAATAAACGTAGTTTATTGTAGTTATACACATGATTCATCGTTAACATTCTAATTTAACTTATATGTTGGGTTTATCGTACAATTATTTTTTAATCACGCTGTTAAATGACGGTTGCTATGGCAACGATCAACAATTTGCCAAAATTAGAACTCAGCAGCCAATGAACACGTAGCAATCAAGATTTAACAGCGTGATTAAAAAAACAGCCTGTTAAAATAATTGTACGATAAACCCAGCGTTGGTGTTTTAATAAATAATATTCGATTTCGCATACCTACATAATATTTCGATTACTAAGATTACATAATTATATTTGTTCAACACCCGCAAGAAATATTTCGTGGACCTACTGAGGGTGGGCGAAATAATGAATTCCCTGACTGTTGACGTGTCATTTCGCCCACTAGTAGGCGAAACGGGATAAACTTACTCAAGTGTTGGAGATGTTATGACCCAAAAATCACTGTTTTGCGGTAGTTGAACAAAATATTGTGCGAATATTGGTCAAAAGAGAAGATTCCACTCGCGTGTTACCGCACTCGCTACTCTCGTGCGGCAAACTCCACACTCGAGGAATCTTCTCTTTCTCCCACTAGTCGCACAATATACTATTTCTTATTCAAATTAAAACAATTTATAATATTGAAATAAACAGTGTATGCAATTTACTTACCTAATTAATAGCTTCCTTCATACACATAATATACACTTTATCAAGAGCAATGTACGGGTGAAGGAATCATAGGAAAATAGGTAAGGTAGGCAGATAATAATCGGTCATATGGCCTTATTTACAGAACCATTTCAACATTATTTGTCTGTAATTATTTAGAAAATCTCAATAACATATTTCGTAAAGGAATTACAGTTTCAATGTGAAATACTGTATACAAAAATCCAGTATCACATCTGCCTCCTCTGGGAATTGACCCAGTACTTTCAAAATGTAAATCTAGTGTTGTACCACTACAGTGCTCGTTCGTTTTGCGAAAAAGAATATAAATTTTGCACATATATTTTACGACAGATACGTACGATAACCATTATTCAAATTAAGTTGCGAAAAGAATAGGGAAAACAAGACATAAAGAAAGATAATATGTATAAGTTGCATAAATTGAAACAGTTGTACGCTAGAATTCGTTTACGTCGTTTTTTTTGCACACATTGTATACGGAAGCATATTTGACTTCCTCTATTATGTATTCCACTGTAACGCGTACGCAAAGATGTATAATAATATACAAATCAGGGTTGGTATAAACTGAATTGGAGGAGCTGTTCTTTTTTAACCGACTTCAAAAAAAGGATGAATTGGTTCTCAAATCGATGTGTATATTTTTCCCCCCTTTTTTATGTATGACCACGCATAACTTTTTACAGAGTAGTATGATTTTGATGATTCTTGCTTTATTGGATAGGGTATACCACGAATTTGGTCCCATATAAATTTTACTTAAATCGATTCAGTAGTTCGGCTGATTTTAATAAACGTGAGTAACGGCGTGTGATTCCTTCAGGTAAATGCCACTTTTTGACACATCACATAGCATAAGAAAGTCGGTTTAATAAAAGTGAGTAACGGCGTATGATTCCTTTTAGGTAAATGTCACTTTTTGACTCATCGCACAGCGAAAGAAGTCAGTAAAGTTTGTAGAAGTGAATCTATTGGCAAGCGACTAAACTACGGATTGTAAAGCCACTAAAAATAAAAAACTTTTTAACAAAAAAAAAAAAAAACGTTCTTCAAAAAGTCACTAAAAAGAGGAAAATAATGAAATTTTGAGGCCTGCGCCAATGTAATAAAATATGAAGTCGGTTAAAAAGTATTAGTGATTAATATCTTCTTTTTAACCGACTTCATATTTTATTAAATTGGCGCAGACCTCAAAATTTCATTATTTTCCTCTTTTTAGTGGCTTTTTGAAGGAGGTTTTTTTTGTTAAAAAGTTTTTTGCTTCAATGGTAAGAGAATAATCTACCCAACCGAAAGTAATTAAGATAATCACAAATTATTATATTATAGTTATTATAACATACTTACTTTATGTGTCTTACTATTTGTTTCCGGCCGCCCGTGTTCCGAACTCTTGTTAGTTTTGCCCGCCGAGTTTAAGTCATATAAGGGCCCCTGGAGACACTGAGTTTGGGGCCCTTATTGAGAGTCAAAAACCTACAGGAAAAAAAACAAAAGATATTTTTAACTGGCCAAATATACTTTACTTTTTTTTCGAAAATGGAAAGGTGGTTTTTATTTTTCTATAGGTTTTATGGGCATGGGTTCCGGGGCCCCGTTAGATTGACGATCAACGAAATCTCGGATCTTCTTTTTATTTGCGCTATCAGTTTACAATCAGACACGTATTATATATACACGTTGTGTCACCATCCATGTTTGTCATATACTTACGTACAACGCTACTGGAAGACTGATAAATAGATATTGGAGATTATAGACGCTCGACAAATGAGGTCATAAGCGTCTTTGATTAGTGGCAGAAACTGCATAGTCTGAAGTATACGCAGCCACATAAACGCCTCTTACCATTTCATGTCGTCAACTGTAGACTGTAGAAGTGTTTTGAAAACTATTTATCAACTGCCGGACACTGTATTAGTTCTTTCCCATCCCTGCGGTAATGTTAAAGCTCTCTAGGGATGCAAAGGTTTGGAAAACACTCATTGTTCAGTATATTTATTTGCATGAGTGTCATCTCTAATGTTCTGGATCTAATAGAATAGTTAAGTATATTTCAAGCAATGTATTTTCAGTTGGTATTATGTAAAAACAGTTTAATATACATTTTTAAACGATTTTTAAAACGATCTCATATTAATTATTAAAAATTGGAGAACCAATTTCTTACATTTTTTTTCTATCAGTAGAATTTCATTAGTAGTCGACTATTTTATTAAGTACTAGCGGCCCCGTCCGGCTTCGCCCGGGTGCTAAGAAAGCCCGGGTGCAATACACTACTCGTTCGCTTGAATATTATAAATACACTACTCACTCGCTTCGCTCGTTCGCTTGAATATTATAATTACATTACTCACTCACTTCGCTCGTTCGCTATATATATAAATCTTCCGGGAACAATTCCGTCATACATGATTTTTGCGTAACTTTAACCGTTTACGCAGCGCACGCAACAGAAGCTCTCAAAAGGAATAATTTTTCCCGTTTTTGCAACATTTTTCATTGATGCTCCGCTCCTATTGGTCGTAGCGTGATATTATATAGCCTATAGCCTTCCTCGATAAATGGGCTATCTAACGAAAAGAATTTTTTTCAAATCGGACTGGTAGTTACTGAGATTAGCGCGTTCAACCAAACAAATAGATATAGAGTTCAACCAAACAAATAGATATAGATAGATTGAAATTTGAAAAACAGGAAAAAAATTATGAAAACGGAAAATTCGCTCTTCTAGTCCTTAGAACTTTACAATTACAAATTAAGTTATGATTTAGTTTATTTTTATTAAAGTTATTAACTTCTGTATAAATCATTAAAAACATGACTCTCTCATGATGTGGACTTTGTAGGCGCGTTACTATATATACGAACACATCGATCGATACCCAGTAGTGCTTCTATTGTACAAAGTGCAGAATTTACCAATTTTATAATATTAGTTTAGATAGGCTAGATCTCCATATCAATTTCATGTACAGATATATGTTGGGACGGTTGGTTGGGTACTGTTTCTCAAATATCAAGCTCCAGTCTTTGCTGTTTTTCTAATTCTCCTCCTTCAAATCATTGGAAAATGAAGGTCCTTCGTTTTCACAAAAATTTGAATGTGGAGGATTCGAGACACAGAAAAAACTTAGAAGTTTAAATACATTCCTACAATCTTCTTTGAAACCTTTCTTCACTTCTCCTTCATACATTGATGTCTTTTCTGGTTGAAAATGAGTAGGAGTTACCCATCTTTCAAGTTTCAGAGCCTCATTACATTTTACACTAAATCACAGAGTTCAATATTCTTTTTATTAAACAGTGTTGCCTCCTTGCCATCTTCACTTCTCCCTTCTTTAGAAAAGGTGATATCAAACTAAATTGTGGGATATTCTATTGCAGGTGGAAGATTTAGGTCGCCAAAGTACATCTCCATCAATATCGGCCGTGGATGATGATACGCCGACACAAGTTCGTGAGGATTCAGTGAGTCCGGCGATGAGTACGCGAGAGTCCGAACCGGATATGACCGAATCGGACGGTGGAGGACCGGCACCAACCGGTTTGGCGCAGATTTCTACGCCGGGGTCGCCTAGTACGGCGCCTCCTAGTGTTCCCACGTCCGCGCATAGTCCTGTAGCTGTGGACAGTTTGACTAGCGAAACTCAAATAAGGCCGCCGGTCAGTTTAGCCGGCGTCCCAACCTTCGGGGGACATATGTTTCCCAGTTTTACTGACAGGTAAGAAAACTTATATTGAAATTAGTTTCTTCTAAATCCTCTCTTGTTCGAATTAGTTAAGTGACAACAGCGGTGGCAAACACTTGTAACCGCCAGAATAGGCTGGCTGTTTACATATATTTTTTAAACTATTGAAAGAATATGCTCTCAAAATTTCAGCCTTGTGGGAGCAGAGTATGAATTACTATCCCGATGACAACTTTGCTATCGTCTGGAACATATTTGCAACCCTCAAAATAGGTTGTCAATTTTTTTTACACTTATACATATGTAAATTACAACATATTAAAATTGTAGCCTTGTGGGAGTCGATTAAAAAAAATTTTTTTTGACATTTTCAAAAATTTAAGAGATGATAACGCAACCGCGAGATGACTGCCAGAACGGTACTTTCTTAATTGACCGATAATAAAACATCATTTAAAAATTTTCTAGCTTTGTGGGAAACGGGTTAGTCGGATGGTTCGCTAGCTCTTGGACTATTATGGTTGTTATACCCAGATAAACTTGGAAGTTTGTCGTCTTTATTGAAAAATCGTGATATGGATAATTATAATATATTATGACTTCCATATTCCAAAATAATGTTTTGTATAAAAAATGTCAGTGGAGTTGCCCTTATAATTAATTTTGTCTCGTAAATAGTGGATATTAAAATCAATGTTGTTGATTCTTCTACACCAGCGGTTCCTAACCCATGGGCCGCGGCCCACTTGTGGGCCGCGAGCAAAGTGGTACTGGGCCGTGGACCCTGGTCGAGAGTGTAAGTCAAGATAAATATTATCGGAGCTTCAGGGGTATAGAGATGGGAACAATTGAGTCACTCGAATGGTTTGTTGTTCAGGGGTTTTTACTTATAAACTTAGTTATAGTGGGCCTCACATTTTTTTACATAATTGGTGGTTCGCACAACTAAAAAGGTTGGAAACCGCTGTTCCACGCTAACCGATTTCTTTATTATATCACATACCGCCGCCATAAAATTATTATTTCACGTATGTGTTATACGCTATCATTATTGTACATTTCACACAGATCAGTTCGTGATTTGCATAAAAATTACAAGGCGGGGGTCGGTCACGGTTTATTGTTTGCACGCGTGCGCACAATAAAATGTCGGCGGGGCGCCAGTCTATCTACCTCCATATTATTTATATTACAATACATGTATATGTGTTTGTATAAATGGGTGCTTCAGTTCGGTGCATTGATTTTAAAATATGATCCCAATTAAATTGACAGCAATCATCGCCACACGTTAATTATAAAATGAAGCTTTAAACATAGACCAATATTTGTGTTTATAAATTAACCTTTGTCCGCAGCTTCACTTGCATTAATGTCGGTTTTGATATTTATTTCATCTTAGCGATAACATCTAGCAGACGATGATATTTTTAACTTCCCATTGGAAGTTATTGTAATGGGTCCGAAAATCAAAATCAAAATGTATAACAAATTTTTATGTTTCAAGATCACTACACTATTTTTACACTATTTTTAGAAAGATGTATGTGTGTGTGTGTGTGTACGTATGTACGTACGTACGTACGAGGGCGGTCTGAAAAGTTTCCGACCTTAATGTGAAGATGGTAGCCCTTGTCAATAAAAACAAAAGGAATGTGGTTTCGCATCTTTTGAAAGGTACTCACTAAAATTTCAGCCATTTTTGACGCGCAATTATTGTTTGACAATCGTTTAAGTAAGTCGATGTGAGTGTTTTCGTGAAAATGGAAAAATCGAGGCATAAAATATTTGTTTCTGAAAGGCAATACGCCTACGCAAATCAAAGATGAGTTGAACGCTGTGTACGGGGCCTCTGCACCATCATTTACCACCGTGAAATTTTGGGCAGCTGAATTTAAACGTGGCCGTACCAGCTTGGGAGACGATGAACGTTCAGGACGTCCAAAAACTGCAACCACTGACGATAACATCGCTAAAGTTCACCAAATGGTGCTAATCGACCGTAGAATTAAAGCGAGAGAGATAGCAGAGACTATGAATATGTCCAAAGAACGTGTTTGTCACATATTGAATAAAGATTTAGGCATGAGAAAGCTGTCCGCGCGTTGGGTGCCGCGTTAGACCAAAAATGTGTTCGAATGAACATTGCCAACGGTCTGTTGGCAAAATTCAGGCGCCAAAAATCAGAGTTTTGGCGCCGATTAATTACTGTAGATAAAAATAAATTTGAAGAAAAAATGTATTGTATTGTATTGTGTTGTCTTCGTTAGGTCGGAATCTTTTCAGACCACCCTCGTATGTGTCCATTTCTTTCTAAGACGAAATCTCGAGAATGAAAAATAATATCGACTACGTTAGGGTGCCAATCATTTTGATCCGACATAAATTTTATAAAAATCGGTTCAGCCGTCTTTTTTTTAATTATTGTTAAAAATAAATAATAATTATGTTTTAATGATTAGAATGAGTACTTTTCTGTGTAATATCTAATTTAATTATTGTTATTAAATATTTATCAAACTGGGAAGTTCGTCGTGTGGACCTCAAGGGTCACACTTTAGTCCTAATAAACGACCCACCTCACGGCTTGTTTTTTTTTGCTTTAGAAGTCGTTCTATCGCCTGGAGCACTGCAGCCTCTTGGACTTATTGTGCTACCTCGCAATTTCTTATATACCACCACACAAACTGTGAACTGATTGGTTTGGCTGATAGTCTTCTGGATACATCCTTGATTTTCCATAAATTACCTGCCTTATGCGACCCAGGACCCCACATTCGCACAGGATATGGTACCTACGCTGTTTCTGTCCCCTTATTGCACTATCTGTACTTTAGGTCCCCATTAAATAGCCCGATTTTTGTAGATGTCCTTCCAGGGCACAATTTGTCCTGTTAGAATGCCTCCCACTAGGTGAAGATTGTTCCTACGAAGTTGTAATAGTTCTTCAGTCATTTTTCGGGGTCGCCTTTTAATGAAAACCTTGTCATGCTGGTGCCTAGAAATCTGATTCCAGTGTGTTTTATGCCGATTTTTGACCCATTCCCTTACTTGATTCCGTTCTGTGCTTTTAGACACTCTGAGGGCAGATTCTGGGCCAATGTACGAAGTTGACGATCCTTTCCTCGCCAAATCATCAGCTTCTTCTTCGTTGCCTTCGATTGCACAGTATCCCGACATCCATAGTTAGGTAGTAGATTTTGTCGAGCGTCTATAATCTACAATTCATTCAGGTAGTAGATTGTGTGTCAAGGGCTTTTATGAAGTCGATTTTCGACGAGGTGCAGCAGTGACGTTATGTTACACAATAAAATTGTCAAAATCGCATTCCGTCCTTGATACACCCTGTATTTCTTGCCCTACACCCTATAAAATAGCCGGTTGTGTCTTCATTTCGATAATTTTTAATATTTTAGTTAATATTTTTCACGACTATTTGACATTTCACTTGTGTAGCAAACTTATGGTGATATTCTGTATGGTCAATGTTAGAATTTACAGCGCAAGTTTTTATCTCACTTTCACTTAAGTAATGTTAAATTTGCTAGAAAAAAAATTAACAACACTGTAAATTATAAAATTGACAATACCTACATCAGAATAGTACCATTAAGGTAGTTGTCGTGTTACAATAACATCCAAAAGTTTCTTCATAATACATTGTAAAACAATAAATAAGTATAGTGTTAAATGTAAAAAAAATTTGTTAGAGATTGTACCTAAACTGTTGTTCACATAGTTACACATTATATTACTTAGTTTGTTCGCTTGGGTTATATAAAAATGTCAATCTTTTCGTTAAAATTGTTGAACTTTGCGTTATTATATATCACAACAATAAAAAGGTCAATAATTTTTGGATTTTCTTTTTTAAACTCAGAACAAAAACATCAATGAACAGTTAGTTTTTTGAAAATTTCTGACTATTACTTTTTTTTAAATTAAAAAACTTGTCAAAAACACAATCTTTCCTATTCTCTCCGTGTTAATTATCCGAACTTTAATTAAGTTTATCTCGAGTTAGAGATGGTCAACTTCAAATTTTAATAGTATTTGTATTATAGTACCCTAATGAGCTTATACGAAAATTTAGAATTTTCTGACACTATGCCCATAGCACGACAACTACCTTAATTTCAATGAGTAGTAGAGTACCCCTCTATAAGCTGTCACACGCATACATTGTGCGTGGCATAGTTTGGAGCGTTATGTCATCTGCCTTGTATAGGCCTTTTCACGAGTAGTTACGCGCAAACGCCGTCGCCATGGTTATGATCGCGGCTTTCAGAAGTTTCGTACACTTTTTGACGCTATGACTAGGTCAGAAACGTTTTTCAATGTTAATTTAGATGAAAATATTACTGACGGTGCTAAATTAGTGCACAAAACAGTGGAAGAACATACTTATGCTAAATTGGGACGGTGGTTGAAATGCTTTGGCCGGAAAACTGGTGGAAGTAAACGAAAATTGGTTAGGTTAGAATCCTACCTGTCATAAATTGTTTATCGTAACCACTTCTTTAAATAATATTTCTTATTTAAGTACTATTTACTTTTTTCAAAATCAATCACTTTCCATCTGTCGATATGACAAGTCTCTGAAAAACATGGCGGAATCGGACACATGCGCAGAAAAAAATGGATAATTAAAAGGTCTGTATACGGTTCACAAGTTCGCTGGCTCGATTGCATCTGGAGTACCGAATACGAAATAATATTAACATCAATGAATTTTACTTTTTCGCCCATTATAAGCGCTCGGATCGTCAGCGGCCTGGAATCGACGATTTTACGCCCGGTTTGCATGCATAAAAACAGCTATTTTATAGGGGTAGAACAAAAACTAATTAAATTATCTCTGAAATCTTGTAGCCAAAGTATAAAATTTTTATTGTGGGACCTTATTTATGGACTACTCTATGTTTTAATTTCAAAAATGGTTAATCATTTTTATACTTTTATTAATTTCAACACGCTGTTTAATGTTTATTTGTCACGTAAATGTAGTAGACGGAATAATTTAATCAACATATATGACAGACATTGTATAGACATAAAGTCTTAATTTTTTTAAAAACTATTTTGAACAATTATCTAATAATTTTAAAATGTGTTGTCTTTCTCTCTCTTTTAATTACAAAATTTATTAATTTCGTCTCCGTTAATTTGAAAAATTTCATAATAAACAACATATTTATAAATAACTGTAATGCTCGTCTTAATAATCTTGTATAACTTTTATGGCACATTTAAACATTTAGATTCGAAATTAAGATAGCAAATGAATAAATAAATAGAAAATTGTCACCAATTTAGTCAATTTAAACTAATTAGTTCTCAGCATCCCAGCTGCTTTAAAAATCGCATGAACATGTAAGTTGAATGCGTATTGTGTCTTATAACATTTTGTCGCTGTGTGTGTGGCAGCACTGTATGTCCACGCGCGCACGTTATAATATTGTGTTGGTATCCATGACGTCACAATTACAATGGAACCAATGTACTAATGCCAGGGTACAGTAATTATCGCGTACATGGTATAATTACAGGGTTAAAATTGTACCATCATTAACACATACGACACACTGAGTCAATAAAATTTAAATATGGCATGTTATTCAACTCTGAAAACTATAAAAATATATTAGTATAGCTTTGTGCAATAAAAGCTAATGTCATTCCATCTTTAGTTTTTTGTAGTCATGTACTGTACACATTTTATTTTTTCTTTTACTATATGACCCGAAAAATATGAGTTAAAAAATTATATGGGACCAATTTAAATTGACACCTGAAATACTCTGATTCGATGAGCGGTTCAGTCGCTACAGCAGTTTTAAGTGCATTAAACTGCTCGAAATCAGTGAATTGCTGCGCCGCTCCCCAGGAACTTAATGAACGTCCGAACGACATGTTTGTGCGTGAGGCATGAAGCCTAAAGACCCACCTACACTATGTATGTACATTTAACGAGAGCAAAATTTCGTGACTCTAACTTTCTGAACAACAGGACCTGAGTTGTCAGACGTAGTCACGTCAAAAAATGTTTAGCCGGAAATCTGTAAATATTTCTGTTATCGTTTGGTAAAAATAGACTCTAAATAACAATGATCAGGTTCTTTACAGGGAACAGGAAAGATAAAATATTTTCTTTTCTAAAAAAAATATAATAACTCTGGAAACATAGTGGTCTCTGTATAATTTATATCCTAATCGAAATGGGTTGTTTAAAAGGCCATACATTTAAAATACACAACAGACGTGTGTTATTCAGCAAATCCGCAGTCTAAACAAGTAAAAAACCGCTAACTATTAATAAAAAACACCCTTTAAATGCAATGTGGACGGCCGTTAAGCACTGTTACATAACAACAACAAAAAACGTGCACCCTTCCTAACAAAACAGACCCCTAAATAAGTGCCGAAGTGCCATTGTAACATATGTACCTACTGGTTGTTGTGCTGCTTCAGCGGGGATTGGCCTCCCGGCTCTTGCACAAGTCAATGGTCAAAACGGAAGAGACAAGCACGCGTTTCACAGGAAACGGAAGTGCGAAATGTCCTTCTACTATCGAAGGCCATCGATAGATGTAGTTTTCTGTCTTATATGCCCATATATACAAGGTGTATTAAAATAAAAAAAATTGAACAAACATTTCGTTTTAGTATAATAATAATTCTATATCCTACTGATATATTACTGTAAAATAATATATTGATACTAATGAAACTATCGAAAACATACGCTAGTTCATGTATATACATATAATAAAATCGTAAACGCTTTTTTTTGTGCACGCTAATGTCCGCAATGGCTGAACCAATTTGGATGTGGTTTTCAAGCAAATGGTTTATCCAGGCAAATGGCTTTTGTCTAAAGGCGAATGCTATCTGCCTGGACAAATGGTTTATTTTTTTTTGGCAAATGATATTTGACTAGGATTATGGTATTTGCCTAAATCTATTTTAGGCAAATAAAAACAAAATTATTTCTTAATTAAAGAAAAGCTGTAGTTTACTGCACAACCAAACTACAAATACAAAATGGTAAATAATATCTAATCAAAATATTTACTTACATTGTCTTATGAAAAATCTAAGGAGCACATAAGACAGTAAACAGACGCAAATATACTACGATAATAAACTATCACAGTCATTTGCTTAACAAATGAGTTTTAAAATAGAAACTATTTTATAAAGTAATTTGCCCAGACAGATAACATTCGCCTAGACAAAAGCCATTTTCCTGTAATAACCATTTGCCTGCGACATCTTTAAACTAAATTTACATTAATTGTTAGAGAAGATGTTATTATTTTCACACTGTTTGTTAATGATGCGTTGCTATGAAAACGTAGAACTCATAAACTGCTATTTTTCCAACAGAGTCACTCACCAGTGGCGTAGATAGGTTTTTGCTCTGGAGGGGGTTCGTTCATTTTGACGATATAAGTACCTATACCTATATTGAATTGGCTGACAAAAATTATGATAATATGTAGAATAGACTAATAAAGTTTCAAATTATGAACTTAAGAATAAAAAATTTTATTTCCAGTAATAAGTTAATACATTTCTCCCAAGGAAAACATATTAAGGAATCAACTTTTACGAAGTCAAAAATCATTAATTTTCAAACTCATATAACTTATATTAGAGAAAAAAACCGTAATTTTTCTAAAAACCGTAATTTTTTTAAAATAAGTACAACATTTTGACGAGATAAGCATCAGAATTTAGGCCCTTACATTCAAAGCTAAATTATTTTAACCTATTTTTACTTATTCTGTCTTCAGATGATTTTTAAAAATTTTTTGAAACTAAACAAATACCGTAACTTAAAGACCTTTTTTTTGTACCTAACTTGCGATATGTTCGGGGACTGTTCTTTATTTAAACATGTGTTGCTTTTCTATTGTATTACTATTTACTGTGTCATAAAATTAGATACTCATAAAAAGATGAAATTTATTAAATTGAGAATCTATAGTTAAAAGTAAGTGTATAATATAATATGTTCTGGGGGGGTCCAGACCCCCTGGACCCCCCCCGTATCTACGCCACTGTCACTCACTGCTTGCAACCAAATAAATAAATACGATCCAGTACATCTGCAAAAAAATTGAAATTCTCCCATGCGACCAATCACAGCCCAAGAAACAAAGGGACACGTGCTAATCACGCGCATAATATGTCACTTTATCTTGAAAATGAATATTAGGAAAATACCCACTGCAGATAATTTATTTATAAAGAACGCTAAACTTTTATAGAAGATCGGTTGATACAAATTTAAACAATTTTTGAAATGTCTTCCAAATTGTAAATATAATTAAATTGATTATTTGGATCGGGAAATGCTTAGCTATTCTTTTGAAATTATAATTTAATTGTCTAAATTTAAACTGCAGGTGTAATCTAAAATCTAGTCAACGAAACAAATTTCATTAATTAAACATCATAAAAGTTGTTCCTATAATATTGTTTGTTATTAAAAATTATTAAAAGGTAAATGGAAGGTCCAGATAATTTCAAGAGTCGATGGCCTTTAACTAACAAGATAAATAAATAAAATGCTGTATTTACTTCATCACAAAACACCCAGTATGTACGATGTCTTTTGTTAATGTTTAGTAAGGACAATAAACAGTGTTGCATCGCATTTAAGGATAGTTTAAGTTGTTAACGCTACAATTAAGGGGACGCAACATTAGGGGATATTTAATCGTATTATTACGTCATCTTTTCAAAGATTGTCTGTAATAATACATATTTAATTCTGGTATATTCTTGTGTTTCACAGTTAACCCAAGAATAAAAATAATTAACGTTATCTCTATAGAATATTTATGTCGTTTAATAAAAAGTGATTCTAATCAGTACAAAAATATTTTCACGCCGAAGTAAAAGATCTGTAATATATTATGTATTATATTGAACTAGCTTTTGAACGTGGCAAAAAATTTCGAGACATATTTTCCTTTTCAAATGTACAAAATATTTTCCCTATTTTTTTCAAAATTTTAGGCTCGGAGATAAGGGGCGGGGAGATCGGACGGACGGACAGACAGACACAAGAGTGATCCTATAAAGTATAAGGGTTCCGTTTTTTTCATTCTGAGGTACAGAACTTACGGAACCCTAAAAAAACCAAAACATTCATTGTGCACGGGTGTTAAAAAAACTCCGCCTTACTCTCAAGAAATGTGTAAACATTCAGATTCGAATACGATAACAGCTACATAATATTGTATTCTCAAAAATTTGGACTGCTGAGCAATTGTAGGGTTCGAACTGCCTACTACAAGCGTCGCTTCCACGACACACTTCCACGAAATTGCATCCAGAAATGGGGGGGGAGTTAAGATGCTTATATACATCAAAAATACTTTTTATGTTCTGGGTAGGTGGTGTCAAAGTCCCGTGCTCTTCCAAGAAAATTGTCAGTGTGGCAAGATTTTTAACGACATTTTTAAAATAAACAAAAATATGGAAATTACCTAGATATGACGTAGGTAGTCAGACAAAATGCAAGATTTAATCAAATATTATGGCTATTCGTCTGATATGTGGGTTTCTCTTATTTTGAGATTGTAAGTGCAAATTTATGAGTAGGTAAGTTAATTATAATACATAATTGTTTTAATAACTAATTCAAGGATATTTAATGTTATATGGCGAAGACAATTATTGCAGGGTTATCCCATATTTGATTATAATAGTAAAACGATTTTTAGCTTCGAACTTATTAACATTTGGGTTGTACAGAAATTGGTTTTATATTAATACCTTAACGTCTGTATAATTAATTGATTAGACTCAACCAGTAGCCATAATGATATGAAAATGAACTTACTGGCATAATATAGCTGTCCAAATACTTTACTTTGGAACTACAACTGTCAGCCACCTTATATGTGGCCCTTTGCAAATACAATCTATTAAACAATAATAAACACTAATATCTGGGGCCACGGTAGTGGCCCCCGCCAAGTCGAGCAAACAACAGACGGTCGCTACAGTGTATACCTTTTCTCGAAGCAACTCAAGGTACTTTTGAACTTTCTATATCTCTGTTGCAAATGCAATCAGAACGCTGAAAATTTCGCTAGAGATTGTACCTAATGTTCTTAACTAATTCCTTAAATTACAAGTTTTTAATAAATATAGTTCAGAAAATTTCAACCCTCAAAATTTGTCTATTTTGTCAACTCACTCACTGACATATAGCAATCATCAAGAAGCTAGGGCACTTTCAGTAGTCCTAGAAAGCTGAAATTTGGTATGCAGGCTGGGTTTCACGTACAAGTAACGAGAAAATTCCAATATCTGTGTTTTTCCCTTTCCAACCCCTAAAAGGGGGTGGTGCATATTTCTATTATTATAGGCTAAGTCCGTAGTCAGAGAAATCTGAAATTTGGTATGCAGGCTAGGTTTCGCGTACAAGTAGCGAGGAAATTCAAACATGTGTGATCTTCCCCCTCCAACCCCTAAAAGGGGGTGTTGCAGATTTCTATAGGCCCTTAGTCAGAGAAAGCTGACATTTGGTATGCAGGCTGGGTTTCACGTACAAGTAACGAGAAAATTCAAATATTTGTGATTTTCCCTTTCCAACCTTACAAAAAGAACTGAGATCCCATCAAAAACATTCTTGTAAAGAAAAAAAAATGCCAAGTCTCGCAACACTTTCGCCGTAAAAAGTTTTGAGATCCCGAAAAGTACCAAGTCAGCCATTCTATTACCTTTGACTATGAAGTTAGCAAATTACTGGATAGTTGTCTTAAAACTACACAGGTAAAATAAAGAATAATTAATAAATAATATTTTATGACTGTAAACTTGTAGTACCTTTTGAACTTGACAATCACGTGGCATCAGGATATATAATACCGTGCGATAAAGTTTTAATAAAAACAATATCTCATCACAGTGCACCTATGCCACGTGATTGCCAAGTTCAAAAGGTACTACAAGTTTACAGTCATAAAATATTATTTATAAATTATTCTTTATTTTACCTGTGTAGTTTTAAGACAACTATCGAGTAATTTGTAACTTCATAGTCAAAGGTAATAGAATGGCTGACTTGGTTCTTTTCGGGATCTCAAAACTTTTTACGGCGAAAGTGTTGCGAGACTTGGCATTTTTTTTCTTTACAAGAATGTTTTTGATGGGATTTATTATTGTTTAATAGATTGTACTTGAGAAGGTTCACATACAAGGTGGTTAAATCGTTGTAATTTCAAAATAAAGTATTTGGACAGCTATATGCCATGAGTAACTTCTTTTTTGATAGCATGTCAATCAATAAATTGATGAGCAATTAAACGAAATTATAATATATTTAAATAGTCGAAACGTGGACTATTTAAATATAAATAGGTACCTACTATTATAATTGTGTCTGTTTTAATCGGTCGTGATTTTTTTGAATAAAAATAGGTTTTGTATATAAATATTATTGCTAAGGTGTAATAAAGATAAACTAGAACCTGAACACTAACTTGTTTTTGACAAATTTAAGATAGAAGATAGTGCGAAATGACTTTTAAAGAATACATTTGGTTTTCCCTATGAAATTACCATTTTTCAGAGAAGAATTTTTTTTAGAATTTAGAATTTTATTCAATTTACAAAATTATTATTACAAAATTTAAGGCTAATAAATTACAAAAGATAAAGATACAAAATAATTACCATGCTTACATTACATTTACATTACAAAACTATACTGTTTCCTGCCCAACTTGGCAACGCCATTGCTAGGGCAGGACCCAACATATTGTAGCTGTTGTGCAGACTAGGATCTTTAGTTTTACTTTGTAGTTGAGGATGAGTTAGTGTTGTGTGTATGAATGTGTATGTTTACTGTGTGTGTGTGTGTGTGCGTGTGCGTGCGTATGTATGTGTGTGTGTGTAGTACATAAGTAAGCACGAGTGCATGTGTTAGTGTTGAGCGATTATATGTAGTATTGTGATATGTAATCGAGTGATTTTGGATTAGCCAATGTGTAATTTGTTTTTTGAAACTATTGATGCTTGCGGTTGATTTTACGTCCACAGGCAAGCTGTTATACATTTTCGGAGCCAGATAGCTAAAGTGATTTTGGCCGAACGTTTTTGCCTTCTTGGGGATTTGAATATCTTGGTGCAGCTTGGATCTGGTTTCATAGGAATGTTGTATAGGGATACGTAGAGAAGGTTGTTGATGGTAGTGAATAAGGATTGTTTTTAGGTAAAGTTGATATATATTTAACACCTGAACAGAATTGGCTAAAATAATTTACTGTTGGGTATGGTAATTCATTTTACGTGTTTTTACTGAATTTAGTACAAATATCTGTAATTATTATCTGACTAATTTGGACAATCCTGCCAAAGCGTAATCATGCATTGAAGCAAAGCGTCATACATTTGAGCCAATAAATAAAAAGCCTATTTATACACACACTGCGTGTGTATTGGTACAAACATACAAACACACATTGTGTATGTAGACTCGTGCATTAAATTATTGCAAATTGACATTTAACCTATGAACCAGTTAAGTCAAATTTGCAAATGTACAGTTCTTAGAATAGTTTTTTTGATGCCCAAAACAGTGGTCAATTGTTCGACTCAAACTCAAAATCAAAAGGCTTTATTTTAGGTTTGGTAGGTATAATAAATTATCGTATATTTAATGAATAACGGAACAAACAAAAACTGAATATACTAATAATTTAGAAATTATTAATTAAAAATAACAAAAAAATAAAATTTCTTAAGAAAAAATTTCTAGAAAACTCCTTTTGCGAGGGTATCAACTCTTTGGGAAAGGAACCCTCAGAAAAAGTCGATTCTTACCTTTCCTGAGTCGCTGTTCGTCTCCGAGTCGGACCCTGACTTGAGTCCATCAGTGGTGCAAATGCAAAAACACTTCTTCCCTTTTTTACGCTGTAATTAGCACAAATGAATAAAGGAAATTATTTATTTATTTTCTTTCAAGTTAGAAATGTCATAGAAATCGGGATTTTCCAGAAACTCGGGACTTTTCCACCATAAAAATTAAAAATAAAAGTTTTCATAAAAACTGCTTTAATCAGTTCTGAAGATTCATTTGGTTTTGGTTTCGTTTTTTCTGCTAAAAAAAGTCTTCGGTTTAAGCCTTCAATTAACACAATTACGTGGGAATATTTATGTTTACAGGTATTTTAGATTAAATTTTACTTGGCTATTGATCTGCAATTGTACAACGGCTATTGATGCTATTGTAATATTTCCCGGAATTTTAATTGATGCTAAAACGTATTCTTTTCAAAATTCATTTGAACACCCCAATTTCAGATTTACTCGTAATTCAAATAAAAATTGAATATAAACAAATTTTCGATAAAACGCAAAATATCAAATTACACGAACATATTAGCTATAATTGACAAAATGTTATTTTTGCAATGCGCTTGTATTTGCTAAAGTTAATTGACATTGGCAACAAGTTATATATTTGATATTTTTTTCGTAATATTGCCCCAAAAAATGCCCTCATGGAATCTAATTAGTTGATTGCGATATGTTCGCTGATAATCCAGTGCGTGCCTCCAGGCTGTCACATTAAGGCGAATCTACATACAATCGAAGCTGTGGTGTTTACACATTGTCAGATTGCACATAAATGACCTTTTGATCTTTACACACACACACACATCGTTTTATTTGTGTATATTTTTGTGCCGGAGCTTGCATGCCTACAATGTAATATTTAACATGAAATTAAATATTTTTTGCCATAGGTACCTACTATAAAATAGCTACTTCACATGCGTATATGTATATATGCATGGAATGGGTCAGTAAACAGGCATGGTGTGTTAAAAGTTTATTCAAAACCATAGCACGTAAATATAAAACAGTTAATCTGGCAAATAAAAAAAAAATTAAAAAAATTTTCTACAATAAAAAATAAAATCAAATTCTATAAAACATAAAGTTTTGAGTATTTCTGTGTACAAAATCAAATCAATAAAACAAATTTTTTTACACTTCAATAAAAACCAAATAAAATGTTAGTATGTTTTTTTAAAAAGTTTTTTGGACAATTTTACTGTCATGTTTGACGGCATTTGAGCTCTGAGGATGAGAATATAATTCTCGAAACGTCAGCTTAATAAATGCAATATTAACAGTATTTGCTTATTATTTTTGGATCCTTAAGCCATTTCAAAGCTGTCTTCTTTTATTCAAAACACACTAGTGTGGAAAATAAACAGTTTTCATAGTGATTTATGTTTATTCGCTCTGATTCGCCCGCTATTACCTATACTCACGACCTGCTATAAATGTAAAGCTAGCGATGCAAATGAACTGTCAAATTTTTTTGAAAATACTGAAAATGAAGTGAAAAGTGGCTATTTTATAGTGGGTATGGCAAAAAATACCATATATATCTCGTACGTAATGATATTATGACTCGTGTGACTGTTAAAACTAGCTGGCGCTCGTTTTAACATACTGTCACTACTCGTCAGTAATGAACTAATTATGCATCTAGACACACGATCTAGTATTATTAATTACTATAAAATATAGTCGAGTCGCCTTATATCTAAGGCCACCCGTTGTAACATCGTCCCCCCATTATTTGTTACAATCACTTTTTATACCAAAGTTCCTTCGTGCAGTGCGTAATATTTTTTATTAAGGGTAAGTTCGGTTTTGCGCTCGATTGACCGAGCCGAGCGAGTAGATAGAAATAGAGATCTTTCAGAGCATATAAATGTTAAATTCGAACGCATTAGAGCACTCAGGTCGATCTAAGCGCAAAACCGAACTTACCCTAAG
Organism: Mongoloraphidia duomilia; assembly: GCA_039654895.1. Taxonomy (NCBI): domain Eukaryota; kingdom Metazoa; phylum Arthropoda; class Insecta; order Raphidioptera; family Raphidiidae; genus Mongoloraphidia; species Mongoloraphidia duomilia. The sequence goes on along the minus strand of CM077521.1, from coordinate 32,486,610 downwards.
TGCCACACTAAAATTCGGAACCATTTATTGGAATTTTGATTATGTGACTGGTCTAGTTTATAAAATAAGATTGCATTTCTGTTTGTTTATTCGAATATCACGGAAAAAATGACTCGAATATTTTTTCGAAACATATCTTAAGGTATAGTACAATAATGAGTTAAAATCGAACATAATATATGACACAATATTTAACAACACACAAACATCCAATACTCATTAATCGACTACATAAATACACACACACGTCCATTTCATCTACCTACTATATAAATCATAAAATTTCGAAATTTAAATCAGTACTCCACAATCCACTACATAATACGCAAGAACGTGCTTAATATTATAACGTGTTACGGATACTCAATGTGTAATTGAAGACTGTAAGTTACAAAGGGTCTAAGCGACAAAAAGCGAATTCAGAAATAATTGAGAAAAACTGTTTTTTGTGAAAAAGGAGAGATTTATTTTATTAAACTTTTTTACAGTAATTCATAGACCAATGCAATACTAACTGTAAAAAAATTAACTTGAAACTAAGCTATATAACACAGAAAAAAAAATCAAAATCACATATACGTAAAAGGTTATAAGTCCAATACCCATTACAACAAAAAAGGTAACTAAGTCCGATACCTATTACAACCAAAAAGGGTCTATGTGCCAACAGAAATGAAGTAAAAACACCAAGTAACTACTGAATGACTTAACTAATGACACATAGACCCTTGTTCCCTACAATAATATGCGAACTTAGACCCAGAGTCATCTATTCGTAGCAATTGTGAATGTTTTTACTGTTGTTGGCACATATACCCTTTATGATAGTATCGGGGTTCACACATATAACCTTTTTATGCAATAAACTCAAAATCGGTGGATGTGGCACTTAGACCCTTTGTAACTTATGGTCTTCAATTTAAAAAAAAAATTTAACCACACCTGAAGATAGCAACTCGTTGTTGAAACGCGTCGTGTTAAAACAGAGGAAGTCACAAGACGGACATAAAAAAATACAAGGTATTTCTAATACTTACTTCATAATATTGAAATAATTTGTTTTCTTGCGGTGTGGGAAACCATTCAGTATACGAATAGGTAACGTTTTATATTAGTTTTCATTATCGTCTGGAAATTTTTATTATGAAAAAGTCTTTATTTTACAATTTCTACAATGGCAATACAATGAAACAAACAAATTCTTTCTATTTTCGAATACATAAAATGGTATGCTTGCAATTAACAAAATTATTTTAAATTAAAAACGTCATTGTAGTTGATGGTATAACTTTTTGAATTTTACTGCGACACACTTATTAAAATTAATTATTAATTTGATAATTAAAATACATATAACTGTGTTAATTGAAAGCAACACGCACTTAAAGCGTAAACAGAGAATAATGTGAATTATAACAGCATCTGCAAAAGGAGTGGGGTTTTTAAACTTCAGCATATACATAGCGATATTATACCCTTGATTATTATGAATACGTTATGGAGATGCGCAATGTCAGATAATAATTTCTGGATTAGCTTTAGGCTTTGACTCTCAGAGCTGGTGCTGGTGTAGGAAACGATACCGATAAAAATCAAATAAGGAGAATAAATATTATGATTAATTAACAGGTAATTTAAAAATTCGTCACTTAAGTTATGTAAATGCAATACTAGTTTAAATACGGGTTTAGGAGAGGGACATAGGGTCACGTGTCATCCCCCCTCCTCCCAATCTAAATTACAAAAATTATGTTCATTTGCGTGGAGATACAAAAAATAGGATTGAACTTCTTTTTGTTAATTTTCTCACAATTATTTTGAAAACACAATGGAAATGAAGTATTATAGCTAAAGGATAAACAGAGTAAAAGGTCACTAAAACTGTTGAATTAAAAACATAATTTAAATAATGGCGGTTCAATTTTTAATATTATTTTTTATAAAAATAATGAAATAAGATCGGTTTTTGTTTAGCCTTTTCCAACCTATTTTTAAAAACACAACAGAAATGGAGCATAACCTAATAATACAAAGAATAATAAGGCCACTAAATATTTGAATTAAAAAATAATAAACAAACGACCAATTACATTTAAAAATATCGACTGCCTTCAAAAAAGCTCTAAAACGTATAAAATAAAATGCCTCCCAACTTTGAATGAGACAGGATGTTTTGATACTAGGATATAGAGTGTGACTTAGAAAAGGTAACATATAGGGAAAATTACAGTGAGAACATTTATAATTTTGTAGTAAGCTATGTGCCATAAGACCTAAGGTAATTATGTAGTAGATGTTTTGATTTTTTTTATTAAGGAGGTTCCGATACTCTTAATAGTCAAACGTTGCTATGAAAAATTGTTTAAAAAATTCACGGTACTATTTTTTCTATGTAATCCACTACATATTTATATTAGGTCTTATGGCTCATAGCTTACTATAAAATAATTGTAAATGTTATCAATGCTATTTTCCCTATTTTACCTTTTCTAAGCCACACCTCGTATTATAGTATTTCACTATATAGATTCCATTTTAGGAGTTCTGTGAATTTATAAAACTTGCCAAGTATTTGACAATACAAAACAAATGTGCTTCACGTCATTGTATTAGTTTGACCAAGTTGTATAAAAACCGTTAAAATCTTTTAATCTTAATTAAACACATGATGTCATGAGTGCTTGGTGGCCGTAATTGGTTTGTCGGCTCGTTAACTACTGTAACAACAGAAGAGGTAATTAACGACGCCGTTACTTGTCATAAATTACAACCTATATGTCACACTTATAACACCCTTTTCTCTTCTAATATCTCCAGTAATCATTAAACAATTTATCAATAACATTATTATATCACTTTATTTTTGTAATAGTATTATGTAATGATATGTTTCATTTGTGTGGGTGTTGAGATATGAGGTTTTTACCAGCATCATTCCGAAAAATCAGAAACTACACGGCCGACGCATGTGACTATAATAATACGAAAGTGTCGTAATTTGGAATAAGTTTTTGTTAGTTTTTATTCATGGTTTTATGAATGTAGGAGAGGATTGGGGCTGGTTGTAACATTTTTAAGCAAAACGATTGTACCTACTGCAAAAACTAACCATACAATTATAATGTAGACTTTTGATAGTTATTTTAACCAAATACTATAGAATTGGTTTAACTATTTAAGTAACTATTAGATCAACGATTAAGATCATTTTAGATGTGTTGCTGAGTGCTATATACCATTTAATGACAAACTAAATTTGATAAGCACACCAGTATTTTTATAATTATTTTGGTTTGGAAACTTTACACAACAAAAGTTTCAAAAATTCTGAGAGATTTTACAAATATGTAAAAAAAGTAGCATGACGGTGCTTCTGTATCTCGTATTGTTTAGCAGTTGGAAACGTTAGAGACAATTTTTGAAACTTACTTTCCAAACCGAGAAGTATACAGACCTTACCTTTGGAGGCAACCAATGAATATTTTCAAGATGTTGTGTCAGCACCCTACATGCCTGTGGTTAGACTTAAAAAGTAGCATTGTCTAGGTATATAAATTGAAATATGTAGGTACTTTAAACAAGCGCTTTTCAAAGTGTAGGTCACGAAGTAGTTCCAAGGGGTCGCGGGCTATAAAGAAAAACTATATCAATCATGCTCAATTGTTTATTTTTTGGTCCACCACATGAAACAACGCGTAAAATATTAATAAACAAGCCGTGAGGTGGGTCGTTTATTAGGACTAAAGTGCGACCCTTGAGGTCCACACGACGAACTTCCCAGTTTGATAAATATTTAATAATAATAATTAAATTAGATATTACACAGAAAAGTAATCCTTTTAATCATTAAAACATCAATAATTAAAAAAAAAAAAAAAAAAAAAAAAAACGGCTAAACCGATTTTTATAAAATTTATGTCGGATCAAAATGACGTTAACACGCCTCGACTGACACCCTTACGAAGTCGATATAATTTTTTATTCGCGAGATATTGTGTAAAATCTACTTTTTTGGAGGTTATTTGGTTAAGAAAAAAGAACGGCTGAACCGATTTTGAAAAAATTTCTTTCAGATCATATTTACGTTAATACGCGTCGATTGGCACCCTAACGTAGTCGATATCATTTTTCATTCTCGAGATTTCGTCTTTGAAAGAAATGGACACATACGTACGCACGTACGTACGTACACACACACACACACAGAGACATCTTTCTAAAAGTAGTGTAAACATAGTGTAGTGAGCTTGAAACATAAAAATTTTTTTTCCTTTTTGATTTCGATTTTCGGACCCATTACAATAACTTCCAGTGGGAAGTTAATAATTAATTAAATGGGTGGAGCTTAAAAAACATGGCGCAAATGGGGGGAAATTCTATGTATCTACGGGGTATACTTTTGCGTGTAATTTTGTGATTTTCAAAGTGATAAGAAATAATAAATATAAGTTCAATATGCGATTGGGCCGGTACGAATCCTAAACAAAGGAATTTCGTTGAAGGAGAACGGATCCTCAAAGCTGGACATATTATCCAAATGTGTGAAAAAAAACAAGATAACTGAGCTGTCAAAAGTAGTAATCTTTACGGCGTATTGCTTAAAAACATCAAAATTAAAAGAAAATCACCACGAAATTAATCATCCGTTCAATGCTTCTTTAAGGCAGGGTTAGGTGAATAATATAAACACATAACTGCAACATAATATGTTATATTGTAATAAGTAGGTAAGTTACTAACCTCAAAATATTTGTATACAAAGTTAATCCTATAAATTTGTCAATCATCAAATGATTTTACTATTGTAGTACAGTATGATAATAAGTACATCTTATTATTAATATAAAATATTTTTTAATTCATAAATACAGTTTTTCCACATTTCATTAGAAAATAATTCGCTGTAAAGTAAGTTTTACAAGGCAATAACTGACAGTGTTTAATGTCATGATATTAAAAAATGTCGAGAATTCCATTTTCGACAAACTTTTTGTTTATTTTACTTGTTTTATATTTGTAATAAACAATTTCACGATAAATTTGCACTGTTAGCATGTAAAATAATTTTCCCTCGTTTTGAGTACAATTTTGTGCCACCAGATGTCATATGCTCATTTGACGGATCCCAATACATAAATTGTTTATGATTTAATGGAGATGGGCACATCAGAAACGTAATATGTATACTAGATGGTAGCAGGTATATAGTCTCCTAAGTTATCATTGCTTTTCATAGAAAAACGAGCGAGAAATCAAGTTTTCTTCCTTCTGATAGCCTGCAACCACTAGGCTTTTCAGTTCTGGATCCTTTAGAAATACAAAACCTGTATGATTTGAACATTGGTAAACACACATCAGTATTGTCACTGATATTTTATTATATTAAATAAACTTATTCTGAACACAGTGCTATGAAATGCCCACAGACCGAGGTGGTTATATAGCTGGCGCCTCTAGCGACTAAATTTAGCAGGGCCCATCTCCATTGATTTTAGATTTTATTAGCAGAGTTTGAAGTAGAGGGGTTGCGAGAGGGTAAAATTATTTTCCGCTCGTAGGGGGATCGTGGTTCGAAAAAGATTGAAAAATACTACTTTAAACAGTCCCTGTATACAGCATTGCATTACATAATATACACCTATATGCAGTCATACATCAGGTATGAACTTTTTCTTTCAAAAAAGCACACAAATACATGATAACACTGGCCATAGCTGAAGCGCGCGCACACACACGTATCTACGTATTCATACTTTGATACTTTTTAGTAGCGCTATGGTGAATTCCTGATGAGGCAGTGTTGTAACATTCTAGTCGACCATTGAATTCGTCAACTTAAGATTGACCTCCACCAGCCGATCGTATGCATTAGTTTTATCAATGCCTATCTGTACCTATAGTCTACCTCTTTTTAAGAAAGAATGGCCAGTTGATCGAAAAGATTAAAGTAACCTTAACTGCAAGTGATCGCAAGGATTAAAAACTCGGGTCGCAGTGCCAAAACCCTGCCGACAATATAGTGTATTTGCTAATACAGTGTGCTGTTATTATGTGAACATAAGTTTGTTTTTGGACAAAATAAAAAATTTAACTCCTTAATACATCCCTTAAAATAATATTTTTTTTCTTAATTTCAATATTATTATCAATGCAACCTCTGTACCAAATTAAATACACCCTTCAGTAATAAATCACTATCCGCAAACTAGTGTTTTCATAAAATTTGTAAGTCCGGACCTGTCGGGGCGATTTTATTAAAATTTTAGCAGCACATTTCAATCTTCACTAAAGGGTTAAATTTCAATTTTGAAACAATTCTGAGAATTTTTTCGGTATTTTTGGGCCCAAAAACATTTTTCAACCCCTAAAAACCACCCTTAAAATGGTCCGATTGGGCCCATTTTAAATAGGCTTCGTGCGGTGATGGATTGCAACGTGCCTTCCCAATTTCGTCAAAATCAATTAACTCTTTCGAAAGTTATAGCCCGTACACATATATATATATAAATATATAAATATATATATATATATACATATATAAACAGACATTTCCAAAAATGGTGCCAAAGTGTTCAGGAGGCTATAAAACGTCGAGAAATTTTGGTCCGACCCCTAGGTCCCGCCATCCGACCGACGCCAATAGTGTATGTGCCATATGGCAAATACACTAATAAAAGCTTGAAGAGGTCGACACACCAGTCGACGAAACGTCGCTAAAAAACTAGTGTTTTTTACTCGGTTTTTTATTTCAAAAGCCATTTGCCCCAGAAGATCGACTAACACAAATACAATTTATACTACATGGAGGGCGAGAAAAGACTTACCAAGATTAATGAAACATGTATAATTTATCTCTTTTCATCATGGCCCCCACATCCCCCCATCCCAAATGTTTTGGCGGGCCCCCCTACACTGAGAAGATGGTTTTATCAACAAAATTCAGTTGAAACGAAAACATTTTTCTTTGAATAGTTGCAAAGAACTATTTTTTTATTTGAACTCTAAATTATTTATTAGTTGAAAGAAAAGGTCTGAATGTTTTCTTCGAAATCAAAAATATTTATGCAAATCATAAAATGTTGAATTTTTATGAAATTATTTCTTTGTGATTATTAAAAAAAAATGTTGTCTATAATTTTTTTTTCTCTGTAAGTGCAGCATGATTCTCTACAATCTACAGAATCCTAGACTATTTACATAAATTTTTAAATATTTCCAAATCTTTTTCTTATTCCCTTAATTGAAAATGTAGCTTAAATAGAAACGATAAATATAGTTAAAATAAAAATTCAATTTTTACAATGGAACGATAATTCAATTTTTTCTAATGAAAATTACAAATATACATATTTTCTCAAAACAAATTTCTTCCGAATGATTTTTTTTTCATGTGAATTTTTGATTATTATAGATCTTAAGTATCCCTCTCGTGGGAATAATTTGTTGAAATATAGAAATGTTATTTCAATGACAATATCGCGGAAACTCGATATGAGATTATATTAATATTTGATATATATTTAGTTTAACTTTTTGACTGTACATTTACGCAGTGTGTTTCGTTTTTACTTTTTTTTACTTACTTACTTACTTTTTTCCAACGAACAAATTTCAAATTTTTGTCATTTGTGTAACTTCCCAAGAAACCAGAGACAAAAGTTCGCTGAAGACAGACATTTTCATGCGTTCAAATCAAAGTACTACACTACTCTGATCATATCAAAAAAAAATTATTCGCAAACCAATAAACAAGGTTTTTTGAAAGTTTCATTTTAGTATAGATTGTATATCTAGATGTGTAATGGACTACATTACGACGAGTGATGACATTATGTAAAAACAAGCAGTAGCGAGTTTTTACTGTCAAAAGTCGTAATACCATTACGCACGAGATATATGTATATGGTATTTTTTGCCATAACTACCACAAAATATATCTACTTACTTTTCACTTCATTTTCAAAAAATGTTGACAGTTCATTTGCGTCGCCATCTTTACTTCTACATTATGCTGTGCAGGCATATAGAGCGAATAAACAGATGTTACTTACCACCCTAGTGCGGTAAGTAAAACACTTTCCTCACACCTGTCTGTTAAATGACTCATTAAAGGCCGCTATACATACATCGAAAGTTCTATTTTGTAGTGGGTATGGTAAAAAATAAATATCTACATTAATAATTCGTTGAAGGAAAACATTTATTTTGATAAAACCGGGTTTCATTTAAGTATGAGAACAGTTGGTCAAAAAAGTATGAATATTTTCATTGTCAGGACGTATTATCTTTTTGATTCATTATTCAGTGTATTGTATAAAATAAGTATAATATACGTAGTGTGCATTTGAAATGATAAGTTGACTGGTCGACTTTCTCGAGCGAATTTGCGAGACTTGTATCCGACAAAACTTTATTGAGGAAAATTTGATTTAATTTTTATAACAGCAGCCAAAGGGAATGAGTGCTGTAATTTCTTTTGATGCTGGAATATAATTTCTGTATATCAAGTACCTACCCCATATAACGGAGGGAAGTTTTGATGTATATAATAACATCAGCTAGTTTAGGTTATAAAATATTAATTTAATAGACTTCAGTCAAATTAATAACTGTACGAAAGAGAATTTTATAAGCTGTCGTATACAATTTAGAAGCATTGCGATGTGTTTTATCCATGATGGAATTTTGTTCATGTTTTAAAATTTAATCAAAATATTAAATATTTATTCAGTTGATCGTTATTTTTTTAAGGGCGTCGTTAAACAGTCGCACACTGTCGCAGTTGTCACATTACAGACAGTCCAAAGTGGATATGCAATTTCAGAGCACAATTCATTTTATAAAATTTGCCAATAAGTATTATTGGGATCCGTCAGATGGGTGGAGCTTAAAAAACATGACGCATAGGGGGGGGGATTTCATATACGGGGTATACTTTTGCGTGTCATTTTATGATTTTCAAAGTGATAAGAAATAATAAAATATATAAGAACAATTTATGGTTGGGCCGGTACGAATCCTAAACAAAGGAATTTCGTTGAAGGAGAACAGATTCTCAAAGCCGAACATATTATCAAATGCCGGAAATATAACGAGAAAAATGCATGAAAAACGAACTGTCAAAAGTAGTAATCTTTATGGCATATTGCTTAAAAACATCAAAATTAAAAGAAAACTCCACGAAATTAAATCATCCGTTCAATGCTCCTTTAAGGCTGAGTTAAGTGAATAATGTAAACACATAACTACAACATAATATGTTAAATTGTAATAAGTAGGTAAGTTACTAACCTCAAAATATTTGTATAGGTACGCTAGTCGTAATTTTGTCAATCATCAGAGTGATTTAACTATTGTAGTACAGTATGATAATGAGTAAATCTTATTATTAATACAAAATATTTTTTTAATTCATAAATACAGTTTTTCCACATTTCATTAGAAAATATTCGCTGTAAAGTAAGTTTTACAGGGCAATAACTGATAGTGTTTAATGCCATGATATTAGAAAACGTCGCGAATTCCATTTTCGATAAACTTTTTGTTTATTTTACTTGTTTTATTTTTGTAATAACCAATTTCACGATAAATTTTCACTGTTAGCATGTAAAATTTTCCCTTGTTTTGAATACAATTTTCTCCCACCAGATGTCATATGCTCATTTGACGGATCCCAATACTATCGTGGCAACTTACTAAGCATTTCGAATGTGTATGTATGTTGAATTGAGAATGAAAATGAAAACTCTTACGCCCCCTACAACTGCAACGCGCGCGAATTTAAGAAAAGTATACTGTATTTTATTTAGATTGGAAGAAATCATGGCATGCCTTAGTCAGGACACAAAAGTCCCTAGCAAGTAGAATATAAATTATAATACGTACTGAAAAGTGAACGAGTAGCTGTGAACTCGACGTTGGTGAATATCAAGCGATACACACACATCTAATCAAACAATATTCACTTTTTATGGTTCCATGCAAACTCCCCAATCTGTAGTTGCAACAATAATTCATCTGTTGCAGATTTAAATCATTTAATTCTTTCCTGCCAAAATTATGCACCAGAACAACTATGGCAACGTCTAGAGAGAAAGAATTTTTCTTCTCTCTCAATTTAAGTCCCATCCCAAGTTCGGTTAACTTCGAGGCTCGCTTTGAGGTATTTGAAATTTTAATTGAATTTTGTGCCAGACATAGTATTACTATATGAGCTCTACTAACAGGAGTCATTTTGTGTGTTTTTCCAAGGTCTGAGTCCTGTATTTGTCTTGGGTTCCTAATGCTGCGAGGGCCTGTGGTGAGAAAAGGTGTTGGTTCCTTTAATCCTTGTTTGTTTAATCCTTATCATTTTGTGTCTGGCACATGGGATTAAATCCTCGAAGCCAAGGGTGGGTTTAATAATAATAATGGTTCCGTATACGTACCTCAGTATGGAACCCTATTACCCTGCATACGATGGTCTGTCTGTCCGTGTGTCACAAACAGTAAGAGGTAGATATTTGAAATTTTCACAGATTGTGTGTTGTTGTGGCATGAATCTTGATAAATAATTAGAATTAAATAATCGTTTAATTTTAACAAATTAATGTTTTTTATACTGACATGTGGAAGTGGCGTCATCGTACGCGATTCATAAACTATATTATTAATAAAAATGTTGGAATCAAACCATATAACTGTCAAAGTGGCGTCATCATACGCGATGATTATAAACTATATTATTTATATTGGTTCGAGCTTACACTGTGCTTTTTAACATAGACCCAGTTTACACTAATAATTTAAATTGTTGTAACGGTACGGAACCCTCGTGGCGCGAGTTCTACTCGCACTTGACTGGTTTTTTTATGAAGATTCAGGCAATTTTAAAAGTACTATATTTACGGATTACAATTCTCATGAAAATAATATAAAAATGGACATAATACCTACATACTAAATTCTAATTCTGATCCTAAATTCTTAAGTTGAAAACCTGAAAACTTGCATGAACTGTTTCAAACAAAATAGCACGTGAGAATGAGAATTTTATATCAAAATTTACTTTCTCGCTGCTTATTATACAAATACACATTTATATTCATATAAATAAAAAGAATTAGGAATTATTTTCCTATTTGAAAGCGGCTTTGCTGGCGGAACATAACTTTTCTTAATTTAAAAAGAAGTTTTTAAGATACGTAATTTATTTAGAGTAAAATTAACCTAATGAAAGTATCACTGTCACAACACTGGACTGGGAGACAGAACTTCTGTATCTTACCGTATGGTAAGTACGACAAGGATGGAACGCAACATTTACTGAACATGCCAAAGGTGTATTGACTATAAAATACACACATTGTTGTTCAACCATATCACACATAGGATATGCCATGATTTGTTAGTCAGCTTTGTTTTTTAGTTGAGACTCAATAATATTATGTTATATTTATCAAATATGAAATTCGTTATTACGTGCAGTTTTACAAAGTACCATATCTTTATAAAACTGCACGTAATAACGAATTTCACTTGTATAACATATTGGGTCTCGACTAAAAAACAAAACTGACAAGCAGATCATGGGCATATCCTTTCCGTGTGATATGATTGGACAACAATATGTATTCTCGTGGATATAACCTTAAAACCATCCATCGTACAAAAAAAGTATTTAAATACTTTTTTACAGACAATTTAGTGCTGTTTAATATTGGAAATAAACCTTTTTGCTGTGAAATTGACTGGAAAGGAGATTTAGACAAAAATGTATCTTGATGCATCGATTCGCAGATTTCGGACTAAAAGAAAAATTTAGTATGTTAATTAGACGACCAAAATAAACCGAAGAATTTCTGAAAATTATTCCGAAAAATGGTGCTTGGTCTCTAAATTATTTTGTTTCTTTTAGGCCGGTCAGCGCACACATATTATTTTTTGTATCGAAAACGCGCGATTTGGCAACAGCATGGAGACTCAATCGCACTTTCGCTCGATCTAGCTATCGATGCGTTTGTTTCACATTGGCGCTTCTGCGCGTGAAGAGTGTAGTCTCATAACAATTCATGGCATTGTGTCGCGCGAACGTGCGACATAGTTTACTATATGTTTTCGACTATCACGCTTTCGCGATACATCAGTTATGTATTTCAGCTATTAGAATTTTAAATACGTACAGCTTTGGCCTAAAATTGGCAAGATGTAATAGATCGAGAGCTAGTGACAATTTTTTGGCGTTATTTATTCAAGGCCTTATTTTTGTGAAGATGTTGAGGGAGGCATATTAAAGTGCCCTGAGTAAGGGATTTTGCTAGATAGCGGTGTGGGGGGGATGCAGACTGTTTTAAGCATATATTTCAATTTGCAGAACAAAATGTCGGTATTAACCCCCTTGCAGAACGATATAAACAGCTAGGCGAGCAAGTTTACCTCTAACAGAGGTGGTTAATACCAACATTTTGTTCTGCAAATTGAAATATATGCTTAAAACAGTCTGCATCCCTCCCATACCGCTATCTAGTAAAATCCCTTACTCAGGGCACTTTAATATGCCTCCCTCAACATCTTCACAAAAATAAGGCCTTGAATAAATAACACTATAAAAACAATATTAGATTAATTTTTTCTTTTATTTACTTTAGATTAAAGAAAGAAATAATGTAGCCAATTGTTGCTACACCGTTGACACCACGAGCCAATAGATGGCACTGTTTTGACTGCCGTAAGAATGTATGCAAACTGTCAAGAGTTGCACATATTTATTTGTATCTATAGTATTTGCATATACGAGTAGTTATTACAAATACTATAGTCAAACACACACTATGAAATAAAGTACGTGACACTAAATTGTTGTCGGTGTCAAAACAAATCCAAAACTGTGTCAGCATCTCTGTTTTGTCTAAGGTCAGAATAGATTGGTAGAGATGAGCGTGATGCGATTGACCCCCTGCGCATGTTACGGTAGCATAGGTACATCGTTCAGAATAATTTGTAACTTAGTAAACGGAGAATGTGCTCCCATCCCTGGAGCCCCGGCACAAGACATCTTCGCATAAGCTGACGTTATTATACACATATAATATAAACGCAAAGACAATTTTCTCATAATGTAGAAAAGTGATGTAGCTGTTTAAATATTAAAGACTTTTTAAATAAACATATATTTACTGAGAATCTGAAATTTTATTTCATTATGAAAGAACATAATTTATATACCTAAGTTTTTCTTTTAAAATTTTTATACGCTTACTGAGTTTCGTTTTTCTTTTTTTTTTCGTTAAAAACATATTAAATATATTTCTACTTTGTATATAATTTGACTTAGGCTTTCATAATTTAAATGGAAAAAGATGTTAGCAGAAGGTGTAAGAAGTTTACTATAAGTTATCAAACTTCAAATTCAATAGAATTATGGCAGGAACGGTTAATTTACTATGTATATAGTAAGTGATTTTTCTTGATGAAATTCACGAACATTTGCATTTCATATCGGTCTGAGTTGTCGGGTGTCTATAATTCACAATATCCACTTGTAAATATTTTATTCCTTTTTTTTCCTACTTCCGTTATTTTTGTACAAATCCCCAGTTCGAAAATTTAAGAATTGGTACAAAATATTGGATTTTCGGAGAACTATAATCTAGATAAATTGTACAATATACGCTTTCCAATTAGTTTGATATCTTCAAAGGAATTCATAATATAATTTGCTATATTGATATGCGATTGAATTGCTTTGTGATAGGTTGAGATTATCTCCATTGTGCATTAAATTCAGATGTATAATGTAATATGGACTTTAGCGTTGATAATTATACTATCAATTAATTATTACACCTGTGCACTGCTGCATTTGTAATGATATTAACAATGTAATGAAGCATAATTGGTTATAACGTCATTCGCTATATTGTCTAATATTCTGCTAATGCTTAAAAGCCCTGTACAGTAGCATGTTATAACGAACAACGCCTCGTTATGTCAGGGTTTCTAGTCCTCCCTTTCACTCGCCTTACTATTTTCAACCGTTCCTGCTCCTGCACGTTGTGTTGAGATTGTAGTATGTTAGATGTCACAGTGTCCTTATACAGGGTCCGGCAGAAAGGACTTTACACTTTGACTTCGCTATAACAATTTATTGAAAATGTTTAGAAAAAAAATAAAAATACATTAAATAAACTACAAACTTAGGAAATTTATCGACCAAAAATTGAATCTCGCAAATGCCCTCCTCGCTTTTCCACACACTCCTCTAAACGACTTACGAAATTATCCATTACCAACCGGAGCACAAGTGGGGAAATAGCGCGAATTTCAGTAGTAATGTTCACTTTAAGTTCTTTAAGTTCCTGGGCGTATTCTTGTAGACTTTGTCTTTCAAGTAGCCCCAGAAAAAAGTCTGGGCGCCCACTTGCAATAATTGCTTGTCTGACTATCTCTTGGTTTTCTGCAAATTATTTACAGAACGTAGTATGCCTGGTGGTCTCTTATTGCAAAGTGACCCTTCATTTTTCCATTTCTTTATCCAGGAATAAATAGCAGGACGTGACGCACTATCTCTGGCGTTAAATTCCGCTCTGAACTGTCTTTGAACGACGGTAATCGAGTTTGTATTTATAAATAGTTCTACACAAAAGACACATTGTGGTATTGTCCACTGCATTCTTGAACAACTGTCAAATTCGACAATGAAATTTCCAAAGCCTCCTGTGTGATATGAAAAAGAACCATCGCAATTTCTTATTTGGTTTTCTTGTAATTGAAGAAGAAAAGTGTAAAGTCCTTTCTGCCGAACCCTGTAGTTTGGACTAAGAGAATGGGCTGTCATTTAGTCAGCGATTTTCCCCAACAGTCCTATGATTTTAGTGACAGTAAAAATTCAAATAACTAATTTAATATATTGTTTTTGTGGTTAAAACTTTGATAAAGGCAGCTATTAGTTTCAAGCTGTGTTAAAATTTAGACACATTTATACAGGTCATACATGTTTAATAAACTATATGCAAACTTGTCACATAATATGCGATGAAGCAGATAATATTGTGCACGATTAGTCGTACATATCAACTAGTTATTATACTTAATTAGAATTCAAATACTAAATTATATCATGTATTGCTATAATATTCTACTGTAATAACTATGTG
The DNA here is from genome assembly GCA_039654895.1 of Mongoloraphidia duomilia. Taxonomy (NCBI): domain Eukaryota; kingdom Metazoa; phylum Arthropoda; class Insecta; order Raphidioptera; family Raphidiidae; genus Mongoloraphidia; species Mongoloraphidia duomilia. The sequence goes on along the minus strand of CM077521.1, from coordinate 32,471,476 downwards.
AAAAAAATGTGATTACATTTCCATTACCTAAATAACACAAAGAATATTTTTATTCGTGATTTCTTTTAGGATTTTGGAATAATTAAAAAGTTTTATGGTACAACGTTTTATTAAAATTAGCTAACGAATTTTAAAAAATGCTAACCCTTAAACCCAGTCCATTATAAAATGACTAAAGTAAAAATTAGGTTGATATTTTAAACAAAACTCAAAATAAAACGGCATTTTCATGATGATATTTTTTAGTATACATTATTCTTGAGAAGATATGTGTTTTATCATTTTGTTGATCAGATAATCCTGGATAAGTTTTAACATTTCCATGTATTGTTTTAAGAGCTTACTAGATTTTGTGGAATAGAATAGGGAACACGATTTTAAAATCCATCTTTCACGTAACCCCTAATTTTCTATCAAGCTTCAAACCCCTACGTTTAACAAAACATTCCAATGGCGCATCAACGGAATACTACTTTTACTTTCTCATATACGGAGTTATAGGGGACTTCTAGTGATTGTGCAGAAATTCTATATTGAGCTTTTAATTAAGGACATTTCCCATTTAACTAGGGCAGGGGTCGGCAACCTTTTGAGACGGAAGAGTCAAAAGTTACAATTTACAGAATTTCCCAGTTTTTAAAGAGCCACTAACATTTTTATTTCAATATTATGGTATTTGATTAGGATTATAACTAAACAAACAGAACAGTGTTGCCACATTTAAAAAATGTCAGCTGTCCGTATACTCTCTACTCCACCTATTCTCACTGTTCTCTGTTGAGTGTTTTTATCCTGTTTAAAGTTTTTTTTTGCACTATACCTAATATTTTTTATGAGTTTTGAAAATAAAATAATATAATTATTAATATTTGCGCATGGAACTGGAGAGCCGCATCTTGACATCATAAGAGCCGCAGGTTGCCGACCCCTGAACTAGGGGATTCGGTGTAAATGCTGCCCACACACCAATTCGATTTCAATGTGTTTTTAGTGTGGTCTAAGAAATAAAAATGATGCTAGGTGCTTTAAAAATCCGTCCCGGGACTTGATTATCATATTTCAACAGTATAGTAATAATTAATAAATCTTAAGCTGAACTGTTATATAATTTAATAGTTATTTATTAACATCAATATTGATGAAGCGGTGTTTCTGTTCTCCTAGGATAAATTAACTTTGTTGAAATAGAAAAAGTTGTTATTTATGACAAGATATTTCTATTCCCACTCTGGGAAACATTTGAACCAAAATCAGGCTACGTTCTTTACACGTTTTCAAGTGGTTTATAAAAAAATGTCTGTCTGTCGTTTGTAGTCGTACTTAAAGTCCAAACCACTGCATCGATTTGGCTCAAATTTTGCATGCGTATTCAGGACAGTCACATCTCGAGATAAAATAGCAAAATTGACCTTAGTAAAATCTGAAAGAAATGATCCCCTTAAAAGCGGTAAAACAGGTCAAAGAACTGGAAAAATTATGGTTTTACCATTTTTGGAATTATTTGGAATTTTTTGAATTACGACATTTTTGTGTCAGATTAAACTACCGATGGGTGCTGCAGCCTGTTAAAGCTAAACAGAAGCGAAATTAAAATAGAACTTGATTTTTATGATTTAGGAAAAAAAACATTGGTCTCTCTTCAAATGCTATCTGAGGAGAAACTTTTCAAATCGCATAATGTTCTTCAATACACAAAATGGACTTCGTAGTGGTTTTGAATAGATCTTTGTATTATATCGTTACAGATCAAGTCACATTATACCCATATTGTGTAATTCACGTGAGAAAAGTATCAAAGTCATCAAAACGCATTTTGTCCTTCTTAAGTCGGCCGCTTTAAAAAACATCAAGTAATTTTACCGCTAGTAGGCAGCACAATCACTACAGAACGTCATGCTGTTTTCTATCCCCCACTGTGCCGCCACTGATAATTCTCCGTACGTACCGCCATGTATGCCTCACGAAAATATAGGTGGCAGCGCACCCCCACCCTCCGTTGACGTCGTTTTAAATAAATAATCATTGTATTTATGTTGTGGAGAATCTTCTAAATAAATAAGTAGGCTATGGTTATATGTTTTCGCATTATAATACACCCATCTTACTTTTACAGTGCTCCAGTTTAAAGTTCTCACGTGAAGCCACGCTAACTAAGAGTATTCGCCATTTGACTGGTTGCCGTTGCGTAATTTTCTAACTTATCCTATGTACGAGGTACATACTGTAGGTACCTACTGTATACAGTGTTATACAGAGTGTTTAAAAAATTATTAGTTAATTTTATTTTGCCATACTACCCTACCATTACATTAAATTAAATGCAGACATAATTATCCGTTTTTAGGGTTCCATATCTCAGAATGAAAAAAACGAAACCCTTATAGGATCATTAGTTGTACGACTATCTGTTTGTCTGTCTGCCCGTCAAGACCCTTTTTCTCAGGAACGGCTACGGGTATCAAGCTGAAATCCACATCAAATACTAAGGTCTACAACCTTATAATCCTGTAAAAAATTCAAGCTTCTAGCTCAATGCAATAAATAACTTAAAAAAAACTTTATTTGTGACTTTTTAGCCTTTATTAATTATTTTAATTTTATACAATAGAAACATATATAAATTCTTCACTTTACAAAAATATAAAATCGTATTCAACTCGTCAAACCTTTTCATTTGATACGTCGGGGGTTGTAAAGAAAAAGGAAAGCCGCCATCTTGGGGCGTCCGCCATTTTGATTTTAGAATGATGTCATGTAGCTTATCGTATTCTACTCCTCAAACCATTTAATTTGATACCCATGTCATGCGGGAGTTCTGAAGTAATAGGTAGGTAACCCGCCATCTTGGGGAGTCCGCCATTTTGAATTTAGAATGGCGTCACGTAGCTTATCGTATTCTGCTCATGAAACCCTTTCATTTGATACCCATGTCAAGGGGTTTGCAAAGATAAAGGTGAGCCGCCATCTTGGGACGTCCGCCATTTTAGATTTAGAACGATATTAGATATACTATATTGCATTGTCACCGGACTTATACGCGTGTGCAAAATTTCAACTCAATTGGATAACGGGCAGCGGGTCAAATTTCAATAATTAAATTTGACCTATACGTCATGTCGAACTTAATAAAACCATTGAATAAAAAGATATGGCCTTTCAAAAAATCACGTATTTGGATACTGACTAATCGAGACGAATGTTTATTTATATGGAAAACGAGGGGAGATCCACAAAATGTTGGCTTCCATAATTAAATTACAACATCAAGGTTTGTCAAGTTCTGTGTGATCTGTTTTCCATTATTTGGTATACCATGGTTTGTTTTTTAATCTCTTTAAGATAAGATAAGATAATGCAGTCTTTATTTATACATTCTTTAAAGAATATAAATTGTGTCAATTAAAATATCACGATTGTGCGATTAAGTCGCTTGTAGATCGTCAGATGCAGCTACCAACAGCGTAAGGTCGCATACTATACGAGTATTCGCTGAAATACACAACTGATGTATTAAGAACGCGCGACTGTCAAAAACACATATCACACTTAGTCGCAGGTTCGCGCTACTCTACGAGGCTGCACTCCTTGCGAAAAACGCATCGACCGCTAGATCGAACGATAGTGCGATAGAGTCTCCATACTGTTGCCAAATCGCGGGATCAAATGAGAAATTTTGAGTAACTGAGTAATCGTCAAATCGTAATGCAGTCGCAATGCAGTTGCTAAATCGCGCGTTTTCGATACAAAAAGTAGCATGTTTGCGCTGGCCTTAAAGTGCAGTATGCGAGTGGAAAATTTAATTTAAAACATAAAATACAGTCCACATTTCTGGCCTTTATTAACTACAATAAATTATGGATTTATTTATGAGGTTGCTTTGGTCACGCGCGTAATTACACTTCCATTTCATTCTCAGCATTTTAGTTCTCAAATCGGCGAGCCAGTGCCGCTTAAGAAGTTTCACTTCAATAAACGGAGCAATTTTTTGGAGGCCTCCAAGCGTAACTTTATTTTGAGATTCTTCTCTAAAAATTTCAAATGTTTAGTTTGTTTAAGAATGTGAATTCAACAAAACATAACTATACAAAAATATAACTTATTTTTGATACATTTTTAGAGTGTTAGGTCTCCAAGTCACTATATGAATAATAAGAAGTATTAGAAATACCTTGTGTCCGTCTTGTGACTTCATCTGTTGTTAACACGACGCGTTTCAGCAACGAGTTGCTATCTTCAGGTGTGGTTAAATTTTTTTTCTCAATGTGTAATTTAAAAAAAAATTCTCAGGAACCTGAAGATAGCAACTCGTTGCTAAACCGCGTCGTGTTAACAACACATGAAGTCCCAAGACGGACACAAGATATTTCTAATACTTCTTATTATAACTTATTTTTTTTAGATTCTTAACCTCCTCTGCGCTATTCAGGTCCATAAGCGCGCTCTTCTTGCGCCTGATGATTCCCCACGGTATACATAAGCTCCGGCTAATTGTAACCTCCTTTCTGTAAGAACGCTTATTCGCCTAAGAAAGAATGTTAGCTGTCCCAAACCTTTATTCTTAGTGAATGTTGACTTCATTTAACATTCGTTTCTCGTAACAGCGAGAAAATATAAACAAAGGAATGTGAAATTTCTCTCGCGTTACATAATTCTGCGGCATCTTGTACGAGTATAGAAGCGTTAGACAGGGTGGAGTGGAGGGTTTGTGTAGGTAATAGTTACATAAGTTCATTGTTTATACGCCGGCATCATTATTATTATAGGTATTATGATATTACAGCGTCTTATTACTTTAAACTCGTGCATAACACATGTCGGCTACGTTCACTATGTGCGAACTAAATTAACATATTAATTCATAAAAGGCTTTCGCGGTCTTGCTTTAAAATGGAAATGCTATTTGACGCTTCTCGCGGCTTCTCTGCGTTTCGCTCTAAACTTACAGAGTGCTACTGAAATTGGAAGAGGCGAGGGCTTGGCTTAAACACTTGAAAACAAATAACCTTGAAATTTAAATTAAAACACACTTGAAAATAGTTCTACAAACATAGATTTATTTAAAACTAACGGTCACCCGTGGCTTCGCTCACATATATTTAGTATATTGTTAATTTATTATCCCCCCTCGCGATAAATTTTCCCCCGCGAAGCGAAGCATGATTTATTATCCCCCGCGAGAATCTCTCCCCTTGCGAGGCTTAAAATCACTTGGAAATAGTTTTAAATAAACAGTTTATATGTTTAACCCTACGTTTTGACATTTGCCTTAACGCTGTCAAATCACGCGATCGAACGATTTAGCATTTGTTTTGTATTCGCGCGCGAGTAGTGTACGTAGTTACGCTATGGTAGCTGCATCTGACGATCTACGAGTGACTGAATCGCACAATCGTGATACAAAAAGTAGCATGTGTGTACCGGCCTTAAGCATTATGCTATAAATATTATAGCTCAACTGTAGAACTGTTGAAGTGAAGTGAACTATATAATCCACATTTTTTTCCAAAATCATGACTGATTGGATACCAAAAAAATTCGACTGATGACCAGTCCTATACTTCCCACCTGCTAAACAATAATTAATTAAAAATTACCGAAGTATTGAATATAATGTACTTCAGGCAAGGTTAGTAGAGTATAGGTTGCCTCGTTCCGATAGATAGTAGTGGGGGGATGACGTCACTCGGAATATACCATGCTTGCTCACTTCAATAGAAAAGATCAGACCATGGACGCTGCTAATTTTTGGAAATAAAAATCACAGTAACCATGGTAGTGTGTTATGGTCTTTTGTGGTTATTTTTAATATTTTGTGAATATTAAAGATACAATAATAATTTATCAATTTGTTAGTTAATTCTATTCGTTTCTTAAATTTAAAAAAATAGGTAATTAACAAGATCTGCCATTTCTTGAGCATTATTTAATTTTTTGTTTGTTTATTTTATAGATATTAAAACCTAAATTTTGTAACAAATAAAAATAAAAATTATCCCATTTTTTAACATCTATTCTTCTATTTATTGTCTCTTGCCAATTTTAAGAAAAAATCTGCACGAAGCACCTAATATAAAAAAACTCGGGTCGCAGTGCCAAAACCCTGCCGACAATATAGTGTATTTGCTAATACTGGCATTGTGGCTTTATTATATGAACTTAAGTTTGTTTTTGGACAAAATAAAAAATTTAACCCCTTAATACATCCCTTAAAAAATATTTTTTTTCTTAATTTCAATATTTTTATCAATGCAACCTCGGTACCAAATTAAATACACCCTTCAGTAAGTAAAGCACTATGCGCAAACTAGTGTTTTCATAAAATTTGTAAGTCCGGTCCTGTCGGGCCGATTTTATTAAAATTTTGGCAGCACATTTTAATTGTAACTAAAAGGTTAAATTTCAATTTTGAAACGATTCTGAGAATTTTTTCGGCATTTTCGGGCCCAAAAACATTTTTCAACCCCTAAAAACTACCCTTAAAATGGTCCGATTGGGCCCATTTTAAATAGGCTTCGTGCGGTGATGGATTTCAACGTGCCTACCAAATTTCGTCAAAATCAATTAACTCTTTCGAAAGTTATTGCCCGCACACATATATATATATATATTAAATATATATATAAATATATATATATATATATATACATATATAAATAGACATTTCCAAAAATGGTGCCAAAATGTTCAGGAGGCTATGAAACGTCGAGAAATTTTGGTCCGACCCCTAGGTCCCGCCATCCGACCGACGCCAATAGTGTATGTGCCATATGGCAAATACACTAATAAGCATAATCTTCAACAATTTTTGTACTTGGTTTAAACTAAATTCCAGCTGACGTCATTCCCGCGCTTACGCTGATTGGTCAGATGGAACGAGGCAACCTGTACTTTAATAACCTTGATCTTCAGATACCTCAACGTTCAAATTTGTGTATTGTCTATCTCATTCTGGCCGTGCGCGACAAGTATACAGAGAAGATACACAGCATAATATTTTATTTGCAAGAAATAAACACTCTTTTTTAAGTCTTTGAAAAAAAGCATGGCCATCTTATTTATTTACTAATCTACTTATGGCTAGCTTATAGCAAAAATCATGGTTACCTTGATTTACTTAAAATTTTTTTTTTTAGATATTTTTTCTCTCGAAAATTATACATTTTAGAGAGAAAAAAATACCTATTGAGATTTTTTTCATATTATAAGTTAACAACTAGAATCCATTTATATTTTTTTACCTATGTTAATACGTGACATTGAGAACGGTTTTTTTAATATCTCAGGATCCACTGAATCGATTTGGCTCAAAATCTAATCAGATCTAAGTTAAAGGCTGATAAATACAACAGAATAAACTCATGGCCGTATGTTGTTCTGGTTTTACGATATCGAAGGCGAAAAATTTCACCACACACACACACGCACGCACACGCACACCCACGCACACGCGCGCACACACACACACGATTTCTAGGGTATCAAAACGTGAAGATCTGTTAAAATCTCGAAATATTTTTTTCGGACTAAATCCAATACTTCCCTACCATAGTAGAGGTGGGAAGTAATAATTAGAAAAATAAATTGGGATTGGATTTTTTTTTTTAAATAAATGATTTCAGTTTTACACGGCCCGTATAGAATAGGCACTAACAAAATAAAGAACGATGTTGGTGAATTTAAACCGGTCTCCGTACTTATCACTATTTTATTTATGTGTAGGTGAAACCACGCCCTGCGTTCTTCCAATTTTAATATATAAGTACACTACTTTACAATAGCCTGCAGAATAATATTTAGCAATTTCTCCGCTTAAATCGTTACTAAAATCAACTGCGTTTATGTAAATCGTTAAATCTGGTGTAGAAATTGGATTGTAATCATTTTTATATGGTTAACAAAAAATAAATAGTAAATACTTTTTTCTTTGTTTGTTCCATTTTATTTTTAAGTAAATCAAGCAAAATATTGGCATTACCGAATTTAAACAATTCTTAAAGTATGCGGTAGCTGATGTTCTAAGCGAAAGTATCGGTCAAAATTATTAAGTACGGATAATCTTATAACCCTCTGCGCATATAGTCTTAGCAGCTGAGTGTGTTAATTTAAAAAAAAAATATTGCGCGATTGCACTTTCAACTGTGATTCAAGTTGCGTTTGCAACTTGCCGAAAAATATGAAAAAAAAAAATATTTAAAAACGAATTAAAATAAACTTTTTTAAACAAGCAATACCTTAAGTTCAAATGAAAATTGCATGTTTTTGTATTTCCTATACCTACCTATTATTATCATCAATAACTTTTTGGTTAGATTTATCACGCGACCCAATATGTACCAACATTTTATTCAAAAATATTTTTGACTACATTCATAAGGACTAACATACTTAGGACCAGTGAACTTTTTTGGACAGGTTTTTGATAAAAACTGAAACTTCATATAGAATGTTTTTTTAATTTCCTTGATGAGGGTATCTAATACCTGCCAGGCTGCCAATGATTACTAATGCGCTCATCCTAAAAGAGTCAGCGTTGTCATTTTACTTACATTTGTCATAAAATGTAGGCCCGACATTCTTATTAACGATTAATTGTCATCTGTAGTCGTCAACTGACAGCTTTCAAAACCTTAAATAGCTCTTGGTGGCGGCCTGGTACCTGCACCAATAAAGTTTCAACTTTTATCAAACACCAATCCAAAAAGTTTCATGATTCATGGACTATAATGATAAAGTGTACAGCGTCCGACTCGAAGGACCACTTCAACTCACTTGAGGACGTACGAAATCGTCATTTGTAGTGCTTTTAGAACTAATAGCAGGAACATTTTATGGGTAGATATGCACATAAACTTATGAATTATCAGCGCAAATTCTAGGCAAGACTTTAATATGTTTTGTTGAGCTGATACAAGAATTTTTATACTTGTATACTTTTGTGTGTGTATTTTGTAAGCAATTGTAAACGCAAAATGAGACATGCAGGAGATCATGTCTTTCCAGAAGGATGAACGAGTCCTGCTTGAAGGACACGCTTATATGTACAAAAGTATTTACAGAAGAGTTACTAGCAGGACAAACTATTGTACACTCTATCAATAAGTTTCATCAGAATTAGTTCAACCGAATTGTTAGGTGATGCCGGTACAAAAGACATCTGGAAACGCATTCTCTCGTCTAATATAAAAATCATGCAAAATAAACAAAAACTCCAAAAAACCAAAAAGAAAATTAAATAGGAAACAGAGATTTTATTTATTAGTATAATATTATATTATATGACAATTTTGAACGAGTCGCTACTGGGAAGCAATAAAGACCAAGAAGAAGAAGAAGACGACGGTATAAGGTTTGTGAGGGTACTAATACGTGGCGTCGACCACAAGATAAGCCGGTTTAGAACGTGGGAGAAACAAGACGATGATACAAATGGGCGAGAGATGTCGGTATAATATTTCCCATATGTATGTGTGTGTGTGTGTGTGTGTACGTTCACAGTTTGTCAATTTAAACTTGGCGAAGTACTTTGTAAACATTAAGAGCGAATTCCCTTACTCTTTGATTTTATTTTCGAATTCACTCAGATTCTTATATTAAGCTGACTATATTATTATTAAATGAATGCAAACAGTATATGAAGACACCTGTTGTAAGAACAATGACGTAACACAATGCTGTAATCAGGAAAAATTCATTAATTCAAACCTATGTCACCGTAGGGATTTTAACCCTAAACTTTCCACTATCGCGGCGGACTGAGTTGACATTACTCACACAGTGACACATTTTCAAACGATCGACTTTCTCCCTTTAATTATGTATTTGGTCACGACTTACGTGTTAAATTTGTATTTATATTATTATTCTTAAAAAATATTGTTCGGTATCTTTTTTGCTTTGTTTTTTCAATTATTTTCTATTTGTAAGTGAATTTAAACGCTTATGACTATCAAACGAGCAGGTATTATGGAAGTTTACATGTGATTTTTGAAATCAGCATAAATACACAATACATTTTAGTAAACATTTGAGAAATGTTGAGTGTGATTCCATAATTGTTATATTTTAACACGTTGACTGCCGTAAGAAGCATAACTTGATGCTCGAAGAATCGACCATAACAGCCGCGAGTATCACAAGTTGATTCTCAAGCACTGCAAGTTATAATAGCTAAGAAAAGCATCATTCGATTCTCAGATCAATGTAACTTTTATGCAGCCCAATATACACGGCTGTAAGCATTAGAAACTATGCGTGGCCTACACCTGAGTGAATCGATAGTTGATTCTTAGGCTTGAAGTGTTTGTAGTTGACATTTCACTAAAAAGCAATGAAACTTCAGATATTATTTTTATATTTATTTAAAAAAAACCAACATTTAATTACATTTCTAAATAATAAAATAACTAATTTTTTTTTCATATGATTCTAGCGTATGCAGACTTATTTACATATGAAACGGCATAATATGATTCATATGACCATTACTGCAAACTTCAGCTATATGGGCCACGTGAACAAAAAATACATTTTTTAGGGAAAAATAAATTCATTAATGTTAAAGAACATTATCGCTATCCTATTCAAGGACAAAACAGTTCTGGCCAGAAGGGACCAGATATTTCTGATAATAACGGCAGTCAACGTGTTAATCAATTTTGGTATGGACCACTAAAAACAATAATAGATATTCTGTTGAACTTAGCAAGGCCATTTCTAGGACCGGGTGTAATTTGACAGCGTCGTTGCCATATTTTCATAGTTGAGCTGTACACGACGTTCAGTTCTTGCTAACGTGTACGATGGTGTTGTTCTGTATACATTTATATAGTATGTAGGGAGGCAGGTCTAAAGGGGTTAGCGCTAGACGTCGACCAACTAAAGTGCTTTGATACTGTTACCTGGGTAATTAGTTGATTAATTAATTGCAGGTGATATACATACATAGGTACAGGTGTGTTAGCTGGCATGTATAGAGCTGCTACCTGTTCGAGACGTGAAGTCTTAAGACTGATCTGATTATTCTATATATTATTACGGTTCGACTGACGGAATTGAACTGTATATTGTATAATCGTTTTAACTGAATCGCAACCAAACTGTTGTCATCTTTCATTTGTTATTTATTGTACATTTGTCATCTTCTTTTCAAAGTTTTATAATAAATTAGAAAAAATGTTAAAAGACATAATCGAACTATGACCTTGCAAGCAAGGATATCTTCAGATGAATTTTAGTGTTCGGTTTAATATATTTTTTAACAAAAAAAATTTTAGAATCGGTCCAGTAGTTTAGGAGATAAGAATTTATGATTTATTACCTCCCGTAATTGAAAGTATTGAAACAGCAATACACAGATGTTTACATACACGCACGTAACATAGCGAGACGTAAAAGGCGACTATATTGTATTTATTACCCCCTCCTCCCCGAAAACGGCTGTAAATCCCCTGGCAATTCACACACACACGCGCGCGTAATAACTACACACACACGTAAACTGTGTAACAGTATACATATAGATATGTAAAGACGCGTCGCTCCATGCAAACGAAATCACACCCCCGGCAGAAGATGTTTCACATAAAAAAACTTTGTAAGAACTTCTTTAAAGAGACAAAAATCCTGTCTGAATAAGTTCGGCTGCGGGTTCTTACGTTTTTTATTGTTAAAACATCGAGCTTAAATTGTTATTGCGACCCTTTACTCCCACCATAATTTTATGGTGGAAGCGAAAGGTTTCGAAAAAATTTAAATGTGTTAATCATTTCTTTAATATGACACTCATTAAATAATTAACGAATAAAATTTACTGTCATTATTAAAACGTGTGTTGAGACTAAGATACCAATGTTAAGCTTGTCTTTGAAGGATTATATAGGTAATTGTAACATATTATAATAGGTACTTTGTGTGATCAAAAGATATTGATGAAGCTGTAATTAATATAAAGGAAATATTAAATATCTTTTTTTCTAAAATTCATTAAAAAATATACTCAAAAAAATACTACATCGCGTGAGTAATTAAAAAACAAACTTAAGAGATGCGATATTTTTTATGTGGTACAGAATTAAAAGCACAACTCAAGTTCTTATACATTGCTATAATTTAATATTATAATAAGAAGTGTGCAAAACACTTGTCATAAAAATTTACAGCATCAGCACTAGTAGATATCACTGATAACTTAAAAATCACCATAAAGAGTTTAATGACTAATAATTATCAATGTTTTAAATATTTTAGATGTTATGTTATGTTTTTTTAATTTATGAAAAAATGAAATACAATTAATGTTGGATACATGAAATTTATATTATAGTAGTAGATTGTGTATCTAGGACGTAATGAAGTAGATTTTCGACGAGTTGTAAAATTATGTTAAACGAGCGTTAGCGAGTTTAACTCACACGAATCAAAATAGAATTGCGCCCTGATACGCACTGTAGTTTTGTCCTACACCCTATAAAATAGCAACTTTTGTCTGCATTTCCAGTATTTTCAATATTTTGGACATTTCACTTGTGTAAACTTAACTTCTATAATAGTAGGTTAGGCAGTAGGTACTGTACAGTGTACGTACACATTACGTATAAGTAGTCTCTTTAAGCCGTCATGTCACACACAGATAAAGCGCCCGTTGCAGTGTGGATATAGACACCTGTCATCCCTATTGTGTACTAGATCGCAGGTTCGCGTCCAGCTGGAGTAATCTGAAATATTAAAATTGTTGAATTTTTCTTTATTTCTTATTAAAAATGATAAATTAAAGCAAAAGTTAAATTTGTATTATTAAATTTTACATTAGCGCCCGATTCTCGTCACCGGGCCGAAATGGGTCATTTTACGAACTGTATAGGTACCTATACATTAGGGTGGGTCAAAAAAATCAATTATTTTTTTTTACAAGTGACACGGAAAAATAGGTTGCTAGACACCTTAAAAAAATTCTCACCAAATATGAGCTCTTAATTTTAATAGGAAAATCCTCCGCATCACAGTTTTTTATTTTTTTCTAAGTCCAATAGAAACAAATTCATACCTCATCTAATATTGATTGTACAGAAAAATGTTTTAAGAGAATTTTGTAGGAAATTTAATGCTGTACAAAAAAGGTATCTTATATTTTTTCCGCAAACCTCACCATTTGAAAGATATTGAAGATTTATAATATTCATTTATTGTCGAGTTATAAAATTCATAAACAAAAATGAAATTTGTCTTAAAATAATCAAACTTAAATCTTCAATATCTTTCAAATGGTGAGGTTTGCGGAAAAAATATAAGATACCTTTTTTGTACAGCATTAAATTTCCTACAAAATTCTCTTAAAACATTTTTCTGTACAATCAATTAATGATGAGGTATGAATTTTTTTCTATTGGACTGAGAAAAAAATAAAAAACTGTGATGTGGAGGATCTTCCTATTAAAATTAAGAGCTCAAATTTGGTGAGAATTTTTTTAAGGTGTCTAGCAACCCATTTTTCCGTGTCACTTGTAAAAAAAAAAAATTGATTTTTTTGACCCACCCATGAAAAGTAGCTTTTTATAGGGGGTAGTACGAAAATTCATTTATAGAATAAATTGCAAAAACAAAAACAATATGATGGAACTAACTTACTAATGTTAAATAATAATTTAAATAAAAAATTTACAATTCGTTCACAATGCTGGGAATGCACCTAACAATTTAGCACTCGGTACGGAATCGAAGTTTCAAGCGTTCAGTCAACACATTTAATACATTAAAGTCATATTATTTTGTAGGTACGGTCTAAAGAGAGGGAGAGAGAGAGAGAGAGAGAGAAGTGTAAATTTGCAGCCGACGAGATGGTGTGATATATTTAGATATACATAGCAAGCGGGCTACACAGCTCAGACGGAGCTTAATTTGTACTACTAACATTCTAATTAGATTGCCATATCACTGTAGCTCATACCGCCATCACAAAGTAACGGCACTTCTTGATAAAAGAATTAAATGGTATATTATACCAAACACCAATACATTAAAATTATTTTTCTACTCCCGCTTTGCCAACAGCCACAGCATCATCATAAAGAACGAAGATAAAACTTTAATGTGCGTTTCGCTAACAAAGTTAACATCATTCTGAAGATGATATTAAATTTTGTAGGGAAACATTAAATTTATTTTTGTGCTTTATTTTAGATTCTTGATCTCTTAATTGGCACCTTGATATTTTAACCGGATGTAATAATTTAATAGTTTTAGGATTTCACTGAAATCTGTATAGCTATATAAAACTTATATTTTCTGGCGATTCTTTAAAGATTGAACCTAACATTAAGTTCTAAAAACTTTTGAAATTTCATTTAAAAAATAATATACCTATACTGAGACAAAGCTCAAAGTTCCACATAATATTCTGAAATAGCAAAATAATATTACGTGAAAAGTTGCTTTCAGTCTGTCTTGATTTAACGATTTCATAGATTTGGGTAAGATCTTCAGAGATGCTAAATGATTCCTTTAGGATTAAGCTTAAAATGCAGCTATTTTCGAAATTTTTATTTTAAGCTTTAATATTATGTATGAAGAGTTTTTAGAAATCAACTTTACATAAAATAAAAAAAAATTAGCCACAGCATCCAATTTAAATTTATGAATTTAAGTGAGATGGAATTTAAAAAAAAATATCTTAAATGGTTTTGGGATGCCATTTGATATAAGAAATATGTTCTAACGTTTTTCGCTGCTGAGACATTTTTCATGAACGGAAATAAAATTTTTAGCCTTTAAGCAATGATAAGATACTATATTGTTTTTATTATGAAATTTCTAAAACAATCAAATTTACGGTATTGTTAATTGTTTACATTTGCTCAAACGAAAACATGAATCCTCTTTATAAAATTCAAATTATAAAATTTTATTCATAATATAAACTGGTTGAAGATCAAGTGCCGCTCAGTTGGAATGCTGATAAAGTTTATAATCAAGAGGATTTGCAATGCAAGCAGAGTGGTCAAAGTAAAGGCCAGAATCAGTATGTACTCAAATGGTTTAATCACATTTAATAAAGTTTGAATTTAATTGCAAAGTAGGTATCACTTAGTTTCTGGAGTCTCTGTAATATCTATAGACTGGTATATATTACAGACCAAGTCGAAGTTAACGTTTTGTACATAAAACGATAACTATACCTACATATTTAACTCAAAATCAATTTTGAATGTAAATACATTAACTACTATTGATTATAACCGGTTTCCAAAAGGCAAAATCACTCATAAATGCCTTGTGTGGGCGATATCCGAATGAAATCCAGTTCTATACTTCCCACTTAGGAGAACAAAACTATTAAAGAAATTCATATACATATTATTTACTAACTAGCTGCCCGGTCCGGCTATGAATTAAATTAATTCAAGACCACCCTGTCTTTCCAACACCATAGCTATAATGCGCAGTAGTGTGGATGCATGACTTGAATGCTCTCCCTCAGGAACAATTTTCCGGGATAAAAAGTAGCCTATATCCTTTGTTGAGCTTCAAGAAATCTCTTTGCCAATTTTTGTCGAAATCGGTTCAGTGGTTAAGCCGTGAAGAGGTAACAAACAGACAAACACACTTTCGCATTTGTAATATTAGTTTGGCTTAAATTGTCAATATAATTTGATCAGATTTATGTTAAATGCTGACAAATTACCATGAAAGAAACCGCGAGACAAAACTGCATTCCATCCTTCTAAAGAAATTGAAAGTAATTTCCATGCAATTTTTTTTTTGAAAACATTTTTTTTCTTGAAATTGCACATTATTTTGATAAGAAAATATTACGATTTTATTCATATTTTATCAACTACAGTCTGTCGTTCCCAGAGGCGGCGCGAGGCGTGGGCGAAGTGGGCCATCGCACACGGCCTCGCGCCCCGAGAGGCCTTGCAAAGTACCTAATAATCGGATTTATAAAAAGGCGTGAGAGGCTCTAATTCAAAAATCCCGGAATGGGTTTTTTCTGAGACACTATTTAGACAGAGCGAAACGCTTGCATTTTAAATTTCACTCGGGCTAAACCGGGTAAACAGCTGGTTTTTCATATTAGGGGCCTCACGCAACTTCATTTTGCCCACGTCCACTTTTGTGCTTGCCCCGCCACTGGTCGTTCCGTAGTTATAAAATCAAAGGGAACAAAATTTGTTCCATGCACACACATCTGTCATTACGATTCTTAGGTTAATAAAAAGTGAAGATTCATTAAAATCCTAAAAAAATCAGATTGGCTCCTATATACTCGTACTTATTACTTCGCTACCCTAGAAGTGGGAAATAAAAATTAGATAAAAATTCAGCAGATGTTTTTGAAACTTAATACCAGTGATTCGTTTTAGTTTGCCCAGCCATCACTTAAAAGAAGCTGTTCAGTGTTCATGCTGTCTTAACTTCAGCCAACTTGCATTATATTCAAAGTGCATTGTGTTCCCTCGAGATGTGAGGAATTAAGTAAACCATTTTAAAGGATTTTGTTGATCCTGTCTTTTATATAAAATGCGAACACACCACGTCTTTAGAACGACTTCGCCTGTCAAGTTTATTGTCTTTGTTTACCGTCTTCCATTGCATAAGTTAATTAATTAAGTACATAATATTACATACGTTTCTGTTGACTTCTGTATCCCATATTTGAGAAATAAACAAGATTTTTTCAAATCTAGAATATTTACTGCAAACAAAAATAAATCGACGTTATCTGTTAACATTCATAATTGCAGAGTTTTTAAGATCTCCTTGACCATTTTATACTTACGCTAATTAAAGAAATTATGTTTGGGCCATTTAAAAATTAAGGGTCTTACTGACGTTTTTTGTTCCAAAACTTTATAAAGGATATGTTTTTTGAAAAATTTGACATGAGTAACTGAAGTGGAACTTAATTTATACAGAGCTGTCATGAACGAACTGACTAATTTATAATTCCGTTATTTTTGTTAATATTCAAATGTACTTAATGTCGGCATCACTGTGATCGGCCATATTTGGAGTTTTGTCAGCATTATAGCTAAAAAGAGAGTAGGTATGTGCTTAATACCACACGATAGAAGTGAATTTTCTTGACTATTACTACCCATAGATGGCAGTGCCAACCAAACGCGTTGTGTAGCTCATAAATAGTGCATCAGTTCTTAATTATTATTGTACTCGATCTATTTCTTTCTCAATCTATTTATCGATATCATGTCGCCTCCCGAACTTGCCCTCACTATTGAAGTTTTACTTAAAAAATTAATAAGAGCATGTATATTATTTTTTCACAACGCCGCTATTGAAAATTCGATTTTCGGTACTAGGGATGAAAAGAGAGAGATAGAGCGATTGAGTCGCGCCAACTTCAATTCGCATAATATAATACTCGAAAACATCAAAATGACAGACATAACCCCACATTAATTTCACATGGATCTGACAGATCTAATATTTTTGCGGCTTTTTTTCGAGCCCAATTTGCGGATACCTCAAATCGAATTATAAATAGAATTGTTGTGAAAAATAATATGCATTTACTCGGAACACAGCGAATGCAACGCGTGTGAATTGTTGCCCTCGTTCCTTGAGCAGCAAACTTCACACTATAGTTGCAAACGCTGTGTTTCGTCCCTTGTAAGGCAATATACTGTTTCACTAATAGCCGAAGTATATTTATTTTGTTCTTTCAAGATAGGTAGATAAAATATTTCAATTATTAATGATCACAAATATGTACTTCGAATCAGTTTTCCCATCCCACATTTATCATAAATGTATTCTTTTTCTTTGAAATGCAATATTTTCCTAGATCCTCTTACTCAAGCGATAGAAACAAATCTGCTGTCACATTTAAAAATCTACCGACCGTCATTTTTTATTTATATTCTACAGAAAAATACATACTAAAGATTTAAACTTCAATTTCCCTTTGAAATCCCACAGGTATAATGCTTTTCAATCGGATTATAAAACGAACTATTATATACCGCAGACATTGTATGTGGTTATCTGTTTCATTCTTTACGTTTTAGTTATTTTAGAATCTACTATTTCTAATTTATTTCAAGATATTATCTGGTGACCAAAAGTAATAAAATTCGTTCATTGATGTTGTGTCACCAGTCTACCAGAAGCGAAAGATTGTGCTTATTGGTTTGCTTTGACTCCTCTGTTGTATCCTAATTCATTGAAACATGGTTATATGGTTTCATTTTACTACGAAAATTTCTATCTACATGACCTAACAAACTAAAATTTGGCGACAGCAGGATCTCTGTCCTAATCCTCTAGACATAGAATTAACATAGAATTCCACTTCCAAGAAGTTTGGAAAGAAAGAGTAAATAAAGTATGTCGATTTTATGTATACCTACATTCACATTACCTAGGTTCTAGATAGTGAAAATCTAGGGTGCTATCGGGAGACCTCCAAACTGGTAATAGACAGGAGCGGATTGGCGTAGAATGGCCCCGGTGGCGACCAATATTTTTGGCCCCTTATCCCAGAAATGGCCCTTATTATATATGTGTTGTCGGATTTTTACTTCAACATGTAACATATTTTCATATTTTTGAAATAATGAAAATAAATTAAAAGAAAAAAATATTTGTTGAAATAATGTGGCCCATTTGGTCCTCATTAAGGCTGGCCCCGGTGACTGGATCCACCCAACCGCCCGGTCCAGTCCGTCCCTGATAATAGACGCTAATGACCTCAGTTGTCGTGCGTATATAATATATTATTTCTCTCCAAACTGATCATGTTTTCAACGAAGGTCTCCGTAAAACAATGTTCAGAGAATGTAATACTTCTTTCCCAGATATTTCTATCCGGAACTAAACTGCCGTAGACAGGCTTATATCTTGATTCTTTATAGGACACTCCGAAGCTAAAATTTTGATAACTCATGGTTTCAAAATTTTAAGGATTTTTGCTTTCACGATAGTGAAATTTCGTATGCAGCTGCGTTCCTATAGGGTGTATGTCAAACTAACAGATGTATTAAATCAGTGGTGGATTACCGCACGCTTGCTTAGTTTTGTAGGGGCCGCAGAAAAGAAACTATTATCTGTTAATTGATAACTTTGCAGTTTAAAAAAAAATTAAATTTTTAAAGGTCTCAAGATCAGGTTTTGATTGATGCTCAAATAGAATGCAGACGCTAATGACCTCTGTTGTCGAGCGTCTATAATTCACAATTCATTCATTCAAATAGAATGTTATACTTATATTTCAGATATAATCTGTAGGTATATAATAATATCTACATTTTAATGTTTGAAATCCATCGTCGCAAAGTTTAATCCGTAGAATTTACTTTATAAATTTGTTGGTTCGTGTTACAAAATTGATCAGAAGTGTACTATCATATATATTTTTTGTTTCAGTGCGGGAAACTTTAGACCAATGTTGGAAAGTGGAAATGCACCTAGAAATACACCGCCATTATTTTTCCCACCGCATCTGGCATCTCATCTGACGTCACAATTTTCTCCACCACTATTTCCAGCATTAAAAGGTTGGTACAATGTTTATTTCTTCAGTATTCCTCGTTACAAAAATGCGGGAAATAACAATAAATATGCAGTCAACTGTTTCCGTTCCAAAACGTTGTTCGTTATAAGTTTTGTTCGTTGTGTGTATCTTATATTCCTGAGTTTTTACAATCCGTAAAGTATCGGTCGAGCGTATTTTTACCCGACTGCGCGACAGTACAGGCAGAGTTATGTTTTTCACGCTATCTATTTTGTGTAAGTATGTTTGCGGGATTCGTTAGTCCCTCTTAGCATCTATAAACGGTTGAATCGATTTTAATAAATGAGGTGTCATTATAAGATTCATCTTAATCCCGATTCCCGAGAGTGACATAGGGTATATTATGACGTAATTTTGTCAGAATGTGAAAGTAATTTTCCTTCTAAATACATCGATATAGGTATCAAAAGAGAGGTCTCGTTGAGACGATTGCAAATTATTTCAAGTATAGGTAATACAATACAAATAACACTAAAAAGACGTAAATAAAAAAAATCAAAAAATAGACGTTTTTTTATTTTTATTTACATTAAATAACATTTACTTACATAAAATAACAATTAGCTTAAAACTAGATGACATCACAAAACATCCATGAGTCATTTTGAAACTTCTTCATCACTTTCGAAGACCTATCTAACGATACCCCACACAATTATGTGCACTAGAAATTTGTTTTCATAATTTCACTTTACCTTTGTATAGCGGTTCATAGAAGACACCTAACTTCCAAATTTCATCTATATAGTGTCAATAGTCTCCGAGTAAAATGGCTGTGACATACGTACGGACGGACAGACAATATGAAATTATAAGGGTTCAGTTTTTGCCATTAATTGGCTTTTCAAGGTAGTACTTTTCGACTAAAAATGGAAACCTTTGGCTCGAAATGCTCTAGTAAGTGGGGTATTTAACAAATATGAATTTCCTATGTAAGGATTATAGACCTATTCATGCGTTATATAACTGTGTCGAAAAAATTCGGTAAACTTATTCATAGCCACCCTAAGGAAGTAATTTTTTCAAAATAGTACTTTTCGACAAAAAATGGAAACCCTTGACTCGGTGTGCTTTAGTAAGTAGGGTGTTTAATAAATATTAATTTCCTAT
This sequence comes from Mongoloraphidia duomilia, assembly GCA_039654895.1. NCBI lineage: Eukaryota > Metazoa > Arthropoda > Insecta > Raphidioptera > Raphidiidae > Mongoloraphidia > Mongoloraphidia duomilia. The sequence continues at coordinate 32,450,838 of CM077521.1, read as the reverse complement.
GTAGCGATTTTTTTAGTCCCCCTCCAAAATTCCACAGGGTTTTTTTGTTGGATAAATTGGGTGTAGCACTACTGGACACCCACAAACAAAATTCCAAAGTTTCATTAAGTTCGCAATTTTTTGAAGTTATCCATTGATTTGTGACGATTGGATAATAGTGTGTTCAGATTTTTTTAAATAAATACAAAAAGACCGGGCGCCAAGAAATATTCCGTTTGAAAAACCCTTTGGATTCATTCCGATTGATGATTTAATTTCAGAAAGACCTAAACAATGAAATTCTGAAGGTGGCCGGACAAAATCGGTGGTCAATTTTGTTTTGACCCATAGGGATCTATACTAATATTGTAAATAGAGAATGTGAGTTTGTTTGTTTGTAAGCAGTAAACTCCTGGACCGATTAAAAAAAAAAATTTCACTGTTCGATACTTTAAGTTTAAGACATAGGCTATAATAACTGGCTGGACCGGCTTCACCTGAATGAAAATGAGGTAGTCCCAGAAAGTACTGAACCGATTTCAAATTTTTTCCACTGTTTGATAGGTGATACTTTGCTTTTTTAAATCGGTCTAGTAGTTTTCGAGTTTACTGCAGTGCTTAGAAACAAACAAACTCACATTCTCTCTTTGCAATATTAGTATAGATCTCCATGGGTCAAAAAAAATCGACCACTGATTTTGTCCGGTAACCTTCAGAATTTCATTCATAAGGTCTTTCTGAACTTAAATCATCAATCGGAATGAATTCAACGGGTTTTTCAAACGGAATGTTACTTGGCGCCTTTACTAAAATTACTTTTACTATATTGCTCATTACATTATGTGATAATCCCTGTCACCAATTGATATTTTTTTTGTAAATGCGCTAAACTATTATTTTTTTAAGTACAATTTTTATAAAGTCTAAAAAACAATAAGTACATTATAGTATCTAGTTATTATAGAAATTAGTGTACCCGTGCAAAACTTTTTTGCGACGACTTAACACTGTCTTCAAAGAACAATGGTTTAGTAAAGGCTATCGCCAAAAAAAAATGTTTGCGAACACAAACCTTTTTTATATGTCATATGAATCACTTTATTAAGAAAACAATAAGAAATATATATTTCAAGCTTTCTCAATATAATTGTGTATACGAACGCGTGAGTAAAACACATAACCTAGCTTTTAACGATATGTTTTTAATATAATTTTTGATAAATATTTTTGATTCAAACATAACTTTAAAGTGTACGTAAAATAGTAGTTTTTTAGAAGCTATAGAACGTATCTATCAGTGTAATACTTACGTACGAATGATCTTCAGAAAAAAATCGATGAGTTTGTCGGTATTTGAGAAATATCGGTTTTTCTTCCAAGTTGCCAATCACTTTCTTCGTATTTCAGCTTATATTATAAGGCACGAATAGTAATACCTTTTTTCAGGTGTAGTTATAGAAGTATTGCAACACTGAGGTAACCTCCCTTCATTATAATGTCATTGTCAATGGACGTTTTGTCAATATAAAAAACTATTAATAATGTGCCTAAACTAAGTACTATATTTAAAAGAGAAAAAAATTTGCACGTACATATACATCTTTATTGTTTAATTTTAAATACTTTTGGAAATTTTGTCAATATAACCCTATTAAAATCTGGGCTCTAAAAATTAAAATGTACAACTGTCAAGTTGTTTCATTGTTTATTGTTTGCATAGCCTATCCACGACATGCGTACATATTTGCATTTCTCTCACACTCATGTATCGTGAACGCCGATGGATTTTCTCTGTTTACGTTTCTCTTCACCCCACTGCCCCCCTCGTCATTTTTACTATTATCGCTTGAAATCACCCCTTTTAAAGAAATTTCACCAAAAAAAAAAAATAGCGATAACATATCTGTGGACTAAAGGCCTCAGTTTAAAAAAATATTGTGTCAATCGGTTGAGCAGGGGTTGCTGGCGGATTGTCAGAGAAATAGGGCTTGTGTTTTAAATATATAGATTTTGTAAAAAAATTCTAAAACATGTTAGGGAGCAAATTAAAAAAAAAAAACGAACTAAAATATCTGGGTCATAGTCGACAAATTTATATCCATTTTCAAATATTAAAATCACCCCATCATTTATATTTGTAAAAAAATAAATAAAGGTATGAATTAATTTTGAAAATGGAAATGAAATTATCAAACTGAAGAGAAACGATAAATAGCAAACAATGAAATACGCAAAAAATTTAATGATACTGAAAATTCTAGTGAAATGAATAAAATTTATCTTCATAATCTGCATATTAAGGTATATGTAATTTGTAACAGAACAGAGTAATTTATCATAATAATTGTAAGTGTTATTTTAAACTAACTTTTATACGTTATATGTGCGTAAATAAATGAGATAAAGTGTACAATTTATCAAAATTTGCCTGTCACCCGTTTATAAAATATGATCAGAGTAAAGATACAACCAACACTGCTGAGGATAATGCAGGTAACACGATACCGTGTTTTCACTAAGGTCGCGGAATATAGATCTACTTTTCAACAATTTTTAAATTAAATAAAATAAAAACACATTCCTAATCTAATAATCTACTTCAACGATACCCCACAGGAATAGGTACCAAAAAAAAATTTTTTGTCCCGCATTTACATGTATGGACGCTTTCTTTTATTCTGTTTTTAGTATTTGTTGATTAATTAGAGGATATGAGTGATACTAGACGTGAATTAAAGTTTTATAAAATTAATTATTTAATTGTAGATTATAGACGCGTCGACAACTCAGGTCATTAGCGTCTTCAACACAACAAATAATCCATTTGTGTATTAGAATCCGCTAGCCGGCATACACAATTATACCTACTGGTACGAGCTCGGGTTCCTGGGAGCGCTAATTTCCAAAGAACATTGGAATGCAATTTGTGATAGCAACCACATTCCGATGTCTCCCCTGGGGGGTACAGTTACAGTTTTATAGGTAATGGCGTCGTTAAGATAGACCTGGTACCTAACAAAATAGGTCTAAAAATTTCAACTTTGACGGTCTTTAAAAGCTACAATTTTGTTAAAATAAATAAAAATATTCATAATCTACCCAAAAGGCCCTTTTCAACGATACCCCACAAGAATAGGTACAACAAAAAAAATGTTTTGATCCCCGTTTGCATGTATTTCACCCCCTTAAATAAACCTTTTTAATCTTTTGTTATTCTCTCCGTCTTTGCTCCGCGGTAATACATATTCTGTATGAATTTCAAGTCCTCATCTCATTTCAGTTAGAGGCCTATGACAGCATACAGACATACAGACAGACAGACAGACAGACATCGTTGGTATAACAATAGGGTTCCTTTCTGGTACGGAACCCTAAAAAACAAGTAACTAGATGAACAAAAGTCTAAACTAAATTGAGTTCACAACTGTACAATGCGAGTTTCTGCATTATCAGCAAAAAAAAAAGAAACAGTTTGTTTCTGTTAAGAAGAGACTAAATTGTTGTTTTTTATAGTTTCCAATCATAGTGCTCTTAGTATTCTTTACCTTTAATATAAATTTACTATGAACACTTTTCATTATTTAAAAGAGCGCAATTAACCTAAAATGGGATGGAATTTCAAGTATCTAATTCATTTTCTTAAATTTGTTGGGAATTTATACCGTAGAGAATTTTTGCGGAATTTTAGCATTCTTCGAGAACTGTATCTCATCATAATATTTCTTTTCTCCCTTAACTGCCAGTGCAGTTCTCAATGCATTCCGTTACCAGGTTTGGATCCGGTATATCAGGTAGCCGAAGAGTACTACTTATACACTGATACTTTCTAGTACGTGCATGTTATCCATATAGAATGTACCTGGATACTATGATACTATGTAGTTGGCGTGGTATTCCGCTGTAGCACGTAAATTACATTCAAATCTAATTTGCGAATGTGACACTATAATGCCGCATGCTGTTTATAAATTTTGACATACCCAACTTTCTTAATAACTGTTCTAATAATATTTGCACTTTGTATCCAGAGAGAATGATGATTAGTTTTTGAATTGTAAAGACTTCTTCCATTTGTATTTTGTAGTATAATAATTACGATTGCAGTTTATACCGATTAGATTGTAGATTATAGACGCTCAACAGCTGACGTAATTAGCGTCTATTTTACAGAAACAGTTGCATCATTATTCATTATCCACGTCGCTCATTATAAAAAAAACTCGGGTCGCAGTGCCAAACCCTGCCGACAATATAGTGTATTTGCTAATACATCAGGCATTGTAGCATTATTATGTGAACTTAAGTTTGTTTTTTGACAAAATAAAAAATTTAACCCCTTAATACGTCCCTTAAAATAATTAAATTCTTCTAAATTTCAATATTAGACATGGATTTTATCAGTACACGCAATTAAATACACCCTTCCATAAGTAAATCCGTATCAACAAACTAGTGTTTTCATAAAATTTGAAAGTCCGGTCCTGTCGGGCCGATTTTATTAAAATTTTAGCAGCACATTTTAATCTTTACTAAAGAGTTAAATTTCAATTTTGAAACGAGTCTGACAAATTTTTCGGTATTTTTGGGCCCAAAAACTTTTTGGAACCCCTAAATACAACCCTGAAAATGGTCCGATCGGGCCCATTTTAAATAGGCTTCTTGCGGTGATGGGTTCCAATGTGTGTACCAAATTTCGTTTCAATCGATTAAGTCTGTCAAGAGTTATCGAGTACACACACACACACATATATATATATATAAACATTTTTAAAAGTGTTCAGGAGGCTATGAAACGTCGAGAAATTTTGGTCCGACCCCTAGGTCCCGCCATCCGACCGACGCCAATAGTGTATGTGCCATATTATGGCAAATACACTAATAAGCAGTTAAGGATTTTTCTATCCGGAGTCTAGCAAATAAATGAAAAGAGTAGGTATATCTTTGATATAGTACCAACAGTTGCAAATCTATAACTTTTCTGGCGATTTAAAAAAAATTGAATGTAATAATGTAATAACTATTGAAGTAGATTTCAAATCATAGAGAAAAAAATGGATATGTCTGTATCGCAGGCACAGACAGATGACGTTTATACTGTTAAACACAAATAATTGTGTTATTACATCCACTTTTATTTATATTATAAAATCAATTGTTCGTAAAATATAATGAATAAAATAATTGTACTTTTATTTATTCATATTTTAAATTGTTATATTTTAAATATGTTATGTATCTTTTCATTATAAAAAAATAAAATATTAAAAGCCTTCGGGATTCGATTCTGGACTCGTCTGTACCTGTCGATAGACTTTTACTTTACCACACAGCCACAACTGGCTTACCTCAATATAGACCTTAACATAGGTATATATTGTGTTTTGTTTCACATGACAACTATACCTATTTCCGTAACATCTAATATTTCTCAAACGTCACCCCAGTATGAGACCTTAGGACATTATTCACGCCAAAATGTATGAATATGTTTGATGTACGACCATTTTTAGTGATTTTTGACTTAACATATGTTATAGGAATTTGGATTTAAAATCCAAATTTACTCAATTAAAATATAAATACATAGTTGCTTACAATTTACATGGTACCTATGCCGTCATTAAATGGTGTAAAAACTGCTTAGGTCATTTTCACAGAGAAAATGTGGGAAATGTGAACAAAACATAATATATTAAAAAAGCTTACAAATGTCTCGAAATTTCATATCGCAATGAATTCTGAAACCCAAAAAATATCAGTTTGAAAACACATAAAAACTTTTTAACAAAAAAAACCAAGAAAAAGAAGATATTAAATATTAATCACTATACTATATACTTTTTAACCGACTTCATATTTTAATTGGCACAGACCTCAAAATTTCATTATTTTCCTCTTTTTAGTAGCTTTTTGAAGGAGGTTTTTTTTTTGTTAAAAAGTTTTTATTTTTTACTTTTTAGTGTCAAAAAGTAACATTTACCTTAAAGATTCACATGCCGTTACTTACTTTTGTTAAAAAATCAGCCGAACTACTGAACCGATTTTGATGAAATTTCTATGGAACCAATCCTTTCAAATAAAAAAAAATTTTCAAAATCGGTTTATAAACGACGAAGTTATCCGCGAACATACATAAAACATAAAAGATAACCACATAAAAAATATATACGGTCGAATTGACAAACCTCCTTTTTTTGAAGTCGGTTAAAAAGGCACTCGGGTACGTAAGTTCTCAGTCGCACAAAGGTTAAAAAGAAAAAAAAATAGGTATCCCGATCGTATTAGGCTCGAGAGATAAGACCTGACGAACGTAGAGCGAAAGGGGGGGGCGGAGTCGCGAGCGTGTAACGGGACCGATCTCAGGTGCAAAGTGGTAGCAAATTGACAATGTTGGGCTGTGTAAGTAGATTGCGGCACGTTATATTACGACCATGTCGTCCTATCATCTGCTTATCTGCTAAACATACACAACTATATTATTACGTAATATACTTACACTCATAATATTCTCACACGCCTAAGATAACTTATATGTTAATACTAGTGCAGCCAAAGTGCTGATTTCTTTAAAAGTCCGGCTGGCATGTTGACAATTAAATTTGATATTTTTGGCCTGTTTCTGTGGACAAATTTTATGAATTGTAAACCCAAGAACGTGAGAGAACTTGCACATCATAAAATGTTATTAAAAAAAACTTTTTAGATACAAGCTTTTATTGAAATGTACTAAAAAGAAAAAAATAATATTTAAGAATTTAGGCTCATAATTATCATAAAAGCGTGGGTTGTAAACTCTATGATAGTTCATTAGTAAAAACCCCCGCTTTTATATTAATTACGAACCTAAATTATTAAATATTATTTTTCCTTTTTAGTACATTTCAATAAAAGCTTGTCTCTAAAAAAATTTTTTTGATAATATTTTATTTTGTTCATTTTAGTCTTTCAAAATGTCACCCTCTTTTGATCCCTGTAAGGGTTGAATTTCGAAAAATCCCTTCTTAGTGGATGGCGGATGCTTACGTCAGAAAAGGAACTAACTGTGCCAATCTCAAGTTTCTAGCTTCAACGATTTGGCCTGGCCGTTGATCAGTCAAAAAAACCCTACACTCCCGTTTGAACCCCTTAAATTTAACTCTAAAAACGATTTATTCATGTGTTGTCATCGGGAATACATATGTTGGTTTTTTTTAATAATTTTAATAAATTAAGAAGGCTTTTATTAAATACAACAACATTTAAAAATTGTAAGGTATTTAGCTCTGCAGAATGTGTTTAATTTGGTGACCTTGTTCTTGGATACACATTTCCAATCTTCGTATTAATGATTGACGGCATCTTTGAAATATGTTCGGATTATTACGAAATGTATCAGCAGACTCTACAATTCTGTTCCATATAATTAGGTATTTAAATTTAAAAAATATTAATTTTTTAATTTTTTCTAATAATTCATCATAAATAATATTAAAATTAATTAAAATGTATAAAAATTTAAAAAATATCACGTGACTTCAAAACGCGCTAAGAATGTTTGTGACGTCGTTATGTTAAAATTTGTGTGCTTTTGTTGGATACAAAGACCATAGATAACATAATGACGTCACACGCGTTCGAATTTTTTCGGCGCATCATCGGAACTGAGTTTAAAAATTAATTTTTATTTAAATATAACTTTTTAATTAGTAAGCAAAAAAATTAAACAAAAACACTTTTGTTATAAAACTTGTATGTGTGGTCTTTCCATTTAAGTAAAAAAAAATTCATTCAAAAACCCAATTGCACTTCAGTGTTTATTTCTACGTTTTGTTTCATGAAATCATGGCCTGCCTTTAAATATTTTTTATTGCCTATTTAATTAAAATATCTGGATGACCGAGCTTTGCTCGGATGAGTTCAAAAAAAAATAGTAGGTATAGGTACTTAAAGTTCCCATTTCATCAAAATCGTTAGTCGTTTTTAAGAAAAAAATTACATACCTATAAGTAGATAATATTATTATACGTCAGTATACGTCATACTACATAACGTATGTACCTACATATTTTTAAATAATTACTGATTATTTTAATAAGTTAAAGATTGTCAGAGTAATTTGACATAAGTAATGAAAATAGTTTATTTTTTCCAAAGCCTATCACCATACGACACTGTTTTATAACGTTAAAAAAACTGTTTTTTAAAATGATAAAATCATAAAAAAACGAATTTTTCCAGGGATGAGACCTAGCTAGATCGATTTTTTGCCCCCCAAAACCCCTTTTCAGTAAATTTCATCCAAATCGTTAGGGCTGTTTTCGAGAAAATATTTATATAGGTACATATATACAAGATTTGCTCGTTTGGGATGTATCCAAGAACAAGGTCACCAAATTGAACACCTTCTGTAGAGCAAAATTTTAACAGCCTGTAACTTAAAAACAAAAAGCGATCGGACATTAGTGTATAGGAATTTTTTAAATTATTTTTTGGTTCTCTATCGCGTAGTGCTATGCATTGCAGTTTGTTCTATGTCACCCTGTACCTATAATGTATATGTTGTAGGTACATAATTTTCGTACAATGATAATTACACAAAAACAGAAATTACGTCATCAAAGTTTCATGAGCATTATTTGACAACAATATTCTGCAATTTCGTCGTTTTTTGGTTTTTGGTAGCACTCGTAGCAATTGTTGTTCACATAATACGAGTGTTCTTACACTATCTTGGCATCATAAATTAGGTTTTAAAAATCATTTTATAGATCAATTCGATGTGATATTTATAGGTTATACGAGTATTAAGAATGCGTGCTATAAAAATAGCAGCATTTTAAGGCGGCTTTGTCAATATTTATCATATTTTCCATGAGGAACTTTCGAAGAGTGACAGAAATAAAAAAGTATAAAATGTAACCAAAATATGTGGCGATCTTCTGTTTTTAAAACATATTTTCGATTGCAATTCATGAGTCGTAAATTAACAGCCATTTTCTTTATTCTACCCGACTACGCATCAGCAAAACAGGGTTATGTTTTTCTTGGTATCTATGTCTGTTAGTTTATAGGTATGTATGTGCGATTCTTTATTCCCTCATAAGTCATAGCATCCAAACGACTGGATGGATTTTAATAAATGAGGTGTCATTACATTCGTCTTAATCCAGAAAGTGACATAGCATATATGACGTCACGGAAAATTCAATACGATGAACGATCGACGCCATTTTGTCAAAATGTAAAAGTAGTTTTTCTTCTAAATACATCGATTTGGGTATCAAAAGAACGTTGAGACGATTTCAAAAAACAAAAAAGTCGTAAATAAAAAATTAAATTAAAAATATCAAAAAACCCGACCGCATCAAAAGCGAACTAAAAAGACGGCAACAAGATCAAATGATGATATGCAGTCTGAGGCTTACATGAATTACTAACAAGCTGAACATATACGTATACATATCTGATGCCTCCGACTACATAATTTATCATTTAATCTTATTTCCATCTTTTTAGTTCGGTTGTGACGCGGTCGGGTTTTTTGAATTTTTTTATTTAATTTTATTTGCCATACCCACTATAAAATAGCTACTTTACATGCGTGTATGTATGCATGGAATGGGTCAGTTAACAGGCAGGTGTGTTGAAAGTGTTTTCGAAACACACTATTGTCGAAAATAAGCAGTTTCCATAGTGATTTGTATTTATTCGCTCTGATTCGCCCGCGCTATTATTAGGTACCTACTCACAGCTTGCTATAAATGTGAAGTTGGCGACGCAAATGAACTGTCAAAATTTTTTGAAAATACTCATGAAAATGAAGTGAAAAGTAGCTATTTTATAGTGGGTATGGCCAAAAATACCATGTATATCTCGTGCGTAATGATATTATGACTCGTATGACTGTAAACATTCGTTGGCGCTCGTTTTAACATACTGTCACTATTCGTCAGTAATATACCTCGAATTACGCATCTATAGACATACAGTCTACTATTATTTAACTCTCCAATCAGTGCTTGGATAAACGAGTTGTCGATTTCTTGGAGCACTTTTGCTATTTCACTAGGTGACTAAACTATCATGAACGCGCGACGTGAGACTAGAGAGAATTACATGTTTCTTTTTGTTATTTACAGCATTCCCTGGGCTGTGTTCTTGCTGTCCAATTAAACCCATATCGAGCTTGGGTACGACTTTGTTACCTTTGACCAACAGTGAGACCAACAGTTTGGCCAACGACCAGCGGTCATCCAGTGTTGCCGAATTACGGCGCAAGGCTCAAGAACATTCGGCCGCGTTGTTGCAAAGTTTACAACACGTTGCGAACTTTCAACAGCAAGCAGCCGCAGCAGGATTCACCAGCGGACTCAATTTTCCGCTCCTGCCGCCGCTTACCTTGCAGGCACTGCAGGGCAGGAAGAACGATAGCATTGTGGGTAATGGACCAGGGAGCCCCATAAACACGTCCAATAATAGTACCAAAGATGCTCAGACATAGTCACTGTGTTAAAAGTCTCATTATATTGATCTGTTTGTTTTTAATTATATTTAATTATTAGATTTCGGATAATAGGGTTTCTTAAAACGACCAGCCGCATTTGGATAAATTTGAGGCTTTAATGTCGGAAATTTTTTGGTATAAACTCAGGATAAGAACAGCTGATTCCAAAAACACTGAATTGCATTCGCCGTTCATTACTAACAAGGGTTTAAGTACAATACTATCCGAAATCAATTAATGACTAATGAAAGGTTATGTGATTTTTTTTAAAGTTTGTTTATAATATTATTTGCGCGTTTACTATTAACATTTCATATTTTACCGACAAATTTTGCCAAAGATGAAATAAATTAATATAGGAACATATTATTATTATAGTGTCTACACGAAACTGGATAAATATTTTCTATTGTCACTAATATTATTAAAATTATCTGAACCTTATGTATTTTCAATGTATTATTTTTGTTATTTTTATAATAAACTGAAAATTCCATTGAAACTTTCGCCAATTCTAAGATTTAAATCTAGGAACTGGGAACGAACCACGGTTATACCTATACATATTACATAATCTACGTCGTTACAACGATTTCGCATAATTGTGTGGCTCGAAGAAAGATTGTTTCCTCATAAAGGTTCACTTAATTTGAGCAAAATCTCAAAGAAACTAAAATTTGAATATAATTTTTTCATAAAAATAATATTAACTTTGTTTACAGTTCATAAACTATTTAAGACGTTATCAATAAAATCCTAAGAATTTTCAGTGTTCATCAGTTTTTCTAGTTCCATCAGACACAGTTTCTTTAATTTTACGTATAATTACGAATTTTGTTTCACTAATTTTTATGTGACAAAAAATGATTTCATCATATTTTTCTTGGATTGAGTTTATTGAAAACTGGACAATTTAGAACAAGAATAATAATTAATCAACACCATGGGATTAAACGTAAAAAATTTCACAGTTTTCAAAGTGGCCATTAAATTATATTTCTACAAGGTTTTTTTTTATATCAATGTATTAAAATATACGGCGCTGTGTAATCATAAAATGAAATTTATATTTTTTTATTTTTACTTTACTGAAGAGAACAGAAACATTTTTTCGAATATATAAAACTTTGATGTTTGTTTCAATGTAGAATCAATCAAAGTATTGTCTCAAAATTTTCGAGACCTTAGTCCTGAAATAAAGACGTACGACGCGCACCATCAAAGCAAAAATATCCTATCTATTTTGATTAAGTTTTAGTTACAAGTAGGATAATAGGTAAACAGAAAAATGAAATCACGGATCAATCGCAAACAGTTTTGTAAACCTCTTTTCTTAACGCATTTCACTTAAAATCTTTCACGTACCATAGTTTGGGAACCACTTGGAGGAATTGTCCGAAAGTATAACGAGACTCTTTATCCAGCAATTATAATTCTATAAATGTTAATTTAAAGAAACTTTGCCCTGAATACTAAATTACCTCCTTGCCAAGAATAAACTATTGTTTTTATTATTTGAACTCATTATGTTATTAAAAAAGAGATAATTGGTGTTAATGTCGCCTTATTATAATTGTTTATAATGTTCGCTAATTATTGATCTTGTTTGTCGGCTACTTTATAGATAATCAGCAACAATTGAAAATTTTATTATACTGAGTGTATAAGAAAACAGTATCAATATAGAGTCCAAACGCTGTATAAGTTAAACACCGCACTAAATCACGGAAGTTGTTCTCGGTAAATGTTAATCCTTGAAGGTCATTCCATTCTCACCTTTACAGACAGTCCGTTGCTAATTAAGGGCGACGTTTGGCTACCATTAGGCTGATGACGTAGCGGTGTTTAACTTACAGCGTTTGGACTCATCTGTAGCAGAAATCGCATAAGTCGAATTTTAGTTTTCTTTGTATTCAAACAGACTTTTAAATTCTATTTTATGTAACATTGTGTAAAAACATAAATTCTAACTGCATTTCAAAACGGTTTATTCCCTCCAAGTCGAGCGTATACAGATTATTAAGAGACAGTCAGAGCCGTAGCAACTCTGTTTTCCGTGAGGCGGCAAATAAAAGTAATTATTTTAACAGTTTTTTATCACCTCTTGTGTTTATCAGTCTATCTACTATTCACTGTTCAGCATAGTTCGATAGGCGGTAATACAGATAATCATAATTATCATGCGCTGAAATTGAAAGAAGTGTGTGTATATTTGTCTGTTTTTTCGGGTTTTTTTTCAAAAACGCGTGAGAGGTAATGCCCCCCTTTGCCCATATCTTGCTACGGGCCTGGAGACAGTACTGTCTGTCGATCAAATGTCTCTTCTTACATGACAACGAGCGTCGCAAACGACAAATCTAACGAAATATATTTACTAATCTATAATTAACATCTGATTAAATTAAATTAAATAAAAACAGGTGGCAAGAAGATGCTGTGCCTATCTCTTTTCAATGCAGCGAAAATCGAAAACTGAATCGATATTTTATTAAAATTATTTTGCAAAATATCGTCATAAGTCGTTTCGCTTTATGTTATCGCTAACAGAAATGAGAAAAACCGACGTCCAACGATTAACCGTAGTGTAAAATATTTTGTTGAATTTTTAATTTTAATGTTTTTTAATGAAATCAATTTTGCACCGAATAGTATGAACAATAATTTGGTTTTCAGAAACCTGTATCTAAAATAATTGATTTTTAAAAGTTGACTCACCTTGTTTACCTATATGATGCGCAATAAATTATAAAAATAATAAACACCAAAATATATACCTATGCATAATGAATAATAATAATAATGATATAATATTCAAGTTTACAGTTGACTTACAGTTAACTTTTCGTTTCTCGATTCTAATTATTATTTTCAATAATTATTTTGGTTATGAGTAAATTCTTACTATATGAACAGCTTGACAGCTTTTATATTTGTTGTCCCCTATGAGCGAAGCTGTGCTGTCGCCGGTAAAAAATTAAAAACCATACAAAATGCTCTTCAGAATTCAGATAGTTTTATAGTACCGACACAACACAGCTCCGCAAATAGTGAACGACTTAATATACTCTATAAAACAATAATTTGAATTTAAAACTTATAAGGACAGTTGCAATTAAGTATATTTTATCATGATAGCCCAGATAAACTAACAAAATTGTCAAAAGATTACAATAACAGTTTTCCGTTGCCTGCAATTCTTAAAATTCTTGTAAACTTTTTACCACTATTAATAATAATAATTAATGTATTGCTTTTGCACATTTAATTTATTAAATTAACAGATGGTTCTTTGTTCAGTTATAATTTATCCTTAACTCAGGGGAGTAATTTTTCATTAATAATGGCATAATAGTATATTGTGTAACTAGTGTGCTAAATAGGTACATCTTTATACGTCAGGCGCGATATTTTTAGCACAAGTAGTAGGCGATTACACACGAGCCTTGGCGAGTGTGCATTGCGAGCCGAATACGATTGCTGATGTTTTTAGCACGAGTAGTAGGCGAGCGCACACGAACCTTGGCACACGCGTTGCATACTATACTTTATATAACACATGCATGGTTTTAGAATTTAACTTAAATTAAAAAACAATTACATAAAGGTTCATTATGTAACTAGTTACATAATGGTTCATTATGCAACTGTTTTTTCATTATAGCATTTAAAAGCGTTGCATAATGGATTATTATGTAACTAGTTACATAATGAACCATTATAGCACTGAAAAGCGTTACATAATGGTCACTAGTCAATAAACGGCTATTTAAGGTTCGCAAAACAGATACGAAAAAACACTAAAAGCGTGCATGTGTTTTATAAACATTATTATAAAACTGAATCAGGTACGACAGGAGTTAAGGAAACTATTTTTTTTTAGTTGAATGTTGAATAACACAGAAGCTTAAACCGACAAACGCTGGCAGGTGATTTCTCGGGCAGGAATGAGGATGGTAAAATTTCTTGTTGAAAAAATTGGTCACAGCGAGGTAGAAACTTAATGTACCTTAGAAACATAATTTTCTACTGTATCATGTAGCCGGCAAAATTCGTTATCCTTTCATTACCTGGTTGCCTACTTCCAAAATCAAACGCAATTTATAAAATCAATAAATTCGCATTTTACCCTCCGTTGCAGAAACGTGCCATATTTTGTCCAGATATACTTGGCTGTAAATAGTGTCAAATGGTTAAAACTCAACAGGGGGTCTTGGACTCGTATAGCTGAAACGGCCTCATTTCGTCCCTCATCTCATGTAAAGACGTAACTGACAAAAATTGAAAAAGTGAGATACGCCATCGAACAACCGCCCTTAAGCCTGAGTTTCTTCTCACGACGTGGCGTAACTGTGGTGTAAATGGCAGATACGCCTCTATGTGAGATATCTCACGTAAAGGCGTAACTGACAAAAATTGAAAAAGTGAGATACGCCATCGAACAACCGCCCTTAAGCCTGAGTTTCTTCTCACGACGTGGCATAACTGTGGTGTAAATGGCAGATACGCCTCTATGTGAGATATCTCACGTAAAGGCGTAACTGACAAAAATTGAAAAAGTGAGATACGCCATCGAACAACCGCCCTTAAGCCTGAGTTTCTTCTCACGACGTGGCGTAACTGTGGTGTAAATGGCAGGTACGCCTCTATGTGAGATATCTCACGTAAAGGCGTAACTGACAAAAATTGAAAAAGTGAGATACACCATCGAACAACCGCCCTTAAGCCTGAGTTTCTTCTCACGACGTGGCGTAACTGTGGTGTAAATGGCAGATACGCCTCTATGTGAGATATCTCACGTAAAGGCGTAACTGACAAAAATTGAAAAAGTGAGATACACCATCGAACAACCGCCCTTAAGCCTGAGTTTCTTCTCACGACGTGGCGTAACTGTGGTGTAAATGGCAGATACGCCTCTATGTGAGATATCTCACGTAAAGGCGTAACTGACAAAAATTGAAAAAGTGAGATACGCCACCGAACAACTGCCCTTAAGCCTGACTTTCTTCTCACGAAGTGGCGTAATTGAAGTGAAAGATACGTCTTCAGGTGAGATGAGGAACGATTTGTCTAGGTACATCGTGGCTGTAAACGGGGTAAATGAAATGACCCCTCATTTTGGAGCAACTTTTAAACGAACTTTTATTTTTAAGATTTGTCTGATTCTAATAAATATCATGTCCTGTTGCTGTTTGTCGGTTTTATTTTTTAACATCTTGTATATTATGTTACCACAGGAACTTCTTTTTAATAGTCAATACATAAATGTTCTCCAAAGCCTAAAATTATAGAAGAGATTAATTTCAAAAACAGTTTTGTCCATGTGAACTATATTACTTGCAAAAAAAAACATTATTTTAGTTCACAAACCAGTTTTTGAAATTAAATTTCTCAGTGGTTCGATTGAAAGAAATTATGTTTGTAAATTTATACAAAATTATATTACAACGATATTTACTAACGGTCATAAATAAACTGAAGGATCACCACAAATGACATCTTACTAGCCATGAAACAAAAAAAAAAACATGACATCTTCATTTACGGCGTTTTTAATGCTTAGTACCAAATTACGTGTATAATGTATTATTGCACTTTCAATACATTTATTACAAAAAGTACCGTGTGTAACTCGGGCGAATTTGACGACTCATGTGGTCGCCACCCTCACTTCGCTCGGACGGCAAACTTTACACTCATCGCAATCGCCAACTTTCTGCTCTTGTAACACAATGTACTATTGTAACAGTATGATAGTGTGAACTCAGATGAAGCTTAATCAAACTTGATAAGTTTTCGTTTGTAGCTATAGGCTAGGTTCTCTTTTCATTTTCAAGACGAAGATTACTTCGCCTTGAAAATGTCCCTTTGATTCTTGACTTGTGATTGGTCGGTTGGGACATTCGAACGGCATGTATTAAGTATTTGTATGTAAGTACATATTTTGTTTACCATCTACTTCGTCTTCAAAATGAATTTAGTATAGTATAATAGTAGTCTAACGGTGGACGAAGTACCTAGACCTAAGTATTAGTATTCATTCAGTTATATTTTTGATCGCGTTAATAAACCAACGATAAATTAATTAACAAACATCTTCTCAACAGATTATAATAATATATTTAATTCAATACTCTGTATAAAACATTATAAAGTAGATTGTAAGTTCGTGATATGTGATGTTAAAGATAATTAATAATTATAAAATTTAAAAGACGTAGCTTTAGTATTTAAATACTTAGTAATTTCTTAATCAAAGCAAGTATCAAAATCACAAAATTTTTCGATGTGGAAGTTGGCGCAACAAACATTTGAAAAGTAATTTTGGGTAATTTAAATTTATTTGAAAGTCAATCCAGAGTTTATTAATTTTTTAATTTTATTGTAGACAAAATTAAAGATTTAAAAAACTGTTATCTAATGCCTAATATTTATTATTAATAATATTAATGTTTGCTGCATTAAAGCAGTTAAATTTAAATTATTAATATATAAACTGGCGCTAACGATCTGTAATTTCATTAATATTTAAATAACCATATTTTTTATTTGGGTCCTAGAATGTTGGATTGGGTAGTCGTGGGATATTGTTAACCCCGGGGTTAGATTTTTAAATATATATTCACTTTATTCTGTCGTTTTTAAATGAAAACGAAAAGTCTCTCAAGCTGAACAGTTTAACATTTATATACTTATACAGTAGAGCTCCTCTTATATATCGAGCTTTCATTAATCTGATATTCTAATTTATCCGACATATACCTGGCCATACCGGATATACATCTGCGTTAGTATAATTCATGTCACAGAAATAGTGTATATGATTTATTTTGATACATGAAAAATGAAAAAAGAAGTTTTGAATTAAGCAAATTTTGAAGCGTTAAAAATAAGTAGGTACCCACTAAATAAATATCTAATACCATTTTATCATCAGTTGATTAAAAGTTTGATTAAGAAATTGACAGTTGGTATGCATAGTGTACAGTATTGAAAAATATGGTTCTATTCTATAAATTTGTTTTAAGAGCCTTCTGTAAGCTCTCTAAATCATCAACACAAGAAAGTCATAACTGCAAATTACATAAATAACAGAAGGCTTATAGAGAAAATTTTCAGAATAAAATCATTAGTTTAAAATAGTGAAAATTGTTTTATGTATTCTGAACCGTATGTAAAAAAATGTATAATACGAAAATATAGTAATTTACATCGCTGAATTGTGATTTTTTTACGCTGACTGTCCCGATAAGCCTAATAACGAATGATTTTTTTAAAAGCGAGGACATAATTACAGTTTTCATGATTTTGTCATTGGAACAATTTTACATCATTACAACAAGTAAAATAACGAATATCTTTTTGTGATTAAGGAATTTTGGGATCATAAGGCAAAAATTCCCAGGTTCTAATTTAGAAATAGGTAAAAACAAAGTATCAAATGTATTTCCAGTTTATTTTGAACACAGATAATATTGATACTGAATTCATAATAAGCCTGGCAAACTTTAACTTTGGCTTGATTTTTTTCTGCTTATAATTCTGGACAGATGGACGCTAGTACCTTCTAAATGTCCAGAAAGTTGAACAAAAAAAAATTCTGAGGTAGATATGACTTTATGAATTTTTACTGGTATCTTCCGTTGAGAAAAGAAATTCCTATACACCGCACAAACCTCCACTTTCAATCACAATTCTAATATTATGAAATGTATCATAATTTCTAAGCAAATCTGTTGTAAAATACGTCGCAAGTTTCCTAAAAATTAGTCCACTAATTGTTAGTGTTACTCGATCAAACAGAATTATAATTTCAATAAATGACAAGTGTAACAATGTGCTTCTATGATGAAGAACTGGCATTCAAAATGTGATAAATCTATTATTTAGAGAAGAGGGCAAAAACTTCAAATTTAAGTGGACTTCCAGTGAAAAATCGTTACACGTTAAATACTTGTAATCCATTTTTAATCAAAATAATTGCTGAAATGACAGAGGATTAACTGTATGCACTATAAATCTATAAACAAACAAGCCGTGAGGTGGGTCGTTTATTAGGACTAAAGTGCGACCCTTAAGGTCCACACGACGAACTTCCCAGTTTGATAAATATTTAATAATAATAATTAAATTAGGTATTACACAGAAAAGTAATCATTTTAATCATTAAAACATAATTATTATTTATTTTTATCAATAATTAAAAAAAAAAAAGAAAAAAAAAAACGGCTGAACCGATTTTTATAAAATTTATGTCGGATTAAAATGACGTTAACACGCCTCGATTGACACCCTTACGAAGTCGATATAATTTTTTATTCGCGAGATATTGTATAAAATCTACTTTTTTGGAGGTTATTTGGTTAAAAAAAAAGAACGGCTGAACCGATTTTGAAAAAATTTCTTTCAGATCATATTTACGTTAATACGCGTCGATTGGCACCCCAACGTAGTCGATATCATTTTTCGTTCTCGAGATTTCGTCTTAGAAAGAAATGGACACATACGTACGTACGTACGTACGTACGTACACACACACACATACACACACACAGACATCTTTCTAAAAGTAGTGTAAAAATAGTGTAGTGACCTTGAAATATAAAAATTTTTTTTCCTTTTTGATTTCGATTTTCGGACCCATTACAATAACTTCCAATGGGAAGTTAAAAAAAATGAAATAAAATATTAGTAAAAAGAACTTTTTAGAGACAAGCTTTTATTTAAATGCACTAAAAAGGAAAAAATAAATTTTAATAATTTAGGTTCATAATTAATAAAAGCGTGGGTCGTGAACTCTATGATAGTTTATTAGTTACGACCCACGCTTATATTAATAATATGAACCTAAATTATAAAAAAATATTTTTTCCTTTTTAGTGCATTTAAATAAAAGCTTGTCTCTAAAAAGTTTTTTGACTAATATTTTATTTTGTTCATTTCAGTCTTTCAAAATTTTACCCCCCTTTTGACATCCGTAGGGGTTGAATTTCGAAAAATCCTTTCTTAGTGAATGCTTACGTCAGAATAGGAACCAACTGTCCAAATTTCATGTTTCTAGCTTCAGCAATTTGGCCTGGGCGTTGATTAGACAAAAAAAAACCCTACATCCCCGTTTGAATGCCTTAGAGGTTGAATTTATTTCTAAAAACAATTTATTCATGTATTGTCATCGGGAATACATATGTGTACAAAATTTCAAATCGATCGGATACGTGGAAGTCGTTCAAAATTCACTTGCAAGTTTTGACCTAAACAAACACACAAACCCACAAACTAACATACATTTCAAATTAAATAAAAGCTTGAAAAAATAAATGTTTTATCCTGTTTTTTCATTTACTGTGGTCAGAGTGATTTATGATTAAAATCGTGTGCATGACAGTTTAAGACAATATCATAGCCACTCTCCCATCATTATAATATGCGACTTTTACGATAGCGCGACGACTACAAGTTTCCCGTTTCGGTATCTTTACCGGGAGAAGTTGTGTGTAAAACAGTGTGTGGCGATGCGGTTACATATTTAGGGCCAGCGTACACATACCACTTTTTGTATCACGATAGTGCGATTCTGTCGCTTTTAAATCATCAGATGCAGCTACCAACAGAAGTCTCAACTGATTTATCGCGAACGCGCGATTATCGAAAACACACAGGTTGGCGTCACACCATGTTATGGATTCCTATGAGGTTGCATTCTTCACGCGCAGGCGCGTGAATGCAAATCAAACGCATCAATCGTTAGATCGAGCGAAAGTCCGATTGAGTTTCTATGCGCGATCGAACGAAACATTTCGTTTAGCTAAGTAATCGTTAAATCGCGATTCAGTCGCGATACAGTTGCTGAATTGCGCGTTTTCGATACAAAAATTAACATGTGTGCACTGGCCCTAACGACTATGGACCGTGTGACAACGTTCACCCTGTATAAAGGGACAAGCAGTACAGTTGACCACCATTACACTTTAACGCAATAATTCACATAGCGGGTGATGCGGTGCGTGTAAAGAAAGAAGACTCGAGTGATTTAGCATTTAGTGGCACCGCCTACCGGTGGCAAATGCAACCAATGCGGCGGTCGGACCGACGGCGCGCGACGCATTGATCGACGTCGTGATGCTCCACCTCCCTAGGGACCTTCTATACACACATAAACTCCAGACAGTACCTACTGTGATACTGATTATAGTAGTATGACTGCATTTATGTAACCTACCTATAGATATAATATTATGCAAGTAGTCAGAAACTTATACGGCTGCCCTGTAACATATAACTTTGCAGTGTTTCCGTTTTCTATACATCTTGTTGATTAACTATACAGGGTGTATTATAAACTAGCGGTCACAGATCAGATGCTATGTTTCTATAGAATCAAAGGTAAACACAAATGAAGAATGACCCTAGGGGTCTATTTATACCCTATAATCAAGAACATTTTCAGAGAAAGCCCTAATTTTCAGCGAGTAGTTTAAAAAATCCACGCGAAATAAAAAGTTACAGGTTTCTGTATTGCGAAATACAAATTTATGCCGCTAGATTCTAACGTAAAAAATGTTTAAATTTTGTTTTCTTTCCAAATCTTTCTTTGATCACTTTATTAAATTTTCAGAATTTCTTTAGATAACAACAAAAAATTACTATACCTATGTACTTCCATTTTTTTCAAGCCAGTCGAAAATTCCCAAGATCTAGGGAAATTTACCTAGACGTACGGCAGCACTGTTCTAAACGTGGAACGAAATTAATGCACGATCAGATTACGTTTGTAAATCCAAATAATTCCAGAAAACATATTTTTATCAGTTATTTGAGTTTCTGCGGCCTGGGGAAGACGGAAATTACTAAAAAAGAAATAAAAGACATCTTGATTAGGCAAATGAAAAAATACTTCCGCAAAATTTTTCTTTAGAAAACATTTTTTTTCTCGAAATCTGCACATTTTAGAAAAAAACTATTAAGATTTTTTTCAGTTTTTAACTTTTTAACATCTAGAATGCATTTATATTTTTTCCAATCTATTATTCAATATGGAATAATCTTTTAGGGCAATTCGGTCTGGGCACAAAAAATTTTTCTAATACAAAAAAAATGTATTCGTATCATAGCGGGTGTGGCACCTAGAGAGCATTGTAAAAATTTATTTATTCAGTACAACATACTAACACTATCTTTATATCCTAAATTGTGCAAATTTTGTACAATTTTATCCATCTTTGTTTAATGAAAATCAAAATGATCACGAATACACCACAAGATACAAAAATAATTTAAAAACTACTAATTGTACACTTGCGGTGACTCACAAGGGTGTCCGCAACGCTATGATACGAATACACAATAATATACCTACAGAGATAAAAATTGCAAATTCCAATCAACAGTTTAGAAATAATTTAAAAAAATATTTATTATCTAAAGCTCACTACAAATTGAACGAGTTTTTATAATATTTTTTTCTGTTTGACACTATTTATGTACATTTGTACTAATCAAATAAAGACATCTTATCTATCTATCTGCTATCTATGTGGCACTATGAGAACATTTTTTTTAATCTCAGAAACCACTGAACCGATCTGGCTCAAAATCTAAATAGATCTAAGTTAAGTGATCAAATACAACAAAAAAAACCACATGACCCTATGTCGTTCCGTTTTTGAGATATCGAAGGAGAAAAAATTTCACCACACACACACACACAGAGAGAGAGAGAGAGAGAGAGGGGGGAAGAGTGTCAAAACGTGAAGATCTAATCCCGAAAATTTTGTTCGGATTGAATCCAATACTTCCCTACCAAAGTAGAGCCTAGAGGTGGGAAGTAAAAATGCTTACGACTCTTCGATTTAATCTGCGCATTTTGATTATAATAATAATTAATAATTGTGTGAATTATAGACGCTCGACAATAGAGGTCATTAGCGTGTGAGTGCATTTTGAGCCCAAATAAGAAAAACTCGGGTCGCAGTGCCATAACCCTGCCGACAATATAGTGTATTTGCTAATACAGGCCTTGTGGTTTTATTATGTGAACTTAAGTTTGTTTTTGGACAAAATAAAAAATTTAACCCCTTAATACATCCCTTAAAATAATATTTTTTTTCCTAATTTCAATATTATTATCAATGCAACCTCCGTACCAAATTAAATACACCCGTCAGCAAATAAATCACTATCCGTAAACTAGTGTTTTCATAAAATTTGTAAGTCCGGTCCTGTCGTGCCGATTTTGTTAAAATTTTATCAACACATTTTAATCTCTACTAAAGGGTTAAATTCCAATTTTTAAACAATTCTGAGATTTTTTTCGGTATTTTTGGGCCCAAAAACTTTTTTCAACCCCTAAAAACTACCCTTAAAATGGTCCGATTGGGCCCATTTTAAATAGGTTCCGTGCGGTGATGGATTCCAACGTGTCTACCAAATTTCGTTCAAATCAATTAAGTCTTTCGAGAGTTATGCCGCGAACACATATATATATATATATATATAAATATATATATACATATATATATAAACATTTCCAAAAATGGTACCAAATTGTTCAGGAGGCTATGAAACGTCGAGAAATTTTGGTCCGACCCCTAGGTCCCGCCATCCGACCGACGCCAATAGTGTATGTGCCATATGGCAAATACACTAATAAGTGATCTCCATGTTACTGTTCATGAGAAATTGTGCCACGATCAAACCAACAGTGTTAAATACGAAGTCTCTAAATGCATATAACCGCTCCTTGACAGTTAGCAATAAAAATGGAAAAAAACACGTTTCAAAAAAAATTTAAAAAATTCTGTTATGATTTAAAAACCAATTACCCATATAACATTCATGCCTCATATAAATTAAACATAAATATGGCACGTGTATAATTTACATAGCTCATAAAATCAAAATGGATTAGTCATGGAAAGATAGCCATTTAGGAACACTGTGTACACATAAGTAGATATTATTCTATATGACAAGTTGACATTATTTGTATACAGCATAATTATTTAACAGAGCCACACCAAACAAACATAACTTTAACGTATTACATAATATTATGTATTGTAATATAAGTACCTACCCACAATACAGGTGGCTCAAAAAGTTCATAAAATATTACCAGTTGTTAAAAGTTCGACAATAATAGATATAATCAAATAATATCAAGACGCTATTGAAAATAAAGTAGTCGAGTGTTCTCTCTAAATAATTAGTCACCTCTCCAAGAAATTTTATTTTTAAGCAATATGAAAATATCGGATAATCTTTTTGGGAGACATATTTCATACCTCTTCTGTAATTCCTTTGCACATCATCTGAGGAGCCGAGCTAATAACCTCAGCTGTCTGGCGTCATTAATCTACAGTCTTAGGGAGTCGATTCAGAGCCCCTGACGGTCTGAACAAAACTGTAGTTTTGCCTATCTGTCGGGACATCACGAAAAATCTCTAAACTTCTTTCCATGAAACTTCCCATGTATCCTAAAATCGATCTGAATACGCTAATAGCACGTAATAGTCCAAATTCCCACCGCACAAAAGTCTATTAAAAAAGTCTACTAAAATTTTATTAGTGAACTAGCGGCCCGATCCGGCTTCGCCCGGGTGCTGTAAATTTACGATTTATAATCCCCCCCGCAAAAAAATTTCTCCCTGCGACCCGAGAATATTAGTAGGAGTCCACCAATACGAAAATGCAAGAAACTCGCAGAGTTATGATATTGAAGTATAAATTTAACAAATATGATTGAGAACATCAAATCGATGGCAAACTAATCCAATTTTTGTTATTTAAATAGTTTTTTGTCAGTATCTCGAATACGGCTCAACACTATTAGATGAAATTTCAGATTATACAGAAACATATCAAATTATTATTTACAATTATCATTGTCTGCCTACCAATTTTTTTTTTGCATACCTGTATCCATTTGGGGAGAGGTCTGGGAGGTATGCTAATAAAATTTTGAACCAAATAATTCCCAATAGTTCAAACACGGAAATTTCGTTTATATTTTTGTTAATTTCTACCCTGGTCCTTGATCATTTTGAACTGTCATTAAATTGTTTTATTTTGTTACATCCTGTATACAGGTATCACATGTTACGCGACGAACATGATTGTGATCTACAGCTTTCATAATTCACTGTTCAAATTACTCTGAAATTGATACAATTTATAGCTGACACCTCTCTGTTGAATGCTGAAATTCTACATTATTATGTATAGTAGAATTTATACTATAATATGTGTAGTAGTATCTGTACTATATTATGTATAAGTACACACATACCTATAGAGTAATCAATGTGTATGTGTGAATTTGACATCTATACTATATTATGTATGCATATTAATTCATGAGCGTGCTAATAATATTTATTGATAATGACATCTTATTGTTGTTTATTTTGTATGTTTATTATTTTGTTATTTTATATTTTTAAAAATAAGGCTGTAAAAAATAAAAAAAATGTCTATCGCGTGAATGCCTAAAATCAAATGTTCGTAAAATATAATATATAAAATAATTGTAATTTTATTCTTTTATATTTTACATTGTTATCCAATACCTACATATTTTCCTTAAAAAATATATTAAAAGCTTCGGAATTCAAACCTGAACTTGGCGTTTGTACCTGTCGGCAGACTCGTATACTTTTCCGCACGGCCACCTGGCTTACTGCGCCTGAGACCTAAATATAGTTATACATGCTGTGTTTTGTTTCACATGTCAACCACTTCCGAATATTTCCTTTTCATCAAATATTACTAAAATAACACCCCAGTATATAAGACATTAGACGTTAATCACGTAAAAAAAAATTCGACTGATGACCAGTCCTATACTTCCCACCTAGCAAATATGTATTTGCAAAAAATAAACATTCTTTTTTTATTCTTTGAGAAAAAGCACGGCCCTCTTTTTTGTTTGGTGATCTACTGATGGCTAGCTTAATATAGCAAAAATCATGGTTACCTTGATTTACGTATAATTTTTATTTTTTTTAGTAAAATATTTTTTTTCTCGAAAACTATACATTTTAGAGAAAAAAAATATTTACATTTTTTTTCATATTATAACATCTAGAATTCATTTATATATTTTTTTACCTATGTTAATACGTGACATTGAGAACGTTTTTTTTAATATCTCAGGATCCACTGAACCAATTTGACTCAAAATCTAATCAGATCTAAGTAAAAGGCTAATAAACATAATAGAACGATCGGCATGGCCGTATGTTGTTCCGTTTTTACGATATCGAAGGCGAAAAATTGACCACATACACACACACACATACATACAGACATCAGTCAGAAAATGATCTTAAACGATTGCTAGGGTCTCAAAACGTGAAGATCTGTTAAAATCTTGAAATATTTTTTTCGGACTAAATCCATTACTTCCCTACCATAGTAGAGGTGGGAAGTAAATATATGAATGTGTCCTATTAGAAATCATTTCCGCAAATACAGTCGCGTTTATTTCATTTCAGTACGTTAAGTATAGGTATTCACGGAATTGTTTCCCATCTTTCCCTAGCCATGCACTTTAACATGTCCATTCTCCATAATATTAGAGTTTTATTTCATCATGAGATGTCACAACGGTAAACGGTCCCAGATTCGTTCGCTCCCGGATGAGAGTGCATATGTACTGTATCGAGTACATTACGAGTTCCGACAAAAACGACGTCCCTCGGCCATGTTTCTCGGAAAAAGATCCACTCAACAAAGGAAACGTTCTACATTCGTTCCGTCTTTGCAACTGTTTTACGCATAAGCCCACTTTTAACCTTTCCTCTCTTGCGCCTGTAACGTTCCCGTTCCTTCCGGCTCCTTTCGTCGTCTAGGGGTGGAACTGGCCGTACAAAATTATATGTCTTCCAATAAGTAAAAAAAACTCAAGTACACTTTTATTCAATTGCTCTCAGAGCGTTTATTATTATCAAAAAAAAAAAAAATCTTTTCTTATTACTCAGAACAATTTACAATAAAATAAAAATAAATACAAAAATTCTGTGTTGTGTGGGAAGGAGAGGCGTCTAAACTTAAAAGAATCCAAAGTTTAGACACGGATGAAGGGAAACGACAGCTTCTAGAAATACTTCCGTAGAAAACTGTTGTCAGGCAAAGGTGAGGTTCGGAATCAGTTACTGTCGACAATACTAGCAACTGTTTTTTGTAGTGTGCGTGTGGTTAAAAATACAAACCGCTTCACAGAAACATAAAAAAAATATAAACCCTGATGGGGATACGAAGCACAATAAAAAATCTAGTATCAAATTTTTACAAAAAAAAAACAAGTCAAAAATATTGCCGTACAAAAAAATCTTTAAATATTATTCAAAATGTTACACTAGTTTACTGCAGCGACGACTGTAGGATCACTCTCTGTGTCCCCCAAAAAACATCCGTTTTTATAATCAACAGAGAAGGACAACACGAATAACCATCTCGCAGCAAAAAAATCATGTAACCTCTTTTCATTACATAACATATTTATACTAAAATTATTTTAATTTCACAAATTTATACAAAGACAAAAAATATATTATTTTCAGATTAATAAAGTAATAAAGAAAAAAAACTTCAAAACACTGTAGCGTAATAATGGTATCGCTACACGCCTTACTGTTTTCAACCGATATACGAATCCCCACTCCAGCACGTACAACGGCAAGTACTCCTTTGGTTTGAACTAAGAATAAATAAAGAGAAGCGGCTCGCGCTGAGTCAAAATTTTCTGCCTGACTTTACTGACTTAACAAAAGTCTGTTTGTGGTGAGTGCCCCCCGTAGTAAAAGTGCGAGGCGTAGCAATGCAGCGACGTTTGGCAGATATGTTCGTATATGTCAACACTCACACACACATTATATTATAACATACACACATCTATCTAGTCTACATGTGTTGAACTACGCGTGTGTAGGTATGTGTGTGCGCTATGTATTAATGCATAATGATTGTACATTTGGGAGCAATTCCACGTTGAATCCATTACCGCCAGACTCGGTTACAGATGATGCCAATTTGTATATTTGGAACTAAATACATTTGGACTCTCGCACCCGCGCAATTATGTTTACTGCTTAAGGTCGCACACTTGAAAATTCATACAACTTTTACAAAACATTCAATTAATGAAAATATACTATCTCTTTTTCAGAAAATACCTGACTATCCAGAAATAATGACTTACTACGGAGCGAAGCCTATAAATTTTTAAAGGGTGCCTCTTTTTATTTATTGACGCAGATTGCAAAATTACTATAGGTACCTCATATATCCTCGGATGAGTTTACAAAAGGGCAAACATTTGTATTTTTAATTTTACGAAAAATTGTCAAAGAAATAAAAAAAATTTGTTTGACTTGAAGCAAACAATAAGGTCGTCCGACGTATTAAAATTTGATAATTTTGATTTTTGAACAGTAAATCTGAAATCATCATACATAAACAAATAATGTAAATCAAGATGTTTCGTTCTTATATGTTTCCTCTTAATTAATCGCAGACGAGAATTAAAGCAGTATATATATTTTTTAAACGCTGAGAATAAACCTGTATAAGAAGAGAGTCACGCTTCTTTTCCATATATAGCAATAAATTATAATTCAATTTGACAGATCAGTAGGCGTGACAGAGTAGATCTAATCTACGTCACTTCGGTATATAGCGGCACAATTCTATGTTTAAAATTCCACTGAAAATACACTGCACATTTGGGCATTTTTTTATTATAGAAAAATCTTTCGAAAAGTTCTCAAAAAATTGTTTTATAATCGATTTGTATTGCACATTCCGACAAAAAAAATGTGGGACGACCCCATTATGTAATTAAAACTGCAATATTAATTAATTATTAATACAGGTGGTCTTAAAATTTAAAAACAAAAATAAACCCAAATAAAAAGTTTTTATCTAATTATGTAAACAATGGTGAAACATGACATTTTTCGGTCAACTCCCCATGCTTTTTAGGATTCTGTAGCCAAATGGCAAAAACGGAACCCTTATAATTTCGTCATGTCCGTCTATCCGTCCATCTGTATGTCACAGGCATTTTTCTCGGAAACTAATGGCACTATATAGATGAAATTTGGAAGGTAAGTGTTTTCTGTGAACCGTTATACAATGGTGTAGTGAAATTCCGAAAAAAATTAGGGGTGGTACTCCATACATTTATCTGAGGGATGAAAAAAAATTTCAGTGCACACAAGCGTGTGCGGTATCGTTAGATAGGTCTTGAAAAATGATATAGAAGTTTCAAAATGACTTTAAGTCAATAGTTGGTGAGATATGTGCTTCTAAAGTCGTAAAAAGTGTGTATCCCCTCTAACTTTCCAACTATGGGGTAGAAAATTCTGAACAAATTTAAGGTGGTAGAATTTAAAAAATGCTTCCAACGAAAATTGGGTTGAATAAGATATGTTGTGTAGTTTTTGAAATATGGGATATTTTCGGTTACACGCTATTTTTTTGAGTTTAGCGACCGCAGAAATAACTTTATTTTTCACAGTGTCTAAGACTATACATTATTATTGAATTTTAAACGTGAACGTTATTCCCGACTACGGAACCCTTCACTGTGCGTGATCCGACACGCACTTGGTCGCTTTTTTTAGTAGTACATATACTTCATTTGTATGCGCAGTTCCTTAAAAACCACGCGAATCACCTCAAATAATTGTTAAGTACAACTTCTCTTATGCGATTTATTATTATTTCGATTAAATGTATGAACTGAGACCCTGGGAGTCTAGTCTTCAGTAAAAATTAGAATGTGTCTCTTGTGTGGTTTGTAGTTGTGTACAGTTATACAGTTTAAATTATATTCCATTATGTATATGATAACATTCCATTTGTACCTCACACACGGCGCTCCAGTGCTCCCAGCCGCGGATATGGGTGGAGAGGTGCGAAAAGCCAAAGGTACCAACATGAACATACTACATACCTCAGTCCTCAGCATAGCAGTATCTACTTAGCGAGTGCCTAGTGAAAATACTAATATATAATATGTGATACATTTATCAGACGTATGCCCATTTTCTGATTGTACAGGTACATGTGGTTTATATACTATAGCGACACGTTACATGCAAAGCTCGAGATTGATAGATTTTAGTACTTAAAGTACAAATAAAATTACAATTCTTCAATGGAATAATATATAAGCATATTAAATTTGTCAATGAGATATTTTTATTAAACAGTTTTATTTAGCTTGACCCCGTATATTTGTTTGTTATTATCTTTGTTTCAAATCTTTCGACAGCTTGAGCTTTTTCAACTTCTTTTACTCAGGGCCGGATAACCAATAGGCATTGTAGGCAACTGCCTATGGGTCCCGCGCCCACAACCCGTGAGAAAAATAAGTTATAGTTAAATAAAAAATAGAGAAAATAGAAAAAAATATAAATAAATATCGAAATTCAAGTGGAATATGGAATACCTACTTAGTTAAAAAAAACTAAAATTAATGGTGCTACGCGGAATTCGAACCCGCAACATATTGCGTATGAAGCAGTCGTTCTAAAACTAACAAAAAAAATAGTATGCCTGCAGAGAAATCATATAAACTAATTTTTGGCAATATGGCTAAATCAACATTTTCTTATGTAATGACAGCATTGCAAATATACAGAAGTTTAATGATTGAAAATGCAACTGGCGAACGAAGTTTTTCGAAATTGAAACTTATAAAAAACTCTCTTCGATCATCAATGGCTCAAAAACGTTTAAATGCATTTGCAATAATGGCTATTGAATATGATATCTTGGAGAAAATCGACATTCAAGATATATTGAAAAACTTCACATCAAAAAAACTGAGGAAAGTTACGTTTTGAAAACATGATTGGATATTTGAATAGTTTCCAATGTGGTTTTCTGTCTGCTAGATGATTGATTATGATGATTTACAGTTAATCAAGAAATAAATCATTGTTATGATTTTATTATAATCACCATTTGCAAGTAGCATAAACTGAATTAAGTACATTATATTACCTATAAATATGTTTGCTTTAACTTTTAAAATTTGGTGATGTTGTAAGGTTTAAATGCTACCTACCTAGAAACCTACCTATATACATAAGAGGAGAGGGGCCCCGAGACTTGCATTGCCTAGGGATCTCTACATGGCTTAATCCGGCCCTGCTTCTACTTAACCGATTCTTATGCAACTT
The DNA here is from genome assembly GCA_039654895.1 of Mongoloraphidia duomilia. Classification (NCBI taxonomy): domain Eukaryota; kingdom Metazoa; phylum Arthropoda; class Insecta; order Raphidioptera; family Raphidiidae; genus Mongoloraphidia; species Mongoloraphidia duomilia. Next base: position 32,420,187 of record CM077521.1, on the reverse strand, counting down.
TGCACACACATTGAGTTCCCTTGACAATACAATAATATGATAATTTCAACTTGGTAACGAGGGTCTGATGATGGAATCAGGAGGTGGACAGTGAAACTCTTAAAAATTAGTAAATAAAAATAGGTAAAAATTTTTTTAAGTTAAGCGGTTTTATTTTAAATCATCAGCTGTACCGAAAACTAGAAAATAAATTAGGACATAAATCAAGGGGCACTTTGTGTCACTGCGTCAGCGGAGTAATAATCTGGGACTTTTAACAGACTAAAATAAAAAACGCGGGCGCATAAAAATCTGTTAATTTATTATACAGTCGTTATACAGATTTTTGTGCGCCCCACGTTTTTATTTTAGTCTGTTAAAAGTTCCAGATTATTACTTATTCCGCTGACGCAACGACACAAAGTGCCCCCTCGTCTTGATTATTTTCTGTTTCAGATTCGGTTTCGTATAATCGTTGTTAAGTTCGCCGCGAATATGTTGAATGTCGAAATTGTATTCTGATATTTTCAGAATCCACCGTGCGACTTTTCCAAGCTGTTTCGGATGCTTGTATATCCAGGTAAGTGCGGCATTATCGGTTTGTAAAATAAAATTTGTTGCTAACCAAATATTCTCGGACTTTATCGAGAGCCCATATTATGATAGCAAGAGCTTCTTTTTCGTACGTTGATGCATATTTGCATTCCGTGTCTGTCATTTTACGACTTGCGTAGGCAAATCGTCAAAAAGTTATGCACCAAGGGGGCTCGATCACTAGAATCTGTTCTCAGAATAAATTATTTTGAGAAGTCCGTAAAACGAAGAACTTGTGAAGAGGTGAGTAATTGTTTTACAGAATTAAATGAGTCTATTTATTTTTCACCCATTTTAATTTAATGTTTTTCTTTTTCAGGTTCTAAAGCAGAACCAGTCTCTCAGCCATACTTTTGAAACGAATCGTCGAAAAAATGATGCCATATACCAATGAAAACACGCAAATTTTTGAAGTGAAAACTTCCTTAGGCGCGCTTTGCCTGGGTAGTGAACGAAAATGAACCGTTCGCATTCGCCCGTTCGCATACCCGAAGGTGACACTCGCTGAATCGGGGCTACTCGGCTCAAACACGAACACGTATTTGCAGTATGCTGGTAATACATGTGTGGGTACTGACTGGTCACTCTCTTACAACTGTTGCTAGCATACTTATATCATAAAAACGGCACGCCGCACAGTTGCACCGATAGCGATGTAAGCAACATCTTTGCGCTGTATGCATAGGAACCAGCGTTGCCAACTTAGTGAGATTCTTACTAGATCTGGTGATATCAGCTACCTACTTAGTGACTAAAATTTCTCATCTAATGGGCAGTGAGATTTCTAGTGATCTAATGAAATTTTCTGGTGAGATTGGAGTATTTTCAATTATTCGTAATTAAAATTGGTATATTTGCATCTATTAAAATTAAGTTAGTAACACTGAAATTTGATACTAATGACAATGCCTTAGACATTTTTGTAAAATTAAACATAAAAATATTATTAAAAATAATAATTGTTTATGTTATCATTGTTGATTGTGTTATTATTTCCTGTTCTTTTTTTTACTCAAAAAAATATGGTCACCATATCTAGTGTTTACTTTCAACGGGCTTTGATCCTATTTATTAGTCATTTTCGCCGCTTCTCTGTAATTCTCACAGGATAAATTGCATGTAATCTAGGTACTGTTTCTTCTGTGAAGTGATTTGGCCCAATTCTTGATTAGAAGGGGTTGTTCGATGACGTCTCATTTTCCCACGCATTATCAGGACAACGGTTTTATTTCGACGTTCATATTTACCAAATAGGTGCATGTTATCTATATTTTTTGCCATGCCCACTATAAAATAGCTGCTTTACATGCATTTTTAGTTATTGTAGATTATAGACGCGTCGACAACTATAATCTACAATAAATAAAAATAAACACATACATGCATGTAAAGCACGTAAAGTGACTTTTGACAGGCTAGTGTGCGTGGGGAACGTATCTTTCCCACACTAGTGTGGTAAAGTAAACCATTGCCATAGTGATTTATGTTTATTCGCCCGATCCGCTTCCTATTACATACTCCTGTGCGTAGAGTTGAAGTTGGCGTCAGAAAACGAACTGTCAAAAATTTTTGAAAATACTGAAAATAAAGTGACAAGCAGCTATAGTGGATATGGAAAAAAATACCATATATAATCTCGTGCGAAATGATGTTATGACTCGTGTGAGTTGTGACTGTTAGAACTCGCTTAACCATTCGCTTTAACATACTGTCACTATACTCGTCAGTAATATAACTCATTACGCCACTAGATGTACAATCTACTATTTTATCATACCCACTATAAAATAGCTGCTTTACATACATGTAGACCGACCTGTAATGGGTCACTTAACAGGCAGGTTTGCGGGAAAGTAACTTTCCAGCATCATTATGTTTTTTGATTGGAAGTTTCAAAATATGTAAAAACAAATATTAGTTGTCTTTAGTTTATTTTTAATTCGTATCTACATTAAAAAGAAAATTATTATAAAAATAAATGTGCAGTGGAAATAGAACTAATCGCAAAATCAAAATAAAAATATAAATGAAAATTTGCTTTAAAAATCTAAAACAACAAACCGTTTTCAGTTAGAAAACATTAATTTGTTGCGAAATACGCATTCTTAAGAAATAAATTTTCAATTGCGGAGACTTGAAATTGGTCCAGTGTTCGTTTAGCGTTCATCATTAACATCCCAAGGAGGTATGTCCTCATCCTGAAAAATACTATGTTTTTATTGAAAATATTTATTATCCGGTCAGACACGGCGCGGGAACCTAACGTTTCCGGCAAGACAAACATTTTTACATGCATTTCAAATACTAATATTGACACGTGTCTGTACGGACGAGATCCTCTAGGTATAAATATTCGTATTTAAAATACATGTAAAAATGTTTGTCTGGCCGGAAACGCTACGTTCCCGCGCCGTGTCTGATCGGATAATATAAATCAACCTTTAAACTATTTCAGCCAGCAACGCCGGAACCGAGAGGCAGAGGGTCATACTGCCCCCACGAAATTTGGATGGGGGGGCACGAGTATCGTTCCCCCCCCCCCTAAAGTTGAGCAAGAGGAATATAAATTCTAGAGAATATATCTACAAAATTATAAATATTTCCTATTGTGCTGAGTATCCTTAATTCAAATCTATAAAACTGGTTTGCTAAGATGCATCCCCAGATCTCTGCACATGAAGGTTACATATACTCCGTATGTTCCTGTGCTGGGCCTGGGTTCTGCCCCCTCCCCAGTATCCAAATACTTCCGGCGTCCCTGATTTAAGCATACTTTAAGTTTGAGTTTCGATTGATTAGAACTGCAGAAGATACGGAAGTATAATATTATGAACTTAATGCACATTAGACGAGGGGGGATGCCATTCAGGGGAGGGTGCATGCCTGTCTTATGGACATGTCTATGCTATGCACATGCATAGCATTGACACGTTCTATTGACCGCGTCTTTGCGCATACTCAATTGCGCCAGCTAGATGCAGTTGTCCGCATCTTTGCGCATGCTCAATTACTTGTACAGCACTTGCGCAAACTAAAGCGACCAATAGAATGTGAGTACATTTGCTTCCTCGCTCCCCCTAACATCTATCTGCCCACTCGCTTGTACTACGTCCCTAGATTTCTATGTTTATGGCTTAATGCCACCGAATGACCTTTTGATGTGAATAACACCTAATGTCTCATAGTGGGGTGACATTTTAGAAATTAGAGATGTAACGGAAATAGTCGGAAGTGTTTGACATGTGGAACAAAACACAGCATGTATAACTATGTTAAGGTCTAAGAAACAGTAAGCCATGGTGGCCCTGTGGTAAATTACGAGTCTACCGACATATACTTAAAATATCACACATCTTATGTGACGAATTTTATCCAGCCTTTTATCCTTATGCTGCCTAAGAAGTTTTTCTTCAAAAATGTTATAAAACAATACTTCATCGCCAGCCACCAAAAATCAACTTAAAAGGTTAATTTGGTCAATTCAGAACGATCTCACAACTTTTTTAAGAATCAGAATTTTTAAACTCACCATTAATAGTAGATTGGGGGTAAGCCTACGCACAGGTTAATACCCAAGACTTGAAGATTAACTAGAAAAAAATTAAATATTATTAAGATGTTAACAGACAGAATTATTCAGGGGCGGATTCAGAAAAATATTTCGGGGGGTTTTCAAAATATTTATGTACAAGTACATTTTATTGATACTTATCTCACCAAATCAGTTTTACGTGCGAAAATATTAAAAAAAAATATCGAAAATATGCAACGCCCAACGCCGCTATAAGATATGAATCGATGTCCTTTTCTATGCGTTCTATGCATTGCCAAAAATTTGGGGGGGGGAGGTAAACCCTCTAAACTCCTCCTTGAATCCGCCACTGTCGCGTTATTTGTTGATATGTAAACATTTTAGTTCTAATTCCACGGTACGGGATAATTAATGGGAATTGGACCGTAGACGCGTTAGACGTAGTTAACCCTTTGCTAGGTGCGTGAGGTGTCCACGATACCAGGCATTCTATATTCAATTATATCTGGCTTATGGAACCACGGCTCACTAAGGGTTGTCATGTGAGTTTTGTTTATATAATTATCAAATAATGAATTTTTTGCAACACTTGCATCAAAAGTACAATTTTAGATGGCTGTGTACCGTTTCAAAAATGATTCTTTATGGAAGCTTCTACAGCATTCGAACGGTAGTGTTTAAAGTAAATTGTTTCGAAGTGGAAATTGTACAAAAAACTATGCTAAATAGATTATACACAGTTTTAAAAAAATATCGTATCAATCGATAAATTATTTTTCGAGCAAGATCAGTTTGAAAATCTACAATGCTTTTCTTGTGGAGATTTATGTGTGGTCACAATCTATAACGTCACTGTCAGATCAGATTTTCTGATAATGCTTTCTGCAACCTTCAATTTTGAATAGAAAAGCTATAATCGAAATGTTTTGATTTTTCTATAAATACCACAAAAAATAGAAATTTTGACACCATCTGATATACAAACTATAATATACAGTAGAGTCCGTCTATTACGACTTCGTTTATAACGACTAACCGTTTTTAGCGACGTAAATGCCAACTCAAGCTAGGTTTCATATATAGTCGTACTATGAAAGCGTATCCGTATAGTACGACTCCGGTTTAAGCGATCAACTGCCTTTAGCGACCTAATTTTATAATAATCGTCCGGTTAGAATGAAATTACAATACATATTGTTCCTCTGATCTGTAATACACACATATATGTGCAATGTTTAATTTTCATTAACGTTCCATAAAACATACGTACATACATATGTACGTAAGTATGTATTTGTAAGTGTTAATATATTTTGTTTTATTTTCATAGGAATTAATCTATTGTACACTTATATGTATTATATAAAAATAAGCTTAAATTATGCGGTCGCTTTGTGCGTCGTCCGGTTAATACGACATAATGTCGCAGGTCCCTTGAAAGTCGTTCTATCCGGATTCTACTGTAATATGTAAAAAAATGTCCATCCTTCATTTAGGATTCAAATCGATCTGATATCAATTAAGCGAATTATAAATGAAAAAAATGGCGATTTTTACAATATGTTAAAAAAACATGAGAGCATATTTTAAAAGAATACTCACGAAGTCCGTACACCAATGCATACTTGCGGTAACAACACTGATTACAAAAATACATCTTCTGTCCAGTAAGTATATTTATGGTGCATACGGGGTCCTTTATTTCTCTGGGACATTGTGTTCCCTCTGCGTTATAAACGCATAGTGTAAGGGCAACTGTAAGAAGTATGAGTGATAATAATTTGCTTTTTATAAAATAAAACTATTTATATATATTAATAGATACGGCTGAATTGCAATTGAAAATTTTGTTGGAAAGCAGCCAATAATATAATAGATTCCAAACATATCGGAAAAAATCATTTTACCAACCCATAGTCACAGTCCGGATTTTAACCTGAACCTTTCCACTTTCGAGCCGGAATGAGCTTACAATCACTCGCATGTAGTGAAAATCAATTGATTCCAAAGCATATAAGGAGAATGTTATATTAGTAATCATGTCACGGTTGAGTAATTGTAAGCTCATTTCGCCGCGAAAGTGGAAAGGTTCAGGTTAGAATTCTGACTGTGACTATGGTTGGTAAAATGATTTTTTCCGATATGTTTGGAATCAATTATATAATTGTCTGCTTTCCAACAAAATCTTCAAAATTATTTATTTCATCCACAACCTAAGGGTCGGTTTCGGATACGACTTTCAGCTTTAAATCTAGATTTTAGAATGTCATTTGTTTTCAGCTAAATGGAGATCTCTATTTACTGTTGAAAACTAGGTTAGAAACAAATGACGTTATTAAATCTAGATTTAAAATAGATAGATTGTAGATTATAGATGCTCAACAGCTGAGATTATCAGCGTCTATATGTGTATTAAGGTCAGACACGGTACGGGAACGTAGCGTTTCCGGCAAGATAAACATTTTTACATGCAATTCAAATTCGAGTATTGATACGTGTCTGAACGGACGGGATCCGCTAAGTATAAATATTCGTATTTGAAATGCATTTAAAAATGTTTGTCTTGCCGGAAACGCTACGTTTCCGCGCCGTGTCTGACCGAATAATATAAATCGACCTTTAAGCCGCAGACACATAGAATGCAAACATGATACGCAACAAACGCAAATACATTGCATAAACGAAAAACAGAGTTTGTGTGGACGTGTTTACAAACAGTACCACACAGCGCACACATACGTATTTTGTGATCGCTATAAGAGCGGTTCATCAAAGAAATCTATGACTACTATTGGACGGGATTTTTCATGTTTTTATTGTTTGACCCGATGGAGATACTAAAATTAAAATTATTTCTTTGATCTATCTCTTAGTTGTCGTGCACATAGTGGTGTTGCTTTTTTAAGTAAAATAATTATTTTTAAAATGGACTTCACAAACGATAAAATTTTTAAATTCTTAAAAATTTCGCTGACCAAAATCAGCGATAATATTTTAATTCTTGTTTTTTTAAACTGAATTGTTCATAACAAAATCATTTCATCGTCAGTATCACTCATTTCGAAAAAAAAAATACGACCACTTTGCACAAATACCGAAATTTAACTGCTAGTTCACCTTCATGGACAACAATAAAATCAAATATACTAAATGCAATGTGGACGGTGGTTGTATGCGTTCCATGTGTAATGTTTGAAAACATGACATTGATTCAAGCGTGTGTGCGGCTACATTGTGTTTGCATACTATGTGTCCGCGCCTTTAGAAATCTGCTAGCCGGCAGACTCAAACCGACTGGTACGAGCTCGGGTTCCTGAGAACGCTAATTCCCAAAAAACATTAGAATGTAATAATTATTAGATCCCGTGTCCATATTAATATAATTTATTTAGGTATTGTGAATTCGCATAGGTAACGAGTTCTGAAAACATCGCGCTTGACACATAAAGACTCAGCACACGCGTTGCACACTATATTTTATTCAACACATGCATGGTTTTAAATGAATTGTAAATTATAGACGCTCGACAACTGAGTTCATTAGCCTCTGTGCATGGTTTTAGACTTTAATTGAATTGGTAATGTCAAACGTCTTAAATTCACTGACAGCAGTTAGTAGATCTCATAATAAAAGCATTGGCCTTGATACAATATTTATTTACTTCGTTGCCATAGTAAACATATTTCATTATAATAAAATTAAGCAAAATCGCAGGATAGTGGACAAAATAATTTGATTTATTAAATTAAATGTACGACGTTTCGTCTATAGATTTAGACTTTTTCAAGTACAATCATAAAAAAAAACTCGGGTCGCAGTGCCAAAACCCTGCCGACAATATAGTGTATTTGCTAATACAGGCATTGTGGCATTATTATGTAAACTTAAGTTTGTTTTTTGACAAAATAAAAAATTTAACCCCTTAATACAGCCCTTAAAATAATTAAATTTTTCTAAATTTCAATATTAGACATGGATTTCATCAATACACCCAATTAAATACACCCTTCCATATCTAAGTAAATCCGTATCAACAAACTAGTGTTTTCATAAAATTTGAAAGTCCGGTCCTGTCGGGCCGATTTTATTAAAATTTTAGCAGCACATTTTAATCTTTACTAAAGAGTTAAATTTCAATTTTGAAACGATTCTGACAAATTTTTCGGTATTTTTGGGCCCAAAAACTTTTTGGAACCCCTAAATACAACCCTGAAAATGGTCCGATCGGGCCCATTTTAAATAGGCTTCTTGCGGTGATGGGTTCCAATGTGTGTACCAAATTTCGTTTCAATCGATTAAGTCTGTCGAGAGTTATCGTGTACACACATATATATATAAATATATAAATATATATATATATATATATATATATATATACATACATATATATATAAACATTTTTAAAAATGGTGCCAAAGTGTTCAGGAGGCTATGAAACGTCGAGAAATTTTGGTCCGACCCCTAGGTCCCACCATCCGACCGACGCCAATAGTGTATGTGCCATATGGCAAATACACTAATAACAATATTTATGAAAATTAATATTAATTACTAACCATAGCAATTAACATAAGATAGGGTACATAAGACAAAAATTTTGGAGCATACAAGTAATTCAAGAATTACAAGGCGCGATATTCATGTAGGTACTGTGTGCAAACGGTTTTATTGAACATAGGGAAAATAACACTGAGAAGATTTATAATTTTGTAGTAGGCTATGGGCCATAAGACCTAATATAAATATGTATTGGATTACATAGAAAAAATAGTACGGTTGACTATTAAGCGTTACTCGGAACCGGCTAAATAAAAAAGTCATGATGTGTCGTAAGACACCCGACAGAAGCTATGCTTTTTACGCATTGTATATAAAACCGAATTTATCAAAGATATAAATAATACAATTAAAAAGTTATTATTTGATCGCCATTTTGAAATCTGACGCCATTTTATTTTTTTGTGGTCTATTAAATTCTCAAATATCAATTTTCAAAAGGATCGGATAATTTTTACAAAGAAATATATACCTATGACCGCCATTTTGAAATATGACATCATTTTATTTTTTTGTGTCCTATAAAACTCGCAAATATGAATTTTCAAAAAGATCGGATCATTTTTGAAAAAAGTACATATGGCCGCCATTTTGAAATCTGACGTCATTTTATTTTTTTGTGTTCTATGAAACTCTCAAATATCAATTTTTAAAAGGATCGGATAATTTTTACAAAAAAGTACATACGGCCACCATTTTTAAATCTGACATCATTTTATTTTTTTGTGTCCTATGAAACTTTGAAATACCGATTTTCAAAAGGATCGGATAATTTTTACAAAAAAGTATATATGGCCGCTATTTTGAAATCTGACGTCATTTTATTTTTTGTGACCTCTGAAACTTTCAAATATCAATTTTCAAAAGGATCGGATAATTTTTACAAAAAAGTACATACGGCCGCCATTTTGAAATCTGACATCATTTTATTTTTTTGTGTCCTATGAAACTTTCAAATACCGATTTTCAAAAGGATCGAATAATTTTTACAAAAAAGTATATATGATTGCCATTTTGAAATCTGACATCATTTTATTTTTTTGCGACCTATGAAACTCTCAAATATCAATTTTCAAAAGGATCGGATAATTTTTACAAAAATGTCCATACGGCCGCCATTTTTAAATCTGACGTCATTTTATTTTTTTGTGTCTTATGAAACTCTCAAATATCAATTTTCAAAAGGATCGGATAATTTTTACAAAGGAGTACTACATATTTCCGCCATTTTGAAATATGACGTTATTTTATTTTTTTGTGTCCTATAAAACTCGCATATATCAATTTTCAAAGGGATCGGATAATTTTTACAAAAAATCACATATTATGGCCGCCATTTTGAAATCTGACGCCATTTTATTTTTTTGTGTCCTATGAAACTTTCAAATACCGATTTTCAAAAGGATCGGATAATTTTTACAAAAAAGTATATATGGCCGCCATCTCGGCCGCCATTTTGAAATCTGACGTTATTTTATTTTTTTGTGTCCTATGAAGCTCTCAAATATCAATTTTCAAAAGGATCGTATAATTTTAAGAAAGGAGTTCTACATATTTCCGCCATTTTGAAATCTGACATCATTTTATTTTTTTGTGTCCTATAAAACTCGCAAATATCAATTTTCAAAAGGATCGGATAATTTTTACAAAAAAGTATATATGGCCGCCATTTTGAAATCTGACGTCATTTTATTTTTTTGTGTTCTATGAAACTCTCAAATATCAATTTTCAAAAGGATCTGATAATTCTTCCAAAAAAGTACATATGGCCGCCATTTTGAAATCTGACACCATTTAATTTTTTTGTGTGCTATAAAACTCTCAAATATTAATTTTCAAAAGAATCGGATAATGTTTACAAAAAAGTACATATGGCCGCCATTTTGAAATCTGACGCCATTTTATTTTTTTGTGTCCTATAAAACTCTCAAATATTAATTTTCAAAAGGATCTAATAATTTTTAGTGTGCTTTATTTCCTTAGTCTGATTTTATTACATTTATCCGAAACGTTACCGGAGAAAGACCTTTTGCCTGTGAAAATTCAAAAGTACGATTTGCACCCGGACGAAACTCGGGCCGGTCAGCTGGTTACCATAATATTGTATTGTCACCGGAGCTACACATATGTGCAAAATTTCAACTCAATCGGATCATGGGAAGTGGGTAAAAATTCAAAAGTACGATTTACACCCGGACGAAAGCCGGGCCGGTCAGCTAGTTACCATAATATTGTATTGTCACCGGAGCTACACATGTGTGCAAAATTTCAACTCAATCGGATCATAGGAAGTGGGTGAAAATTCAAAAGTACGATTTACACCCGGGCGAAAGCCGGGCCGGTCAGCTAGTTACCATAATATTGTATTGTCACCGGAGCTACACATGTGTGCAAAATTTCAACTCAATCGGATCACGGGAAGTGGGTGAAAATTCAGAAGTACGATTTACACCCGGACGAAGCCGGGCCGGTCAGCTAGTTACCATAATATTGTATTGTCACCGGAGCTACACATGTGTGCAAAATTTCAACTCAATCGATCGCAAGATTTGTAACAAATATACGGGATCAAGCTAAATAAAACCACCGTTTAAAAAACAAAGCATCTACTACCTACTTATTTTTGCGTGATGCCAGAACATACGTTTTTATTTGAGAATCAGTTCGGTTGCTTTTGCGTGATGCCAGAATATTTTAAAACTCGCAGTCGCATAAGAAGTTATTTACTTGAAAAAAAATCATGTAAATCGGATCAGTGGTTCTCGAGTTATAAGCGTACAAAGGGACATAGAGACAGACAAAATCAAATTGTTCGGGTAGGTATGATGAACGTCGAGAAATTTTGGTCCGATCCGATCGACGTCAATAATTAGTTACACGTCATTTTAACTCAGTAGGCCAGGGTTTTTAAACTTAAATTCAAACATCAGCAGTCAAAAAATTGAATAACTATATTAAAATAATGCAATATAAGACAGAGCATACGCTATCTTCCAATATCCATATCACACTGTGCAACAGACAAGGACAACCGAAACAAGTTCGCGATTTATTAGATAAAGTCGCATTTATTTCGTTTAATAATCATATAAATCTGTATAAAAAAACTGTTTTGACACAATATTATACATGAAATCTATCTAAAATTTTCTGCTCTTTCGTTTAAGACAGGTTTCGAATCGATCTGACTTAAATTGAGCAAACTATAAGCAAAAAACACTGTTTTTTCCAATTTTCTCCCCTCTGGGGCCAAAATTCAAAAATCGGGCGACGTTAGGATCAAATAGACCCCGAGAGGAATCGAACAAAAAAAAGTTTTTTAAAATCGGTTAACCCGTTTGGGCTGTACGACTGATACAAAAAATCCGTTACAGATTCACAGATTGACAGATTCACAGATTCACAGACAAAGCGAGTGTATATAGGCGCTTCTAGCTTCGCTAAGATCGCGCCTAAAAACATGGTAACATGGTAACAAATTATGTTGACTATAAATTTTAACAATCAATAATAATAATAATACAAAAATTTTATATTATTATTATTATTGATTGTTAAAATTTATAGTCAACATAATTTGTTACCATGTTACCATGTTTTTGTCTTATGTACCCTATTTTATGTTAATTGCTATGGTTAGTAATTAATATTAATTTTCATAAATATTGTTATTTTTATGATTGTACTTGAAAAAGTCTAAATCTATAGACGAAACGTCGTACATTTAATTTAATAAATCAAATTATTTTGTCCACTATCCTGCGATTTTGCTTAATTTTATTATAATCACGATGGACACGATTTCTAATATAAATATATTTCATTATAGCATCGAAAAGAGGTACATAAGGGTTCATTATAAGACAATGTCTTTCATGAAGAGGATTGTCAGATGTATAGGTGGAGTGCCTCAAACAAGCTCGTGCAGGGATCTTTTCAAAAAATTTAAAATTTTAACCTTAACATCTATATTCATATTATATGAGCTGTCTCTATATGTTTATAATAATCGGCATAGATATGATCTTGGTTCAGATATCCACGACATTAATACTCGTCAAAAAAACACTTTAAGAGTGCCCTACAGTCGTTTAAATATAAGTAAAAGATCCCCAGCTTACCTAGGTGTCACAATTTTTAATAAGCTGCTTGGCAATATAAAATCAGCTGCGCATGTAAATAATTTCAAGAAATTGTTAAAAAGCTATCTGCTGGAGGGTGCTTTTTATAGTATTAACGAATATCTGTGATCCAGAGACTTTGACGCTTTTAATAATGTACCTACATGCAGTCTTTTAAATTAATTGTTATTATTATTATTATTATAGCATCAAAAAGCGTTTCATAATAGATCATGACGTCACCAGTCATTTAAACGGCCATTTAAGATCCGCATTACAGACACGAAAAAAACTAAAAGCGTACATGTGTTGAATAAAAATGTATTTAGCACACTAGTTACACAATATATACTATTTTTTTTAGTTTTTGAGCATCAAGCGCCATTTTGTGAAGCTTAATGCCTTTTACGACACAGTGTCTTGAATAAGGCCTCAAAAATATTAAATACTTATATTAATACTTGACATATTTATAGTGAATATTTTTTTTTTAATAATTATTTTAGAATATTATTAAAATAAAATGTATTTCTTACCAATAAGGCACACGCAAATGATTTTCATTTTTAATATGTTTTACGATATAGTAACTCTTTATTAATTATAGTTAATATTTAATACTAATATTTTAATACAATTTTTTTTTATTTTTATACTTTTCTTCCCATACGCCACTATTTCACATGCATGCTAAAAATTAAAACAAATAAATCAATTTATGATAATTTGATAAATTGATGAACTTGTTTTAATTTTTTATAAAAAATAAGCACGTCAATGTTGACATTCTAAAATAAACATACCTATTATGTTCATTTTAAGAATATTAACTTTGCCTTGCTTGTTTTTATCTAGGCAAACGTGGTATATAACTACTTAAAGTTAGATCATTTTAACACCAAACGTTAGCAATGTGTAAGCAGTACCTAGTAATTATCAATTACTATGTTTTTGTTTCCGACATGTTTTAATTTCTCTTTTGTCGTACCTCCTTTAAAATAGCTGCTTGTAAACCAGTCGTATGATGACCGATTTACGACCGATGAAGTTCCGGGCGTAGGTTACTTGGGCCTAGGCTTGCCAAGCGTAAGATGTGATTTTCCGTGATTTCTTGGATGTAGAAAGGGGATTCACCGTTTTTTCGTGGGCCGAAATATTTATATAGATGAGGCCCATCTTAAACAATGCAGTGAAATTATCTCTTAAACGGTACAAACCATAAAAAAATGTTTTATACAAAAGTTATAGAATGTCAAGGGGAATAGAAGACTGTGATATCAGATTTAACATAGGTGGTGCTGTGAAGATCAGGTGGAGGTCAACTTCGATTTTTTAATTGTAACAAAGCATTTTTATTCCAGAATACGATACAGTATTTAATAGTGAACAATAAATTTTTATGGTACATATGAGCTAAAGTTAATAAATATTGAGATATTTAGAAATTAAATAACAAATTTAATTTGTCATTTCGGTTCTTTTATGAATTGAATTCAAGCCAAGAACACCGGTGCGTAATATCATGGCTATCTGCTATGCCATAATTTTTCTAATTGTCGTTCATTTTGGCTATTATTTAATTTCTAAATACTTATTATATCTCAATATTAATTAACTTTAGCTCATATGTACTTTAATAATTTACTGTTCACTATTAAATACTGTATCGTATTCTGAAATAAAAATGCACTGTTACAATTAAAAAAATCGAAACTGACCTTCGCCTGACTTTTACAACACCACCATAATTTTTGAAACCAAAAAAAATAATAGTAGGATGAAACCCAGTGGAAAAGGAAGAGAATATAACAAAAATGAAAGGAAAAATAATTTACGGGTGATCTGAGGTCGGGAAGTGTTAGGGGGTGAGTTTTTAAGGGTAAAAAACGGTTTACCTCGATTTCCGGCAAAACTACAAGTCCTATGAAAAAAAGTTAAAGGCAATGTTGTAGGTAATAAAAAGATCTACAACTTTTGTATTACATTTTTTTCACATAACCTCAAAATTTATGTGAAAAATTCAAATAACCAAGTTTTTGTTTTTTTATTTTTATCTTTTACAAAAAAAATTTTTTTTTCACGAAATTTGGTGAAAACTTACCTTTTTATGTCCCAAACACACTGTAATTTTTTTGGTTTAAAATATTTATTTTTTCACCTTATTTTGACTTAATATCGAAAAAGCACCCTAATTTTTAATCGAAAATTCTCACGTCAAAATATCTGCTTTTTTAAAAAAGTCGGTGGGATTTTTATTCGTCGAAATCTCTCCTTTATGATGGTGTAAAAAAATATACATTACTACGGTAAATGTTCTCAGAAAATGCAAAGAAACGAGTAATTAAAGTGTAAATTTTAATAAATAGCTCAAAATTGTACATAATGATTAAAAAAAAATTTTCGGATTCGAATTTTTTTCGTTTCTTTGCATTTTCTGAGAACATTTACCGTAGTAATGTATATTTTTTTTTACACCATCATAAAGTAGAGATTTCAACGAACAAAAAGCCCACCGACATTTTTAAAAAAGCAGATATTTTGACGTGAGAATTTTCGATTGAAAATTAGGGTGCTTTTTCGATATTAAGTCAAAATAAGGTGAAAAATAAATATTTTAAATCAAAAAAATTACAGTGTGTTTGGGACATAAAAAGGTAAGTTTTCACCAAATTTCGTGAAAAAAAATTTTTTTTGTAAAAGATAATAATAAAAAACCAAAAACTTGGTTATTTGAATTTTTCACATAAATCTTGAGGTTATGTGAAAAAAGTGTGATACAAAAGTTGTAGATCTTTTTATTACCTACAACTTTTCCATTAAACTTTTTTCCATAAGACTTGTAGTTTTGCCGGAAATCGAGATAAACCGTTTTTTTACCCTTAAAAACTCACCCCCTACCACTTCGCGACCTCAGATCGCCCGTAAATTATTTTTTCTTTCATTTTTGTTATATTCTCTTCCTTTTCCAATGGGTTTAATCCTACTATTATTTTTTTCACTTTTTACGATTTTCAAAGGCTTCAGCCCTGGTCTATGTCCCCCTTGACACTCTATAGGGATCGCGCAAGAACTGTAGAGGCAGCACTACTGCCGAAAGTCGAGCTCTCTAGCGTTGAATTAGCAAAACTTAGTAATGTAAATAGTGTAATAAATAATATGAACAAATAAAAAAATAATAAAATTTGGATTGTTACCGATAAAAAATGATCGGATTTGTGGTCAAAATGACATTAAAGGGCAAAAATTATTCAAATCAGGCCACGTTTTAAACGTACAGTTGAAACAGAAGACTCATATTAATCAGTTGTCATAACCTGTACAGTTGACAGTTGTCGCCCAAACGAGTGTTTGTAATGTTTATACTGTTGAAATTGTAAGTATTAAAAGTTATCCTTATAATTAAATTATATGATACTGAAAATAATAAAAATCTGGTATTTTTTTCATTTTTTACAAGTTACATTAAATGCTCATTTCCACTAATTATTTAATCAGTTTGACAGGTTATATTGCGTCTTGCTGTAGTTTCTACATGATGTTGTGTCTGTTTTCAAAAGAATAACAATAAAATGACAATTTATTAACTTCCCATTGGAAGTTATTGTAATGGGTCCGAAAATCGAAATCAAAAAGGAAAAAAAATTTTTATGTTTCAAGGTCACTACACTATTTTTACACTACTTTTAGAAAGATGTCTGTGTGTGTGTGTGTGTGTGTGTGTACGTACGTATGTGTCCATTTCTTTCTAAGACGAAATCTCGAGAATGAAAAATGATATCGACTACGTTGGGGTGCCAATCGACGCGTATTAACGTAAATATGATCTGAAAGAAATTTTTTCAAAATCGGTTCAGCCGTTCTTTTTTCTTAACCAAATAACCTCCAAACAAGCCGTGAGGTGGGTTGTTTATTAGGACTAAAGTGCGACCCTTGAGAGTTGAGGTCCACACGACGAACTTCCCAGTTTGATAAATATTTAATAATAATAATTAAATTAGATATTATACAGAAAAGTAATCATTTTAATCAATAAAACATAATTATTATTTATTTTTAACAATAATTAAAAAAAAAAAAAAAAACGGCTGAACCGATTTTTATAAAATTTATGTCGGATCAAAATGACGTTAACACGCCTCGATTGACACCCTTACGAAGTCGATATAATTTTTTATTCGCCAGATATTGTATATAATCTACTTTTTTGGAGGTTATTTGGTTAAAAAAAAAGAACGGCTGAACCGATTTTGAAAAAATTTCTTTCAGATCATATTTACGTTAATACGCGTCGATTGGCACCCCAACGTAGTCGATATCATTTTTCATTCTCGAGATTTCGTCTTAGAAAGAAATGGACACATACGTACGTACGTACGTACACACACACACACACACATACACACACACAGACATCTTTTTAAAAGTAGTGTAAAAATAGTGTAGTGACCTTGAAATATAAAAATTTTTTTTCCTTTTTGATTTCGATTTTCGGACCCATTACAATAACTTCCAATGGGAAGTTAAAAAGTGGATTTTATACAATATCTCGCGAATAAAAAATTATATCGACTTCGTAAGGGTGTCAATCGAGGCGTGTTAACGTCATTTTAATCCGACATAAATTTTATAAAAATCGGTTCAGCCGTTTTTTTTTTTCTTTTTAATTATTGTTAAAAATAAATAATAATTATGTTTTAATGATTAAAATGATTACTTTTCTGTGTAATACCTAATTTAGTTATTATTATTAAATATTTATCAAACTGGGAAGTTCGTCGTGTGGACCTCAAGGGTCGCACTTTAGTCCTAATAAACGACCCACCTCACGGCTTGTTTAATTTTTAATTTAAATATTTCAATTACACGTAATTTTTCACTGCATTTCTCCACCGTTTACGTTTATAGGTTATCCATACAGTGTTTAATGAGCTTTTTGAAAAACGATAAAATTTCACGTATGTAATCAATCTATTATTTTTTTTTTGGGATATTTGAACAGCCACGAATACAACAAGACACTTTTGATGAAGACATCGCGAAAAATAATTTTATTTGCCTTTGCCATCATAACGCTTGAAATTTGTTTCAGCAGATGGTGTCATAGTCATCTTAAACGCTACTTGCACAATCCCTATAACTTTTGTATAAAACATTTTTTATGGTTTGTACCGTTTACGAGATATTTCACTGCATTGTTTAAGATGGGCCACCCATAGATATTTTAATACACATCTATACAAAAATTTAAGTAATAGTTAGGGAGCTGGTGGGAATTTCGGTGTATGATTTGCTCGTCATTATAGTAATGATAGGTAATATAGATTTGAAGCTTGTGAATAATTGACATTTCGTGTATCTTTCATTGACAAGCAAATCATTTAAATTTTGATATACTTATCATAAATTTAAAAATAATTACAATAACTTCCAATGGGAAGTTAAAAAATTAATTACTCATTAAAGCAGGTAGGTACATAAACGTCTGGCGATGAGATTTATTTGGAGGTCTTTGCAAGGACCATAATTTAAAAAAGTGCCAGATGCGAGCAAATGATTTAAGTGGTACTTTTTTTAACCGACTTCAAAAAATGGAGGAAATTCTATATTCGGCTGCTTTTTTTTATGTATGTTCATCGATTTCTCATGTATTTGTGAACCGATTTTGATGATTATTATTTTATTTAAGAGAGCACATCTCCAGGGTGGTTCCATATAAATTTTACTTAAATCGGTTCAGTAGCTCGACCGATTTTAATAAAAAGTGAGAAACGGACTGTTAACGTAAATGGCAGTTTTGACACAACGTAAGTTTTGACACAGCATAAAAAGTTTGTAGAAGTGAGCAATAGTGACGTATAATGTAAATAGCTGGTGACACAGTTAGTTAAAGTAAATAAGTTTTTTTTTTTTTTTAGTTACCTATTTAGTAATCAAATATCAAGACAGAAGTCGGTTAATTACTTGCAAACTACGTATTGTAAAGTCACTAAAAAGTAAAAAATAAGAACATTTTTAACAAAAAAAACATCCTTCAAAAAAGCCTATGAAAAGAGGAAAATAATAAAATTTTGAGATCGGCGCCGATTTAATAAAATAAAAGTAGATAATAAAGTAATTAAATTGGCGTCGACCTCAAAATTTTATTATTTTCTTCTAGTGGCTTTTTTGAAGGTTTGTTGCTCTTAATTATTTGGGACTTGAGAATGTATCGATGCCGTAGTTTATATGGCGTTTCCATGGCTTCTCAATTACAAGCCCCCACTTCCCAGGTTCTAATCCGAAAACTGAAAAAAGTATCAAATGGTTTTTCAGTTTGTTATTTAAAAATAATAACTTGAATATGAATTGATGCTAGTCTAAACTGTTAGTGATCCTAAAAAAAAGAACGAAACTACCCGGACAAAGAAAGGCCGGAAAGCTAAACAAACTCAGTTGTATCGTACCACTGAAATTAATCATTCGGTTCTGAAAACAAAAACGCAACTTTTATTTATTACCGGAGATATTTACTAGTTAAATACGGTTCAGTGAGTGGAAAATTCTTACACTAATGTGATAGATTCGAAGCAACGCGGTAGGTAGGTCGCTTCAGGTGACGTTTCGAAATACATATTGTAGCAAAACCCCAGATAATACGCCGCTGGCGACAATAGAAGCATCGAGAACAAGTAACAATGTGTAGCAAAAAGCCAGATGTTACGCCGCTGGCGACAATAGAATCATCCAGAACAAGTAACAATGGTGAGGCGTGGCATGATATCGAAGACACTGGTAATCACCAGAATAATAATAATAATAATAATAATAATAATATATTTAGCTGCAAAGGAGACCAAAGTCTATTACATAGTCAGGTAAAAGTATACAATACATAATACATAAGGTGTCACTTAAAAACATTTAAAAATTCATTCACAGAGTAAAAACAGTGATTTGTTAAAACGTCTTTTACCTTTTTTAATTTTTTAGAGTCAAGGCATTTGATGCACTCAGGTAAAACATTAAAATATCTGATTCCAATATTCATAGGACCTTCATATGCTAGCTTGGTCCTACAAAAGGGCTGTATTAAATTGTCGTTATTCTTCGCAGCGTAACTATGAATACTGCTGCGTCTTGAAACTTCACTGGAGTGAATAAGAATTAAAATTTTATATAAAAATACACATTAAAACGGTAAAATTTTGGTCCCTTTAAAAAGATCTCTGCACGGAGAATTGTAAGGAGCATTAAATATTGTAAGGAATATTCTTTTTTGTATTCTAAATATGTAGTTGCTGTTTGTCGCTAATCCCCAGAAAATGATGCCATACGACATACGCGAATAAAAATATCCATAATATATTTGTAGCAGTACATTTCTAGATACCGTGTTTTTAAGTTTATAAACCATGTAACATACTGTAGAGAGTTTAGATGCTAAATTATTTATATGAACCTGTCATTGCAATTTATGGTCAATACAGATGCCGAGAAATTTTGAATTTTGTACTTGTGCTATTGATTTTTTATTAAGTCTAATTAGAGAACTATATTCATATTTTTTATTTTTTGAGATAAATTTTATTATTTGTGTTTTTGAGTTATTTAAAATCAGTTTATTTTTATTACATCAATCTTGTACTGCATTGACTGCTTCAGTTGCTTTAATATTCAAAGTATCCTCATTGTCAGCCTCAATTAAGACATTGGTATCATCCGCATATATGATCGTCTTCGATCCGAGAGGTACACATTTAGGAAGATCATTAACAAATAATATGAATAATAGAGGACCCAAGATACTCCCTTGCGGTACTCCTTTAGATACATTTAAAGAGCTTGAGATTATTTTTCCATTGTAAGTTTGGCCACTTGATGGATCTGTTTTATAATCGTCAATTATTGTGCATTGACTGCGGTTTGACAGATAGGACTGCAGCCATTTGAGCGGATTACCGCGAAAACCAAATTGTACAAGCTTGTCATATAAGATGTTATGATCAACCATATCAAACGCACGACTCATATCAAAAAATATAGCCAGAGACACCTTTTTATTGTCCAGCGAGGTAAGTATAAACGTTATTGCCTCATTTACAGCAGTGCTAGTTGACTTATTTTTACGAAACCCATTTTGACATGGCGATATTAGTTTGTTACCTTCTAGAAAATTTGTAGCTCGGTTATAGAATGCCAACTCAAATAATTTGGAAAACTGATTAAGAAGTGCAATTGGCCTATAGTATTCCATTAAATCAGGACAACCTTTATTCTTATATATAGGCAGAATCATGGCCCGTTTTAATATTTGAGGAAATTTACCTTCAGTGAATGACATATTTATTAAAAATGTCATTGGCTCACATATATACTTCTTGGATTCTATTATGATCTTGGCCGGAATTTCGTCAAAGCCACCAGCTGAGTTTTTATTTAGACTATCAATAAGGTTTAATACTTCAGAGCGATCCGTTGGAAACAAATATAAGTTTGATGTTGCAGACAAGCTGCCATGGACAGATTGGAAATTAGTACTACTTTTATCATTTAGGTCTCTATTCACAATGTCGACGAAAAATTTGTTGAACGCCTCTGCTTTGGAGGTAGGGTCTGTGATAATATTACCATCGAGGTTTTTTATATTTTTAATATGCGAATCTGTTTTGACAACCGTGGTAGTTTCACGAATGATTTTCCAAGATTCCCTAGATATATTACTAGCGAATAACAATCTGTTATTATGGCAATTAATTTTGGCTTGGTTCAGTAGCTTATAATAGGCTTTTTTCTTTGATAAGTAAAATTTATGATAATCCTCAGAGTTGATATTTTTATCGATAAAATGCAAATTTCTTAGCTCTGTACCTTTTTCCTTGATCTCATGAGTAATCCATTTTGTGTTTTTAATTTCATTTTTCTTTATCGTTAGAGAAAAACTAGCTTGAATATAAAACATAAAGGTTTGATGAAAGATGTTAAACGCATTTTCAAAGTCATCAGCAGCGTATACTTCACTCCATGTTTCCAAACTTAAAAGATATTAAAAATATATATATGAGCACTGTGGTTGGAATAAAAACAAAATAAAATATAGTTACTTCTTACCACAACAGTTTTATTGATGGATGTACATTTCGAAAGCTAACACTACATCATGTAGTGTTCACTGAAGATGAAAGCTTAGCTTTCGAAATGTACATCCATCAATAAAACTGTTGTGGTAAGAAGTAACTAAATTTTATTTTGTTTTTAAAAGATATTGAAAATATTGAATATTAGTGTCGCTATAAAGTCGAATGCTTTTAAATACTGTGGAATTTGTTTTAACATGATTAAATTTAAGAATTTGTAGACAGTGATCTGATAGACACGTGTCAGCTACCTCTGTTTCAAATTGAAAACGATTGTTAAAGTTTGTAAAAATATTGTCTATTAGCGTGCAGCTAGTAACTGTTACTCGAGTAGGTTTTTCGATAGTAGGCTTTAAATTAAAGGATAACATTAAGTTAAGAAACTGATCTTTAAAGACACTGTCAGTTAATAAATTAATATTAAAGTCTCCACACACAATAAGGTTTTCTTGATTAGTATTAATTTTATCTAAAAGAGCGGCAAACTTATCCATAAAAACGTTAAAATCACCCGTGGGAGACCGATAAATTGCCAAAATAATAAATCTTGTTCCTTCACAGATCCATTCAGAAACAGCAGCTTCAAAATTTTGATCTTCAACATATTCTGTTATTTTAATAATTCTATAATTATACTTATTTTTAAAATAAATACATACACCTCCGCCGTTCATACTCTTACGACACTAATAACTTGATAGTTTGTATTCTGTGAAGGCACAGTGGATTATATTGACACACTTGACCCAGTGTTCAGTGAAAACAACAATATCAGGTGATAAATTATTTAACATCACTTCAATACCATTTAATTTTTTTCCAAAACTTTGAATATTTAAATTCATTATTTTATAAGTTGTTTCTAACTCAGTTCGTATTTGCATCCGTTCATTTTTTAATTGATTTCTGTTTTCTGGGTGGGAAACAGTTAGATAGTTTACTTCTTTGGGTCTTTTATCAATCCCGTCCGAAAATTTCCGTTTTTGGAAAAGAAAAATTGATTCACAATCACTCCTCTTGGCCACATACTAGCATCTTTTATCTTGTCAAGATGTGTACATGGAACACCTACTTTAAACGAATTAAAATATCTATCATTTTTGTCTTTATTCATAAGCTCACACACATAGTTGGCTGGTTCAATTTCATTAAGATAGGTTACAAGAACATTTTCACTGACTTTCAGATCCAACCTAGAAACAAACAGCCAGTTGATTTTTTCAACTGCAGTTAATTTTACCGATGCTCCCGGCCTTTCTTCAGTAGCCATTCCTACAATAGGCTTGGTTCTCATTCTTCTCCGTCTACTTCCTTGCACCTTTACCCAGTCGTTGTCCATATCAGATTTCACTGATTCATTATCATTTTTAAAATCAGTTTTAAAATCATTTTTAAAATCATTTTTAAAATCAGAGCTAACTTCGTTATTTATCAAATTGTTACCTGGTGTATCATTTTGACTTTTTCGGACACGAGATGGTATTGTACCTGATGTGCTCGATTCTAATGTTCTAATGTGCTCAGAACTAATCATCAATTCGATGTTGTCATTAGCTCTGTTATTTTTGGTATTTTGATCTGGTGCCTTAGGGCTAGGGCGATTTATCATTTTTTCGACATTTACAATCTTATCTTTAAGAGTTCATATTTCTTGTTTAAGTTCGAGGATTAATTCGTCTTTCATCGAATTTTCCTTTTTAAGATCATTAATCTTTTCCGTGAGATCAAGAACTATCTTCAGTATGTTTTCCTGATTCTTCGTTATAATCTCAAGTTTTCTAGATATGTCATCCTCTGTTTTTATATCACCATTATGGACATTATTTGCCAGTTCAGTGTCACATTTATCGCATTTCCATGTCATATCAGATTTATCACTTTTCATATCAGTTAATTGCTGTACACTTATATTTTAGTGTCACATATCATACATTTAGACATTTTCAAAATTGCTATAGCGGAGGCGCACGCCTCCGTTACGCTTTATGTAAATAATTTGTTTGCACTATGTTTTATTGCTGTATATTATATCAAAGTACATAAAAACCTCTACAGTTTTATATTTTCTAAAATTTAACATTTAATTCACTATATATAACAAATTAAAGCTATCGCTCACTCATGGATAAATAGAATTATTTTGTTTATTATTAATGATCTGGAAAGCAAGAACAGTCACCGGAAAAGAACAACGAGAGTCATGAATTAGTATCGTGTTATAAACAACGGAAATAATTAAATACAGTGCTATTGAAGTGTTTTCACTTTGTTTGAGAAATACTGTTCGTGTTATTATTATATAAACAGTGTTGACTGTTGAAATTGACTTTTCATTGTTACGAATTATTGTATATTGTTGTTTACATTTTTAATTATTAAAAATAAATAATTTATTCCACCCACGTAAGAAAACCGTTTTGTTAGAATAGAATAGAATAGAATAGAATAGAATAGAATATATTTATTGTCCAATATAGCAGTGAGCAGGATTCGTCATACAAAAAAATTTAATAATTATAATTAATTGAATAAGTTAAAAATTATATTAGTTAATCTAGGCTTTGAACATGTATGGATAGGTCAAGATGTACGGCAAATTAAAATGGAATTAAACAATATTTTAGAAAAATATAAAAATGATCTAGTCTTAGAAGATAAGCAGAGAATCCTTAATTCCAGCTATAGCTGTATATACCAGCACATCAAAAATAATGTCTGTACTGAATTGTATTTAAAATATAATATCTCTTTAGACAAAATTAGATTGATGGGACAATTAAGGGTTATGGGTAGTAAGTATTTTAGAATAGTTTCTAAAGGGTATAAATACACATGGAAAACTGATGAAATTTGCACAATTTGTAACTTAGAAAAGGTAGAAAATATGTTCCATGTACTAATTGAATGCCCTTTGTATTCTGGCTTTAGAAATACACTCATACAAAAATATTTGTCCAACGAATGCAATGAGAATAATTACTTCTTATTTTTACTAGGAAACATTACCGAACTAAAATTAAATGATTTATACCGATTTATTACTAGTGCAATAAGACTAAGAAGTTTCATTGTGAATGAATAATGTTTATTTTATTTATTTTTTTCTTTTTTTTGTAGGTTCTTCTCTCTCTCAAATGTTTGATTTTTTGATTTATTTGTTTAGCGATATAATTCATGCCAATTTCCTGTAATAGATTTATTTCTGAAATACAGTATTTTTCTATCTATCTATCTATCTATCTATCTATCTAATTAATTGAATAAAATTCATAAACTGAATACAAACATGTATTAATTAGAAGTTACAATATTAACTCAGCTGGACTATGTTTGTGGAGTAGTGATGCGCGATACGAGTAGGGACAAAACGATACAAGTAAATACGAGTACATACTCGATCTTTTCTTTTCGATACCAAGTACTTTTGGTATCGATACTTCTTAACCGAGTACTGAGTAGGTATCGATAAAAAGCACTCGGATCGGTACTCATTTGGTTCAGGCAGATTTTCTTTCTTGGAACATAATAACATGTCACACACTCTCACATGAAAGCATCTTTTTTTCTAAACAGTTGGCAGCCTTGAGCTTCGAACCAGGGTTTTATTTATCCTTTAATTATCCTTTAAATTATCGAAGAAGAGTGTAGATTATACTCTCAACAACAGAGGTCATAAGCGTCAAAAAATATATCGATATAAGTAGGTATCGATACTTACTATGCGATACCGAGTAGGTATTGATATTTTCTTGCGATACTACTTCCAAATAAAAGTATCGATACCTGCGTGGTATCGTTTCATCCCTAGATACGAGATGTTTTAGTCGATTGTCTCGATTGTTCAAACATCTCGATGACTCTCGATGATTGTTACTTGGACTCGATTGTTGTTGTTTCATAGTTCACCGAGATCGAGTCGCATAGCACTGAATCGTACACTATCGAGAGCTACATAATATACATTATACATTCGTTCATCACTCAACAACTGTGGTCGAGTCGATGGTCGATTGTGCAGTAATCCCGTAATACAAATTCAATAGTGAAGAGATCACAGAGTAGTATGAGTATCGACTGAACAGTGTGAACAGTGAATAATCAACGAGTCGCGCGAACGTCAGTCGACTAGCATATAACCTTGAATCGCGCTTATATTATGTAATTCTCATTCGCTGCTATTGCTATAACCTATGTGGCAAATAATCGACTTGAACAATTGAATATTTCGATTGCAAATCAAACTCCTAGTCGATTGTGGACTCGATTGTTATTATGAATGATTGCAATTGTTTCGATTGTAAAAACATCTCGTAAACGCCCATCACTAGCGGTAGGGGTACGTTGCTTCAGGTGACGTTTCGAAATACTCATATTAACTCAGCTAACTGGATTATGTTTGCGGAGTACATTGGATACCGGAACTACGGCGGTTGGAATTTAAATACGGTAAAGGTATAGTCCTCGTCACTGCCGAAAACCCTCGTCATGCTTTCTGTTCGAGATTTGAATCGCGCGCCAACACCACGCGCCGACAAAGTGGCGCATGCAGCTGAGGTCTCTGACACAGTCTAACACAACTCGGGGTTTGGCTTGCCGGTCGTAAAAATGACATGACATTCTGTTTCAAATAATTCAATATATTTGTTGTGACATACAAATAATTCAGTGTATTTTTTGTGGCATATTATTATTACCCAATAAAAGTTGTAAACAGTGATGTTTAGATAATTCATAAGTTATAAGTAAACACTTTCTAATTCCCAATAAACATATTCTTTCTAAGCTGCTATATAATATTGTTATTAGTTCAGTTATTTGCCACACTTTTATGGTCGTACCTCAGAACAGATATAGCTATAGAAACAGCATATCACGTCGCTTGTGAAGCCACAATTATACACTAAAGTACGACGTGTCAGGTCAACGACGTAACTTCTAAATTTTGGCCCGGAGGCAAGAATTCTTGAAGGGCCCCTTTTTGGTCAAAGAATCAGTTTTGTGGCAAACATTGATATAAGTTAGATGTGAAATTTCGAAGAGAAAATCTTCTTGGCTTAAGGATTATGAAAACACGGCGATACTGATGTTTTAAATTTATTTAATTTTTAATTATTTAATTATTTTACGTAGACAAATTGATACTTAAAAACGACGATTATTTTATATGTACTTATCACAATTGAAAAATTACTGTTTATTTGGCGAGTTCAAAATATTTTTAAAGTTAATCTCAAAATACAGTGTGTTCACAAACTCATTCTTAACTCAATATATGGATCTCCCTTATTATGGGAGATAGAGATTTAGTTAAAGGAGATGAAGTATTCCTTAAGTTATAGCAAATCACATAGATAAAGCTTAGATATTTTGCGTAGTTTAGACGCTATAATAAAAAAAGTGAATTTTCGAATTTTTTATTTTTGCCGATAGCTGATTTATTTTAATAGACATTCAAATTTAGTTTGTAAAATAAAACATAAAAATATAATTAAAAATAATAATTGTTTATGTTATCATTGTTGATTGTGTTATTATTTCCTGTTCTTTTTTTTTACTCAAAAAAATATGGTCACCATATCTAGTGTTTACTTTCAACGGGCTTTGATCCTATTTATTAGTCATTTTCGCCGCTTCTCTGTAATTCTCCAAGGATAAATTGCATGTAATCTAGGTACTGTTTCTTCTGTGAAGTGATTTGGCCCGATTCTTGATTAGAAGGGGTTGTTCGATGACGTCTCCTTTTCCCACGCATTATCAGGACAACGGTTTTATTTCGACGTTCATATTTACCAAATAGGTGCATGTTATCTATATTTTTTGCCATGCCCACTATAAAATAGCTGCTTTACATGCATTTTTAGTTATTGTAGATTATAGACGCGTCGACAACTATAATCTACAATCAATAAAAATAAACACATACATGCATGTAAAGCACGTAAAGTGACTTTTGACAGGCTAGTGTGCGCGGGGAACGTATCTTTCCCACACTAGTGTGGTAAAGTAAACCATTGCCATAGTGATTTATGTTTATTCGCCCGATCCGCTTCCTATTACATACTCCTGTGCGTAGAGATGAAGTTGGCGTCAGAAAACGAACTGTCAAAAATTTTTGAAAATACTGAAAATAAAGTGACAAGCAGCTATAGTGGGTTTGGAAAAAAATACCATATATATCTCGTGCGAAATGATGTTATGACTCGTGTGAGTTGTGACTGTTAGAACTCGCTTAACCATTCGTTTTAACATACTGTCACTACTCGTCAGTAATATAACTCATTACGCCACTAGATGTACAATCTAATATTTTGTCATGCTCACTATAAAATAGCTGCTTTACATACATGTCGACCGACCTGTAATGGGTCACTTAACAGGCAGGTTTGCGGGAAAGTAACTTTCCAGCATCATTATGTTTTTTGATTGGAAGTTTTAAAATATGTAAAAACAAATATCAGTTGTCTTTAGTTTATTTTTAATTCGTATCTACATTAAAAAGAAAATTATTATAAAAATAAATGTGCAGTGGAAATAGAACTAATCGCAAAATCAAAATAAAAATATAAATGAAAATGTGCTTTAAAAATCTAAAACAACAAACCGTTTTCAGTTAGAAAAATACGCATTCTTAAGAAATAAATTTTCAATTGCGGAGACTTGAAATTGGTCCAGTGTTCGTTTAGCGTTCATCATTAACATCCCAAGGAGGTATGTCCTCATCCTGAAAAATATTGTGTTTTTATTGAAAATATTTATTATCCGGTCAGACACGGCGCGGGAACCTAACGTTTCCGGCAAGACAAACATTTTTACATGCATTTCAAATACTAATATTGACACGTGTCTGTATACGGACGAGATCCTCTAGGTATAAATAATCGTATTTAAAATACATGTAAAAATGTTTGTCTTGCCGGAAACGCTACGTTCTCGCGCCGTGTCTGATCGGATAATATAAATCGACTTTTATACTATTTCAGCCAGGAACGCCGGAACCGAGGGGCAGAGGGTCATACTGCCCCCAAGAAATTTGGATGGGGGGGCAAGAGTATCGTTCCCCCCCTAAAGTTGAGCAAGAGGAATATAAATTCTAGAGAATATATCTACAAAATTATAAATATTGCCTATTGTGCTGAGTATTCTTAATTCAAATCTATAAAACTGGTTTGCTAAGATGCATCACCAGATCTCTGCAAAGGAAGGTTACATATACTCCGTATGTTCCTGTGCTGGGCCTGGGTTCTGCCCCCTCCCCAGTATCCAAATACTTCCGGCGTCCCTGATTTAAGCATACTTTAAGTTTGAGTTTCGATTGATCAGAACTGCAGAAGATACGGAAGTA
The DNA here is from genome assembly GCA_039654895.1 of Mongoloraphidia duomilia. NCBI lineage: Eukaryota > Metazoa > Arthropoda > Insecta > Raphidioptera > Raphidiidae > Mongoloraphidia > Mongoloraphidia duomilia. Next base: position 32,390,948 of record CM077521.1, on the reverse strand, counting down.
TAATATTATGAACTTAATGCACTTTAGACGAGGGGGGATGCCATTCAGGGGAGGGTGAATGCCTGTCTTATGGACAAGACATGTCTATGCTATGCACATGCATAGCATTAACACGTTCTATTGACCGCGTCTTTGCGCATACTCAATTGCGCCAGCTAGATGCAGTTGACCGCATCTTTGCGCATGCTCAATTACTTGTACAGCACTTGCGCAACTAAAGCAACCAATAGAATGTGAGTACATTTGCTTCCTCTCCCCCCCCTAACATCTATCTCCCCACTCGCTTGTACTACGTCCCTAGATTTCTATATCTATGGCTTAATGCCACCGAATGACCTTTTGATGTGAATAACACCTAATGTCTCATAGTGGGGTGACATTTTAGAAATAAGAGATGTAACGGAAATAGTCGGAAGTGTTTGACATGTGGAACAAAACACAGCATGTATAACTATGTTAAGGTCTAAGAAACAGTAAGCCATGGTGGCCCTGTGGTAAATTACGAGTCTAGACCGACAGGTAGAAACGCCAAGCCCAGAATCCAATTCTGAAGGCTTTTGGTGTCATACTTAAAATGTCACACATTTTTTGTGACGAATTTTATCCAGCCTTTTATCCTTATGCTGCCTAAGAAGTTTTTCTTCAAAAATGTTATAAAATAATACTTCATCGCCAGCCACCAAAAATCAACTTAAAAGGTTAATTTGGTCAATTCAGAACGATCTCAAAACTTTTTTAAAAATCAGAATATTTAAACTCACCATTAATAGTAGATTGGGTTTAAGCCTACGCACAGGTTAATACCCAAGACTTGAAGATTAACTAGAAAAAAATTAAATATTATTAAGCTGTTAACAGACAGAGGTTTCGTTATTCAGGGGCGGATTCAGAAAAATATTTCGGGGGGTTTTCAAAATATTTATGTACAAGTACATTTTTTTGATACTTATCTCACCAAATCAGTTTTTACATGCGAAAATATTAAAAAAAATATCGAAAATATGCAACGCCCAACGCCGCTATAAGATATGAATCGATGTCCTTTTCTATGCGTTCTATGCATTGCCAAAAATTTGGGTGGGAGGTGAACCCTCTAAACTTCTCCTTGAATCCGCCACTGTCGCGTTATTTGTTGATATGTAAACATTTTAGTTCTAATTCCACGGTACGGGCTAATTAATGGGAATTGGACCGTAGACGCGTTAGACGTAGTTAACCCTTTGCTAGGTGCGTGAGGTGTCCACGATACCAGGCATTCTATATTCAATTATATCTTGCTTATGGAACCACGGCTTACTAAGGGTTGTCATGTGAGTTTTGTTTATATAATAGGTGCGTTTGGTATCAAGGTGTAATGTAAAAAGTGTAAACACTTTTGACACTATTACGTTTGTTATACAAAAGTGTAAAATAACTGACCTGTTTGTTATTTCAGTGTGGGACTAAAAGTGTAACAACTATTAGTCCCGGCTCTTGAGCAGGTGCTCGTAGTGTAGTGTAGGTCAAGTGATATATGTCTGAATTGACAATCGCTTTGACAGATTTGATACTTTTTTCGTAATCTGTTTTTTACATTTTTTGTCTCATAAAAATGAATGAGCTTCAAAATGTAATGGTACAAGATAAATATGGCAGTGAGTTTAACATTTTTACGACCAAAAAAAACTGTAAAAACTAGAAATAATGAACTCAGCCACTCTGTCATTTATTTATTTTGTAATGCGCATGTACAATCTACTCAGAATATACACTAGCCCGTTTGTTACAAGTGTACATTTAGTTTACACTTTTGGTGAACTTGTTTACACTTTTCAGTGAAAAATATCTACACTACACCTTGATACCAAACACACCTATTATCAAATAATGAATTTTTTGCAAAACTTGCATCAAAAGTACAATTTTAGATGGCTGTGTACCGTTTCAAAAATGATCCTTTATGGAAGCTTCTACAGCATTCGAACGGTAGTGTTTAAAGTAAATTGTTTCGAAGTGGAAATTGTACAAAAAACTATGCTAAATAGATTATACACAGTTTTAAAAAAATATCGTATCAATCGATCAATTATTTTTCGAGCAAGATCAGTTTGAAAATCTACAATGCTTTTCTTGTGGAGATTTATGTGTGGTCACAATCTATAACGTCACTGTCAGATCAGATTTTCTGATAATGCTTTCTGCAACCTTCAATTTTGAATAGAAAAGATATAATCGAAATGTTTTGATATTTCTATAAATACCACAAGAAATAGAAATTTTGACACCATCTGATATACAAACTATAATATACAGTAGAGTCCGTCTATTACGACTTCGTTTATAACGACTAACCGTTTTTAGCGACGTAAATGCCAACTCAAGCTAGGTTTCATATAGTCGTACTATGAAAGCGTATCCGTATAGTACGACTCCGGTTTAAGCGTTCAACTGCCTTTAGCGATCTAATTTTATAATAATTGTCCGGTTAGAATGAAATTACAATACATATTGTTCCTCTGATCTGTAATACACACATATATGTGCAATGTTTAATTTTCATTAACGTTACATAATACATACGTACATACATATGTACGTAAGTATGTATTTGTAAGTGTTAATATATTTTGTTTTATTTTCATAGGAATTAATCTATTGTACACTTATATGTATTATATAAAAATAAGCTTAAATTATGCGGTTGTTTTGTGCGTCGTCCGGTTAATACGACATAATGTCGCAGGTCCTTTGAAAGTCGTTCTATCTGGATTCTACTGTAATATGTAAAAAAATGTCCAGCCTTCATTTAGGATTCAAATCGATCTGATATCAATTAAGCGAATTATAAATGAAAAAAATGGCGATTTTTACAATATGTTAAAAAAACATAAGAGCATGTTTTAAAAGAATACTCACGAAGTCCGTACACCAATGCATACTTGTGGTAACAACACGGATTACAAAAATACATCTTCTTTCCAGTAAGTATATTTATGGTGCATACGGGGTCCTTTACTTCTGTGGGACATTGTGTTCCCTCTGCGTTATAAACGCATAGTGTAAGGGCAACTGTAAGAAGTATGAGTGATAATAATTTGCTTTTTATAAAATAAAATTATTTATATAATATATTAATAGATACGGCTGAATTGCAATTGAAAATTTTGTTTGAAAGCAGCCAATAATATAATAGATTCCAAACATATCGGAAAAAATCATTTTACCAACCCATAGTCACAGTCAGGATTCAAACCTGAACCTTTCCACTTTCGGGCCGGAATGAGCTTACAATCACTCGCATGTAGTGAAAATCAATTTATACCGAAGCATATAAGGAGAATGTTAGATTAGTAATCATGTCACGGTTGAGTAATTGTAAGCTCATTTCGCCGCGAAAGTGGAAAGGTTCAGGTTAGAATTATTCTGACTGTGACTATGGTTGGTAAAATGATTTTTTCCGATATGTTTGGAATCAATTATATATAATTGTCTGCTTTCCAACAAAATCTTCAAAATTATTTATTTCATCCACAGCCTAATGGTCGGTTTCGGATACGACTTTCAGCTTTAAATCTAGATTTAAGAATGTCATTTGTTTTCAGCTAAATGGAGATCTCTATTTACTGTTGAAAACTAGGCTAGAAATAAATGACGTTATTAAATCTAGATTTAAAATAGATAGCTTGTAGATTATAGATGCTCAACAGCTGAGATTATCAGTGTCTATGTGTGTATTAAGGTCGATTTATATTATCCGGTCAGACACGGTGCGGGAACGTAGCGTTTCCGGCAAGATAAACATTTTTACATGCAATTCAAATTCGAGTATTGATACGTGTCTGAACGGATGGGATCCGCTATGCATAAATATTCGTATTTGAAATGCATATAAAAATGTTAGTCTTGCCGGAAACGCTATGTTTCCGCACCGTGTCTGGCCGGATAATATAAATCGACCTCTAAGCCGCAGACACATAGAATGCAAACATGATACGCAACAAACGCAAATACATTGCATACACGAAAAACCGAGTTATAAGTGTGGACGTGTTTACAAACAGCGCACACATACGTATTTTGTGATCGCTATAAGAGCGGTTCATCAAAGAAATCTATGACTACTACTGGGCGGGGTTTTTCATGTTTTTATTGTTTGACCCGATGGAGATACTAAAAATAAAATTATTTCTTTAATCTATCTCTCAATTGTAGTGCACATAGTGGTCTTGCTTTTTTAAGTAAAATAATTATTTTTAAATGGACTTCACAGACGATTAAATTTTTAAATTCTTAAAAATTTCGCTGACCAAAATCAGCGATAATATTTTAATTCTTGTTTTTTTAAACTGAACTGTTCATAACAAAATCATTTCATCGTCAGTATCACTCATTTCGAAAAAAAAATACATTCACTTTGCACAAATACCGAAATTTAACTGCTAGTTCACCTTCATGGACAACAATAATATCAAATATACTAAATGCAATGTGGACGGTGGTTGTATGCGTTCCATGTGTAATGTTTGAAAACATGACATTGATTCAAGCGTGTGTGCGGCTACATTGTGTTTGCATACTATGTGTCCGCGCCTTTAGAAATCTGCCAGCCGGCAGACTCAAACCGACTGGTACGAGCTCGGGTTCCTGAGAACACTAATTCCCAAAAAACATTAGAATGTAATAATTATTAGATCCCGTGTCCATATTAATATAATTAATGTAGCTATTGTGAATTCGCAGGTAACGAGTTCTGAAAACATCGCGCTTGACACATAAAGATTCAGCACACGCGTTGCACACTATACTTTATTCAGCACATGCATGGTTTTAAATGAATTGTAAATTATAGACGCTCGACAACTGAGGTCATTAGCGTCTGTGCATGGTTTTAGACTTTAATTGAATTGGTAATGTCAAACGTCTTAAATTCACTGACAGCAGTTAGTAGATCTCATAATAAAAGCATTGGCCTTGATACAATATTTATTTACTTCGTTGCCATAGTAAACATATTTCATTATAGCATCAAAAAGAGGTACATAAGGGTTCATTATGAGACGGGTTTTTCCAATGTCTTTCATTATAGCATCAAAAAGCGTTTCATAATGGATCATGACGTCATCAGTCATTTAAACGGCCATTTAAGATCCGCATTACAGACACGAAAAAAATTAAAAGCGTGCATGTGTTGAATAAAAATGTATTTAGCACACTAGTTACACAATATATACTATTTTTTTTAGTTTTTGAGCATCAAGCGCCATTTTGTGAAGCTTAATGCCTTTTACGACACAGTGTCTCGAATAAGGCCTCAAAAATATTAAATACTTATATTAATACTTGACATATTTATAGTGAATATTTTTTTTTTAATAATTATTTTAGAATATTATTAAAATAAAATGTATTTCTTACCAATAAGGCACACGTAAATGAATTTCATTTTTAATATGCTTCACGATATAGCAACTCTTTATTAATTATAGTTAATATTTAATACTAATATTTTAATACAATTTTTTTTTATTTTTATACTTTTCTTCCCATACGCCTCTATTTCACATGCATGCTAAAAATTAAAACAAATAAATCAATTTATGATAATATGATAAATTGATGAATTTGTTTTAATTTTTTATAAAAAATAAGCACGTCAATGTTGACATTCTAAAATAAACATACCTATTATGTTCATTTTAAGAATATTAACCTTGCCGTGCTTGTTTTTGTCTAGGCAAACGTGGTATATAACTACTTAAAGTTAGATAATTTTAACACCAAACGTTAGCAATGTGTAAGCAGTACCTAGTAATTATCAATTACTATGTTTTTGTTTCTGACATGTTTTAATTTTTCTTTTGTCGTACCTCCTTTAAAATAGCTGCTTGTAAACCAGTCGTATGATGACCGATTTACGACCGGTGAAGTTCCGGGCGTTAGGTTACTTGGGCCTAGGCTTGCCAAGCGTAAGAAATGATTTTCCGTGATTTCTTGGATGTAGAAAGGGGATTCACCGTTTTTTCGTGGGCCGTATGTAAAAATATTTATATAGAGGTGGCCCATCTTAAACAATGCAGTAAAATATCTCTTAAACGGTACAAACCATAAAAAAATGTTTTATACAAAAGTTATAGAATGTCAAGGGGAACAGAAGACTGTGATATCAGATTTAACATAAGTGGTGCTGTGAAGGTCAGGTGGAGGTCAACTTCGATTTTTTAATTGTAACAATGCATTTTTATTCCAGAATACGATACAGTATTTAATAGTGAACAGAAAATTATTAAGGTACATATGAGCTAAAGTCAATAAATATTGAGATATTTAGAAATTAAATAACAAATTTAATTTGTCACTTCGGTTCTTTTATGAATTGAATTTAAGCCAAGAAGGCCGGTGCGTAATATCATGGCTATCTTCTATGCCATAATTTTTCTAATTGTCGTTCATTTTGGCTGTTATTTAATTTCTTAATACACTTGCGTGCATAGAAATCGGCCCACAGTAAACTTTTGATTTGAACTGTATTTTTTTTAGAAACTATTCATCAGATGTGCTGTTTGAAAGACAATTTAATATTCTTTGATATGAGTTTAAATTTATCAAGATTGCTTATCGTTTATATCCCTAGCAGCCGGAAAACAAATAAAGCGTATTTATGTGGAGGTATTAACCAATAATAACAGACTTGTCAAAGATTGAAATTATTGCCTTTGCGTTTGTAATTTGCACATTATTTGTTTTTCATAATTTGATTAGTTTTCAAGTGTCTTAGTTTAATGCATACTACGCCGCAAAAAGCCACCCAAGTAATTGCTTTAATCGGAAATGGACTTAGCCAGCGAACTGTTGCTCGACAACTGGATATGACACGCTCAGCAGTTCGAAGAGTGTGCCAACGTTACGAGGAGACTGGGTTCTTTCATAGGCGACCTGGAACAGGCAGAAAACGATTTACAACGGATCGTGATGACCGCTTTATTGTGTCAACAACATTAAGAAATCGTCGCCTTAATGCGGTTCAAGTACAACGACAGCTCCGTGAAATACGAGGAGTGGCTATTAGATAGACAGATATTTATTTGATCACAGTCGACACTGACAGAATGTATGTGACAAGTCAAAATAAGTATATGTTAATTGAAATCATAAAATTCTTTCAAATCATAAAAGCAATTCACAATCAGGAAATTTTTCAATGTGCGTTTAAAAGAGCTAAAGTTGCTGTCTCGAATTGATATAGGCAGTCTGTTGTAAATTTTACGCCCAGAACCAAGTGGTCCTCTACCGTACAATGATAGTCGGTAGTTTTGGATATATATCTCATTGTTTTGACGCGTTTAGTGACTGTGAACAGTGCTAACAAAGGTAAGGTCAGATATATTCTGTTTAATAAATTTACAAATTTCATATATATAAATGCAGCAGATTATTTTTAACAAAAAAGGTGCGACATGAGACCCTGCGACCAATATTGAAGATTGCCCTAATAATGCGTTTTTGCAAAATAAAAATTCGATTACACTGGCTGTTATTACCCCAAATCGCAATGTTGTAGCTCAAGAGAGAATATACAAATGCGTAATACACATTAATTAATGTTTTAATGTCACAGTTTCGCTTTAAGGAGCGAATGCAGTATAGGTAATAATTAAGTTTTTTGCACACAAATTCAGCGTGATCATGCATAGAAAGTTGTTTATTCAGGAATATGCCTAGAAATTTTGCATTATTAGAGAAATTGAACTTCCGTTCAATTTCTCTAATAATGCAAAATTTCTAGGCATATTCCTGAATAAACAACTTTCTATGCATGATCACGCTGAATTTGTGTGCATTCAGAGGAATATGTTTTGAGGCACTGAAGAGGACAATAGAGGTTTTATCATCATTCATTACTAAACGATTGTTGCAACACCATTTACGGAAGCCTTCAATAGCATTTCCAAACTTGATTGTTAATTCGTTTTCACTGCTGGCTGAAATGCCTATAGAGGTGTCGTCAGCGAACATAGTTAAATGGTCATGAGGGACATATTCGGGGAGATCGTTGATGTACACAAGAAATAGCAACGGTCCGAGAACCGAGCCCTGCGGTACACCCAAGCGAATATCGTAAGTTGATGAGAATTTGTTGTCATTTTGAACAACAAGATGTCTGCCTAAGAGGTAAGATTTCAACCAATCATTGGCGCAACCTCTAACTCCTAGTTTATCGAGCTTAAATAATAAAAAATCTATATTGACACAGTCAAATGCTTTAGCAAGGTCGAAAAATATACCAACAGTATATTTTCCTGCATCGACTGATTTAAATAAAAATTCAACAAATTTGAAGGAGGCTGAGCATGTTGACTTTCTGCTCTGGAAACCATGTTGATGTAGTGATATAGCATCATTTATATTGAAGAAAGATGTCAAACGTGAGAACATTAACCGTTCAATAAGTTTAGAGAAAGTTGATAATAGATGAATTTGCCTGTAATTGTTGATATCGTCTTTATCACCTTTTTTGTGAAGAAAAATCACTCTAGATGACTTAAGGATATCGGGAAAAACACCAGCACAAAAAGATTGATTAGCCAGGTACGTAAGAGGTTCAGCTACATAAGCTGAACAATTTTTTAACAAATTGTTGGAAATCTCATCCAAGCCAACAGAATTCGAGTTCGCAAGATTATTAATAACGTTTATTATTTCAGGTGCAGTAACAGGTGTTATAAAGAACCTGTTATCTGCAGAGACAGATGCAGTACACGATTCTAGCGGAATAGAGCTAAAATGATTGTTTACTAAAGTATACGCAGCATTAGAGAAAAAATGACCAAAAGCGTCGGCAATCGCAACAGTATCATGCAACTCTTCGTTGTTATTAAAATAAATAAAGATAAAACCACGCTTATAAAGTTTGGAAACTATTTTGAATTAGCTAACCCTATAAACTTATTGGGAACGGATGTAATGTTGGGGGACACTGTCAGGTTCCTTGGCCTTAATATCGATAAAAACTTGGATTGGAAATCCCACATAGATGCAATAGAGCCTAAATTGAATAAAGCGATGTATATATTACGAATCTTGAAAAAATATGTCAACGATCAAATGTTGATTAATGTATATTATGCATATTTTCATTCCATAATACAGTTTGGTATCATCTTTTGGGGCAGTTCAGTTCACACCGTAAAGATTTTTAAACTACAAAAAAAGTGCATCAGAATCATGGCAAATGTGACACCCCGCACTAGTTGTCGTGGATTATTTATTAAATTATCAATTCTCACTGTGTATGATTTATATATTTTTGAATGCAGCAAATTTGTAAAATATCATCCAGATTTATTTCATAGAAACCATAGAACTCATGCATATACTACTCGTGACAAAAATAATTTGAAAACAGATTTCTCGGCACTTACAGTTACGTATAGGGGTGTCAGAAATGCCATGATTCGGATTTATAATAAAATGCCAAATCATTTGAAAGATGAATCAAATAAAAATAAATTCAAAAATGACTTAAAAACATTCCTGTTGGGACTTAGTAGCTATTCGTTAAAAGAAATTCTGTAATGCAATGATTATGACGCTATTTATACTTTGTGGTTAATCAAATAAAGATTTATTATTATTATTATTATTATATGATAATTTTGATTTATTTTTATTACGTCCTAATAAACAATTTACATTTGACCAGACTTGACGTTGTTTATTTTGAGAATTGTTTGTTAACGAATTATAATATTGACGCTTGGCTAGAGAAATTTCCCGATTGTAAATTGCTTTCCTGATTTGATAAATATGGTCTATCATATCTAAATTAGTTTGAATTTTAAGAATATATTATACAAATCTTTAAGTTTATAACTATCAGTTAAAATATTATCAGTAATCCATGAGTTTATTTTTTTCGGCTTGATGCGCGATACACTTGGAGGAAAACTTACATTAAGACACCACATTATTGTCTCCAAAAAATCATAAAAACATTTGTTAACATCTTCATATTTAAACACACTGTCCCAATTACTGTTAAAAAGTAAATAGTTAAAATAGTCCACATTGAGGTCATTAAAATTTCGCTTTAACCGGCTACTATTAGGCGTTGTAAAGGTGGTGTTGGGAGTAAACAAGCTGTTTTTTAGTGATAGGAGCTGTACAGAATGGTCAGAAAGATTTTCATTAATTACTTCCAAACAGAAGTCATCAGAGTTAATGTTAGTGACTATATAGTCGATCAGCGATGCAGAGTTTTTTGTTACTCTCGTCGGCTCATTGATTATTTGCGTGAGGTTGAACGATTAAAAAAGATCAATAAGTTCACGTTTACTAACAGTATTTGATAGGAAATTAACATTAAAGTCACCACAGAGAATTATATACTCGTTCAATTTAAAGATATCGTTTAAAATAAAGTACAAAAGATCAAACTCCCAAATTAAATCAATCTAATTTAATTTACGCTATTAACTGTTTAAATTGTGATGCCACCTATGTCGGCCAAACCAAACAATATTTGAAAAACCGCATTTACCAACACAAAGCATCTATACAAAAAAAAAATTAAATCCTAATATTCCAAACACAGCTTTAAGTGACCATGCAGTAGATAAACTACATAACTTTGATTTTAAAAACGTTAAAATCATAGAAATAGAACAAAACTATAAAAAGCGTTTAATTAAAGAAATGATCTATATAAAAAGGACACATCAAACAATTAATTACCAAACTGATACTGCTAACCTCCATACTATATACTACAACCTAATAGGCTAACATATCTAACTATTGACTTATTTTCTATAGACACAAAACAATAATTTTTCATTTTATTAATTTCTTGTTATAAGGTTTGATTTATACCTTCACACAGCTACTACAAAAATCATATCTAACTTCACACTGAAGCTTGGAAAGCAAACAAAGAAATTAATAAAAAAAATTGCAAATATATATTATTTTTTCATAATGTATTTCTCTAAAACAATTAAAAGTACATACTTATGTACTAAAAACTTCAACAATATACAATGATCCTAAAATTTTCCATAATAATATCTTTTTATCAACTCATAGTAAGTACTCAAAACAAATTCTTTTCTCCTATACCTAATAAATAATTTTAATAATTAATTACTATATTATAATAATTATAAATTCTTACAGATTACTGATGATGCCTTATAAAGGCGAAACGTATAATAAGTTTCTTTTTCTAATTTTATACTGATAACTGTTTTGACTAATTTCACAAAAATTTTATTTGTGTAAAAGGATATAACATTGACTGAACTTTTCCAAAATCAAATTAAAAATTAAGTGTTAATTAAGATAATTTTCAATAAACCATACTTCTTTCAGTTATAAAAAAAATTAATATGTTTCATGCGTTAATTTCACAATCATAAGCATAAAACCCGAAATAAATTTTAATAAATTTAAACTCATATTAAAGAATATTAAATTGTCTTTCAAACAGCATATAGTTTTTTTTGATCTGATGAATGGTTTCTAAAAAAAATACAGTTAAAGTCAAAAGTTTACTGTGGGCCGATTTCTATGCACGCAAGTGTACATATCTCAATATTAATTAACTTTAGCTCATATGTACTTTAATAATTTACTGTGCACTATTAAATACTGTATCGTATTCTGGAATAAAAATGCACTGTTACAATTAAAAAAATTTTGAAGCATACGAGTAATTCAAGAATTACAAGGCGCGATATTCATGTAGGTATCGTGTGTAAACGGTTTTACCGAACATAGGGAAAATAACACTAAGAATAAATATGTATTGGATTACATAGAAAAAATAGTACCTACAGTAAATTTTTTAAACAATTTTCTATAGCAACGGTTGACTATTAAGCGTAACTCGGAACCTGCTAAATATAAAAAGTCATGAGGTGTCGTAAGACACCCGACAGAAGCTATGCTTCTTACGCATTGTATATAAAACCGAATTTATCAAAGATATAAACAATACAATTAAAAAGTTATTATTTGACCGCCATTTTGAAATCTGACGCCATTTTATCTTTTTGTGTCTTATTAAACTCTCAAATATCAATTTTCGAAAGGATCGGATAATTTTTATAAAGAAGTATATACCTATGGCCATTTTAAAATATGACGTCATTTTATTTATTTGCGTTATATAAAACTCGTCAATATCAATTTTCAAAAAGATCGGATAATTTTTACAAAAAAGTACATATAACCGCCATTTTGAAACCTGATGCCATTTTATTTTTTTGTGTCCTATGAAACTCTCAAATATCGATTTTCAAAAGAATCGGATAATTTTTACAAAAAAGTACATATGGCCGCCACTTTTTAATCTGACGTCATTTTATTGTTTTGTGTTCTATGAAACTCTCAAATATCAATTTTCGAAAGGATCGGATAATTTTTACAAAAATGTACATACGGCCGCCATTTTGAAATCTGACGTAATTTTATTTTTTTGCGTCTCATGAAACTCTCAAATATCAATTTTCAAAAGGATCGTATAATTTTTAGAAAGGAGTACTATAGGTATATTTCCGCCATTTTGAAATCTGACGTCATTTTATTTTTTTGTGTCCTATTAAACTCTCAAATATCAATTTTCAAAAGGATCGTATAATTTTTAGAAAGGAGTACTACATATTATCGCCATTTTGAAATCTGATATCATTTTATTTTTTTGTGTCCTATAAACCTCGCAAATATCAATTTTTAAAAGGATCGGATAATTTTTACAATAAAGTATATATAATGGCCGCCATTTTGAAATCTGACGTCATTTTATTTTCTTGTGTCCTATGAAACTCTCAAATATCAATTTTCAAAAGGATCTGATAATTCTTACAAAAAAGTAGGTACATATGGTCGCCATTTTGAATTCTGACACCATTTAATTTTTTTGTGTCCTATAAAACTCTCAAAAATTATTTTTTAAAAGAATCGGATAATTTTTACAAAAAAGTACATATAACCGCCATTTTGAAATCTGATGCCATTTTATTTTTTTGTGTCCTATAAAACTCTCAAATATTAATTTTCAAAAGAATCGGATTATTTTTACAAAAAAGTACATATGGCCGCCATTTTGAAATCTGATGCCATTTTATTTTTTTGTGTCCTATAAAACACTCAAATAAAAATTTTCAAAAGAATCGGATAATTTTTACAAAAAAGTACATATGGCCGCCATTTTGAAATCTGATGCCATTTTATTTTTTTGTGTCCTATAAAACTCTCAAATATTAATTTTCAAAAGAATCGGATAATTTTTACAAAAAGGTACATATGGCCGTCATTTTGAAATCTGATGCCTTTTTATTTTTTTGTGTCCTATAAAACTCTCAAATATTAATTTTCAAAAGAATAGGATAATTTTTACAAAAAAGTACATATGGCCGCCATTGTGAAATCTGATGCCATTTTATTTGTGTCCTATAAAACTCTCAGATATTAATTTTCAAAAGGACCGGATAATTTTTACAAAAAAGTACATATGGCCGCCATTTTGAAATCTGATGCCATTTTATTTTTTTGTGTCCTATAAAACTCAAATATTAATTTTCAAAAGAATCGGATAATTTTTACAAAAAAGTACATATGGCTGCCATTATGAAATCTGATGCCATTTTATTTTTTTGTGTCCTATAAAACTCTCAAATATTAATTTTCAAAAGAATCGGATACTTTTTACAAAAAAGTACATATGGCCGCCATTTTGAAATCTGATGCCATTTTATTTTTTTGTGTCCTATAAAACTCTCAAATATTAATTTTCAAAAGGATCGGATAATTTTTACAAAAGTGACGTTGCACCACTTCGTGTCGTGACGTTTCAATTTTTTAGTGTGCTTTATTTCCTTAGTTTGATTTTATTACATTTATCCGAAACGTTACCTGAGAAAGATCTTTTGCCTGTGAAAATTCAAAAGTACGATTTGCACCCGGACGAAAGCCGGGCCGGTCAGCTAGTTACCATAATATTGTATTGTTACCGGAGCTACACATGTGTGCAAAATTTCAACTTAATCGGATCACGGGAAGTGAGTGAAAATTCAAAAGTACGATTTACACCCGGACGGAAGCCGGGCCGGTCAGCTAGTTACCATAATATTGTATTGTCACCGGAGCTACACATGTGTGCAAAATTTCAACTCAATCGGTCGCAAGATTTGTAACAAATATACGGGATCAAGCTAAATAAAACCACCGTTTAAAAAACAAAGCATCTACTACCTACTTATGTTTGCGTGATGCCAGAACATACGTTTTTATTTGAGAATCAGTTCGGTTGCTTTTGCGTGATGCCAGAATATTTTTAAACTCGCAGTCGCATAAGAAGTTATTTACTTGAAAAAAATCATGTAAATCGGATCAGTGGTTCTCGAGTTATAAGCGTGCAAAGGGACATACAGACCGAGAAAGTCAAAATGTCCGGGAAGGTATGAACGTCGAGAAATGTTGGTCCGATTCCTAGGTCTCGCCATCCGATCGACGTCAATAATTAGTTACAAATCATTTTAACTCAGTAGGCCATGGTTTTTAAACTTAAATTCAAACATCAGCAGTCAAAAAATTGAATAACTATATTAAAATAATGCAATATCAGACAGAGCATACGCTATCTTCCAATTTCCATACCACACTGTACAACAGACAAGGACAACCGAAACAAGTTCGCGATTTATAAGATAAAATCGCATTTATATATTTGTATTTGGATATAAATCTGCATAAAAAAACTGTGTTGACACAATATTATACATAAAATCTATCTAGAATTTTCTCCTCTTTCGTTTAAGAATCAATCTGACTTAAATTGAGCAAACTATAAGCAAAAAACACCGTTTTTTCTAATTTGCTCCCCTCTGGGGCCAAAATTCAAAAATCGGGCGACGTTAGGATCAAATAGACCCCGAGAGGAATCGAACAAAAAAAAGTTTTTTAAAATCGGTTGATCCGTTTGGGCTGTACGACTGATACAAAAAATCCGTTAGAGTTTCACAGATTCACAGACAAAGCGAGTGTATATAGGCGCTTCTAGCTTCGCTAAGATCGCGCCTAAAAATCGAAGCTGACCTTCACCTGACTTTTACAGCACCACCTATGTTAAATCAGATATGACAGTCTACTGTCCCCCTTGACACTCTATAACTTTTGTATAAAACATTTTTTATGGTTTGTACCGTTTACGAGTTATTTCACTGCATTGTTTAAGATGGGCCCACCCATAGATATTTTAATACACATCTATACAAAAATTTAAGTAAAAACGCAAGATGGACTTCCTCTCGTGACTGGACTGTAGGGATCTGGTGGGAATTTCGGTGTATGATTTGCTCGTCATTATAGGAATGATAGGTAATAGAGATTTGAAGCTTGTGAATAATTAACATTTCGTGTAACTTTCATTGACAAGCAAATCATTTAAATTTTGATATACTTATCATAAAATAAAAAATTAATTACTCAGCAGGTAGGTACATAAACGTCTGGCGATGAGATTTATTTGGAGGTCTTTTCAAGGACCATAATTTAAAGAAGTGCCAGATGCGAGCAAATGATTTAAGTGGTACTTTTTTTAACCGACTTCAAAAAATGGGGGAAATTCTATATTCGGCTGCTTTTTTTATGTATGTTCATCGATTTCTCATTTATTTGTGAACCGATTTTGATGATTATTATTTTATTTAAGAGAGCACATCTCCAGGGTGGTTCCATATAAATTTTACTTAAATCGGTTCAGTAGTTCGACCGATTTTAATAAAAAGTGAGAAACGGACTGTTAAGGTAAATGGCAGTTTTGGTAACACAGTTAGTTAAAGTAAATAAGTTTTTTTCTTTTTTTTTAGTTATTTAGTAATCAAATATCAAGACAGAAGTCGGTTTATAACTTGCAAACTACGTATTGTAAAGTCACTCATAAGTAAAAAATAAGAACATTTTTAACAAAAAAAACATCCTTCAAAAAAGTCAATGAAAAGAGGAAAAAATAAAATTTTGAGATCGGCGCCGATTTAATAAAATAAAAGTAGATAATAAAGTAATTAAATTGGCGTCGATCTCTAAATTTTATTAGTGTATTTGCCATAATATGGCACATACACTATTGGCGTCGGTCGGATGGCGGGACTTAGGGGTCGGACCAAAATTTCTCGACGTTTCATAGCCTCCTGAACACTTTGGCACCATTTTTAAAAATGTTTATATATATATGTATGTATATATATATATATATTTATATATATATTTATATATATATATATGTGTGTGTACACGATAACTCTCGACAGACTTAATCGATTGAAACGAAATTTGGTACACACATTGGAACCCATCACCGCAAGAAGCCTATTTAAAATGGGCCCGATCGGACCATTTTCAGGGTTGTATTTAGGGGTTCTAAAAAGTTTTTGGGCCCAAAAATACCGAAAAATTTGTCAGAATCGTTTCAAAATTGAAATTTAACTCTTTAGTAAAGATTAAAATGTGCTGCTAAAATTTTAATAAAATCGGCCCGACAGGACCGGACTTTCAAATTTTATGAAAACACTAGTTTGTTGATACGGATTTACTTAGATATGGAAGGGTGTATTTAATTGGGTGTACTGATAAAATCCATGTCTAATATTGAAATTTAGAAAAATTTAATTATTTTAAGGGATGTATTAAGGGGTTAAATTTTTATTTTGTCAAAAAACAAACTTAAGTTTACATAATAATGCCACAATGCCTGTATTAGCAAATACACTATATTGTCGGCAGGGTTTGGCACTGCGACCCGAGTTTTTATTTTCTTCTAGTGGCTTTTTTGAAGGTTTGTTGCTTTTAATTATTTGGGACTTGAGAATGTAGCGATGCCGTAGTTTATATGGCGTTTCCATGGCTTCTCAATTACAAGCCCCCACTTCCCAGGTTCTAATCCGAAAACTGAAAAAAGTATCAAATGGATTTTCAATTTGTTATTTAAAAATAATAACTTGAATATGAATTGATGCTAGTCCCAACTGTTATTGATCTTAAAAAAAAGAACAAAACTACCCGGGCAAAGAAAGGCCGGAAAGCTAAACAAACTCAGTTGTATCGTACCACTGAAATTAATCATTCGGTTCTGAAAACAAAAACGCAACTTTTATTTATTACCGGAGATATTTACTAGTTAAATACGGTTCAGTGAGTGGAAAATTCTTACACTAATGTGATAGATTCGAAGCAACGCGGTAGGTAGGTTGCTTCAGGTGACGTTTCGAAATACATATTGTAGCAAAACTCCAGATGATACGCCGCTGGCGACAATAGAAGCATCGAGAACAAGTAACAATGTGTAGCAAAAAGCCAGATGTTACGCCGCTGGCGACAATAGAATCATCCAGAACAAGTAACAATGGTGAGGTGTGGCATGATATCGAAGACACAGGTAATCACCAGAATGATCTGGAAAGCGCGCGAGCGTGGTGGGGGTCAAGCTTCTAGCTCTATATAAGCAAGAACAGTCACCGGAAAAGAACAACGAGAGTCGTGAATTAGTGTCGTGTTATAAACAACGGAAATAAATACAGTGCTATTGAAGTGTTTTCACTTTGTTTGAGAAATACTGTTCGCGTTATTATTATATAAACAGTGTTGACTGTTGAAATTGACTTTTCATTGTTACGAATTATTGTATATTGTTGTTTACATTTTTAATTATTGAAAATAAATAATTTATTCCACCCACGTAAGAAAACAGTTTTGTTACAATATTAACTCAGCTGGACTATGTTTGTGGAGTAGTGATGCGCGATACGAGATGTTTTAGTCGATTGTCTCGATTGTTCAAACATCTCGATGACTCTCGATGATTGTTACTTGGACTCGATTGTTGTTGTTTCATAGTTCACCGAGATCGAGTCGCATAGCACTGAATCGTACACTATCGAGAGCTACATAATATACATTATACATTCGTTCATCACTCAACAACTGTGGTCGAGTCGATGGTCGATTGTGCAGTAATCGCGTAATACAAATTCAATAGTTAAGAGATCACAGAGTAGTATGAGTATCGACTGAACAGTGTGAACAGTGAACAATCAACGAGTCGCGCGAACGTCAGTCGACTAGCATATAACCTTGAATCGCGATTATATTATGTAATTCTCATTCGCTGCTATTGCTATAACCTATGTGGCAAATAATCGACTTGAACAATCGAACATTTCGATTGTAAAATCAAACTCCTAGTCGACTCGATTGTTATTATGAACGATTACAATTGTTTCGATTGTAAAAACATCTCGTATTCGCCCATCACTGGCGGTAGGGGTACGTTGCTTCAGGTGACGTTTCGAAATACTCATATTAACTCAGCTAACTGGACTATGTTTGCGGAGTACATTGGATACCGGAGCTACGGCGGTTGGAATTTAAATACGGTAAAGGTATAGTCCTCGTCACTGCCGAAAACCCTCGTCATGCTTTCTAATTCTCAATAAACATATTCTTTCTAAGCTGCTCCTGCTATATAATATTGTTATTAGTTTAGTTATTTGCCACACTTTTATGGTCGTACCTCAGAACAGATATAGCTATAGAAACAGCATATCACGTCGCTTGTGAAGCCACAATTATACACTAAAGTACGACGTGTCAGGTCAACGACGTAACTTCTAAATTTTGGCCCGGAGGCAAGAATTCTTGAAGGGCCCCTTTTTGGTCAAAGAATCAGTTTTGTGGCAAACATTGATATTAGTCAGATGTGAAATTTCGAAGAGAAAATCTTTTTGGCTTAAGGATCATGAAAACACGCCCATACTGATGTTTTAAATTTACTTGGACTTTAATTTTACGTAGACAAATTGACACTTAAAAACCACGATTATTTTATATGTACTTAATATCACAATTGAAAAATTATTGATTATTTGGCGAGTTCAAATTATTTTTAAAGTGAATCTCAAAATACAGCGTGTCCACAAACTCATTCTTAACTCAATATATGGATCTCCCTTATTATGGGAGATAGAGATTTAGTTAAAGGAGATGAAGTATTCCTTAAGTTATAGCAAATCACATAAATAGAGCTTAGATATTTTGCGTAGTTTAGACGCTATAATAAAAAAAGTGAATTTTTGAATTTTTTATTTTTGCCGATGGCTGATTTATTTTAATAGACATTCAAATTTAGTTTGTAAAATAAAACATAAAAATATAATTAAAAACAATAATTGTTTATGTTATCATTGTTGATTGGGTTATTATTTCCTGTTCTTTTTTTTACTCAAAAAATATGGTCACCATATCTAGTGTTTACTTTCGACGGGCTTTGATCCTATTTATTAGTCATTTTGCCAGCTTCTCTGTAATTCTCACAGGATAAATTGCATGTAATCTAGGTACTGTTTCTTCTGTGAAGTGATTTGACACGATTCTTGATTAGGAGGGGTTGTTCGATGACGTCTCCTTTTCCCACGCATTATCAGGACAACGGTTTTATTTCGACGTTCATATTTACCAAATAGGTGCATGTTATCTATATTTTTTGCCATGCCCACTGTGGCGTTATGGATATTAGCTTCCGCGAAAAGGATGACAAAAGCTAATATGCCGTCCACGTATAGCACGAACGTGAGCTTCTTAGGTGTCCGCTGGTGATCAAGTATACCCAGAGAATTAAGTCCCGAATAAATCAGCACACGAGATAGAAATTTAGCAGAGAGTCGAGCTTCTGTACATGGGAGGACATCGTGTGATCCATTGTCGAAGGCCTTGGATTGGTTTAATGCTAATAAGCTGTGCTTAAATGTGGACAAAACAGAAAACATACATTTTACTCATCAAAATAACAATACTGTAAACATAAAATTTCTTGGTATTTATCTTGGTCCTGGCTGAAAATGGCGAATTCAGATAGATCATTTATGAGATAAGCTAAGCAGTGCAACGTATGCCTTGAGGAGAGCTGCACAGATTGCATCCACTTCCACAGTCCGCATTTGTTATTTCGGTCTTTTCCAGTCACTATTAGATTATGGCATCTTGTTATGGGGTAGCTCGTCGTTACTCTTTAGAGCATTTAAAATACAAAAAATGGCAATCCGCATTTTAGCTCGGGCTGCACCCCGTGCGCCCTGCAAACCATTTTTTCAATATTATAAAATAATGACTATACCGTCTCTCTATGTATATCATCTACTGATTTTTGCTAAGGCAAATATATTATATTTCATTAAAAATAATAATCACTCACATAACACGCGAAATAAGGAAGCATTACGATTGCCTAAGTGCAATCTATCTAGCACTCAAAACGATTTTTATTACCTTTCGCAAAAATTTTACAACAGTTTACCTCAAACAATTAAAGATCTACCTGACAATGTTTTTAAAAATAAAATTAAAAAAACTCTGACTGAAGTGTGTCTGTACAATATCAAAGATTTTAACATGTAATTTTATTTGTAATGACCCGTCATATAGATACTTGTATCTCCAATATGACTAAATAAACTATCTATCTATCTATATATTATGGGCCCAAACATGTGCTGAGGGCTAGCGAAACACGAGTGCCAGACCTCGCGTTGGCTTAAAATTACTCCTAGAGGAATAATTCCTCTAGGAGTAATTTTATAATAAATATATATAATCGATTTGATTGTTTTTGTCTATTTCAACCTTAATTATTAATTTCAATTATTTGCGAGAAAATTACTTACAGTATCTTATTTAGTTAACAATTAGATTAACAATCAATATTGTTATTACTTCCTATACTGTACAAATTCACTATTTTAGTGAAATTAACATAAGGACATCAGACGATATTAATCGACATAACATGCCCTTATTAATTATTGTAGAAAGGCTACATAAGAAAAATTTAAATGCACCGCCGGGAATCGAACCCGGAACACCCAATATCGCGTCGGGCAAGTTTTCCAGTTACTCCACGGTGCCCATGGCGTACACTTAATCTTTTCTTATATATAGCACAAATACACCGCAAGTCCACAAACTGCGAGAGCTAATATTATTTTTATTTTTATAACAACACTACAATGAATGTTGCTTTTCTCAAAATAGGCCGGATATGCCTAGTAATAATTTCAATTATTTGCGAGAAAATTACTTACAGTATCTTATTTAGTTAACAATTAGATTAACAATCAATATTGTTATTACTTCCTATACTGTACAAATTCACTATTTTAGTGAAATTAACATAAGGACATCAGACGATATTAATCGACATAACATGCCCTTATTAATTATTGTAGAAAGGCTACATAAGAAAAATTTAAATGCACCGCCGGGAATCGAACCCGGAACACCCAATATCGCGTCGGGCATGGGCACCGTGGAGTAACTGGAAAACTTGCCCGACGCGATATTGGGTGTTCCGGGTTCGATTCCCGGCGGTGCATTTAAATTTTTCTTATGTAGCCTTTCTACAATAATTAATAAGGGCATGTTATGTCGATTAATATCGTCTGATGTCCTTATGTTAATTTCACTAAAATAGTGAATTTGTACAGTATAGGAAGTAATAACAATATTGATTGTTAATCTAATTGTTAACTAAATAAGATACTGTAAGTAATTTTCTCGCAAATAATTGAAATTATTACTAGGCATATCCGGCCTATTTTGAGAAAAGCAACATTCATTGTAGTGTTGTTATAAAAATAAAAATAATATTAGCTCTCGCAGTTTGTGGACTTGCGGTGTATTTGTGCTATATATAAGAAAAGATTAAGTGTACGCCATGGGCACCGTGGAGTAACTGGAAAACTTGCCCGACGCGATATTGGGTGTTCCGGGTTCGATTCCCGGCGGTGCATTTAAATTTTTCTTATGTAGCCTTTCTACAATAATTAATAAGGGCATGTTATGTCGATTAATATCGTCTGATGTCCTTATGTTAATTTCACTAAAATAGTGAATTTGTACAGTATAGGAAGTAATAACAATATTGATTGTTAATCTAATTGTTAACTTAATTATTAAGGTTGAAATAGACAAAAACAATCAAATCGATTTATATACGGCAAGTTACTTAAAAGAGAATTTATTTACGGATTGCACTTTTAGTTATAAATAGCTATTTATACAAAAACCGAAATAGAAATGTTTTATAATAATATGCGAAAAATTCTGATTTTTAAATAATAATACAGAACATTTAAAATACAACAATACCTAATATTATTTGAGAAATAATTTTGATTATGGAAATAGAATTAAAAAAAATAAATAGTTAAGCCACCGCGAGATAGGAAATATATAAATTTTGTTACAGGTCCCGAATAGGAAAAAGGATATTTATACTGTCGCGACTCAAACTATAATAATGTTTTATTTCAAATTTTGATATTAAGTTTTAGACAAAATTCTCACGACCTTAATGTAACCGGGAAAAGAATCACATTTAGATAATTAATGAACCACTTATTATATAAGGGGACTTTTACATTAACTATTGATACTAATTGAAATGAATGCGGCTTAACTATTATATTTTTTTTTTAAATCAATAAAATACATGTAATGTATTCAAAATGTAAATTTGTTAGATCCATTCTTTTTTTTTCTTTTTTTTTAAACCACGACAGGAACGCTGCAGTATCCCACCGAGTAAAAAAAGCGCTCTTAGGCCGCTTCTTCCCGTTGATTATAGGGTTTCAGCTGACTGACGTGGGTCCTGTATTGGCGATCCGGGTCTTCAACATCGGCTACCACGCAAGAAGTTGGAGTAGTAAAACGCACAATACGTCTCGGAGAACTCCAACGCGGCACGAACTTTTGACCTTCGCCACTCCCGGCTTGAACCTGTGTGTGGAGACGATGAACCACCAGCTGGTCGACTTGCCGTGAGCTAGGCTAATTTTTCTTTGAACTTCTTCTGGCGAGGCAGAAGACCTAAGATCTACGAACCTGTCGATCTGCCATTGAAGATCCAGGGGTCTAGACAATTCACGACCAAGAAAGACTTCTGCTGGTGTACGTTGAGTGACTTCAGACTCATTTACATTATGAGAGTACACGAATAGAGGAACGAATTTGTCCCACTCTCTATGATTATTATTAGCGCTGGTGCGAATCATAATAGACAGCGAACTTTTCAGATCTCTCATGGATCTTTCAACGGCGTTCGAAGAAGGCTGATACGGAGCGGTAAAGATGTGCTGTATTCCCCAAGCTAAGGTCATTCTTCGAAAAAGGTCGCTTCTAAAGACGGTGGCGTTGTCTGAGACCAGCGTCTGGGGCGGCCCGTAAGTACACCCAATGTTTATTAATTTATTGCATGTAACAGCAGCAGTAGACCTTCTACATGGCACGGCGATTATCCACTTGGAGAAAGCGTCTAACAAAACCAAAACGTAGCGGTTCCCGGATGAAGATGGCAGCAACGGTCCACAGAAATCTATGTAGACTTTGGCGAATGGAGCCGTGGGAAGAGTTGAAGCCATAGGCGCCTCTATCTGGCGGTTGCTCGGTTTGACTCGCTGACATGCCTCACACGAACGGACGTACTCCCTGATGTCTTTGAACATATCGGGCCACCAAAATCGACGGGCGATCGCTCGGTAAGTTTTCGTTACTCCTGGGTGCATAGCATCTAAGTCATGAAAATAGTAGATAATCATTCTACGTACCTTTTTCGGAACTACTACTCTTTTCCAGCGGTTCTTTCCTACCAAACGCATCAGAACACCATCACGCTCGACATATCCTGTGACATCTTCGTGGTCGCGAATGCGCCGCAAAATGAGACATGTCTCGGGATCAGATTCTTGATGAGTTTTCAAGGCTAAGAAACTTTCAGGAACTTCGTGCAGTACGTTAAGCGTCGATATCTCTGGATTCGTCTCCTCCGTTCCAGGCACAGCGTCGTACAACCGGCTTAATGCGTCGGCGATGGTGTTTAACTGACCCTTGATGTGTTCCACGTCGAATTTGAACTTGGATAGCTTAAGGACCCAGCGACCCACCTTACCCAACTGTTTAGGGTGTCGGATCATCCAGCTGAGCGCCTCGTTATACACTTGAAGAGTGAAGGGTCGACCGATGAGGTAATCGCTGAACTTATCCAGAGCGAATATCACGCCTAAGGCTTCTCTCTCCAATATTATGTATCTCTTTTCCGTATCCGACAACTTTCTTGAAGCAAAAGCTATAGGGTGAAGACCATTGTCAAACTTCTGAAGCAGCACTGCGCCTAGGGCAACGAATCGCAACGCACAATGAAAGGGTGGTCAAAATCTGGAAACTTCAACACGGGAGCAGTCGACAACGCGTCTTTTAGTTTCTGAACCGCATCGATTTGGCGAGGCCCCATTATAAACTTGATGTGTTTGCGCTTAAATTCATTTAATGGAGCGGCAATTTCGCTAAAAGCGGGGATGAAACGAGCGAAATACGCTACCATGCCAAGAAAACTCTTAACTGCCTTCAGTGAAGATGGAGTCGGTAATTCCTGGATCGATTTAATACTGTCGGAATCCACGTGACATCCTTCGACTGAAATAATATAACCCAAGCATTTAATTCTTGTTAAGCATAAATGTATTTTCTCTGGGTTAACGGTAAATCCAACCTTTTGCAGGCGAGTGAAGACTTCTCTAAGATGAACCAAATGTTCTTCAATGGATGCGGAATAAATCAAGAGATCGTCGAAGTAGTTAGCAACATATTTGAAGTGAAGGTCTCCGAAAATGTTGTTCATAATTCGATTTAATGCAGCAGCGGAAACGGCTAAATCAAACGGCAAGAATTTGTATTGATAAGCGCCGAAGGACGTAGCGAATGCCGTAATCGGTCTAGATTCCAGAGTGAGCGGTAGCTGATGGTAAGCCATATTTAAATCAAGCTTAGTAAATACAACGGCGCTTTTCAGACACTGAAACATAGACTCTGGTCGCGGTACTGGAAATGCGTCATATCTGACACGCTGGTTCACCTTTCGGTAATCTACGATCAATCTTTGCCCGCCTCCTTTCTTTGGAATCAAATAGCATGGGCTGGCATACGGAGAAAGCGACGGTTCGATGACGTCTAATTCCAACAGCTTATTGATATGTTGCCTCATGGTAGCAGCTTTCGGCGGAGTCAGTGGATACGGCGACTGATGTACAGGAGTGTTGTCGATAAGCTGAATATGATACGCATAATTCTTCACTTTGCCCAATTTGTTTGTGACCGTATCTTCGAATTCATGAAGTAAGTTCGATAATTGCTTTTGACGAGCGATGGATAAGACCGATTTACTTTCCATTGAAAACGATAGTACTTGCTTTTCAGGATTTTTCAGCAAAGGAAATATACGATTCTGGAGTAAAACGAAAGGAGACGCAGTTACGGGAAAAGTCGAGAGAAGCTTGCATATGGTTCATGGATTTACAGCCGATTATGAAAGGAAAATATAGATTTGGAATGATATAAAAAGAGTCCATGTGAATTGAGCAATTCTGATACACACCGAGAGTTCTTCTTGAACTTGAATGATGCGGCTATCTGGCATACGTATTGAAGCGTTGATGCGTCTGCAGCGACCCCAATGGCGTTGCATAATTTGATTAGCTGTTCCTTCATCGCAAAAGTTAGCATTGGCTCCCGAATCCAGTAACGTCCTGAAGCATTGACTTTTTATGATAATATTTATTATTAGAAGTGCAGTTATACTTTGAGTGCGGTCCGACGTGGGCCGCAGTGTATTCAGTTTTTTGAACTGGACGAAGAATTAGCTTGCTGTCGATTATAATTGGCTATACGACGACATTGACACTCTGATATAATATGTCCGGTTGGTTTACAGTATAGGTACATCGTTTTTCTGGCTCTCTATTTGTCGTTGCGATCGCACTATGCGGTTGTTCACGCAGTCGTGCAGCTTGAACAAGCGCTTCGAATTTTCGAATTTGTTTAGCGATTTTCTTAAGCTCAACTAGATTTGTCGGTATAGCTACGTCTTTTAATTTGATTAGAGTTTCAGAATTCGCATGAGCCCAGATGTGAAGAATAATCTCGTCTTCTGATATATTAGCGTCAAGCGCTTGTGATTTAATCTGGAGGTCGTTTAAAAATTCTTCTAACGACTCGTCTACCCTCTGAAATCTTCTGATGTACGTATTAGTTAATTTATTCTTCATAATAGGTGACACAAACTCCTGGAGGAGCTATTTCTTCAACGTTGACCAAGGTTGACAGTTAGTGATAGCTGATGACCACCAATATAATAGCTCGCCTCGGAGATGAAGCCCTAGAGACTTCAAAACGACGTAATCAGGATATATAGATAAATTCATTATTTTCTGTAAGTACTTCTTGAATGAATATCAATAGTTCTTCAGGGTCTTCTCCAGAACAAATAGGAATGTTCTCCATGAATCTATTGATGTCTATTTTCACGTCCTGATCCGATTTGATGAAGTGTTTACAAACGGTATTGGCTAGTCTATGAAGATCATTCATTTGATCAAAAATGCTGGCTGTTAGATTCATATGAACAGCGGTAGATCTTGCCAGTGGAGAAGTTTGCGACATGGAAGCAGTATCTTGTTGACCAGAGTGCAGACCATCGCGACGAGCATGATTAGATTCAACGTAATTATTGTCCCGTGGCGGTTCTTCATCTGATCTTCGATCTTGCGATGTGCTTGGAGGAAGCTCTACGGTTGACTGCTGACTTCTCGTTTGCGGCATCTTTGCACTTTTCACACAATATAAGGATTGTAATTCAATATAGGAAGGATAAACGTGGATCAATAAAATTATAAGACTGGAACGCAAGAAATGACGCTTAATTTACCAAATTTAACAAATTTGTTTTTAAAAAAACGAAAAAATTCAACGCGAATACACCTTCAATAAGGATTACATAATGTACTTATACAAACGATAGCTGATTACATAATGTAAAAGCAATGCTATAAAATTTGAGTAGAATTTACTATTTTAAAAATTATTAAATTACTTATTCAAAAAATTCTAGGAGAAATGAAAGCAACTAACGCTCTGTTACCATTCTGTGGCGTTATGGAAATTAGCTTCCGCGAAAAGGATGACAAAAGCTTATATGCCGTCCCCGTATGGCACGAACGTGAGCTTCTTAGGTGTCCGCTGGTGATCAAATATACCCAGAGAATTAAGTCCCGAATAAATCAGCACACGAGATAGAAATTTAGCAGAGAGATATATTATATATATTATGGACCCAGACATGTGCCGAGGGCTAGCGAAACACGAGTGCCAGACCGCGCGTTGGCTTAAAATTACTCCTAGAGGAATTAAGGTTGAAATATACAAAAACAATCAAATCGATTTACATGCGGTAAGTTACTTAAAAGAGAATTTATTTACGGATTGCACTTTTAGTTATAAATAGCTATTTATACAAAAACCGAAATAGAATGTTTTATAATAATATGCGAAAAATTCTGATTTTTAAATAATAATACAGAACATTTAAAATACAACAATTTGAGAAATAATTTTGATAATGGAAATAGAATTAAAAAAAAATAAATAGTTAAGCCACCGCGAGATAGGAAATATATAAATTTGGTTACAGGTCTAGAATAGGAAAAAGGATATTTATACTGTCGCGACTCAAACTATAATAATGTTTTATTTCAAATTTTAATATTAAGTTTTAGACAAAATTCTCACGACCTTAATGTAACCGGGAAAAGAATCACATTTAGATAATTAATGAACCACTTATTATATAAGGGGACTTTTACATTTACTATTGATACTAATTGAAATGTGTTATGTGTGTAACTATGGAAATGTATAAAGAGTGTACAATAAAGCAATGAATAAGTAAGTCGTATTTATCAGTCAGTCTCGATACACAACATTGGCGACGAGGAAAATCAGGTAAAGATGAAATTTTTGAGTGTCGTGTGAAAAAGAAAAAGAAGTAGTCAAGTCATAGTCAAGTCGTAGTCAAGTCATAATCAAGTCGAAAAATAATGTGAAAAAAAATACATCGTCAAGTCGTTTGTCAAAAATAAAAAAAAAACAAAAGTGTGTCAGTCTTATAGTCAAAGAAAATAAAAATACGTAAAAATGCCTTTAATCGGAAATATTGAGCCGTTTGATCCAACAAAGTCAGATTTTGATTCATATGCCGAGCGAATGGAGCAGTTTTTTGTGGTAAATACAACTCAAAATAAAGTGGCGTTATTTATAACATTGATGGGTCCAGAAACATACAATACATTGAAAAACTTATTATTACCAGATAAACCAACTAGTAAAACTTATGATGAATTAATTATAACTTTAAAAGATTTTTACTGTCCAAAAAAATTCATTATTGCCGAACGTTTCAAATTCAACAAACGTGATCAAAAATCGGGTGAATGTATTAACGAATACATAGTTGCGCTAAAAAAATTAGCTAAATCAGGTGAGTTTGGGACTTTTCTAAACGATGCGTTACGTGATCGTTTTGTATGTGGTATAATAAATCATAACATCCAACAAAAGCTATTATCAGAAAGGGAGCTTAGTTTTGAAAAAGCTTGTGACATAGCAATAAACATGGAATTAGCCAGGGAACAGTCAAACCTATTGCAACCAGAGTCAGTAGGGTATGTCCAGTATTCGTCAGGTCGAAGGACACAGCAGTCATCAGCCCCTGTACAAAGGGATCGGGGGTCGTCAAGCGTCCAACAGTCATCAAGGCAACAGTCGCAGCCGAGGTCAAAGAGAGCAGAGCAGTCAGGAAGTCAATCGTCAGGTCAGTCAGCAAGTCAGTCAGGATATTTGTCGTCCACAGGTCAGTCTTATAGTAAGTGTTGTCGTCGTTGTGGTAGAATGCACCCTTCACCACAGTACGAGTGCCCAGCAAAAAATTGGAAGTGTTTTTTGTGTAATAAGTTGGGGCACACTTAAAGAGTATGTCGAAATAAAAACGTAGCTTATGTGCAAAATGAAAGTGATAGTGAACGTGAAATAGTCGAATTAAATTCCAATGAATCATCAAGTGATTCTGAAGTGTTAGGTCATATAAATAATGTCAATGGTAAAGAAAATCCCTTAACAATTAGTCTTATGATTGAAAACAAAAGCATGAAATTTGAAATAGATTCAGGCGCATGCATGACAATTATGTCGCAAAAAGATTTCAACAGACATTTTTCGGATAGAAAATTACAACAGTGTAATTACAAATTTAAAAGTGTCACCGGTCAAAGCATAAAACCAATCGGAAAACTGTTTGTTGAGGTCACTTGTAATTATAGAAAATATAATTTAGAAATAATTATAGTCGCATCGGAAGTCGAGTTTTTACCTCTATTAGGTAGGTCCTGGTTAAACATTTTAAAACCTGATTGGAAAAATGTATTTACAATAGTTGAAAAATATAGGAAAGGTTCAGAAAATTGTGTAGCAGACGCATTATCAAGGTTACCGTTAAACGAACCAACTCAGGAAATATCGGTAAACTATTTTGCAGTCGACGATGTCTTGCCTTTAGATTATAAACTGGTAGGAAAAGAAACAATGCGTGATATAATTTTATCAAAAATATATGATTTGACACTCCGTGGGTGGCCAAATAACATCGATGATGTCAATTTTAAACCATATTTCTATAGACGAAATGAGTTATCGGTAGACAAATCTTGCCTGTTTTGGGGTAATAGAATAATTATACCAAGGTCCATGCGGGAATCGGTGTTAAAAGTGCTGCACCAGGAACATATTGGCATTGTTAGAAGTAAAATGTTGGCTAGGTCAGTGGTCTGGTGGCCGGGTTTGGACAGCGACATTGAGCAAATGATAGCCACATGTGAGGTATGCCAGTGCATGTTAAATACCCTTCCAGCGACGGCAGGCGCGTGTTGGCCTATTGCTGTTAAAAACTGGCAAAGAGTACATATAGATTTCTTTCACTACGAAGGTTATACTTTTTTGATTTTGGTGGACAGTAAAACAAAGTGGTTGGACGTGCATATTATGAATACAAACACGACAGCATATGAAACTATAAGAGACTCCTTTGCAATTTTTGGTCTGCCTCATGAAATTGTGTCAGATAATGGTCCTCCTTTTAATTCGGCTGAATTTATTAAATTTTGCCAAAGTAATGGCATTAAATGCACAAAAAGTCCACCGTACCATGCCCAATCAAACGGGTTAGCAGAAAGAAGCGTTCAAGTAGTAAAAATAGCATTAAAGAAACAAGTTTTTGAACAAGTAAAAAAAAGCAAACAAAAGTTATCCATAAAATACCGTTTACAAAATTTTCTATTTAAATATAGAAATACACCATCATCAGTGACACAGGTGTCTCCAGCGGAACTATTGTTTAAACAAAAACCTAGAACTATTTTCGATCAGTTAAAACCGGATTTGTCAGTAACGCAAGATAACATAAAATTCCAAACATACCTAGCTCAAAAAGGTAAAACGTTTGCGCACGGTGATAAGGTATTAGTAAAAACTTTAAAAGGGGAAGAAATAAAGTGGGTTCCAGGTACCATTTTAAAAGTAATAAGTTCAGTAACGTATGTAGTCAATGTGAATAATGATGTAAAATTCGTTCATGCTGATCATTTAAGAAAGTCGGCCCTGGATGATGAATTACATCCAGGTGAAATAAACATACGGATCCCACCTCTGCCTCCTGATTATTCTAGGGAAAGTCAAAGCATTAATATTGACAAAAATGTATTTCCCAAAAGTCAAAACACTAATAATGACAATTCGATATTTAAAGAAAGTCAAAATACTAATCATGACAATCCTGTAACAGAATCTTCAGATAATAATACCGTAGAGCTTAGGCGTTCTACAAGAATTAGAAAGCCGCCAGAAAGGCTAACATATAATTAGTGGGTAAAAAAAAAAAAAAAAAATTCGTTCATAATTATTTATAATATTATTTTATATGTAAGATGTTAACCTTTTTTAAGGAGAGAAATGTTATGTGTGTAACTATGGAAATGTATAAAGAGTGTACAATAAAGCAATGAATAAGTAAGTCGTATTCATCAGTCAGTCTCGATACACAACAAAATGAATGCGGCTTAACTATTTTTTTTTTTTTTTAAATCAATAAAATACATGAAATTTATTCAAAATGTAATTTGTTAGTATTAATAATAATAAATTCTCGGGAACTTGGATAAAAATAAGTTGATGCTAAATTTTCAAAATTTGCAACTTTTCGTTGGTTTATTTTCCAACTTCTTCAGGCAATCTACAAAAATACAATTAATTAAATGACAGTTGCATTACATAAAACGATAAATATCATAAATTATAACATAAAAAGTCAAATAAAATTACTATATTTACATTTGAGGTTAGCATCCTCGTTGAAATATTTTGGTTCATACTACTACCAAGTCTTTGAAAATAATATAAGACCAGATAAATTATTACATGTAAAGATATCTTTCCCAATAGCTTGTCGAATAATTTTCAATAATAATGAATAAATAAAAAATTATTTAATGAGCAACGTGTCAGACGTAGTGACGACTTAATCACAGACTGTACTGCTACAACACATCTTGGTAACAGCGATTGAGGAGAGTTATCTAACTTGCCGACATGAATCTACTGGCCAATGACAATATAGTAATAATAACAATTCGTAATTATACAGTTAAAATGAATAAATTAAAAATTACACCTTAAATTTTTTTTTTATTTTTTGAATTTACCAAGAGAAGCTTTGACAACATTAATCAGGTCACTGTACACCGAACTCAAACCCTGTGTGTCAGACCTAAAGTTCACGCATTCCAACGCTTTAATAAAAATCATTTCACTAATATTCCTCTTCGAGTAGTTGTTTTCCAAATCCATTATCTGAACGCTATCAAATTGAAAATTGTGGTCCTCGTTAGTAAAGTGATGTTCTGCCAGTGCAGTTTTATTGTTCTTAATATAATTTTCAAGTCTACAGTCAGATTTATGCTGCCTAATCCTGGTTTTCAACTTTTGTTTAGTTTGTCCAACATACCATTTCCCACACGAACAAGGAATCCTGTACACCAAGCACGATCGGTCTTCTATATTGACCTTGTCTTTTAGTCGGCTAAATAGACCTTTGACTTTAGATAAATTATAAAACACCAGCTTACAATTGGTGTGTCTGAATAAAGAACCCACTCTTGGTGACAGTCCCCTAATGTAAGGAAATTTGCAGAAGGTCCACTTCATATTTTCAGCATTACTCCTCACGTTGTTCTTGATTCTTTCTGTCGTTACTCTTTCACATTTGTTGATGATATTACCCGGGTAATTGTTTGACAACAACAGCCTCTTCACCAGACGAACACTGTCTGTGGTTTTATCCTTATGACTCAAACGTATGGCTCGATTAAGAAAACCTTGCACAACACCTAGTTTTTGACTGAGGGGATGATTTGAATTAAAATTCAAAATTCTCCCAGAACTGTACGGTTTTTGAAACCATGATGTTATTAACTCCCCCTCCATTGTTCTCCATACCATTACGTCAAGGTAAGGGAGCTTGTTGTCGGTCTCAATCTCCAAAGTGAATTGAATGTCGTTGTCAACTCCGTTGAACACCTCTAGTATATAGTCCACTTTGTCTTTAGGTACGACTGTGAAAAGGTCATCCACATAAGCTGTTATAATCGGAACATCAAAATCAAGTTGAGGCTGGTGGTAAAGTAAACCATTGCCATAGTGATTTATATTTATTCGCCCGATCCGCTTCCTATTACATACTCCTGTGCGTAGAGTTGAAGTTGGCGTCAGAAAACGAACTGTCAAAAATTTTTGAAAATACCGAAAATAAAGTGACAAGCAGCTATAGTGGGTATGGCAAAAACTACCATATATATCTCGTGCGAAATGATGTTATGTTTTATTTTTATTTATTGTAGATTATAGACGCGTCGACATCTGAGGTCATTACCGTCTTTCAACTACACTAAATAACAACTAACTTAAAACTAAATAACATCACAAAACATCCATGAGCGCAGGTAGGATTCGAACCCACGGCAGTCCAGTCTAGAGGTTGCGGCACCAAGCATGCTAACCACTCGTGTGAGTTGTGACTGTTAGAACTCGCTTAATCATTCGTTTTAACATACTGTCACTACTCGTGAGTAATATAATTCATTACGCCACTAGATGTACAATCTACTATTTTATCATACCCACTATAAAAATAGCTGCTTTACATACATGTTGTTGTGTCATTTTGAGTCAACATAATACTCTACATTGTCGACACAACATTGTTTTTTTTTGTTTGTTTCAAAAGCGTAGCTAATAGAAACTGCCAAAACAAAACAATGTTGTGTCGACAATGTAGAGTATTTATGTTGACTCAAAATGACACAACAATGTAGACCGACCTGTAATGGGTCACTTAACAGGCAGGCTTGCGGGAAAGTAACTTTCCAGCATCATTATGTTTTTTTATTGGAAGTTTTAAAATATGTAAAAACAAATATCAGTTGTCTTTAGTTTATTTTTAATTCGTATCTACATTAAAAAGAAAATTATTATAAAAATAAATGTGCAGTGAAAATAGAACTAATCGCAAAATCAAAATAAAAATATAAATGAAAATGTGCTTTAAAAATCTAAAACAACAAACCGTTTTCAGTTAGAAAACATTAATTTGTTGCGAAATACGCATTCTTAAGAAATAAATTTTCAATTGCGGAGACTTGAAATTGGTCCAGTGTTCGTTTAGGGTTCATCATTAACATCCCAAGGAGGTATGTCTTTATCCTGAAAAAATATTGTGTTTTTATTGAAAATATTTATTATCCGGTCAGACACGGCGCGGGAACCTAACGTTTCCGGCAAGACAAACATTTTTACATGCATTTCAAATACTAATATTGACACGTGTCTGTACGGACGAGATCCTCTAGGTATAAATATTCGTATTTAAAATACATGTAAAAATGTTTGTCTTGCCGGAAACGCTACGTTCCCGCGCCGTGTCTGATCGGATAATATAAATCAACCTTTAAACTATTTCAGCCAGCAACGCCGGAACCGAGAGGCAGAGGGTCATACTGCCCCCACGAAATTTGGATGGGGGGGGGGCAAGAGTATCGTTCCCCCCCCTAAGGTTGAGCAAGAGGAATATAAATTCTAGAGAATATATCTACAAAATTATAAATATTGTCTATTGTGCTGAGTATCCTTGATTCAAATCTATAAATCTGGTTTGTTAAGATGCATCCCCAGATCCCTGCACAGGAAGGTTACATATGCTCCGTATGCTCCTGTGCTGGGCCTGGGTTCTGCCCCCCCCCCGTATCCAAACACTTCCGGCGTCCCTGATTTAAGCATACTTTAAGTTTGAGTTTCGATTGATCAGAACTGCAGAAGATACGGAAATATAATATTATGAACTTAATGCACTTCAGACGAGGGGGGAAGCCATTCAGGGGAGGGTGCATGCCTGTCTTATGGACATGTCTATGCTATGCATGTGCTCACGTTCTATTGACCGCGTCTTTGCGCATGCTCAATTACTCGTACAGCGCTTGTGCAACTAAAGCGACCAATAGAATGTGAGAACATTTGCTTCCTCGCCCCCCCTTCACATCAATCGCCCCACTCGCTGGTACTACGTCCCTAGATTTTTATGTCTATGGCTTAATGCCACCGAATGATCTTTTGGTGTGAATAACGTCTAAAGTCTCATAGTGGCGTGACATTTTAGAAATAAGAGATGTAACGGAAATAGTCGGAAGTGTTTGACATGTGGAACAAAACACAGCATGTATAACTATGTTAAGGTCTAAGAAACAGTAAGCCATGGTGGCCCTGTGGTAAATTACGTACGAGTCTACCGACCGACAGGTAAACACGCCAAGCCCAGAATCGAATTCCGAAGGCTTTTGGTGTCATACTTAAAATGTCACACATTTTTTGTAACGAATTTTATCCACCATTTTATCCTTCAAATCGTCAAGGTAGTGCTGCCTAAGAAGATTTTCTTCAAAAATGTTATAAAATAATACTTCATCGCCAGCCACCAAAATTCAACTTAAAAGGTTAATTTGGTCAATTCAGAACGATCTCAAAACTTGTTTAAGAATCAGAATATTTAAACTCACCATTAATAGTAGAATGGGGTTAAGCCTATGCACAGCTTAATATCCACGAGTAGAACATGAACTAGAAAAAAATTTCAATCAGAAATATTATTAAGATGTTAACAGACAGAGGTTTCGTTATTCAGGGGCGGATTCAGAAAAATATTTCGGAGGGGTTTTCAAAATATTTATGTACAAGTACATTTTATTGATACTTATCTCACCAAATCAGTTTTTACGCGCGAAAATATTAAAAAAAAATATCGAAAATATGCAACGCCCAACGCCGCTAAGATATGAATCGATGTCCTTTACTATGCGTTCTATGCATTGCCAAAAATTTGGGATGGGAGGTGAACTCTCTAAACTCCTCCTTGAATCCGCCACTGTCGTTATTTTTTGATATGTAAACATTTTAGTACTAGTCCCACGGTATGGGCTAATTAATGGGAATTGGACCGTAGACGCGTCAGACGTAGTTAACCCTTTGCTAGGTGCGTGAGGTGTCCACGATACCAGGCATTCTATATTCAATTATATCTTGCTTATGGAATCACGGCTTACTAAGGGTTGTCATGTGAGTTTTGTTTATACAGTATGTAAACAGGTAAGCTGCACATAGGGAAATTAGCATTGGGGAAAAATGAATGGATCAGAGTGAGCCATGACTCATAATGTACGTATTTATATAGGGTTGCTATGGTTATTTTAGTGTTTTTATTTTAGTTTCAATTTTTTTTATTTTATCCCTATTTACCTATATAAATATTTTCTCGAAAACGGTCCTAACGATTTGGATGAAATTTACTGAAAAGGGGTTTTGGGGGGCAAAAAATCGTTTAAGTTAGGTCTCATCACTGGAAAAATTCGTTTACCTATCAATTTTATCATTTTTAAAAACGGTTTTTTGACCTTTCAAAACATTGCAATATATTGAGTAGGCTTTGGAGAAAAACTATTTTAATTATTTATGTCAAAAATCAAAATACTCTGACAGTGAATCTTTAACTTATTAAAACCGTGAAAAAATAACAACAATAAAAACTAAACATAATTATGTACGTAGTTTTAACTAATAATATTATGTAAATAAAAAAAAACTCGGGTCGCAGTGCCAAACCCTGCCGACAATATAGTGTATTTGCTAATACAGGCCTTGTGGCTTTAATACGTAAACTTAGTTTTTTTTTATACAAAATAAAAAATTTAACCCCTTAATACATCCCTTAAAATAATATTTTTTTTCTTAATTTCAATATTATTGTCAATGCAACCTCTGTACCAAATTAAATACACCCTTCAGTAAGTAAATCACTATCCGCAAAACTAGTGTTTTCATAAAATTTGTAAGTCCGGTCCTATCGGGCCGATTTTATTAATATTTTAGCAGCACATTTTGATCTTTACTAAAAGGTTAAATTTCAATTTTGAAACAATTCTGAAATTTTTTTCGGTATTTTCGGGCCCAAAAACTTTTTTCAACCCCTAAAAACTACCCTTAAAATAGCCCTATTGGGCCCATTTTAAAAAGGTTCCGTGCGGTGATGGATTCCAACGTGTGTACCAAATTTCGTTCAAATCAATTAAGTCTTTCGAGAGTTATGCCGCGAACACACACACACACACACATATATATATATTTATATATATATAAACATTTCCAAAAATGGTGCCAAATTGTTCAGGAGGCTATGAAACGTCGAGAAATTTTGGTCCGACCCCTAGGTCCCGCCATCCGACCGACGCCAATAGTATATGTGCCATATGGCAAATACACTAATAAGTAAGTATGTTATTTTTATAATATTACCTAGGTATATAAAATCTGTATAAGTATGTTAAAGGCAGGTAGTATGACGTATAATCTTACCTAGACCTTTTTTCTCAAAAACGAATAACGATTTTGATGAAATTTACAGAATGAGAAAATAATACAATATCAATATCTCACAGCATATTAAGTACTATTTTTATTGAACTCATCCGAGCAAAGCTCGGTCACCCAGATATAATAATATAATCTAATCTAATCTAACTAATCTAATCTAACTAATATTATAAATGTGAAAGTTTGGATGGAAGTATGTATGGATGTTTGTTACTCAATCACGCCAGAACGGATGAACGGATCTGGATAAAATTTGGCACAGAGATAGATTATAGTCTGGAATAGCACATATAGGCTACTTTTTATCCCGGAAAAATATAGGGTTCCCGTGGGATAGTTCTGTTTTTGCTTTTCACAGAGCAAGGGATCGACATGATTGTGTCATCCAGATATTACGTACATTATGAGCCCTGGCTCCCTCTGATCCATTCATTTTTTCCCAATGCTAATTTCCCTATGTGCAGCTTACCTGTTTACATACTGTATATTATCAAATAATTAATTTTTTGCAACACTTGCATCAAAAGTACAATTTTAGATGGCTGTGTACCGTTTGAAAAATGATTCTTTATGGAAGCTACTGCATTCGAACGGTAGTGTTTAAAGTAAATTGTTTCGAAGTGGAAATTGTACAAAAAACTATGCGAAATAGATTATACACAGTTTTAAAAAAATATCGTATCAATCGATCAATTATTTTTCGAGCAAGATCCGTTTGAAAATCTACAATGCTTTACTTGTGGAGATTTATGTGTGGTCACAATCTATAAGGTCACTGTCATATCAGATTTTCTGATAATGCTTTCTGCAACCTTCAATTTTGAATAGAAAAGATATAATCGAAATGTTTTGATATTACTATAAATACCACAAAAAATAGATATTTTGACACCATCTGATATACAAACTATAATATACAGTAGAGTCCGTCTATTACGACTTCGTTTATAACGACTAACCGTCTTTAGCGACGTAAATGCCAACTCAAGCTAGGTTTCATATAGACGTACTATGAAAGCGTATCCGTATAGTACGACTCCGGTTTAAGCGATCAACTGACTTTATGGTGACCTAATTTTATAATAATCGTCCTGTTAGAACGAAATTACAATACATATTGTTCCTCTGATCTATAATACACACATATATGTGCAATGTTTAATTTTCATTAAAGTTAGATAATACATACGTACATACATATGTGCGTAAGTATGTATTTGGAAGTGTTAATATATTTTGTTTTATTTTCATAGGAATTAATGTATTGTACACTTATACGTATTATATAAAAATAAGCTTAAATTATGCGGTCGCTTTGTGCGTCGTCCGGTTAATACGACATAATGTCGCAGGTCCCTTGAAAGTCGTTCTATCCGGATTCTACTGTAATATGTAAAAAAATGTCCATCCTTCATTTAGGATTCAAATCGATCTGATATCAATTAAGCGAATTATAAATGAAAAAATTCGACTGATGACCAGTCCCCTATACTTCCCACCTAGTAAATATTTGCAAAAGATACACTCTTTTTTTATTCTTTGAAAAAAAACATGGCCCTGTTTTTTGTTTGGTGATCTACTGATGGCTAGCTTAATATAGCAAAAATCATGGTTACCTTGATTTACGTACAATTTTTATTTTTTTTATAGTAAAATATTTTTTTTCTCGAAAACTATACATTTTAGAGAAAAAAATATTTACATTTTTTTCATATTATAACATCTAGAATTCATTTATATTTTTTTTTACCTATGTTAATACGTGACATTGAGAACGTTTTTTTTAATATCTCAGGATCCAATGAACCGATTTGACTCAAAATCTAATCAGTTAAAGACTGATAAACACAATAGAACAATCGGCATGGCCGTATGTTGTTCCGTTTTTACGATATCGAAGGCGAAAAATTGACCACATACACACTCACATACACACTCACATACACACACACACACACACGTACACACACACACATACATACATCAGTCAGAAAATGATCTTAAACGATTGCTAGGGTCTCATCACGTGAAGATCTGTTAAAATCTCGAAATATTTTTTTCGGACTAAATCCATTACTTCTCTACCATAGTAGAGGTGGGAAGTAAAAAATGGATATTTTTACAATATGTTAAAAAACATAAGAGAATGTCTTAAAAGAATACTCACGATATCCGTACACCAATGCATACTTGTCGTAACAACACCGATTACAAAAATTTATCGTCTTTCCAGTAAGCGCATCGAAGGCGCATACGGGGTTCTTTGTTTCTCTAGGACATTGTGTTCCCTCTGCGCTATAAACGCATAGTGTAAGGGCAACTGTAAGAAGTATGAGTGATAATAATTTGCTTTTTATAAAATAAAATTATTTATATATATTAATAGATATGGCTGAATTGCAATTGAAAATTTTGTTGGAAAACAGCCAATAATATAATAGATTCCAAACATATCGGAAAAAATCATTTTACCAACCCATAGTCACAGTCAGGATTCTAACCTGAACCTTTCCACTTTCGGGCCGGAATGAGCTTACAATCACTCGCATGTAGTGAAAATCAATTGATTCCAAAGCATATAAGGAGAATGTTAGATTAGTAATCATGTCACGGTTGAGTAATTATAAGCCCATTTCGCCGCGAAAGTGGAAAGGTTCAGGTTAGAATTCTGACTGTGACTATGGTTGGTAAAATGATTTTTTCCGATATGTTTGGAATCAATTATATAATTGGCTGCTTTCCAACAAAATCTTCAAAATTATTTATTTCATCCACAAATGGTCGGTTTCGGATACGACTTTCAGCTTTAAATCTAGATTTGAGAATGTCATTTGTTTTCAGCTAAATGGAGATCTCTATTTAGTGTTGAAAACTAGGTTGGAAACAAATGACGTTATTAAATCTAGATTTAACATAGATAGATTGTAGATTATAGATGCTCAACAGCTGAGATTATCATCGTCTATGTGTGTATTAAGGTCAGACACGGTACGGGAACGTAGCGTTTCCGGCAAGATAAACATTTTTACATGCAATTCAAATTCGAGTATTGATACGCGTCTGAACGGACGGGATCCGCTAAGTATAAATATTCGTATTTGAAATGCATATAAAAATGTTTGTCTTGCCGGAAACGCTACGTTTCCGCGCCGTGTCTGACCGGATAATATAAATCGACCTTTAAGCCGCAGACACATAGAATGCAAACATGATACGCAACAAACGCAAATACATTGCATACACGAAAAACAGAGTTAGTGTGGACGTGTTTACAAACAGCGCACACATACGTACTTTGTGATCGCTATAAGAGCGGTTCATCAAAGAAATCTATGACTACTATTGGACGGGGTTTTTCATGTTTTTATTGTTTGACCCGATGGAGATACTAAAAATAAAATTATTTCTTTAATCTATCTCTCAGTTGTAGTGCACATAGTGGTGTGGCTTTTTTAAGTAAAATAATTATTTTTAAATGGACTTCACAGACGATAAAATTTTTAAATTCTTAAAAATTTCGCTGACCAAAATCAGCGATAATATTTTAATTCTTGTTTTTTTAAACTGAACTGTTCATAACAAAATCATTTCATCGTCAGTATCACTCATTTCGGAAAAAAAATACGACCACTTTGCACAAATACCGAAATTTAACTGCTAGTTCACCTTCATGGACAACAATAATATCAAATATACTAAATGCAATGTGGACGGTGGTTGTATGCGTTCCATGTGTAATGTTTGAAAACATGACATTGATTCAAGCGTGTGTGCGGCTACATTGTGTTTGCATACTATGTATCCGCGCCTTTAGAAATCTGCCAGCCGGCAGACTCAAACCGACTGGTACGAGCTCGGGTTCCTGAGAACGCTAATTCCCAAAAAACATTAGAATGTAATAATTATTAGATCCCGTGTCCATATTAATATAATTTATGTAGGTATTGTGAATTCGCATAGGTAACGAGTTCTGAAAACATCGCGCTTGACACATAAAGACTCAGCACACGCGTTGCACACTATATTTTATTCAACGCATGCATGATTTTAAATGAATTGTAAATTATAGACGCTCGACAACTGAGGTTATTAGCGTCTGTGCCTGGTCTTGCATGGCCTTGATACAATATTTATTTACTTTGTTGCCATAGTAACCATATTTCATTATAGCATCGAAAAGAGGTACATAAGGGTTCATTATAAAAATGTCTTTCATTATAGCACCGAAAAGCGTTTCATAATGGATCATGACGTCACCAGTCAATTAAACGGCCATTTAAGATCCGCATTACAGACACGAAAAAACTAAAAGCGTGCATGTGTTGAATAAAAATGTATTTAGCACACTAGTTACACAATATATACTATTTTTTTAGTTTTTGAGCAGCAAGCGCCATTTTGTGAGGCTTAATGCCTTTTACGACACAGTGTCTCGAATAAGGCCTCAAAAATATTAAATACTTACATTAATACTTGACATATTTATAGTGAATATTTTTTTTTAATAATTATTTTAGAATATTATTAAAATAAAATGTATTTCTTACCAATAAGGCACACGCAAATGATTTTCATTTTTAATATGCTTCACGATACAATAACTCTTTATTAATTATAGTTAATATTTAATACTAATGTTTTAATCAATTTTTTTTTATTTTTATACTTTTCTTCCCATATACCCCTCTATTTCACATGCATGCTAAAAATTAAAACAAATAAATCAATTTATGATAATATGATAAATTGATGAACTTGTTTTAATTTTTTATAAAAAATAAGCACGTCAATGTTGACATTCTAAAATAAACATACCTATTATGTTCATTTTAAGAATATCAACCTTGCCGTGCTTGTTTTTGTCTAGGCAAACGTGGTATATAACTACTTAAAGTTAGATAATTTTAACACCAAACGTTAGCAATGTGTAAGCAGTACCTAGTAATTATCAATTACTATGTTTTTGTTTCCGACATGTTTTAATTTTTCTTTTGTCGTACCTCCTTTAAAATAGCTGCTTGTAAACCAGTCGTATGATGACCGATTTACGACCGGTGAAGTTCCGGGCGTTAGGTTACTTGGGCCTAGGCTTGCCAAGCGTAAGAAATGATTTTCCGTGATTTCTTGGATGTAGAAAGGGGATTCACCGTTTTTTCGTGGGCCGAAATATTTATATAGATGTGGCCCATCTTAAACAATGCAGTGAAATTATCTCTTAAACGGTACAAACCATAAAAAAATGTTTTATACAAAAGTTATAGAATGTCAAGGGGAATAGAAGACTGTGATATCAGATTTAACATAGGTTTGTGCTGTGAAGATCAGGGGGAGGTCAAATTCGATTTTTTAATTGTAACAAAGCATTTTTATTCCAGAATACGATACAGTATTTAATAGTGAACAGTAAATTTTTATGGTACATATGAGCTAAAGTTAATAAATATTGAGATATTTAGAAATTAAATAACAAATTTAATTTGTCATTTCGGTTCTTTTATGAATTGAATTCAAGCCAAGAACACCGGTGCGTAATATCATGGCTATCTGCTATGCCATAATTTTTCTAATTGTCGTTCATTTTGGCTATTATTTAATTTCTAAATACATATATTATATCTCAATATTAATTAACTTTAGCTCATAATGTACTTTAATAATTTACTGTTCACTATTAAATACTGTATCGTATTCTGGAATAAAAATGCACTGTTACAATTAAAAAAATCGAAACTGACCTTCGCCTGACTTTTACAACACCACCTATGTTAAATCTGATATGACAGTCTACTGTTAGACCAGGGTCGATAATTTTTGAAACCAAAAAAATAATAGTAGGATGAAACCCAGTGGAAAAGGAAGAGAATATAACAAAAATGAAAGGAAAAATAGTTTACGGGCGATCTGAGGTCGGGAAGTGTTAGGGGGTGAGTTTTTAAGGGTAAAAAACGGTTTACCTCGATTTCCGGCAAAACTACAAGCACCTATGGAAAAAAGTTAAAGGCGAAGTTGTAGGTAATAAAAAGATCTACAAGTTTTTTATTACATTTTTTTACATAACCTCAAAATTTATGTGAAAAATTCAAATAACCAAGTTTTTGTTTTTTTATTTTTATATTTTACAAAAAAAAATTTTTTTTCACGAAATTTGGGAAAACTTACCTTTTTATGTCCCAAACACACTGTAATTTTTTTGATTTAAAATATTTATTTTTTCACCTTATTTTGACTTAATATCGAAAAAGCACCCTAATTTATAATCGAAAATTCTCATGTCAAAATATCTGCTTTTTTAAAAAAGTCGGTGGGATTTTTGTTCGTTGAAATCTCTCCTTTATGATGGTGTAAAAAAAAATATACATTACTACGGTAAATGTTCTCAGAAAATGCAAAGAAACCAGTAATTAAAGTGTAAATTTTAATAAATAGCTCAAAATTGTACATAATGATTAAAAAAA
This sequence comes from Mongoloraphidia duomilia, assembly GCA_039654895.1. NCBI lineage: Eukaryota > Metazoa > Arthropoda > Insecta > Raphidioptera > Raphidiidae > Mongoloraphidia > Mongoloraphidia duomilia. The sequence continues at coordinate 32,347,563 of CM077521.1, read as the reverse complement.
AATTTTCGGATTCGAATTTTTTTCGTTTCTTTACATTTTCTGAGAACATTTACCGTAGTAATGTATATTTTTTTTTACACCATTATAAAGTAGAGATTTCAACGAACAAAAAGCCCGCCGACTTTTTTAAAAAAGCAGATATTTTGACGTGAGAATTTTCGATTGAAAATTAGGGTGCTTTTTCGATATTAAGTCAAAATAAGGTGCAAAATAAATATTTTAAATCAAAAAAATTACAGTGTGTTTGGGACATAAAAAGGTAAGTTTTCACCAAATTTCGTGAATAAAACATTTTTTAGTAAAAGATAAAAATAAAAAACCAAAAACTTGGTTATTTGAATTTTTCACATAAATCTTGAGGCTATGTGAAAAAAGTGTGACACAAAAGTTGTAGATCTTTTTATTACCTACAACTTTGCCATTAAACTTTTTTCCATAGGACTTGTAGTTTTGCCGGAAATCGAGATAAACCGTTTTTTACCCTTAAAAACTCACCCCCTACCACTTTCCGACCTCAGATCGCCCGTAAATTATTTTTCCTTTCATTTTTGTTATATTCTCTTCCTTTTCCAATGGGTTTCATCCTACTATTATTTTTTTTTTCACGTGATATGGATATTGGAAGATAGCGTATGCTCTATCTTATATTGCATTATTTTAATATAGTTATTCAATTTTTTGACTGCTGATGTTTGAATTTAAGTTTAAAAACCCTGGCCTACTGAGTTAAAATGACGTGTAACTAATTATCGACGTCGATCGGATGGCGAGACCTAGGGATCGGACCAAAATTTCTCGACGTTCATACCTTCCCGAACAATTTGACTTTCTCTGTCTGTATGTCTCTTTGTACGCTTATAACTCAAGAACCACTGATCCGATTTATATGATTTTTTTTTAAGTAAATAACTTCTTATGCGACTGCGAGTTTTAAAATATTCTGGCATCACGCAAAAGCAACCGAACTGATTCTCAAATAAAAACGTATGTTCTGGCATCACGCAAAAGTAAGTAGGTAGTAGATGCTTTGTTTTTTAAACGGTATGGTTTAATTTAGCTTGATTCCGTATATTTGTTACAAATCTTGCGACCGACTGAGTTGAAATTTTGCACACATGTGTAGCTACGGTGACAAAACAATATTATGGTAACTAACTGACCGGCCCGGTTCGTCCGGGCGTAAATCGTACTTTTGAACTTTCACCCAATTTCTATGATCCGATTTAGTTGAAATTTTGCACACATCTGTAGCTCCGGTGACAATACAATATTATGGTAACTAGCTGACCGGCCCGGTTTTGTCCGGGTGTAAATCGTACTTTTGAATTTTCACCCACTTCCCGTGATCCGATTGAGTTGAAATTTTGCACACATGTGTAGCTCCGGTGACAATACAATATTATGATAACTAGCTGACCGGCCCGGCTTTCGTCCGGGTGCAAATCGTAGTTTTGAATTTTCACCCACTTCCTATGATCCGATTGAGTTGAAATTTTGCACACATCTGTAGCTCCGGTGACAATACAATATTATGGTAACTAGCTGACCGGCCCGGCTTCGTCCGGGTGTAAATCGTACTTTGGAATTTTCACCCACTTCCCGTGATCCGATTGAGTTGAAATTTTGCACACATGTGTAGCTCCGGTGACAATACAATATTATGATAACTAGCTGACCGGCCCGGCTTTCGTCCGGGTGCAAATCGTACTTTTGAATTTTCACAGGCAAAAGGTCTTTCTCCGGTAACGTTTCAGTGGATCGGATAAATGTTATAAAATCAGACTAAGGAAATAAAGCACAAAAAAATAAAATGGCGTCAGATTTCAAAATGGCGGCCATATGTACTTTTTTGTAAAAATTATTCGATTCTTTTGAAAATTAATATTTGAGAGTTTTATAGGACACAAAAAATAAAATGACGTCAGATTTTTCAAAATGGCGGCCATATGAACTGTTTTGTAAAAATTATCCGATCCTTTTGAAAATTGATATTTGAGAGTTTCATAGGACACCAAAAAATAAAATGACGTCAGATTTTTCAAAATGGCGGCCACATGTACTCTGTTGTAAAAATCATCCGATCCTTTTGAAAATTGATATTTGAGAGTTTCATAGGACACAAAAAAATAAAATGATGTCAGATTTTTCAAAATGGCGGCCATATGTACTTTTTTGTAAAAATTATCTGATCCTTTTGAAAATTGATATTTGAGAGTTTCATAGGACACAAAAAAATTAAATGGTGCCAGATTTCAAAATGGCGGCCATATGTACTTTTTTGTAAGAATTGTAAGAATTTTGAAAATTGATATTTGAGAGTTTCATAGGACACAAAAAAATAAAATAACGTCAGATTTCAAAATGGCGGCCATTATATATACTTTTTTGTAAAAATTATCCGATCCTTTTGAAAATTGATATTTGCGAGTTTTATAGGACACAAAAAAAGAAAGTAACGTCAGATTTCAAAATGGCGGAAATATGTAGTACTCCTTTCTAAAAATTATACGATCCTTTTGAAAATTGATATTTGAGAGTTTCATAAGACACAAAAAAATAAAATGACGTCAGATTTCAAAATGGCGGCCGTATGTACATTTTTGTAAAAATTATCCGATCCTTTTGAAAATTGATATTTGAGGGTTTCATAGAACACAAAAAAATGAAATGACGTCAGATTTAAAAAAGACGGCCAAATGTAGTTTTTTGTAAAAATTATCCGATTGTTTTGAAAATCGGTATTTGAGAGTTTCAAAGGACACAAAAAAATAAAATGACATCAGATTTAAAAATGGCGGCCGTATGTACTCCTTTCTAAAAATTATACGATCCTTTTGAAAATTGATATTTGAGAGTTTCATAAGACACAAAAAAATAAAATGACGTCAGATTTCAAAATGGCGGCAATATGTACTTTTTGTGTAAAAATTATCTGATCTTTTTGAAAATAGATATTGACGAGTTTTATAGAACGCAAAAATATAAAATGACGTCATATTTTAAAATGGCGGCCATAGGTATATACTTCTTTGTAAAAATTATCCGATCCTTTTGAAAATGGATATTTGAGAGTTTAATAAGACACAAAAAAATAAAATGGCGTCAGATTTCAAAATGGCAGTTTTTACCATTTTCAAAGGCTTCAGCCCTGGTCTATGTCCCCCTTGACACTCTATAGGGATTGCGCAAGAACTGTAGAGGCAGCACTACTGCCGAAAGTCGAGCTCTCTAGCGTTGAATTAGCAAAACTTAGTAATGTAAATAGTGTAATAAATAATATGAACAAATAAAAAAATAATAAAATTTGGATTGTTACCGATAAAAAATGATCGGATTTGAGGTCAAAATGACATTAAAGGTCAAAAATTATTCAAATCAGGCCCAATAAACATATTCTTTCTAAGCTGCTATATAATATTGTTATTAGTTTAGTTATTTACCACACTCTTATGGTCGTACCTCAGAACAGATATAGCTATAGAAGCAGCATATCACGTCGCTTGTGAAGCCACAATTATACACTAAAGTACGACGTGTCAGGTCAACGACGTAACTTCAAAATTTTGGCCCGGAGGCAAGAATTCTTGAAGGGTCTCTTTTTGGTCAAAGAATCAGTTTTGTGGCAAACATTAATATTAGCCAGAAATTTCAAAATACATGCCTCAGATATGTATACAATATAAATAGACGAGAGCATATTTCACCTTACCGTAAACTTCATAATATATTAAATATGTCACTAAGAAGGAAATTACATATCGCATGCTTTGTACACAATTTAATCACAACAGGTCAGCCAGATTATCTAAGATGCAGAATAAAATATTTAGCAGAACATCATCAAAAGGATACCAGATCTCAAAAGAAAACGTTATTGATAGAGTCACACGAAACAAATTTTTATGAAAAATCGTTTACATATGTTTCTGCTTCCATATATAATAGCATTCCTCAAGAATTCAAAGAGCTTAAAAAAGCGGCGTTTCGAAAGAAAGTTAAAGGCTATCTTTTGGAAAGCACTTAATATTCTTTTTTTTATATATCTGCACTGTAGAAATATTTTAACTATATATTGTATCTTTATCTTACATGTACTTTTAAATGTATTTTTTTTTAAATTGTAGAATTTTAATGGTTGAGTGGAAGAGCAGCCGTAGCTGAACTCCGCCTGTAATAAAGAGTTTTTATTATTATTATATTATTATTATTAAATTTCGAAGAGAAAATCTTCTTGGCTTAAGGATCATGAAAACATGGCGATACTGATGTTTTAAATTTATACTTGGACTTTAATTTTACGTAGACAAAAACCACGATTATTTTATATGTACTTATCACAATTGAAAAATTACTGATTATTTGGCGAGTTCAAAATATTTTTAAAGTTAATCTCAAAATACAGTGTGCCCACAAACTCATTCTTAACTCAATATATGGATCTCCCTTATTATGGGAGATAGAGATTTAGTTAAAGGAGATGAAGTATTCCTTAAGTTATAGCAAATCACATAAATAAAGCTTAGATATTTTGCGTAGTTTAGACGCTATAATAAAAAAAGTGAATTTTCGAATTTTTTATTTTTGCCGATGGCTGATTTTTTTTAAACAGACATACAAATTAAGTTTACACTTTCCTAAGGTAGTTTTTAATACCAATTTCGTGGTGTATTCAGATTTTTGAAAAATAAAAAATCGAAAATTCACTTTTTATTATAGCGTCTAAACTACGCACAATATCTGCATTTTATTTTCGTGATTTGATACAACTTTACCTAAGAAATACTTCATCTCATTTAACCAAATCTCTATCCCCATGTTGAGAATAAATTTATGGACACACTGTATATCGTATGTTTCTATTTTATTTAATAGTTATGTGTATAGTAATTGTTTTATCCTCATATATTATAATATTTCATTGTTATTTATCAGAGCTCTAAGATGGGAGAAAATCTCCCGAAACGTAAGTAGTAAATTTAAGCCAAGAAAGTTTTCTCTTCGAAATTTTACATCTGAATTACCTCCATGATCGCTACCATCTATATTAAATTGTATTGCAATTCACAATTGATATTATTTATAAATTATGTTGAATTTCGCTAAAATTAAAAATTTTACGTTAAAAACGTCCATTTTATAGTAAATTTTTGTTGTGTTAAATAAAAGCCAAACTGAAGCATAGTTGATAAAAAAAAATACTAATAATAATCTAATTTTTCTAATCTCTGTCATTATATTTCCATTAGACTAGGCTATAAGAAAAATTGTCCCCGTATCATTGATCTCAAATGCATTGAATATGAGGAATGACAGAACCTTCGACAAATGCATGGTATAGAGCAGGGGTATCCAGTCTTTCTTTACTGCGACTCCCTAGGTTGCAATTTTTTGCGGCGTCCTTCTAAATCAAGATACCTGTGTGTAGCTGTAACAGACGTTAAAATTACTCTATTATTCAAAGAAAACTCCAAAGAATATAGAATATTAATTATTATTTATTAGATTATAATTCTAATAATTATAAAACATATAAAAATACAAACAATACAATTAATGAGCACGATGAACTTGCTTTTCTGAGCATAACTTCTCAAATCGGGACTGAAGTTCCGAAATGGCGACTCCCCTAGGGCGTCGCGACGCACAGTTAGGGAACCTCTGGTATAGAGAATTGTTCGTTTGTCAGTAGGTAGTACCTAAATCGCACAGACGAGCTGCGCAGGTTTTGTTAGCTTGCAGAGCGATCAGGCTGCACGCCCATACTGTTTTCTTATTGGTGCTTTCTACATACTAGTCATGGTGGCTGTAGGACGACGAATAAGGGCAGACAGTGCTGTATTATTTTTTTAACTTTCCGCTAAGAAAATTGAAAATTTTCAAAAATAGGGAAGTTGTTGATTTCACCCCGAATTTCGAAAATCGAGTTTTCATCAGATCTCGACGGTTTGTGATCCTAGGAAGCTATTCTGACTATTTTTACGATGATGTCAGTATGTCTGTGTGTGTGTGTGTGTGTGAGAGAGTGTAAACCTCTCATAATTTTTGAACGGCTTGACCGATCGAATCACAATTTGCGGCATTCGAAAGGGTTCCACTAAACTTAGATTTCTTGAAAATTTGAACCGATTCGGCCCAATAAATTTTGAGACATTCCAAAAAAACTGAAAAAAAAATTGTTAAAACGATGTTTTTTCAAAATAACTTCTAGAATATTTACCGATTTATTTCATAATCTAATCAGCTCTTCTCCTCAGAAAACTACGTCGAATGCCGTTAAGCGGATCAAAATCGGTTAATCCGTTCGAGAGATTACGTAGTCAACAGATTTCGAAAAAAGTGTTTTTTCAAAATAACTTCGAGATTTCTCAACCAATCGATTTTGTGCCTCTTAAATATTTTAAAAACTGCGTCGAATGCCGTTTTAAAGATTAAAATCGAACAGCGCGTTCAAAAGTTATAGCTTTCCAAAAATTAAAATAGTGTTGTTATCAGCAATTTTCAGATTTTCGAGCGCTTAGGGGTCTTCGGCTGTATGTGCGGATGTGAATTACGAGAAAGAAAAGATTGTAAGAACTAATTTTAATTTGTATTTGAGTTTAGTACGACTTGAAATCTTTATATTTACAATGATAAGGATTATTGGAAAATCAGCCACTTACATTGCAATATAGAAAAAATCATTTTTATGAACATGTCACAGTCGCCAGTCGGGACTCAAACTGAATCAATTCCACAATCGCGGCGGATGAGTTATCAGCTCCTCAACAGTGAGCACAAATAGTGTACCAATACTACATAATAATTATATCGGAAGAAAACGGCTTTAAAGTGGCTTAAGGATCCAAATAAGAAGCAAATACTGTTATTATTGCATTTATTAGCTAACGTTTCGAAAATTATATTTTCATCATCAGAGCTCTGTATAAAAATTTTAAAATTGTATTAGTTTGGAAAAATGCTTAAAAAATAATGTATAAAATTATTGAATAACTTACCAAATGCCGTCAAATGTAACAGTAAAATTGTCGAAAAATTAAAAAAACATATTAACATTTTATATTGTTTTAATGAAATCTTTATATCCTTATAAATATATTTTGTCTCCTGAAGTAAAATTGCGACTCGTCGAATCCTTAATTTTATCATTTTTTAATTACTGTGATGTAGTGTATGGTCCATGTTTTAATCAAACAACCTCACAAGAAATTCAAAAATTTCAAAACGCATGTATGAGATACATTTATAACATTGCATGGAGAGATCACATATCGCCTCATTTAAAAAAGCATAATTTAGCAAATATGCAGTGCAGAAGAAACGTAGGTACATCTTGCGTGTATGATCAATAATAATATAATGATTACTGGGCAGCCCTGTTACTTACGAGATAAACTTCAATATTTATCTGATTCAAATAGCAAAGCCTACCAAAGCCTACCAAATTGTATTACACATTCAGTGTCATAGTACCTACTAATTACTATAAAAAATCGTTTTCGTACACTGCTGCATCAACGTATAACTGTATTCCAACGGAGTATAAAGCACTTAAGCCCATCACTTTTAAGCATAAAATAAAACAAATGTATAAATAAAATAAAACTAGTGTTTTGATTAAATAATTGTATAATGATTTTTATCATTAATTGTGTAATGATTATTAGTATTTATATGTTAATTTTTTACTTCCCACCTCTACTATGGTAGGGAAGTAATGGATTTAGTCCGAAAAAAATATTTCGAGATTTTAACAGATTTTCACGTTTTAAGACCCTAGCAATCGTTTAAGATCATTTTCTGACTGATGTCTGTATGTGTGTGTGTGTGTGTGTGTGTGTGTGTGTGTGTGTGTGTGTATGTGTGTATGAGTGTGTGTGTGTGTGTGTGTGTATGTGTGTGGTCAATTTTTCGCCTTCGATATCTTAAGAACGGAACAACATACGGGCATGCCGATTGCTCTATTGTGTTTATCAGCCTTTAACTTAGATCTGATTAGATTTTGAGTCAAATCGGTTCAGTGGATCCTGAGATATTCAAAAAAACGTCCTCAACGTCACGTATTAACATAGGTAAAAAAAAATATAAATGAATTCTAGATGTTATAATATGAAAAAAATGTAAATATTTTATTTCTCTAAAATGTATAGTTTTCGAGAAAAAAATATTTTACTAAAAAAAGAAAATTGTACGTAAATCAAGGCAACCATGATTTTTGCTATATTAAGCTAGCCATCAGTAGATCACCAACCAAAAAAGAGGGCCATGCTTTTTTTGAAAGAATAAAAATTAAATTGTGTTTTAAAGACCACCAACAGCTAAGGTTATTTGGGCCTAGTCAAAGAATAAAAAAAAAAGAGTGTTTATTTTTTGCAAATATTTACTAGGTGGGAAGTATAGGACTGGTCATCAGTCGAATTTTTTTTATTAATGTATACCTGAAGCCTAATTACCTATATGTATGTATATTGTATATATACACAATTTTGAATTTGTTAATTGTATTTTTATTGTTTATGGTATGTATTATTTTTTTATGTAACCGCATCTTATAATGTAATGATACTGGTTGAGTGGAAGATCTGTTTCGACTGAACTCCGCCATAATAAAGTTATATTATTATTATTTATTATTATTAAGTGTAAAAAAAATTGTTTTCTTGATTTATTTTGTAAATAACAACACTGAAGAATTTATGTTTTATAGAATTTTGATTTAATTTTTTATTGTGGAAAATTTTTACCAGTTGACTAATTGATATTTAAATGCTTTAAGCTAGAAACTAAGTGAAATAATTTTGTGATTTTTAAACTGTTTTTGCAAATATGTAGTATGTTTATTCAAGTTTTGACAATTTTATTTCATTGAGCAAATTACTATATACATAATAATAATTATATAATATATAATAATTATATCTATTTATTGAATTATTATTAAATAACATTCGTTTTCTTTGCTTATTTTTTAAGTTATTTATAATAAATTCTCAGGCTCAAGAATACACCCTGTCTTAGTGCTGCCCCGGGAACCTACACCACACCCATTCTGTATAGCTATAAAGCAAAATAAAATAAATATTTAAGTGACTTAACTAGATATAAACAACATAATTTCCAGTAACACAAAGTTGAATATATAAATGATTCAGTGAAATATTAACGAGAACGAACGTTTGAGAGAGAATATAATGAATTTCCCAATTTTCATAGCATCGGAGAAATTTCCATTAGAGAAAATCAGTATATAATACAGAATAAATAATAGGCGTTCACTTAGTCACTGTACACGTCACGTACCCGTGAAACTGATTAATTGACGTCATAACTTAGTTTTGTTATCCCCATCTCGTTACGAACGCGACACTAGATGTCGTTCCATTCTCATTTGCCACCCGTCTAACTGACAGGAGTGGCTTAAACGAACGAACAGAAAAGTTATTTTTTTTTTGTTTTGGTTCTCTAATGAGGACAGTGCATAAATCTTAAATCACTTAAAAATTTCAAGAAATGATACCTAAGTATATAACTAATTTGAGACATATATTGATATCGGTTGTGAAATTTTTATGATGTGAGTAAACAGAGAAATAGCTTCAAATATGAATAAATTTTACAAGCCATGTGATTGTAAATACCTTGTGACGTCATGTGCCATCTTGAGTGTTCGTTTCCATAGGTACGACAGAATTTGCTGCTTTACTTTACGAACAACGCTTTTTAATAATAATAAATTTATTTACTCCATTGAACATCAATTAGTAAATGAGTCTATCAAATCGAGTAACAAAATAATAAGCGCGTGGGCCCTACATATAGTGAACTTCATTTAAAAAGGGGCCCGCACTTCAACCATTTCAAAAGATGGCGCCATCATATGTAATTTAATCCAATCTTTCGCACAACATAGCAGAAGCATTCTCAGCGAATGCACTAAATATGATAGAATATAATCATTCAATTTTTAAGTGAAACTGTTCTGAACATGCTCGAATTATTCATTTTTTCAAATGAATTTTGTCTACAAGTTTTTCCCTACGTATAAAGAATGCACGTAGGAAAAAGTTTGAAAATCAGCCATTTATGAACAATAGTATTGTTCTGTAACACGGTCCTGTACATCAGTACAAAATTAACGCGAAATTTCAAACACATCACTTTATATAAAAGCTCCAGTCTCCAGACTATGGAATTAATTTCATCCATATACTCATGTATGTTATAATAATGAACATTATATTACATAAGTATGTATGTACAGGGTCAACAACAATTAACAGTTGTCACAAATTGTCTGACATAGATTGCGCAATAACCTGTCCTAATAAAACCCGAATACTCCCAACACAAAAGTCAGAAATAAGCTTACAATATTTTAACATTTTTTTATACAATTTCCACTTCGAAACAACAGTTTTCTAGGTGATACATTTTTAGTGTTGGGTCTCAAAGTCACTATATGAATATTATGAAGTATTAGAAATACCTTCTATAATGTCCGTCTTGTGACTTGGAGACCCAACACTCTAAAAATGTATCATATTGAAGCTAATCAAGCAAAGTTGGTCTATAAATATAAAAGTGTTAAAATCAAACTATTTAAAGTATCACAAGAAGTTACAAGACGGACATAATACAAGGTATTTCTAATAGTTCATAATAGTTTTTTTAGGCATTTTAATTAAAATTTATTTTGAAAAGCGATCTTTTTCTATGTAGATCATCCACTTGTTTTGTGTGAGTACAATCTACTGTTCTACAATCTGCACGACAGAGAGTTTAACAACGACATTAGACTGTACCTGCATGTAAAAAAACTGAGATTATTATTAAGATTTAAGTGTAGAAATTGTCGGAAGTGAGCACTACCGTGGCACGTAGGATCAATAAAAAGCAATACTGATTGATTCAAAATTTGCATTTAATACTGACGTTTCGGTATTAAAAATAAAAATATATGAGCACTGTGGTTGGAATAAAAACAAAGATGTAGTGTTTGCTGAAGATGAAAGCATAGCTTTCGAAATGTACATCCATCAATAAAACTGTTGTGGTAAGAAGTAACTATATTTTATTTTGTTTCGCTATTCTTCATACCATCTTCAGAGTCTACAAGAAAATTATAATGTTGATACAATGGTTGTATGTAAACGTGGGTGACAATATTTATATGGTGAAGAACAATTATTTTGTGGAAATAAAGTTAAAATTAACAAAAATTGAAATATGTTTTTATCTTACTAAAATGCTGGCAATTTCTTTCAGTATTTTGTTTGATCGATAAATGTACATGGTGTTAACATTGTTGGTTTTTTTAAGTAAAAACCGAGTAAAAACTCAATAAAAATTGTTAAAAGTAAAATGTAGTTTCACTGATAAAATTGGAAATAAAATCAATGTTCACCTCTAATTAATATCCGTTATACTGAAAGTTTCAACTTTCACTATAACGGATATTTATTAGAGGTGACAATTTCTACACTGTTTTCAAGGATCAAATTGCTCTATTTAATAATAGCAACTTCGAATTCATTAAGATTTAAGGTCATTGTCAAATCAGATTTTTTGGCAATCGATGGTTAAGAATGGCAATGTTCCATGTCATGATTTGCAGAAAAAAGCTTCTATGTCACTTTTCAGGGGGAAGATAACAATGTTTTGAACCATGATGTTCTAACGTTTTCTTTCATATTAGATTAAATTAATACACTGACAGGATATTGTAACAAACTCCTATGGGCTATGTCTGACATAGGATGTTGTTATTCTTCACTTGACATAAGAGTTTTGTTGTATAAGCCCGTATTTATTCTTCATTGACATGGGAGATTTTGACAGCAAGAAGAAGCCTAGTTTGTAAATCGTTTAATTCATAATTTTCAAATCTGCAGAAATTGACATAGACGGTTATTATTTTGCTGCAAACGGAGACTTAGGAGTTTGCTGTTCTTCACCATCGATATACGAAAGTAAATGGTATCTTTCAAGTTTCAACGAATTTATAACTATCATTTTAGCAATTATAAACAAATTATAAAAATGATTTAAGTGTATATATTTTGTATATTTAATGTAGGTACTAAAATTGATTTTTAAAAATAATGCAATTACAAAATGCTTTTCTTAATTGTGCCTGACCACGTAGTTTAACCACAGTACTATAACACTACAGTGAAATTCTCTTTTGTTGTGCAATCTTCACTTAATATTTTAATATCAAACATATTAATAGTTTATGAATGTTTCAAATTCTATTACAGTGCAGTATGTGGAAAATTCAATCAACAAAATATCTCTTATACCGGTTTGTGATTGGGCCTCGATCAGGGGCGAATTAACGTTAGCAAATAATTTTTTTTTTGTTATAACTAAAATAATTTTTGAAGTGAAAACTTCCTTAGGCGCGTTAAGGCGGTTTTCCACCAAACGGACAAAACAAAAACATAACAAAAACTGTTGTCGAAAAAAACAAAACTGCAACTTTGCACAAACTTTTTGAAGATTCGAGGTTTTTGCGACTGTTGCTGTTTTGTTTTTCGAGTCCCGTTCTGAAGCGGTAAGATCAAAGAGTTTGACGTGTTTACGAACTGGAAGTCTGTCTAGAGGAAACAGCAAGTTGCGTTTTTAATGCGCACTTAGTTTCTTTTCAGCTCTCTTTGTGTATAGTGTGGAATATTATAAAAATAAGCAATAGGTAAGTTAATACGAGACGGTTATCAATTACAATTACTGTATAAATATAGGTATACTACCGTGTTAATTCGAAAGGAATCTGCCAAAATATATAAACGAAGAAAGTTAAGTTTTTCTGTTTTTAGTAGTGCATATATTAAATACAATAATTATACTAATTACTGTGTGCAGTTGAATTCTGTTAATTGCGTGCAAATATGACTCGATATAAATATTTATCGATAATGCCGAACAATTGGATTATTTACTTGGGCATGTAGTACAAACCAACCACCAACCATGATAAAAAAATCATTTTTAAACATTTCCAAAACTCGTCTTCAAACCTCAAAATTGAAAGCAACGCACTAGTTCGTTTGGTGGAAAAGAACTGAAAACTAAAACGAAACTCCGACGATACTTTGTCTGCTGGGTAGAAACAGAGTTTCAAATTTGTCCGAGTTTTGTTTTTTTTTCTGTGTTTCAAAAAACAGGAAAAAAACAGAAACTCGACTAGTCCGCTTGGTGGAAAACTGCCTTTAGGCACTCTTTGCCTGGGTACTGAAAAAATGTGAAGCGTTCGCAATTTTGCGTAAGAATTCGCAACATACTTATATCATAAAAACGGCCGTCTACACACTGCCACCCATAGCGCAGTTTTTTTTTGTTATATTCTTTCTTTGACAATAATTATAATTTTTTTGAAACCAAGGTAGAATTAATTAAAAATACAATTTTAGTATTTTAGTAATAAATTATTTTTAGTTCATAAATGCGCTATAATAGATGACACCAAAAATTAGAAAATCTGAAGTTTTTTCTTCTGTCGTGTGGTCATAAGCACACACCCATTTTTTTTATACAGTGTGGTTGATCTTTTTTATTATTAGGTAGTAATAATAAATTTAAGAATAGTAACGAATTCACTAATGTAACCAGTACTGTAACATTTATATAACTGTCTTAACGTTACAGTGTTATACAGCAACATTTTTTTATACACGTACATGCCACCGTCGGGATTTAAAGCCGAAACTTCCTGTTTTGCGCTGGTTGAGTTCTCAATTACTCTAATTGAGAAATTGACAACTCAACATAGAACTACATAAGGATGATAGTTGCCGTGCAGACACCAGCTTATGACGGTCACCACGGTTGACTGGTAAATATTTCTTCGGCCTGAGTATTGGCTGTTTGACGCTTATCGCCTGTGTAGCTACTTCAATTTAAAAACACGGAACTTATATATTATAACAACTCTTTAACTCTTGTTGTGCTCAGGTTGTCTATGATGTTAATTGGGCCGAGTGGATGCCTTTAGGCTTGTAGTGTGATGGTAGGTGACCGAATATAAGTCAAAATGTCAACACTAAGTATAATTTCAATTATTTACGAGAAAATTACTTACAGTAGGTATCTTATTTAGTTAACAATTAGATTAACAATCAATTATTGTTATTACTTCCTTTACTGTAAGGGCAGTATAGCCTAGTGGTTAGCATTCTTCGTGCAGCAACCTCTAGACTGGACTGCCGTGGGTTCGAATCCCACCTGCGCTCATGGATGTTTTGTGATGTTTTTTAGTTTTGGGTTAGTTGTTATTTAGTGTAGTTGAAAGACGCTAATGACCTTAGATGTCGACACGTCTATAATCGACAATAAATAAAATAAATCCTTTACTGTACAAATTCACTATTTTAGTGAAGTTAACGTACGGACATCAGACGATATTAATCGCCATAACATGCTCTTATTAATTATTGTAGAAAGGCTTCATAAGAAAAATTTAAATGCACCGCCGGGAATCGAACCCGGAACACTCAATATCGCGTCGGGAAAGTTTCCCGACGCGATATTGGGTGTTCTGACTGATAATCCTTTAATAGTGCACTATATGCCTGGTATTTATAGATACTAATTAAAAAATTCGACTGATGACCAGTCCTATACTTCCCACCTAGTAAATATTTGCAAAAAATAAACTTTCTTTTTTTTTTTATTCTTTGACTAGGCCCAAATAACCTTAGCTGTTGGTGGTCTTTAAAACACAATTTAATTTTTATTCTTTGAAAAAAGCATGGCCCTCTTTTTTGTTTGGTGATCAAAAATCATGGTTACCTTGATTTTCGTACAATTTTTATTTTTTTTAGTAAAATATTTTTTTTCTCGAAAACTATACATTTTAGAGAAAAAAAATATTTACATTTTTTTTATATTATAACATCTAGAATTCATTTATATTTTTTTTTACCTATGTTAATAGGTGACAATGAGGACTTTTTTTTGAATATCTCAGGATCCACTGAACCGATTTGACTCAAAATCTAATCAGATCTAAGTTAAAGGCTGATAAACACAATAGAACAATCGGCATGCCCGTATGTTGTTCCGTTCTTAAGATATCGAAGGCGAAAAATCGACCACATACACACATACACACACACACACATACACACACACACACACACACATACAGACATCAGTCAGAAAATGATCTTAAACGATTGCTAGGGTCTCAAAACGTGAAAATCTGTTAAAATCTCGAAATATTGTTTTCGGACTGAATCCATTACTTCCCTACCATAGTAGAGGTGGGAAGTAAAAACATTGAACAGGCAAAGTGCAACTATAAGCATAGCGCGTGTTACGATCAGCGCGTGTCTTTTAAACTGGCTAAGCATTATTATTACTTAAATGTACACGACAATGACCGCAGCCTTGCGCCGTATACGCATTTTTACAATAACTGTCTATACTCTATACCAGGGGTTCTCAAACTTTTTGAATGTTGTACCACTTAAATAAACTGCTAAAGATTCATGTACCACCCAGTAAGCGCAATCTCCCCCCCCTCCCCCCAGTGCGCCGCAGGCAATTTTTTACTTCCCACCTCTACTATGGTAGGGAAGTAATGGATTCAGTCCGAAAACAATATTTCGAGATTTTAACAGATTTTCACGTTTTGAGACCCTAGCAATCGTTTAAGATCATTTTCTGACTGATGTCTGTATGTGTGTGTGTGTGTGTATGTGGTCAATTTTTCGCCTTCGATATCTTAAGAACGGAACAACATACGGGCATGCCGATTGTTCTATTGTGTTTATCAGCCTTTAACTTAGATCTGATTAGATTTTGAGTCAAATCGGTTCAGTGGATCCTGAGATATTCAAAAAAACGTCCTCAATATCACGTATTAACATAGGTAAAAAAAATATAAATGAATTCTAGATGTTATAATATGAAAAAAAATGTAAATATTTTTTTTCTCTAAAATGTATAGTTTTCGAGAAAAAAAATATTTTACTAAAAAAAATAAAAATTGTACGTAAATCAAGGTAACCATGATTTTTGCTATATTAAGTTAGCCATCCGTAGATCACCAAACAAAAAAGAGGGCCATGCTTTTTTCAAAGAATAAAAATTAAATTGTGTTTTAAAGACCACCAACAGCTAAGGTTATTTGGGCCTAGTCAAAAAATAAAAAAAAGGGTGTTTATTTTTTGCAAATATTTACTAGGTGGGAAGTATAGGACTGGTCATCAGTCGAATTTTTTTAAAACAAAGTTATATGGCGCCTCTAAGAAAATGGTTTTTTAGAGGTACTACGTAAGGTTAGAGGTATAGGTGGAATAAATTAATAAATATAAAAGTATGCGCGTATGGTTTATTATGGATAAGGTCACAAACACGTCTTTGGTTACATCTCTGTGTACCACCTGGAACAACGTAATGTACCACCAGTGGTACATGTACCACAGATTGAGAATCCCTGCTCTATACTATTTCACAACACTCTGACGCTCACCACTCAGCGATATACTTAACATAAATCTCGGGGTTTAGAGAAAATGTAAACGTTTACTTTTTACCCGACTGCGCCAGAAGGAGGGTAATGTTTTTCGAGTGTATGTATGTATCTCTGTATGTATATTTCTTTATCACGCTCTGTAGCCTAAACGGCTTGACGGATTTTGAAAAATGAGGTGTCATTAGATTCGTCTGAATCCCGAGTGACATAGGGTATATGACACGTCACGGAAAATTCAATATGGCGGACGTTAGATGTCATTTTGTCAGAACGCAAAAGTAATTTTCCTTCTAAATACATTGATATAGGTACCAAAATCAAAACAAAAGAAAGGTTTCGTTGACATTTCAAATATGGTACATCACGTCACGGAAAATTCAATATGGCGGGCGCTAGACGCCATTTTGTCAGTACGCAAAAAATCGGTAAAACCTTGTGTGTGGGGTATCAAATGAAAAGGCTTGATGAGTAGATTCAACTAAAAGGAAGGAAATAAAAAATTTATAAAAAAAACAAAAACCCGACTGCGTAAAAATCGAACATAAAAGATGGAAACAAGATCAAATGATAACATGCAATCGGAGGCAACAAATTGAACAGAAATACCTCCGACTGCATGTTATCATTTGATCTTGTTTCCATCTTTTATGTTCGATTTTTACGCAGTCGGGTGTTTTGTTTTTTTAATAAATTTTTTATTTAGTGTCTTTATTGCCATTCACCTGAAGACAATTAGTGTAAATTAGATCTCATCTTCGAACGAAAGGCAGTAAATCCAGTAAGAAAATAAATATTTATATAACCTATTCGATTTTTTAAATTTGTATATACATGGCCCATGTACTATAATGTACGGATGTAAAAAAACATGTGTATAAAAGGAGGACAGAGTGCAGTGGGAGGGTAGTGTAAATACATAGATAGGTAACAAACCTCTACATTGTAGTAACATGATTTACATGTCAAAGTGATATAACAGGGTAACGCGTGTTTGTGAAAATGTGCGACTTTATATGTTCGTAACAGAGACAAGAACGGATCTACGAGTTGCGTTTCACAAGTTCGAATCCAAAATGCCGTCACTTCACTCTCGCCTGAGGCACCTCGCCGAATGTCTCTGTGAGGCAAGGAACTCCGAGCGCTACCATCCACACTCTAGAATAACGCAGTAGGTATTCTACTACAGACCAACATGGACATCGTTGAAATTACCGCTGCTGCAGCTTTAAACTCAACTTATGCAATAATCCTATGCAAAGTCGCAAGATAACGCGAGAGTGTATATGAGTCGCTTGTACTCGCATCTCAGTTTGCTCGGTTCGGCTTACATCCTTTGACTCGGGTTTATAAAACCGACAAAACACGGAGTGCTGCCGAGGCGAGGCGAGACACAGCGAGCCGACACGAGCGTGCCTTCCACATTCTCGTACTCGGGTCTCCTCGTGTTGTCTTTGCGATAGTGAAGTTTCGATATTATAACCAAATCTGACCGCTGATATTCCTGACTGTTTCCGGTATTTCTGCAAACTTGACGTCAAGGTTTCGCGAACAGCGCACCAGCAGGGAAACCTTAAACCAATATTCGGCTAGGAAAAATAAAAATATGTTTATTGTAACGGTGCATCCAACACAGGTTTTCCTAAGGATGCGCCTATAGTTCCCTTTGTATAATTACAGAAAATTGTATTTTTGATGTATAATGACAAATGTTTTGGGAACAAATAAATATTCTTTATTCTTATTCTTAAAAAAAATAAGACGTCCGACAAAAGAAAATAGGAAAAAACTCTATGCCACACATCTGGATCCGTCGGGATTCGAACTCAACACCCTTCCACCCTTCGAGCGTCAGTCCAGTGTTCTCAACCTTGATTCTCACCATTATACCATTCGCCCGGTATATAGTCTTCAGCTGTTCAGAGCAGTCGCGGATTAGGCATTTAAATTTCTTATACCAATTAACAAAATTATTAAATTAAAAAAATATGTTTTTTAGGCTTCTGCAATATTGAGTCACCAAGCACGTGCTTCTTGTGCTAGTGAGCTGTTGAAACCACTCAGGTGCGGACTGGCTATATTTTTTCAGGGACGATAACATTTGTAGGGGCTCGAGGGAGAGACTTAAGTAATTTGTTATTGGTTGGGAGTGGGAAATGGGAGGGACCCGGGACGCTCCAGAGCTCCTGGCCAGTCGATGACTGAATCCACTGTTCTCTATTTATATGAATTGTGAACTCAATAAGGGTACCTACCTATTGCGTATCTCGTTTCTAGTGATATCACTAAAGTGAAT
This sequence comes from Mongoloraphidia duomilia, assembly GCA_039654895.1. Lineage (NCBI taxonomy): Eukaryota > Metazoa > Arthropoda > Insecta > Raphidioptera > Raphidiidae > Mongoloraphidia > Mongoloraphidia duomilia. The sequence continues at coordinate 32,328,793 of CM077521.1, read as the reverse complement.
TGGTTCACGCGATTGTGTATTTTTCACACTAGTGAAATATGAACCATTTCACGTGAATTTATTCGCCATCGAATTTGTGAAATATTTCACGTTTCACTAACAAATTCGATGGCGAATAATTTCACGTGAAATGGTCCATATTTCTCTAGTGTGAAAAATACACAATCGCGTGAACCAATTCACTTTAGTGATATCACTAGAAACGAAATACACAATAGGTACCCTGATCATTTTATCTGTCAAAATATATTAAAAGCCATTTTTATTTCCATATTTTATATATAAATTCAAATTCTGTTTAATTTTAAATTCTATGTAATTTTAAACTCATATACATATAATGTAACGCCATCTTCACCTGTAATAAGCTTGCTTCAAATACAGTATTATTATTATTATTTATATGAATTGTGAATAGCTGTGTGAAACCAATTTGTAGAACGCCATATTGATGCAGGACTTTAAACAAGGCTGTTGAAACGTTGGAATTGGCTAGCATTTTAAGTTGTGAAACGTCATATTGACACCGGTAATTGAGACGTTCGGATTGGTTGACATTTTTCAAACCGTTATACATAAATATTCCTATAATGCAGCGTGAGCATAGAATCATTAGTTCTAAATGCGTTAGCTGTACTGATATTTCAAATTTCCCGCGAGAATTATCACCCAAAGCTTCCCTATCCTTCAGCCTTAGAGATTTCACGAGTTCTATACAGACTAGCCGACTAATCACTATCAGTATATAGAGATAAGTGGGTAAGTCCACTACTTCTTCCACTGCCTTTTAAAAGCAAAAAAAAGGCATGTGTGTGTATTTTAAACACGGTTGAAGTTATACTCATTAACGTATACCCCGCGGCTACTGGTACGGTAGCGACATCTATGCATTGAGGTAAAGTGATCTTGGCGGGACATCTAACGGAGTTTTCAACAACTACCTGCAGTGGGGCGCGCGCATCGTTTAACGCTTTGCGTAAACTCGTACGGAGTCGCATAAAGATAATAAATTAATTTTTTGGCGCAACCTAGTATAATCTCATATACAGACACAACATACTGAAGTGCCTACACGTATGATGGGCCGCCCGTGGGCAGTGGACGGGTGGCGGCGGCTATGTGTATGCAGACAGGTAGGTAGTGTAACAACACGAATATGGAGCACTCTGTGATCTCATTTAAAGTTTAACGGATGCTCTTTTTAATGAAGTGGCGATGGATTTTTTAATTCTGTTTAATGTGTACGCCGTATTTAATATGCAAATTATGGATTTGTTCATATTGTTATAAAAAATAATACTAACTACCTATAAAACTTTTAGAATGGGTTACGTTTCAAAAATTCAATTATAATATAATATTATATGTATGAGCAGTCACAAGGAAAAGCCGTGTATGTCGGGTTTTGGCTAATATTTTTTTCAAATAGATTTTTTTAACTCTATTTTAATATTATTGTGTAGAAACATTAAAAATCATCTCTACAAAATTTCCAAAGTTAAATAAATTGCATTTCAAAATGGCTTATTAATTCTTCAATATAGGTATATATGGACCCCCATTACGTATGTGTTCATTTCTTTCTAAGACGAAATCTCGAGAATGAAAAATGATATCGACTACGTTAGGGTGCCAATCGACGCGTATTAACGTAAATATGATCTGAAAGAAAGTTTTTCAAAATCGGTTCAGCCGTTCTTTTTTCTTAACCAAATAACCTCCAAAAAAGTAGATTTTACACAATATCAAGGGTCGCACTTTAGTCCTAATAAACGACCCACCTCACGGCTTGTTTTTTATTAATTTCAGACCAGTGTGGATACGGACTTTATAGACTGTTAAAATTGTATACAATGTTTACTGAAATGACAAAGTTTTTACAAAGTAATAAAAATAAAGATGAAATGAGTAATTAATTAAAGAAACAACAGCGCAGCTGAGAGAATACTAATAAACGATAAGAATATTTACGACGAATTCAAGCGTAAAGAAGTTCTATTGTTCCAACTATAGATTGTGCAAGAAAAGATATAATTTGCAAAAAAAATGACAAAATATGTTGGATTTATTTTTTAACATAGAACTCACATATTTTTCCGATTTTTTTAAATAGAAATATTACTTGCAAGTGAAACACAAAGATATTAGAATACTGCAAACACCTATATTCCAGGTTCTAATCTTCTTTATTAAGTAAAAACGTTTTTGTATAACTCTGCATAAAGCTGTGAAGGTATAAGCTTTGTTTAATGCATAAACAATAAACATGTTATCATCGAAGAAACTGTCAAGATACATCGACTCAATAAGTCGACTTTGCACCCGACTCCGCCGACTTGCATTTTTGGTCGACTTTTTCGACGTGCACTTTAGTACAGTCGACTTGTCCAGTTACATTTTTGATGTGAAACATCTAACGGCGCACTTGGATGGAAGTGAAAACGTTTTGATGGCAAGACGCGTCGTGCCATTCGGCCAGCCTCGCGTCTCGATGGCTCTTTTCGACGCGCTTCCTACTCTACTACACACTCGCTACTTTCCGTGTGTGTTAGTGTGTCGCCACTATACTCGGTGAATATTTGTGTATTGGAACGAATACAAGCGGAGCGTCGTTCCGAGCTATTCAAATACCTTCGCAGGGGGAGAATTTCTCGCGGTAGGAGGAGATATTAAATCATAAATTCTTAACTCTGGAACTACTAAACCGATTCTAAAAATTCTTTCACTAATAGAAAGCTACACTATCCTTCACTGATATAGGCTATATATTTTATTTTGATAAATTTCTCGCGGGGTGGGGTGGGGGGCTGTATAATTCCTGTGCGATAGTAACAGAACGTAACCATTGTTTCAAGCTATGAAATTTGTTTCGCATCTGTCAGGCGTCCCACGACGGCTAATTTTTTTTTTATTAAACTCATACCTGTACGTATTATGTTTCCTAGATTCCAAAAAAATCATGCTTATTCAATGCAAAAAAAGGTATAATTTCACACAATTTCATGTACCTACATTGAGTTATTTTTACAAGAGCAAAAAATTGAAAACTGAAAAATCAGTTTTCCGCCATTTTCTCGGGAAATTTGAGGTTATGTTGAAAAATTCCTTGCACAAAAGTTTTAGATTTTGTTATCTACAACTTTTGTGTAGAACATTTTCCCCTAGAAGGTCAAGTTTCGCCAATAATCGCAAGAAACCACTTTCAACTCCTAAAAAGCACCCCATTTCACAATTTTACTTTATCTCGAGTTTAATTTTTGTTTTTTCTCTTAGTTATAACCTTAACTAAATTTTCCGGCTGGTCCTTGCCTGTAGATAATTTTTTTTTTCAGAAAGGTATTGACACTAACCTAATAGACTTCCGATCAAAATCGAAATTAAAACGAACGAATATGCGGAAAAAATCCATGTTCATGCAACTATGCAAGCGAACTGCGAGTAAAAGTTAATAAACAAATAAACCATATTATACTCAGTGTAAATGAATAAACAGTAAATATTTGCCACCTTTTTCGAAGATAATGGCAATCTTTTTTCGTACGATCTATACACACGCTATGCAGGTACATGATTTCACACTAACTAATAAAATATATCATAAAGTCTTTACTTAGGCGAGGAATTTCTTGAATTGTAAACTCGAAGGCGCACCTGAGTAAAGCGGCAGTAGATTTAAGACTCTGTAAATATCAATTAAGAAACTTGTACATCCGTATAATTGCCGCTACAAATACAAAATTCAGAGCACAGATGCGGCTGCCAACTTCACAACTGAAAATACGTATTATAAAGTAATAAGAAATTGTACGTTGTGTTCATTGCATTTATTTATCGCGTTTGTTTTGAAATTTATAGTTTAGTGTATTGTTTTGCATAATATAACGAAAGCACATCTTCCATTTTATATTAAAATTTTCTCAAGATAATATTTGTGTGATTACATCTCGGATTGTACATAATAACTATGAACTAATTTGATATTTTGTTAATAAACTAAGCAGGATTTTTTACTGTCTTTCTCCATTGTTAGAATTATTTATCTAACTATTCGTAAATGAATAGGTTTTTAGAGTGCTTTTTTTCCCTAATTAAATAATAAAGTCGCTATGCATAACACCCGTTATTGTCAAAAAACAAAAGAGAAGAGCGCGGGTTAAAGTTAAAACTGGAACCGCCATGTCAAAAATATTATGAATTGTATTATGTTTTTTATTTGATGACAATAAATCTTTTATATATATATAACTATTGTATTGTATTGTGTTTTAAAGACCACCAACAGCTAAGGTTATTTGGGCCTAGCACCAATTCATATTTTCAATTCATTACTTTTTTTTTTAATAATAAATTGAAAATCCAATTGACACTTTTACCAGCTCTCGGGCTAGAACTCGGGAACTGGGGACTTGTAATAGAGGAACCATAGCAACGCCATGTAAACAACAGCGCCGCTACACTCTCGGCTATTCTCAAGCCCTATATATAACTATTCGTATGTAAGGCAGGGTTATCTGTTACTTTTTGCAAATTTTTGAGTTTCTAAAATAAATTGTGTTTTAAAGACCACCAACAGCTAAGGTTATTTGAGCCTAGCACCAATTCATATTTTCAATTCATTATTTTTTTTTTTAATAATAAATTGAAAATCCAATTGACACTTTTACCCGCTCTCGAGCTAGAAGCCGGGAACTGGGGACTTGTAATAGAGGAACCATAGCAACGCCATGTAAACAACAGCACTGCTACACGCTCGGCTATTCTCAAGCCCTTTTGAGTTTCTAGACTAGTTTATAAAGCTTTATCAAATTATCACCATGTCATCAGGGTCCATTCTGATTGGCCGAATACCCCATCTTGATGTCGTTTGACACACACACACACACATCTAAAAAAACATAACAACTAACTAGTAAACTCTGCTTACTAATATATGGATAGTTGATAGCGATTAAAAATAGGTTTTTGTATGTGCGAGAATATTCAAACACATATTCTTCAAGACAGGCATTAATTTTCGCAAAATTAGAATGAACATTTCAGATAAGGCTTGTAATCTAATTCTTTCTATAGAAGTCGATCAATTTTCTGACATTTCAAAATAAAATTTAATTAAAATTTATTTTTCTATTCCAATTTCTCAAGAACACTGTTATTGTATAAATTGTGAACATCCTAATATCTCAAAAAATAATAATATTAAATTAGGTTTTATTTTAAAATGTCAAAAAATTGATCGACTTTTACAGAAAGAATTAGATTACAAGCCTTACCTGAAGTTTTCATTCTAATTTTGTGAATATTAATCCCTGTCTTGAAGAACATGTATATTTGAACATTGTCCTCATACAAAACCCAGTTTTTAATCGCTATCAACTATCCATATTAGTATACAGAGTTCACTAGTTAGTTGGTACGTTCGTTTAGGTGTGTGTGTGTGTCAAACGACATCAAAATGGACCCTGACTGCAGGGCCTAGTCGCTTGTATTCCGAACGACCATTCACTTATTACGTCACGTCGAAAGAACGGTTTCCTCGCCACTCCGACTTACGACACTTCGTCATTATCAACAACACCCCCTCCCTTTTAAAATTGTACACATTTCTCTCTAGCCCCCCTCCCCTTCAGCATCAGAAAATTATATCGCCACGTATCGACATCTCATAAACAAAAAATCTAGACTCAGCGGAGTCTGGAATGTTTAAAAAAAAATTGTGTTTGAAAGACCACCAACAGCTAAGGTTATTTGTGCCTAGCACCAATTCATATTTTCAATTCATTATTTTTTGTACTAGAGGAACCATAGCAACGCCATGTAAACAACAGCATTGCTACACGCTCGGCTATTCTCAAGCCCCGGTGTTATTTTTCAGATTTCAAACTGAATGAGATCATCCATACCTACAAATCTCTATTCGGTTGTTTGCCTTTTGCTTTATAATTGAAATTCCAACAGAACGGGCAAATTATTACACTTCTTCCTCTACCCCGATTACAAAATGTAGGTATCTCAAAATTGCTACTAACCCCCTTCCTTCAGTGATGTAACAATTGAATGGCACCTACATGTAACCTCTACAGAACAGATATTTTCTTGAAACGACCTCTTGTGAGACGGCTTATCAGCTGAGAAAGAGTTATTTCGCTTCTAAATCGTCCTTTTTAGAGTGAGATAGCAAAAAAGTGTCTTTAAGACAACATGGTAGAAGTAAAACTATCTCACACCCGCTCACTTAAAACATCGACAGCTCCCGTAGATAGATACTATTGATAGTATTTATTTTATGATAGTATCGACTATCGGTAGTACCAACTACTATCGATAGTTGCTCTCATTTAGATATTTGGAACAAATCTCAGAATATTGCTCTTATTTATTTGATTTTCATTTCTTTTATAACAATTTGTGGGTTTTATATATAATTATAACTAAAGAGTTACTTAAGTTACTAACTACTAAGTACGTGTTGTGTTTATTCAAATATTTTTATCAAGTTAAAATTTTTTTTGAATAGATTTTCAGTTTTTTCAATTTTTATTTAATAAATGTGATAAATTCGAGCAGTTGTAGTTTCATTTTTCATTTGCATTATTTAAGCAACTATCGATACTATCGATAGTATTTTGAAACTATATAGAAAGTTTTTTTATCCCTAAGCTCCCTAGTCCAGTCACGAGAGCTTAAAAAAGTAGGTCCACCTTGCGTTTTGTGCAGCAAATGATTTTATTTTTTTGTGTCCTCAAGCATGTTTAGGAGATGTCAAATCCAAATTTGCGACCTCTAAAACAGGGCGGGGAAATTTTGGTGGCCTAAAAACCACGACTTTTTTGCACTTTTCTCGGTTTTTTGCTTATAACATAAAAACGGCTAGTCCTATCAAAAAAATGGCCCTATTCAAAATTAAAGGGCACAAAATTTACTTCAAAATGCACTAGTCAAATATGTTTTTGTTCCGATTTTTACCGACTCTACAGAACTTAGAAAAACAAAAACAAAAATAAAATGTTTTTTTGTTTGAAGGCGCTAATCTCAGGAATTACCAATCTGTAAAAGAAGCAAAGTAGTAATCAATGAGACCCTATACGAGTTTTTTAAAAATTCAATCCTAAAGGGTGAAAACGGGAGTGTAGGATTTATTGTAATAACAAAAAATCCTACATTCACGTTTTACCCCTTTGGGATTGAATTAAAAAAAAAATATATAATAGCCTATAACCTTCCTTAATAAACGGGCTATCTAACAAAACAAATTTTTTTCAAATCGGACAAGTAGTTCCTGAGATTAGCGCATTCAAACAAAAAAAAATAAACTCTTTTTTTGTTTGAACGCGCTAATCTCAGGAACTACAAGTCCGATTTAAAAAAACATTTTTTTGTTAAATAGCCCGTTTATTGAGGAAGATTATAGGCTATTCGAGTTTTTTTTAAATTTAATCCCAAAGGAGGTAAAATGTCGGTGTAAGATTTTTTGTAAATTACAAAAAATCTTACACCCCCGTTTACCCCCTTTAGGATTGAATTTAAAAAAAATTCAAATAGCCTATAACCTTCCTTAATAAACGGGCTATCTAACAAACATTTTTTTCTTTAAATCGGACTTGTAGTTCTTGAGATTAGCGCGTTCAAACAAACAAACAGGTTTTTTTTTTTTGTTTAAAAGCGCTAATCTCAGGAACTTCCAGTCCGATTTGAAATTTTTTTTTTTTGTTAGATAGCCCGTTTATTAAGGAAGGTTATAGGCTATTCGAATTTTTCAATAGTTAAAAGCTTAAAAAAATACGTTTTTTTCATTTTGGTAAATTTTAGCGATTTTCAAAGTTCTGTAGAGTTGGTAAAAATCGGAATAAAACATATTTGACTAGTGCATTTTGAAGTAAATTTTGTGTCCTTTAATTTTGAATAGGACCATTTTTTCGATAGGACCAGACGTTTTTATGTTATAAGCAAAAAACCGAGAAAAGTGCAAAAAAGTCGTGGTTTTTAGCCCACCAAAATTTCTCCGCCCTATTTTAGAGGTCGCAAACTTGGATTTGACATCTCCTAAACATGCTTGAGGACACAAAAAAATAAAATCATTTGCTGCACAAAACGCAAGGTGGACTTCCTCTCGTGACTGGACTACCCGTGTTCTTGTATATTTTTCATACGTTCCATCGCCATCACTATAGAAACGGCTAATTCAGTTACCTTTTATTTATATCCTTTTGAAATCGCTACGACTGAAGTTTTACATTTCCCTCGCGTTTTTTTTTCAGTTTTCAGAATATAGTAATTAGTTGGTACTATGAAATTCCAGAAAAATAAATATATTGTAATAAACATAACTTTAATAAAATACTAAATTTAATATTTTATGGTTAAAGCAAATATTGCATGGTGATGTTTTTTCTCACAGCGTTATTGTAGCCAGCCTTGTGATAGAACCAGACATCGGTGTTAACACCTCCTTTGAAGCCACCTGAAAAAAAAATACTATAAATATACACAAATATTAAATATTTAATATCAGAAAACATTAAAAAAAACTGACTGAATAACACGTATTATACTACGAAGATATCCAACTTATAATGGGGTCGTCCCGCTCAACAAAATTTGATAATTTTAAATACATAAACAAATAATGTAAAGCATATATTTCGTTCTTATATCCTTGCAAACAAGAATTTAAAAAATGTATTCATTTCAAACGAGAGAGTTGAGGCGCCATATGATGACGTATGAAGTTCACTAACGGTGTACGTCACATCCGCCCATAGATAAAGAAGCATAGACGTCAATTGAGAGTATGTTGTTCGTCGTCATTCGTCAGTTGCCAATTTGTGGTAAACATAACCTAAATATAAACAACAGCTGATTGTCAATTCACTAGTGCACATATTCATAGTTAACCTTTAAGGGCACCTTATTCAAAGGAGCATTTCATAGTCATTTCCTTGAGTGAGGGAAGAATTATAGTAAACCTCCATGATTTTTTCCTTTAGAACAGTTGGTCATACTGCAAGACCGATTGTGTTTAGTTGTCATTTTTGATATAAATGCGTGTTTTTAGCCACGATTAACCACGATTATTAATTTTCGTCAAACATCTATTACAACTCTTTTGCTGAATCGATATCTTTTCAAAAATTCATTTTCTTCGTAAAATTCAAAAGGATTTTCAAGATCGCGTATATATCTCTTTTTTATTAAACGTTCTACTTTCATCACTACTATCGTACAATTCGTCAAATTCCATTTTTATAATCTTTATTTTACGTAATATTACGCTGTTTACACAAAGAATGCAGGTTAGGCTAGCAGAATAATAATAATTATTCTTACCTACGTCTATTTGCTTCTTTGTCTAAATAAAGACGCACACTTAAGGGACATACTAAGGTGAGAGTGATGTAAGGGCCCTTATAGACGTCAATTTTGACTATATGAAACGCATATTCGATTTGAGGGTAGAGTTAAGTGTCCCTTACTACTTATACGGGTTAACTATGAATACGGCCGTAGGTATCTCTCTTTAATATCTATGGGACCTAGTCTAAGCGATAGGTGGGCGTGATTAACTGCAGGCAGCCAATCATCTAAAGCTCAGAACTTGTGACGTGTTTCCGTCGCGGGATAATTTTATGTTTAAAATTACATTGAAAAATACAGACTTTTGGGAATTTTTTTCTTATAGAAATAGTTTACGAAAAATTCTCAAAAAAATTGTTTTATTATCTATTTGTAACGTAGAATCTAACCCTAAAAAAAATGTGGGACGAGCCCATTATTAAAACTGTTCGGTTTAGAAGACCAATTTATTTAAAATCAAAACATTTTGATAAAGTAGATTTATTAAACAAAAATTATGTAAGAAGTGCAATCAATAAAGCAATTTTCCTTTTCAATAATTATTAACATGACATGGGTCAACATTGCTGAATACTCAATGAAATAAAGCTACTCGAGTAATAGAGCTAATGGGATTGGGGTCCAAGAAAGGGATTGAATCAACATTGGAATTAAAACAAACACATTACTGTATACGTACTACCTACAATATTCAGCAGGGATTCTCAACCGATGTGCCGCCAAATTTTGGGTCAACAAGGAGATGGTTCGAGGTGGAAATTTTAGTTTGAGATCAAGCTTCTTCTGGTGGTAGTCTAGCCTTAGGGCCGGCGCATACAATCAATTTTTTATCGCACAACTGTTTAGTTATTTGTGGGATTAGATGGGGCTGCTCATACTATCGACACGATAGTTGTACAACAAAAATCATAAAACCTCATCGATCATCTTTTGACTTTTCTGTTGAACAACTATTGATCGGTAGCTATGTCCACAGCTGTGTATTGACACCAGCATACACTCGATTAAATAGTTGTTCGTCGACCCATTAGTTTAATAGTGAAATTGTGGCACAACTGATTGATTGCATGCGCACCTCTAACGACTAAACAGTAGTCGAGTTGAAATTGCGACACGTACACAACTCGACTAAACTGTTTAGTCGTGGCGCGGCCTTACAGTGTGGCTCAGACGCTTATGACATCCGATGTCGAGCGTCTATAATCTAATTTATCTATCTATCTACAGTGCGGCTATAATAAAATATTAGCGCGCACTATTCAGCCCAGTTTCGGTATGAAACGCTCCAAACCTTAGACTAAGCTTCAAACATTCTGTTGCAAGATAATAAAGGGGAATATATACGTGCACTTTAGAAAAGTGATCCTAATTTTGGATTAATTACACATTGATTAAGGTACATTTGAACTTTAGGCTTATCCACTATAAAATGGCAGATTTGTACTTTGGATTAGATCCATTGTAACCTTAGGTTTATCCACTATAAAATGGCAGATTTGCACATTAAATTGGGTTCATCAAAACACTTTAAGATACGATATTTATACAGGCTGTCCTAAAAGACGGCGATCAAACGAAGTGAGGTGATGAGGGAGGTCATTTCCAATCAAAATAACCATACGAGTATATGTGGTTATCCAATTGTTGACGGTTCAAAAGTTATTTCAATTTTTTGTGACCGAAAAGTGCTCACAAAAGCATTTTTTTTATTTGACAGATGATAACATAAAAATGATTTTTTTGAAAAGGTAGACCTTTCATGATCATATTAAAAAAAAAATTAACCAAGCAACTCATGTATTTTTAAATTTTAACACGCTTTTATTAGCTTCACTTGTATGTTTGTTTGTCAGTTTGTAACCGACTTCTTTGAACTTGATTTTGACCAACTTTGAACGGTTAGATTTAGTTTAAACGTTGTCGACTTATCAAGGACCGACGACAATACAATAATTCAATAAGTTTGTCCCATTATCCTGACCAGGATCTCCAGGACTAAAAAAAAAAAGCAAAAAACTTCAGATTGAACTGAAACTTTGCACATTTATCAAGGACCGATGACAATACAATAATTCAATAAGTTTGTCCCATTATCCTGACCAGGATCTCCAGGACTAAAAAAAAAAGCAAAAAACTTCAGATTGAACTGAAACTTTGCACACTTATCAAGGACCGATTACAATACAATAATTCCATAAGTTTGTCCCATTATCCTGACCAGGATCTCCAGGACTAAAAAGCAAAAATAAATTATAATTTAAAAAAACTAAAAAACACGCTTTAATGAACTAAAAAGTAAAAAATAATTAATTTTATTGTAAAGAAGCGTGGGATGCTTTGTATCATATTTTCATACTACCCCACGATTTTTTACAATAAAATTAATTATTTTAAATTATCTTTTTAGTGAAAGCACTAAGCGATTTCAGAGCAAATACAAAAATTGAAATAACTTTTGAACCGTCAACAATTGGATAACCACACATTATGCCTTGAGCTAGTCAAGATGTCACTACCATTAAGTGGGACTAAATGGCACTTAGGTTTTTAGCTTGTCCTAAATATGAGTCAAAAGGAACCACCTTCTGGACATTTCAGATTCCCAGCTAAATACGTATTTTTTGAAAATTTGCTACCCTTATCTTTTGCCTGTATCTCAGAAATCGTTGGTCTTAGACAAAAATGCTTGTCAGTAAAGTTGTTCAGAATGAAATTTTACATAGGTATATATAATTATCAAATTTTAATACCGTTAATCAGATGGGAAAATAAAAATATGTTAAACAAAAACTGCGGGAATTGTGGTGCGCTTCGAACGTTTGATGAGGACAATTGGGTTTTCAAATGAATTTTTTTTTTTTACTGAAATGGAAGGACCACATCAAGTTTTATAGCAAAACTGTTTTCATTTAATTTTTTTGCTTACTAATTAAAAAGTTATCTTTAAATAAAAATTAATTTTTAAACTCAGTTCCGATAACGCGCCGAAAGAATCCGAACGCGTGTGACGTCATTATGTTATCTATGGTTTTTGTATCCATGGTTACCAAGTTAAAAATTTATTATTTTTGATAGTGTGTGTAATACATATACACAAATACCAACAAATGCAGACACATTTTAACATAACGACGTCACAAACATTCCTGGCGCGTTTTGAAGTCACGTGATATTTTTTAAATTTTTATACATTTTAATTAATTTTTAGTAATTTATCTATAGCTTTAAAAAAATTTTTCTTTTCGATTTTCAATATTATTTATGTTAAATTATTAGAAAAAATTAAAAAATTAATAATTTTTTTTAAACTTAAATACCTAATTTAGTCTAACCAGTGAAGAATTGCTGGGTTAGCACAAATTTTCATAACTACTCTTTGGTTAGTTTGACTATACTTGCATAACGCTGCTGACACATTATTTTTTGCAATGAAAAACTGTTTCCATTTTATTTCCGGGACAAACTGAGTCCCGCAAGGATTTTGAACGGGACGGCTGAAAATTGCCCTAGAAACAGGACGGCCCGCAAAATCTGGGACAGTTGGCAACCGTACTGTCACATCACAATAGTCTTACACATCAAGTGTGCCACGAAAATATTAACTCCAACGAAGTTAACCGTGAAGTATAAAAAATGTTAGGAATTCCTGATGTAGAGATATTATATGAAATGAAGGAGATAATTTTACTTATACGAGGCGTACCAACAAATAGGTACCCGCGTTCGCACTATAAAACAGTAACTTAGGCAATGAGAAAAGCTCAAGCACGTAAACTAAGAGCCGTTTCTAGTGTCATGTCAATGGATAATTAGCCCCTAACGAAACTACATAGAAAACTAACTGGTGGGCCGTAACATCAGTTTGTATACACCGTGTCCCAGATTGATGTATAGTAACATAGGGAATTTAGCATTGGGACAAAATGAATGGATCAGAATAAGCCATGATATTCTTATTTGGCAAAGGCTACTTGTAACCAAACTTTCTTTTTATGGAAAAAATTGTTACATATTTACACGTAAATCGTATGTATACATCAAAATGGGACACCCTGTATACGCATTTTTGTTTACATGTTTGATCTATTCTCGGTAATATGGTAGGCACGTTGAAATCCACCACCGCACGAAGCCTATTTAAAATGGGCCCAATCGGACTATTTTAAGGGTGGTTTTTAGGGGTAGAAAAATGTTTTTGGGCCCAAAAATAGCGAAAAAATTCTCAGAATTGTTTCAAAATTGAAATTTAACCTTTTAGTAAAGATCAAAATGTACTGATAAAATTTTAATAAAATCGGCCCGACAGGACTGGACTTACAAATTTTATGAAAACACTAGTTTGCGGATAGTGATTTACTTACTGAAGGGTGTATTTAATTTGGTACCGAGGTTGCATTGATAAAAATATTGAAATTAAGAAAAAAAATATTATTTTAAGGGATGTATTAAGGGGTTAAATTTTTTATTTTGTTCAAAAACAAACTTAAGTTCACATATTAAAGCCACAATGCCAGTATTAGCAAATACACTATATTGTCGGCAGGGTTTTGGCACTGCGACCCAAGTTTTTTGTAAATTATAGACGCGTCGACAACTTAGGTCATTAGCGTCTATTCTCGATGTCTAAAAGTTCAAGTGATTTGCGAATTTAAATAATTGCTATCAATGCTATATAATAATAATAATAATAATAATAGATATTTTATTTCATGAATGGCTAAATAGCCGTAATTTATGCGATAGATAAATAGGCTAAATTTAAATAAAATGAACTTTCCAAATCATGAAAAAGATGCGATTGAATCGATATCAAAAAACTCGGGTCGCAGTGCCAAACCCTGCCGACAATATAGTGTATTTGCTAATACAGGCCTTGTGGCTTTAATACGTGAACTTAAGTTTGTTTTTGGACAAAATAAAAAATTTAACCCCTTAATACATCCCTTAAAATAATATTTTTTTCTTAATTTCAATATTATTATCAATGCAACCTCTGTACCACATTAAATACACCCTTCCATAAGTAATAGCCTAAGAGCCAGTGGCCGGCAGACAGAAAGTATTTTACCAAAGATTAAATTTTTCTCAGTGACTCTCCTATACCTACTATACATGAGGTGGGGAGTCACTAAGCCGAGCGAAGGTAGCGATGACGTCACTCAGGTAAGATAGGTATAAAAATCAGACCAACTTCAAAAGTATTTTACCAAAGCTGCCGCTTGGATATTTTAAAGAATACAACTATTGTTATTAAAAAATGCAATGGCAGACAATTTGGCCGGTTATAACCTCATGGCAGACGTCATTGAAAATTTGAAAAAAAAAAAAAAAAATTCAAAAGTATTTTACCAAATCTGATTTTTATATATGTTGTTTATAATAATATTAAAAGTTTAAATTTAAGACGGCAGACGTTTTCTCCGGTTGTAACTTCCCGGCAGACGGTAAAATCTTACCTATAGTGCGAGTATAAGTACCTACTGTAATCTCTCTTACTTGTATAATATCTGCATGCAAATGGATAATCAAGTAAAAATGAATAATAAACTATGAAAATTATAAAAAAATACTTACTATTTTAGAGTAATAAGTAGAAAAGATGGGTCGCTTATAAAATAACAATAATTATAACAATATAAAGATAATAATGGAAATATGATCAAAGTTTTTAATGATACTATTTTAGCGATTTTATCCAGGATATATCCGGTAATTTTATTATAATAAAATCTATTTTAAATTTTTTTGATTCAATTTACAAATTTTAATTGCATTTTTACAGATAATGATCCAGTCGATGATGAGCAAAATGATGAGTCGTATCATGTTGAAAATGATTCCGAAAATGAAGTTGACGAATTATAAACGAAAATGTAAACAAAAAAATAGTATCATTAAAAACTTTGATCATATTTCCATTATTGTCATTATATTGTTATAATTATTGTTATTTTATAAGCGACCCATCTTTTCTACTTATTACTCTAAAATAGTAAGTATTTTTTTATAATTTTCATAGTTTATTATTCATTTTTACTTGATTATCCATTTGCATGCAGATATTATACAAGTAAGAGAGATTACAGTAGGTACTTATACTCGCACTATAGGTAAGATTTTACCGTCTGCCGGGAAGTTACAACCGGAGAAAACGTCTGCCGTCTTAAATTTAAACTTTTAATATTATTATAAACAACATATATAAAAATCAGATTTGGTAAAATACTTTTGAATTTTTTTTTTTTTTTTCAAATTTTCAATGACGTCTGCCATGAGGTTATAACCGGCCAAATTGTCTGCCATTGCATTTTTTAATAACAATAGTTGTATTCTTTAAAATATCCAAGCGGCAGCTTTGGTAAAATACTTTTGAAGTTGGTCTGATTTTTATACCTATCTTACCTGAGTGAAGTCATCGCTACCTTCGCTCGGCTTAGTGACTCCCCATCTCATGTATAGTAGCTATAGGAGAGTCGCTGAGAAAAATTTAAACTTTGGTAAAATACTTTCTGTCTGCCGGCCACTGGCTCTTAAACTATAAATCCGTATCAACAAACTAGTGTTTTCATAAAATTTGAAAGTCCGGTCCTGTCGGGCCGATTTTATTAAAATTTTAGCAGCACATTTTAATCTTCACTAAAGAGTTAAATTTCAATTTTGAAACGATTCTGACAAATTTTTCGGTATTTTTGGGCCCAAAAACTTTTTGGAACTCCTAAATACAACCCTGAAAATGGTCCGATCGGGCCCATTTTAAATAGGCTTCTTGCGGTGATGGGTTCCAATGTGTGTACCAAATTTCGTTTCAATCGATTAAGTCTGTCGAGAGTTATCGTGTACACACATATATATATAAATATATATATATATATATATATATATATATATATATATAAATATATATATAAATATATATATAAATATATATATATATACATATATATATAAACATTTTCAAAAATGGTGCCAAAGTGTTTAGGAGGCTATGAAACGTCGAGAAATTTTGGTCCCGCCATCCGACCGACGCCAATAGTGTATGTGCCATATTATGGCAAATACACTAATAATCAGTAACTATTAGTTCCTGAGAAAAAGTGTCTTGACGGACAGACAGACGGACGGAATGACAACAAAGTGATCCTATATTAGACCGCTAAATGAAAAATTATTCAAGCAAAATTTCAAAAAAATAACTACTAGATAATACATTCTACAGCACAGTTGAATTTTTTAATTGTTAACTTATATTTTTATGACTTGTTTTATGCCTGTTTTGGTATCAGAAATACCAATTATTATTATTATAAGGATCCTATTTTTTTCATTCTGAGGTACGGAACCCTAAAAATAAAAAAATGTATTTTTAGAATTCAACTTTTGTTATTCAAAATTTATTTTTAAATTGCTGGGGAATTAGGTGTCCTTGCGATTTGTAATAAATTTAAAACGAAAAATATTTTGCAATTATTGGTCACACCTCCTGTATATCATTACACAATGTAAGGGTGTCTGGGGTAATAGTTGTCAGCTCTCGGTGGAACGGCAGCACGGATGGCGGGTGAGGGCGCGCGTACCGCCGCGGGCAACCGCTCCGCTACTTAAGTCTGTCTGTGTGCCTACAAGTATACACAGTGCTCCGGCCGTAATAAGACAATTACACGAGCTACTGACTCACACATTCATTGAGTTCTACAGACACGACTAGAGCAGAGCGAATATAAAAAAAAAACTGGATTTGTTCGAACTTCGGATAGTTATTTGTATATAATCCCAAAATTGAACAAGGTCACCTATATTAGAAGAACACTGAAATATACTAAATGCCTGGATATTAAAGTATTATTAAAAGTTTATTTCGCATACTTCCAGTCTATTACACTTCGGCATAATA
The DNA here is from genome assembly GCA_039654895.1 of Mongoloraphidia duomilia. Lineage (NCBI taxonomy): Eukaryota > Metazoa > Arthropoda > Insecta > Raphidioptera > Raphidiidae > Mongoloraphidia > Mongoloraphidia duomilia. Next base: position 32,311,551 of record CM077521.1, on the reverse strand, counting down.
TTTTGGGGAAACTCTGCCCATGTAAAAAAATTCGACTGATGACCAGCCCTAATAATACTTACCACCTAGTAGATATTTGCAAAAAATAAACACTTTTTTATTCTTTGAAAAAAAGCATGGCCCTCTTTTTTGTTTAGTGATCTTACTGATGGCTAGCTTAATATAGCAAAAATCATGGTTACCTTGATTTACGTACAATTTTTATTTTTTTTTAGTAAAATATTTTTTTTCTCGAAAACTGTACATTTTAGAGAAAAAAAATATTTACATTTTTTTCATATTATAACTTCTAGAATTCATTTATATATATTTTTTTTACCTATGTTGATACGTGACATTGAGAACGTTTTTTTTGAATATCTCAGGATCCACTAAACCGATTTGACTCAAAATCTAATCAGATCTAAGTTAAACGCTGATAAACACAATAGAACAATCGGCATGGCCGTATGTTGTTCCGTTTTTACGATATCGAAGGCGAAAAATTGGCCACATACACACACACACATACAGACATCAGTCAGAAAATTATCTTAAACGATTGCTAGGGTCTCAAAACGTGAAGATCTGTTAAAATCTCGAAATATTTTTTTCGAACTAAATCCCTACCATAGTAGAGGTGGGAAGTAAAAATATTATTTATACAAAAAAAGTGTATTCGTATAATGACAAATCTGGGTTCTAAAGAGAGTTGCCGCCAACATTTTAAAAAACTTGAAATTCTATGTCTTCGATCTGTATAGATTATAGAATGTGTTGTATTTCTGCACAATAATATCAATCTCTTTAACAATAATCACAACCACAAATATACTACTCATAACAAAGAAAAAAAACTCGGGTCGCAGTGCCAGAACCCTGCCGACAATATAGTGTATTTGCTAATACTGGAATTGTGGCTTTATTATGTGAACTTAAGTTTGTTTATGAACAAAATAAAAAATTTAACCCCTTAATACATCCCTTAAAATAATATTTTTTTTTCTTAATTTTAGTATTTTTGTCAATACAACATCGGTACCAAATTAAATACACCCTTCAGTAAGTAAAGCACTATCCGCAAACTAGTGTTTTCATAAAATATGTAAGTCCGGTCCTGTCGGGCCGATTTTATTAAAATTTTAGCAGCACATTTAAAACGTTACTAAAGGGTTAAATTTCAATTTTGAAACAATTCTGAGAATTTTTTCGGCATCTTTGGGCCCAAAAACATTTTTCAACCCCTAAAAACCACCCTTAAAATGGTCCGATTGGGCCCATTTTAAATAGGCTTCTTGCGGTGATGGATTTCAACGTGCCTACCAAATTTCATCAAAATCAATTAACTCTTTCGAAAGTTATTGCCCGCATATATATATATATATATATATATATATATATATTATATATATATATAAACATTTCCAAAAATGGTGTCAAATTGTTCAGGAGGCTATGAAACGTCGAGAAATTTTGGTCCGACCCCTAGGTCCGACGCCAATAGTGTATGTGCCATATGGCAAATACACTAATAAAATACTGTAGTCTAGGAGGTCCTAGGATGTCAATGTAGCGCCGTGTAGTACAATATATTATATAGTATAATAGTGTAGGCACACTCAACAGCGAGCGAAGTAATTGGTTTCGAGAGATAATTATTAACAGTGTCGCTAGCAATGATTTGTATCATACGCATTGTACTATGTATTGTAGACCGGTCCTTGTGGGTCGTACGCCATATTTTAGGGGGACACTTGCACAGCGAGTCACACGAATACATAGTTAACAGTGCGACTCGTTAGACGATAATAGTCGGAAAGTTGTTAAACATGTAAAGAACATGTCTCGCGTTATCATAATTTGTAATTTTAAATCTGCCGCGCACGGACGACCTACGCGGTGGCATTACAAAAGAACAGACGACTGAAGGTCATGACTAAAGGTCATGACTAGCAGTTATTTTTAAAAGGGTTAACTTCACGACGTAAAGTTTAGTTTTAGTGAAATTTTTACATTGAATTAAAGAATAGAAATAAAGGCTTTAAATGTTGTTTTTTTGTTTATAGATAACATTGTAACCAATTTTATATTTAAATTTTAAACTTAAATTAGTAATAATAAATAATTTTGTTTATAGAGAAACGCAATTGAGTCTTTATTCATAGACAAACCTATTACTTTTATCCAGACAGATAGAATCATATTATAAACATTTTCACATATGTGTTTCTACCACTGAACTTCACCCATAACTGGAATGTCAGACAAGCTTTATGATTAATCCGGCCCCAGTAATTATAGCTTTGTTCCAACCACTCTGAAAACCGTAATATTACCGTCACGCTCATGCGCAGTGGATAGAATGCGTTCCAACCGAACTTGTAATCGTTTGTGAACGATTTTTAAAGAGTTCCAACCGAATTTGTGATAGTTTGTGAACGGTTCCGAACGATCATTTCGGTACATAGTCTAGACATGAAACCAAACTGAAACTGTTAAACTGACATGCGCATTAAGCACTTTGTTACGTTTGTCTCTGTTCAATACCAACTTGAGACAGTTGTTTATTCATTTGTAATTAGCTTTATTTTTGTTTTGTCTAGTCTCTGTTCAAATATCTCTTTATTCTTCATTTCAGATTTGTTTTGTTTTTGTTTGTTTTTGCAAAATTATTAATTTAAATATTTATATTTGAATTCTGAGTTAATAAAATTTAATTATATTTATATTCGTGTAATTCTAAAAATTTAAAATAAGTAAATGTTAGACGAAGAATACAATTTTTAACAAACGCTCAAAAACATCACGACTACAAATTAATAATTTGCATATTTTTTATTTCCAAAAAATGTAGCTAGCATATTTTACCAAAAAATGTTTTTAACAGTTAAAACATTTAGTACTTTTATTTATTTATATTATTCTTACGACTAGCCATCAAATAAGTTATTTTCAAAATGTTTTAACAACAAAAAAAGCCTGCAATTAGGAATTTACATTTGACAAATGACAATTGATATATTTTGATCATATCAATGGTCAAGGAGGCCATGATTTGATGCACAAAACGGTTACTAAAGCGTTCCAACCAATGTCTACGTTTGTACCGTCACAGGACTGTGCAAGGTTGACGCATGCGCACAAAACCGATAAAAACAGTTTCGTTACCGTTTCAAAACGATCCATTTATAGCAGGTTGGAACATAGCTATGATTACTAGTAAAATAACCACGTTTTGAAGTAGATGCCGAAGTTATCAAAAGTATACAGGGTGTTTACTAAATAAACGGCAAAAACTTAAGTGGTGATTGCTTGGGTAATTTTACGAATATTTTGTCTTTAATGCGTTTTCGGAAAAACGCTTTGTTTCGAAGATACAGGCGATAAAAATCTTTCTACAAAATCAATAAATTTTATAACATAAATACAGAATAAAGCTTCTTAATCTACAAGAACTGCTTAAAATGCCTACCTGCACCAGCACCAGCTAGAATGCATGCATGAATCCAATTTTCTCCTCACTGACTGTCGAATTCTTTCAAAAACATCAAAAACAAGTCACGATTGAAACGTAATCAACAAAACAAAACAAAGCAGCTTTTCGAAAATCATGAAATGACAAAATATTCTTAAAATTACTTAAGGAATCACCCCTTGAATTTTTGCCGTATGTTTAGAAAACACCCTGTATAGTTTAGTGTAGCACAAGGCGCAGTTTTAGCGGACTGAATCAAAATTTTAAATGAAATTAATTCTAGCTCTGATGAGGATGGCAATTTTTCTTAGGATCTAAAAACTAGGATGAAAAGTTTCTTGTAGGATTTAAGTATACTGAACCCTAAATTCTGAATGCCAAATTCGAAGATGTATCAACTAACACTGGATGGCAAAGTTGTTTAGAGACTGAGGGTATGATAAAGAGTTCTCTTGTAGGCTTTAAATAATGGCCTTTAAATTCTGGCTGCTAAGTTTGAATTAAGACAGCGAATGGCGAATCGGCCTAGGAGCTACTTAGGAAGAAGAGTTCTGAAATTATCAAGAAAGTTCGAAATTAGCTCAACTAGAACACGGGGTGGCAAATTTATTTAGGATCTAGGTGAATTTGCAAATGTTAGGGGTTTCTTAAAGGGTTCAAATACTGATTCTTAAATAGTGTTGCCGTCTAGATCTAGATTTTCTAAACTCTTGTCTTGTCTTATCTATATTTTCAAGATAAGACTTGCAAAAGTCTTGTCTAGAAATTTTCAAGACAAGACAAGACTTGCTTTATCTAGATCAAGACTCTTGCCAAAACTTTAGACAATTTTCAAGAGTCTAGACTCTAGATAAACTAAGTAGTAGTATGTAAAGGTTTACTTTACCTACTACTACTAATCAAGACTCTTGAAAATAATCTAGAGTGTTGATATTAGACAAGACAAGAGTTTGTTAATCTAGACTTAGACTTAGTGAAGTCTTGATATTTCAAGACAAGACTTTGAAAGTCTTTTCTTGTCTAGACGGCAACACTATTCTTAAATTCTGGGTACTATTCGTTAAGCACCGTAGCAACTTGATGCCTTGGATTTGTCATACCCTACTTATTCTAAGACATCAATGGCGCATAGTGTCCCCTGTACGACTGAATGTATACATATCCTGCAGGAATTATGTAATAACGATGGTATATTATATAGACACAATATTGTACGTGTGTATGTATATGTGTAAGTTACAATATCTGAGTGAGAACAGAGAATTTGATTTTAATTATATTCCGCCAACGGAATTTGCAACTGTTTCAATATCATTATTACAATAGCCCGGGATTGTGTAATTGTTAACTCGTGTTGAATACAAGTTACAGTCGCGGGTGGCGGAGCCCTGTTTATTGTTCCTAACCGCCTAATTGAAATGAGTTCAGTCTGCACAGTTAAATTAACTACAATACAGTGGCGCGCATACAAAATGCAACGCAAACTCGGCAAATTCTGCTGATCGCCTGTCATTCCATAATACTTTAAATTAGTATTGTTACAGAAATGTGGTGCCAGGAACATTACCCCTAATAATATACAGGGTGTTATTTAAGTACGTGGCCAAGGGGTGATTCTTTGAGTGATTCTAAGACGAAAAGTTTATATAAACGTAGGTCTCTTGTTTGATTTTTTTTAAATTTCCGGCGTTACCCCTGTGCACGCCACTGCCAAAAGAAGACAAACAATTTTTAACTTAAAACATTCATTTGTAATACATTAAAAACCGTGACCAAGTTTCAACGTCATATTAGTTTGCGTCTTCTTGTTATTTAGGATTTTTTCTAATATGTATTTAAAAAAAAAAGTTTGACAGCCTGTATTTTGAAAACGAAGCATTACCGGACCTATGTTTATATAAACTTTTCGTCTTAGAACCACTCAAAGAATCACCTCTTGAAGTTTGGCCACGTACTTAAATAACACCCTGTATAAAAATGATCTAACTTTACCTACAATGTCACGCACCCAGGGTACTCGAGTGCCCTGCAGTGGTTGACCTTACATTTTTTCAATTTTTGAAGTTATACACCTTTTGGCGCGTTATGAAAAAATGATGAGAGTGAATTTTTACGATTTTTACGATCGCGTCACGAAAATTTAACAGGATGAAGTTGCAGCATTAACGATTTCCATAGTTACCATATAAACAAATATAAATAAATTCACTCCAGTCCTTTTATTATTTTATATTTCAATAAATTATTTGCATGCAAATTAAAAATTAGTTCTTAATCACGCCAAAGAAGTATAACTTCTAACGCGCGTACAAAGTACACGCATTCATTTTTACTTCCCACCTCTACTATGGTAGGGAAGTAATGGATTTAGTCCGAAAAAAATATTTCGAGATTTTAACAGATCTTCACGTTTTGAGACCCTAGTTATCGTTTAAGATCATTTTCTGATTGATGTCTGTGTGTGTGTGTGTATGTGGTCAATTTTTCGCCTTCGATATCGTAAAAACGGAACAACATACGGCCATGCCGATTGTTCTATTGTGTTTATCAGCCTTTAACTTAGATCTGATTAGATTTTGAGTCAAATCGGTTCAGTGGATCCTGAGATATTCAGAAAAACGTTCTCAATGTCACGTATAAACATAGGTAAAAAAAAATATAAATGAATTCTAGATGTTATAATATGAAAAAAATGTAAATATTTTTTTCTCTAAAATGTAGTTTTCGAGAAAAAAAATATTTTACTAAAAAAAATAAAAATTGTACGTAAATCAAGGTAACCATGATTTTTGCTATATTAAGCTAGCCATCAGTAGATCACTAAACAAAAAAGAGGGCCATGCTTTTTTTCAAAGAATAAAAAAAGAGTGTTTATTTTTTGCAAATATTTACTAGGTGGGAAGTATAGGACTGGTCATCAGTCGATTTTTTTTTAAATATTTACGCAATTGAAATCATTTCCTTGATGTTTATTGCAATAAATTACATCAAAAGTGAGTGCCGCATTTCCAAATTAACTGACCTGCAGTATGCAAGATGATCAGCAGGTACAATATACATATTATTTTAACTAAAAAATATGTAAACATAGTAAATTTTTTTGTGTTAACATCTTAGCACTTGTTTTTTGTATTAACATCTTAGCACTCGGTATGCGGCATTTGATTTTGGTGGGACTAATTTCGTGAATGCGACGAAAATGTGTAACAGGAAGTAAGGAGAAGCGCGCGCTATTCAATTTTAAAAAAATCTGTAAATATTAAGGCAAGACATTTTTTGTTAATCGAGATTGTTTTTTGAGAAAAAAATCTGAATAATTCGAAAAATTCCAAAAAATAAAAAATTCGTTTTTCAGTCATATTTTTTTGACAACTCTCACGACCAAACATATGGTTGAGGTAACGGGTTTTTGTGGTGGAGGGGCGGATCTCAACTTTTTTAATTTTAAAGAGATGTTTTTACTTTTTCACAAAGAATATTACTACGCATTCAAAAATTCAACTTTTTTTATTTACATCTTAGCTCTCAGTATGCGGCATTTAGTGGAACTAATTTCGTGAATGGGACGTAAAATTTGTAACAGGAAGTAAGGAGAAGCGCGAACTATTCAATTTAATACAATATGATCTGCGCACACATTTTCATAGCGTTTAAAAAGAGAGAGAGAGAGGGAAAGGGAGAAAAAGAAAGAAGAAACAGCTGTGAACCGTTCGTTCTGCTATTAAAATAAGAGGTTAGGTGTTACACATCATTGGCGACTACTGTAAGACTCGCTTATTTTTTTTCCATCAAAACTAGCATATTACAGACTAGAGTGTATCCAAACTTCAGATGCTTCCACCCACACACGTACGGGAAAAGAAAATATGTTACGGTTCGAGATCGATTAATTATTTTATTCGCTTTTATTGAATCCATTTCTGCTGTCGACTAAAATGAACGGTTGACATTTTTTTTACAGTAGGTATAGTGTGTGTGTGTGTGTGTGTGTGTTTTGAAGACCACCAACAGCTAAGGTTATTTGGGTTTAACACCAATTCATATTTTTTGAATTCATTATTATTTTTTTTAATAATAAATTGAAAATCCAATTGACACTTTTACCAGCTCTCGGGCTAGAACCCGGGAACTGGGGACTTGTAATAGAGGAACCATAGCAACGCCCTGTAAACAACAGCATTGCTACACGCTCGGCTATTCTCAAGCCAGGTATAGTGTTAAAAGAATAAAGGTAAATATTACCTAATTTCGAATTTTTTTTATAGAAACTACTCAGAGAATCAAGCTGTACAACAAATGCATATATCTATGTAAAGAACATGTCCCGCATTATCATAATTTGTAATTTTAAATCTACCGCGCACGGACGACCTACGCGGTGGCATTACAGCAGGACAGACGACTGAAGGTCATGACTAAAGGTCATGACTAGCAGTCATTTTTAAAAGGGTAAAACTTCACGACGTAAAGTTTAGTTTTAGTGAAATTTTTAACTTGAATTAAAGAATAGAAATAAAGGCTTTAAATGTTGTTTTTTTGTTTACAGGTAACATTGTAACCAATTTTATATTTAAATTTTAAACTTAAATTAGTAATAATAAATAATTTTGTTTACAGAGAAACGCAATTGAGTCTTTATTCATAGACAAACCTATTACTTTTATCCAGATAGATAGAATCATATTATAAAACAACATTTAAAGCCTTTATTTCTATTCTTTAATTCAAGTTAAAAATTTCACTAAAACTAAACTTTACGTCGTGAAGTTTTACCCTTTTAAAAATGACTGCTAGTCATGACCTTCAGTCGTCTGTCCTGCTGTAATGCCACCGCGTAGGTCGTCCGTGCGCGGTAGATTTAAAATTACAAATTATGATAATGCGGGACATGTTCTTTACATCTATAAGTACCTACGTCACTGACAAAGTATATTGTATTTATTCCAATCAAAAATCACCGCGCGCCGCTCTCTTTATCTATTTATATTTCATTTCATTCAATCAACTCTGTTTTACACTCATTAGTTTTTAATTGCGTGGCGATTTTTTTTTTCATTTTCAAATACGATTTTTAAAAAGTAAATTATGTAATGATAAAATAAAAGAGATAAAAATCTTTGCACAAAATATTAAAATATTTATATTTTTTACTAAGTATGTTATTTTTCAAAGACATTATACTCCGGTAATTTTAGATATTAAAATCACCCACCTGCAGAAAAATTCCCAGTTAGCTGATTTTTTTTTATTTACCTTCGTTATGGTGTTTTAAAAAACGTGTAAAAAGTCCCCATCGATATCGTGCCGGCGTTGCCAGATATTCGAGGTTCGAGTTCACGATAGACGGTTTTTTGCGAATTTCTTGGTTCCGTTCCATTTTTTGTAAAAAATGGTTATTATCAATCTTGTAGAGGACGACATTATCTACAACTTTTGTATAAACATTTTTTGTCTACGATTTATAGTTTGTCTTATTAAAGTACCCGCGGCTTCCTCCCCCTCGATTTTACATAACGGGATTATGCTGCTTCCCGAGGGCCTAACATAATAATTTGTACCATTATTTTAAGTTGAACTTAAAGCTAACGATAAATTATAATTTTATCGGAATTAATGCAGTAGTTCTCTACTTATAAGCAACCAAACATACAAATCGACAGCGCTCAAACAGACAGACAGACCGACAATTTTTTTTGAAAATACGATATTTATACTTGACATCAATTATAAAGACCATTCGTAAAGTAATTTCGTAAAAAAAATTTACAAGGGTTGAGAGAGTGCGGATAAAGTACGAGTATGCATTTGCATACCGTATAACGCACTCTGGTAATAATAGCCACATTTTTAATTTTTTTTACAAAATTTCTTTACGAATAGTCTTTATAACAATTATAAGGAGTATTCGTAAAGGAATTTTGAAAAAAAAAAATTAAAAGTATGTTTACTCCGAGCTATTCTTAGTAGAGTGCGTTATACGGTATGCAAATGCATACTCGTACTTTATCCGCACTCTCTCAACCCTTGTAAATTTTTTTTACGAAATTACTTTACGAATGGTCTTTATAATTGATGTCAAGTATAAATATCGTATTTTCGAAAAATATTCTCGGTCTGTCTGTCTGTTTGAGCGCTGTCGATTTGTATGTTTAATTGCTTATAAGTAGAGAACTACTGCATTAATTTCGATAAAATTATAATTGATCGTTAGCTTTAAGTTCAACTTAAAATAATGGTACAAATCATTATGTTAGGCCCTCGGGAAGCAGCATAATCCCGTTATGTAAAATCGAGGGGGAGGAAGCCGCGGGTACTTTAATAAGACAAACTATAAATCGTAGACAAAAAATGTTTATACAAAAGTTGTAGATAATGTCGTCCTCTACAAGATTGATAATAACCATTTTTTACAAATAATGGAACGGAACCGAGAAATTCGCAAAAAACCGTCTATCGTGAACTTGAACCTCGAATATCTGGCAACGCCGGCACGATATCGATGGGGACTTTTTACACGTTTTTTAAAACACCATAAAGAAGGTAAATAAAAAAAAATCAGCTAACTGGGAATTTTTCTGCAGTGGAAATCTAAAATTACTGGACTATTATTGTAGACATGCAAAATACATATGAGGGATACAGACCAAAATTCAATTTTTAACAACTGTATCTCTTCTTAATTTTCATTTTTTCGGTTATAATTTCCTAATGATGACTTTATAATATTATGTAAGTCGAAGTCGGTAGTAAAAAAGTTTTTTTAATTAATATATATAGATAGATAGATCATTTATTTTGTCTCAACTAGGTATATACAAAGTTTGACAATCGTAATTTACAATTAAGAGAATTATATAAAAGAGTAATTTAAAAAAATATGTATATATGTACTCTGTATTAAATAATTAATATTTGGCCCTTTTCATTCTATTTCGGTTTTTAGAAAGTCTTTATAGTCATAGAGACTTTTTTCAATGAGGATTTTTTAAATTTTTTTTTTTTGTATTGCTTTATAGGAAGATGTTTTATATCATTAGGCAGGTGGTTGTAGAATTTCAAAGCCCAATAATTTGGCCCATTTGTTAATTTATTGGTATTATAGTAAGGAATTCTAATGTCATAACGTTGTCTGGTGTCGTGATCGTGCGTATTGTCGACAAGTTGAAAATTATTTATGTTTTTTTATGTCCATTAGATTTTCAAATATGAAAAGAGATGGAATTAGTATGTTATTCATTTGAAAATATGGTTTGCAGTGTGCAATTTTGCTAGTTTTACAATTAATTCTTATAGCTTTTTTTGAAGTAAGAATACACGTTTTGCCTCAGGAGCAGAGCCCCATAAAGTAATGCCATATTGCATTTTTGAGTGGAATAGTCCGTAATATGTGTTTAGTAGGTATTTCACTTTGTGACGTTTTGTGAGTTTTTCACTCTTTAAATACACCTAGCTCTACTAAGTTAAAAGCTATTTTTTATTGATTAAGACAATTTAAAAAATTTACATTTTTAAAGCACAAAGTCTATAGGTACCTCAAAGAAGTTACGCTGCTCACTTTAAATTTCGTATCTACAATTCCAAAAACTTAAGAAGCAGAAGACAATAATTTTGATTTTTACTTGGAGAAAGAACCTTAAATAATTATAAATAAATAATATAAAGACAAGAATTAATAGTGAATTCGGGAATAGACAAAATTAAGGACATCCTACTAAAATCTTACAGTAATAAATTAATAATGCAAATTTCTTACCTTTCTTATTTCCATTTGGGTGAACTTCCACAGTTCTTCCAAAGAAATCTTTCTTGAGCTGCAACAAAAAATCATTAATAAATAAAAAAATTATTCTACTTTCTATACTTTCGACACACATTGATTTAACAATATATGATAGAGTGGGTGCCTTATTTGATGTAAATTAATACTCAACATTTAGTAAAAAATAAACCACTGTTCTCTAGGAATTTACACTATTTCTTTATTCTTGACAATTGTTTCGTCAACACAATTACTTCTTCAGAACTTAATCTTAAACTTTAAGATTAAGTTCTGAAGAAGTCACTGTGCTGACGAAACAATTATTGCCAAGAATAAAGAAATTGTGTAAATTCCTATAAAACAGTGTTTTATTTTTTTAACAAAATATAGTAAGAAACCCCCCCTTGTTCGTATACTTCTTTTCTCAATGCTTGAACTACTGATCCAATTTAGGTACCTACATCAACTCAAATAAAACAGCTCTCTTTAAAGAAATTAAATGATTTAAAAAATAATCTTTTTTTACTGCACTAGAAATCATTTCAAATTCAATAGCATCTAATGTTAAATATAGAAATGAAGATGGCGTCATATTTTACTTAAAAAAACTGACAAAATTAAACTATTTAGGTACCTTAAAATATCTTTGCCGAATCAGCTATTTTCAGAATGTTTGTGTCTCTCTGTCCGTTTGCTGGTTCTGGGTTAACTCAAAAACTATTATACTAATTTTAATTACACTTTTAAATAATAACCAGAGATAATATAACTATAATGATTAATGAAAACATAATGTCGCAACATACAAAACAACGGATTAGATCAGTCAGCAGTTGGTAAAAGTCGGATCAGATCCACCGGATCAAATCCAATGGTCCCGATCTGACAGATTAAATTCGAGACCTATGATCCTCACACACGGGCTTGTTCCGGTAAGGATCAGATGTTAAAAATCCGCTCGTGTATGGCAGGCTATTAACGCGAGCGAAGCCTCGGGTAAAATCTAGTATTTTAGGTAAATTTACTTTTAGCGCTTATTTAAAATAATTTATTCCATTATTATTTTTGAGAAATGGGCATGAATAACTGTTTATCAATCAGTTTTCAATTAATATTCCTTTACCGTGAATAGTGAGGTTAGAAAAAGTAAATATCAGAGCGGCCATAACATAAATAGGTTGTCCGATAAACAAGACAGGCTCTCTATGTAACCTACGTTTGCAATTTAGAGAAATGTTATTTTCCATTAAGTGTCAATATAACCGGTGGACGACCTCTAAAACGATGTCTGACCAAATATCAGCGTCTTGGAAAAGCCGGCGGGAAATACAGTTCAGGGTTGGAAAACTACATATTATAATAAGCTGTTTAAAATGGATTCATATATATATGAAGTATGGGAAACTTGCCGAATGATAAATAATACTGGATCTGGAACACATGCAGGGGCCAATGAAAAAATACCTACTCCAGGTATCTCTTAGTGGCATGAATTTTGATGTGAAACATCTTTAGACACGGGTGTAAAATCGTTTGAATGGAACGTCGTTCTAATGTTACGTCGTTCAAAACGCACGTCGTCACGTCGCGTCTTCCAGCACTATACTGTTACACAGTCGCTATGGTACGTGTGGCGTGTAAAATGTAAATAACTGTGTATTGCTGTTTCAATACTTTCACAGGGTGAGAGTTTCTCGCGGGGCGGGGTAATAAATCATAAATTCTTATCTCTGGAACTACTGAACCGATTCTAAAAATTCTCTCACTATAAATTATTATCTTCGCAAGGGGAGAATTTCTCGCGGGGTGATTAATAAATCATGAATTCTTATCTCTGGAACAACTGAACCGATTCTAAAAATTCTTTCACTAATTATCTTCGCAGGGGGAGAATTTCTCGCAGGAGGTGTGGTGTAATAAATCATAAATTCTTATCTCCTGAACTACTGAACCAATTCTAAAAATTCTTTCACTAATTATCTTCGCAGGGGAGAGTTCCTCGCGGGGAGGGGGGTTAATAAATTATACATTCTTATTCCTGGAACTACTGAACCGATTCTAAAAATTCTTTCACTAATTGTCTTCGCAAAGGGGGGGAGAGCTATGAAAATGTTTCACATCTGCCAGGCGTCCCACGACGGTTCACATTTTTTTAATTGCATTTTTATTACGTAGCACGAAAATATAAGTCAATTTGAACACAACTCTAAACCATATAGAATGCGCATGCGTACAGCATTAAAGAATTATATGTTACCTTAATTTATACGATTTCTCCACTCGTACTGTGCTGTTAACAAAGTTAACGTTAAATAATACTGCGATGTTTGGAAATTAAAATAAGTAAGAATGGCGTAGGCTGTTCTGACTAGTGATGGGACTCGAGTTGTGTTTCACTCGAGTGGTTTTTATTTTACTTGCACTCGAGTCAATTCGAGTAACTCGACTCGTCGAGTGACTCAAATCGGCTAGATCCACTCGATTGGCGAGTTGACTCGGAACACTCGAATGGCCTGTAGTGACTCGAGTGAGAAGTACAAGTTAAGACATGCTTAGCCGGTGTATGACATACAATATACATGCCTTAATCTTTCATTTGAAATTCAGTACAAAGTTTGAGTTGTTTTATCTGTTAAATGTTTGTGTAAACTGTAAAGTTGTTTGCTAATAGTTCATGTTTAAAATGAGTGAGAGCTACACTGAATGTGGTTAGTGGTTACTCATTATTATGACCTGCCTGTATGTAAAAAAATGACTCGAGTTACATTGTCACTCGAGTGACTCGAATCATATCTTCACACAAGTAAAGAAATTGTCACTCGAGTCTTATCTTGACTCGAGTGGCATTCGAGTGACTCGTTTTGTACAGGCGAGTGACTCGAGTGAAAAAATCTCACTTGTATACACATACTTATAATTATTAAGGATGAAGATTGGAGATATAACATTTTTTGAAAGTAAACTTCCAAGCCCTGAGTGTAGTGTCCCACGGGGACGACACTAAGCCGACAAACAATGGAATCACGCCGAAATAGGGGAGCTTTTCACTTAGTTTTTCCATTTTCCACATGTTACACCAATATTGCTGCGGTCATTTTTCATTAGGATGTTGTTTATAAGAAAATAGGTAGCTTATATAGCACAATAAACAAAACAATAATACCATTTGCACTCGGAAAATACGTAGAAATGATATATAGGTTAGTATTTATTGGAAATAAGTTGTCTGGGTTTTATATCTTCTGAAATCCGACTGACTAACGATAAAATAGCATAGAAGAAATGAATCGAAAAATATATTATCTCCAACAAACACTTATTTATTTTAACCTGGGGTGGTATATTTACACAAGCGGCAAATTTGAAGTATTCTGAAAAAATAGATTCAACCCATGAACGCTCATTAAAGAAAATATATATTGTACTTATGAAAAATTCATTGAGAGGAAGAAAACTTCATTCAAATAAAAATAATTTATTGTATGAAAATAATTATTAAATAAAAAAAAAAACGATGAAAATTTCTATTGATACAGCGTAGTTTTTTGGTTGTGAATTTTTAATTAATAAATATTTGATAAATTCCTTATTTATTTTAAAAATAAAACCGGTCAATTTTCATTTATTGTCTATTGATTTTGTTTATTTCTATAAGGAATTAAGGAAGTGTACATGGGGATGGCAGCTCGTACAAAAAACTACTATTGCATAGTTTATAACATTTGTTATAATTGAAGGGCTTGAGAATAGCCGAGAGTGTAGCGGCGCTGTTGTTTACATGGCGTTGCTATGGTTCCTCTATTACAAGTCCCCAGTTCTCGGGTTCTAGCCCGAGAGCTGGTAACAGTGTCAATTGGATTTTCAATTTATTATTAAAAAAAAAAAAATAATAATGAATTGAAAATATGAATTGGTGCTAGGCCCAAATAACCTTAGCTGTTGGTGGTCTTTAAAATACAATTCAATACAATTTTGTTATAATTGAAGGGTAAGTTCGATTTTGCGCTCAGATCGATCTGATGCGTTTGAATTTACGTTAATTTAACATTGCTCCATTTCTATCTCGAGGACAGTGTGGTGTAACGGTTAGCGTAGCGGCCTTTGGATCACACTGTCGTGGGTTCGAATCCCACCTCCGCTCATGGATGTTTTGTGACGTCATTTAGTTTTAAGAGAATAATGTTATTTAATGTATTTAAGACGCTAATGACCTATAAATTGTCGACGCGTCTATAATCTACAATAAATAAATAAATATATCTATCTCTATCCCTCGCTCTAGCGAGGGATAGAGATAGCGAGGGATAGAGATAGATATAGAGCAATGTTAAATTAACGTAAATTCAAACGCATGAGATCGATCTGAGCGCAAAACCGAACTTACCCGAAATTAAAAGTATAACAAGATAAATTATATAAAGCAGGTTTATTTTGCACATAAATTCAAGGAGCATAAAATACAAACGGCCATTTACAATTATGAACGTTTGTCAATTTCAAAAACATTTAGGCGCATTTACGGTCGGTTGTCAATAACAGAAATTCCAAGACCACGGCTTTTCTGCCCGAATAAAAATTATGTTTGTCTATTTTACCTACTCTGTCAAAAATAAAAAATCTGGAATTAATTTTTTTAAACGACTCCTTTAAGGACGACGAACAATTTTATAGGACACATTGTATATAATTTTCGTTTTGATTCCGCCTGAGCGAATCGACCCGCCTCCTGTCCATTTCTGTTAGTATAAGGTGTTCGAACATTAACTAGCTAATAGCCATATATACTTTCGCAAAAGAAATAACTAGGTGACTGATAAATGAATATCGCTAAGTGTACACATTATCCCGTTTGTGTAGATAAACGATTACAGTAGTGCAGTTACTCTGTATAATATAGAGACGTACACTCAAGTGACGCCCCCTTTGCACTGGAAAGCACTGAGTTGATAGCTCTGGAGACGGAGTCGCGGATTGGCGGCGGCCGCGCGGTCGGAAGGAAATGGCCATCTCTCTAAGTCGCTGATCTGACCGGACAACACACGACTGCAATGCCGATGTGTTTGCCACCGTACGCTCTTTCTAACAGATCTCCATGGATAATAAAGCCCGGTTCACATTTTGTGCGCTAGTTGAAATCTTGGACCAGTATGAACAATATTTTTAGGAAATTGACCAATTTTGAATGCCTATTGTATTGAGCCATGAAGGATAGAGAAAGGAATCTAATGTCCAAGCATTCATCGTTGTCTAAAAAGTAAGGAAAATAAGGGTTTCCTATTCCGGAGATAGGAGCGCTGAAGTTATAAGACCTCAAGAAGAGCGGGTAACCGGGCGATTTGAATCTTTTTCTTGGAAAATAGAAATAAGCTGAATTAAAAAATAATCCATCAGGTTAACTGACAATAAACAATACCAAGTTGCTGTGGATTCGTTATTAGATCATGGAAACTGGCTCCATGGCAACAATGCACGAGACTCAAATGTGTTTTTAAGGTAGTTGTCTTGTGATAATAACATCCAAAAGTTTCGTTCATAATACGTTGTAAAACAATAAATAAGTATAGTGTTAAATGTAAAAAAAATTTGTTAGAGATTGTACCTAAACTGTTGTTCACATAGTTACATATATTTCACTTAGTTTGTTCGCTTGGATTATATAAAAATGTCAATCTTTTCTCATAAATTGTTGAACTTTGCGTTATTATATCTCAACAATAAAACGGTCAATAATTTTTGGATTTTCTTTTTTAAACTCAGAACAAAAACATCAATGAACAGTTAGTTTTTTGAAAATTTCTGACTGTTACTTTTTTTTTAAATTAAAAAACTTGTCAAAAACACAACTTTTCCTATGCTCTCCGTGTTAATTATCCGAACTTTAATTAAGTTTATCTCGAGTTAGAGATGGTCATTCAACTTCAAATTTTAATGGTATTTGTATTATAGTATTCTTAATGAGTTTACGAAAATTTAGAATTTTCGGACGTCCCAAGATGGCGGCTCACCTTTTTTTTGCAACCCCCTTGACATGGGTATCAAATGAAAGGGTTTCATGAGTAGAATACGATAAGCTACGTAACGCCATTCTAAATTCAAAATGGCGGACGCCCCAAATGGTGGCTCACCTTTTTCTCTGCAACCCCCTTGACATGGGTATCAAATTAAAGGGTTTTATGAGCAGAATACGATAAGCTAGGTGACGCCATTCTAAATTCAAAATGGCGGACGCCCAAGATGGCGGGTTACCTATTACTTCAGAACTCCCATGACATGGGTATCAAATTAAATGGTTTGAGGAATAGAATACGATAAGCTACAAGACATCATTCTAAAATCAAAATGGCGGACGCCCCAAGATGGTCTGACAGATCTAATATTTTTGCGACTTTTTTGCGCGCCCAGATTGCAGGTATTTCAAATCGAATTGTCAATAGAGGTTGTGAAAAAATGCACCGGACGTATAGCGAATGCAAAGCGGTGCGGATGACCCGCTCGGGCAGCAACTTCACACTAGTTGCAAACGCTGTGTTTCGTCCCTTGTAATGCAATATACTATTTCGCATTTCGCAATATGACCTTTTTCTTTCACATTCGCATTCGTTATATAAGTACATTCGTTACAAACCCTAGTACACTGTAAAAAATGGATGTAAAAATACTTTGAAAGTTAAGGTAGAATTCGCTCGATTTTCTAAGTGATTTTACATTATTATTTATTTTTACACAGAAAACTTCATAAAAACTTGGACTTTTACTGTAAAGTTAGTGATTTTTACATAAAGTAAATTAAAATTACATAATTTGTGTAATATTCCAATAAACTGTGTAAAAATTACAAAATAAAATGTATAGTTACATATATAAAATGGATGAATACAAAACAAATTAATGTAAAATTAGTAACCACGCATGCGCAATGTGTTTTTATGGAATCTACGCGATGTGCAGGCGGTACCTGTTTGCGACACCATTGTCTCTTTGTGTGCCTATTACCAGATTAATCGCTGGCTACAAATGGACCATCGATAATCTGTGTAATCGACCTTCTCATTTCTTACAGTGTATACAGTGTTAATGTGCGGTACCTCCAGGGTTTAATACAAATGAGTCACAAATTGTCCGTATAAACATTTTGCAGCGCGTGGCGTACACAGTTTAACCGAAGCTGAAACAACGTATCAGAGCGTGCCCGCCTTCCGGTCACCGGAGTCTGATGGATTTAAACACTGATCACACAGCCCACTATCAAATTTATAACCGAATGAGAAGACTCCATTATTGTTTTTGTGCGTGATTTACTAAAATAATAGTTCCATAGAAGAGTACATAAAGACTAATTTACTTCCACGATAACAAACACACAAAAAGTTCGCTAGAGTTGTTCGCGAAAGGCTAGGCTAGCACGTCTAGACGACAGGCTATTTTGCCAACATCGGTTTACTTGCTTCCTGTATTTGCTTCAGTGTATACATCAATAGGTAGTACTTATATTGTATTTGTGTGTAATTTACTTTTTTGATCTACCATACTCGAAAAGCTATTTTCTTTTGCACTTTCACAACAAAAACAATGTTACATTTTAACTATATAAGCTCGTTTTTAGATAGAAACCTGTTTTATAATATGAATGTAAAAAAACTTTTTAACAAAAAAAAAAACCTCCTTCAAAAAGCCACTAAAAAGAGGAAAATAATATAAAATTGACGTCTGCGGCAATTTAATAAAATAGGAAGTCGGTTAAAAAGTATACTTAGTATAGTGTTTAATATTTTCTTTTTAACCGACTTCATATTTTATTAAATTGGCGCAGACCTCAGTTTTATTATTTTCCTCTTTTTAGTGGCTTTTTAAAGGAGGTTTTTTCTTTGTTAAAAAGTTTTTTATTTTTTACTTTTTAGTGGCTTTACAATACGTAGTTTAGTTGCTTGTCAATAGATTCACTTCTACAAACTTAACTGACTTCATAAGTTCGCTGTGTCATGTGTCAAAAAGTGACATATTTACCTTAAAGGATTTCACACGCTGTTACTCACTTTTATTAAACCGACTTTCTTACGCTGTGATGTGTCAAAAAGCTACATTTACCTTAAAGGAATCACACGCCGTTACTCACTTTTATTAAAATCAGTCGAACTACTAAACCGATTTAAGTAAAATTTATATGGGACCAACTTCAAGGTATACCCTATCCAACAGAACAAGAATCATCTGTAAAAAGTTATGCGTGGTCATACGACGTCTTGAGAACCTTTCTTCTTTTTTGAAGTCGGTTTAAAAATGATATGGTATTTTGTACATCAAATTTTTTTCTGATTTCAAAAAAAGAGAGATTTCTCCGACTTTTTGTTGAATGTAGGTAAGCAAGGTGATTGTAAAACTAAGGGAAAAATTAATTTATTCTTTTTAGAGGTATTCTGATTTCTTTTTTTACATTTTTTTTAATTACATGTATAGAAAAGAGAAAACACCAAAGAAAAAAGATAATTAAGCAACACCAAAAAAAGAACAACGCAAAAAAGTCACAGCACAAAAAGAGGACAATAAAAAATATACAAAAAAAGGACATCAATGGAAAAAGGACAAACAAAATAGGATTAAATGCGACAGTATGCTGTGAGTTAAAAAGAACCGTACGTCATACAGGCTAGATATCTTCCTGGTACCTAACACCGAGTTATATATTTTGGCAGTCTATTATATTTTATTACAATGTTACGTTATAATATAACGCACTTTCGACTCTAATGTCACAAAATAGTAGGTATATTGTGCAACTAGTGTACAAAATACATCTTTATATGCGTCAGGCCGCAGGCGCGATGTTTTCAGCACGAGTAGTAGGCGAGCGCGCACGAGGCTTGTTGAGCGCGCATCTGCTGAAAATATCGCGCCTGACGCATAAAGATTTAGCACACGCATTGCACACAGAGATGCGATTTATTTGAAATACTTCTATTTAAAATGCAAATACAAAATGCAAAATACCTATTATTTTGTATTTTGCATTTAAATGCCTTTTAGTAAAAAACATTTTGTATTTTATTTGAAATACCTTTCGAGATGTATTTTGCATTTTTAATATTCATTTCAAAATGCAAAATACTTTGTGATTAAGTTTAGCCAACATCACCAGTCAAACAAAATGAAATGAACGAATGACGCTTGTATTGCCGAATTTGACCGATAGAGGCGCCTGCTAGCCATGCGCGCCCTTTTTTCTTCTTTGGTCAGAGTGCGCGCCTTAGGTCTGACTAGTGTCAATGTCAAACGAAAACGACGAACATTTATTTATTGATACGCGTACTCATAAATATGACCAAAATGTCATGCATAAGGTGCCATGTTATTAGACGTTTTTGTTCGGCTCGGCATTGTGTCTCTATTTCTCATGATAAATACCTAAAATAAATAAAAATATCTGAAATTTGGTAAAAAGGTATTTTATTTTGAAAAAGTATTTTGAAAATACCTATTTTGCATTTAGCATTTGAAATACAAAACGCAAAACTATTTGGTATTTTGCATTTGAAATAGTAAATCTGAAAAGTATTTTGCATTTTGTATTTAAATGCTTTTTTAAAACCATTTTGTACATCTCTGATTGCACACTATATTTTATTCAACACAT
Source organism: Mongoloraphidia duomilia (assembly GCA_039654895.1). NCBI lineage: Eukaryota > Metazoa > Arthropoda > Insecta > Raphidioptera > Raphidiidae > Mongoloraphidia > Mongoloraphidia duomilia. The sequence goes on along the minus strand of CM077521.1, from coordinate 32,290,710 downwards.
ACATAGTTTTAGAGCTTTACTGACTTAATGTCAAACACCGTAGATTCACTGACAGCAGTACATCTCATTCCAAAAACGTTGGTTTTGATACAACATTTATTTACTTCAATACCATAGTAACCATATTTCATTATAGCATCGAAAAGACTTACAAAATGGTTCATTATGTAACGGGTTTTTCATTATAGCATCGAAAAGCGTTTCATGATTGATCATGACGTCACCAGTCGATAAACGGCCATTTAATATCCGCTTTACAGACACGAAAAAACACTAAAAGTGTGCATGTGTTGAATAAAACAATTTTTGACATAACAAGATAGATATCGTGACGAGCTAAGGTAAGGTTATGAGAAAATGGATATTTAAATTAGAACGGGTTCTAGCAATTAAACAGAAAAATTGTACAGTGATTAAAATTTGTCTTATGCTACGGCCACACACTCGACGAGTGGCATGGGAAGTGGAGAGGAAAGGAGGCAGGAACGTAGTGTGGCCGCATTACTCGCCATGCCGCACGTCATGCTGCTCGTCATGCCCAGTGCTCCCTTTATTGTCGGTTTTTTGTGCGCGAGTCAAAGGACCGGCAATAGAGCACGAATAAGCCGGCCACATACTCCCGCGCCACGCAGTACGCATCAAGCGCTCAAATAAAGCACTCGTATTTAGTAGTTAGTACTGGAACCGTTATATATGTCAGTCATGCCGCCGACCGACGATGAATGGTCTAATGAAAAGACATTAAAATTCATTGATTTGTATTAACTTCCATTGTCGAAAGGCGAAAGCCGAGTGCGGAGCGTCGCGATGAGTAGCTCGAATAGAGCAGTTTGTGGCCGCTTAGGGCAACATCGCGGCAACGCGATGAGCAGAGCGAGGAGCAGTGCGAGGAGCATAGTGTGGCCGTAGGGTTAGAGTTGAAAATTGTGCTTCTTCTAAAATGAGCTTTACTATACTTTAAAGACACACTGTATTTAGCGTTTCAATGGTAAATCAGAAAACCGTGTCGTATTTTATATCTTCCGGTGGACAGCGCTCGAGTTTTCTCACATGTGAATTGTAGAAGAAAACACTGTCCGTGAAAATGTCTTTTAGTTCTCCGATCGTACGCCATTTAACTAATCCGTGTACAAACAATTCCGATCGTAAAACTTCCATAAATACATTTCATACGGAGATAAAAATTCTATCATACAGTGTTATGTAAGTGTATCGATATGTATAATATATTTCACATGATAAATACAGGGTGTTAAAAACGGCACATGACTTTCAGGACATAATATAGTAAAACTAAATTACATTTTTTATCGGAGATAGCGGATATTTTCAGTTTCGATTATAAATATAAGACTATAAGCGCGTATGAATGATAAAATAATCCGCCGGAGGGCAGTATAGCCTAGTGGTTAGCATGCTTGGTGCCACAACCTCTAGACTGGACTGCCGTGGGTTCGAATCCCACCTGCGCTCATGAATATTTTGTGATGTTATTTAGATTTAAGTTAACTGTTATTTAGTGTAGTTGAAAGACGCTAATGACCTTCGATGTCGACGCTTTTAAGTTAGTTGTTATTTAGTGTAGTTGAAAGACGCTAATGACCTTCGATGTCGACGCGTCTATAATCTACAATAAATAAATAAAATAATCCGCTAATCGAGCAATCAGATATAGTAACTAACAACAGTGTTATATGAAAAAGCGCGTTATAGCTGCCTCATTGGTGAATAATTAGCATATATCACCGACGCTTAAGTGATCTAACATTAGGTAATATAATTACGTTCATCTATGCTTACTGCCAAATTCAAAGATGGTGCCAGGGGCACTATGAACTCAAAATTTTTAGATAGCAAGGGGAGTCATGTTGCACCTCATTTTCTATACACTCATTCAAAAAAATTGAAAATCCAATTGTCCGTTCTCTAGTAACAGATTTAAAACAGAATAAAATACAAGTCGAACATTTTAAGGAAACTAAAAAAAAAATGAAAAAAAATCCGACCACGACTATCACACAAAAAAAGCTTCAAATATGAAAAGTAACTGAGTGAAACCATTTTTAATATCATCTCACTACTAGTTAACCGAAATCTTGTTTTGTAACTGTGACAGACGTGGTCGTTTTTTTTCAATTTTTTTTTGTTTCCTTAAAATGTTCGACATACTTGTATTTTATTCTGTTTTAAATCCACTAACAACGACAATTGGATTTTCATTTTTTTAAATGAGGGTGTAGACTGTAGAGAATTGTAATAGGTACATTTCAAATTAGGTGCATGTAAAATTTTTGATCGATAAGGCCCCTAGCGCCATCCTTCAAAAGATATATTGTGATAAGATTTTATGGTCCAAATTCTTTAACTCAATTCGTTCAAAAGTTAAGATGGGGGAGCTGACACTTTAGATGTGTAGAACTGTACTATTATACTATATCCACCATGGCAAATAAGCAAAATTGTCGTCTGACTTCATTTCGTTCAGAATTTTTTTTAATCACTGAGCTAGAAGTTTTAATAACCGCAATTAAGAAATATTTTAGAAAATGGAAACAGGAAATGCGGATAGGTATTTAAATAATAAAAACTTAAGAAAAAGTATTTTCAAAAAATTAAAAAAAAAAAAATAATTTAAAAAATCAAAAAACCCGACTGCGTAACTGAAAAGAAAAAAACAAGCACTTAGATGTCCGGTGGTCTAGAACTCTATAATATATTATTGAATGAATACTATTGAAGAAAATAAAATATATTCTAATAGTGGAACATAACAACTGAACATTCGGATCCATTGAAAAATTTGATTGGCTGTCGAATAATGGATCCCGACTGTTCAGTTGTTATGTTCCACTATTAGAATATATTTTATTTTCTTCAATAGTATTCATTCAATAATATATTATAGAATTCTAGACCACCGGACATCTAAGCGCTTGTTTTTTTCTTTTCAGTTACGCAGTCGGGTTTTTTGATTTTTTAAATTATTTTTTTTTATTTTATACTTTTTAGTTATGAGTACCTAGCTAGTTATTTATTACCAGACTGGATTTCCTATCAGCATCAGTACTACATCACAATTGCACTGGAATTTAAGTTTAAATTATGTGATTTTTTCAAATGTTTTTAATTAAAAATAAATCGATATAGATCCTAAACGGTCAGTCGAATCGAAAAATGTTGAGGGAAAACTAAAAATGATTTTTAAATACCTATTCAACGATACCCCACTTGACATAGTTTGTTGACTTTCACTTTTCACAATATGGCGTCCTGTAGTCGCCATATTGAATTTTCACTAACGTCATGTCTTTAGTGACACTCGCCGGACTAAGGGGAATCGATTGACGTGTGAATCATAAAAATCGGCCCAGGCGTTTGGTCTGTATAGTGCTTCAAAGGAACATACACAACATACATACATACATACATACATACATACATAGGCTGATAAACACATTACCACTCCTTTGCGTCGCGCAGTATCGGGTAAAAAAAATACCTACATACAAATCTCTTGATGTTTTAAGGCCGTTGGCAATAATTTTTTGTTGAGCCTCATTCATTAAAACGCTGGGCCGCAGGTTGGACAGCCCTAGGTTAGAGTGTACTTTGCAAAGTAATAAAATCAAAGTTTTCTTATCCCTGGCGTGTGAGCATGACATATATGGAATACAAACATTAAATTGTGTTTTGACACATTGTAAGGAATATACAAAATGATATCACATAAAGTTCTATATGAATTTCATAAAGGAAACGATAAAAATTCAAATTCTTTCTCCGTATATATACATTATACGTATTATATAATATTCTAATATATACAATTCTTGTGTAAGATCATATATTTTGTAATATTTTGCGACTGGAGTTATTCACGCTACGATAAATTTTAAATCTTCGTATATAGAATGAAAATTTATTATATGTCTAAAATAAAAACTCAATGGAAAAATTAAAGGATGTTTGATACATTAAAAAAACGGACACATTTCCTTCTTTAATAAAAAGAGAAATACTAAATAATACAAACGTTTAAAAGAATATTAAATAAAAAACATTTCCCGATCCAATTATTCAATTTATTTAACTTGCCTGCAGTTTGGGCAAAGTCAAACACAATGGCATTTATTTCATTTTATTTACGGAGACACAAATTTTTAAATTTTAATACCTGCTTACGTAATCGACATCAAGCGTGTTTCTCTACAAAGACGAGACAAAGTGAGTTTTAACAGTCACACGAGTCATATCATTACGCACGAGATATATTTGGTACTTTTTTTGCCATACTCACTATAAAATAGTATTTTCAAAAAATTTTAACAATTCATTTGTATCTTCAATTTCACTCCTATAGTAGGCCGAGGCACGCACATGAAGTATGCGGGTGAATCAGGCGAATAAAATATATGAATCACAATGGAAATGGCTTGTTTTCCCATACTAGCGTGGGAAAGATACGTCCCTGTACACCGGCCTGTCAAAACTCACTTTACATGCATGCATACACACATGTAAAGCAGCTATTATATAGAGTTACGAGTTTTCGTTCAAGGCCAAAAGACAACGGTGTCGCGATCAAGTGAGGAGCAATCATGCAAAATTGAACAAGTGCAATTTTTTCGAAATGTGTTTTATATCATGTCTACTTAATTGAGAGGTATTTGCGACGATCTGCGGTGTTATTTTTGAGCAAATGTTAATAAATACTGTAGAAAAATCCATTTAAAAGTTAAGTAATCAAGCAAAAGTGAACGCGTATATAACAGAAGAATAATAGGGTTATTCCTGACAAAACTAAACAGTGCATTGATAAATATTGTGTGTATAATAAACAGTTAATTATGTTTCATATATGCTGTTATCATTTCCAATGTCCTCGATGGTTGCAAGGATTGCGAAATTTGTGAATTTTTTATTTAGGTAGGTATATGTAGGTATTTTATTTTTTCTTTTGTCTTTTCTATTTAAACAGTATTTTTTTAAATTAATTGATACTTTGATTCTAAAAACGGGAGTACATTTGTGTACAAAATTCCAAATTGATCGGATATGTGGAAGTGGTTCAAAATTGACTTGCAAGATTTGTCCTAAACTAACAGACAAACAAACAAACATGTGAACTTGAGTTAAAGCTTGTAATCATATAAAGCGGCCACGACCGGTTTCTTTTAAAAACAGCGCGATGTCAGGATCATATCCTAAAACAACGACAGATCACCTGTCAATTCGATCTGCTATCGAAGAACGGCAGGTTTTTGGTGGACCCCGTATAGAAATATTTCCAAGACAACGGGCGTTTGAACGTATTAAACGAGGTATACACTATACAGTGTGCATACACGATGAATTCTGAACTTTATGGGCGTACAAGCAGTTCAAGTAATATTTTTATTGATATAATGTACATATTTAAACAAATTCAACGAAGAAAAGTAATCACAAGTCAATTTCGGATTTAAATACGAATTCTGATTTTGATGAATAATTTTTTTTCCGATTATATGATTCCAATCATTTTTAAACTTTTATATGAATAGACAAACAGAATAATCCAGGTGACTGCTTAGTGATTACATTTCTTCCTGTATCAAAATAATTGAATTTTCTACAGGTTTGTTCTTTATTCAGACTCTAGTATCAGTGCATTTTTTCAATTTTCTATTTTTTTATTATAGGTATTCTATTCATCGAACACTTATGGTCCAACAGCTATACTGATTATGGCTCATGACGTACTTTTCTCAAAGCTGGAATTTTTTTGAATAATAATTTATACCCTGACAAACAACAAACGATGAGTCTGGCCACCCCTAATTTTTTTAAATAAAAAAAGTTAAAAAAAAATTATACAGGTTATAGTTTATACTTTCACATGAACAAAAAAAAAATTGTCGACATCCACGTTGTGGATAAGTTCCTGCCAGGCAATCTGAAAAAATTATGATACCTTAAGAGTAAAATAAACATATTTGGTCTCTTCCACTTTTCTTTTAAATCGATAGTTTTTGAGAAAATAATCAGGTAACTTTAAACTATAAAGAGAATTTTCATGTAGTGTGTTTTCAACTTGAAATTGCTATATATAAGAAAAGATCGGTTTCCACTCTCGGGCACTGTGCAGGAGAAATCGGTAACTCACCTAGCCGGAAACTGGGAGTTTCGGGTTCAAGTCCCGACAGTGGTCATTTGATTTTTTCTTAGACATAGCTCAAAAATCATGGCAGCCTAGCTGTCTGAGATATTTATTATTTTCACCTCTAATTGTTAGGTGAATAATATATGGTGTGGATTAGGGTGGTCCATGCTTATATGGTAAAAAAAAATTTTTCAAGTAGAAGTCACGCCACCCCTTTGTTTTGTTGCACCTACCATTCCTATTATGTGTTCAAAATTTCAGCCCCCTATCTTATATACAAGGGGGTGCTCATCGACTTTGAAATATCTGAATTTTATGAAAAAATCCTTAAAAAGAACTAGTCAGGATATTAAGTTAAAAACGTAAACTATGTATCAAAAGTAAATTTTTTTATTCAAAAATAGTATTTAAACACACAATATGTTATAAACAAAGCAATACTTAAAATAATAATAATGCCAGTTCTTTTTTCTCAACCTAAAACTAAGTTCGTCAGCACTTTTTTGGATGTTTCAGTAGGAACAATCGTTCTGTTTTGTTCAACGACATGAAGTAAAAATTGTTTTTCTTACTCGTTCTTAGTGCGTATCGTATTGTAATCTTCAAATAATTTTGCACTCCTCTCCGCAGTGTCGTTAACCACACGCAAATTTCTTATGCAACGCCGGGTTCCTTGCCCCCGGTCTGGAGGTAATTGCAAGAATGAGTCCTTGATGTCTAGAACTGAGAGCGTTTTCAGTGTTCTTTGCTTCTAATATGGCTTCCGTGGATAGTTTGGCAGATTCACCTCGTACTAAACGGGAACCGCCGTCAACATCCATTCTTTGAACAATGGCCATTTTCTCGCCATAAGACAGCTTGTCGAAAAACAAGGCAAAGGCAACTAGCTCATCAAACAAGTACCACAAGTGACGCTCTAAGACACCCCTTGCTGCTGCACCGATTTCGGAATCAATGGCTCCATATGATTTTAATCTAATTAAGTTGCAAGTCAATAATCGGTGCATCTACTGCCAAAGGAGCTTCGATCCTAATCTTGGTGTATATGAGTGCACCGAAACTAACAAATCGAACGATTTGTTTTTCTTCTCTTTTGGTTAACTTAAATGCTTGTGAATTACTCCTAAAGAGAAACATTTTCATAGCATACAGTAGTTTTTCCATCCATCGGGTATGATGTATTGGTCCCGGGGCACGCCAATGAATCCTCGCAGGTGGTTTGTTCAGAAAAATCATAGTTGTCTCAGGAGAGCTTGATGGCCCAAAGCACAGTGTAAATATTTTTAAAAGCATTATTTCAAACACGTGATGACGACAAGCAAGCCATAAAAGATCACGGCCCATCTTTTGATCAATGAGAAACTGTCTGTCTTCCGAAATTTTGATTCAATTCATGGCGTTCGCATGGGCAATATCCAAAAGTTTGTCTAGCTCTTTTGTAAACAAATGCTCTCTATTTTTCTGTGCTTCCAAATTTCTTGTTTTATTTTTCTTTAAAAGCAGCCACTTCTTATGAATTTTTATAAGTTTTTCAACGCAGTGATTTGATTGTCTGGTCGGAATACCTGAATGAGCATATGCGCAGATTCTTTCACATTTTTTATTCATTTAATGTGTGATGATAACGAAGTAGAACTTACCGAAGAGTTGGAAGTTGGTTAAGCTTTACCAATGGCTAAAGATCCCGACATCCAAGTAGAAAAGTGTCGTCTTTTTTTCGAGTTGATGAACTCATTTTAATGCACTAATTCACTCAAAGTCTATGAAATAAGTGCCAAACTTTTTTACATTCGTCTATAAAACTCGTTAACAGTTGTATTTTAAAGTGGATTTGATTAATTTAACTCACGAAACTGACCTGTGACAAAAAATCAACATCTAGCATTTTTCACAAAAATTTCAAAAACAGCACTCGATTGAGCACCCTCTTCCGCTAAAGCTACCCAACTGAAATTATACAATGTTATTGCCATGGATACATGTTACAAATTTACGGGGTGGTCAAACTAAAAAACAAAAAAAAATTTTTTTGGACCACCCTAGTGTGGATATAAGGGGTTTTAAATCGATTGATTTTATCATATACCAGAATTTTCATCATTTTAATTTTTAATGTTATTAACAATGAAAACTGTTCGTTTATTAACAGTTGACGTACGTACGTGCGAAGGACGCATCATTAGATCTTTACTTTAATAAAGTTTCCACTGTTAATAACAGTAAAAAAATCAAAACAATAAATGTGGCCGACAATATAAAGCCAAAATGTTGCTTTATAAAAACTACATATCTGTTGAGATGATGTAATTTTACACGACTTTTTTGTTATGAAATATTTTATGAATAAGAGTAGAATACTCTACTGAATGAGCTCATCACAAAATAGGGGTGAGTTGTTAAATAAAACAAAATACAATAGAATAGTTCTGGAATAAAACTGAATAAAACTAATAGAATAGTTGGATATAAAACTATAAATTATACAACATCAGAGCATCGATGAAATCCAAGTGTATTGTGGCTCATTAATCAATGTAAAGCCAATGGTCGGAGGAAACATTAGACTCTGTTTGGTCTGCTAGCTCCATATTGTTAGTGCCCATTGAGCCGCGAGTCTGTTAAGTGGAGGGGCGGATCGACGCGATTACACTAGAGCTCCGGCTCCCCGTCTATCTTCAAATGTTTCTTATAGGTACGTGGAAACGAGGGATGTTCAAAAAAATTACTGATCACATTTCTATCTTCTCTTACTAAGGCCGCTTGCTAAGGTTATTATGTTCCTGTTAGTACATTAATATATGGGTTTGAGGACAGTCCAGCTTGTAGAGATGCCATTGTTACTTCCCACCTCTACTATGGTAGGGAAGTAATGGATTTAGTCCGAAAAAAATATTTCGAGATTTTAACAGATCTTCACGTTTTGAGACCCTAGCAATCGTTTAAGATCATTTTCTGACTGATGTCTGTATGTGTTGTGTGTGTGTGGTCAATTTTTCGCCTTCGATATCGTAAAAACGGAAAAACATACGGCCATGCCGATTGTTCTATTGTGTTTATCAGCCTTTAACTTAAATCTGATTAGATTTTGAGTCAAATCGGTTCAGTGGATCTTGAGATATTCAAAAAAAAGTTCTCAATGTCACGTATTAACATAGGTAAAAAAAATATAAATGAATTCTAGATGTTATAATATGAAAAAAATGTAAATATTTTTTTCTCTAAAATGTATAGTTTTCGAGAAAAAAATATTTTACTAAAAAAAATAAAAATTGTACGTAAATCAAGGTAACCATGATTTTTGCTATATTACTAGCCATCAGTATAGATCACCAAACAAAAAAGAGGGCCATGCTTTTTTTCAAAGAATAAAAAAGAGTGTTTATTTTTTGCAAATATTTACTAGGTGGGAAGTATAGGACTAGTCATCAGTCGAATTTTTTATAGTGTTTCGTTGTTTAAAAATCCTTAGTTTCCAGGTTTTACTACTAAAAGTGATCAAATTTCAATGTATTATTAAATTAAAAACACTGATGTGTTTCCATAAGTATTCTGGTACGGAGTACGAAAGTGGAACACTAATAATAATCATAATGGTAACTAATGTTAACACGATCAATTTGCAACATAAATAAATGCTTATGTTAGCATTACTGTTAGGAACACCCATCGAACGACGTATAACGTTACAACGCAATACTCGAAAAATTCAATTTAAAACAATGTCACCGTCAGGAAATAAAGTGAGAAAATTCATAAAGCTTCCATCATACTTATCCCTTCTATGACCCGTTATTCAACTCTGAAAAATCTCCGAATTGGAGTTATGACGTTTGGATTATCGTTTATGACCTTATAATTGCAGTATGATTACTGGATGTCCATGTTTACTATCATAACTCTTGCTCTCCTTTATTAAATTCTATACGTACGCCCTTGGTTGTATATTTAATGTTTAAAGTTTGATATTAGTATCGTTACAAAACTGTTTTCTTAGTTGGCGGAATAAATATTTATTTACAATAATTACTTACAATAATTAAAAACACAACAATAATAAATACAACAACCAAAAGTCAGTTCTAACAATCAACACAAGTAATTAACACTTAACTATATACAATTGACTACACTAATATTTATTTTATCAGGTGAATTTATATCACGACACTATTTATTTCACTGCATTTATATCAGATTTATTTCTAACGTTTATTTATGTCGGTCCTTTACTCAGTTACTTCAGTACTATTTATTTTTATCCACTCCACTATTTATATCACTGCACTGACTGATTCGACCGTTGATTGACTAATATTTATATCACTAATCCGCTTTGGTTGCACGACTCACCATTCACTGCGTATTCGACACTACACTGACTTCCTCGCACTCGCTTGCTTATATAGGCCGCTTGGCTTAGGCACAGCGCGTTCTAGCGTTCTCTAGAATGTTCGTGCAGTTACTCGTTGTTCAGCAGCAGCCACCGCTTCTCAGAATTCCTGCCTGACGTTTATATACAGGATGATCCGTAACAGTATATAGTTTTGTGTTCCATATTGTTATTTTCATAATGGTAGAGAAAAAAAGCCTTCGTCGAAAAATTGTATAGTGCCGAAGTGACAACTGATGTGTTTCTACCTAAAATAATGTTTCTTTGACTTTCCTAACCGTGCAAAAATACGAGAGTTGATATTATTATTATTATATCTAGCATCTACTTATATCATTATATGAGTGAAGTACGCATCGAAATATAGACATGACAAAAAATTTACTGTTTGACCTTTGGCATTTGCACAGTGACGCCACACATCAGCCATATCCAAAAAGGCGTTAGGAAAATTAATTTAAAAACTTTTTCTAGACACACTGTAAGAAATGAGAAGGTCGATTACATAGATTATCGATGATCCATTTGTAGCCAGCGATTAATCTGGTAATAGGCACACAAAGAGACAATGGCGTCGCAAACAGGTATCGCCACATCGCGTAGATTCCATAAAAACACATTGCGCATGCGTGGTTACTAATTTTACATTAATTTGTTTTGTATTCATCCATTTTATATATGTAACTATACATTTTATTTTGTAATTTTTACACACTTTATTGGAATATTACACAAATTATGTAATTTTAATTTACTTTATGTAAAAATTACAAATTTGTTTAACTTCACAGTAAAAGTCCAAGTTTTTATGAAGTTTTCTGTGTAATAAATTATAATTTAAAAAAACTAAAAAACACGCTTTAATGAACTAAAAAGTAAAAAATAATTAATTTTATTGTAAAAAAGCGTGGGGTAGTATGAAAATATGATACAAAGCACCCCACGCTTTTTTACAATAAAATTAATTATTTTTTACTTTTTAGTTCATGAAAGCGTGTTTTTTAGTTTTTTTAAATTATAATTTATTTTTGCTTTTTAGTCCTGGAGATCCTGGTCAGGATAATGGGACAAACTTATGGAATTATTGTATTGTAATCGGTCCTTGATAAGTGTGCAAAGTTTCAGTTCAGTCTGAAGTTTTTTGTTTTTTTTTTTTTTTAGTCCTGGAGATCCTGGTCAGTATAATGGGACAAACTTATGGAATTATTGTATTGTAATCGGTCCTTGATAAGTGTGCAAAGTTTCAGTTCAATCTGAAGTATTTGCTTTTTTTTTTTAGTCCTGGAGATCCTGGTCAGGATAATGGGACAAACTTATGGAATTATTGTATTGTAATCGGTCCTTGATAAGTGTGCAAAGTTTCAGTTCAATCTGAAGTTATTTGCTTTTTTTTTTAGTCCTGGAGATCCTGGTCAGGATAATGGGACAACCTTATGGAATTATTGTATTGTCGTCGGTCCTTGATAAGTGTGCAAAGTTTAAACTAAATCTGACCGTTCAAAGTTGGTTAAAATCAAGTTCAAAGATGTCGGTTACAAACTGACAAACAAGCATACAAGCAAGCACACAAGCAAGCAAGCCCGCAAGCAAGCATACAGCTGAAGCTAATATAAGCGTGTTAAAAATAAATAATAATGTAAAATCACTTAGAAAATCGAGCGAATTCTACCTTAACTTTCAAAGTATTTTTACATCCATTTTTTACAGTGCATAGATAATGTTCCAAAAATTCGAAAAACTATTGCTACAGGTATATAGATATAGTTAGCCCTAGCTTAGTTTCACAAGTTTGTATTGGAGGGATAGAAAAAATCATGTGTCTTTTGCACTTAGAGCGCTTTGAAATTGCATAACCGGTAATATTTTTTTTATTTATTGTAAATATTATAGACGCGTCGACAACTTAGGTCATTAGCGTCTTGATTACATTAAATAACAATTCATTTGAAACTAAATGACATCACAAAACATCCATGAGCGGAAGCGGGATTCGAACCCACGACAGTCTGATCCAGAGGCCGCGACGCTACCACTGGACCATACTGTCCTCTGCCGGTAATTTTGACAACTATTGTGGATTATAGACACTTACAGTAAAGCTCTCTCAAAATTTTAATTTTTAATCATAAATCATTTATGAATCGGCTGTATGCAGGCACACATTAAGTGACCAACTGTATAGTAAATACTGGTAGAGTATTTAACAGAGGGTGGAAATCCAAATAAATCTGTACAACTTGTTTTACGTCCCGAATTGTAACATTTATCTATTTCATTTTACACAAACTACCGTCTTCTTGTTTTCGCATTAGTGAGGTTATGTTTCACTCGCATTTACTAACTGTTTTATAGCATTTTTATTGTGTTTTTTGAAAAAGTACTTTTTTCTGAATTACATTAGTAAAACAGGTCTTTTTCGTCCTCCATATAAAATAGTCAAACAAAAGAACGAACTTTGTAACCTCGTACCTAACGAAACAATTACAAATTTTCATTTTAGTCAAAAAGTACTGCCTTGGGAAAATTGCGTCTGCAAGGTGGCCGGTTTTGGGGGAAAATTGCATCTGCAGGGTGGCCGCTTTCAGCTTTTTTCTTACTAGACAACTTCCGACAAAAGTATTGAAAAAATGATTTCTATAGTGTTGCCACTTCCAGATTTTCTAAAATTTTTTGACGCAGTTTCACGTTTCTAGCTCTAGCGGTTTCAAAAATACGCGCATCATTCATGAAAGTTTCCAACCCTTTGAACGCGAGTATCGAAAATTCAACAGACACGCGTCTCTTTGATTTTGACAAAGAATACTCACGTCAAATTTTGTACATATTTCTCACTCGTAGTATTTCTCTTACTCGTAGTAATTATTGTTCGAATGAGTCGTTTTAACTCCTACTTCACACCCTTTGGTGTAAAAATTTACGGGTTTTGGATTTTCCCCGTCGATTTGGGAGCATTGTCTATTTAAGTATGTTCAATTTCAACGCTTCAATGTATCTAGAAATTGGTTTTCTTTTCCGGATAAATAAACATAGATACATATTTTCAGCTTTATACAGGATGGCACATCTTAAACAATGCAGTGAAATATCTCGTAAACGGTACAAACCTCGGTACAAACCATAAAAAAATGTTTTATACAAAAGTTATAGAGTGTCAAGGGGGATAGAAGACTGCGATATCAGATTTAACATACGTGGTGCTGTGAAGGTCAAGCGAAGGTCAGCTTCGATTTTTTAATTGCAACAGTGCATTTTTATTTTAAAATACGATACGGTATTTAATAGTGAACAGTAAATTATTAAGGTACATATCAGCTAAAGTTAATAAATATTGAGATATTTACAAATAAAATAGCAAATTTAATTTGTCAATTCGGTTCTTTTATAAATTGAATTCAAGCCAAGAAGACCGGTGCGTAATATCATGGCTATCTGCTATGCCATAATTAATCTAATTGTCGTTCATTTTGGCAGTTATTTCATTTCTAAATATCTCAATATTTATTAACTTTAGCTGATATGAACCTTAATAATTTACTGTTCACTATTAAATACTGTATCGTATTCTGGAATAAAAATGCACTGTCACAATTAAAAAATCGAAGTTGACCTTCGCCTGACCTTCATAGCACCACCTATGTTAAATTTGATATCACGCAGTCTTCTGTCCCCCTTGACACTCTATAACTTTTGTATAAAACATTGTTTTATGGTTTGTACCGTTTACGAAATATTTCACTGCATTGTTTAAGATGTGCCACCCTGTATATAAAATATATTTTTCACAACGCCGCTATTCAAAATTCGATTTCCGGTACCAGTTCAACGATGAAAATTTTCAGTTATCGATTTTCTTTGTTTTTTAACGTTGTTAAGAGGGAGATAGAGCGATTAAATCGCGCCAACTTCATTCCGTATATACCTAATATTCGAAAACGTCAAAATGACTGACATAACCCCACATAAACGTCACATAGATCTGAAAGATCTAATATTTTTGCGGCTTTTTTGAGCGCCCAATTTGCAGGTACCTCAAATCGAATTTTCAATAGAGTTGTGAAAAATAATATGCAATTACCCGGAACGAAACATAGCGTTTGTAACGCGTGTGATTGCTGCCCTCGTACCTCGGGCAGCAAACTTCACACTACACTATGGCTGCAGTTGCTATGTTTCGACCTTTGTAATGCAATATAATATTTCTAACCCCCTTAACATCCCCTAAACAACGAATCGATGGGAACTTTTGAGACGTAATTTAGAACGATGAAATTAACATGTAAAAAAATCAGGTCACTTGGACTTTTCCTTAAACGCTGTCTTTATTGTCTAAATGGGAGAATATTGCTCTTCCGTGATGCACTTGCATCAAAATGATGTTTTTTATTCCAGAATCTTATTAAAGTCGTATGTTCATTCATTATTAATGAAAACCACCTTGCCACATGCTATTATGGAACAAAAATGCCATCATCATGTTTTAATTGTCCTATTTGCCATCGAGCGTGACAATCAAATTGAAGCGTGCATTGTACAATAAGTAAATAACTACGAGTACAAACAACATAATCTATAATACAACATAATACACTCTATCCCAAAAATTATTACGATCATTTCTCTTATGGCGAGAATCGGATCGTCTCACGTATCGAAGTTTGATAATTTTGAACAGTGCATATTATTTCTCATACATAAACAAATAATGTAAACCAACATTTTTAATCTAGACTCTTGAAAATAATCTAGAGTCTTGATATTAGACAAGACAAGAGCAGGGCCGGCGCGTCAAAATATGCCGCCTAAGGCGAATACAACTTTTGACGCCCCCCCCCCCACATATTAAAAATATTAATAAACCGATGATATATTTTATTTGCTTAACAAATAAAAAACAAATGTAATTCTAATAAACGCTGCCTGGCTGCCTGTAATTTGTAAATACCCCCTTTACAACTTATGGTATTTGCGCCCAGCGGCTGGACGACATGCGACATCTTTTATCTAGTAGTAGAAGGTAGAACTAAGAATCGGTGAAAACTCGAACAATATAATCATTTTTAAAAAGTAGAATACCGCACGAAAAATTCGCTGCTACAAAAATATGCCGCCCTAAAAATATGGCGCCGTAAGGCGATCGCCTGTCCGACCAGGCGCACGTGCCGGCCCTGGACAAGAGTTTTTTAATCTTTGACTTAGTGACTTAGTGAAGTCTTGATATTTCAAAACAAGACAAGACTTTGAAAGTCTCGTCTTGTCTAGATGGCAACACTAATTATTTAACGGCTAAATCACAATTTTGTATTTATTTATTTATTCCTTAATAATGGACAAATATAAAGAATGACTAAACACAAACTGTTAATCTCTAAACCACTTTAAACCCTTGACATATCTTACTTGCCACTAGAGCCATCTAACGAATGTATTTGACGTAGACCTAACTTCCCACTAGCGCTATCTATTGAATAAAAATATAGTAGTTCTCATTAATTATAAATTTCAGCGAACGGGGGAAGCGAGTGCACCCGGGCGAATCCGGACGGAGTATCTAGTTCAATTCAATCAAACACAATTTCAAAGTACCTATATCCAAAATCGAATGTTTTTATTCGATTGTTTTTGGAACTGGTCGTAATTGCGAGCATAATATCATATCAGCGTGTGCATAGAGATAGTGTTTCATCGATGAGACAGAATAATAAATGACCAAGATGCATTAGCGGCGGCGTTTTGCAGACTGTTGTCGAGTGGTATGGTGGCATGGTGTGGTATGTAGTAGTTATATGGCACCCCAATTCCCGAATCTCTGTTATGTAACAGCGCTGTTGCGTTGTTTCATATGGAATAATGGAAAGGGGGAAACATCGCTTTGCGTGCCGTGGTGGCGGACGATTCCCCGAAGGAACGAATCAATTAAGAATCTCTATAAAAATAGGGGCACCGAGTCTAGCAATTATGATTACATTTTAAATTAAGAGGTTCATAATATATAATCTATGGAAATATAATAAAAATGTAGTTCTGCCTGTCAGTTCTGAATGGGCGCAAAAATGACTGATGCGATTTTAATTAAACTTGCATAGTTCTCTAGAAAAACTCTTAAAGTAACCTGCACTTTGCTTCATCTCAAACTGTTACCCTTTTACGTCGAATGGGACCATTTTTGAATTTTTGACATTTGACAGATGGACCTTGGCAGTAAGTAGGTAGCCTGGAAAACGTGATCCAGATTTTTTGTCTACCACTCTTATTCAAGGATGGCTGGACCAATTTTTATGAAACTTGGTACACTATCAACTATGGTACTCAAACTTAATGTAGAGGGTACTTTTTATAATAAAGAAATATTTCCTGTTGTTTTTATAAAAAAATCATCTATGGAAAATTGCACCTACGCTACGGGGTAATTGGAACCAACTGAGTTGGATATACCTGGCTCCAAATAGCTCGGCAATAAACCAACGATGGCTAATTAAAACTGGTTAGATAATTTAATGTTTAATTAATAAAGTAATATTTTTTTCATTTAAATATTCTGCGTAGATTCTAGTTCTAAATACCCATATGATGGTTTTTTTTTTGCCCGGTGCGTGGGGTAATTAGAGTCAAAACTGTTTTTTGAAAAACTATTTTTTTTTATTTGACAATATTATGACTACCTACCTACTTAAAGAAATTCGAATAAATATTTAGTGATGAGCTAATTCCCCGTCCTCCCCTATAATATATTAGTAACTAAAATAATATAATCTCTTCGCTTCCCTCCAAACTACCACTCAGATCGGAGATCCAAAACTTCAAACCTTTCCAGAAAAAAAGCTATATGTAAAAAAAAGGCATTGCCGCGGCACAGACGATCGAAATTAAACTTATACAGTAGGTAAGGAGATAGACACAGATGACTTCAGCTGTTGAGCGTCTGTTATCTACCATCTATCTGACAGGTAAGGTATATGGACATTTAGTATTGGAACTAAATGAATGGATCAGAATGAGCCATGAGTATATATTGAGTATACGATTTACTATTTATGTAGGGTTGCTATTGTAAACTTAGTGTTTCTATCACGTCACTCCATTTTACCACACTTCCAGCCTTGACTACAAATTATACAAGCGACTAGGCCCTGCAGTCAGGGTCCAAACTGATTGGTCGAATACCCCATCTTGATGTCGTTTTACACCTAAACGAACGTAACAACTAACTAGTGAACTCTGTATACTAGTTCATATAGCGATTAAAAAATGAGTTTTGTATGTGGATAATGTTCAAACACATTTTCTTCAAGACAGGCATTAATGTTCACAAAATAAGAATGAAAACTTCATATAAGGCTTGTAATCTAATTCTTTCTATAAAAGTCGATCAATTGTCTGACATTTCAAAATAAAACTTAGTAAAAATTTATTTTTCTATTTAAATTTCTCAAGAACACTGTTATTGTATAAGTTTTGGACATCCTATAATATCTCCAATAATAATATTAAATTAGGTTTTATTTTGAAATGTCAAAAAATTGATCGACTTTTATAGAAAGAATTAGATTATAAGCCTTATCTGAAGTTTTCATTCTAATTTTGTCAACATTAATGCCTGTCTTGAAGAATATGTATTTGAACATTGTCCACATACAAAACCCATTTTTTAATCGCTATCAACTATCCATATTAGTATACAGAGTTCACTAGTTAGTTGTTACGTTCGTTTAGGTGCGTGTGTGTGTGTAAAACGACATCAAGATGGGGTATTCAACCAATCAGAATGGACCCTGACTGCAGGGCCTAGTCGCTTATACAAATTATTGTGGATTTATTTATAGGGTCGCTATGGTCCCGCATCACATTTCCATCCCAGCATTTTAATCCTCAAATCGGCGATCCGGTGCCGTCTAAGAAGTTTTCCTTAAAAAAAACCCCATCCAAATTGGATCAGCGGTTCTCTACTTATAAGCGAGCATACAAAGTTAAATTGTAACAGAAACTTTTCTCAGATTATTATGTGATTCAGTGGTGAGTCAAGTGTAGGGAATCGTATATTCAATTCACAAACTAAGAGGGGTCGAACACTAGAACTGGCAGCAGACTGTTTGTTGATAGATAATCGTATGTAATTGCTGCCACTAGAGAAACTTATTGGCCCCATCCAAGTTTCACTTTATATAAGTAATGTTAAGTGATTTATCAACTTATTTTATGTTTATGAAATATGAATTCGTAAATACTTAAATATTTAAAAGTACACTATTTTCCCCAAACATTCGATACGGGTTTCACTCACAACGTTAGCATCATCAAAGCATATTTAAATAAATTATTTCCGTAGCGCAACTAAAAGTAAGTAATTATTTTTCTAACATGCCGAATGCATATTACAATCTAGTATAAAATTTTCTTTATGATATTGTATTTATTAGGGTGCATTCCACTTGGCGATCGCAACGCTTACAACGACCAAACGTAATGAACGCGGCCATAAGGCGCGAGCGTAGTGGGCGAAATGGTCGCCAAGTGGAATGCACCTTTAGTGTAGGGCTGTGGCGCACCACCTTCTAAACGCACCCTTTTAGATGCACGCTAAATGATTGATACTTTTCTCTGTAGGTATATTACCTATATTATTTTAATAATATGTAATACTATCGATCTGGTCCGGCTTCGCCCGGGTGCTTTGAATTTATTAATATATTACTCAATCGTTTCGCTCGTTCGTCCCCGGGTGCTATGAATTTGTGATTTATTAATATTACTCACTCGCTTCTCGCTCGCACCTATATGTCCTAAAGCAAAGTATCGCCTATTGAGCAATGAAAATTGGTTCAGTAATTCCTGAGATATTATACAGGGTGTCTACTAAACATACGGCAAAAATTTAAGTAGTAATTCCTTGGGTAATTTTAAGAATATTTTATCCTTTAATGCGTTTTCGGAAAGACGCTTTCTTTCGAAGCGCAGTGCGTTAAATTTTTTTTTACAAAAACAATATTTTATTACATAAATACAGTAAAGTTTCTTAATCTACAGGAACTGCTGAAAATTACTACCACCAGGTCTGTTAGGATGCATAACTTCAATCTTCTCGTCGTTGGCTGTCGAATTCTTTCAAAAACACCAAAAACAAGTCACGATCGAAACGTAATTGGCAAAACAAAACGAATCAGCTTTTCGAAAATCATGAAAGGGCAAAAAATTCTTAAAATTACCCAAGGAATCTCCTCTTACATTTTTATATTTAATAAACACACTTAGTGTTGCCGTCTAGACAAGACAACACAAAACTTTCAAAGTCTTGTCTTGTCTTGAAATATCAAGACAAGACTTCACTTAAGTCATGTCTTGAAATATCAAGACTTCACTAAGTCTAAGGCTAGATTATTAATCTAGATTATTTTCAAGAGTCTAGATTAACCGAGTGGTTTACTTTACCTACTACTACTTAGTTTATCTAGACTCTCGAAAATTGTCTAGAGTTTTGGCAAGAGTCTTGATCTAAATAAAGCAAGTCTTGTCTTGTCTTGAAAATTTCTAGACAAGACTTTCGCAAGTCTGGTCTTGAAAATCTAGACAAGACAAGACAAGAGTCTAGAAAGTCTAGATCTAGACGACAACACTAAACACCCTGTATAATATGTAATCGTGAAAACCGGTAGAAAATCCGTTCAGTACTTACAGAGAAAATCGGGCACAGACAGACAGACAGACAGACACGGCGGAGGACTTTGTTTTATAATACTTATGCATTGATGTTGATGATGATGATTATTTGCACCAAGGAGAAGCTGGACGGGGCATCTAGTGCATTATACCTAATAGCGTTAAAACTACCAATACCATTACTTTTTATAGGTTTTATCAATAGAGAGAACTATAATATGGACGTGTGAGTAGACCAGGTCACTACTATAGGCAAGGGCTAAGGTTGAAGGCCAGCAATGAAAGAATCAAAATAATATATTATATAGGCAGTTTGCATTATGAACAGTTCTGAAATATGAATTTACTTTATTAGCTTGGAGATAAATATCACAGCGCGTCCCTACGGACAGCGAACCAAAGTGGCAATAATGACACAAAAGAGTGAAACGGGGAGGGATGCGGCCATTCACACGAATCTATGATGTCACATGTTATGTAATCATTACATTATACAGTCCCTATTCAAAAAGAAGGCAAACAACGTTTCACTTTTACAAATACGAAACTAATTCTTCACAAACCATTTTTATAAGATGATTGCGTTTTAATTTATTATTAATTATAACCTGACAAACAATAGTGATAATTAATTTTTAAAAATGTGAGACTAAATAAATAATTACATATTTGAATATTTATTCCCAATAACTTCTGCAAAATGCACCGACTTGAATGATTATTTTACTGTTTGTTTCAGTAACTACTTCAGGCTTATTGATTTTGGTGCCGATCGGATCAGTGGTTTCGGAAATATACGATTTTTGTGCATATTTTGTACTTAAAACAATGTCGTCTAAGTATACTGTAACAAAGCTTTCTGGCAAATCCTACTGAAATTTTTCATATCACTCGCAAACGGCAGAATGATTATTTTGATGAAGCAATTGGTGTACCTACTACCTGCTGGTATTTAAAGTATAATCCATTAGCCTAGATTTCATTAGTAGAGTTAGCAGTAGAATATACTAGCATATTTTTTTGCCAAACTACTTCACTCTACCAGATTTGGTAGAGCAACCGTTTTCACATACGTTAAAAAAATATAGTAGAGTGGTACAGTCGTACAGTGCTAGATATGAACATCAGCTGTCGCCGTATTAAGAGGAAGTCTGATAACAGTTGCTGTTTTGCTAAAGGAAGTGACCTTAGCTATTGAGGAAGAACTGAACAGAGAAAAGAAAATATGGACGTGAGAATGGATCAAAAGAAGGCATAATCATGGAGCATTTGTCTCTTTTTGACGGAACTTGCTGAAGAGAACACACCAGAGAAGACTATACCGGACAAAACGAGAAATAAACTACCGGACCAAAACGAGAAATAAACTGCCGTGGCGTGACGTCTTCGTAAACAATGTCACTGAGTCTCGACTATCCCAAACCTGTTTTCATTAGTATAGTACCGGGAGAGTAGAGTGGAAATCGGTGGTGGGAGAAGATGAGTGGTATAGAGTAACTTTACCACCGTGCAATCCTACTCTACTCTACTAAAACCTCTAGTATTTACTCTACTCGAACAATTACATTTACATTGGTAGAGTTTGACAGATATTTAGTACTTGTCCTCTGTACTCTACTGCTAACTATAGGCTCATTTACACGGGTATAGTTGCGGGTAGAATAAAGTAGCAAGTAGAGTGGTGGTAGTAGAGTAGAGTTACTTTGCCACATGTTGCTAGTAACTCTACTCTACCACCTACTACACACTCTACTCGCTACTCTACTCTACTGACCGTTTATACGGGTAGAGTTACTCTACTCTATCAAGTACTTGCCTCATTACTCTACCCGCGTAAATGAGCCTTATAATAATGAAAACTAGCCTTAAACCGTGTTTGAAGGCGTGGTTAAGCTATTCCCGATTTCTAGCAGCCATTGACTGAAGTAATAATAATTAATAGAGTACTTCGGACAATAACTGTCAGATTTCAGGGATAGTTGTATTTAACACTTAATCGGAGAAAAAATGTTTTTGTCAAAACCGTCATTAATAATTATTATTATATTATTTTTATATATTATCGTGAATTATAAAGCTATTATGTAATTTTTTTTATATACCTGTGTGCTAGAATAAATTTAACATATTTCCTCTGATTTTTTTGTGTAAAAATGTTTAACAAATTTTTAACGCACTAATGTTAATTTTAATACCTATTCATGATAAATATCCAAAAGCAGCTGATGCAATTTTACACAACTTTTTTGTAGCCTCTATCATCCGCGCAGTCTGTATATCATATCGCGCAAGCTAATAATAACAACCGCATTTACCGCCCCTAGCTACAATACAATTGTTAAACAGCGGTTCGTATCACTTAGATTCGCGCTAAATTACACACCCTCACCAGCCACTTGCCTATCACACTCACTAATACGGCTATCCTGCAGCGAGCGGCACTTGCCCACCAGTCGACGCGACGTCCGTTACGCCTAGTGATGAGCAAAGCAAGGCCAAGACCGTGGTAGTCTTGGTCTTGCGTATTTAATCCTGGTCTTGGTCTCGCTTTTTTTGCAAGACCAAGACCAATCTCGCTCATCACTACACTGTAAAAAATGAATGTAAAAATACTTTGAAAGTTAAGGTAGAATTTGCTCGATTTTCTAAGTGATTTTACAT
The DNA here is from genome assembly GCA_039654895.1 of Mongoloraphidia duomilia. Lineage (NCBI taxonomy): Eukaryota > Metazoa > Arthropoda > Insecta > Raphidioptera > Raphidiidae > Mongoloraphidia > Mongoloraphidia duomilia. The sequence goes on along the minus strand of CM077521.1, from coordinate 32,267,866 downwards.
TATTATTTATTTTTATACAGAAAACTTCATAAAAACTTGGCCTTTTACTGTAAAGTTAAACAAATTTGCGATTTTTACATAAAGTAAATTAAAATTACATAATTTGTGTAATATTCCAATAAAATGTGTATAAGTTACAAAATAAAATGTATAGTTACATATATAAAATGGATGAGTACAAAACAAATTAATGTAAAATTAGTAACCACGCATGCGCAATGTGTTTTTATGGAATCTACGCGATGTGGCGATACCTGTTTGCGACGCCATTGTCTCTTTGTGTGCCTATTACCAGATTAATCGCTGTCTACAAATGGACCATCGATAATCTATGTAATCAGCCTTCTCATTTCTTACAGTGTAGTTACGCCGAACGCTATACGGTATAATGATAGCAAAGGGTAGCCGGGATACGAGTAAAATCAGGCTCTAGTAGTTAAATATACCGACAGCGGGGTTGAACCAGTATAGGTATTGAAAGTGGTTGTTTTTTTTTGTAATTTTTTTTAATCAATATCCATTTTTGGCAGGAATTTTGAAGCGTTTCTTTTTTTTTTTTAAATAATTTAATTTTACAGTAATTTAAAATTGCATTCAATTATCGAAATATGACTGAGACAGCGTTGTCGTTGTGATGTTAAATGTCAAATTCCGTATTAATTTCTCAGCAAAAATGTTTGAAAATAATGGGCAAAAAAAGAGTATAGATATTTGAACGCATGAAGTAACAAAAATACTACACATTTCTTGACGCTTGACAGCTGTTGGGTCTGATGCGTATCAAATATCAATGTAAATACGACAACAGTGTATTTTTATTTCTGCTCGCTTTACTCTTATTTGCTGACGACCAACAATTTTCAACTTTATTATTTATTTTTTAAGGCTTTTCCGAGTAGTCTAAAAATTCCGAAAAAAATTTGACAGCCTTAAATTCAAAAAAACTGCCGATAAAAAAATACGTTGGTCAACCCCATTACCTTTTAGTTAGATACTTGTTACCCACTATCCGATAAATTATTCGTTTTCCGATAATTGTCTGATAATAATCATTCATTCCCAATAATTACCTGCGAGAATACCTCTTACCGGATAATTACCTAACCAATAATTACATTTTGTAGGTTGTACAATCAGAATGTGACCTTATCTCGGACGTGACTTTTCAACCCCTCCACCATACTTCCATTTCCTTACGGGACATGGAAGTAAAAATGAAATGTTGAGAAGAGAAGATTGTACCGCGAAGGAGCTCGAAAGCGAAATAATTCCATATACGTGGATAGATACAAACAGGGATAGAGGAAACATACAAAAGTTATTGAAGGGTTTAGGCAGAACTATATTTTGAGCTATATTTTGTAGGACAAAAAAAAAATAGAAGACACTATGAAAATATTCCTCCACTGGATATTATAGATTACACACGTGCGACAACTAAAAATCAACTCGGGGTGTTGGTACGCTCGCCTATGGCTCGCGTAGATACCAATATCACCCCTCGCGTCATATACATAATTGTACTAGTTGTATAAACTACCATATTCTATGCTTGAAAAGTATTCCCAATTTATTTTCTACAAAAGAATATAATAAAATAGAGAAAAAATTTTTTGAAACATTTGAAAAACATCCACGTCATTGCATTCTAGTAAAACAAAAGTGTTTGTCAAAGCACTCATGATTAAAGTAATTTATTGCATTACTTTTATCAGCGCGCACTTCCCAGAGGGTGCTCCATCAAATGGCTTATAAAAAGCAATGATTTCCGCGAAATATGATATTGAATATTCCGCAAAATGTCACGCAGGGGCGTTCGCCATGCCGATGAATATATAAAAAAAAACTGGCTGTTGAATCGTTCAAAAAACGACTGTTTCAAAAGATTCATTTATTTTGTTATCTGCAGATGTATTTACATATAAGTAGTGCTCGTCAAAAGGGTTCCTCATTTTTTATCTTTTGAGAAATGTTTCTTAAAACAATAATTTTATCGAAAATAAAATACTTTTATAACCCCCCCATTCAGTTCCATTTTCTCTGTGTCTTACACATTGCTTCTGTGTTGTACTTGCGCCGCCCTAGGCCTGGATTAAGGGGGGGGGGGGTTAAGGGGGCTATAGCCCCGAACCTCTCGAAGTAAGGGGCCTACTTAGCTCTGACACAAACTTATTTTTTAAATTTTATTATTGGTTGAAAATTTCGTAATAGTTTATTTATCAACACAAGTACCTAAAATTTATAAGAATTTATGAGAATTTTCGACTGAATAATTTACATAGGTACTGAATTACTAATTTCAAAATAGTATATTGTTTGATTGTACGTTGAAATGTGTTTTTAAATAAATTATTAAATAAATTGAAAACAAGTAAGCACATATAATTATTGGGTTGCATGAAGATGAATATGCTTCATTGTTTGGGTTAAAAAATTTTGGGGAGAGGGGCTCAGTTTTCTCTCCTAGACCCTTAATCCGGCCCTGCGCCGCCCTTTCAAGTCTGCTGTCCCGAACAAGTGCTCATGATTTCGTCATGACGCAAATTTATATGACTCTGTAAAAGAGTATCTCCATAGTTACGCGAGCTAATTGCTCATAATATACGATAAAACACTTTCATTTTATAACCAGCACGATGACCCTGAAAAAAATGCTTTGCACCCTCCTTCGTCCTATAACTACAAACTGACACCAAATATGAATATCAACTTTTCGTGCTTTAGGCTTGCGCAAAACAGTTACAAAGACGGAACGAACATCGAACGTTTCCTTTGTCATGTTTTCGAGAGACATGTCCGATACGACCAAACAACTATCTCGTTCCACTGTTCCACTCGCGCCTTTTTGGGTTGAATGAAAGAATAGTAGATTGTATGTCTAGATACGTAATGGGACATATTACGGCGAGTGATGACAGTATGTAAAAACGAGCGACAGCGAGTTTTTACAGTCACACGAGCCGTAATACCATTACGTAGGAGACATATATGGGGCTTGAGAATAGCCGAGAGTCTAGCAATGCTGTTGTTTACATGGCGTTGCTATGGTTCCTCTATTACAAGTCCTCAGTTCCCGGGTTCTAGCCCGAGAGCTGGTAAAAGTGTCAATTGGATTTTCAATTTATTATAAAAAAAAATAATGAATTGAAAATATGAATTGGTGCTAGGCCCAAATAACCTTAGCTGTTGGTGGTCTTTAAAAAAAAAGAGATATATATGGTATTTTTTGCCATACCCACTACAGAATACCTACTTTTTACGTCATTTTCAAAAAATTCTGACAGTTCATTTGCGTTGCCATCTTTTCTTCTAGTGTGCCGCGAAGTTCGTGTAAGTAAGTAATGACAGGCGCACGCAGGCGTATAGAGCGAATTAACAGAAGTTGCCATGGCAATCGTTATTTTCTGCGCTAGTGCACACCTGCCTGTTAAATGGGTCATTAATGGCCGCTATATACATACATCGAAAGTAGCTATTTTGTAGTGGGTATGGCAAAAATTATATTACGTAGTGTGCGATGATATCGGGCCGATCTCGTTTCACAGTTCTAAAGTCTAAACTCTAAATACAGAACATATGCAGTTATGCACTTTTCTTCGGGAACTAATTAATATTCATACTGCAACTGTAGCCGTCGTTGGTTTTTATTTATTGTAGATTATAGACGCATCGACAACTTAGGTCATTAGCGTCTTTTAATTACATTAAATCAAACAACAAATAACTTAAAACTAAATGACATCACAAAACATCCATGAGCGGAGGTGGGATTCGAACCCACGACAGTGTGATTCAAAGGCCTGCTACGCTAACCGTTACACCACATTGTCCTCGCTGTCGTTAGACTTGACGAATGGCGGCAAATCTCGTGATCAAATCGGACTATGGACATGTTAAGATGCGTTCTAAGGAAAGATAGGAAACGTTTCCGACAGAGAACATCGTTCCTGGAGCTATCCAAGTCTACTGTGATTGAACCACTATGGAGAGTACGGAAGACTACAAATGGTCGATTTTCATTTTAATCTCTTGTAACTAAACCAAAGATTCGAAATACGCTTTTTCATGCGCGGTATATGGATTCGAACTTATGAAGTATGAGGTTAACTTTGAAGATTCATTTACATCGTTCAAGAATTAGCATATCAATGCCAGTAAAAATAAAAAGCTGCAAATGTGACGTTTTAATAGCATCTGCGCGTGCACTTTGACGTCAATACGGTTCACCAATGACGCGTGGATCATTTATCATAATATCTCTACAGAGGTACACTGCAAAAATTTTTTCGTAAAATCACATCATCAAAGTTTTATGTGTTGTCAATAAATTGTCATCCAAACTAAACATACCTATTCATTGTGAATTGTAGATTATAGACGCTCGACAACAGAGGTCACTAGCGTCCTATTCATTGTGAAATCTAACTTACCGCAATTTCATCAGTGTAGAAGTGGGGATTCGTAATTGTTGGAATCAGTAAAGCGCAAGACGAAAAGAGCTTAAAGCAGTGAATTAACGATAGAATAGTAAGAATTACATATTCATGTAATATGTAATGTATTGCACCCGGGTTTTCTTAGCACCCGGACGAAGCCGGACAGAGCCGCTAGTTATAAATAAAATACTAACAGACTGTATGTCTAGATACGTAATGGGGCATATTACGGTGAGTGATGACAGTATGTAAAAACGAGCGATAGCGAGTTTTTACAGCCACACGAGCCGTAATACCATTACGTAGGAGACATATATGGTATTTTTTGCCATACCCACTACAAAATACCTATTTTTTACGTCATTTTCAAAAAATTCTGACAGTTCATTTGCGTCGCCATCTCTTCTTTTAGTGTGCCGCGAAATTCGTGCAAGTAAGTAATGACAGGTTCACGCAAGCGTACGACAGGCGTATAGAGCGAATTAACAGAAGTTGCCATGGCAACCGTTATTTTCTGCGCTAGTGCAGAAAGTAAACCATTTTCCGCACACCTGTCTGTTAAATGGGTCATTAATGGCCGCTATACATACATCGAAAGTAGCTATTTTGTAGTGGATATGGCAAAAATCTTTAAACACGTTTGACGTCACACGCTTTTTGATTTCTTTTAAAACTTGTTTATATTTTGAAGTCATTTATTTGCTTACACAAATCATAAATTTCACAAGTGATATCAATATAAATCTCAAATTAGTTTTATTTCTCAAGATAATGCGAGTTTTCGATGATCTAAGATTTCGTCTTCATAACAGGCTTGGAGAACCATGATAGTTAGTCTTTATTTAAAAAAATAAGTGGTAATGACGAATTACAAATTACAAATATCGATTTTTCATACACAAAGCTTCGAATAAAAAACATTCCAATTTGAACTTAAACAGTGAGGTGATAAGTACGATGTTGGCATACTACAGCGACACAAGAATTAAGGAATACGAGGGGCGCGGTTTAACAAAACGGAAGCAATTTGAAGACGAGTTAACACATAAACGCTGTCTGTAAGAGAATTCCACTAAATGGACGGAAGCTCTTAGTAGTTTGTTGGCAATAGAAGAAACATTTAAGTGTACGCTACCAACTGACCCCTTTGCTACTAAGGATGACGAAACCCGTCAATTTTTGGAACCGGGTACCCGAAACAAATAGTCCTCATGCTCTCTAGGTGACAACTTTTTATGTGAGTGTCTCGTCTAATTGTACCTTCCACTCAAATAAATCTAAAAGGGGAAACTAATGTCGAATTTCTTTGCAATCAAAACAACCTTATTTTGTGATACGACTCACATGCAATCCAGAAAGTATGAATGATGCTTGTAAATGCAATCGTCTTTCTCCATGTGACTAATTTTTACGTGGTCGTTTGCTTATACTGACCTTTCTTCTACGAAAAGTCATAATATATATAGTTGCTTCTATTTTTGTGACCACAGCTACAAACAAGTCAATTTTACTTCGACTCATAGCCCTGAAAAGGATGCGTGCACATAAGAGTGCAGGGGGTATTAAGATTATTCCATTCCTTTACATCTCGATAATTGAGTACCTAACAATGTAATCATTCGAAGTTTTCGGAATTGGGTACCCGAGTACCCGATTCTACACGGGTAATCATCGTTTTCTCTTTTTACTTTCTACATACAACGGCCAGCAAGTCGTAGCGGTCTGAGTTATTTAAACCTGCTTTAAACAAAATAAATTTTGTCTCAATCGCCCAATTAATAAAATAATTCAAAATTTTAACTAACAAGGAAATAAGAATCACCTTGCTTAATTGCTCACTGAGCTTTCTCTCACCGAAATCCAGACATTCGCTATGTGAATACAGTCACGTCGCGTTACTACTCATTTACCCAGAAAAAATTAACAATGCTTATAATATAGTCGCGGCATTAATATTATTGGCTACAAAATTCGTATAGGAAGATTCGACTGTAATCTATATATAGGTACTAATATTATAAAGAGGTAAAATTTGTTTGTATGTAGATTGTACGCGATTCTAAAAATTCTTTTACTAACAGAAAGCTACACTCTCCCTGAGTGATATAGGTTATATTTTATTATATTTCTCGCGGGGGGAGGGATAATTTCTGTGGGATAGTAACAAAACGTAACTCTGCGATTCTTTTGCATTTTAGCGTATAATGGCGGAATCCTATATACTAATATTATAAACACCCCCAGCCCGGCTTCGCTTCGCAGGGGGAGATTTGCGGGGTTGGGGAATCGGACGGGACCGTTAGTACAATTTATAAAATGATATTCTAATCGCAGTATAAAGCGATGTTTGCAACTTTCAAATCGTTACTTTAAAAACAATTTGAAGCATCAGTGTTTAATGCATGAAGGCACGCTACTTCAAGCTAACTTACAAAGTTACAAGATGTTTACTGAAAGTATTAAATGCTTGGAGCAGTTACCATAATTATACCAATTCGACGTATACATAAGATTGCAGATTATAGATGCTCAACAGACGTATACATACTGTTTGTTACGTATAATTAATGAAAAAATCGGTGTATTCAGTTTTTTGTCATTTTCATTATTATTGAATAAATATTCAAATGAGAGATAGAAAGAGAGAGAATATAGACGCTTAATCGTATGAGAAATTTGTTGCTTTAGATACGTCTGGCCATGTGCTATCAAAATAACAAAACATGATCCAGTAAAAATCTCAAGGTTTTCGAAATATCAAAAAAAAATGCTTATTGCCGACCATAAATTTCGAACAAATTGAAATTACTAAAAAAAAATGAGAACCTGTTCAATTAAAATAGCAATATATTTTTTTCCCAGAAAACATAATTTAGATATTTTTCGGATATTTTCGAGATATTTTATATAATTTTGAAATCTGGATAAAATAAGCAAGTTTTTCAAACTATGGGCACAACATGCGTACCTACAAAAGTTTAAATATCTCGAAAAACGTGAGTTTTTTTCTGGGATCATGCTTAATTGTTATTTTGTTGCCAGACGGTCAGACCTATCGCTGGTTAATGTCTTACAGAAGGATTCCTGGATGACACCTTGTATAGTGTGGATTGGACACACCGTACACTACTTTTTGTGAACGACCTTATTCTAGAAGACAGGCAAGTTATCGTGAGCTAAGGACAAGCGGGGGTGGAGTAGCGGGCGGTGGTGACGAACGGCACAAATCGGAACCGACCAAAAACGTTTTCAACTGTTAGTGTAGTTTGTTTCTCCTTAATGTGTATCTAACATAATCTCCTTTCGACTTTCTTTTCTTTAATACGATGTTCCGTTTTTTTTCTTGACCGACGAGAAAAGTTAACTCCTTTAATGCACTAAAACTATTTCTTTTATATTTTATACATATATGAACTAGTTTTAATGCTCATATATTATAGGAAGTGTACACTGTACAGCTTCCTTTGAAAGAATTTTTTTTCTCATACAGAAATGTTTTTTTCCTTTTAAATTTGTGAAAATAATCAATCATGACAAGTTTAATGGAGAAATGGAAATATATTTTAAGAGTATCTACACAGGGTGTTATCAAAAAAACATCGGGTGGGTTCTTCCATTGTGAAACTAATTTAAAAAAATTCACAGATCTCGCAATCCTTGCAACCATCGAGGACATTGGAAATGATAACAGCATATATGAAACATAATTAACTGTTTATTATACACTGTTTAGTTTTGTCAGGAATAACCCTATTATTCTTCTGTTATATACGCGTTCACTTTTGCTTGATTACTTAACTTTTAAATGGATTTTTCTACAGTATTTATTAACATTTGCTCAAAAATAACACCGCAGATCGTCGCAAATACCTCTCAATTAACTAGACATGATATAAAACACATTTCGAAAAAATTGCACTTGTTCAATTTTGCATGATTGCTCCTCACTTGATCGCGACACCGTTGTCTTTTGGCCTTGAACGAAAACTCGTAACTCTGCCCCCATATACGAACATAAACATTTCCAATGTTAAAAAAACTTAAACATAAATGGGACAGTTTTAAGTAAAATTTAGTGATAAAGAGTTTTACCTAGTTTTTTTTATTGTGCGTTTCAAAAGATACAGCCTTCTAAAGGTAGGACAGACAGACGGACAGATAGACGGCGTAGGCTTAGTAATAAAAAATAAAGCATGATTTATGGACGTCTATTAATTATTATTCGTCTATTTCTCATATCCATCACCCCCGGTCACCATATCTGACGGATAATCGAGGTTCTACTGTATAGCATTCCAAGAAAAACATAAATAAATGCTTTACCAATGTTTAAAAGATTTGTTTCGCTTCTACTATAAAATGAGCAGTCTCGGATTTAGGCATAAGAAAAATAAACTAAAGCTTAGGGGTCTTACAAGTTACAATCTGCAGGAACCTAAAAAAAATTTATAATTTTTTGAAGGTTTTAAGATTTTTTGGAATGTTTGCAAAAATGCAGAAACTAGTCAAAAAGTAATGCCAAAATAATACTCAATACATTTTTCGAAACACTAGGTAAATGCAAATAATGTAATTTATCTATGTCATTGTCTCTAAAAATTGCTGTTAACACACATAATGTTTTTTGGTAACTACATTGGTAAAAAGATGAGATCCTCTGGTGTACTTTTTGAGCAAAGAGCCTCTAAGTATTTTATAGCTTAGGGCTTGTCTTCACCATCAAGTTTGAATCAGACAGTGAAAAATGACTAGTTTAGGACGAGGTAAATTTCATCAAACATCCGTTACGTAATACGCGAGAGATAGATGTTTTTAAAAAGAAAATGTGTGCACGCTAACTGATTCTGGATTAAAATCACTCCTGCTACATAATTAATCTCATATTATTTCAGAAAAAGCAGACAGAAGAGTCAGACATCTTCATAAAATATTCACAGAAGCAAATTGCTTGAATGCGTTTCCATAAATAAAAAGTCATTATGTTTCTTTTTTGCCACACAAACACAATCTATTCAGCTTGGTAATTAGATCCTGAGTAGAACCCTCGCCCGATGTATATAACACAGTCGATATATACATCGTACAGCGTACTTATATACATTTGGATATGTACACCGTGTACGGGAATGTTTGATGTTATGTCTTGACCGTTAATTTAATTTCGAATATTTCACTCGCACAACTCTATCGTTATACAATCTATTCTGTTACATTGCACCAAATCTATACTAATATTATAAAGCTGAAGAGTTTGTTTGTTTGTTTGGTTGAACGCGCTAATCTCAGAAACTACCAGTCAGATTTGCACATTTTTTTTTGTTAGGTAGCCCATTTATTGTTGAAAACTATATAGGCTGTATAATATCACGCTACGACAAATAGGAGCGGAGCATCAATGAAACATGTTTGCTAAAACGGGAAAAATTATTCTTTTTGAAAGCTTTCGTTGCGTGCGCTGCGTAAACGGTTAAAGTTACGCAAAAATCATGTATGACGGGATTGTTCCCCTTTAAAAGTTCTAAAAAAAAGTCCCCGACAACATATGTCTATCTTTTAAGGTTGACTCACTATAACTTTTTTTATGGTAATCAAATTTGTTCGTAATTATAGTATTCAAGCGAACGAGCGAAGCAAGTGTGTAGCGTATTTATAATATTCAAGCGAACGAGCGAAGCGAATGAGTAATGTAATTATAATATTCAAGCGAACGAGCGAAGCGAGTGAGTACTGTATTGCACCCGGGCTTTCTTAGCACCCGGGCGAAGCCGGACGGGTACCGCTAGTGTATAATATATATGTACCGATTCTTTGTATGTATAGTAATTCCCCGATTAGTACCTACTGTTAATTAGTTTTATTAGTAATTCACAAGCTTTGATCGTACAAAAGTCTATTGAATTTAACAGATAATAATATGATGGAAAACATCAAATCAGTGACAGACTAATTCATTTTTTTAATAATTTTTTGTTGTATCTCGAATCTAGCTCAACACGATTTGATCAAATTTATAAAAAAGTATCAATTATTTACAATTATCATCGCCTGCCTTGTACATTTTTTGCATACCTGGCAGACTTCATATTGAACATTTATCCATTTGAATAGAGGTCTGCTAGGTATTAAAAAAAAATTTGCAAGGCAGACGATGATAAATCCTGCCGACAATATAGTTTATTTGCTAATACAGGCACTGTAGCTTTATTATGTCAACTTATGTGTGTTTTTGGACAAAATAAAGAATTTAACCCCTTAATACTTTCATTTAAATATTTTTTCTTAATTACAATATTATTATCAATCCAACATCAGCACCAAATTAAATACATTCTTCAGTAAATAAATCCGTATCCGCAAACCAGTGTTTTCATAAAATTTGTAAGTCCGGTCCTGTCGGGTCGATTTTATTAAAATTTTAGCCTTTACTAAAAGTTTTGATTTTGAAACGATTGAGAACCTTTTGGGTATTTTTAGTTGCAAAAACATTTTTCAACCCCTAAAAACCACCCTTACAATGGGCTCAATTGGGTCCATTTTATATAGGCTTCGTGCGGTGATGGATTCCAACATGTGTATCAAACTTATTTTAAATCGAATATGTCTGTAGAGAGGTTCAGGAGGGTATGAAACGTCGAGATATTTTGGTTCGAACCCTAGGTCCCGCCATCCGAACGACGTCATATGGCAAATACACTAATAGGGGGCTAGGAGACCTTACTATCTTAATTAAAAAAACAAACAAAAACAAAATCACTTACCACTATGTTCTCTTGTACTCTTTTCGGCTGCAACTTTTGAAGGTGATTGGGCAGAGCAGATTTGTCTGACGTTGAAGGTTTAGCATTAGTCGTTTTTTGGACTACTTTAGCTTCAACCGTCTTCTTTTTATTATCAACTAACACAGACTCTTTACCCAAAGTATTTTCAGTTCGTCGCAATTTTTCTGATTCGATTTCTCTAGCTATCAACTGTTTTTCAGCCATCGGAATAACTTTTGTAGGCTTGTTAGTCTTAAAATAGGCGAGTTTTTCGATGTTTGGCTCCAATAGAAAGCCGTATGTTCCATTCGGAAATCGTTCCTGAACATAAGTCAAGTTATAATCAATCATTATATTGACGACTTGATTTAAATCGTGCCTCTCGCGTTGCGTAAAGAAACTAGTATTGCCAGGTTTTATAATTGGTAAAATTATCTCGTTCAGCAACGGTGCGGTGTCCAAGAGCAATTCTTCACGATGACTGTAGGCTCTGACAGAAGGATGCATGGCTCGGAGAATTTCCGACAGCATTGATTGAGTTTGTCCTTGTTTAACATGGGCCTGAAATAAAGTTTTCATTTTAAATTCAGGCCAAAACAAAAAACGAGTAATATTTCATGCTGCACAATCATCAACGTACGCTTATGACCTCAGTTGTCAAGCGTTAACAGTCTACATAAACCAAATATTTTAATACGAAAATATTAGGTTTAGGTATGGACAACCCTTAATAAAAGTGTTAGGAAATATCCTAAAGAATACAATTCTAGCAAAAAAAATAACCTCGTTGTATTTAAAAATCAAAAAAATTGAAGTTAGGTAAAAGAAGTACATTATTTTGAACACCCTGTATAATAAATTCATTTTTTTACGACAGACATTGATTTGTCCGTCTACTATCTAATGATCCTCAAAATTTCAGTTTGATAAAGGTTTCTGTTTTGACTACCTATGTCGAATTTTAGGTAAAGGTCTGCATGTGTCAAAAATTTCAAAAAAACTTGAATAACTCAAAAATTACTGAATTTTCGAGCATGGCTTCCCTTACAATTTTTATTCACATTTAGGTGCAGAATTGAAAAAACAAATAAAAACAGGATGCTAGGTTAAAAAAACATAGCTTTGATCTGCCACGCTTAAATGAGACAGGCTGTATAATTGAAAATATTTTTAGGTTATACAACATTAAAATTTATACAACTTTTGTATTTAAACTTTTTTTCTATCTTCACCCAAAATCAATATATCGGCCGACAACGCAAGTCTTGGACACCCTGTATATCAATTTTCCCAAAATATTCTTGGTGGAAATACGTCATTTTTTCAAAATGGCGTCCGAAACGGCACTTTCACTGTTAATTATTGAAATTCTGACTTCCCTTTCGATTCTGAAATTTTCAGCCATCCAAGTTCAATATTTTCTCCCGAATTTACAAACTTACCACTGACGCGCGGAAAATTCGAGGCAAAACTGCTCTAGATTTGAAAACATTGAACTAGGATGGCTAAAAATTTCAGAATCGTTAGGTCAGTATGTCTCAAATAAGCATGCACAATTTAGTCAGGATTGAATAATTGTTTGTAAAACGGCAAATGTTTATTATATTATCTCAGACGCGACGCGAGCGTAGTATAGGAAATAATGTGATCAAAGATTTCGTACTGTGAAATACATGCATTTCGAACACTTTTGCAAAATTTCATCAATATCCAATAAATATTTTTTTTTACTGCAGGCAGCTACTGTGAAAGGGAAGTCAGAATTTCAATAATTAAGTGTCGTTTCGGATGCCATTTTGAAAAAATGACGTTTTTTCACCAAGAATATTTTGGAAAACTTTTGATGTTATTTATGATACTTTTCACAATCGAATTCCTTTGGTTTCATCTTTGTACTAATTATTTCCAGATCAAACCACATATTTAGGCACCTAGACTATGATTATGATGCATTTTATATTTCAAAGGTAAGTACACAATCTTGGAGTATTTTATTAGTCTTTATTATCTGGGCCCATTATCTATTAAAACTTTCATTTTCTTTTCTTTTTTAAGACCACCAACAGCTAAGGTTGTCGGGCCTAGTATCAATTCATATTTCAAATTTATAATTATTCTTAAAAATAAACTGAACATCTAACTGATATTTTAACCAGGAAAGGACGGTTTGAAGTAACATAGAAGCAACGACATCCCCGTTTGAATTTTATGATGAGACCGAAAAACTGCAGAAAAATCTATCTGCCCCAACTGGAATTTAAACTAAGCATTTTTCGAATACCTATAGATTAATGTTATCACTATACAGGATGTAACAAGAGATTAAAGAGAAGTACTTTCTTGCACTTATTGATCGGTAATACCTAATACTTGAAATGGCTGACTAGGACACGCAATTTTTACTATTATTGATCCTAGAATCTCATTTCCTGTTATATCCTGTATACTGAATGCTCACAAATAAAAAAAACGTTTTTTTTAAAGAAAATGTAATATAGTACAAGTACAAAAAAATAAAAAAACAACTTCAATTTGTTTAGATCGAATAAATAAAAAACACAAGAGAATAAAATTTTAAAAAAATACACAAAAATTTCACCTAAAATCCACAAAAACAAAGACGGATTTGACAGTTAAAAAAATATTACTAGGAATTTTTTTCCCTGAAGATTGTACAATGTTATAGTTTAGCATCTTCGTCGTCTACGGCGACGTTTTCTTTTCGGAGCCTTGCAAGCTGAAGAATAATAAGCTCTTTTCTGTGCTTCTGTCATGCTACGCCAGCGTTTCGCGCCCTCGACTGCCACTTTTATCATGTTTTTCGAACAGCATTGTTTTCTAAATTCGCGTAGGAAGTTCAAAAACGGATTTCTGGTCACTGCTCCTGCTCGAAGACATCTTTTACGACGTTTTCTGCAACAACTGCGTGATCTCCTCCTCCTCCTCCTCCCGCTTCTTGATTTATCAAAAAGTATAATAAATTATTAATTTTGTACACCCCTATTACAGTTAAAAAGGGTGCGAGTTCTCTAACGACAGAGTACCGGTCGTGTAGTAACATTATTCAAGCAACAAGTCAAGTACTAAAAATACTCGAAAAAATCGAGTACAGTAGAAAAATAAAAATAATTTTAGATGTACGAAACCCCCCTCAAAATAAAATTCTCAATATTCTAAGCACGATTTTCTTTTTTGGGTCAAAGCAATATATATAATCTGTAAAAACCTCGGTAAAAACTATAACTTTTTATCTCATCCCGTTTACGAGCTAGAAGCCTCTGACAGACAGACAGAGTTTCCACAAGAATAGGCCTCCGTTTGGGCCCTTTGAATACGGAAAGAATAAAGACCGGTAGGATGAACTGAAATGACAAACTGTTTCAAATAGAATCAAGTATAGTCGGGCCGCTGAAGAGATGGAGCAAGATCACTGCGTGATCACCGCGTGCAAAGTACCTGATTGGTTGCTTGAACGTTCGGGAACGAAACTATATACGAAGGCCACGCCTGCGGTGCAAGTTATTCATGTGCTTTTCACGTGTCACTCCGTCTGTTCAGCGGTCCGACTATAGAATCTAATCGGCAGGAATTGTTTTTAAAAATAATTGTTGAACTACATTTTTTACCACTATTGCAGCTAGGTATTTAAGAAATACGACCCTGACTGACTCCCTTTGAAGGGTAGACGGTACATAATAGACCGAGAGCTAGTGACAATTTTTTGGTGTTATTTATTCAAGGCCTTATTTTTGTGAAGATGTTGAGGGAGGCATATTAAAGTGCCCTGAGTAAGGGATTTTGCTAGGTAGCTGTATTGGAGAGATGCAGACCGCCTCCAACATGTAACAAAAAAATGGTCACAATTATTATTGCTTCAAGGCTGAAATTGTTTGTATAGTGTCGGTGACCAAATAATGCCATTATAATATTTGCAGATCGATTGGTCAGTATTAAAGGGGTGGCAGATCACCCTAAACGTGTCATGTACCCGACAAAATTTATATTACTAGATCAAGGTTCAAATTTTAATATGTTGTTACGGCGACTGTTTTAAGCATATATTTCAATTTGCAGAACAAAATGTCGGTATTAACCCCCTTGCAGAACGATATAAACAGCTATAGGCAACTTAGTAAGTTTCCCTCTAAGAGAGGGGGTTAATACCGACATTTTGTTCTGTAAATTAAAATATATGCTTAAAACAGTCGCCGTAACAACATATTAAAATTTGAACCGTGAACTAATAATATAAATTTCATCGGGTACATGACACGTTTAGGGTGATCTGCCACCCCTTTAATACTGACCAATCGATCTGCAAATATTATAATGGCATTATTGAGTCACCGACAAACTATACAAACAATTTCAACCTTGAAGCAATAATAATTGTGACCATTTTTTTGTTACATGTTGGGGGCGGTCTGCACCTCTCTCAGCAAAATCCCTTACTCAGGGCACTTTAATATGCCTCCCTCAACATCTTCACAAAAATAAGGCCTTGAATAAATAACACCAAAAAATTGTCACTAGCTCTCGGTCTATAAGTCTTCAGAGTCGCAACGCGACAGTTATATTTTGTAAATACTCAAAACAAGTTAAAGGACTAAGAAGGTTATTATCAATATTGAAGCTGATAAAATTATAAATAAAATGACAAATTTTGAAAGTTACGTATCAAAATGGTAAAAACCGGAACCTTATCAACTTCTTTTAATTTTAATAGTGTACTATATTTGTGGCTTAAATGCAAGAAATGTCAATGTCAGATATATGCCTGAATGAATTAATTTGAATTTGAATTAGTTTGAAAACTAAAAAATAATTTGTCGTTATGTTCACTTGTAGTTAGATTTTGACGTTGACATTTCAAATTCAATACTCTTGTACAAATCCACAGATATAATAGGTGCGTTTGGTATCAAGGTGTAGTGTAAAAAGTGTAAGCACTTTTGACACTATTACGTTTGTTATACAAAAGTGTAAAATAACTGATATGTTTGTTATTTCAGTGTGGGACTAAAAGTGTAACAACTATTAGTCCTGACTTTTGAGCAGGTGCACGTAGTGTAGTGTAGGTCACGTGATATATGTCTGAATTGACAATCGCTTTGACAGATTTGATACTTTTTTTGTACTCAATTTTTTACGTTTTTTGTCTCTTAAAAATGAATGAGCTTCAAAATGTAATGTGGTACAAGATAAATATGGCAGTGAGTTTAACATTTTTACGACCAAAAAAAACTGTAAAAACTAGAAATAATGAACTCAGCCAATCTGTCATTAATTTATTTTGTAATGCGCATGTACAATCTACTCAGAATGTACACTAGCCCGTTTGTTACAAGTGTATTTAGTTTACACTTTTGGTGAACTTTTTACACTTTTCAGTGAAAAATTATCTACACTACACTACACTACACCTTGATACCAAATGCACCTAATATAAATATGTGGTTATATTCAACTTTTTTAAAACTTCTTATACTTTCGGAAAAAAATGTGTAGCTCTATTTCGTTAAATTAATAATGAAAAACATTTTATACAAGTTCGTTAAACTGCCTTTCAACATTGGTCACCTAGTAATTTAGTTTTAGGTTCTATGAATAGAGACAACATATTATGCTTCTCGAACGCAAGTTACATTTTTAATCTAAATAAACTCGTAACTTTAGATAAAAAATATATTTTATATATTTATTATGATTTGTGGTTTTCATTTTAGAAAATATTTTATTAGTTTCATGAAAAAGATATTCTTGAGCAAATATGTCACTATTATGTCAATTATAAAATGATGATTATTTTTAAATAACATCCATAAAACATGGGAAATTTTTTACGAGTTTATAAAAAAATGAAACACATTTTAGTAATTTTATAAGAAATACTTACGAACACGAAGAACGTGAATGTGACCGGCGTCTTTTACGACCCATTGTACACTATAATTTTTTAATTTAGATGAATTTAAATGTTATATGAAAAATTTTGAAATTAAGTAAAAACAAAATTTGGTACACATTTTGTTGACATCTAAATTTAAGATTGTTTTAACGGCTTCCTTGATTCAATTTAAATACAGAGCCGACTTATTCATTGGGCACAACATATAGACCGGCCGCATGCAAAATATGAGAATCGTATACGGGTGTGTGACATAGGTTCTTAATGGTGCAATATATATTTTTACACCTTCGAACCTGATTTGAGAAAATTGCTATAGCGGAAAGTTTGAAACACAAAATTTGGAGGATGCATTTCTTCTATAACGTAGAGACTCACTATATTAAAGGTTTTTTTCATAATTTTGTCTACACTTTTGGTTTTTGAAACATGAAATTTGGAGAATAAATTCCTTTTTAACACGCTTATTTTAGCTTCACCTGTATGCTTGCTTGCGGGCTTGCTTGCTTGTGTGCTTGCTTGCTTGCTTGTTTGTCAGTTTGTAACCGACTTCTTTGAACTTGATTTTGACCAACTTTGAACGGTCAGATTTAGTTTAAACTTTGCACACTTATCAAGGACCGACGACAATACAATAATTCCATAAGTTTGTCCCATTATCCTGACCAGGATCTCCAGGACTAAAAAAAAAAGCAAAAAACTTTAGATTGAACTGAAACTTTGCACACTTATCAAGGACCGATTACATTACAATAATTCCATAAGTTTGTCCCATTATCCTGACCAGGATCTCCAGGACTAAAAAAGCAAAAAACTTTAGACTGAACTGAAACTTTGCACACTTATCAAGGACCGATTACATTACAATAATTCCATAAGTTTGTCCCATTATCCTGACCAGGATCTCCAGGACTAAAAAAAAAAAGAAAGCATAAAACTTCAGATTGAACTGAAACTTTGCACACTTATCAAGGACCGATTACAATACAATAATTCCATAAGTTTGTCCCATTATCCTGACCAGGATCTCCAGGACTAAAAAAGCAAAAAACTTCAGATTGAACTGAAACTTTGCACACTTATCAAGGACCGATTACAATACAATAATTCCATAAGTTTGTCCCATTATCCTGACCAGGATCTCCAGGACTAAAAAAGCAAAAAACTTTAGATTGAACTGAAACTTTGCACACTTATCAAGGACCGATTACATTACAATAATTCCATAAGTTTGTCCCATTATCCTGACCAGGATCTCCAGGACTAAAAAAAAAAAGAAAGCATAAAACTTCAGATTGAACTGAAACTTTGCACACTTATCAAGGACCGATTACAATACAATAATTCCATAAGTTTGTCCCATTATCCTGACCAGGATCTCCAGGACTAAAAAAGCAAAAAACTTCAGATTGAACTGAAACTTTGCACACTTATCAAGGACCGATTACAATACAATAATTCCATAAGTTTGTCCCATTATCCTGACCAGGATCTCCAGGACTAAAAAGCAAAAATAAATTATAATTTAAAAAAACTAAAAAACACGCTTTAATGAACTAAAAAGTAAAAAATAATTAATTTTATTGTAAAAAAGCGTGGGGTGCTTTGTATCATATTTTCATACCACCCCACGCTTTTTTACAATAAAATTAATTATTTTTTACTTTTTAGTTCATTAAAGCGTGTTTTTTATTTTTTTAATATAATGTATGCATCCACTAAGAAGAGGTTTTCAAAATTCCACCCTAGAGGAGATGAAAAAGGGTAATGCGCTTTTATGAATTTAATAATTATTCTGTCCATATTTTTGGTCTTTGAAAAATGCAATTTGGAGGATACATGCCTTTTATAACGTACGCACCTACTAAGAAGTTTTTTTCAAAATATCACCCCTATAAGGGGATAAATGTGTTTTTTCCAGATATAATCAATTGCCCTTTTAACCCCCTTGGAGATCGAATTTGAAAAATTCTTTCATACTGGGTGCCTATACGTTATAAAACAAATGTACTGTAACTATGTATCCTTCAACTTTCATGTTTCAAAGACCAATAGTATGCACAGAATGATTAAATCTGTGAAAACACATTAGCCTTTTTTCACCCCCCTAGGGACGAAATCTTGAAATTTTTCTCTCTCATACTTCTATTCGATGTCAAGTAAGGTACCGGAGGGTAATAAGGCCTATCTCAAAAATAATGGACTTACAATAGTGTAAATATTATAGAAAAAAATACGGTGCATAAAAACACATAATTCATTTACCCAAATGTATGTTTAAATTTATAAGAAGCAAACACTTGCCGGCGTCATGGGATAATTATTTTTAAGTAAAAATGATAACATAATATAAAGCGATCTGAAATAAGGTGGGCCCTTTTACCCTCCGGTACCTTACTACTTAATGTTGATAAGAGAGATTTTATGTAAAAACCGTCTTTGTCAAAAATTGTGTGAAGGTGGAGTATGATGGTGAGGGGAGATGTAAAGGACCACACGGGGGCCCGGCAACATATGGTTTCTTATAGCTTAAACGTATCACGAAACAGTTTGCGATCCTCATATTTTGCAAACAGAAGTACCCATGAAGCCTACACTAACAGGCATAGCGTGTAGGGCTATGCATAGGGCCCACGAAAAAATAAATAGTTATATACATCACTAATATAGTGTGCGTCTAGATTGTTGGTCGGAAAAAGAATTGAGATCTAAGCGGGTGCCAAGTTTTCACTTGGCAAGTTTTCATATGTTTAAGAGCGATGACACACACAGCGGTTTGTAACGACTCGGCAGCCGATTCGACGATGACACACACAACGGTGTCGATTCGGCAGTCAGGCGTTTCTTGTGGAGAACGATGTGTCGAGGCGGCTGAGAGTCGGCAGGCAATTCTCGCCGCGGTGTGTGTTTTGCATCATTGAAAAACATTAACATACGTGCCGACTCGGGAACCGCTTCGACACAAACCGCTGTGTGTGTCATCGCTCTTATATTAAATAAATGAATCGTGTGTGAAAACTTGGCACCTACTTAGATCTCAATTCTTTTTTCGGCGGAGATGTTCTTTGTATACCGAACTTGGTCCTTTTCTTACAAATTTATGTTTTTGGTGGAATTTTCTTTTACACTTTCATCTTGGTATAAAGATAATATGTTTTAAATGTTAAAATGTCAAGTTATAGTGTCATTTTTGATCGTTTTTTTAACAGATGGAATTTTTGAAATCACTAAAATCTAACTTACAACACACATATATTTCAAAGTAAAACTGATTTAAGGATCGCTCTTGCGATAATATGGAATTAGTCTTCCTTTTTACGTGAAAATGTAAAAAAAAACACCGAAAATGAGTTTTTTTTTCCATTCGAAACAATCATTAGTTTAAAAATTATGAAGTATTGGAAATACCTTGTATTATGATAAATAATAGTTTTATACGGCTGAAATGCAATTGAAAAATGTATTTTCGTTGGAGAGCAGCCAATTATATAATTGTTTCGAAACATATTGGAAAAAATTATTTTACCAACCAGTGGTCACAGTCAGGATTCTAACCTGAACCTTTCCACTGGTTGGTAAAATGATTTTTTCCAATATGTTTCGAAACAATTATATAATTGGCTGCTCTCCAACGAAAAAACCTTGTATTATGTCCGTCTTGTGACTACTTGTGATTTAACACGACGCGTTTCAGCAACGAGTTGCCATCTTCAGGTGTGGTTAATTATTTTTTAAATGTATCATTTAGTTTAAAGTATGACTCATTCTACTTCTTTATAATGAAGAGTTTATCGCACTGGGCTCTTGCTATACAATAATTTGATTTGATAAGTTTAAATGGGAGTCCATATATTTTTGCCAAATAATAATTAATTCATATCGAAACATCAGTTACTTTACTAATTGAAAATTTTATAAGCGAAACAAAATTCTGGGACGCATTTGCTGTCTTGACTGGTTAAAATATTTTATTCCAAGATAACATAAATATGAAATACTTTCTTTTGAAAGTGGAGTGATTTACTCGCCACTAAATCATAAATTAAGTCAAACATTCATAAAGATATAAATATCTAAGTTGAGACAAATTGTAAGCACTATGTACAAAAGAGTTGAAAAGAAATCTTATGAAATATGTATTATGGAACCACAGGAAATAAGAAATGCTTCGTTCGGTATATTGAACTGGTGAATCGTTCAAAATAATTAACTATTTTGAACAAGAAAGGTGGCGCATAAGTCCCATTATAAAATACTTAGTTAATAACTTTTTTTGGTTTCACGATCCTACAGTCGAAACGTAGAAATTTCATAATGGAAAAATTTACATTGGAACAAAAAAGCAAAATTAATCAATTTTATTTTCAAAATAGCAACATAAAACCTTTATTGACCGGGCTAGATCGTGAAACCAAAAAGGTAAATAAAAAAGCTAACTATTTAAATCATAACTGAACTTATGCGCTACCTATATAAGTACCTACTAACCACGAAAAAGCTCCGAATTTACACATAAATGACCTTTACGTGCAACATTTGATTTGTAATATAATATAATATTATCTATTCGCCAATACTATACCAAGAAGCGAATATTTTATTTTCATATGATCAAAACATAAATTCATTTCAACATCGAATTTTCCATGTCTAGTAATCAAAATTCATAATACGAATACTTATATACCCGGATTCTGCCTAAAATTCACTCTACTTTTCCTATGTTACCCTTTCTAAGCCACACCCGGTATATATTTATTATTTACACAATTAAGAAACGCAAATTAAAATATCTCGGACATATCTTACGAAATCTGAAATACCAATTACTCAATTCAAGGAAAATGTATAGCGTCCCACGTCGGAGTATCTCATAGCTAAAAAAAC
Organism: Mongoloraphidia duomilia; assembly: GCA_039654895.1. Classification (NCBI taxonomy): domain Eukaryota; kingdom Metazoa; phylum Arthropoda; class Insecta; order Raphidioptera; family Raphidiidae; genus Mongoloraphidia; species Mongoloraphidia duomilia. The sequence continues at coordinate 32,245,877 of CM077521.1, read as the reverse complement.
TTGAAAGAATGGTTTGGTAACTCATCCATTGAACTGTTTCGTACATCCAAAACATGAATAGCCAATATGATCGCTATAACCTTCATCGGGAAGAAGAATCTTTATACATAAAATGAATGTTTGTTTGTTTGTTTGCGTTCCTATACCATTTATCCGATTGCGATAAAACTTTGGTGAGTTGTGCGCACGCCCGCGAAGGTTTCTGTAGGTTCATATTATATTCTTAGCACCTAAATTTAAAATATAGGTAACGCATGGGTTAAAAGAGAGTTTTCTTCAATGTCGACATTAATGTAAGTGAAACCGTTAGTAATTATATAAAATATTTTGCACTTACCTTTTGGTATTGGTCTAAATCACGATTCACAATAACAAAATATTACGTTTTTAGGTTTTTTCACTTTCACAAAAATCCATTTTAATTAATAATAAAATAATAATATTATTTAACATAACGACGTCACATTCACAAACATTCCTGGCGCGTTCTGAAGTCACGTGATATTTTTTAAATTTTTATACATTTTAATTAATTTTTAGTAATTTATCTATGGCATTAAAAAAATTTTTCTTTTCGTTTTTCATTATTTATGTTAAATTATTAGAAAAAATTAAAAAATTGATAATTTTTTTTAAATTTAAATACCTAATTGCGTATACGGAAATTTATGAAAATACAAAGAAAATCAACTTATGACACGACAAATAAGCGAGATTGTCGTCAATATTGATTTATTGAAGTTATACTTCTTTAGCGAGGGTATAGTGAATTGGAATGACCTCGAGTCAAAAAGTACCGACTCAATAATTAATGAAACGCTGACAGACGGCTCTAGCGATTTGGATGAAATTTACTGAAAAGGGATTTTAGAGAGCAAAAAAAATCGATATAGCTAGGTCTCATCCCAGGAAAAAATTCGTTTACCTAGTTATAGATTTTTTAAGTTTAAAATTTTTTTGACATTTCCAAATAGTGTAATATTTTAAGCAGGCTTTGGATACTTGTTTCCATGCATTAAGGGGAATTTTATAAATTATCATGGTATGTCAGTATAGGTACCTAAATACTTAGTTAAAATTAAAAATGCAAGAACCTTCAACAGATCGTGTTCTAATGAAAAAATGTATGAAGTATAACTTCGACCGTGCACTTATGTGAGTGGTTTTTTTTAAAACTTGGGATCAAAAAATTCTGATGCATCGCTTGTGCTGGGCTGCTCTATACCTACGCTTTGTCAGAAAATGTAAGTTGCAGACAATGCCCTCTGCAGATTGCGATAGTATAGATACCTATATTTTTACTTCCAACCTCTATAACTATGGTAGGGAAGTAATGGATTTAGTACAAAAAAATATTTCGAGATTTTAACAGATCTTCACGTTTTGAGACCCTAGCAATCGTTTAAGATCATTTTCTGACTGACGTCTGTATGTGTGTGTGTGGTCAAATTTTCGCCTTCGATATCGTAAAAACGGAACAACATACGGCCATGCCGATTGTTCTATTGTGTTTATCAGCCTTTAACTTAGATCTGATTAGATTTTGAGTCAAATCGGTTCAGTGGATCCTGAGATATTAAAAAAAAAAAACATTCTCAATGTAACGTATTAACATAGGTAAAAATAATATAAATGAATTCTAGATGTTATAATATGAAAAAAATGTAAATATTTTTTTTCTCTAAAATGTACAGTTTTCGAGAAAAAAATATTTTACTAAAAAAAATAAAAATTGTACGTAAATCAAGGTAACCATTATTTTTGCTATATTATATCACTAAACAAAAAAGAGGGCCATGCTTTTTTTCAAAGAATAAAAAAAGAGTGTTTATTTTTTGCAAATATTTACTAGGTGGGAAGTATCGGACTGGTCATCAGTCGAATTTTTTTGTGTAGATATACAGTTTCGTTTTTCTATGAGTACAACCTAGCACTAGTGAGTCTTATTTTTAAGATATCGAATATTAAAAATGTAAGGAATTTATAGTGCAATGGATCGACATTCGCATCCAAAAGTGATTCGAAACTAATTTAAGATCGTCGTTTATGAATTAATTTGAAGTCACCATTAGATAGAATGTCGTAAAAAAATCCGGGCTCCAATTTAAACTAAAAAAGCTTGGCGAAACCTCTGCGAGTCTTCACTTTTTTAACGAGTTTCCACGGGTTTCGAACTAGTTTAATTTCGAATCGACTCCCCATTCATATAATAATATGTACAAAGATACACAGAAAGTATCTACTAGGGACTGCATGTATTATATAATACAGCTTCCGAGTTGGGAGATGGAAATAATTCATTGCCGCTTATTGTGGGAAGGTAATTATAAACAAGCCAGAGCTAAAACCTTTTAAAGAAATGAAAACGTATTAAAAAAAGAGCTTGGCACACAAAAAACGGATTTCTTGTTTTCACAGTTCTACTACGTTTACATTTCACAAATACGGATGGTTTTAAGGATTAAGGATTAATGACGCTACTTTCAGAGAACATGGAGTTCGCACAATAAAATCTCCTAGTCTCATCATTTCTTATATTATGCTTTATACGTGCGTAATCACACTAAACGCATAGGACTGTCGACCCAAAAGTGATCGACTGATTGTAAAGTATAGACGCTACACAGTTGTATAATTTTTAACAGTGTCATATTATTCCTCATAGATAACCAAATAATGTAAATCAACTTTATCGTTCTTATATCCTTCCTCTTAATTGCAAACAAGAAATAAACGCTGAGCATAAACCGCCATAATATGATGACGTAGAAGACATGTCACACTTCTTTTTCTACAGATTGTATCAAATTAAAGCTGTGCATAGGACGTTCTGTGTGTAAGATAGAGATCGATATAAAGCAATAAGTAAGAAAGAGATAAATGATCGCTAATAGGAAGTTTCTGTAGTTACTGTAAGACTACTGAAATTATTGATAAAATCACAAAACAAAAATGACGCTATTATTTATTTATAGTAACTACAGAAACTTCCCATTAGCGATCATTTATCTCGTTCTTAGTTATTGCTTTATATATCGATCTCTATCTTACACACATACCGCTCTATGCACAGCTTTAATTTGATACAATCTGTATAGAAAGAGATGTATATAAATTATCTTATCGTGGCTCGCTTTCAATTTGACAGACCGATGGCGTAACTATCGGTGTACGATGTGTGGTGCGACAGCACACGAGCGCAGGCCTCCAAGGGGCGCCAAAAAAGTATCATTACTTACATTTAATACATATTTTGTTGCGGTTTCATACAAATTGTGTATTTAAGGGCGTAATAATTCATTTGCACACGGGCGCCAAGTATGGTCTAGTTCCGCCACTGGGCGTAACACAGTAGATCTAATCAGCCAATCACAGGTCGAATATTATCTACGTCATTTCGGTAGCGGCATAATTCTATGTAGTATGGATCTAGTTAGTTATTTATTCCGTTAATTTTGTAGTATGTAAGTATTATACAAATGTATCTAGGTTAAGTATTAACGGTGTCATTAGAAATGCTTAGATATGTAAAGTCAGAACATAATTAATAAACTATTACTTAAAACTGTTCTAGTTCGACAACGCAAGCTAAACAGTTCTATTGATATATAATAGGAATGCTATTTGGTCATAGAGAGAGTAGATAGTGTATCGTAGGACGTGACTATGTCAGTATACCTAACTTAATTGTAATTATAATTTATTAAATGCAACTATAATGAATAAATCAACAATTTTATCAATTTATTATTGAACTAAAAGAACCTTAAAAACCAAACCTTTACAATTTATTCCCCTGGTAACTATTATTCGGAATAAATAGCGATAATTCAATTCACCAAACGTAGTTAAGTTTACTGCAGGTATAAATCGTAAGAATAACTACTCTGTCCAATTTCAAGGGTATAAATATTTATTCGCCTAGTAAAATAGGATGGACACGAAATGCACAAATTACTTTATGACCTGGCGACCTTTTCCGGTAAATATTAATTCCATATCTTTCAGATAAAGGCTTCTGTAGTAAAATAAAATAAATTTACATTTTCGATCGATGCGCTATCGGTCGGATCTTTGGTAAACGTGCTTTAGAATCAAAATATTTGACAAAATGTCCAAGGTGTATCGTATAAAGTAAATTTGTACCTGAAGTTACTATTCTATCGAATTATTGCTTGGTGAATTGAAAGTTAATTTTATTCCAAGGAATAAATTTATTCTAAGATTAGTAACTTCTATCTTTAACAGTGTTTGGTGAATACGGGCCTATAAGAAGATTTTTTTAAAAAATTACGTAATTTTTTGATACTGACTCACTCATCAAAATCTATAGGGTACTTCCCGTTGATCTAGAATCTTGAAATTTGTCATGAAGGAACTCAGAGTACAAATAAAGGAAAAACTCTGAAAATCAGTAATTTCTAATCCTATGTGGAATTATTACGTGATAAACTTAATTTTTATTAAATTGTTGTAAGGGTCCGGAACCTTCATCTAGCTAATTTACTCGCAGTTGTCCGTCTTTTTTTGTACTGACATGTTTTATACTATTTTGGAGTTCTCCGGAACATGTAATTTTAATTATGATTTGCTCCGGAGCCGCGTTATTGACGACTTAAGAATAAATATAAAAACACATAAAGAAACGTTGCAACGATCAGATGTAATCAACGCGAGACCTTTATTTGAAACATTTAAACATTTTTGTGCGGCGTTAATGAGTGTCTAAATTATGCAACAGCAAGCAGCGGAAACAAACTCGTAAGGTAGCTGAGAAAACTCATTACTCCGTTTTAAAAGACATCATCTCTGTATACACATTACAACATGAACTACTATAATGATACTATAGTATACATACATCGCGGCCATTGGCGACCCTTGACCCCGCGAATCTGCCTCCTCTGATGCTCCCCTTATTTATGACTTCAGTGACGGTGACATTAATTATACTGAATTCGCAGTTGCTATATTTAAATAGAGCAATTTGATCCTTGAAAACAGTTTTAAGAATTGTTGGAAATGAGAACTTCCGTGGCACAAAGGATCAATAAAAAGCAATACTGATTTTATTAAATTTGCATTTTACTAACGTTTCGGTATTCTTTATACCATCTTCAGAGTCTACAAAATAATACAAACGTGGGTGAGAATATGTGGAAATAAAGTTAAAATTAACAAAAATTTAAATGTGTTTTTTTTTATAACTTATCAAATGCTGTCAATTTCTTTCAGTATTTTGTTTGAGCGATTAATGAACAACATGGTGATGACATTGTTGGTTTTTTTTTTAAATAAAAACTCATAAAAATTGTTAAAAGTAAAAAACTATGTAGTTATCACTGATAAAATTGGAAATAAAATCTGTGTTCACCTCTAATTAATATCCGTTATACTGAAAGACAATGTAAAAACGAAAACAGCAATTTGATAGGATTTAACAAAGACAATTATGTAAAAGGTTATACTAAATCGATTAATGTGCTATATACAGGGTGAGTTCGACCACCCGTATCAGTCGTTTTTTTCGAAAACGGTTAGTCGTAGAGAGTTGTGTCAAAAATTTGTATTATAAAAGCCCTAATAAAGAATCGAATGGTGATAATTTTTTTTTCCGGGAAGGTCGGCTTCCCTATTAGTTTGCTCCAGAATGTCCAGAACTCCGGAATTATAAATGTAACGATAGGTCGAAAGTGGTATTGTTGAAAAGATCTTTAAAAAATAAGCAAGTTTTGTAGGAAAATTTTTTTTATTACTGTCACCCCTGTTAAGGAATATTTGTTTGAAATTACTAAATTAAAATGTCATAATAACGAACTTTTTAAAAGTCCGCATTTAAAATCTAGTTACCTATCTATCGATCATTAAATACTGAAGAAGTACACTCACAGTATAACCAGAAGAGCTCAGTAGTATGTATTAAAGAGTAAATGGAAGACAGTTTGAACACTTGTGACAATGTCTAAGGTTGCTAGATTTTTAATGCCGACTTCGATCGTTATTATGAAATTTTGATTTAATAATTTCAAACGATTGTTACTTAACAGGGGTGGCAGTAATTAAATAATTTTTCCTACAAAACTTGCTTATTTTTTAACGAGCTTTTCAACAGCACCATTTTCAACCTATCGTGCTTTCTAAAATTCCGGAGTTTTGAACATATAATAATTTATATTTATACTTATAGAAATTCACAGGGGTGGCAGTAATAAAAAAAAATTTCCTACAAAACTTGCTTATTTTTTAAAGATCTTTTCAACAATACCACTTTCGACCTATCGTTACATTTATAATTTCGGAGTTCTGGACATTCTGGAGCAAACTAATAAGGAAGCCGACCTTCCCGGAAAAAAAAATTATCACCATCCGATTCTTTATTAGGGCTTTTATAATACAAATTTTTGACACAACTCTCTACGACTAACCGTTTTTGAAAAAAACGACTGATACGGGTGGTCGAACTCACCCTGTATATGGGACAAATTTTCAATATCTGTTCGTTTGTTGACGCTGTTTTTTAATTTTTTAATAAATACCATTTCTAAGAAATATATAAATAATTATACTCTTTCCCATGAACAGATATAGTTATCACGTGGACAGCACATGCTCTGCTAGGATACACAAAGTATCTTTTTGTTCTGCTGTTTTGAGTTTCAAGCGACCAATCAGATGCTAATCATGCAGTTTAATTACTATCGGTTCATGGGATAGAGTATAAATGTATAATACATAAACATTAACGTGCGAACTATGGGCGCCGCAAGGAGGTGCGATTTTGAACACCACCCTGGCTTAGAGACGCAGAAGAACAGAAAAGAAAGAACAAAAACCCGAAAACATCTAACACAAAACAAGCTTCCAATATAATGGAAAGTAGTCGGGTAAAAAGATGTTAATATTATAGTATCATCTCACTTATACTTGCACACTAAAACATTAGATAGTGTCTTTTCACCTGACCACTTTTCATATTGGAAGATTGTTTTGTACTTTTTCGCCATACCCACTATAACTTTATATGCATGATGCGTGTGCAATGAGTCAATTAACAGGCAGGTGTGTTGAAACTGAACTGAAAGTGTTTTCAAAACACACTAGTGTGGAAAATAAACAGTTTCCATAGTTATTTATGTTTATTCGCTCTGAACCGCCCGCTATTGCCTACTTATGGCCTGCTATATAAATGTGAAGTTGGCGACGCAAATGAACTGTCAAAATTTTTTGAAAATAATGAAAATGAAGTGAAAAGTAGCCATTTTATAGTGGGTAGGGCACAAAATACCATATACAGGGTGTCCAAGTTGACGTTGGCTAACATGGGTAACTTTGTTATTAGTGGAGATAGAAAGTCGGTTAAATGGGCAAAGTAGTGCAGAATTATGTGCTCATTAACGTCCCGTCGAAAAAACAATTGAATTTTGACACACTATGGATTTATTTAGAAAATAGTGAAAATTGCCGTTTTTGAAAACTGGCCATAACTTTTTTATTTATGAAGATATTTGAAAATTTCTTTAACCATTTTTTGATAACTTTTTATGATCTTTTCAGTGGCGTAGGTTTAATTTTTTTATATCCACTACATAATGAGATATTGACATGAACTTTGGTTTTTCTTATGGACGCCATTTTGGATTTTTAGATATTCGAATTCTGCTTATTTTTCTGATTAATTTGGTGTATCACATGCCACATTTAAAAAATTTGCAATGAACGTCCCATATAAGAGACATTAAAAACAACTGACAATCAAGTTATAATCAAGTAGTGCGAACATTTTAAGTGTAAAATTAATAATAAATCGTAGTTTGGCAGAACTGAAATATAATTTGACTGTCAGTTGTTTTTATAGTGCCTCTAATATGGGACGTTCATTGCAAATTTTTTAAATGTGGCATGTGATACACCAAATTAATCAGAAAAATAAGCAGAATTCGAATATCTAAAAATCCAAAATGGCGCCCATAAGAAAAACCAAAGTTCATGTCAATATCTCATTATGTAGTGGATAAAAAAAAATTAAACCTACGCCACTGAAAAGATCATAAAAAGTTATCAAAAAATGGTTGAAGAAATTTTCAGGTATCTTCATAAATAAAAAAGTTATGGCCAGTTTTCAAAAACGGCAATTTTCACTATTTTCTAAATAAATCCATAGTGTGTCAAAATTCAATTGTTTTTTCGACGGGACGTTAATGAGCACATAATTCTGCACTACTTTGCCCATTTAACCGACTTTCTATCTCCACTAATAACAAAGTTACCCATGTTAGCCAACGTCAACTTAGACACCCTGTATATCTCGTGAGTCGTGCGTAATGATGTGACTCGTGTGATTATTAAAACTCGCTAGCGCTCGTTTTAACATCCTGTCACTACTCGTCAGTAATATGTAGGTACCTCATTACGCATTTATTGAGGAAGGTAATAGGCTATTCGAGTTTTTTTTAAATTCAACCCCAAAGGGGGTAAAACAGGGGTGTAGGATTTTTTTGACTACCTATGCTAAATATACAATACTAATATTATAAACTATAGGCAAGTACGCGTAGCGAGAACAACGGCAGGCGACTTCACTTCGCAGGGGGGGAAGTAATAAATCATAAATTCTTCTCTGGAACTACTGAACCGATTCTAAAAATTCTTTCGCTAATAGAAAGCTACACTATCCCTGAGTTATATATAGGCTATATTTTATTTTGATACATTTCTCGCGGAGGGGGGGTAATTCCTGTGGGATAGTAACAAAACGTAACTCTGAAATTCTTTTGCATTTTAGAGTATAGGCGGACGCGGAATCCTACAATTATTATAAACACCACCAGCCCGACTTCGCTTCGCAGGGGGGATAATAAATCATAAATTCTTAGCACCTGGGTGAAGCCGGACGGGGATTGCTAGTGTTTATATAACATATTACATATTTTTGAAATCTACTTGTCAAGACCTTTAATTTGAAATACTCATCTCAATGCAATTTTCTGATTTCTGTTTCACGTTGGACAATACGGCGGCTCGTTGCCCTTTGAATATTCGTGACGTCATATACCCATAGACTGATAAACACATTACACAATAACCTTTCTTGGCATGCCGCAGTCGGGTAAACAGAAAAAACCGGAAGAGAGAAAAGAAAAAATTGGAAAAAAAATCATTTGATTGATATCTTCAAATGTTAGTAATTTTCTGACTACTTGGAAAATGTGTAGTACTTTGAAGTTGACAAAAATTCGCCTGGATTTTGCACCCCCGTGGAATCAATCCTACCGGCGCACATGTATTTTGAGTTTTGACTGATTGTACCTACTTATTTTAAGTTTTAAATCTCTCACGAGCTCCCGCTGACAAACATTACATTATATAACAGCAGCATTCATATACTACATTACAGCAAATTCAAATTCGTTTAAATAACTGCATAGGTCGGAGAATATCGTATTTTTATCTGATTTTTAATTAGGTACCGACATTTTTCTTAAAATTAAATACCTAGCGGTTTTTCAAAGCGAATGATAATAACCGTTAATTATTTCGAAAACAAAATCTACTCAGTAGTATATTTTCTGAGTCAAATAGAATAGAATGAGGCTTTATTCAATTATGTCACAATGACAAAGAATACATCAGTCGAGAATAAAACAGTAATATTATGTTAGTAGACATACAGCAGTCAAACGCTATTGTGGTAGGGGGCACTTATCGATGTAATACTCTGTGCCCTTTTTTTTTTTTGAGGGTTGTGTAGCTTCTGATGTAAACAATTTCATTCGGTAAACAGTCAAATAACTCCACAACAGCGTAACAGGGTCCTCTATAGGTATATAAGGTGAGGCGATGATCCGGTATACTGTGATTTGAACGACCCCGAATATCATAGTTATGATTTGGCAAATGGCAGTGAAAAAGATGTTTATTTTTAAACAGAAATGAGAAAACATACGGATTTTAACATGTATAATATCGAATATATTGTCAAAATTTTATATTTGATGAATCACATTTCTATTTAAATACATAAAGGTTTAGAGGCACATTTTAATCTTTACCTACTAAAAAGTTTTTCGCACTCTGAAACAACACTGATTCGTAATAAGTAATAATAAACTGAAAATATGTATTGGTACACAAAAAGTGCAAAATTAAAAAAAAGATTGGCTGATAAGAAAACGCTGACTTAATGGAAGCCTCTCCTTTTTATTTATTTAGCCCAAATTAGCATGCTGCATTATGATAAGACCTAACTTACCGCAATCTAATCTTGGCGTAATGGTTAAAAACAGTAAGGCGCAAGAGGGGACGAGCTAAAAGCACTGACTAAACAAGGGGATATTATAAATAAATAAATAAAAAATTACATACCTCATATCCTGCGCTTGGATACGTTAATTTCTGCCAAGTCAAGCTTCCAAAAACAAAGTGCCACATAACAAATCCATAATACAAGTACGGAAAAAGGACAAAGTTCTGTTCACTATAAATACTTCTGTTCAATAAATCAGTGAACACAAACCACTCAAGAGATTCACATGTGCCTTCCATCGAAGAGTCACGATACGTCATATTTGGATAATTCTCAAACACACCTTGAATCAGTCTATCATAATCACCACAAGACTGTATAACATCCAAAACTCGTTTCATTCTACATTTCAAATTCGTGATATTATAAACACTCTCATTTTCAATATTTGTCACGTTGTGTTTTGGCCGGTGAATTAAAAAAATTTCTTGCCAAACCTGAAATAGACTTTTATGCATGTCCTTCTGCCCGATGCTCGATTTGTAAATATCGAAAAGTTTCACAGGTTTCTTTTGAGATTTGAAAAAATGTAGCACCGACAAACACGCACGGATATCATTTTGAGTTTTCTCACTTAAAGCTAACATTGCACTTAAGTCAGTATTGACTTTTTGATATCGGGCAATTTGCATCAATCTCTCGGCGAGTCGTGAACTTGCCGTCTGCGGGAAATTGATTATAAAAGCTATTTGCCTCAATGCTCGAAGTGCTGGAACATACATATCGTTACAAATACATACGAGTGGGCGTTTTAATAAAACTGCTTTTGTTTTCTCGCCTCGTTTTGCTTTTGGTCTAAGCGTTCCACTAATGAATTTTATTAAATAATCTATCGTTGTAGCTGGCGCTCCATCTATTTCATCAAGAATCAAACAGTTGGGTCGTTTATTATTATCGAGAACCGATTTCATTTGCGTCGCATTTTCTAGAGCGATTTTAAAAGCATCCGTGCTTCTGTCGTCCGAAGCATTTATTTCGACAACATTATAACCACAATGTCTCGCTACAATATGAGCTAAAGTTGTTTTGCCTAGCCCGGGGGGACCACATAATAATGCTATTTTTTGTTGTGGTCTTCCGTGCTCGTCTAACGTTGGGTTGATTTTTTGATTAAATTTGTGTTTAGCTTGCGTTTTTGGGTCAATTTTACGTATTGACATTTTACGTTCTCTGTTGAAAACGACTTTATCCCACATTTTAATCCATTCAAGTAACGTCCGATTAGTACAGTCATCACTTAGCAATTCCATATATTTACGAGGTTTGTAAAGTTCCACCCATAATTGGTTTGAATCATCATTTAAGGATACTTCAATTGTGTTGTTTTTTTCAGTCGAAGCAGCGTTCTTTTGCAACTGTTTTTTTTCGTTAAGCTGAAATAAATTTAAAAAAATTATTGTAATACTAATATTGTTAATGTATCATAAAATATTAGTGAAGAAAATTGCTAATTACTAAAAATTATTCGCACTGTTATGTACTTGTTAAATTACAAAATACAAAGCAGAACATTTGTTTGTGTATCTGGAAATTCTAACTCATTTTATTGGCAATTTTATAAACAGTGTTCCAAAAACCAACGCAAAAATTCCAAAATCCGCAAATTCTTAACTCAAAGGAAATGGGAATTAAAATAATTCATATAATGATGCAAAGAACGTTTATTTTTGTTAACACTTACATATTTTTCTGCACGCTTCCAGGTGTCTTTAAACGAGGCTCCCAAAACACCGACGAAATTGGATTTGGTTGCTATTCTGTTAATTTCCTCTTGAAAATATTCTTCAGAATGGAACCGAACATAAAGTCTTTCCCCGTTACCTTTACGAAGTGGAATAAAAGGCCACTTTGGTACACTTCTTGATATATTATCTTTAATTATATATTCAGTGCCAAACGCCGAATACTTCTTATTAAAGTATGATGCCACAGTATTTTGTTCTTTTATTCTTTCTCGTCTCTCTTTTATTAATTCAATCAGGTCTAAATCTGGATCACCGGCGCGTTTTGACTTTTTTCGTTTTCTATTAAACGTGTCTTCAATTTCTATATCATTTATATCCCCAAATAGTTCTTCAATGTTACGTTTCTTGTTGTTAACATCTAAATTCAACGTAGTTAAAATATCGTCTTGTTCTTCACTAAATAACTCAGGTGTCAAGTCATACAAAACTTTTGGTTCGGTTGTATTTTTTTGCGATCGACTGACAACGTCTGATCCTTCAGTATTATTTAGAGACGGTATTGGTAAAGTTGCAATTTCATTACATAATTGAGTTTCTCGTTGGGATGACGAGTTTGAGAAACATGATTTATTCTGTGACACATTGCCGAAATCTAGCTTTTTAGCACTTTTTCCTGATGACTGCGATGTCGTCACTATATCAGGGCCATGGGGATAATCTAGAATGATACATAAAATAATAAAACACTGATATGTGAGCTTACAAATATTGTGATATAACAAAATATTATTCTAAGGTTATCAAAAAAAAATTACCTTGTTCCATCATAGCTTCATATTCGTCATTATCGAATGGATTGTATTCGTCTTCGAAATCGGGATATTCGTCCATGATACACTATTATTGAATATTAATATAGACGTGGACGTGTAGAAATGAAATATAAATCAGTAACAAAACTGCTGATTGCTAAAACTTCTTGTTTATAGGGAAGTTTTGCCGCGTTTTCAAATGTCAAAACCATAAACGAATCGTAGACTACCAGCGTCATCTATTAGATGTATAATTAACTATTTATACGATTGTATAACACAAAATCATTGACTAAGTAATATGGGTAAGACATCTAATGTCTGTTGTTTGAAACGTGGAGCCTCCAATTCATAAAGAACCGACAGCCTAACTATGTGCATCTCTCTCAAGAGCTTTATTTACTAATCATGCATCTCTATTTGAGTTGAGGCTCGACCGGTGCTGCCACAAAAATCAGCGGTAAAAAAATGACTCATTCCGATTAAAAATATTTTCAAACCTCCTTGTTGCAATGGTGACTTTCGTGCAAATCGCGAATGTGCTAACCTCCATGGTGCTAACCTTGGCGAATGTGCAGTAGCTTTGAAATTATATTTGAATTTATGACATTATTTTTTGATGTTCATAGGGGACTAGATTAATTAAATATTTTTCAAAAAAAAGACATCGCGTATTGGGCACAAAAGAATTTTGTCACCATTTGTGGGCTCCGTTTTTTACCATTTTAGTACGGAATTATTTTCAGTAAAATAAAAAATTATCAAAATATGCTGTTTTTTATAAAAAAAACTGAAACTGAACATTTCTATTTGTTCTAAAAAAATATTATATTGCTTGTTTCAAAATTTCACGAGTTTTATCACAATCATTCAGAATCTTAATTTGAGACTATGCAGGTAAGAATATATAAAAGTGGACAAAATACCCCAAAAATAATAACTGTTCTTGAAATTCAAAATAAATTCGAAAAAGTATTTCAGCATTTAATATAATATAATATATAGTGCAACTGCAACCTCCTTACTCCGAATGCGAAAATTGCGAGGTAATTTGGACGTGTTTGAAATATTAATAGAAAGTAATTTGTCAGAAATTTTAAAATGCAAAATATTACACAAATTGAGAAAAAACAGTATCAACTCAATAACATGATTTAACAAAGAAAACGTTACCACGGTTATTCAAAATTATGTTAAAAATTTCAGAGCAAAGATCATAGACACTACAGCCAAGATCTTGAAATGCAGGACGCCGAAAAAAATAGCTTTTTTATATATTTTAATTTTTTCAAGGTCTTGTATTTATTTCGTAATTAATTGTTGTGTAACCATGGTAAACGAGAAATTAAATAAAGTCCAAGGAGGTGTTATAAAGTCTATTTTTTTACCGTAGAAATGTATTTGTTTGACTCAAGTTGGTACCACAAACATTTAGTTATATTTTAAGGTTTAAAATTTTACAAAATAAAAATTGGAAACTAACCATGGTAATAGAAAACTAATATAATTTTTTTTATAACCAATTCTTAATTTGAGTGTTCAAAAATTAAATAATATAATAAAGAAACCGTGCTAATTTTTTGACGACAAATTTGCTTTAGAAAACAGTTATAAAGAACTATGAAAATAATTGTAACAGAAACCATTTTTATACCTACAAGTTTTCAAAATCGTATCTAAACGTGACAAATGTCAATATACAATATTAAGAATTATTATCACAATATTAAACTTTCGTAGCTGTTCATTATTTTAAATAAATTAATTCTTGCGGTTATTTATTATCTAATATGAATTGTTCGCTTATGGTTCGCTCAAAAATGGACATACAAAAAAGATTTATGACAATGACTTGCTGTAATTTTTTTTATAAGCTATAAATTCTTTTTATTGTGTAGTTTCACAAATCATTTATTCAATATGTTGAAATAAAACTCTATATTTAATAATAAAAATAGGTATCTACAATGAAACGAATATAATACACACGCACAAAAAGATTTACTTATAAAAAAATGCACATAATGTCAATTATATTAATTCTTCAAACTTCATAATATACAACATATTATAAAACAGCTATAAAACATTTAAATTATTATAGGTACCAGAAATTTCTAAAATTTAGTCAAAAAAATATAATGAAAAACACAATTCTGGAAATTTTTAAACAATTTAGCTTTTTTCAGATTTTTGACATTTTAAATATTAATTGACAGTCATTTATTAAATAAATTTAAATAAACAGTTTATGGATTGACCGCTGGAATCGCATGATCGTTGCGCTCTACACTAGCGACACCCTTATTTCTGTCCATAAACTAAACTGCCAAACCCCTAGAAACAGAGAAGTATGGTAGCTTTAATATTTTTCTTAACCTATGGTTTGGCAGTTTAGTTCATGGAGAGAAATAGGGGTGTCGCTAGTGTAGAGCGATCATGCGATCCTAATAGTCTCTCCAAAAACTGCTCACGTATTACGTCATAAGGAAAGGTATCTTCCTCAATGATTACTTGATCTATGACAAAATACAAACATCACAAATCTTCAACGGGATCGGAAACTAGAGTTAAATAGAAACAAACTATGTATTATGAAAATAAGTACAAATTTTTAAGTTTTTTGAAGCAATTAATGTCCAATTATTTCAAAAACCATTACTATTGTTGGCCAATAGCACTTCAAGGATGACCGCCATCCCGTAGATTAATATGAAACTAAAACCAACTTCTTCTTATCAGGGCCGCTCAAAATACAATCTCGTCTTTCACATTCGAAATTATGAAAAAAGACCCTTTTAAATGTATGAAATATATTGAAACAAAGGTAAAATATGTTTATTACTAGTTTCATATAATCACACTGTATCTTAATTCTTATTAAAAATCAATCGAAGATATTTATTGTTATACAAATTTGTTAACCCTCCTTCATTGCAGAAGCATTTCATTCGTAAAAGCAAGGTCATCTGAGACCCATTGAAATTTCTACTACAAACACCTAGGTCGAGAGGTAGGCGTAAATTTATATAGCTCATTTGTGACAGGATGAAATTTTCAGGGAAGGTAGAATCTAGTATGACAAAGAATAAGTGCTAGGGTTGCCTCGTCAAATCCTGGTGCGAAGGCCGGGAGGAGCTCACTTCCGGTGCAAAACACACATATTTCATTAACTCATAATTATCTTTCGTCATTATATGACAGCATACAATTGACGCCATATTGTAGATCTCGAAGAGCTGTATTGAAATACATAGGGTTGCCTAAGGAAATTTTGGGTAACACATTGAAAACTTATAAATTATATTTGTTTTTTTGACATTTTTAAAGCTGTCAAATAACATTATGTATATATGTATACTTATATATTGTAACCGTTCTGAAATGAGTTATCGGCCTTGTGTTTGGCAAACATTCATACGTATGTCTAGTTATTTATAACTTTGTGTTTTCAACGCATTTGGTTTCTAACTCATATCCGTATAATTACGCAGGAATTGCCTGAATCTGGTATTGACAATTTTCCCAAGAATTTATGTATTTTAGGGTAGCAATTTCTTATTTTTATTTTTCAACGTAATTCAACGTGCACCTCTTATATAAATTAGTATAAATTACTTACTTGAAGGTCGTAGTAACCTGTAATAAAAGTTTTAAAAAAGGTGGTTTGGAGTTTGTTTCGAAAAGAGAAAAAAGGTTGATTTTTGTTTGTGATTTTAAATTTGGTTTGACACTAAAAACTAATTGAAGCATTTGACTTTACTGAACCTCGATTAATATTTTTTCTTGAAATTCAACTTAATCAGACGCAGGTATAAAGTTAACTAAGCGAATATAAAACCAAAATAACTATAATGAATAAATGGGAAATAATAATAATTTACTATAATAAAAGAAAAAACCGATTGATTTGTGAGTCAGAATTGTCAATCTTTATATTATGGCAACTTTTCAGCAACTATTTTGTTGCCTTCTTTAAGCCTAAAATTACATTATTATAATTATGTAATTTTAGGCTTGAAGAAGGCAACAAAATAGTTAAAAATTACATTATTAGAATTATGTAATTTTAGGCCTGAAGAAGGCAAACATTGCCAATGATTGACAATTCTGATTCACAAATCAACCGGTTTTTTAATTTTATTATATTACATACGTGAGTGATCGACATGAGTTTCAATATAGTTTACTATACATTAAACTATTCAAAAATGTTCCGAACAAAGGCAATAACATTTTATGAATTATTATTAAATTACTTATTCTAAGCATACTTATATTAACGTGCTATTAAAATATTTATTTTTTTTTACAATAATATTATGTAAACATTTTTAAACAAAACGTAGTTTAAGGTAGTTGCTTTGAAAAAAAGTCAAGAAAATCATGAAATAAAAATTATATATATTTTTTTTAATAAAGGTATCTCTTTATGCTAGTTAAATTAGAAAATAATGCGAGATATTTTTTGTTGAAAATTGAATTTTTAACATTTTTAATATAGGTAAGGTGCTAAAAAATATCACATTAATAATTTTTCAATAAAAAAAAAACAATACATAATAATCTATTTGTTTTTTTAATAAAAAAAAAAAAAAAACGATGCATGACACATTACCGCTGATAATGTTAGTAAAAAAACTATAATTATTGACCACGTAGTTTCAAAATGCAATAACAAATGACATTTGGCGACGTTCCATTTAAACGACTTTACACCCGTACCTAAAGATGTTTCACATCAAAAATTTAAATTTTTGCATATACTGATACTACTTTACAAAATGTATAACTTTTCTTTTCCGTGATACAGGATTTAACTATTATATTTTATCCAATTTTGAGCAGTTATTAACAATTTATAATTTTCGAAATGTCATTTTCTTAAAAACTATGGTTACCATGCTGGACAAAGGGCCACTTTGTAATTTTGAGCTGTTTGAATTTATACATATATACATATACATATAAAAATTGACATTTTGCACCGGAAGTGGCTTATCCCGGCCGTCGCACCAGGATTTGACTAGGCAACCCTAGCGCTTTTTCTTTGTCATAATTAATACTACCTTCCCTGAAAATTTCATCCTGTCACAAATGAGCTTCATATATTAACGCCCGCCTCTTGGTCTAACCTGTTGTAGTACATATAAAGCCGCGTACAGACAAACATGAAACAATCACTGTACGCGCATTATGTTCCCAAGGTAATCTGCGCAAACGACACACAGACCTCTTGTTGAATTTTAATTTTTCTTCACAGTTTAATTATGGAAGCTGAAGAAGCTTTATAGGCGGGGAGCCGGTGACACTGAAAGCCCCGTCATCGCGGATTGGAAAAATTTTAATGCTAATTAATAGTTTTGAAGTATACGAACTCCATAAGCTTGGTATGCGTGGTTTTATTAAGCCGAAGGAATGTTTAAAAAAATTTATTATATAATAAATAATAAAATGTTTTTCCATCATCGCGGATTCTAATTATTTTTAATTATATTAATAGTAAATTTCATTATCTTTCGAAATCTATTCACGCAAACCACTTTTTCTAGCCGGAAAGGTGTGGCATACCTCTTCAAAGTTTGTGATGACGGGGAAATTTGCTCCACCATACGTGCAACCTTTTTTTTTTTTTTTATTTTGTTCTTCGCGATCTAAATTTTAATAATATCTTGGTATGCGGGCTCAAAAACCGCCGGAAGTGCCCCGCATACCAGCTTTAATCTATAGAATCGAGTCACATCTACTACTCAATGTATCACGATTAGTTTATTCTTTTTAGAGTAAATGCTTTGATATGAGGAGATGCTATATTTTTTTATAAATTACAGATTCTACAAGGATAAATATGATGCAAGGAATGATGGGAGGATTTTGGATAGTACAATGATAGTAAAAGTTAAAACAATGAACAAGATTTTATGCTATAAAATAGATTTTTTATTCAAACTCATCAATATCAATTTCATCAATATTACAGCGACTTTCATCTTCCGATTCTTCATGTTCTTCTTGATTTAATTCGTCCCTGAGAATTTCTTCGACTTTTGAAGGTGCTGCTGGACCTTTATACCATAATGGTTCCAATTGATTATTTTCATTTATTTGCCATCCACATTCTGTTGGCTCATATGGAATACACACTGGTTCTGTAGCATTTTGCCACATTTTGTTTATAAAAATCGTACGCAAATTTTTTTGCGACAATGTTTTCCAGCACGGAGGAATATATAGGTATACATCTCTTCATTGCCTGAACTGTATATACGTACTATAGCAGATGAGGGATTTCAACCAAGGTCGAAATCTGTTTTTCACTTGTTTAAAAACTATAAAAGCTATTATAATCGATAGAACTTACCGTTAGAACAGCATCCTAAATTGAAAGACGTCATTCATTAAAAAAAAAGATACAAAAGTAATTTTAAAAAAAAGAAAATAACTTATTCATAATATAAAAGTATAATTATAAAACACAAAATAATAATACTCTAAAAAGAATAAACTAACCGTAATACATTGAGTAGTAGATGTGACTCGATTGTATAGGTTAAAGCTGGTATGCGGGGCACTTCCGGCGGTTTTTGAGCCCGCATACCAAGATATTATTAAAATTTAGATCGCGAAGAACAAAATAAAAAAAAAAAAAGGTTGCACGTATGGTGGAGCAAATTTCCCCGTCATCACAAACTTTGAAGAGGTATGCCACACCTTTCCGGCTAGAAAAAGTGGTTTGCGTGAATAGATTTCGAAAGATAATGAAATTTACTATTAATATAATTAAAAATAATTAGAATCCGCGATGATGGAAAAACATTTTATTATTTATTATATAATAAATTTTTTTAAACATTCCTTCGGCTTAATAAAACCACGCATACCAAGCTTATGGAGTTCGTATACTTCAAAACTGTTAATTAGCATTAAAATTTTTCCAATCCGCGATGCGGGGCTTTCAGTGTCACCGGCTCCTGGACTATTAGTTATATTATGAAGTATTAGAAATACACCACATAATACGCATGTGCTTAATATTATAACGTGTTACGGATACTCAATGTGTAATTTTTAAAAAAATTTAACCGCACCTGAAGATAGCAACTCGTTGCTGAAACGCGTCGTGTTAAAACACAGGAAGTCACAAGACGCACATCAAAAAATACAAGATATTTTTAATACTTCATAATATTCACTCTAAAAATGTATCAAGCTTTACTCGTTTGTAGTGCAGCAGTTGTTATTTTAATAAGTGGTTTAGTTATAAAAAACAGAGACGCAGGCGAAGGTGGTGGCGAAATGAGTTATATAAAAATCGAATGGGGGGTGAATTATTGAAGGATTTAAAATTTCAAGAAATTAGTGGGCAGTATAAAAATGTTGTCCATATGACTTCTTCGTCTTTTAAAAAGTTATTGAAAAAAATTGACCCAAGATTTGAAAAAATGAATACAAATATGCTAGAATCAATACTGATCACGATTGACGTGAAGAGACGTATTTTTTAGCACTGATGCCTGTTTGGCGCGTGTCTGGCGCGTTATTAAACTAGTAAGTAGTAACCCGTCCATACTGCGCGAAGTAATTCCTTTGAGTTCGTGTCAAAAGACCGACAAAAAAATGGATAAATTCAAACTGTTGCTGCAACGGCGCGCGAACAGTTTTCTTCACGTCTAAACAGACGCGCCACACTACCACACAACGTTGCATTGCATGCGCGGCGCTCATCTATACGCGGCTTTACATTCCAACACCACGCAATCAGTTATGTGCAGTAGAATATTGTAAAATAGGTGTAACCGTGTATTACAGTAAAACTTGCAATGCCATTCTGGATTTCTTTTTAAATTATAAATAACTTTAGGTGGGTACCTAATTTCATTAACATTAATTGCGAATTAAAATAAAAAAATAATTGCAAACTAAATATTATTTGTATAAAAAAGCTAAGTATAGGAAATGATAGAAACGTTTTAAATGCAATAAAAAAGATAATTTTTTAAAAATAAGTTTATTTACAGTGATTTATGTATTTATCGGTATTTGGTGTAAACATAAAATCTTGAAAATCTAAAAAAAAAGTCATAACTTCTTTAAAAATAAGATATACAATGCGTAAATACAATATCGTATATAATTTATTAAAATCAAAATATCATATTGTATAAAAGAAAAAAATATTATTTAAAAACACCGAAGTTCTACACAAACAGTTTCGTGAAAAATATACGTATAAGGACGTGAAAACTAATAGAATCCAATTATCCAGCATGCCAACTGGAAGTAAGGATATTGATTATTGGTATTAACACCTTTTCACTTCAAAATTTCAAAGTCCTCGGTTGATTCTGTAAGTAGGTACGATGAACAAGAAAATATAACACCAAAAAAATATATACCTAAATCAAATCAGTAGCGGCTCACGGGTGTGATAAATTAAAATATTTCGAATTTGGTATATAAGCCGTAAATTTATTTTCGATTCTTGTCCAGATTGTCGCACCATGTAGGTACTTACAGAAAAAAAGGTTTATTGAGTCAAATAAATATAATGTCGAACAACGAAAATCTGTTTAAACAAACAGTGAAAAAAATAGGTAGGTACTCAATAATTGTTACAAAATGAATTATTTGGTCAATATTTCAACAGAATTGTTATAAGTAATAAAAAAAACATTTATTCAATATTTTTTCCGTATGGCGACCAAGCTTTTTTAAAGACAATATTATAATATATTAAATTATTATACTTACATAGTACCACCGGTTCCCTACACGGTGTGCAGGGTATCTCAATCAACTAAAACTATCGCTTAGAACACTTTGCAAGTGTAAGCACTATCGAGTATCGTTAAATAACAAACTACATCAAATGGCATCCAAAAAAGTGTGATACATTTTTATGGTCATCTATAGCAGTGATTCCCAAACTTTTGACTATAACCAAAATTTGAATAGAAAGAATATGTTCTTGAGGTTCTTGGAAAAAATGTGTTTTTAATAAAAATTATAAAATATTAGGTACATATTTTAAATATCCTGTACCTATTAGAAAACATTAAAAAAACAAGGAAGCGCTTTTGGTACTTCATGCAATATATTTTATGGGTCAGCAGGCTTGAAACAGATATTATAGTAGTAAAGTTAAGGTTGTGATCAAAAAATTTGGGGCACACTGATATAGTATTTTCTTTGGTTTGCATAAAAATCATTGTTTTATATTTTTAAATATATGCTAACTAATTTACAATCACTCGATTAAAAGATATAAAAAAAATTTAATGAATATTAAATAACAAATTGAAACCCTAAAAGATCCCGTGTCTCCTACATTCTGAATAGACTGTAATATCCACAAGGAATGGATAAAATGCTTTAGTTCTAACTTCTAATAAATTCCTAAGGTACTACATGATTTTTAATCAAAAAACAACGCATTTTTTAACTGAATATAACAAAAATTAGGTATACTTTAAGATATTACAATTTATCACAAGAAAGAATTGACACTAGTGAATTACTAATTTTCTTTTATTTTTAACAACTTACTATCTACTGGCAACTACTGGACTGCAATGCTGTATTTATTATACTATAATGAATTTAAATAATGAAACGATTTCATATTATTGACATTAGAGCAATGATTAAAAAATGACAGATGCGCATAAAATAATATAAGTTTTTAATGGCCGTGTTATTAAACATGACACTTGTCTTATATTTTTAATGAGTTAATATTTTTATTTATCGGGCAGCGTGAATTTGTTTTTTCGGTTCTTTTCAAATACTTAAATCGATTGCGTCCTGGTTTAATTTACTACTGTAATATTGATAAAAAACGACAATATCTACATACAAATTTCTTTTTCCATCACTTTTGATGGAATTTTTGTGAACGATGTCCATGTCAGGCATTTCAGTCCATGTTTATTGACACCAATGTAGCGACAATACTTTTTTAAGCAAAGGCCACAAACTGCCAAAGTTTTCTGAGTAAATAAGTATCAAGTAATTATTTTAATTGATTAGAAATCCAATTGATACATTTATCAGTTACCAGAATGGAACATAAGAACTGATTGTTAATGTAATGGACAATTTATTAATGATGTCGCCCCTGACAGATTTCATAATTTCCGATATAGGTATGAACCTCATTAATTAGAAACAGATGAGACTGCAAGGATAACTCTATGTCAAAAATTGGATGGAGAAATAACTGAGAATAATATTATTAAACGTTACATGAAATATAAATATAGGTAACAAAAAAATCATTTTAACTTTTTCCATAATAATTTTAAAATAAGTGCATGATACGGGAACTGGTCATTTTTTTGTAAAATATTTGAAAATAGTAAACTACGTGACGCCAGATGTCTGGTTTTACAGTTGGATGTTTTACTAAAAAGCTGGTTCCAAACGCGTTTTTTAACTTTTCTATGACTGTAATGCTACCCTGCAATCCCATTGAAAATAAGACACTATTCCATAATCAACAAATTATTTTTAACAATAACAACTTATTATATTCGACTGCCTTTTGGAACAGAGCAGATAATTTGGAGTGAATTAATCCATAAAAGGATGATTTCAAAAGATTTAATTTCTTGTCAACTCAACTCCAATTCATTTTATTAAAAAGTCAATTAGGATATTATTCAGGTTTATGAGAAAAAGTTACTTATCCCAATTTACTTTTTTTAAATCTTTGACATCTCTACAAAGTCTTGATACTGCTGACTAGCTCTTGAAAAAAAATGTCAATTTTACTTCTAAACGGTCCATTTTAAATGATAAAATATAATATACATCGAAGATGCTACGATGTAAGCAAAAAAAGAGACTAGAGAGAGGAACTGAATCAGATGTCAAACGACGGCGGATCTTTTAAATGAGAGCTGTTTTCCCGTTAGCAGTTTAAGGGTGCTTTCTAGCAATCAACGCAATCGACAGTGTCGAACACCCACTTACTAGAACTTCCAAGGTACCTATATCCAATTTTTATTTACCTACTCGATGGGTATATTTGCCAATCGCTCATCGTTGATGGTAACAGTCAACAGAGTCGAATTTGAGATAAGGTCAGATTCCGTGTGTACCAATCATTAAAACGTAAAGTGAAGTGATTTTTCTTCTGTTTTGAGGATTTTCCGCATGGTGGCTGTGTTTGTGTGTTTGTGGAATCACTTTTGTTCTCAATAACTTCTACAAAAACGCACCGATTTGAATGATTTTTTTAAATATTTGTCACAGTAAGGATTCCAAGCCTTTTAATTTTGATGTTAATCGGATCACTGTACACTGGTTTTGGAAATATAAGCAATTTTGTGCATATTTTGTGCCTATAACAAATAAGGGCTTTCTGGCAAATTCTGCTGAGATTTTTCATATTATACCTATTATAAAAATTATTTTGATAAATGATTTTGGAATATGGAAGTCATGTATGGTTCTCCATACAGTTATTTACTTGTAACATATTTGAAAAGATTAATATTATTAATAATTAACTATAAGGTGACCGAGAAATGGGAATACTGAATATTGGATACAGGTAATACAAGTGGGTAGTAAAATTACCAAAATAAATCATTTGGCATCGAAAGATTAGCAGATGCTTATAAGAGGAAAAAGGAAAGGCAACGTTGATTATTTTGACTCATATGCTAGAAACACCAGAAAGAGACCGCTTCTATTCATAACCATAGGCAGCATTCTGACGTGATCGACGGCGTTTATCGGAGACCACCGCCTAAATTACTCTGGAGTTAATTCAAAGTGTTGTAATAGGAAGACAGCTCTGACCATTTGGGACCAACCCTAATAGTTTCCCAATCGAATCAATTTCTTACGTAGTTCAAACTTTCAGCAACCAAACCAGAGCCAGTTCTAATCACTTTAACATACCCTGTTCTTTCTATTAAATATCTTTTTTCCAGTTTATGAGCAACTAAGAATAGCATTGTTCTGAATAAGGAACAATATTTCTTATTGCTTAAAGAATATCCGCTAAAATTGTACAGAAGTATTGTGTTAACATTATTGTTACAAAAAAGTAAAACCTCTACGAGGTAAATATATAGGTAAGCCAAATATACAATGCCAATCGTTACCTTAACGTATTAAAATTACGTTAACGTAGTTTAAATTTTTATGGTTAATGGTAAAGAATAGGGCATTATTAGTTCAGGCATATTAGGCTCTTTTGGAGAAATAATTCTTCTGAAAAGGACATAACGTTTTAGTTTAATGCGACTAATTAGCGCGCGATTTTCAAACTTAAAAATTCCGTGAAGAACATTAAAAAAAGCAAATATGGGACATCTGCTTTGTAAAAAAAATTTTGCTCTACAAAAATTTTTGTCCTATGATATTTTTTCGTGCAAGTAACGGTTTAGAAGATAAATGAAGAAAACTCAAAACGGGCCCGCTCTAGTGGTAGTTTTTCGCCAAAAAGGGAATGTTCCGCGCAAGATATAGGTAGGAACTTTTTAGTGCCTTATTTCTAGCCCTTCTAAGAGTTAATTTTTCA
This sequence comes from Mongoloraphidia duomilia, assembly GCA_039654895.1. Classification (NCBI taxonomy): domain Eukaryota; kingdom Metazoa; phylum Arthropoda; class Insecta; order Raphidioptera; family Raphidiidae; genus Mongoloraphidia; species Mongoloraphidia duomilia. The sequence goes on along the minus strand of CM077521.1, from coordinate 32,220,542 downwards.
TCTAATTTGCCTGAACTACAGATATGGATACCTATATATAGGTATTTTGTTTTACCAGTGAAGAAACGGACCAATGTACTGGCCTTTTAATGACATTTACATATTAATAATGGCCAGTGATTAGTCTATTTTTATATTGATAGGCTTGGGACAGGTATATCAAATATTAACAAATTAATTGTATTTGTAGATTATATACAAATTTATTACGAAAAAAATGTATGGAGAAAAGTCATGCGATAAATAACTATGTTAAAATTGCCTTTCAGAATTCAGTCTATTTGATCAGGCGATCAGAAATTATTTCTACATTTTACTTTGTATATCAGTTAGTTGTCAAGAGAAGCAACTCAAAAATCTATCTTTGGACGAATCTTAAAAATTCTAAATAAATAAATCCTAGAAAGACTTAAAATCCGACGATACACAACGATATCGATGTCCTATCACCTTAATTTTGAGGTTTATAATATTTACCGAGCAGTTAAATTAAAACCAAACCGGGGCATAGCATTAATTGGGCGCCCCACGCTCTTCAAATATCAAATTAAAGATACCTCCTTGTTAGAGTAGATTCTACCCGTCATCTCGAGCCGGCGCCCGTGGCTTAGGCTCCATTCGTCCCCCGTTTAATAAGTTTTTGGCATGTTTTAGTCATCAGAAATATAAAGCCAAACATAAATTCAAAATTATAAGAAGCACGCATTCACATATTCCATTAATTTGTTTAGTTTAGATCAAGTTTATTACTTTTTGCGTTAAAACAATTTAAAATTCAACTAGAAATATTTAATTATAATAATATAATTATATAACTTAAACAAACAACGTGTGTATTTTTTTACTAATTAGGCTTAGAAAAAATTGCAAAACAGTTTATTGTAAAGAAAAATATCAACGAAGGTGGTTATTACAGGGCCGGCTCAAGATATCAATACTGCTAGAGGATTCCCTCTCATGTCTCTAATCTTTCAGGTACAAACAATGTAAATGAAAAACTATAACTTAAGTTTGTCCGGGTACGAATAAACTTGCAGCCGGATCTGCATAAAAATATTATTCAAATGCACTACAAGGTTACTCCAACTACAAATACAATGTCCGTTAATATTTTTCTGAAATCCGATACTGTGTTTGCATTTAATTTCGTTTTTTGTTATATTCAAATTTATAAATATTATACATTTCCTAAAAGTATTTAGTAGTGTACATAATATTTCTATTGTCTATGGTGAACGAATTTTGCATTTAAACACTGTTGTTAATTAACTATTATTTTATTTATATTTAAGTTTTTTTCCAGGCGCGATTTTAGCGGGTGAGCTAGCCGAAAAATATTAATGAAAATAATTCTCGACCTGATAGTAATAGAGCACATTTGCGTACGTTAAAACATAGTATAAAAATCGGTCCAGCCGTTTAGACTCTAGAAGGTAACAATATTATGTAAACAGTCATACTTACAAACACGTGAATTACCTTCTTTTGACCTCGCTGTAGTCGGGTTAAAATAGGTTTCTATCAGATACCCACCTAAAATTGGTTTTCTAAAACCGCGCCTATTTTTAATTAAAATAAAAAGAATTAATCAAACAATTCGAATCTATCAAAAAACAGTTCCTATACATGATCATATTTTATTGCATCAGTTTCAGTAATGTTCCTAACAGTCGTCTTTTTTTTATTTTCCTCTTCTTTTTTTAAACCATACAATTCAAATACCAACAAGAAAGTTTAATTTCATAATAAAAAAATCTTTATTTATTGTATTCTAGTAATACTAGTGTTCGTCAAAACAGTTCACTTACTATTTCAACACTTTAAACCAGTTTGACGTACATATCTTCTAATTGTGGTTTGAAGTAAGATTTAATTTGAGGACGTTTTGATTTTAGTGTCGGTGTGAGGAGTCCATTTTGTACACTGAAAGGATCAGGATGTAGGTAGATGTCCTTAACCTATAAAGAAAAAAAACTAAGTTTTAGTAAGTACTTACTCCCCTACTATCAAATAAGATTCTTAGTCGCTTGCAAGGGCATATTTACTACATGGCGGAAATGGCACTTGTCCGAGGTGGCAGATTTGAGAGGGCGGCACAAATGCGCCGCCATTTTAATGTTGCTTCGCTTGGGCAGCAAACTTCACACTTGTTAAAATCGTTTTCATTCTGCCCTTGATACACAATCTGCTAGTATTATTGCTACCTAACACGATCACATTTTTATATTTTCATTAACTTCTTATTTTTGATGGATTTAACAAACTATGTTTTAAAATATATTAGTAGCAATGTGTATACGACGCAGAGAAAATAGAACTGAAAAAGGGGCGCAAATTTTACAAAAACGTCCCTGGTTGCTTTTCGACAAATTTTATCCTATGAAAGCTGACAACCATTTCATCAGTATCTATGATATGTGTAGGTACTTTATTAAAACGCGTGTCTGTATGTCTATACGTTAAAAATAAGTTTCATGGGACAGTTAAGAAATATTCAATTTATATATACCTGTTCGAATGATTTGAGTCCCGCCTCTTTTCCCCAAGAGATCATATCGTCTAAAATGAGTTGTTTTACTTCTTGATTCGCACAAAGTACGCTTAGGGTACCAGGAATACGATTTTCAGTTGCCCAACATTTGATCACGTCCACTTCGGGCACAACAATAGCTACTATACACGACTGAAAAATTCAATTATTGTATTAATAAAAATAACCTCTGACTAGATGTCACTAATTTGTAGCTCAAAATACCAGGGTATTTCATGCCAAAATCGAATTGTATATTTTAAAGAAATCTCAATATTTTGTACTAAAACTATTCTTATTATTAGATATTTTTTATTATCTCTGTACATTTTTTGATTTCTATTCAAAATCTATACTAAACTCTGAAAAGAACGTTTCATCTTGCTGTTGAAAATCTTTTTTAAATGCATATGTTTGGGACAGTTAAGCCTTTTCAGTTGTTCAAGTTGAAATAAATGACAATCTGAGATGACCCAGATTGGGTAACTATAAACCAATTACAAAAAATATCATAAACTCTTTTCGTTCCAACATACAACATTCAAAAGAAAAGTTTACAAAGTATACCTATACATATACTACAAAAACTACTGTTTTTTCTAATAACACTGGTTGAGAAAGGCTTCATCTGGCCTATAGTCTTGATTTGTTCTTTTCAGATTTTCATTTACTTATATCTTTCATCTTGAAATCAAATAATACGAAGAGACGCACTTGGAAAATATGTTCTACATTGATTTCCACGGAAAAATGTTCTTTTTTGGGAAATTTAAAGTCTTGGAGAAGTAGAAAATGCGTAGAGGTTACGAGAGATTTTGTTAAAAAATAAAACCATTTTAAATAATTGCCTTAAAATAGTAAATTCAGGTTTTGATATGAACTTCTCTCTAAAGTCTATAAACTTACCTTAAGTGATTCGCCATAGACGAATACTTGAGAAACATATTGAGATCTAATGTAAATGTTTTCAATCTTTTCAGGCACTATATATTCTCCCTGAGACAATTTGAAGATGTGCTTTTTACGGTCAATAATTTTCAAGGTACCATTCTGAAACCGATTAACAGTAAAAATCAATAAAATGTTGCAGTCAAATCTAAGAACGAGGGTTTGGGAATATCGCTATCATAGCAAGTAATCATTCTTACAGACTTCAACTTATTTAGAAAATAAGGATCACACACACTTATTTCGACATCATTCCATCAACTACGTTCTGAAAGTGTTTGTCAAAATCGATTTTCGGATGGATAGATCAGAGCTCGAACTAAGAGATCATAGTCGGGCAGTCTGTACTCCCCCTATTTACAGTACTTATGAGAAAGTTTTGAGGGAATATTGTTTCTAAAGAACATTTTCTTATTTTATTTTGAACTTACCGGTAACCATTGTCCAATATCGCCAGTATGATGCCATCCCTTTTCGTCAATGGTTTCCGCTGTTTTTTCTGGATCTTTGAAGTAACCTTGGAATACGTTTGTGCCTTTAACACAAACTTCCCCTTGACCCATGTGAGCGAAATACTCCATTTCAGGAACATCTACCAATTTAACACAACAACAGGCTACGGGCGGTCCCACATGCTCTGGAACATGATCCCCTTGGACTGTCACAGTTACAGGAGCGCAACATTCAGTTTGCCCGTATCCTTCAACCACCTTGAAAGGAAATTTCAAAAATTGAAACTCGTAGATTATGTTTTTGCAATTCGTTTTTCATTTCTAAAAAAAATGCATGAATATTTACATACCAAACAGCCAAGTGCGCATCTGACAAAAGTTAGAACGTTGCCTGCCAACGGGGCTGATCCAACTACCATTAATCTCAATCGACCTCCCATGCCTTCTTGAACTTTTCTGAACACTAGTTTATCCCAAAAACTGTTTCTGCGAATTATGCCCCTGAAAATGCATTAAAAAAATAAGTTGATTAGTCTTTGAAAACAGACATTTCCTGTTAAATCACAGCAAAATTCTGGGCGAATACAAACGTATTCCGGGAGAGTGGGCATACCATCAGCAGATTTTTATATTTGAACAGTGCATTTTATGTTTTTAATGTGGTAATTATATTTAAAAGAACATATTCTTTATTCTGAGAAGAAGCCCCGGGGGACAGATATTGAATTTCTAGTTTGACTGTTTAATTTTTATCGAAAACTTTGCCCATAACACGTTTATTCTTTTTTTTTAACACGCTAATGGAGTTATCCCTCAATCCTACCGAAATCTTGACATAATCCGTACAGTATACACCAAATTTGTATCCACCTTTTAATTTCGTTTTCTTTGGCACTCATCGCCATATTAAACAAAACTTTTTTCACGAACGAACTGTTGATTTCAGCTTGTACTTTATCGTATATTCTGTTTAAAAGCCTTGGTACTGCTGGAGTTACTGTCGGTCGAAGTGCTCTCATATCCTCGGATAAATTTCTGATGTCGCCAGAGAAGAAACCAACGGAACCGCCAACCATATACAAAGCATTCTGAAAAAACAAAACAAAAATAACTTTGAATATTAAAGAAAAATAATCTGAACTTTAAAGCATAGGTTGTCTTATGTCATTCTGTTACGCTACTGATTACGTGTGGTAATTTGTTTAAAATGTGTAGAAATTTTTACGAACCTCACAACACCGTTCCAACATATGGGCAAGTGGTAGAAAAGAAATCATTATGTCACTGCTTGTGGGGCGGTGCTCTCCCAACTGAAGTACTACAGCACAAACACCGGCCAATACGTTCTCGTGTGTTAACATCACGCCTTTGGGGTTCCCTGTTGTGCCGCTAGTATAGCAGATTGTGCACAGATCTGTGTACTTTGGAGGCTGAGAAAAATTATAAAAATGCAGTCAAAACAATTAGCATAATTCTGAAAATCAGTTGAGCGAATGCTATTATTAATCCTAGATTGCTGGAAATAATTTCAAAAATATTACTGCAAGAAATTGGGGTGATTTGTTAAACCCGTTTAAGAAGTTCCGAGAAATTCGATTTATTCATATTATTCAAAGCTATTATTCTTACGAATTGTTTAATTCCTTAAACCTGGTTAGGAAGTACAGTTATTCCTAGAAGGCTGTAGTAAATACTTCCAAAAATATTATTACAATTCAAGGATGGCTATAAGAAGATGTGGAAGGTCAATTTATACAGCTGGAATAGATGACGCTTTATAAAAAAAGAAAATGATCCTAAGAATCTTCGATATGTAATAGTATTTATTAATTAATACTTACAACTTCAGGATGATCTCTTTGTGCTCCTAAATTTTCAACATCATTAAATTTAAGAATTTCCACCCCGCGATTTCTTGCTCTCTGATTGGTGGCCGGTCTCGTATCCTTTATAACTATCAATTTTTTAAGGCACTTAGGGGATTTATCTAGTATAAGATTGCATTTGGCATCATCTTCACAAATAACTACACTTATTTCAGCTGAAATTTAATACATACAGATGCATTAAAAATATAGTTCAGAAGACTTATACTATTATTATATTAAATACTTCAAGATTAGTGAAAGCGGAGATAGGAAACAAACAATTAAGCTGCATATAATATTAGAATTTCAATTTATAGCTATCGGGGTAGTAGTAGGTACTCCGTACAAAGAAAGGAATATCGACAAAACTTGAATATACGTATCGCTCTAGTGGACACGTAGGCCATAATAGCTATACTTTTTCGAATGTATTTTTGCGAGTTTATTTGGTTTTTAAGTACCGGAACGTTAGTTCTCGATTTTGTGAGTTAATTTGTTCCAATCACGTTGACGTGTTCATATAGCGATAGCTCCTAAGCGGGAATGTATTTCCAACGTATTTATGAATGTTTAGCATTTATTTATACAATTAAATGTACAAATATATTTTGTTCAACACCCGCAAAAAATAAATCATTTGGTGGCCCTGCTAAGCGTGGGCGAAATAATGAGTTCCCTGATTGTTGACGTGCAGAGTGGGCGAAATCCCATTTCGCCCACGCTCATTACGGGGAACGTTTACGCAATAAATCAGGTCACCCATTATTTCGCCCACGCTCAGCAGAGCCACGAAATTACATATTTCTTGCGGTAGTTGAACAAAATATTGTGTGCGACTATTGGTCGAAAGTGGAGATTCCACTCGTGTGTTTTACCGCACTCGCTACGCTCGTGCGGCAAAATGCACACTCGAGGAATCTCCTCTTTCTCCCACTAGTCGCACAATATACTATTTATTTTGGTAAGTACTAGAAAGAACAACTTGTAAAACGGGAAATTTGGAAAGCGAAATCTACCAGTATAAATATAAACGCAATTAATGTGATCTGTCTCTTTACATGACGTAAGGAAAAACCGATTAGTGAGTGAATCGTGGATTCATAGAGGAGTTAGAATACTGACCTTGTTTAATAATATAAGCACATGCGTCTGGTCCCAGTGTATCGTACAATGGTACAATACACATACTGTAACAATAGGCTGCCTGCTCTGTGACAATCCAGTCTGGACAATTTTGGGAGTAAATGCCGATGAAAGTGTTTGGGCTTGGCTGGAGTCCTTGCGCTACCAAACCGGAGCCGAAGTTCTTTGCTCTTAGTAGGGCTTCGTTGAAGTTTAACCATTGATATGGTTTGTTTGGACCTTCTCGCCAACCGAGACACGGTCCATTATCTAGAAAATGAGAAAACAATTTTTCGAACTTTTAAATCGATTCTCATGTCATTTGTAACAAAATTCTTAAATTGAGACACTATATGTGATTGTGTTTTAAAGACCACCAACAGCTAAGGTTATTTGGGCCTAGCACCAATTCATATTTTCAATTCATTTTTTTTTTTTTAATATTAATAGTCGCGTCATTGAATACATAAAACAGGCAATTTTCGGAAGTCCTCAAGAACAGCTCCGATTTTGATGATTTTTTTTTTGAAAATTTTGTTTTTTTATATTATTTAAAATCAGAAACCTTTTGGAGCGGGGACGGAATTATTTCTATTGTTTAAACAATATTTATACTATTTATGCAGGAAAGAAATTTTTTTTATACAATATCCATTGAAAACTTGGATAAAAGAGATATTTATGTTATTTTTAAATTATATCTCAATATACCAACAAATTTTATAAACAATTTTAAGTTTTTAAGTTTTTTTTTTATGTAATAATGACATAAAATTAATTTGTGGAACAAAATTAAAAAATCTTTATTAACTGAAATTTATTATTTTATATACAAAAAAAAGCAAATTTAATTTTCATTTGTATGTACTTTGCGTTTCGGAGATTTCATCTTCTTCAAGTGTTGGGTGGTTATCACAGTCACTTCTACTGCAAACATGTTTTTACCTTTTGACATAAAATTGAAACACTTGTTGCGAAGTGCTCTGTAGAGTGACCACTTTCAAATTTTTAAATTTTTTTACTCACTTAGATAACCCATGAATAGGTCTACAGTTTCTGTATGTAAACTTAATATTTTTCGAACACTCTTTTTAGTAGAGCACTTCGCGTCAAGTGTTTTAATTTTATGTCAAAAAGTAAAAACATGAACATTAATGCTTATAACTTGAAAATTTTTCAAGTTAGTGAGATTGAACCTTAAATTTTTTATAGGTTACTAGACGGACATTTTTTTATTCGGTATGGAAAGTACTCGTAACACGTGTCAAAAAAAAAAAAGTAAGGCTCTATGATGATTTCAACTTTGACTGGCTATAGCTTCTAAATTTTTAACGATATCGATATGGAACAAAAATCACGATTTAGAGCGTTCCTTGCTTTATGAACATGTGTATTTTAAATTTAAAATTCGATAAAGAACACAATAAATAAAGCTATTGAAAAGGACATTACGTTTTAACAATTGGTTTCCAAGGCTACAAAAAGCGCGTCCGATTTTCAAGAAGCTCTAGCGCGCTTACTATTTGTACCACAGAAAATTTGTAGGGATCAAAATTGTAGGAAATGTAATCCTATTTAAAATGACAGAATCTTTTTTGAGATATTTCGAAACAGGCTCATCAAAAAGTTATATGGAAATATTTTGTGAAATATTCTTTTAAAAACTGATATTTTCTCTTTATTAATAAATTGCAAAGCATATATTGATTTTATCGCAAAATTGAAGACGGGAAATTTTTTAGAGTAACTAATTAGGAACAAAACAAAAAAAAAGTCGTCTGATTTCAGACATTGGTTAAGGAGATATTAGCGTTTTCCGTAAGGCTTACAAAATTATATTCAAAAGGGGGTGGCGGAGGAAGCACAAGGGGCATAATCGGGGACTTTTGTAAAAATACATGTCTAAAGGTGTTCTACCATCTGTGAAACATCCAGCTCCTTGGGAATTATTTGCGACCTAAAACCTTTATTTCCCGGGCTACACGTAATGCATACGTTTTTCTTGACCCATACAGCGAATTTTTATGATGTAAATATTGAATTATTGTTCAAAACTTTTTTTTATCATCTACTTTTTATACTGAAATTAATATATGAAGAATTTTTTAGGAAAAAATAGAGACAAAAGTAAATTTTTTATATAAATATCATAGATATTTTTTAAATAATATAAATAATTCTTTCCCCGCTCCAAAAGGTTTCTGATTTTAAATAATATAAAAAAACAAAATTTTCAAAAAAAAAATCATCAAAATCGGAGCTGTTCTTGAGGACTTCCGAGGAAAAGGCTTCATTGACGCGACTATAAATTGAAAATTTAATTGACACTTTTACCAGCTCTCGGGCTAGAACCCGAGAACTGGGGACTTGTAATAGAGGAAACATAGCAACGCCATGTAAACAACAGCGCCGCTACACTCTCGGCTATTCTCAAGCTCGAGACACTATAGGTAGATACTTGTTTTATTAAGATATGTAATAAATTGAGTGGTAAAATTGACTATACACGTGTAAGATTTTTTTTTGCAACTATTTTTAGAAAATTGGTTCCATAAAAACGTATTCTTTGCGTTTAAAAATCATATAATATCCAAAAGAAACAAAACAGAATTTCGTGACAGTAAAATAATAATCAATTAATCTCATACATAGGTGGTTAAAATCCCGATAAATGCAGTAGAAATTATGTAGTAACTTTACATACAATACCTACTTGAAATATCACTCCTCAGTGCTTATAAAAGGGCAGAATCTGTTAATTCAGTATTTAAAGAATAGTAGGTCAATAATAATATAAAGGTTTACGATATGTACAATTGATGTAATAATGTACAAATTTCAAATTGTGTTTTAAAGACCACCAACAGCTAAGGTTATTTGGGCCTAGCACCAATTCATATTTTCAATTCATTATTTTTTTTTTAATAATAAATTGAAAATGTAATTGACACTTTTGCCAGCTCTCGGGCTAGAACCCGGGAACTGGGGACTTGTAATAGAGGAACCATAGCAACGCCATGTAAACAACAGCGTCGCTACACTCTCGGCTATTCTCAAGCTATTTTCAAACTCAAATACAGACTGTGAATAACAATATTAAATAGTTAATAATAATCAAAGGATTTAAGCTCCTAATATCCACAAACGTATTCACTAATTATTAGTGAATAACAGATTTCAGACTGAACGAGCTGTTATCTTTACTCCACAGTGCCCGAAAGTCTTATATGCCTTGCAACAAACATGGAACTTTGGCTTGTCTGATACTCTGTTATTCACTAATATAATTAGTGAATACGTTTTATTTGTGGACATTAGGGGTTTTAATAGTTTGATTAATTATTATTAACTATTAAATTTTAAACGATTTTTTAACTAATAGTCGTAAGTATTTAAAGTACTTATACATTGTATTTGTTTTCTCTGACGCTATTAGGTATACCTATTCAAGTTCTCAAAAAAGATATTCTATTCTATTTTATTTTATTCTATTTTCTTCTATTCTATAATTGGAATATATCTACGAATACTAAATAATAGGTAGGTACTGCGATACTTACTTGATTCTTTAGCACCTAGTCTAAATGTGTCGTATAACGTTCTGATATCATCTCTGAGGTAACTGACGAATTTCCCTTCTTTCGAATCTTTATAGAACTTCGAAACTCTGATCATTTCAGGTCCCTGAAACAATAATACAAATTTAAGAACTGTAACCACACATTTCATTACGCTATAGTCTACATCAATCAAAGTTTAAACCGTGATCATGAGGAAAATATAGTCAACTCAAATAGAAGTAGATATAGACATATTTTTCTTTTTTCATCTTAAGTAGATAATCGATTTATCCAATAAAACACGTTATATTTGTAGAAAGGAAGCACGGACATAGGAATATAGGAACGAAGACGAAGTACAAGTGAATGGGGTAGTTACTGTTAAGGGGAGGGGGCGGTGAGGAAGCAAGTGTGCCCACATTCTATTGGTTGCTTCAGTTGCGCAAGCACTGTACGAGCAATTGAGCATGCACAAAGACGCGAACGACTGCATCTGGCGCAATTGAGCATGCGCAAAGACGCGAACGACTACATCTGGCGCAATTAAGCATGCTCAAAGACGCGGCAAATAGAATGTGGGTACTTGCATAGCATGGACATGTCAATGAGACATAGGCATGCACCCTCTCCTGAATGATTTCCCCCTCGTCTAAAGTGGAACTTTATCGTTCGTTCCTAGATTCCTATGTCCATGAAAGGAAGCAAAAACTGAAAATCTGAAGACAATCGGAGGACAAATTTGTCAACGCAAAACTCTAGACAGGGAAGAGTGGAATAAGTAATGGGACAAATAGGCTAAACCAAAATACCTAAAATTAGACAGTGCTAGGCATTCTAGGACACCTATAATTCCAATCAAAATTCTTTGCGACAAGCTAACACTACTGTTAAATTTGGTATCATCAATATTTTTTAATTCCAAAATAACATGTACGCGAAACATCCCAGAAGTTAAAAATAGTCTGGCGTCGATGTCAAACATAGTAATTAATTATGAGGTTCATTAACGACAACCGTGTTGTTTGACAGGAACACATCATTTCGCAGTTGCTTTCGGAGGCGGCGTTCTAGGTCAGTGTTTCTCAAATTTTTTCGCTACGCATAAATTCTAATACTTAATATGTAAAACAATTTGGTAAGTATAAATTACAATTCTTATAAATAAATCAGAAACGGGATCTCTGTCATCATTACTTTTGTTTTCGCATGCGAGTTTTTCGGGATTTTGAACATATGTTTTTTTTGTCCGGACAGATTTTGATTAATCTCGGATTAGATTGTAGAATGTAGATTATAGACGCTCGTTCCAATGATCTAAACTGTTAGTTAGGGGTCGACAAGACAAGAATTCTTGTCTTGACAATAACTTCTTGTCTTGTCTTGAAAAAAAATCAAGAAATCTTAAAAAATCTTGTCTTGACGTTTTCTTGACATCTTATGTCTTGTCTTGACTCAAGAAATTTCAAGATCTTGAAATTTCTTGATTAACCGGTGACACCGTACATGGTGATTCCTCGCCGGCGAACATTTTATTGCGTTGCGTGTAGGGCATGCAATTCGAATATCGTCGAATATAGCGAATATTCGGCTGCATTTATTATTCGAATAGTAATTCCTATTATTCGAATATATTCGAATTATTTGTTAAGAATTAAAATTGTTTAAAAACGGTTTACGGCGGCGCTAAAACATCTTACAAACACTACACTAGCTCTAAGTTCGCGCTAGGGCGTGGGAGGGGAATCAAAACGGGGCGAGGAAAGTTTTTTTTTGTTAATTATTGCATGTTTATTTGATATAACTATTTAGTTACGTTACGTTACGTACGTGTACTTAATTGCTTGATTTGCTCTTCGCACGTGCTAATAGACGTATTATTTATTTGTGAAGTATTTTTTTTATAGGGGAGCAATATCCCATAATTTTTTTGGTACTAATTAATAAAAATGCGTCTTAGATGCTCATTTAATATTTTTGTTTGAATAGGAAAAACAGAAAGAAAGAATTTTGAATTTTTTTGATTACTTAAATATGTCCATTTGATCTATGGTTCTCGGAAGCTATGTGCGCTCTAATATTTAGTTGATTTGATCTGAATTTTTACGTAACTAAGTAAAGTAAAAATGATTATTTGATCTCTTTTTAATTAGAAGTAAGCTGCTTTTGTTGTTAAAATGATTGGATTTATGGACGTGCAGTAGGCGTGTTGATTTTAAATAATTAAAAGTCATTTATTGAAGTTCCATGAGCGTTTTTATTATTTTTAGCAATTATTCGAATATATTCGAATATATTCGAATATTGGCTAAAATTTGAGCGAATATTCGAATACCTGAAACATCCGAATATTTGCATGCCCTAGTTGCGTGCTAACACGGCAATCTGGTGGTTCCCCGATCTTTATTTGTTTTCTGACGAACGCAAATAACTCAGTATCTTGGAAGTATGAAATTGAAAAATACTTAAATGAGCCTAGGACAGAAAATTCTGAGAATATACTTGATTGGTGGAGAAGACACGAAAATATCTACCCGTCGTTATCGAAAATGGCCAAGGATTTTCTCGGAACGCCAGCAAGATCTTACATTTGTAGGTATCTGCGGAAAGGCTATTTTCAAGACCAGCTTTAACAATAACAAAGCCAAGAAATCGGCTAGGCGTTGACTCCATAAGAGGTCTTATGTGCCTTAATTCATGGCTTATATACATGGCTTATATATGTGTGTGTGTGTGTGTACACGATAACTCTCGACAGACTTAATCGATTTAAACGAAATTTGGTACACACATTGGAACCCATCACCGCACGAAGCCTATTTAAAATGGGCCCGATCGGGGCATTTTAAGGGTAGTTTTTAGGAGTTGAAAAAAGTTTTTGGGCCCAAAAATACCGAAAAAAATCTCAGAATTGTTTCAAAATTGGAATTAACCCTTTGGTAGAGATTAAAATGTGTTGCTAAAATTTTAACAAAATCGGCACAACAGGACCGGACTTACAAATTTTATGAAAACACTAGTTCGCGGATAGTGATTTATTTGCTGACGGGTGTATTTAATTTGGTACAGAGGTTGCATTGATAATAATATTGAAATTAAGAAAAATAATATTATTTTAAGGGATGTATTAAGGGGTTAAATTTTTTGATTTTGTCCAAAAACAAACTTAAGTTCACATAATAAAGCCACAACACCTTATTAGCAAATACACTATATTATTGTCGGCAGGGTTTGGCACTGCGACCCGAGTTTTTTCATTTATTGTTTTTAATTTACATTTTTGTGAATCGGTCTAGCAAAAAATGTGTTCAATAAATTAAAATAATACGTTATGTTATGTTAAAATATGTTATCTTTTTCACAAATAAATATACGTTTTAGCGTTTTCATTGTTAGTCAAGATATTTCAAGATTTCTTGTTTTCTTGACAAGAAATCTTGGTATTGACATAACATTTCTTGTCTTGTCTTGAAATCTAAAATTACTTCTTGTCTTGATCTTGTCTTGAAATCAAGACAAGATCAAGACAAGATCTTGAAATTTTCAAGAATTTGGCGACCCCTACTGTTAGTGTATCCAGATTATTTAAAATCGATCCAGACAAAAAAAATTGGAAACAAGTTTTCCCGCATCTATACAGATACAAAATCCTGAAAAATTTATATTAATGATAATCCGCGATAATTTTACTGATCTCTAAGAGGCCCGCAGGCGAAAAAGTTTAGGAAACACAGGTATAGACTATGTATGGTGCATAGTGATGTATATTATCTTACTTATTTATAACAATGTACCTATGTATCAAAAGTTTGCCAATGCAATTAATATTACAATACATTACTATGCAGTAGGTATCATATTCATAGTATGCATAATATCGCTACACAATCGTAAACAAGTTACGATCCCAGTCACGTAGAAAGTACTTTCAGAATAATATACGACCTTTTAATAGTCTTTATTGATGAGCTTTTAATAAAGAATAAAGCTGTCCGGAGCATTTTCATTTATCAGGTAAGACAATGTAACATTGCTACCTATCTCTATCTCTATATATATAAAACAGTTCCATTACTGACTGACAGACAACGCCCAGGTCAAACCGCTGAAGATATAAACTTGAAATTTAGACAGTAGTTTCCTTTTATGACGTAGACACCCACTAAGAAAGGATTTTTCGAAATTCAACCCCTAAGGGGGTTAAATAGGGGATGAAAGTTTGTATGAAAATTAGTCATTTTTGAAGTTAGAAGCATGAAATTTTGCACAGGAGTTTCTTATATAACGTAGGTGAGCAGGAAGAAAGTTTTTTTTGAAAATTCATCCCCTAAGGGGGCTAAAAAGGGGATGAAAGTTTGTATGGAAGTTCGTCATTTTTGAAGTTAGAAGCATGACATTTTGCACAGGAGTTCCTTATATTACGTAGGTGAGCAATAAGAAAGAATTTTTGAAAATTCATTCCCTAAGGGGGTTAAATAGGAGATGAAAGTTTGTATGGAAATTTGTAATTTTTTATATTAGAACGAGTATTAGAAGCATGAAATTTTGTACAGGAGTTCCTTATATAACGTAGGTGAGCAATAATGTATTAATAAAATTCGAGCGAACGAACAAAGCGCGTGAGTAATGTATTATTAATATTCGAGCGAACGAGCGAAGCGAGTGAATAATGTATTAATAAAATCCGAGCGAATAAACACCACCAGCCCGGCTTCACTTCGCAGAAGAATTTCTCGCGGCGGCGGGGGGGGGGGATAATAAACCATAAATCGAAAAATACGTGAGCGAAGCCACGGGTAACGGCTAATTAGCATATAATATTATGTATATAATATACAGGCTGGGGCAGAATATGGAACAGCGTTTTTGAAATGAGAATAACTCAATTGTTTTTGAACTTTAAAAATTTTACTTATTAGCTTCTACCGACAGCGAAAAAGACTAATAAATAAAACACACAAAACTGGCTATAGCTATCCAACTTTATTTTGAATACTACGTTTCGGTCTGTTCTTTTATAATGGATTTTAGGTTTATACTAATTACCTATTTTAAATTAAGAATTCGTGTTATTCATAAGTTTGATGAACAGTGTATAGTCAGTAGTGCTTGAAAAGGGTCTCTTATAACAGACCGAAACTTATACAGTATTAAAAATAAAATTGGACAGCTATAGCCAGTTTTGTGTGTTTTATTTATTTAAAAATTTTAATTACGAAAAATGAAAGCTTAGATGTTACCATATTTAACAATAAAAAATGAAATTCTGCACCCATCTGTTTATTATTATTATGTCACGTTTCGGAACTGAACCGTTACTACCAATATTAAAGCGTTGACGAAAACGCCGCTGCATGACAATAACAGACTCGCCCGATTTTAGATACTCCTCAACTGCGAACGCACGATGCTCCTTTGTCCAAATAACCACTGTGACCATGGACATAGGACGAGGGAGGAAGCCATTGAAGGGAGGGTGCATGCCTATGTCTCATGGACATGCCCATGCTATGTCTATGGTGCATGTGCCCACATTCTATTGGTCGCGTCTTTGCGCATGCTCAATTGCGCAAAAAACAGTCGCTTGTTATTGTTTAGACGACACTTTGACACGTACAGCGCTTGCGCAACTGAAGCGACCAATAGAATGTGGGCACACTTGATTCCTCACCCCTCCCCTCAACAGCAACCACCCTACTCACTTGTACTTGTCCCTAGATTTCTATGTCCATGATTGTGACTAACGAATGTTAAGCACTCCTAAATCGAACGACATCAGCCGCAACCCTCTATTCCCTCCCCTTCGCGTGTACTACCCGTTCCAAAAACGTCATTCCCTTCCGCCCCACCCTGTATGTATGAATATTCTTTATATTATACTTATCTGGCAGGAAAGAATACTTAGAAGTATATTTGGAATTAGGCAAATAGATTCATGCCGACACACATTTTTAAATTTCCGCATGCTTACTTTGCCCTCAATTTATATTTTGGAAAGCCTTATTGCTATAAAAAAAATCTTAAAAATTTATATTAAATAAACATTTTCACAATAATTACTCGAATGTGGTAATGACAATATTGCCAAAACATTATAGATTAGAATTGAGTAAGAAAGGACGTGACTATATGGGTCGAAAATTGTTTAATCATTTAAATCAGCGTCCCACTTGGTGGGTCGCGACCCGACACCGGCCCACGAAAATAAAATACCGGGTCGTAGAATTGTCTCCTTGTTTTTAACATTGGAAATGTTTATGTTCGTATATGGGGGCAGAGTTACGAGTTTTCGTTCAAGGCCAAAAGACAACGGTGTCGCGATCAAGTGAGGAGCAATCATGCAAAATTGAACAAGTGCAATTTTTTCGAAATGTTTTATAACATGTCTAGTTAATTGAGAGGTATTTGCGACGATCTGCGGTGTTATTTTTGAGCAAATGTTAATAAATACTGTAAAAAAATCCATTTAAAAGTTAAGTAATCAAGCAAAAGTGAACGCGTATTAACAGAAGAATAATAGGGTTATTCCTGACAAAACTAAACAGTGCATTGATAAATATTGTGTGTATAATAAACAGTTAATTATGTTTCATATATGCTGTTATCATTTCCAATGTCCTCGATGGTTGCAAGGATTGCGAAATCTGTGAATTTTTATTCATCACTAAGTAGTCAACTAATATAATTACAATGTAATTATTACATTATTGTTAAAAGTTAACGCTTCAATTATAATATTATATACTTCTATGTGGACATTCAAATGTGTATAGGTACACTAAGTTGCATAAACACATTTTAAGACGGCATGTAAAAATTTACAAAATTTACAAATAAAATTTCCCTGATCGATATACAGTAGAAATTAATGAATGGATCTAGCATTTAAATAACTATCAAATGCATGGCTTGCTATATAATATGCTATTTAAAAAAAAACTTTTAGTCGAAAACAAAATAAAAATATTGTTGAGCAGGTGTGTGGAATCAAAACGGGATACACAAGACTTTTAGAATTTAGCCGACGAAAACACAAAGCGATCGGTGAATTTGGAATCAGGGTCACGCAGTTGATGCTGTTGTCACATTTTATTATAAAAATACACTGTTTCACTATGTTAAAAAAGTCTGTCAGTTTACCTACTAGGCAATACTACTGGATGCTATTTTGACTGACTACACAGGACCGGCTCAAGGTATCGGAAATTATTCGAGCAACTGCTCGGTGCGTCAACTACTAGAGGTATTGCGATTATGGGTCGTCCCTAGGGGTGTTAAGCGGGTCAAACTGGCCCAGGTGTTGCGGCAGGGGGGCGCCGATAGATAAAACTTAAATTTAGAAACCGAAAAGTATTCATATAATTAATCGCCTTTTACGCGATACAGTGCCCACGCTACAATTAGGTATTTAAATTTAAAAAAAATTATTAATTTTTTAATTTTTTCTAATAATTTAACATAAATAATATTGAAAAACGAAAAGAAAATTTTTTTAAAGCCATAGATAAATTACTAAAAATTAATTAAAATGTATTAAAATTTAAAAAATATCACGTGACTTCAAAACGCGCCAGGAATGTTTGTGACGTCGTTATGTTAAAATTTGTGTGCATTTGTTGGTTGTTGTATATGTGTTACACATACTATCAAAAATAATAATTGTTTAACTTGGTAACCATGGATACAAAGACCATAGATAACATAATGACGTCACACGCGTTCGGATTCTTTCGGCGCGGCATCGGAACTGAGTTTCAAAATTAATTTTTATTTAAATATAACTTTTTAATTAGTAAGCAAAAAAATTAAAAAAACAGTTTTGCTATAAAACTTGTATGTGGTCTTTCCATTTAAGTAAAAAAAAATTCATTCAAAAACCCAATTATCTTATTCTTAGCGCCCTCTTTAAAAACGGTTGTGTAATTTAACGGAAAAACTTCAAGAAGTTTCAAGAATGTTTGCAATGGTTATGATTGGATGGAATGCAACTTCTCCTAAAAACCAAATGAAAATATTTACACTACCTACCTACTTGGTGAATTTGGCAGTGGGGGAGCGCCGCAAGTGTCTTTGACCCGGGTGCCTCAACCCCTAGGGACTACTAAATAATGTTTTATTGTACCTTCTGTAATCAATGTCAATATATACAGTTTTTGATAACTATACCGGTTTTAACATACATTTAACACGCTGTTTTGTTAATTGCTGTTAAATTTTTACATACAAAGTAACCATAGAAATAATAGCGAATTAACAAAATAGCGTGTTAAATAATGTACGATGAACTCGGCACTATAATGTACTCCATGGTCATTGATCAATGACCATAGTGACTTAGTGATTGGTGCATCATTCCCAAATTTTATTATAATGAAACTTTCTTTGTCTCAATGAACATTTCAAACTGCAATGTACTTATTTTTATCAATGAACAATTCAGTGAATGTTAGCTATAGCTGAATATTTGAAAATATTTTTTAAAGCGTGTTCTCAGGGAGAAAAACGGAAATTTCATTAGTTAAAGAATTAAAAATATTATGATTTTCACAAAATTATATTGAAAACTATAAAACTAGAGTGAAATCTCTTTAAAATTTACAAGGATTACTGCAAATTTCTCTTTTGTTTTGATTTTAGTTCACAACTGTACAACTGACCAGAGGGCATCCTGAGTCCCTGACGGCTGACATGTATGATATATATCTAAAATCTTTGAAATAAAAAGTAAGAATAATTTGTGAAAATAAATATGAAGCAATAACGGAAGTAGAAACAATAAAAATTATCTTGAAAATTCTCCTACAGTCTACACAATATATAAGATTCACATTGTTGCAATTGACAAACATCTGATTGGTTATTTTCATTTACATTATTGTTAATCAAATAAATAGCTAATATTATGGCTTTTAGAATAATATTTATTTTGATTTCATGGTGAAAGTCCAGGATTATTTTTATCTACTATTTCTGCAGGAAAGTGTTTTAAACATATTATGTTATTATATAGGAAAGCCAAAGTTTAGCTCATCTAAGACGCCATCAATATTGACTGCGCATGAGGCATTCAATTTTTTTTACAATTCTCCATATTATGATTCAGAACGATATTATTTTAAGCACTTTTATCAACACTTTGTCTTTATTATAGTGGTATTATTATCGCAAAAAAGCGCGTCTAGATTTTTTTTATTTTTGTTGTCCATCTTTCTGATAAGATATATCTACTATTATCCAAACTTAATGTAAGCCGGTAATTTCTTCGAACATTCAATAATTCGATTTTAATAATCCCGTCCATCAAAGCTCGCTTTATCTTAAAGGGCCCTACTTGACTTCAGTCAGGAGTCAGTACGGACTCTCGAATCATTTTGTTGTTGTTGTTTAAAGTAATTTTGAGTAGGTATTGAGTTTTTCAGTACCTATCCATATACATAAAAGTGGGCCCCTTGGAATGTTTGTCGACGGAACCTTTTCTTTTTCCAAGGTCAAAGGTTATATTATTTCAGACAGTACCTACTTTCTAGATTCTAGGGACAATTTAACGCTTAAATATTTATACACTACTTTAATGGACATCTGTTAGATATCATCGCTACAATCATGTAAGATAAAGTGTCTCTCTAAACCAGGGATCGGCAACTGGCGGACCGCGGTCCAAGTCCAGACCGCGGAAGGTCAAAAACTAGACCACCAAAATTTTTTTGAATTATTTAAAAAATATTTTTTTGTACTTTCCGCTACGAAAGTTTTATTTTCGAGTGCTTTGTGGCGGTAACAAAGAGGCACATTTTGAAGAACCAATATCACTCAAGATTAACGACCGCCCACCTTGAAGACACTCTTCGCATAAGCTGCTCCCCGCGTGAACCTAACTTTAAAAAACTGACTCAAGACCGCAAATGTAATTTCTCCCATTGATTTTTGAATACAATTATGCTTATCTATTGTATTTCATATTATTTTGTGAGTGAAAATTAAAATAAAAAATTAGTAAAGAATATGAGTTGTTTTTTTTTCTTGGACCTCGATAAAAATTTTCAACGGTATCCGGACCCCACCTATAATTACTTGCCGATTCCTGCTCTAAACTGACTTTAACGCGAGTGAAGCTGCAGTGGGTGAAGGTTAATATTATAATAACAAAATAAGCGTAGGTTATGGTATCTTGTGGGAGTATTAAAATTTTATCGATAGTTTCATATGTTTCGATTTAGTTTTTGAATACTTCAGTTTACGATTCATAAATGTCTATAAATAATTTTGATATAATTTTTATTTTTAAACTTTCGCAACTACAATTATTGATATAATCATCTTTTCTATTTATAAATTTAATAGTTATTTATAATAAAACTATCTTGGTGCATTTCATGCAAGAAATTTGAGTTGTTGATATTAGCAAAAACAACAAAAACGTCAAACCAGCACGTCAGTTTCATTTCTGAAATCAAACAAACAAGTTTATTTGCTCTAAAACATTTTTTAACACTCTAAACAAATGACATATTTATATTACATTGTTTCTCAACTACAAACCATTTATAATAAATACTGATGTTATTTTTAACACGATTTATTTAACCAATAATAAAAATGTACGGCTCATTGAGCCTTTTGGTTCCGCATGTGATCACTGTGGAGAATTTTTGATCTGCCTATTTTTTAAACAAATTTAAATATTTATAAATATTTTATTTTAATAATAATTATCATTGAAAATGTAAAACGTGTTAATTTAATATTATGAATGAACAAGGGTTCCGTTTTTTTCATTCTGAGGTACGAAACTCTAAAAAATGCAAATGATGTAATAAAATATACTTTAATCCGATTGGTCCGCGGCCCAGAAAGTCACACGCAAGTTCAAAAAACATGTCTATGGACTATGGATGTACTCAGTATTGGTGATGCAGGTTCCACCCTCCTAACAATTTTTTGTAGGGTTCTTTGTTTATAATAAAACTAAATCTATACATTCGTATACGAAAAATTACGAATTTCTTAGATGAATTTTAATTCGCTTTTATAAAAAAACGATGCTTAGACATTTTAAGCGTAGTTTGAAAGTAAATCTCACCTTCAAATTTTTTATGAATTTTTGTAAATAAATTATAGGTACCTACTATTATTAATTATAACAATTAACTAGATAGTCTCTATAAGCACTCAATCATAAAAAATATTGATAAATAATCAATAGTGCTAAAAAATGGCGTATTGCATTCAAATTTTTATTAGTGGAAATGTGTCTCGATATAGCTATCATAAATTAAAAATTTGAGTTTCTACAAAGATTTTCATCTCCAATGTTTATTTCCCTAATTTTAATTTCAGAAGGTATGTAATATGTATATAGGTTGGTTTACTACATCGATTTCAATACGATATTAAAGACTGTGGTTGATAGTAATGACGCTATAAAATAGTAGATTGTATATCTAGATGTGTATTGGACTACATTACGACAAGTGATGACAGTATGTAAAAACGAGCGATAGCGAGTTTTTACAGTTACACGAGTTATAATACCAATACGCACGAGACATATTATATGGTATTTTTTGTCATACCCACTACAAAATACCTACTTTTCACTTCATTTTCAAAAAATTTTGACAGTTCATTTGCGTCCCCATCTTTACTTTTATAGTATGCCGTGAAGGTTGTGAGTTAGTAATGGCAGGCGCAAGCAGGCGGATAGAGCGAATAAACAGAAGTTGCAACGGTTTATTTACCGCACTTGTGCGGTAAGTAAAACACTTTCCGCACACCTGCCAGTTAAATGACCCATTACAGGCCGGTATACATGCATCAAAAGTAGTTATTTTGTAGTGGGTATGGCAAAAAATAATTGAATCCATCTCATATAATTGTCTGACCACAATGACGTCACAACGGTTAGGTTCATTCGACTATAATTGGCGAACAAGCGTAACATTCTAAGCTAAAATCGTGGATTTATCTTATGTGATTACTAAAAATAAAAAAGACACATGCTGTGTGTTTATGCGAAGAGCGACACAGAAAAATGTGTTTCAATTTTAATTTAATTTATTTTATTACTCCAACACCGACCATTTGCTTAATTTTTAAAAGCTTTTGTAATAAGCTTTTTTCTATTAAATCTTTTTCGCAAGAAATTTAGAAATAAATCTAAAATAAATATCCTTTTGTATTTGTAAACATACATATCTTTCTACAAAAGAATATTTTTCAATAATTTGAGCTAACTACGATTTTTTTAAATTTAAAAAAATAATTCTCAAACATGTAGATTTAGACTAAGAGCTAATAACATTTTTTTATGTTAATCAATTATGATGTGAAGACCCGTTCCAAAATTTTACATAAGTGATTTATGAAATGAAATTTTCATTAAAAAACCATCTTTAATTAATAAGCCGCTTTCGTTTACATCATAATATACATCTTCAGATTATAATTTTAGCAAATATTTCATAGGTTTCTTTCAAATTGTTGTTGAACCATTATAAAATGTCGAAAACCAAAACATTGTGGTATTGTTAAATTCATTTTTAATTGAGATTCTTCGAAATTATAGAAGGATTGTGATACGTTGAAATTTAAATAAAAAATGTGTTAAAAGATTGAGCTTTATAAAAAAAACTTTAACAATTTTTAATTGGCGTAAGTATATGTACAATTTTCGATTGTTGAAAACGTCGTGAAAAAGCGTAATAAAATTTATTTTATTATAAATTAATAAACTGTTAAATATTTATCGGATATTGGGTTTCAAAACTAATCACGCAAAAAAGTAATCACTGTAATGATAGAAAAGAAATAAAACACAAACCAAATTCCTGAAGCAATTTACAGCCATTCGTTATGCATAAGATAGCATGCAATATATTTCTGATTATTATGTTTATTTTTCTGATATTTTGTAGTTCAGTAGCTACAAAATGTTACAGGTTCAAAACATATTTTGTCCAGTTTTTCTAGTTCTTTAACCCTTCGTAATTTTCACCTTTCTATCAATGCATGAGTATTGGGTAGTACTCGCCAGTCGGGTATCCAATGCGTATTTTTGACAGATTGTATTACGACAGTTCTATTATAGCAGCTGCTGTTTGAACATTCTTTTCCCTTATATTTTAAAAGTTTTCCGAATACAAATACTGTTCTCCACAAACGTCATAGGAAGACACGAACAACCTGCCACAACGGCTCTAACAAACATACGTTGAATATCTTCCGCTGAGGATTATGCGACAACGCTGTCAAAAAATGTGTCATTTTTGATAATGTAGATTTTTTGCAACCAACGTATATCTTCCACCTTATTTAATGGATTTATGAATGTTAGTTTATAATAGTCAATGATTATAACTCCGATTCCCTAAGCGAATTCACTTTTTATAAGTGAATTACAGTTTTCAGACAACAATTTTGCCATGGAAATTATACAAGGCTATACAGCGTGTCCACGAAAGTTCTTTACAAATGGAATTTTTTTTTATTAATTATTGGAGCAAACATTTTTTTTTGTGGAAAAGTTCTGCTTCGTTCAAAACCTCTAAAACACCAAAGAAAATTTTTTGCGGCCTAAAGTTATACGAGGGAAATCAAAAAGTTTTATTTTACTAAAAATAAAAATTATTTGTGATATTCAAGATTTTCGCAAAATTAGTTACATAATCAAATTTAATTCAAAATTATAACATAACTAACTTCTAAGTAATTATTTATTCAGAATTATAAATCAGAATTCAACATGTCCTCCATCTTTCTCCATACAAAGAACAGTTCTCCTTCCAAAATCCAAAAAATTTTCTTTGGTGTTTTAGAGGTTTTGGACGAAGCAGAACTTTTCCACAGAAAAAAATTTTTGCTCCAATAATTAATAAAAAAAATTCCATTTGTAAAGAACTTTCGTGGACACGCTGTATAAGGGAAAAAAATGTTAATACCACTGGCGGCATTTAAATTTTTTCTTATATTATAGCCTTGTAACATTCATCAAAAATTTATTGTCTGAAAACTGCATTTCACTATTAAAAAGTGAATTCGTATTGCGGAAAGGGGTTATAAACACTTATTATTATAAACTAACATTCACTGTTATCCGCAAGTTACTCAAATCTCGTATTTGTTTACTTGATTCATAACAAATAACAATACTTTAATAATAGCAAAAAGTCAACAATGCGTACCCGGATAGTCCATACATTGATTAGCGAAATATTCGACTACACAGCGACATTGCAAAAGGGTAAAATTTATATCAAAATAAAATCAGCTGAAGCCTGAAAACTGTTTTTTGTTACGCACCAAGAATGGAGATCTGCGGGATTATAACAAAATTGATGTCTGAACATAATTTTTTTGAGTGTCTTAATAAACGCTTTTTCTCCGCGATAATTATAAGCGACTTATGTAATTAACAAGTGTTTTGGCACCAATAGTCATTTTGTCTGCCGTTAACTAGTTGCAAGTGATGCATTCACGAAAATAAAAGCTACTATATTTTGAATGACTATGTTAATAAAAATCGTGCTAAGTGGTCAAACATATTTCATTGATGCAAAGCTTTTATTGCACTCTTTCAAGGATACATTCTAAACTTGCTATTAAACTTCTGTAACAATAGTAGAATTAATTTATAGTAGATTGTACGTCTAGATGCCTAATGAGGTATATTACTGACGAGCAGTGACATGTTAAAACGAGCGTTAGCGCGAGTGTTAACAGTCACACGAGTCATAATATCATTACGCACGAGATCAGTGACGGACTAAGCCCGTCGGAGGCCCGGGGCGGCAGAACTAAATGAGGCCCCTGGTTTGCTTAGAAATTGATGTATTTGTAGTGTAAATTTCGTAAAAAAAATGAATAATATAGATGTAATGGCTGACAAAAAAAATCAAATATTTATAATAAACGACCTACCTACGTTTATGTTTTGGGCTCCGACTCCAAATTGCCTCTTACTTACTAAACATATTTTGGCCTTGTTTGGGATTTGATTAAGAAGAACTTCTCGAGATTTGGAGGCCCCCCAGGATCAGAGGTTCGGGGCGAGACGCCCCCTCCGCCCCCCCCCCCTTTAGTCCGCCATTGCACGAGATATATATGGTATTTTTTGCCATACCCACTATAAAATAGCTTCTTTTCACTTCATTTTCAGTATTTTCAAAAAATTTTGACAGTTCATTTGCGTTGCTAACTTCACTTTTTAGTATATATACTCTATAACTCGAAGTTCTAGTCTCGCGAACTCTATATCTCGAAATAGGTGACGTGTACACTCTACCTATATTCGACTCTCTAACTCGAATCCTCGATGAGTTCACTTTACATCATATGTTATTTGAATGTCAAAAATTAGGAAGTTTCCATTGGACGAAAATACTAATTATGATACTGTCACATCATTATAATAAGGATAACTTTAAAAATTCTGAAAGAATTATTTTGATATCTTTAATTTCAACGGAGATATTCAATTTCTTGTACGTGGGGTCGCAAACGAAACTGATTTTTGAATATGACGTCACGCGGTACAAGTTTGCTGTTTTTTAGCTTTGTGAGTAATTAGAACCTAAGTTACTTAGTAACTATTTTGTTGTAATACAGACTTTTCTATTTATATTAAATTAAAATTAACTGTCAAAAATTTAAATATGTCAATATTTTCCGTCATCAACTGGTTTGTATTTAGTGTTTCCATAACTATTTACGAGTTTATAGAAAGAGATTTATCGGAAGTTACCATGCTAAATTACCACACATACAAACTGAAAATAACTTTTATAAATATCGTGCCGCGTGACGTCACCCGGACTGAAAACGGAATTTCTTGGAGAATTGTCAATTCAAACTTTGAAGTAGCATAACTTTGTTGTTTTTAAAGATATTTCAAAAATTCTTCCGCCATTAATTTTATAATTTTTAGAACTATGATTTAGACCAAAAAAATAAAAATGGGAAACTTCCTAATTGTACTGTTTCTCTAGACTTCAGCCATCAATCATTTTTATTAGTCAACATACGACTTAAAAAATAAACATGTAACATACCTACTAAAAGTCTATTAATTGAAAGAATGTTTGTAATATAATACGTAAGCAATAAGTAATTTAAAGCTCGACAAGTCATAGGCAATTTCTTTACTGTCATAATTTGATAAATCATTTCACATAATAATGTAATCAAAGCTTTTTTAAGTAAAAGTTGAAGTTTTAAGTTTTTTTCAAGGTCATAAACAGCTAGGGTTATGTGGGCCTAGTACCAATTCATATTTTCAATCTATTAATTTTTAATAACTGAAAATCCATTTTCATTTTAAATAATGTCAAGCAGCAATTTTAATTTTGAGATTCCCCGACTTTATCAAGTACTCAATCATTAAACATTAACTGTCAAATCATGCATAAAATATAATTGACTTAAAAAGTCTTTACTTATCATAACTGATAATAGAATAGAGTAATAAAAATTAATTAGAAAATTTTTATCAAGATGACAACACGACTTTTGGCCTAGTAATTTACTAAGCCAAAACTCGTATTGTCATCTTGATAAAAATTTTCTAATTAATTTTTATACTACTGTGTTACTTCGATATGCAAACAGTCCATTGTCTTTATAGAAAGCGATCATTTGATTACTGAGTATGACCAGCAAATATTCTGTTTGAGGGTATTTGTATCTTGGTATAAAGATCTTTTTGACGTGGTATAATAATATCTTAGATCTTTATATTAAATTAATAATAAATAAATAAAACACAACAAAATTTGATTTAATCAAGACGAGTCTAAAATACGTCTGATAACAACGAAATTATAATTTTGATTAACTTGTTTGTTTCAAAAGCGTAGCTCTTAGAAACTGCCAAAACAAAACAATGTTGTGGTCGACAATGTAAAGTATTAATGTTGACTCAAAAAGACATAACATTGGTATTGTCCTTTTTTATTGATTTTAAAGAATACCCTTAAAAATAATTCACCATGTATTCTTTCACATTAAAATTAATAAGAAGTTTATTCGGAATAATTAAAATCAATATTTTGAATTCAATTATCAGGGTTATCTGGGTCTATTATTCATTGATATTTTCACAGAGATATTATTATTTTCATTTTATTAATATGTTTACTAATTATACATCTGAAATCCGATTGATACTTTTACAAGTTCTCAGATTAGAACCTGGGAACTGGGGGTTTGTAAGATTGACAAACAATAATAACACCAGCCGTAAAATCTATCAGTTTTTCTCAAAAAACGTTTTGTAGATGGAAGAAAACAGCTTTGAAGTGGCTTAAGGATCCAAAATAAGAAGCAAATACTGTTAATATTGCATTTATTAGCTAACGTTTCGAGAATTATATTCTCATCCTTAGAGCTCAAATGCCGTCAAATGTAATAGTAAAATTGTCCAAAATTTAAAAAAACATATTAACATTTTATTAGGTTTTAATGAAGTGTGAAAAAAAGTTGTTTTATTGATTTATTTTGTAAATGAAAATACTGAAGACTTTATGTTTTATAGAATTTTGATTTAATTTTTTATTGTGGAAAATTTTTTTGCCAGATTAAATGATTAATATTTAGGTGCTTTAAGCTAGAAACTAAGTGAAATAATTTTTTGATTTTTAAGTTGTTTTGCAAAAATGTAGTATGTTTATTCCATGTATGTTTATTTTGTAGATGGTTGCCTTAATAAACAAACTATCCTCAACCATCTGCTTGCATTTGTTGTTTCTTGGCACTAATTTCCTAGTCACATTTGCATAGTGAGAGAAGAAAATGTCATGCGACTTATCTCTGTAATGCAGGTCATTTAAAATTAGTTATTGATGCAACACTTGAGTCGGATTCCCTTCCACGAAAAAAGGTTTAATTGCACAATAAGAATTAGATTGATTAAGTAGTTACTAGAGAAACAATAACATTCTTCTTCACTGGCTGTAAGGAGTGTCACAGATTGTAACTTTAATAACACTGCTTTTGTTCCACATTTCAGTTTTTTTAAAAACACCGCAGAAATGTTTTTTTTAATAATCTTTTTGTAAATTTGCGATGACATTGCATGTGTAAAATGACGACAAAAAAGATTTGTCACATAAATTTCAGTAATTTATGTAACATTATATTTGTCCCATAAATTACGGTAATTTTTGAATTTTTATTCAATTATAACGTTTCCTAAATTTAAATGACAGTAGGTAACATTAAATATTTCCCATAAATTACAGTAGTTTATTTAATTTTGTTCTCCCAGAAGCGTTCACAATAAAACTTAGTAGTTCTTTAATTCTGTGATTTATTTATGTTTTATCTGTATTTTTTGTAAAACTCCAACATTATCTACATAGGTATAGTGAATTTCACTTAAGACGCAACATAGGCGGGTTTTGTTTACCTGGTAGTTATGGAACTTTTTAATGCATTAGAGTAAGCTATAATAAGGATTATGTGATATAAGGACAAAAATTCAACAAATGCTTTAGTTTCCAAATCTGCGACATTTCATTGTTATATTACAATTTCTTCAGGCATCTGTAATTATAATGACATATTACTATCAAACAAATTTAATGCATTAGACTTTAGAGAAAATCGTTTCACTTAAAATGCAATATCCACTGAACAAACACATGCATCAGCATCACTATGCACTATCAATAATGACTAACAATATTTTAATATAAAAAAATTTGCTGTAATTCATTTTTTTTTAAATTGAAATATTGATAATGATGCATGTTTTTGTTCAGTGGATGTTGATTTTAAGTGAAACGATTTTTTCTAATGCATTAATATTTTCTATAACGACCAGGTATAGCTCACCACATATTTCATAAATTACAATAATTTTTGTTTTCTATTTTAGAAACCATTATTAAAGGCTATTATTAGTGACTCTTCAATAATGAAAAAGTCGAAATTTGACTATTCTTGACTTTTTAAAGTGTTCAAAAACAGATAGGAATACTTACAGATAATGACACTATGCTTACAACTATAAAAATTATGCACATGTAGTGTGTGAACTTTTATGTAAAATTTTATGTGCAACTGCGCTAAAAAACTCTACCAGAAGATATAAAATAACAAAAAATTCGACATAACTCAGTTTTGTCGATATAAATTACTTCTACTTTTTACAGGCGACAGCTTGGTGTAATGGTAAGCGTCCTGGTTTTTTGATCAGACTGTCGTGGTTTCGAATCCCACCTCAGCTTATGGATGTTTTGTGATGCCATTTTAAATTAATGTAATTTGTTAATTAAGACGCTAATGGCCTTAGTTGTCTACAATAAAAAAATCTATTGCTTACTTTGATAATATCCGATTGATTGGTAAGATCAAGTGGGACTTTTATCGGTTCCTGGAAGGTGCAGCAGCAGGGGCAGCACCTCGCGCAACAGGTACGGTTCGTAGACATATTGTTGAAGAAAAACAATCACGTCACTTATTTTAAAACATTCAAACGTTACTCAGAATCCAATAAGTTACATAACACAGTTATGCAATAATTATAATCCATTTAAAGTTAAGGACATATATAACAAAGCATGTTCCATAATTACACGGCACAACGAATGTCTACGGTTATGTTCTTTTTAATTATGTAACACAACGCACTTTAATAAAGCTATTCCCGTTTAAGTAGAGGGATGAGAGATGTATGAATGAGTAGAACGGACTGAATGTGTAATAATGTCTTTCGCAAACAGTCAAAGACTAACTTATCCCAAGGGATGGACTAAGAGAGCGACAGGAATAGATATGCGACTCTAGATCGACCGCTTCAATAAGCAGCTTGTTTTATTTTTGCGCGGAATCGTTTATAATATAATTTTGCGTTAGATTCGTTTATTAGAAACTCGTTTCCAGGCTCTAATTTGAGAACTAGTCACAATGTCGATAGAATTTATGGTAAAATTTTATAGACCCACGATTTTTTGTGAATTTTTTTTAGACGAAGCCTCGCGGGAAATGTTGATGCAGTGCCGTTTTTCGTGAGGTGCGAAAGGAGTGAGGTAGGGATGTATGTGTCCAATATGTAGAATGTTACCGGATTTACAATTTATTATTAAATATAATAATAACTTGAACATACCATAGGGGCCTTTGTTAAAAAAAAAGTATAAATTATTACCATATCGGCTTTTTTGTAATTCGCAATGAACTTGTCTATTGACAAAAATTAATCTAGTTTATAATAATACTATTATGCACACACTGATTCCAAAATTAGTAACCAAACTTAAGGTATGAATTTCACTCTCGCTGATGGCCTCAGCTGGCGTGCGTCTCTATTTATACAATCTTTGAATTACACTCGAGAAAAAACTAGGAAATCAAACATTCTTCGAATCAATTTTTTATTAATGAATGGCAATTCTTTGTGAGATAACCGTTAAATGTTATAATGTTTTTTTCAATTTAGTACCTACGCATTGTTTTATTAAGGATCATGTTCATTGAACGTAGCTAAATTTAATCTATTTTTTAGAAATAAATAGGTATACGTACATTTTCTTTGTTTAAATTTAATTTAGTGAACACGAGTCAAAATGAAGTGAAATTTTCAGAAATCCATTGTATTAAAATTAATTATTCACCGTACTATATCTGAAAAAAACCTGGTTTTCAGTTCTTAACTTACGTAGAGTTGTAACACCCTTACGAAGGAATTATTTCAAAAGTGTGTAGTATAATCTTTTCGATTTAAATTCTCTCTGAAAGTTCAGTTACTTATTTTGAAAGCAATTTATGTAAGTATGAGTATTCTTGTAGTCTGGTCAAACAAGAAAGAAAATAAAAACGAGGTCAGTAGCATATCAAGTACTTTTTTTCGGTAGTGGTCAAATAACAGGGGGCGTAGCTCAGATGGTAGAGCGCTCGCTTAGCATGCGAGAGGTACCGGGATCGATACCCGGCGCCTCCAAGTTTACATTTTTTTTCTCAATATTTTTCGACAAAATAAAAAATCACGTAAAATAACTATCAACCGTTTTTTGCTTTATTATTTATTTTATTTTTATTAACTTCATTGATTAGAAATGTCAGTAGTTGGTTGTAGAGAACGGCTGAACCGTTTTTGATGTAGTTACTAGCTAAGTATACTATCAATTTAAAGTATATGGTACTTTCTATCTACCTACTTACAATCAGGTTATAATAAATTTTTTATCCAAACCGACGTTAACAAGAGCAAGGCAACGGGTAAAAGCTAGTACTTAAATATTAATAACAAACATTGGTAATTTCATTCTCAAAATAACAAAATTACAGCTTGAAAACAAATTATGATTTCGTATCACTTAAATTTATTTAAATTCACAAGTTAGAGTGACTCAATAACTTTAAAATATAGTGGTGCATCTATATTTTTGTAGAAAATACTAGTTTTTCACATGTGACGGTCATATGATGAGATGTAGATATTTAGGTACATATTTCAAAACAATATTTTAAAAATAATGAAAGTGTAATTTTAAATAGTATATTTTTTTTCAAATTATTTATTAAGAAACTGATTATATTGTTCGAAAAATTATTGAATGATTGTACATTATAGACGCTCGACAACTGAGGTTATGAGCTTATATTTACGAGCTTTAGATTTTTTTTTAGTTTTATTATAACTTTCGATTAAAAAAATGTCGGTCATTAATAAAAAAATATGTAAAAATACACAAAAAATGTTAATATACAGTCATTAATTAAAAAAATTAGCACAGGAGACATAAAAAATTTAAGTGATAAAATAAACTATAAATTAATGTGACATTTATTTTTCTAGTATTTTACCTATATTTTGCGATATTAATAATTTACAAAATTTTAGGTTAAAATATGTCTTCGAAAAGCAAATATTTAAATAGAAATAAAAATGTGTTTGATCCTTTAGGGTTTAAAGTACCTATGTAAAATAAATTGCTAAAAAAAATAAAAAACTGTAAAAAGTATTTCACAGTAAAATTACACCATAAGCAATAATTTTGAGCATTCTGTTTATTGTATACTAATTTATTTATTTATGTAGATACCTGATAAAAACAATTTGTCAAGATAGTAATTTATATATGATTAGATAGATCAAACTGTTTTTAACTGGTTTTTGAAAGGGCATAAAACAATTTTACTGAAAATATAAAAGAATAATAAACTTGGATCGATCTTTGCCTATACAATCTGTAGCTGAGTAACCTTATGGACCTATCTAACATTCAATATTGTTGTGCTACTATTTATATTATGTCACGATATATCCATGTATGATGTAGAATTATAGATGGCTATAAAGAATGTACCGTGGAAATCAGTTCTTTGATTTAGCGACATATTTTATCGTTAAATTGTGTGTTTGTCACATTCCTATATAATGCACTTCACATTAAGTGAATGGAAGATGCTTCAAGGTAAAAAACAAAACGATTTTAGCAAATATTTAGATAACGCAATATCAAGATTCAGTTCACCGCAGAAAATGTGCCAGAGATTACATACTAGCGATCATATTGGTATCAAACTGAACTATTATTGAAATTAGAAAGGTTACTAGTTTGTGTTCTTGTAATTAAATTTTATATATTCTGAACTATTACTTAGCTAAGTTCACAGGATTATTGAGCAAACACAAAACAATAATTTGTATGTTAAGAATATTGTTCATAAACATTTTGATTTTTATTTATTCTAAATTATAGACGCGTCAACAACTTAGGTCATTAGCGTCTTGATAAACATTTTGAACTGAATTTGTGAATTTGTTATTGAGTAAGTCTACAAAAAACGATACAATATTATAGAGTGGTAAATTAGAAAATAATTTGAAATAATACTACATCTATTATATATAAAATCGCAAAGCATCTTTTGTTTGTAATCTCGTTTTTGTAAAAAGGGGACTATATTAAAGCAATTTCTCGAGTTTCATCAATTTTCAATAAAAAAGAAAATTGGTAGATGAGCGAAGGCCAGCATATACAACCCCTCCCCCCCGTGGGATTTTATGAGATACACATTTTTTGTAGGTATTGTCATCTAGTTTAAAGTTTTAGTTGTTTGCCCCTTGTCAATTACAGCTTATCCCAGAAAAACCCGGAAAACCACAGCGATACGAAGTAAATGACTTTTTACAAACAAATCTTTATTATTTGCTCCTAATAATCCAATTTTAGGTAAATAATTTAAAAGTAAGCCCATATTCGAGAATCTTTCAAAATTCAACCCCTAAGGGGGTAAAACGGGGGTGTAGTATTTTTTGACTAATCAACGCTTATAGACCAAACCGCTGAAGCTATAAATTTGAAATTCAACATACTAACTCTTCTTTAAAAATAAGCAAACCTGTATTCGAGAATTTTTTTTAAATACAACTTCTAAGGAGTAAAACGGGCGTGTAGGATTTTTTGACTAATCAACGCCCAGACCAACCCGCTGAAGCTATAAGCTTGAAAATTGGACAGTAGGTTCCGTTGGCAACGTAAGCACCCACTAAGAAACCATTTTTCAAAATTCAACCCCTAAGGGCGTCAAAAGGGGGTGTATTGCACAGCCTAAACCACATAAAATTTTTAAGTTATGTTCCTTAGGAGTTGATTTCCGAAAAATCCTTTCTTAGTGCACCTTTACTGTCTGTAAGGAACATAACTTACAAATTTCATGTTTCTATCCTCTGTAGTTAAGGTTGTGCAATGCACCCCCTTTTGACGCTCTTAGGGGTTGAATTTCGAAAAATCCTTTCTTAGTGGGTGCTTACGTCCAAATTTCAAGTTTATAGTTTCAGCGGTTTGGTCTGGGTTTTCCGGGTTTTTTCCGGAATATGCTGTAATTGACAAGGGGCAAACAACCAAAACCTTAAACTAGATGACAATACCTACAAAAAATCCCACGGGGGGGAGGATTTCTATACGCTGGCCCATGGTCTATAATGGGTTAACTAGTAAAACTCTATAAACAAAGACAAGGTAATTTTACAGTATACAGAGTCACAGTGTTAAAAAATCATAACGACAAACTTCGGGAAGTGATTTCTTGGTTACTTTTAGGAAAAAAAAGTTCCAATGCACGGGGGTCCCTAAAATCCCTCTGAAATTTTTTTTATAATTTTTAAGAGGAAACACCTTACTATTGAGCAAATTTGAACAAATTATCATTACAATTTGCTCAATAGTAGTGTGTGCTCTTAAAAACCATGAACATTTTTTTATGCAAAATGTAATCAAATTGCCATAGAAATAAAAGTACAAAGTCATTTTAGAGAAATTTCTACCACCTACATCATTATTAGGGGTGACACATGAAAAATCCAAACTTTTAGAGAGCTGTAACTCCGTAACAAAACTTTTTCGGATCTCCAACCATAGAAACTTTTTTAGTGTATTTGCCATATGGCATATACACTATTGGCGTCGGTCGGATGGCGGGACCTAGGGGTCGGACCAAAATTTCTCGACGTTTCATAGCCTCCTGAACATTTTGGCACCATTTTTAGAAATGTCTATATATATGTGTCTGTGTGTGTGTGTGTGTACGGGCAATAACTTTCGAAAGAGTTAATTGATTTTGACGAAATTTGGTAGGCACGAAGCTTATTTAAAATGGGCCTAATCGGACCATTTAAAGGGTGGTTTTTAGGGGTTAAAAACTGTTTTTGGGCCCAAAAATGCCGAAAAAATTCTCAGAATAGTTTCAAAATTGAAATATAACCCTTTAGTAACGATTAAAATGTTCTGCTAAAATTTTAATAAAATCGGTCCAACAGGACCGGACTTACAAATTTTATGAAAACACAAGTTTGCGGATAATGCTTTACTTACTGAAGGGTGTATTTATTTTGGTACCGAGGTTGCATTGATAAATATATTGAAATTAAAAAAAAAATATTATTTTAAGGGATGTATTAAGGGGTTAAATTTTTTATTTTGTTCAAAAACAAACTTAAGTTCACATAATAAAGCCACAATGCCAGTATTATCAAATACACTATATTGTCGGCAGGGTTTTGGCACTGCGACCCGAGTTTTTTTCTTAAATTGCCCTCCCCCCAAGTATGTTGGCGTCATTTTTAAATATCCTGTATACACGTTACGATGTGCCTTCCGCAATAAAATGTAAAGCAGTCTTCTTCTGGCACTAAACAACGTTGCACTTTAAATATTATGTGTTTGTCTTTTATATTAGCAACTTCATTTTGGCTTAGCGCCATGTCATGTCGTTTATTTTAGTTTTGGTCCAACAGCATCGTCACGAACGGTCGCATTCTAAACCACGAGCGGAAATTATACGCATTTTCATTTATTAATAATTATTATATTTCAACTTTTCTTACATCATACCAAAGAGTTGACAAATTTTATGAGGCGACGCTTTGAGCGACTCCTCTGACGTTTAACATAATATAGTTAAAATGACTTTGGAATATTTAAACATTTACAGCCCTCCGATTTCATTTATTGTAAATTATAGACGCGTCGACAACTAAGGTCATTACCGTCTTGATTACATTAAATAACAACTCACCTTAAACTAAATTACTTCACAAAACATCCATAAGCGGAGGCGGGATTCGAACCTACGACAGTCTGAACCAGAGTCAGCGA
This sequence comes from Mongoloraphidia duomilia, assembly GCA_039654895.1. NCBI lineage: Eukaryota > Metazoa > Arthropoda > Insecta > Raphidioptera > Raphidiidae > Mongoloraphidia > Mongoloraphidia duomilia. The sequence continues at coordinate 32,184,467 of CM077521.1, read as the reverse complement.
CGCTAACCACTGGACTACACTGTCCTCACACAGTCCTTCGGACTTGAGAATAGCTGAGCGTGTAGCAATGCTGTTGTTTACATGGTGTTGCTATGGTTCCTCTATTACAAGTCCCCAGTTCCCGAGTTCTAGCCCGAGAGCTGGTAAAAGTGTCTATTGGATTTTCAATTTATTTTTTTATGAAAAAAATAATGAATTGAAAATATGAATTGGTGCTAGACCCAAATAACCTTAGCTGTTGGTGGTCTTTAAATCTTTAAAACACAATTTATCACACAGTCCTTCGAAGTTGAATGAATTCAAATGTCAACTTTTTTTATTAACTTCCCATTGGAAGTTGTTGTAATGGGGCCGATTTTGCGAATGAAAAATTTGGACACATCTGTACGTTTTAAGGTCCCTAGAGTCAGAATCTACTGTTTTTAGAGATATGTCTGTCTCTCTCTCTGTGTATGTGTACGTATACGTAAGTTGGTGAACTTTTTTCCGCTCTCTATCTGAAGAACAAATAATTATATCGACTCCGGATCAATTTCATTCGACACATAATTGCATAACGAACACCTGATAAGGTTTGCAAAAAAATTGAATAGACAGTTTTAAAATGTTAACTTGTATTGCAAGTAGTTTCTTTACTGCTCTTTAATCTCTAAGGGCACCCAATGGGAAGTTAGCAGTATGATTTTACCCACACACCAAGTCTATTTTTTATTTATATTTTTAACTAAGGCTTAATAATGAAAAATTTACTTAGTAGAGTCAAACCTCGAAGAGAAAATAATCAGTTTTTATAATAAATAGAAAATTTAAACACATACCACAAGTACCGCACTAATGATAAAAACATAATAAAACGGAACATTTTCGAAAATATTTGTTTATATAAAGACACTACTTGTTCTGCAGAATGTTGTTAATTGCAGTTGTTTTCAAAATTTTCTTTTGTTATCACAAAAAAGAGTCCTTAACACGACAAAAAAAATGTATACTAATTATTCTGAGTATAGACCAGCCTTAAAGATGGTCAGTTATTGGTCAATACGGTGGAATGACTTATATTTAGATATGCGGTTGTTTATTTGATTGTTTTCAAGTAATTTAATGGGAATTTACTTTTAGTTTTTGCCTACTTCAGCTTAGCGTCAACAAAAGATACATTAAATTTTTCAGATGGCATTAAGCCAGCTTAATTACAAAGTGGAGTGGAGAGGGTATAAGGAGCTGAACTTTTATGATAGACAATTCACTCGGTTCATATACATTTTTTAATAAATTCAATACGGTTCATGGGTTCTTGGATTAAAATAAATTGTTATTGATTAATAACTCTTTTATTTATCTTCGTACGACGTTTCGTCTCTTTCGAGACTTTACTTGATAAAGTCTCGAAAGAGACGAAACGTCGTACGAAGATAAATAAAAGAGTTATTAATCAATAACAATTTATTTTAATCCAAGAACCCATGAACCGTATTGAATTTTATGATAGATTTTAGGATCCAAAATAGAAAAAATAGTGACGACACATCTGTGGACAAAAAGCTTCTATTGAAAAAAACCGAGTGGGTTCAGCTCTGGTTGTACCGTAGTGTTTCCCATAGGACTACGCATTTTGAAAACAATATTTCAATGTTTACATTTTTTCGATGTTTTCTAAAATTGTGTAGGTACTAAATGAACTACGTATAATTTAATGGGACTGTCTTCAAGAGACAAGAAAAGTCTCTCACACTCAATATATACCTACGATTTATGTAAAATATTATTGTCTGTATCTTTGTATACCTAATTATCCCTTCTTTTAGACATAATATTATATTTAAAACGATTTTTCATTATTCCTTGGGTCCCTATCGATCCCAGAAATGTGGGTGTTTATAGATACTATATAGCGTTTTAAGCCCCCAGCACGAACAGGTATTTCTGCTACGTTCTGCTAGTAATCCATATAAATAAAATAATTTTTCTGTATATCCGTTTACTTGTTCGGAAAACTCGCGAAAATAGCCGAACTTATTGTCAAGACATGCCTTGCGACATATCTTAAGGTCGCGATTCAAGCAAATACCACTAAATTAGATTTTCACTTGAAAGCAGAGGTTTATTTTTTGAATTGGCGTACCGTAGGTAGTACCAGAAAAGGGCATTTCAGTTAGTAACGCCAATAAAATAAATAGCCAATACATTTGCATAAACTTGTACTTACTGGCAATAATCTGCTTTGCTTATCTAGCTCAACAAGTGGTTTCTCCGACTGGGGCCGACTGGCAAGGTAAAAGGCGGAGGCTGCTGCGACGCCGGTAAGTGCTAGAGCACCGGCTGGTCCTCCAATGTAATGGAGATATTGATCCATTTCTTCAACTGAAACAACAAAAAAGACAATTAAATATAATAAAAGACATTTCTAGGTATAACAGAAGATAGTATTAAAATTGGAAGTGGCGTGAGTGTGTGTGATCACCAACAGCTAAGGTTATTTGGGCCTAGCATCAATTCATCAATATTTTTTTTTTAATAATAAATTGAAAATCCAATTGACACTTTTACCAGCTCTCGGGCTAGAACCCGGGAACTGGGGACTTGTAATAGAGGAACCATAGCAACGCCATGTAAACAACAGTATTGCTACCCCCTCGGCCATTCTCAAGCCCTGGAAGTGGCAATTGTGTTTTAAAGACCACCAACAGCTAAGGTTATTTAGGCCTAGCACCAATTCATATTTTCAATTCATTATTTATTTTTTTTTTTTTTAATAATACATTGAAAATCCAATTGACATTTTTACCAGCTCTCGGGCTAGAACCCGGTAACTGGGGACTTGTAATAGAGGAACCATAGTAACGCCATGTAAACAACAGCATTGCTACACGCTCGGCCATTCTCAAGCCCTGGAAGTGGCGTGACTCCGTCCGCACAAACGAATAAAAAATAATAAGAGCGAACATCGCTTCAAATTCTCTCACGTTTATTAATACTTGGTGTTTTGTTTAAAACGGGCTTGAGAATAGCCGAGAGTGTAGCGGCGCTGTTGTTTACATGGCGTTGCTATGGTTCCTCTATTACAAGTCCCCAGTTCCCGAGTTCTAGCCCGAGAGCTGGTAAAAGTGTCAATTGGATTTTCAATTTATTATTAAAAAAAAAAAAATAATAATGAATTGAAAATATGAATTGGTGCTAGGCCCAAATAACCTTAGCTGTTGGTGGTCTTTAAAATACAATTAAATTTTGTTTAAAACGGTCAATTATAGTTTTTTGTGAGCACATAAGGCACACAAGAGCCTCTTCCAATTGTAAAATTACTTCACAGTTTATAAGCATTCACTCACTGATAATAAATAAAAAAATAATATAACAGTTTCTTTATTTGTCACAGCGTGTCAATTAAATACGTTACACGTTCGATCGCGACGCCGACTGCCACGTGGCGACGCCGAGGCGTCTGACCTTGACGCATGAGTACAGAAAACCCCCACTGCTACATTATGGCAGATCGGAAATAGCAAGAAATAATGTTACAAAACATTTGCAAATTCAATTTAAATGAAATTTTGTGTATCGTTCGAACAACTAGATGTTTTATTCATGTGTGAACAACCATCCTCTGTTTTTATACTATCTAAGCGACACCCTGGCTTTAGCAGTTTTAATATTTTGCTCAAAACGTCCCCATTCAGTAACGTTTGCTTAACATTAGCATTACACCTTTTCTTTATTCATTTCGATTTTAAAGTGCGCACTTGTTCAGTAATTTTCTTATATAAAGTCTTTAAAATTATCTTCGTAATACGCAGCTCTACTTAAAACTAATTTTTAAATATCATATTAAAAACACAACTTAAGTCACAAGATCTGACACTCACTTTTTATAGTAAACATGGCAACTGATTTAATTCAAATTCAAATTTTATGCCAAAAAATTATTTAATTTCTTTAATTACTCAAAAATCACTACACTGTAATCAAATCGATAACTTATTATTAATATTTATCTTAAAGTTTTCAGAGAATACACCAGAATTTGGACAAAAAATTGTTTCAACCGTAAAAAAACATTGTTTATTTTGTGGTGATGACAAGCACGTAATTATGAAAAAAACTATAGTTTTCGTCACTGTAATAAATTTTGAAATTTGATCTAAAATAAAACTTTAACACTCTTAGTCTCGGTACAAGAACAGAACACAAATGAAATCCTGAAGTAAACTAATTTAAAACTAACAAAAAACAAATAAAGAAATCTGCTAAACATTCATAGACTAAAATACACGTACGTCGGTCAGTAAACTTAGCATAAATAAACGTCTGTCACAAAATGTCGTTCAGTTTAGACTGTGTTTAATTCGTTAATAAGTACAGTACAATAATAATTAGAATTGTATTATTTAAATAATAGGTACGCGGCCTGTCTAGTCAATTTTGCGCCCTAGACAAAAAGTTGCCCCTCGCATTTTTCTTGTCGAGCGTCTATAATTTACAATTCAATTCGCATTTTTCTTAGTAAAAAATATATAGGTATCAGCATCAAAAAAGAACAGAATTATCTGAAGAAAAATATCTCTAGAGAAAATAAATAATTCACTATTATATCTACATTTAGATGTTTTTTTTTATATTTCAGAAAATCTAAATGCTTATAATACAAAATTTTATCCTTTTTCTCAGATATATTCGTGTGGGACGTTAAACGGAACATGTTATGTTTATGATCCCCAAAAATGACCCTAGCTGCCCTGCCTTAGCATAAGCTTGGAATAAGTAATTATATATTCAGTAAAGTTTTGAGCCACCAAAGCAAATTCACTGTCATTACGTATATTTTACATTTCCAAAAATAGTTTTTAATATATATGTAGATGCATTTGTTTGTGAAAAATAAAAATCATCAAAATAAAACATTATTTCAAACAAATCAGCTATTAAAATATACAGCGTTATTTAGTATAAAAAATTTCGATAGATTTTTTTGGGTTGTTATTTACAAAACTGCAAAATTTTCAAAGCTATTTCGATTAAATTATTCTTTAAAGACACCGATCTGCAAGGTTATCTAGGCCTAGTGTTAATTCATTTTTCAATTTATTACTTTTTTAACATTAAATTTAAATTATTGAGACAATTCACAGGTACGTGGACAAGTACAAATGAAAATTAACAAATATTAAGTTATGTACAACGTTTCGCTGCTTGTTGCAGCTTCTTCAGGTACTGAAAATTGAACGGTTTTTTTATTAAGTATGAAAATCTATAAGCTTAAACATCAATTAATAATTTTTGAAAAAATGGTAACATTTCTCACCTTACTTTTTTTGTTAAATGTTAAATTATCAAAATTAAATTTAAATTGAATATTCAATTGATTCAAATATGAGAACTGGAGGTTTTCAGCAGATCTTTAGAGATATATAAAATTTATTGGGTTGAAGGACAGCTTTAATAACTTAAACACTTTTTAATTCTAAATAGTGCTATAAATGGGTACCTACTTCAACCGCGCATTTTGGGTAGGCAGCGATTTTTTTCTAGAATCGTAGTGGAGTTGGTGGTGAATTTAAAATTTAGTTTTCGCGGGAACGGGGTTGCCCCATTTAACCGCCATCTTGAAAATAAGGGTGTATAGGTAGGTTTAGGTTGTATCTACATAACTGTGAGTCTGTAAACTTACCACCAACCCCATTAGATTCCCTAACAAAATTGCTGCCTACCCAAAATGCACGGTTTGCCTTTTTTTCGCCCATTTGACTCCCCGAAAATAACTTCCCCAATCATATGTCATTTTTTCTCTTTATTGGGGATCGGTGTCGCAGGAACCCAAAAAAAAAAACAGGAAGGAAATTACTTTTTTTATTTTTAACGTTTAAATAACCGGTAGGTACGACATAACTAGGACTATAATAGCTGTCCCATAATATTACCCCGAGTTGACATATTTGTTGTCTGGCGCGAGCGTTCGCGCGAAACGAAGCTAAAGTTTTGCCAAAAGCCGGACACCGTCCAAACTCATGAATATATCCACAATAACTGCAGCTTTTCTTATCGCTTTTCTTCTTTTGCATCCACTGAACATTTTGAACGTGTTCTGCCACTGAAGTATACGGGTACGAGAAATGCCTAAATGCTTACCTCCGAACGAAACACTGTTACTGATTTATGTTTAATTTTTCCGTTCTCAACAATTTCTCCTGCAAAGTCTTACCAAAAATGCCGCTGACTTTAAAATATCTGACAAACAAGTAAATTTCCCGACCACTTAAAATCGAATTTTTGCACCATCCTGTATTCTCTGTACATGTGGAAGTAAAAATATTATTTAATATTTTTAAAGGAGGATTCAAAATCATGTTGCGTTTAGATTAGAAACCCACTACAAGTTATGTGAAAATACACTGTACTGGTTTGATTATTACGGTAAAATATTTACTTCAAGTTTTGTTGTTTTACATAAAATATGCGTAAAGTAAATTTTGAGTATACTGTTATCTTTTGTGATAATATAAAATTTTTTAACTATCTGTCTTAATTTTTTTTGCCATATCCACTACAAAATAGCTACTTTCAATCATCTCGATGTATGTATAACGGTCTTTAATAAGTCCTTTAACAGGCAGGTGTGCGGAAAGTGTTTGACTTACCGCACTAGGGCGGTAAGTAAACGGTTGCCATAGCAACTTCTGTTTATTCGCTCTATACGTCTGCGTGCGCCTGCCATTACTTACTCACGAACTTCACGGCATACTGTAGAAGTAAACATGGCGACGCAAATGAACTGTCAAAATTTTTTGAAAATGAAGTGAAAAGAAGGTATTTTGTAGTGGGTATGGCAAAAAATACCATAATATAATTATATCTCGTGCGTAATGGTATTACGACTCTTGTGACTGTAAAAACTCGCTATCGCTTGTTATCACTTGTCGTAATATATTGTCCATTACACATCTAGGTAGGTATACAACCTACTAAATTATTAAAGTACAAATACTTTTATAAGCATTATAATAATCAACTAGTTCTGAGACTTCTAAACAATTGAAAATTATTTTTATAAGAAATTGATTTTTAAAATATTTACACAAAATTCTTCGTTACTTAAACAAACAATACCATCGAAAATAATAAATGAATGCTAGACAATCGATGCAAATATATAAACAACATACCTACGTTTTAGTAGTATTTACAATGTAAATTTAATTTTAAATAGCTTATTTTGTGAATATGTGTAAGAGTGTAAGTATATCTAATATAAATAGTGTTTGCAGACTTCGGACAGTAGAGGGTTAAATATTATACGGTAAAAGCACTTATTCCCGACCATCTACCTGTGGTCGACTCCCCTTTAATGTTTATAATATTAATACACTAGAGTATTAAGTATTATAACATTTAATGCTCATATTTTAAATCACTATTTCCTATTTTACTGATAATAATAGGAATACTTTATAGGTACGAATAAAAAAAAATGTTAATTCGCAAGCGAGTTATACATATGTATATATTGCTTTATGTGTAGCTTATGTGTAAATTAAAATTTTCTAATAGCCCTTCGCACCAACAGAGTGTATCTGTCATCGTTACAATATGAAATTAGAGATCTAAAATAGTAACATTATAATTTTCTTCATTGTTAAGTTAAAAATTAATTATCAAATACGTTCTTCATTTTTTAATGAAAATTCATAATGTTATTTATTAATTTATTTACATGTAGTATATACCGTGTGAGTTTTTTCAAAGCGTACATAGACTGCTTCACAATTTAAAATCGTGGTATAGACATTGTTGGTAGGTATCTATCTGGTCTGTCTGGAAACTGCACATTAAATAACGCAGAGACTTGCCGACAACTATTTCCCCCAGAATACAAATTGTACATAAGAACCTTTTCTTCCACGGTGTACATTTTTTTATAGAAAAAATTATAAATAAATCTCTGAACTTATAAAATTTATTATTACAACTCAATAATAATAAATATTGTAAATAAAAACATTCGTTTCCATAGTTTCTAACAATATCTATACCACGATTTCAAATTGTGAAACAGCCTATGTACGTTTTGAAAAAACTCGCACGGTAGATTGTAGATTATAAACGCTCCACAGCTGAGGTCATCAGCATCAATAGTATAATTTATATTAAAATAATTTTTTACCAAAACATTTTTATGATTAAAACAAATTTTAGTTCCAATTTTTAATCTCCTCATTGCGCTCACAGCAAAGAATCTAATGAGGATGATAAAGAAAATAAAGTGGTTGCCCTACTTGTTGATATATCTATGTGTGAGGTACTGAGGTTTTTTTAATATTAAAAGTAGAAGATGTTTCTTAATCCTTGCATTTCTAAGAAAACGTTTTTTCCTTCAGTTTAGCCAACTATGCATTTACAAATTATTTTTAGCTACCATTCCAGTTATTTTGGGAGCATTTCTTTAAATAAATGCATTATATAGGTCGAAGACTAAAATTGCGTTAAAAATAGATATTTATTCCTAACTACTTAAAACTCGTTTTCATTATCATGAGCATGTTAAAAGAAAAAATTAAATATTTTTAACTGACATAATATAAACAATTGGTAAACAAAAAACTGTAATACAAATATTTATAACAAAATGTTTTTTTCTGGGAATAAATTTACAACATTAATTTGTACTTTTTCTCAAATGTCACAATCTTGTATCCGCATTAACTTTTAAAGGGGTTTTATTCGTCACTATCCGCGAAGGTATAAGAGGAGTCGGTAGCCGGCAGACTCTTTTTTTTCTTACGAATAAGAAAAAAGTGCTTACAATATCTATTGTCCGACAACACAAAAATCATATCTCACTAAACAATATATATAGAACTACAAAAAAAATACTCACGATTGATACGTCTTTTAGGCTTCTTAGCCGGTTTTTTTGGTTTGATACGTTTAATTTCTTGTTTCATTTTGGTGAAAAAAATTGTCACGTTTATAAAAAAATAAATAAAATAAATAAATAAAAAGATAAATAAATACACGACGATCACAAGGTAATAAAATATGTTATAATTTTAAATTTATCACAGTTTCACATTCTGGTCAACATGATGATAATAATATTTTGTAAATAAGGAATGTTTTAGTTGGCAAGTGGACGGAAAACAAAGAGAATCGTTTTTGAAGTTAATTCACTGAGTGTTAACGGTTAACTATGTATAAATGTTGTAGGGGATTCTCTCTTCTGGACCAAATCATACCACCACGAACCAAACTGACAACCGGTCATTGATTCATGAGAGCGGCACGCACCGTTTACTTCCGTTAAAGAGAAAGGTGGTTTGCATTATACATACATATACTGTGTACACATAATGATTATATCTGTGGTCACGAGCTAAAATAGTTCATTTCGAATTTTTGAATTTTTTTTTCATGCCTCTTTTCAACTCCATTTTTACGTAAAATCTTTTTTTCAAACAAATGTTATTTATATTTCAAAATCATCAATTACTTTGTGCATAGACGTAACTGGAGCTGGGCCGGGTGAGCCCGGTCCACTCTAGATTATCGCCTGGCCTACCCTAGAGTTAATAAGGATTAATAAAAAACGAGGGGCCAACAGCTGACCAAAATGTGTACACCAGAAATCCAGACATCCACGAACATCCACAGATATCCACATCCACAGACATCCATGGATATCCATCAACATCCACGGACATTCACATGGGTGTACGCCAGAAATCCACAGCTGGTGACCCCGGTTTGAAGCCTTTGTCTGCCTGTGTTTGTATCTGTCAGTGGCATTGTAGCTCCCAAACGGATAGATCTATTTTAAAGCGGTTTTGTTTGTTAGAAAGCTGATATTTTCGAGATGGTTCTTAGCCATGTTTGATTAAAATCGGTTCAGCCGTTTCAAAGATCTTTAGCTCTCATCACAGTTTGTATAGAAATCTCGGCCAGTATTACAGCTTATGGAAACTTGTAGTTTGAGCTAAAATATTATTATATATTATATTGTCTTTTAATGTATACTCAACAGTTAGACAGAGAGACAGACTGGGACCCGATCCACCCCAGCGTCAAGTCATAGTGACGCTGATGACTTCGCAAAAATACTTCAAGGCTAGCTATCAGTTTTCTTTTTTTATACAGTGTGAAAGAAATCAAATTTTTGGTAATTTTTTACACTTCCATATATATATTTTTGTGTAATCTTGTGTAAAAACGTTTGTCAATTACACAGTTTCTAAGCAAAATTATTTTGTTCTCCGGTTGGCGCATAGGTCACGCAGTTATAGACCTGCCTCTTATCTTTAGGTATTTGCCTATTTCCACACGCATCACAGTCAAGCTGAATTCATTTACTAACGTACATTTTAACGTGTAAAAATGTCAAGGACCCTGGTCTAATCTACACAAATTTAAAATTTTTCTTGATGAAAAAATTTCGTTCAACATTATCGTTCGCGTATCAAGAAGACTTCTTATAGCACGTGACCAACAGTTCTCTTTTTGTTTTTTTACACTGAATGCAAAATAAAGCTAAACAATTAAACTTTAAGTAGTGCCACCATATATTGTAGAAACTGTTGGAATGAAAGTGCCATATCACACTGTTTTATTTATATTAATTTATCTTTTGGCTGGTAAAAAAAAATATCTATTTTACGATATATTTTCTTCTTCTTAGCACGCCGTCTCCCGATGAAGGTTGGCGATCATATTGGCTATTAATATTTTACATGCGCAGACACGAAACAATTCAATGGATGGTTACCAAACCAGTCTCGTAAATTTTTTAGCCAGAGATACTCTGACGTCCCCGATGTTACGTTTTCCTTGAATTTTTCCCTGTAGGCATTATTAATTGGGTTGACCCATGTTGAAAGTGGTTGTTTTTTTACGGATATTTTTTTATTATAGACGCGTCGATAACTTAGGTTATTAGCGTCTTGATTAGGTACATTCACTAAAAACTAAATGACATCACAAAACATCCATGAGCGGAGGCGGGATTCGTACCCACGACAGTTTAATCCAGAGACCGAGACACTAACCACTGGACCACACTGTGCTCTTTTACGTATTTAATTGTACTTTATGGTGTATATAATCATTATCTCTTTTTGGTAGGAATTTTGAAGCGTTTATTACGTAAAAAATTCGACTGATGACCAGTCCTATACTTCCCACCTAGTAAATATTTGCAAAAAATAAACACTCTTTTTTTTATTCTTTGACTAGGCCCAAATAACCTTAGCTGTTGGTGGTCTTTAAAACACAATTTAATTTTTATTCTTTGAAAAAAGCATGGCCCTCTTTTTTGTTTGGTGATCTACTGATGGCTAACTTAATATAGCAAAAATCATGGTTACCTTGATTTACGTACAATTTTTATTTTTTTTAGTAAAATATTTTTTTTCTCGAAAACTATACATTTTAGAGAAAAAAAATATTTACATTTTTTCATATTATAACATCTAGAATTCATTTATATTTTTTTTTACCTATGTTAATACGTGACATTGAGGACGTTTTTTTGAATATCTCAGGATCCACTGAACCGATTTGACTCAAAATCTAATCAGATCTAAGTTAAAGGCTGATAAACACAATAGAACAATCGGCATGCCCGTATGTTGTTCCGTTCTTAAGATATCGAAGGCGAAAAATTGACCACATACACACACACACACATACACACACACATACACACACACATACACACACACATACACACACACACACACACACACATACAGACATCAGTCAGAAAATGACCTTAAACGACTGCTAGGGTCTCAAAACGTGAAAATCTGTTAAAATCTCGAAATATTTTTTTCGGACTGAATCCATTACTTCCCTACCATAGTAGAGGTGGGAAGTAATAATAAATTAATTTTACAGTAATTTAAAATTGTCGCTAGTTCCAATCAGAAGACCCGCGCCATGGAAATGACGAAATATAGCTGAGACTTGATATGAAATGTCAAATTCCATAATTCTCCCTCGTTTTAATTTCTCAGCAAAAACGTCTGAAAATAATGTGTAAAAATAATACTATAGATAATATTTGAACGTATAAAGTAACAAAAACACTAAAAAACGCTTCTTGACGCTTGACAGATGCTTGATAGTTGTAAATACGACAAATGATTTTCATTTCTGTTGGCTTTACTCTTATCGGCTATTAAAAAAACGCGCGAACCGACTTACAATTTTCAACTTTATTATTTTTAAAGGCCTTTTCGAGTTTCTAAAAATTCCGAAAAAAATATGTCATAGCCTTAAATTCAAAAACACTGCCGAATAAAAAATATGTGGGTCAACCCCACTGGAGCAGTTGGTATTTTTTACGATATATCTGATGATGCGTTAAAAACTTCAAGTACGAATCATGTACAGATATCTAAATAATTGTATCGATCAAGGAGCCTGCATAATTGCTATTTAATTTAAAAAAAAAACCAAAAATTCAACATGAGCTACTTTACCTTGTGATCACAGATTATAATATACACAATTACAGGTTCTCATTAAGTACCTACACCTTCATGTTCCTAAGTAGATTAGCACTCTGCTATTTCAATAGGTCAGCAGTTTTGGATCTAAACATGCAGAACGAAAAAAAGCATAATAATATTTTATTGCGTTAATGCAAATTTCTAACGCGTATTCCAATTTTGCAGGAGTTAAGTCAAATGATATCGTAAGTTCTAGAATAATATCCATTATCCGTTGAAAAATCAACGGCTTCATTTCGGGTTGTGTAATGTCATTGGTATAGTTTGTTGGGCTATAACAAATGTGCCAAGAATAACACTGAAAATATTTTGAATATTCTTTTTAGCGTATCGTGAGATATGACATGATTTGCAGATTTAGTTTTTTGGACTCCGCCCACTATTTTAGTTTTTCCTAATTAAATGTGTCCGAGCTCACTTGGATACATTACATTTTATGCAATACAGTTCGCACCTACGTAATTTGACTGCGGCTACACAATTATTGTCCTTGCCGAAAATAAAATTATTATTATTTATAAAAACATTGGTGTGTATCGAGAAATATGGCTGCACAGTCAAGACAAGTGATATTAAAAAAATCGGATGGGACAATAGACTTTCATAAATACAGTTGAATTTCGATAGCTCGAACCATGACTTTCCACAAAAAAATTCGAGTTAGTTTCAATAACCGTCGAGTCCTTAATGAATGGACCCAGTATAACTTAACTTTTTCTTCATTTTTTTCTTATATTTCTCTCAAAAGCCTCTAAAACCTTAATGAAATCAATTTTACAAGAGCTGGTAATATTATTTAAAACCCAAATAAATCTTGGGAAAGTGGACAAGAGTAAATAAATCCACTTTTCCATGATTTATTTTGATTAACATGGACAAAATCAACAACTTTATTATTTAAAACACAGTTGGTTATCCTTAGCCAACATAATTATTACACAATAAAAAATCGCCTAGCCCAGCTAGTGACGGGGAAAAAGCTAAAAAATGGAGAAGAATGAAAAAAACTAATCATTATTAATAAAATGCAGTTATATTACTGGTTCTCAGCTGCTTAGTTGTTTTCATTACCAGCTAGGAAATTTGAAAATATTTCTATCCTGTTTACATATTCTGAAAATATTGAGAGTCAATCATCAATCCCTTCATTACAATTCTCGTTCATTTGATGTGAAAAATAAAATACTGGGTGAATTCACTCTTTGAAGGGATCGTGTAAAAAATTATTTTCAAAGTCTTTAAACGTTCATGCTAATGTTTCAAATAGTAAATAAGTCTTATTTTTCAGAGACACCCACACACAAACGAAATCGAAAATGTCAGAAAAGCAGTTGTAAGCTATTTTACTATGATGGTTATTTAGAATTCGCAACAAGAATATAAATTTGCCAAATTGATGTGCTTCAAAATCACAGATCATAAACATGTATACATCATAATTATATATTAAAATGACATGTGCCGCTCCCACATTTCTCTCGACTATACTAAACCAACTGTATATATAGACGGAAATAAAAAAAATATATATACTTCAGGTACTTATTGTGTAGGTATATAACATATTATATTATGTATAAAAATAAAACAAAAGTTACAATTGATGTTACGGTACTTCGGCGTAAAAAAGAGGAAATGTCCCACTTCCAAAAAATATGACCTAGCCATGGTGTTGTCGCAATCAAGATGAGAGATGAACCGGTATATGTAAATGATGACGGATCGGCAAGGTTATCTGCTGGTTATGGTATGTTATGGATCGATGTGGAGAAAAAACATGATGGGAAGCTGTGTATTGATCGAGCAGTAAAAGATTGCTATGATCGGTTTTAAAATCATCAGACGACATGAAAAAAACTTAAAACGCTTTTTAATCAGTTTATGCACAATTGTTAGGTATAAATTTTAATAAAAAGATTCTGCCGCGTCCAGTTCACTTCTATAACGAGTTCTTTCAAGAAACACATTGGAAATCATTGTCTAAAACACACATTTTCAATGTATGACCGGTTACTCTAATTTGAAAAAGATAATAACTAATCGTTTCAATTAGAAGCATGGATAAAATTTAGTTATATTTGATTGCAATCAACACAGACATTTATATTTCAGTTTTTAACTAAAAAATTAAAGACTTTCCAAACTTAGAAAAAAGATGGACAAAACAAGCACGGGAGGTACAGAATTGCAGGTATAAATTATTGGAGTAGAGGTATCGAAAAAGGGACATTTGCCAAAATATTTTAGTAATATCAACAAGGAAAGGAAACAGCTGCAGATGCATAACAAAATACAAGGTGTTAATTAAGTATGTCCACAAACTTTAAGAAATTAATTTATGGTTGATTTTAAGACAAATCCTTCATATAAGTATGGGTCCGCAACGGCTCTGTTTTCCAGATACAGGATGTTAAAATTTGAAAAAAATTTAAGATTTTTTAAATTTATTTTTTGAATTATTTTTGGATAGTTTTTTTCACGCTTCTCTAACATGAGTTTTAAGTTTTTAACGCGTATGTAGTATATTTTTTTTGCCATACCCACTATAAAATAGCTACTTTCGATGTATGTATAGCGGCCTTTTAATGAATCATTTAACAGGCATGTGCGGAAAATGTTTTATTTTCCGCACTAGCGCAGAAAATAACGGTTACCATAGCAACTTCTGTTTATTCGTTCTATACGCCTGCGTACGCTTACGTGAGCCTGTCCATTACTTACTTGCACGAACTTCGCGGCATACTGTGGAAGGAAAGATGGCGACGCAAATGAACTGTCAGAATTTTTTCAAAATGACGTGAATAGTAGGTATTTTGTAGTGGGTATGGCAAAAAATACCATATAAGTATGTCTCGTACGTAATTATATTATGGCTAGTGTGACTATAAAAACTCGATATCGCTCGTTTTTACATATTGTCATCACTCGCCGTAATATGTCCCATTACGTATTTAGACTTACAATCTACTATTTTCACACTTCTCTAACAAGAGATTTAAGTTTTTAACACGTATCGGTATGTAGTCTGTAAATGCATAATTTTCCAGAAAAGTTTATAAATTAGGAAATTTTCTCGAAAACGGTTCATCCTATCAAAAATTACCAGGAGACACTTTTTGTGTATTTTTCCAGCCTCAACCGACAAAGCTTTCAAATTTCAAAGAAGTCAGTGGCGTGCCGTTTTTTCTTGAAAATCCTAAGAAGACTGCATACATCTACGCCCATGGTTGAATTAAAAATAATTTAATACCTACTTGCAAAATGTACTCTCTGACTATATGTTAGTGTGTGCAAAGTTTTAATTAAGTAGTTAGCACTATTAAAAAAATAAATTAAAAAAATTTTAATTTTTTTCGTATTTCAACATTCTGTATCTGGAAAACAGGGCCGTTGCGGACTCATACTTATATGAAGGTTTTGTCATAAAATCAATCATAGATTAATTCCTTAAAGTTTGTGCACATACTTAACATATACATCCTGTATATTCAGATTGTTGAATTTTATGCTGCATTATAAATTAAATTAATTTGTATTTTTAGATATAATACATTTCAAAACTGAAATTACAACACGCAGTTTCTAATCTATAGTATATTAGACCCCAATATCGCTACAAAATGTTTTCTTTTTTTAAATTCTACTAGTTCAGCATATAATATGGACTAGTCATGGCAATTCTCACAATGATATTGGCTCACTATTGTATCGTGTTATAGGTCAGGTAGGGTCCCTTGTCACTAAAATATGTACACAAACTTGTTGACATCCTAACATACTGTTATTTCTCGTATCACTAAAACATTATGGACTGAAGAAGTTTTTGATGCGTAGACATCGTCACGGCAGAGATATCTTTTGAAATAACATATTTTACCAAACCTAAATTATAATAATATTATGTGAAGAAGAATTGATAATCGCTGAAGAAGAACAGTTTTGAATTTTATCGTATTGTTAGTTTTAAATTTATGACGCATATAATCATTATGATTAACGAACAAAATTTTAAGAAACGTCTGGAAACTTGCAATATAAGCATCTGAAGATAGATCCAGTTTAGAAATTAGGCTTCTCGCTATATTTCATTTGGAGGAGGGACTCATTCCGTGGGAAAAACGAATTTCTTATCTAGCAGACTAAGCATTCAGTCGCTTATGACCTCTGGTGTCGAGCGTCTATAATGATCTATCTAGCATTCGACATATTCAAACCGCTGGTTCAAGAATATCATCACTAACATTAGAGCCGAACAAACAATGAACGAATTATTAGGGTGTTATAAAACCTGTGACATCTTTGGACTGATTTTATTTATAAGCATTTCGTCTTGCGTTCCGCTGTCTTTTGTGTGCTTTTTAAAGACCACCAACAGCTAAGGTTATTTGGGCCTAGCACCAATTCATATTTTCAATTCATTATTTTTTTTTTAATAATAAATTGAAAATCCCATTGACACTTTTACCAGCTCTCGGGCTAGAACCCGGGAACTGGGGACGTGTAATAGAAGAACCATAGCAACGCCATGTAAACAACATCACCGCTACACGCTCGGCTATTCTCAAGCCCGCGTTCCGCTGTCACACACTGGAGTAGCTAAACCGTGTTTTCAATTTATATTTATCTTTTAACGTAATAATTGTTTGCATTTACGCCGTCGACTTGCTATACATGTGAAGTTCGTCGCAGCGAGACACGACGAAGTGTAAACAAATTTCAACGTAATGAAAAACAAAACGGTAATCTTGTATTGGTCAACCTGTACATCGAAGTCGCAGCCACCACGCTTCAGAGGCCATTGCACCGAAAAGAGCTGCGATGGAACCGCGCGATCGAATTGGCCAAGGTTACTTTGAAGAGCTTTATAACAACAATAGTTGCCCTGGTTTTAGTCACCACACGTACATAACACAATCTGAGTAATGACGAAACCAATTGTGGAACTGTCTTCGTCTAACTTTCAACGACTAATACAGCGATTGTCTCTTTTCAGAGTCGTTACTTTTAACGTTTTGCAGTAGGTATACGTAAAGACAGACACAACAGTACCCCGTTATGGTCCACAGAAAAGAGGTCAGCTACCTTTAAACTGTTATATTCTGTGCGCCTTGTGAGATTGATGTTTAGAGTTGGTATTCGCTTGCTGTACAGACTGGTACAGTGACCAACTGCCGGTGCGGAAAGGTTGTTGAACTCTGCTGTGTGTGTGTGTACGTGAATATTATTGTAGGAGGATCATTTTTATCAGAACTTTGTGGTCTACCTGCATTAGTGCACATCTACAGCAAAACATTACAAACAACAAATGCATCGCATGCTTAATTTATTTATCAATAAACTCATTATAGTTATCCAAATTATTTTGAGCTAATACCATTGCTATGATCATGATGTCAAAGGACAAAAAAATTTCGTTGCAATTATGACTACAAAGGATCCATTCTGCTACGGCTACAATTCAAGTTAAACATTCTTAAAACATTTGATCCTTGAGAAAAGGCATCAAAGATTTTATGTCTGAGGGTTAGTAAAACAATGCAATCGTTATTTGCGTTTATGTCTAATTATCTAGTTTCCCGAATACTTTTGAACCAGTTAAGATAAGGTCGTCGGTAAAGGGCAGCAAAAACTATTTATTGTTAAGGACTCACTGTGCTTACAAATCGGATTAAATCTACTTAAGTCGTTTGTTCTTCGAGTATGGGTATTGAGTCCCAAAGACTTTATGTCGAAGAATCACTAAAATAAAGCACTACTCTTCTATGAACTATGACGGGTAGGATACGAGGAGATTTTGCTGTCAATAGGGTTAGAAATGATCCATTTCGCTACCATTTAGGCTAAATCTTCTTGACGTTTAGCCTTCGAATATTAAGTAAAGCAACCGCAAATTGCGTACAGTGTTGAAAAATCCCGCTTAATTTATTGTGCTATCCCGATAACTAATCTGTTCGGGACTATTCAGGATAAGTTTGTTTGCGCCCCAAGTGTGAAAGCTAAAATTAGTGTCTAAAATAATTAAGCTAGGTTCTTTAATAGTCCTGAGCCTTCGTAGAAAGCGATTAAGACTTTCAGGGTTAGGCGCTTGTTTGAAGCATTTGATTCTTAAGTGGGAATCAAGGTTTAGTCTCTGAGAGACACTCGAGTGACTAACTTGCAAGTACTATAGCTAAGCTGGGTTTTTGAACAGTCCTGGGCATTTGTAGAAAGTGATCAGGCCTGTTTAATCCCAAAGTATAGACGGTTTCGTATGAGAATAATTAAATGAATACACTCGCCAATAATGCGATAGGAGGATTCATGATGTAAGTAGTATAGAATTAGAAGTCGTGAATTACATTTTCGAGTATCAAAAAAGAAAGTGGGATTCTAGTACAAATACCATCAACTTTTTGCAACGAAATATTTAATATATGTTGATGTTTTATTTTCACTTTGCATAATGAAATCTTATATTAAATATTTTGAAGTACACGTAAATTGATAACATATTTTAAGATAGGCCTTGATAAGCCGAGATTGTGGGGACTGGGGATGCCATTGTTATAGCTCGTCTATTACAAATCCACAGTTCCTAAGTTCTAATCTGAAAACTAGTAAAATATTAATTGGATTTTCAATTTAATATTAAAAATAAAACTAGGTAAATTGAAAATGTTAATTGGTATTAGGCCAGACAACCTTGCCAATAAACCATATTTTAGGACTTTCCATTACGCAAATAATAATTACATATTTTTAAATAAAATCTCTTTGATATATTTCCTAGAGATAGCAACGAAATGCTCATAATTACTTTGTGATACATAATTATATTTGGATAAAAATAAAAATGTCTTAATTGTTTTTATGACATCTCAAGGTCGAAAAGTAAAAAAAAACACCATTCGTAATTTTATCTTATTAATTGAAGTGGCATTCAAAAATCAATGAACTGTATGTCTAATGCACTGTGCACTGCAGTTGCCACACAGAATATTTGAAAACCTGTTTTTAAATCTGAGCTTTTCTATTATGGTTGAATGATCGGTAAAATTGTTTTGTTTTTGGTCATTGACCTTCGTTTTTAAATGTCTCCGGGTGCAACGGAAACAACCAAAAAAAATGTTGGATTTTAACCTTTCTGATTTCTTCCACACAACTCAAACTTAGGTACCTACTATCGTCATTTACATCAATGTAAAATTCGTGGCCGAATTTGCAAAAATTATATACCTAATTTTTTTTTACTTTCGAAGAACTATAGAGGTAAAGAAAGTTTTGTAATTGGGAAAATATCAACTTCAAGATTTCAACGGATTTAGACATTTGGTACCCTACATATCAAAAAAGCGATTTTTAGATGTTCATCCGTTTGTGCAGAAACCTGGCTGACAGACCGTTAAATGTAAACTCGGTGTTTTTAGGGGAATCTTAAGGTTTTTTTTATTTTCCATCTACGCCCCTAAAAAAGGTAGTTTACTGATGACCGCAACGATTTTGTTCCTATTTTATAAATCCATAGATAGATAGATAGATAGATAATTCAAGCTAAATTTTGATCAATAAGCGTAGAAAAATGCTGGTTCGAAGTGGAAATTGTACAAAAATCTATGTCAAATAGATGTATTTACACCTTTTAAAAAAATATCGTTTCAATCGATTAATTATTGTTCGAGCAGGATCGATTTAAAATTCTAAAAAGGTTTTTCGTATGGAGAATTAATATTTGTGGTCAAAATCTAAGATCATTGTCAAATTAGATTTTCTGACAATGCTTTCTGCTACCGAGCATTAGTGTTCTAAATTAATAATAACGGAATTTCTGCCTGTAATTTAGTTTTTTGCGTATTTTTAGGGTTTTTTGTCAGACACAAAGAATAAGAGATTTTTTACCCGGTTACGATCGGGTTAAGGTAAAGCTTCTGTCAAAACTGATGTTAATTCGAGAGAAAACGAGGGTAAAGGCTAATTGATATTAAAATTGTGTGTGTGTGTGTTTTTAAAGACCACCAACAGCTAAGGTTATTTGGGCCTAGTACCAATTCATATTTTCACTTCATTATTTTTTTTTTAATAATAAATTGAAAATCCAATTGACACTTTTACCAGTTCTCGGGCTAGAACCCGGGAAGTGGGGACTTGTAATAGAGGAACCATAGCAACGCCATGTAAACAATAACACTGCTACACGCTCGGCTATTCTCAAGCCATAAAATTGTGTGGTGACTTCATATTTTTAACTTAATTTTTTAAGAGACTAGAAATTAATCGTTATCATCCCAGGTCACCCCTATTCCTAAATTCGATCATATGTATTGTCAGGGCCGGATCTATATAAGGGCTTTTTGGGCTGCAGCCCAGGGCCCCGTGGATATAAAGGGCCCCCAGCCCCCATTGGAGACAATGAACACCCCAGTAGAAATTAAATCTAGTTTCTTTCTAGTAACTGGCTAGTTTGACTAGAGATCCAATGAAATGTGGCGGCTATTAAATAAATAAAACATTTTATTGTCTTCTTTTTTGACTATACCGTGTACCTAGAACATCATTATCGAAAACAGTTTTTTGAGAAAATGGCAACTAGTTGATTAATTAGGCAGGTCCCCAAGTTGTATTAGCCCAGGGCCCCACAAACTCACGGTCCGCCCCTGTGTATTGTATCGTTACACTAGAATAATTTCGAGGTTATATTTTGATAATTAATGTAGGTTCAACATGACCTAACTTAATATTTAAGAGAGTTCTACTGTAAATAGTTGAGTAATGTTATGTAGAGCTAATAAGATGTGTATTGTGTACATAAAGACATGTCTATGTATTGCTTGATGTTTATAATATGCATAATGTACAAGATATATTGTTTTGAAATTTGTGTCAGTTCTTTGTGATGAAAATTCTCTTTCTAATGCAAATGACCATGATTTTTATGAAAAAATATCTCAAATTCTGTGCAATTATTTATTCTTGTTACGATAAATTTAATTTCTGAATATAATAAGAACTTAGCCGTAGATTTTCCAATCTTCATTTGACATTTCTTAAACAGCTACTTTAAAAAATCTTGAAAAAATATTTGTTATTTTTAACTGTCTTCAAAAAAAGGAGGTGGTTCTCAATTCGGTTGTATTTTTTTTTTATGTTTGTTACTTCAGAACTCCGTCATTTATAAACCGATTTGGAAATTTCATCAAAATCGGTTCAGTAGTTCGGCTGATTTTAATAAAAGTTAGTAACGGCGTGTGATTCCTTAAGGTCACTTTTTGACACATCAGACAGCGTAAGAAAGTGGGTTTAATAAAAATGAGTAACGGCGTGTGATTCCTTTAAGGTAAATGTCACTTTTTGACACTAAAAAGTAAAAAATAAAAAACTTTATAACAAAAAAAAAACCTCCTTCAAAATGCCACTAAAAAGAGGAAAATAATGAAATTTTGAGGTCTGCGCCAATTTAATAAAATATGAAGTTGGTTAAAAAGAAGATATAAATCACTATACTATACTTTTTAATCGACTTCATATTTTATTAAATTGGCGCAGACCTCAAAATTTCATTATTTTCCTCTTTTTAGTGGCATTTTGAAGGAGGTTTTTTTTTTTGTTAAAAAGTTTTTTGATGTAAAAATCACAATGATGTACAGCTGTAATTTATTGTGTTGCTAAAACTATTTTGAACAAATTATTAGAAACGTTCCTAATTATTGTTCAACGAAAACAAAGAATATGATTAATTTATCCATTTTTAACATAAGTTTGAAATAATCTCAATTTAACCCTTATAAAAAAAATATTTTTTCTCGCATATTAATGGTGGTCCCACTTGGAAGATTATCTTCGTTTTATAAAAGTGGGACAAAAAAACTTCACATTCGAGATCAGTTTCGTTAAACAATAAACATGTCTAAAAATATAAAATCAACATTCCGATAGTTCTTTTATTTGAACTCTGTTATCGTTATTTTTTTCTTTGTTTATATGCAGCCACCAAATATGCATTATTTTTAACTATTTCTTAATTATTCATAAACTGAAGTTCGAATGATGACCTTTAATGTTTCTATTGATAGCTGTTATTCAAAACAAAAGCAATGTCGATAGACAAAATTCTTATAAAATTATCTTTAAAAAATAATGCACAACACAAAAATCCAAACAAGATTAAGTATATAAATAACCACCCACCTAATTAAGTAGGTTTAGAAAAAGACTAATATTTATTTATTTCATAGCAGAGACGCTTTGAATACATTTCAAAATTCTAATTCTTCATTCTATAATAAGCATATTATGTTCGAAACAATAAAACTTTTATTTAAAAATATGATCCGGTGTAAATCTGCTCAATGAAAAACAAAAACATAAAATAGTCCAGTAATTTAATTTATATTTCCAATGCGGAAAAATTCCCAGTTAGCTGAGTTTTTGTATACGCACCTTCGTCATGGTGTTCTAAAAAACGTGTAAAAAGTCCCCATCGATATCGTGCCGGCGTTGCCAGATATTCTAGGTTCAAGTTCACGATAGACGGTTTTTTGCGATTTTCTCAGTTCCGTTTCATTTTTAGTAAAAAATGTTTATTATCAATCTTGTAGAGGACACAATTCTCTAAAATTTTTGTATAAATATTTTTTGCCTACGATTCTACTTATTCTACGATTCTACTTATTTAAATACCTGCGGCTTCCTCCCCCTCGATTTTACATAACGGGATAATGCTGTCAAGTATAAATATCGTATTTTCGAAAAAAAATTGTCTGTCTGTCTGCTTGTTTCACTGCTGTCGATTTTTATATTTGATTGCTTATAACTAGAGAACAATTAACTGCTCTAATTTCGATTAAATTATTATTAATCGTTAACTTAAAGTTCAACTGAAAGTACAAATCATTATGGGAAGCCGTCGGGAAGCAGCATAATTCCGTTATGTAAAATCGATGGGGAGGAAGCCGCGGGTATTTAAATAATTAAAACTCTGAAGCGCACACAAAAAATGTTGGTACAAAAGTTGTAGAGAATTGTGTCCTCTACAAGATTGATAATAACCATTTTTTACAAAAAATGAAACGGAATTGAGACATTCGCAAAAAACCGTCTATCGTGAACATGAACCTCGGATATCTGGCAACGCCGGCACGATATCGATGGGGACTTTTTACACGTTTTTTAAAACACCATAACGGAGGTGTATACAAACATTCAGCTAACTGGGAATAATTCCGCAGATGGGTGGTTTTTATGTCTAAAATTACTGGAGTAAAAATAAATTCTTAAAAAAACACACGAACAACGTAAATGCATCTTTAACAAGCCGTGAGGTGGGTCGTTTATTAGGACTAAAGTGCGACCCTTGAGGACCACACGACGAACTTTCCAGTTATATAAATGTTTAATAAAAATAATTAAATTAGATATTACACAGAAAAGTAATCATTTTAATCATTAAAACATAATTACTATTTATTTTTTACAATAATTAAAAAAAAAACGGCTGAACCGATTTTTAACTTCCCATTGGAAGTTATTGTAATGGGTCCGAAAATCGAAATCAAAAAGGAAAAAAAATTTTTATGTTTCAAGGTCACTACACTATTTTTACACTACTTTTAGAAAGATGTCTGTGTGTGTGTGTGTGTGTGTGTGTGTGTGTGTACGTATGTACGTACGTACGTATGTACGTACGTACGTACGTACGTATGTATGTGTCCATTTCTTTCTAAGACGAAATCTCGAGAACGAAAAATGATATCGACTACGTTGGGGTGCCAATCGACGCGTATTAACGTAAATATGATCTGAAAGGAATTTTTTGAAAATCGGTTCAGCCGTTCTTTTTTCTTAACCAAATAACCTCCAAAAAAGTAGATTTTACACAATATCTCGCGAATAAAAAATTATATCGACTTCGTAAGGGTGTCAATCGAGGCGTGTTAACGTCATTGTAATCCGACATAAATTTTATAAAAATCGGTTCAGCCGTTTTTTTTTTTTTTTTTTTTTTTAATTATTGATGTTTTAATGATTAAAATGATTACTTTTCTGTGTAATATCTAATTTAATTATTATTAACTTCCCACTGGAAGTTATTGTAATGGGTCCGAAAATCGAAATCAAAAAGGAAAAAAAATTTTTATATTTCAAGGTCACTACACTATTTTTACACTACTTTTAGAAAGATGTCTGTGTGTGTGTATGTGTGTGTGTGTGTGTGTACGTACGTACGTACGTACGTACGTATGTGTCCATTTCTTTCTAAGACGAAATCTCGAGAACGAAAAATGATATCGACTACGTTGGGGTGCCAATCGACGCGTATTAACGTAAATATGATCTGAAAGGAATTTTTTTAAAATCGGTTCAGCCGTTCTTTTTTCTTAACCAAATAACCTCCATAAAAGTAGATTTTACACAATATCTCGCGAATAAAAAATTATATCGACTTCATAAGGGTGTCAATCGAGGCGTGTTAACGTCATTTTGATCCGACATAAATTTTATAAAAATCGGTTCAGCCGTTTTATTTTTTTTTTTTTTTTTTTTAATTATTGATGTTTTAATGATTAAAATGATTACTTTTCTGTGTAATATCTAATTTAATTATTATTATTAAATATTTATCAAACTGGGAAGTTCGTCGTGTGGACCTCAAGGGTCGCACTTTAGTTCTAATAAACGACCCACCTCACGGCTTGTTATTAAATATTTATCAAACTGGGAAGTTCGTCGTGTGGACCTCAAGGGTCGCACTTTAGTCCTAATAAACGACCCACCTCACGGCTTGTTATAAAATTTATTTCGGATCAAAATGACGTTAACACGTCGCCTCGATTGACACCCTTACGAAGTCGATATAATTTTTTATTCGCGAGATATTGTGTAAAATCTACTTTTTTGGAGTCTATTTGGTTAAGAAAAAAGAACGGCTGAACCGATTTTGAAAAAATTTCTTTCAGATCATATTTACGTTAATACGCGTCGATTGGCACCCTAACGTAGTCGATATCATTTTTCATTCTCGAGATTTTGTCTTAGAAAGAAATGGACACATACGTACGAACGTACACACACACATACACACACACAGACATCTTTCTAAAAATAGTGTAAAAATAGTGTAGTGACCTTGAAATATAAAAATTTGTTAACTTCCCATTGGAAGTTATTGTAATGGGTCCGAAAATCGAAATCAAAAAGGAAAAAAAATTTTTATGTTTCAAGGTCACTACACTATTTTTACACTACTTTTAGAAAGATGTCTGTGTGTGTGTGTGTGTGTGTGTGTGTGTGTGTGTGTGTACGTATGTACGTACGTACGTACGTATGTATGTGTCCATTTCTTTCTAAGACGAAATCTCGAGAACGAAAAATGATATCGACTACGTTGGGGTGCCAATCGACGCGTATTAACGTAAATATGATCTGAAAGGAATTTTTTTAAAATCGGTTCAGCCGTTCTTTTTTCTTAACCAAATAACCTCCAAAAAAGTAGATTTTACACAATATCTCGCGAATAAAAAATTATATCGACTTCGTAAGGGTGTCAATCGAGGCGTGTTAACGTCATTTTGATCCGACATAAATTTTATAAAAATCGGTTCAGCCGTTTTTTTTTTTTTTTTTTTTTTTAATTATTGATGTTTTAATGATTAAAATGATTACTTTTCTGTGTAATATCTAATTTAATTATTATTATTAAATATTTATCAAACTGGGAAGTTCGTCGTGTGGACCTCAAGGGTCGCACTTTAGTCCTAATAAACGACCCACCTCACGGCTTGTTTTACATTTTGATTTCGATTTTCGGACCCATTACAATAACTTCCAATGGGACGTTAAAAATAATCAACTAGGATAATTAAAAGAAGATCAGTATTTTTACATGTCATATGCACGGCACCATACGACATGTTTAAAGTCGTTTATATGAAACCTAAAACCTGTATTTATTTAAATTACATGTTGTGTAATAAGTTTAATTAATACATAATTTGAACTCTATAAATTTGTCAAATAATTTACATATTGCTCAGGTGTATGCAGGTAAACATATAGATTATGTGAAGGTTAATGACCGAGAACTTCCCATCACAGACAGCAAATTCAAAGTACAGAAAAACAACATGCTATTTATCTCTGCAGCAGTAGCGGAACTTATTATTTTTTATAAGTAATTTATATACCACCTACTTCAAAAGAGTAGCGTAATGCTACAAAATTATCGCATGCGTTAGGTGCTGGGTTCGAACTTCGCCGGGAATAAATTGCCTGCGGTATTTTATAGATTCTAGCACTTTGGCCGCCTGGTGTATCGCTAGCGATACACCGCTGTCTGTCACTACAGGCCAAGTGTATCCCTAGTAGGGCATGCAAATATTCGGATGTTTCAGGTATTCGAATATTCGCTCAAATTTTAGCCAATATTCGAATATATTCGAATATATTCGAATAATTGGAAAAAGTAATAAAAACACTGGAACTTCAATAAATGACTTTTAATTATTTAAAATCAACACGCCTACTGCACGTCCGTAAATCCAATCAATATTTTAACAACAAAAGCAGCTTACTTCTAATTAAAAAGAGATCAAATAATCATTTTTACTTTACTTAGTTACGTAAAAATTCAGATCAAATCAACTAAATATTAGAGCGCACATAGCTTCCGAGAACCATTGATCAAATGAACATATTTAAGTAATCAAAAAAATTCAAAATTCTTTCTTTCTGTTTTTCCTATTCAAACAAAAATATTAAATGAGCATCTAAGACGCATTTTTATTAATTAGTACCAAAAAAGTATGGGATATTGCTCTCCTATAAAAAAAATACTTCACAAATAAATAATACATCTATTAGCACGTGCGAAGAGCAAATCAAGCAATTAAGTACACGTACGTAACGTAACGTAAGTAAATAGTTATATCAAATAAACATGCAATAATTAACAAAAAAAAACTTTCCTCGCCCCGTTTCGATTCCCCTCCCACGCCCTAGCGAGAACTTAGAGCTAGTGTAGCGTTTGTAAGATGTTTTAGCGCCGCCGTAAACCGTTTTTAAACAATTTTAATTCTTAACAAATAATTCGAATATATTCGAATAATAGGAATTACTATTCGAATAATAAATGCAGCCGAATATTCGCTATATTCGAATATTCGAATTGCATGCCCTAATCCCTAGCGATACACTCTACAGTCACTTTGTTTTTCGTGTGGTGTATCTCTACCGCGCACAATTCCTATACTTTAACGTTGCAATTTGATAGTCTTGGCCTGTACAAATACACCTGCATATTGAACTTTGGCCTGAGGGTGACATATAGATCTGTCCCATGGCCTGGACCGTGACATGTTAATAGACATAACACAAGCTTTATTTCAATTCATTTATTTATAAAACGAACTTATAAACATAAGAAAAATTCTGACAATATAACAAAAAACTCAAAAATGCATTTGCCACTTCACAATAGTTTATAAAAGTTAAAAAGAAGTTAATAACAAATCATTTAAATGAAAAAAAAAGTTTGGCCTGACGTGACATAACCTCCAAATCGGCTTGGCAGTCTAAGTGCTAGCTTACTTCGTTGAAAAACTGAACGGAGTATAACAGCTTTAAATTTCTCCAAATACACACCACTGGTGTTAAGGTACCTGTACTATCATATATTTTGAGTCACCAAATTAATAAATTTCGACATAAATAACGGGACAGCATTTTCGTGTAAGTAAATTTTATCAAAATGTATTTAAATTACTCCTGTATACAAAATATATCTGCAGGGTGCACAGTAGTGGACCGCCAAGTTCTGAACTACCGGGCATATTTTACCCGGAACAACTCAGCCGACATTTGACCCCTCCCTGGTTAGGTACTGGAAAACCCAAACCGGTCCAATTTATTCTCCTGATAGGGGCTTACAAGTTCGCTACAACCTCTTAAGTTTAAATTCGGTATCACTTTCGATTTCAGAGATATTCGGATTCGAAAATACCTTGCTTGGTCACCTGCACTCACTCATCGATCATCAGAAACCTCTAGGCCACTTCCGGTGGCGCAAGAGGAATGAAAATTGCCATGCAAGCAGGGTTTAACACATACAGACAAAGGGAAAAATACCAAAATTTAAATGTTCCTCCGCATTATATTATGAAATAATTCTTAATATAAACAACATAATCCCTAATAAATTATTTTTAACGAACTATGTAGTTTTTGAGACAAGCGACAGATACTGTAGCTATTTTTCTGTTGCCCATATCTAAGGCAAGGGGGAGGTGCAATTATATCTTCTTGCACCCCCATCACGACGCCCGTGTTCACAATTAATTTATTATTAATATTGTTTCGCTATTCGTGTCCATTACTAACTTAATCGTAGGAAGATGGACAAATTATGAAACGAATTATTTTAAATCTGTTAAACGTTTGTCGTATATTTCGACTTCATCAGTAACTGAAATACAACATAAGTTAAATAATTATTGTTAAATATACACGAATATAAATTATTGTTTAAGTAGGTATATTATTACTTCCATTATAGTTACCGTATTTTCAATTCATATTTAATCGTAAAATTATCTGTATTATATTTGGCATTTTTTGTACAGTGTAATTTATAACCTAAATTCTTCTTTAACATTAAACGAATTAATTTTAATTATACAAAACTCTTTTATTTTATGCAACACAAGATTTTAACGTAATTATGATTTTTGACGGTTTTTCACATTTACATTTACATTCACATTTATTATTAATCTGATGATGATGATGGGCTAGCATCGTTCGGTCCCAAAACTAGTTCGTTAAATAAATAATAATAAGTATTTAAATTAAACTGAGACTGTAGTTAAATATATCAAAACACCCTGTAGGGAAGTGGCATATGCAATTGAAATTTATTAGACTTTTTCATGGAGAAATGGTCTAGTTTTATCATAAACTACCTCTAGAATCTAGGCAAATCATTTGTGTAACACTCCACGTTTGTTGCGTGTAATTATTTTGGTGACATCAAACAGTTAAAATCGTACGTAAGTTATTTGTAAATTTACGAGGACTAATTTTGAAGTCAATTTTTAACTTCACAAAAAATTATTACTACATAATATTTACTATATGAAATTAATAATTTGCAAGATAAAATGCTAAAATAAAGTTTTTTTCACTTTCTGACATACGTATGATAGGGTATTTTTATACATTTAAATTGTTATAGTTAGCTAAATCAAAAAACCAAAACAGAAATTATGGCCAGACTATGTAAAATTATTAATTGTTTAATGTTTTTTCTTAAATGTATACTGTACCAGTTCATAGATAAAAGTTCAATGTAGCTATGTATTCATATGTCAAGAAAGTCAATAAATATTCAGATAAAATATTGACTTATTGATAGATTTTTTTTAATTCATACACGTGAAAAAATACAAGCAAATAAAGTAAACAACTATGAAGGAAAAACAGATTTATTGAAATTTGCATGAGTTTCCTATTTATTTATTTATTTAAAATTTATTGAAATAGCAAACTGCATGGAAAGTTTTGCACATCCTATTAAATTTAATCACTTCATGGTTTGAAAGTTTGTGTAGATACTAAAAATAGTTGGGTGTAATTTTATAATAAAAACTACTTTAATATCAATTTTTAATTTTCAAGACTTTGATGATACCTATTTATTGATGAATAACTCAGAATAAGGAAAAATAGAGATGTGGTTTATTTTTAACTAACTTCAAAAATTTATTGTGAAGCCGTTATTAATGCTAGACAAAAAATCCAACGGTCTTATTTAAATTAAAAGTCGTTTATAAGCTCACTATAGCGGCCCGTCCCGGCTTCGCCCGGGTGATACGAAATTATGATTTAATAGCGGTCACCCATTGCTCCGCTCACGTATATTTAGTATATTGTTAATTTGTTATCCCCCGCGAGAATTTCTCCCCTTGCGTAGCTTCCTATTAGTGAAAGAATTTTTAGAATCGGTTTAGTAGTTTCAGAGATAAGAATTTATGATTTATAACCCTCCCCCCAACTCCGCGAGAATCAAAATAACATATTGCGTATATCACTCAGGGATACTGTAGCTTTCTATTAGTGAAAGAATTTTTAGAAACGGTTCAGTAGTTTCTGAGATTAATTTTTTCACTCGGGCGAAGCCGGACCGATCAATTATTAATATAGTCAATGTCTTAAAGCAAAGAATCACCTATCGGCCAGTGAAAAAAATTTGAAAATCGGTTCACTGAGACCATTTTTTTCACTCGGGCGAAGCCGGTTTTTTTTTGAGTGAAAAGGTAGCCTATGCCCTTCCTCAGGATGTAATCTATCTCCTTACCAAATTTTATCGAAATCTGTTCAGCGGTTTAGGCGTGAAAAGCTAACAGACAGACAGAGTTAACTTTCACATTTATAATATTAGTAAGGATTATATCTCAAAAAGAAACGATAAAATGAGAGAATTACATAGATTCTACGGAGCCCTAAAAATACTCTCCTATGTTTACGAATTTATCCATGTTCACTCATAGCCGAACATAAATCACTATGACAATGGAAATTCCTGCCTTACTTTAAAAGTTAATTTCAAATGATCGAATCCCTCCTTAAGGTCGATTTATATTATCCGGTCAGACACGGCGCGGGAACGTAGCGTTTCCGGCAAGACAAACATTGTTACATCATGCTTTTCAAATACGAGTATTGATACGTGTCTGAACGGACGGGAACCGCTAAGTATAAATATTCGTATTTGAAATGCATGTAAAAATGTTTATCTTGTGGGAAACGCTACGTTCCCGAGCCGTGGCTGACCGGATAATATAAATCGACCTTTACTCTGTAAGTTTTCTGATAATTAATATCTGTATTATTCAACTGCCGATAATGAGATAACTTATTCGCAAATAGATTATTTATTAATAAAACTCTGATAACAATCTTTTGATAAAAAATACTTGTCCTTTGTAATCCGATACACATTTTACACTTCTATAGTAAGCGAAGACCGTGTTAGTTTTTCCCAACTTAAAGTAAAAACAAATCGCGATGTGCTCGGTCTTTTGCAAGAACAAGACAGCATTACGCAGATTGCTCGTGCTAATCGTTATAATATTATGTCTTTCAATAACTTTAGCCCGTAATACATATACGTATAAATAATTAAATCAAACAATGATCCCTATATCCACAAAGAATTCATGTACCTAACCCGTAGGCTATAGGTAGTGAATAATAATTTTTTCTTAGCAATACTATCAGCAGACTATGCCATCATGATTGTTAAACGTCAAACGATTGTTAGGATATAAGGAAAAAATCAGAAGCCACTGTCGGGACTTGAACCCGAAATTCCCAGTCTCCGGCTGGTTGAGTCACCAATTACTCACACAGTCCTGAGAGTAGAATCTGTTCCCTATTCTCTCTCGGGCACCGTGTGAGTAATTGGTAACTCAACCAGCCGGAGACTGGGAATTTCGGGGTCAGGTCCCGACAGTGGCTTCTGATTTTTTCCTTATTTAACCAAGAACTTTACAGAGAAACAAACATATGTCAGGTTTTAAAAGCACGTAGATTACAATGAGCTACAAAATTTGGGTTATCATTATATGGCGTTTTCGACTTATCGAAGATTTTATTATTTCGAGTTAGGGAGTCTAACAGAAAATAAACTTTGACTTACAGAGACTGCAAAATGTATAAATATCGCTTACTTCGAGATACAGAGTTCTCGAGACTGGAACTTCGAGTTACAGAGTGCAATATGTATTCACATAGTATCGCGTAGATAATTTTATTTTTAATAGGTGATAGTGTAGGTCAAAAGAATTTAATTAGTGTTAAAACACCTTAGTAAGAGAGGGAAATGGTTACCTAAATTCATATTCTTATATATTATTGAATTGACATACCTACCTATTCTAATTTATGGAGAAATTGCATCCAAATTATCATACAACTTTTACTAAGGTGTTTTAACACTATAATATTAAGATCATCTTGTCTTGATCTGTACTATCACCCCTTAAAAATAAAATATGTAGACCAAAAATACCCTGTATACTACCTAGACTTTAAATAATTCGAGTTATAGAATCTTTTGGGTTTCAGCGGAAAGGAAAGGCTAATAATTTTTTCGACTTAGTGAGAATTTCGACAAGGTTCGAGTCATAGAATTTCTACTCTAGTATCATATAGTGCATCTTTGTTGTTCCAACAATTTGTTTGACAAATAAAAAAACAGGAAAACCAAATTATTGATATTTAATTATTAAATTATCGGTAATCAATATTCTGTAGTTTTCCTGCGGTACATTTATTGACTTAACGCTATGAATAATTTACAAATACGATACGATCTAAAAATATACGCATCTTTCTTAAAACTAATAAATAATAATAAACGTTTCCATTAAAAGTATGCCGGATTCAAAAACTTGAATTATGTGATTGTTATAAAGCAATTAACTTACCTTTATAAATCCGTCAGTCTAGTTTGAAATGGAATCACTGCATTTATTACATTAAACTAGTTACCCAAATACTTTTGCAAATATTACAAATGTACGTAAATATTAAAAACGGTTACACTGTCAGAATAAACATTAATATTAATTTACTAAATTATTTGTTGGTACTCTTCACTGGAATCTTTCACATTACGTTTTTATCAAACAACTAGACTTCGACCCTACACGTGGTATACTGCAATTATAGCTTTTAAATTATATCATTGTTATAATGACATAGTATGGCATAAGTTAAGTAATTGTTTGTTATGTATTAAAAGTATCTCCATGGGCGCCGAATACATTGGGGACACGTAATTTTGTGCCTTTAGTAAGAAAATGTCTTAGTCATATTGTGTTCTTTTTTAGAAGTTACAAATTGCCAAGGCTACCATAGTTAAGTATCATTTTTCTCTAAAAATGTCACGGAAGTGTGTCTATTTTTTATTGTAAATTATAGACGCGTCGACAACTTAGCTCATTAGCATCTTGATTACATTAAATAAGAATTCACTTAAAACTAAATGACATCACAAAAAATCCATGAGCGGAGGCGGGATTCGAACCCACGACAGTCTGATCCAGAGACCGCGACGCTAATCACTGGACCACACTGTCCTCACTGAAGTGTGTCGCGAAAGTGGCGCTTGTGGCAGGTAATTCGAACAGGCCCTATCGTATCTAGACTCTAGAGTGTATGCTATGTATAATAATCCCTCCTTGGTTAACTGTCAAAATTTTTGAAGCTAGAAGTATTTGCATTGATGGAGACAGAGTAACACACATACATAGAGATTTTCACATTTAGGATCACCTCTTCAGGGGCCATTCTAAAGTGCAGTTAATCCCAGAATATAGCGCTACAATAATATATCAATATCAACCTGCACTATAGTCGGAAGTATAAAGTATAAACTATATTATAGTAAGAAATTACTGTAAACTTAAAACCAAGTCAAATACTCTTGACATTTATTTTTTCAAATTAGAACTTGTGAAATGGAGATTTAATAAAGAGGACAACAACGGCATCCCAATGATCTCGGAACTCAGTTTTAAATTCTTTAATGCGTTCTTTAATTAATTTTTTTTATAAATTGTTGTTGTACTAGGTATGTGTTTTGTACAGTGATTTTGATTACTTTTATCAAAAAGGAAACTTTGCTACAAAGAGATAAAATACACACTTCAACAAAATTATTAAATTAATGTTTGAGTAAATATTCTCACTCTGCAGTACGACTTACAAATCTACTGAACAAAAATCAAATAATAGCAGATTTTTAGTGTATTTGCCATAATATGGCACAAACACTATTGGCGTCGGTCGGATGGCGGGACCTAGGGGTCGGACCAAAATTTCTCGACGTTTCATACCCTCCTGAACACTTTAGCACCATTTTTGAAAATGTTTATATATATATATAGATATATAAATATATTTATATATATATAGATATATATGTGTGTGTGTGTGTGTGTGTGTGTGTACACGATAACTCTCGACAGACTTAATCGATTGAAACGAAATTTGGTACACACATTGGAACCCATCACCGCAAGAAGCCTATTTAAAATGGGCCCGATCGGACCATTTTCAGGGTTGTATTTAGGGATTCCAAAAAGTTTTTGGGCCCAAAAATACCGAAAAATTTGTCAGAATGGTTTCAAAATTGAAATTTAACTCTTTAGTAAAGATTAAAATGTGCTGTTAAAATTTTAATAAAATCGGCCCGACAGGACCGGACTTTCAAATTTTATGAAAACACTAGTTTGTTGATACGGATTTACTTATGGAAGGGTGTATTTAATTTGGTGCAGATGTTGTACTGATAAAATCCATGTCTAATATTGAAATTTAGAAAAATTTAATTATTTTAAGGGATGTATTAAGGGGTTAAATTTTTTATTTTGTCAAAAAACAAACTTAAGTTCACATAATAATGCCACAATGCCTGTATTAGCAAATACACTATATTGTCGGCAGGGTTTGGCACTGCGACCCGAGTTTTTATATTATGCTACCGATTTTAAATAAAAATTGTAACTATATTGTATATGTTGCAGTCAAAACTCTTAACCAGTCAAAAGTACTATTGACTAGCAAAATCAGTCAAAAGTACTTTTGACCGTATGCTTTAGTCAATAATACTTTTAACTAAAATAACAGTTAAAAGTACTTTTGCCCAATGGAGCTGGTTAAAAGTACTTTTGACTAAGTGATTCCGTCAAAAGTGGTTTTGACTGGTTGTATCAGTCAAAACTCTTAAAAAGTTAAGGTGGTCGATAAAAATAACGACAAACGCACATATAAACTTTTATATTACTCATTATTAGTGGAGAACGTGCTGATATTAGAACAAAAATGAGTGACTACGAAAAGAAAGAACGCTTTTTGCAAAGAATTTTAGCGATAGAAGATATGAAAGATAGTCATTTCAATGTGATGACAAAAGAAAAATTTGAAAAGTTTGCAATGGATGTGGAAGACGCGAAATTTGATGAAAAGAAAACACCATTACAGTACAGTAGACTGAAATGAAATGAATCAAAACTTCGATGATAATGAAGAGAACCAAGAACCTATTTTAATGACAATTTTTAAGTGTATGTTTTATTTGTATTGATTGTAATGCCAAATTTTTCGTAATAAATGATTTCACATTTAATAAATATCTTTTTTATTCACATCTAACGAGTTAATAGTGCTTTTGACTGATGCTTTATTGCAGTTAAAACTACTTTTGACGAAGAGCGTCAGTCAAAAGTACTTTTAACCGCAAATTTGCAGTCAAAAGTACTAATAACCAATAATTTTCAGTCAAAACCACTTTTGACCAACCTGTTCAGTCAAAAGTACTTTTGACTGATTTTGCTAGTCAATAGTACTTTTGACTGGCTAAGAGTTTTGACTGCAACATATACACTACCTATACTAAAAATTGTGCCACAGTCTACAGTGCAAAAGAGTAAAATTTAAAAAAAAAACGCTTTAATTTTTTCAAGTGAAACTTCTTTTAGACGGAGCGACGGTTTTTCTCAAGTGTCTACGTAAGGCAAAATAATATTAAAAAATACCTATATATGTGTTTCCTATTTGAGACCTGGCAAGTGGTAGCCTTTCTTCCTATAATAAACTAGAGTAGTGAGTCTGAATGACCTAAACACGGAATTCAAACATGAAACGCTAAGGAGGAGTTGCCTTGGATTTAAAATCATTTATTTACTAAGTATTAATGACTTGATTGTTTTATTATTGTAACTATGGAAGTGATATTCTTATTTGCCAAAGCCTTGTGACCAAGCAATGTTACACGTAAATCGTATCAATGTAGGAATATCCTTCCAAATAAGACACGGTGTATAATTATTATAATTATGAGTCCCAACACACGCGCTGTAGAGAATATTGTTGAGAACATCTGCTTAAATTTTTATCCAAATCTTTGGAGGAGTTTTCGGATGTATTTGTACACCAACTTGAAAAACATAAAAATTAATAAACAAACACTTGAAAAATTTTACACATTTATTTATCTCGACGATCGTTTTGGGTTCCTAACCCATCTTCAGGAGTTTTAGTTAAAACTCCTGAAGATGGGTTAGTAACCCGAAACGATCGTCGAGATAAATAAATGTGTAGAATTTTTCAAGTGTTTGTTTATTAATTTTTATTCAATCATGTTCTACCAAGTGCCTAGCGATAATTCTATAGAATTTATTGAAAAACAGATTTTGTCGGAAATCGCGTTGAAACTTTATCGTGCAGTTTACTCTAAATCACGCATTTAAACTGATTAGATTAGATCAAAATTGACCTTGTAATGCTTGCAGAGCGCTTTGCAAATAAAAGTGCAATATCGTTATGCATCAATGGAATTGTGATTTCCAAAAGGCATTTAACTGGCGTGCTTAACACACCTGCACACTCATCTGAAATTTTCAAAGTACACCCTTAATTGTTATACACAAAAATATACTGTAGTCGAGACTGTAGTATATAATGTCGTGCAAGGTATAAGTTAAAATCGAGGTTAAAACTAATTACACGGATGTTTCAAGTTATATCATTATTACTTTTACTTAATCGTAGGTAGGTACCGATTTTAACAGTTACAGTTGCAATTACTCGTACAAATACTTTTCCAGTTATAAGTGATTTTATTATTAGATTCAAAACCGAAGAAAATAGTTAACAACTTAACACTGAAACAAAAAAAAAATTACATATTAAAAAAAACTCGGGTCGCAGTGCCAAACCCTGCCGACAATATAGCGTATTTGCTAATACAGGCCTTGTGGCTTTAAAACGTGAACTTAGGTTTGTTTTTGGACAAAATAAAAAATTTAACCCCTTAATACATCCCTTAAAATAATGTTTTTTTTCTTAATTTCAATATTATTATCAATGCAACCTCTGTACGAAATTAAATACACCCTTCAGTAAGTAAATCACTATCCGCAAACTAGTGTTTTCATAAAATTTGTAAGTCCGGTTCTGTCGGGCCGATTTTATTAAAATTTTAGCAGCACATTTTAACCTTTACTAAAGAGTTAAATTTCAATTTTGAAACGATTTTGACAATTTTTTCGGTAATTTTGGGCCCAAAAACTTTTTGAAACCCTTAAATACAACCCTGAAAATGGTCCGATCGGGCCCATTTTAAATAGGCTTCGTGCGGTGATGGGTTCCAATGTGTGTACCAAATTTAGTTTAAATCGATTAAGTCTGTCGAGAGTTATCGTGTACACACACACACACACACACACACACACACACACACACTATATATAATATATATATATATATATATATATATATATAATATAAACATTTTCAAAAATGGTGGCAAACTGTTCAGGGGGGTATGAAACGTCGAGAAATTTTGGTCCGACCCCTAGGTCCCGCCATCCGACCGACGCCAATAGTGTATGTGCCATATTATGGCAAATACACTAAAAATTAGATACAAAATTACAAAACAAGTTTCCAATATAAAACGTTTTAGTAGGTGTGCTATGTAAGTACTAGTAGTGAGATGACACTAAAAATGTTTTTTTGCCATAGTCACTATAAAATAGCTGCTTTACATGCGTGTTATGTTTGCATGTAAAGTAACTTTTGACAGGTCGGTCTGCCACACTAGTTGGTGACACAAATGCACTGTCAAAAAATTTTGAAAATACTGCAATTAAGTGACAAGTAGCTATTTTATAGTGGATATGGCAAAAAATACCATAGGTATACCCATATCTCGTGCATAATGATATTATGACTAAATAATGTCACTTACTCGTCAGTAATATACCTCATTACGCCACTAGATATGCAATCTACTATTATAATATATTGGAAGAATGATTGGTACTCAGTTTTTTTAAATATTTTTAGGTGTCATAAAAATATGCTTTAAAACTTATATAATTAGAAATCTGCGTTGTTATCAAAGAGTAGATAAGTTCTACAAGATGCGACATTCAAAGAAGAAAATTCATTTTTGACAGAGAGAATACGTATACTTATAAACAAATTATTTTGTTCTATCGTGGATTCTCGGACATATTCGGACTGATATGTGTTTTCATTGGACGAGACCGACGCATAGTCTGTTTCACTCTCTACCGTTACGTGAATATACTTATAATAAATAATTAAAAAATTTTCCACGTGTTACATCTACTTTTGCGCATGTTTAATGGTTTTAAAATTTCGTGTGTTTTTCTAAAGAAAAAATTCACTGATTTCGCAATCCTTGCAACCATCGAGGACATTGGAAATGATAACAGCATATATGAAACATAATTAACTGTTTATTATACACACAATATTTATCAATACTCTGTTTAGTTTTGTCAGGAATAACCCTATTATTCTTCTGTTATATACGCGTTCACTTTTGCTTGATTACTTAACTTTTAAATGGATTTTTCTACAGTATTTATTAACATTTGCTCAAAAATAACAGCGCAGATCGTCGCAAATACCTGTCAATTAATTAGACATGATATAAAACACATTTTGAAAAAATTGCACTTGTTCAATTTTGCATGATTGCTCCTCACGTGATCGCGACACCGTTGTCTTTTGGCCTTGAACGAAAACTCGTAACTCTGCCCCCATATACGAACATAAACATTTCCAATGTTAAAAGCAATTTTCATCTGGAATTTTTTAAATTGTCTTTTCTTTCAAGAAAAATAACATAAATTTTCAATAAGATAAATAATATCTACTTTATTTCGAGAGCGTGCGCTGATTTAATTTTATCGCGATGCGTAAAATTCGCGAGTTTTATACAGAGTTCATTTAAAGGGACTCGAAGTTTCAAGATCACTGAAACTCTACGTTAAACATTAAAGTAACGACTCGTAACGTAGTCTTGTATAGAACTTAGCATACTTCTATCTTCTCTACATAGTATAAATTGAAGTCGCTTTTCGCGTCTGTCTGTCTGTTTAACCGCTAACTCCTCCTAAACCAGGCAACGGATATTGGTGCGGTTTTCACCATCAGTTAGATAATTTTTCACGGAAGGTTTATATATATAGCATAATTAATAAATAATAATAATTAATTAATTAAATTCGTAACCCGACCGTAAGAATTCGCAACATATAAATA
This sequence comes from Mongoloraphidia duomilia, assembly GCA_039654895.1. Lineage (NCBI taxonomy): Eukaryota > Metazoa > Arthropoda > Insecta > Raphidioptera > Raphidiidae > Mongoloraphidia > Mongoloraphidia duomilia. The sequence goes on along the minus strand of CM077521.1, from coordinate 32,144,859 downwards.
TCATAAAAACGACCGTACTCAACTATTCCACTCGTAGCGCAGAGGTTACATCGCAGCGCTCTATACACAGGGACCCGGGTTCGGAAACTGATGGCATCGTATAGAATTTTTGGCTTTTTTTCTAAATTCTACATCTTCTCTTCTCTACATAGTATAAAATGCAGTCGCTTTTCACGTCTGTCTGTCTGTTTAACCAATAACTCCTCCTAAACCACGCAACGATTTTTGATACAGTTTTCACCATCAGTTAGATAATTTTTCACGGAAGGTTTATATATATATAGCATAATTAATAAATAATAATAATTAATTAATTAAATTCGTAACCCGACCGTGAGAATTCGCAACATATAAATATCATAAAAACGACCGTACTCAACTGTTCCACTCGTAGCGCAGAGGTTACATCGCAGCGCTCTATGCACAGGGACCTGGGTTCGGAAACTGATGGCATCGTATACAATTTTTGGCTTTTTTTCTAAATTCTACATCTTCTTTTCTCTACATAGTATAAAATGAAGTCGCTTTCCGCGTCTGTCTGTCTGTTTAACCAATAACTCCTCCTAAACCACGCAACGAATTTTGATGCGGTTTTCACCATCAGTTAGATAATTTTTCACGGAAGGTTTGTATATATTATAGCGAACGAGCGTAGCAAGTGAGAAAGCGAACGAGCGAAGCGAGTGAGTAGTGTATTGCATCCGGGCTTTCTTAGCACCCGGGCGAAGCCGGACGGGGCCGCTAGTATTATATATATAAAACAGTTCCATTTCTCACTGAGTGACTAACAGCTGACAACGCCCAGAAGATATAAACTTGAAATTTGGACAGTAGGTTCCTTTTGTGACGTAAGCACCCACTAAGAAAGGATTTTTCGAAATGCATCACCTAAGGATCTAAAATAGGGAATGAAAGTTTGTATGGAAGCATGACATTTTGCACATGAGTTTCTTATATAACGTAGGTGAGCACTAAGCAATGTTTTTTTGAAAATTCATCCCCTAAGGGGGTTAAAAAGGGGGTGCAAGTTTGTATGGAAGTTCTTCATTTTTAAAGTTAGAAGCACAGGAGTTCCTTACGTAACGAAGGTGAGCAATAAGAAAGGATTTTTAAAAATTCATCCCCTAAGAAGGTTAAATAGGGCATGGACGTTTGTATGGAAGTTATTCTTTTTTTGAAGTTAGAAGCATGACATTTTGCACAGGAGTTCCTTATATAGTAGGTGAGCAATAAGAAATAATCTATATTAATAAAATTCGAGCGAACGAGCGGTGCGAGTGAGTATTTTATTTATAATATTCGAGCGAACGAGCGAAGCAAGTGAGTATTGTATTATAAAATTCGAGCGAACGAGCGAAGCGAGTGAGTAATGTATTAATAATATTCGAGCGAACGAGCGAAGCGAGTGAGTAATGTATTAATAAAATTCGAGCGAACGAACGTAGCTAGTGAGTAATGAATTTATAAAATTCGAGCGAATAAACCCCGGATGTCCGACTCGCAGGAGAAGAAATTATCGCCGGGGGGGGGGCATAATAAATCATAAATCGAAATACACGTGGGCGAAGTCACGGGTAACGGCTAGTTACAATATAAAATGATTTATTTCATGCTTGAAAATCTCTACATAGTATAAGCGTTACCAGATACCTAATTATTTAACCAAATCGGGTATTTTAGCATGTGAAATAAAAAAATCAGGGTGTGGTTTTATGAAACCGCATGGTGCAAGTGAAACTTTTTGTCATAACCCTAATATAAACATTTTTAACCCGAAATCGCTGAAAGTATATAATTTTCTTTACGTGGTTTAAACTCTGCTAAAAGTGCACACTATATAATATGATAGTAAAATATTTAAATAAAAAATAAATATGGAGAAAATATAATCAAAACAGAAAAATATATAAATAAATATCAAGTGGAATATGGAATAGTTAAAAAAAGAAACTAAAATTAATGGTACCTCCCGGGTTAATCGAACCAGCAACCTAATGCGTATAAAGCAGCTTCGATACCCCTATGCCACGCATTTCCTTGTATCACTGGCTATATTTATGATAGGTATAACAAGTTGTGTGTTTGGGATGACGCTGCAATGTTCAAATCCTAATGAATTTTACTTTCCCGCACACTGGCCTGAAAAAAGCCACTTTACATGCAAACATTTATAGTATTGCATACTTGCATCTAATGCAGTTATTTTATAAGCCATAGGGGGTAGGACTAAATTTTTTTTAAGAACTGAAATAAGTAGGTACCTATACTATTTTCTCTTTAAACTTTTTACTTCCCACCTCTACTATGGTAGGAAAGTAATGGATTTAGTCCGAAAAAAATATTTCGAGATTTTAACAGATCTTCACGTTTTGAGACCCTAGCAATCGTTTAAGATCATTTTCTGACTGATGTCTGTGTGTGTGTGTGTGTGTGTATGTGGTCAATTTTCCACCTTCGATATCGTAAAAACGGAATAACATACGGCTATACCGATTGTTCTATTGTGTTTATCAGCCTTTAACTTAGATTTGAATGAATCAGCTGCCCATGTAAATAATTTCAAGAAATTGTTAAAAAGCTATCTGCTGGAGGGTGCTTTTTATAGTATTAACGAATACCTGTGATCCAGAGACTTTGACGCTTTTAATACTGTACCTACATGCAGTCTTTTAAATAAATTGTTATTATTATTATTAGATTAGCCATCAGTAGATCACCAAACAAAAAAGAGGGCCATGCTTTTTTTCAAAGAATAGAAAAAGAATGTTTATTTTTTGCAAATATTTACTAGGTGGGAAGTATAGGACTGGTCATCAGTCGAATTTTTTATATTACAAGTCGGTCGATTCTATATCGACTTTTACATTTAACATTAACGATGAGAAATATACAGGTGACACCTGACATGGTCATAGGTACATATTTAGGTAGGTATGATACGGTGATGTACCTACAGATTAGTTGATACATAATATTATTTCGTTATATAATTCATACAGAAAGAAGTGGAAAATTTCAAATCAATAAATCTAATTATTGAGTTGGTAGGTATATAATAAAATTAGAAGAGGCCAGGATATTCTTTTGTCTATAGAAATACAATAATATGAGAAAATATCGCTTGACATGCACCAACGTCAGATGTACATTTACTTGCCTATTATTTTGTCGGTGTCTGTCGTTAATATTCCAGGTGTGTTTGCATGTTCAGTTTTCTAGCCTTTTCCAATTTTAATACTGCCGTACCATATACCCATCATCTTTGCCCTAGCAGAAGATGGTCGTGGTCAATGGTCATCCCCCCAGGGGGGACATTGGGATGTAGTTGTTATCGCAATTGCATTCCAATGTTCTTTGAAAATTAGCGCTCCCAGGGACCCGAGCTCGTACCAGTCGGTTTGTGTATGCCGGCTGGCAGATTCTAATACACAAACGGATTATTAATTGTTGTGTTGAAGACGCTAATGACCTGAGTTGTCGACGCGTCTATAATCTACAATAAATAAATAAAATCAATGGTCATAATACACGTGGTAAAAAAAGCAATTAAACTACCATTAGCAACGATCGATATAATAACATAATACCTATTATATTTTGTACAAACATTACTCAGAGAACTAGACAGTTTCGATTTTTAATAAATTATTACAAAAATACAAAAAATAATAGCTTATAACCTTATATAAAAATAAATGTTATGTGTTTTTCTTATAACGGGCTTTTTATAGCGTCGCGTCGATAAATTTTAATGTTACCAATAGTTTAAATCAATAATTATTATTATTTACCTGATGACATGTCAAATAGGTACTGTATCTCGACTGGTAATAGTATATTGTGCGACTAGTGGGAGAAAGAAGTGAATCCTCGAGCGTGGAGTTTACCGCACGAGAGTAGCGAGTGCGGTAACACGCGAGTGGAATCTTTTCTTTTGACCTCTAGTCGCACATAATATTTTGTTCAACTACCGCAAAATTGTAAAACAGTGATTTTTGGTTCGTAATATCTCCAACACTTGCGTAAGTTTATCCCGAAATGAGCGTGGGTGAAATGCCATTTCGCCCACCTTGTACGTCAACAGTCAGGGGATTCATTATTTCGCCCACCCTCAGTAGGGCCACGAAATTACATATTTCTTGCGGGTATTGAGCAAAATAAATATCTATATTATTCAATCCCTGTACTTTGGTGTTTTTAAGGATAATGAGATGTTAAGGACATGAATCACATTTAGAAGTTGTAGGTTGAGTTAAAGAGAAAATATGCTTTTTCCTTTTCCAAAGCTAATCTTGTTGTCAGTTGTTGTAATACTAATAGTGAATGTACAAAATTCATAAATAACAGTTATTCGTCCTCTATTAAATTACTGTAAACTATATTTTTAATAACGGTATTAAACCATCGTCAGGTGAATTTTTCTCATTTCACCTTAATAGAAATACACATTACATTCGACCAACTTCAACAACACATTTGAAGCTTTGAAAATAAAATAAGTTTTAAAAAAACGGTCAAGTGCGGTCGAACTCGCGTAAAGAGGGTTCCTTACTATTTCGTTTCCCGTAGGAATTTAAAGACTTAGGACTTTCGTTTAGGTTTTCCTGTAAACTATGAGTGAGGCCTTATATTTCTTATTTTTTTCAATATTTTAGGCTCAGTAGTTTCAGAGATAAGGGGGGGAGAATACTCGATTTTCGTATATTATCTTTAATATCTTTTAAACTATATCCATTTTAAAATTATAAAAAAAACTATATTTGTATTTCTCATAACGAACCCTTTTATTTGATACGTCACATGGTGCACTTGAAGATTTTTTCTTTTAATTTTCTAATTTGCCCCCAAAATTAGAACTCGTTTATTTACGCTATATGTCCGTGATTGGGTCACCCAACTCTATATATGTACCAAATTTCAACTTTTTTCGTTCAGTAGATTCGGAGAAAATAAGTTATGACAGACGGGCAGACAGACAGACAGACACGAGGGTGATCCTATAAGGGTTCCGTTTTTTCATCGGATGTACGGAACCCTAAAAATACATAAAGTACGTAGTTTTGACTAGTGATGTGCCGGATCGTTAAAAATGTATATCCGCGGATACGGATCTGAATACGGATATTTGGTCTCAAGATCCGCGAATACGGATACGGATCCTTACTTTCTTAGAGTATACGCGGCGGTAAATACTAAATATTGCACATCGACCTTTGGAAAGAGTCTGTTATGGGAAAAAGTTATTGACCACGATATTAAAAAATAAAAAATAATCTGAATGGAATTTAACTGTTTTTCATTATAACCTAATTACCTATATATATAAAATTTTATCTATGAATTGAAAATTGATAAGGTAAAAGATCCGCCAAAAAACTAACGGATACGGATACGGATCTTTCTTTTCCCTCGGATATCCGCGGATACGGATCGGATACGGATATTCGGCACATCACTAGTTTTGACGTAGAACTATGCCTTTCCTGGCGGTATAGGTGTAGAGGGTAAAATGATGCGTTACAAAAAATGTGTGACGCAAATTACCATAGTTGCACATGCCAGTGGACAGTGATCAATTTAAAACTTATTTATAAAGAAAGTTTATGCTCTAAAATATTTATTAGAATTTTTATTTTTATTAATTAAGTTTCGTAAACATATTTAAATTAATAAATAAAATTATGATTTTTAATCTATTTGTCACGTGACTTAAAACACCGCGTGACATCAATTTTAACTAAAAAATACATGTATCCATAGCAACGCAGCTTAGATTGTTTACATTATGTTTACATAGGTACAAAACGGTATTTTTCAACACTCTGTTTCTGTGTTTTTAAATAATATTTGTAGTTAATATAAACGAACTTTCATAAAATTATGACGTCATGTTTGAGCAGAGCAAAAACGATTTTTTGTGGGCGGGGCTAACATAAATATTTCAAAAATTATTTTTGAGCTTATTTGAAATCAGAATGAAGTGATTTAGGTGTCATTTTGCCATTTAGGTGTCATATTGCTGCTCTAATAATATAACACAAAAAAAAATTTTAGTCATCTACCCTATTACTATGGAGATGGCTTGCTTGCTTTCCACACTAGTGTGGAAAAAATACGTTTCCGTACACCGGCCTGTCAAAAGTCACTTTACATCTATACCTACACAAGCATGTAAAGCAGCTATTTTATAGTGGGTATGGCAAAAATTAATTAACTTCAATGGTATTATACGTATTGTACGTAATAAATTATTTTTTAACAGAAAAAATACTCTCTGTCTACCCTCTTCAACAAACATATACAAGTAATTCAAAAACACTGTTTTTCTTAGGAAATTCTTGAAAAACAGAATAATATGTGATTTTGTTAAAAGAATTGTATTCGAACTCTTTAAGTAAATCTTAATCGAAGTCTGGTTGAAACAGGGTTTTCTCAATGGACGCCAGCGACCGGCATTTGCGAAAATCGACTTTATATCACGCGAAAAACGTGAACTACATCGTCAACAATGTCACCGTACACCGCATTGCGTACCGATTTGTTAAAATTTTAACGTAAATTTCAAATTTTACTAAATATCTAGGTCACTTAATGATTATATTACATAACGTTATAATTATAATTTTAATTAAGATCTCTTTATATAACAGAAAATATATAGGTACATAGTTATATAAACCGGCAAATTTTAGTACGTATTCACAAAAAATTGATTATATTGCGGATTTCCGCTGGCGGACTAGATTTTAATGGATATATAACGAAAAAAACTATTTAAATAATACATAACACACTTTTGATATTGTATATTGACGCTCGACAACTGAGGCTATAGACACACACTTTTGAAGTATAGGTACTTACAAAATCCTGTAATATTCATGTTGACAGTTTTAACAAAATATGTAGTACACGAAATTTACTTATTTTAAGAATGACGAAGAGATTATATTCGTTTAATTTACATTAAATTACTTTAACTACACATCTTAACATTTCTAACAAATGCAAAAATTTGTGAATATTATTTTATATTATTCTAAATCCGCACTTCAATAATTACCGCATTTCAAAGAAAAAAACGCACTTTTTCAACATCAAACCCTGATTTTAAAAACAAAAATTTATAATACTATACTTTATATTAAATTTAAGTTATTTTTTATTACGTATCACTAAATGTGAAGTGTATATTTCACTATATTAGTACTATATTTATTTACAATATTGATTTCAATTTAAACAAGAACAATAATAATATATTTTAATGTATTACTCTTCCATTAAAAATCACAGGTAACTGAATTAAACTTATGAAACTCTGATTTCCAACAAACACATTCAGACATCCACGCACTCATAGTCATACTACATGACTCCTTGACAGCAGAACCCTGGGCCACATTGCTTTCATCCCTCAACCCTCGTGAAGCGTGGCGAATCAAATATAGCACTGGAGAGTTCATCCCTTGCCGGCATCCGCATAACGCTCCATATTTCGTACCGGTGGGTGATTGGTTTACACTGTGACGTCATACAGTGGCGCCACTAAATCGATAAAATTGCACTATACCCTAAGACCAGGGAATCCAAAATCCTTACCAATATTATTAAGGGTTGTAACTTGTAAGTACCCCTCATGAAAAGCATAATTTTTAACCGACTTCAAAAAAAGGAGGTGGTTCTGAATTTGGTTGTATTTTTTTTATGTTTGTTACCTCATAACTCAGTCATTTATAAACCGATTTTGAAATTTTCTTTTATTTGAAAGGATATACTTTCAGATTGGTTCCATAGAAATTTCATCAAAATCGGTACAGTAGTTCGGCTGATTTTAATAAAAGTGAGTAACGGTGTGCGATTCTTTTAAGGTAAATGTCACTTTTTGACACTAAAAAGTAATAAATAAAAAAAAATTTAACAAAAAAAAACCTCCTTCAAAAAACTACTAAAAAGAGGAAAATAATGAAATTTTGAGGTTGTGCCAATTTAATAAAATATGAAGTTGATTAAAAAGAAGATATTAATCACTATATATACTATACTTTTTAACCGACTTAATATTTTATTAAATTGGCACAGACCTCAAGATTTCATTATTTTCCTCTTTTTAGTGGTATTTTGAAGGAGTTTTTTTTTGTTAAAAAGTTTTTATAACTATATTTAACTATATTATGTTTATTTATTTATGACACTTGTATACTTTTAGAATTAGAGAGTCTGTAAAACTTTCGTGATTCGGAGTAAAACCGAAAGATTAATAATTAATACTATCGCTAAAACAGTGAATTTTTGCCAATAGTTTTAAAATATCTGTGGGTTGAAAAATTTCGTTTAACTTATGTGACCCATGTGACAGACATTTTCATTTCATTGAAAAATAGACAACTGGTTGACCCACATTAATACCCATTGAAGGATTGATAAGCCATTTTAAGTTCAATTTAAATTTGGGTAGGAATTAAACTTTTTCACACAAGGTGTATCTGAAGATATAAAACATATTGCTAAAAATTCGTCATAAGCAGTTTTGTCTTGGGGTCATAGATGCAAATTATAGTTGTCGAAATATTATTTTATTCTTTACACGACAGGCATGTACGCACACCGTATGTTGAGAGACTCTGCCCCAGACATGCCCAGACATACAGACACACAGCCTACGTTCATGACATTATTTTGTTGCTTCTGTCCATTTGTTAACATAAGATATTATGGTGAAGGACGAGCGACCGCGTCCTATGGTTAACAAATTGCGTCGAACAGTATTGCGGCACGAACGCATCATTCTGAACCTAAACTTTATGAAGGGGTTGGTGTGCGTTACATAAAGCAAGGTGACGTTCAGAATAAAGTAACATGTGCAGGGGTTCGCTATTAATGGAGGGAGTAAAATACTGTATCTACTGTACACAGTGCAGTGTACAGTGTACAGCTTTATGTATTACTAGCCGCTACCCGTGGCTTCGTTCACGTATATTTCGATTTATGATTTATTATCCCCCCGCGAGAAATTCTCCCCCTGCGAAGCGAAGTCGGGCTGGTAATGTTTATAATATTAGTAAGATTCCACCTATATACGCTAAAATGCAAAAGAATTTCAGAGTTACGTTTTGTTACTATCCCAAAGGATTTATCCCACCCCCGCGAGAAATTTATCAAAATAAAATATAGCCTTTATCACTTAGGGAGTGTAGCTTTCTATTAGTGAAAGAATTTTTAGAATAGGTTCAGTCGGTTCAGTTGTTCCAGAAATAAGAATTTGTGACTTATTACCCCCCTTCGCTAGAATCTCTCCCACTGCGAAGCGAAGTCGGGCTGGTGTTAGTAGGATTCCGCCAATACGCTAAGATGCAAATGAACCTATACAGGCTATTAAAAATAGTTTATTATTATTATAAAAATAGTTTATTATAGGAACGAGGGCAGCAAATCGTTCCGAGTAAATGCATAGATAATATTATTTTTCACAACAACTCTATTGACAATAATTCGATTTGAGGTACCTGCAATTATTTGGGCGCGCAGAAAAGCCGCAAAAATATTACATCTGTCAGCTCCATGTGAAATTTATGTGGGGTTATGTGTCTGTCATTTTGACGCTTTCGAGTATGCGAATTGAAGTTGCGCCGACTCAATCGCTCTATCTCTCTCTTAACAACGCTAAAAAACAGAGAAAACTTTCAACTTAACATTTTTATCCCTATGGTTGAAAATCTTAGTTTCAACCCGCTAAACAGGTACCGAAAATTGAATTTTCAATAGCAGCGTTGTAAAAAATAAATTTACAACAAATTCTTTTAATTGCCATTTAGATTGCATAAGCCCAAGTTGTGCTTTTATTTCAAACTAGCGGTACCCGTCCGGCTTCGCCCTGGTGCTAAAAAAGCCCGGGTGCAATACACTACTCACTCACTTCGCTCGTTCGCTTGAATAGTATAAATCACTATACACTCGCTTCGCTCGTTCGCTTGAATATTATAATTACATTACTCACTCTTTCGCTCGTTCGCTTGAATATTATAAATACACTACTCACCCGCTTCGCTTGTTCGCTTGAGTATTATAAATACACTACTCAGTCGCTTCGCTCGTTCGCTTGAATATCGTAATTACGAACAAATTTGATTACCATAAAAAAGTTATAGTGAGTCAACCTTAAAAGATAGACATATGCTGTCGCGGACTTTTTTTTAGAACTTTTAAAGGGGAACAATTCCGTAATACATGATTTTTGCGTAACTTTAATCGTTTACGCAGCGCACGCAACGGAAGCTCTTAAAAGGAACAATTTTTCCCGTTTTTGCAACATTTTTCATTGATGCCTATTGATCGTAGCGTGATATCATATAGCCTATAGCCTTCCTCAATAAATGGGCTATCTAACAAAAAAATTTTTTTTTCAAATCGGACTGGTAGTTCCTGAGATTAGCGCGTTCAACCAAACAAACAAACAAACAAACAAACTCTTCGTCTTTATAATATTAGTATAGATGTACTACTTACGTAATCTACAATAAGTATATACCATAAACGTTTACTTTGAACGTAGTCCCCGGTGTTTTCGTAGAAGGTTATGCTGAAATTGGGTCTCTATTCATCATTTGTATTTACAGGCATCAGACTATGGAGTTTTCCACATGCTACGCTCGAGTTTTCTCCAGACGTCTATTGCAGAGCCTGTTCTTGACAGACAAACAGACCATGTTTTCCACCTGTCTATGCACGCGTGTGTGACATTAATGTTGCATGACTGAATCAAATTGATTTTTTGTTACCACTACAGTCAACTTCTCCAGATCGGGACATCTACAATTCGATTATCTTATTCGAATTATAACATGCGTACCCCGCCTTTATAGACCAACGCAGTCAAGAATGTTCGTAAATGTAAAAAAATCGATTTTTTTAAAATTTATTGTAGATTATAGATACCCGACATTCAAGGTCATTAGCGTCTATGACGTAATAAAAACATCAAAACGAAACCAAAAACAAAACAAAAATGGAACAATAAATAAACTATGCAACAAATAAAAAAAAAACTACAATTCGTCGATATATGCAGACTACAGAGATCTCTTGTTGACACAATGTTCAAAAGATCGAAAACAAATTTTAAAAATAGGTTTTTTGGGGATTATTCAGGGCATTTTTTTTATTTTCCTCCTAGACCCACAATTAAAGGCAGTTTACTGATGAACGAAAATCAAAAATTGCGATTTTCTCGTAAACCCCTCCAATGCGAACTGTTTTGTTCATGTGTCTTAATGACCCTGATGTAATATAATACTATCATTCATTTGTCTCTGAAAAATCCTATGTAAATTCCATGACGTCAAGGCTCAGTGGCTCACCGTTGGAGAGTTTTTGTGTGACGGCAGACGCTGCAGCTTCTTAATAATCACCCGTTCGACTTTTTGTAGCCTTGGTAACCAATGTGTAACATGTGTGGATTTAAATAGTTTTTTATCTATAGATTTTTCGCTAGGCGCTTGGTAGAACATGATTGAATAAAAAATTAAATACAAACACTTGAAAAATATTCTGATGATGGACTAGAAACCCGAAACGATAGTTGAGATTATAAAATGTGTAGAATATTTTTCAAGTGTTTGTGTTTAATTTTTATTTATTTATTTATTTTTTTTGATTTAAATAAGTTACGGATTTATTGAAAATACGGTAGTTAGGTACCAAACATGTTGCAGGCTTCACAGAGTAAACTATAAAATGGCATCAATTTATTCGTTTTATTAAGGATTTGACAGTTTTTGAATTTACCGAATATATTTGCAGTCAAGAATTGTATTGAAGGAATAGATCTATGTTTTTACGGTTCACAGTAAGCTGAAACTATTTTATCAATACGCCTTTCAATTTCATAAAACATACTTTCTGTGGTCTACACTCTACAGGCAAAACCGTTTGTTTAGAATCATCAAATTTTCCATTTTTCAGTACAATAACAAAAATAAAAGTTAAAAAAACTCAAACCTTACTACGTAAAAGAAGAAAACAAGCAAATCAAAACATGAGATAGCATTTTCTTTGTTATCAGTAGTATGGGACTCGAATACCGATTTTTGCAATCTTAATTTAATTTGGTTTCCTGTCTGTCTGTCTGTCCGGGACGAATCTGGAAATCGAAATTTCGACCACTTCCGGATATCCAATCATGCTGAAATTTTGCACACAGCTTTGGTTCTGAAGACAATTGAATACAATATAGTATATTATTTTAATATTATGGTAGATCCAATATGACACGGGCGGCTCCATGAAATAGCAGATTACCGTATTCTTTACAGCCTCCTCGACATGGGTATCAAATAAAAGGGTATGCGTATGACAAGAAGAATACAATAAGCTGTGTGACGTCATTCTAAATTCAATATGGCGGATTACCTACCTATTTCTTTACAGCCCGGCCCTTGATATCGGTATCAAATCAAAGTACATGACGAGTAGAATACAATAAGCAGTGTAACGTCATTATAAATCCAAAATGGCTGCCAAAAATTTTGGAAGGCTTAAAAGAACAAAATAAAATATTACTAAAAAATATTTTTTAAAGACAAGCTTTTATTGAAATGAATTACTAAAAAGAGAAAAATAATTTTCAATAATTTAGCGAATTTAGGTTCATAATTATAAAAGCGTGGGTTGTAAACTCTATGACAGTATATTAGTCACGACCCACGCTTTTATAATTCTGAACCTAAATTATTAAAAATTATTTTTTCCTTTTTAGTCCATTTCAAAAAAAGGTCTTTAAAAAGTTTTTTTTACTAATATTTTTCAGTTCCTGAACACGTCCCCGACTACAGTCTAACAACAAAAAATACTATCTCATGTTTTGATTTGCTTGTTTTCGACTCTTACCTATTTTATGTAGCCGGATTTTAGTTTCTATAACTTTTATTTTTATTTCATTATTTTTAGTTTTTTTTCCTATAACCTATTTATTATAAACTATTAAAAAAATATATCTTTGGAATCTCCACAAAATTTTCTTTTATTTGATACCCCACTCTAATGATTTTGCCGAAAAACGTTTTTTTTACCAAGATTTTTTCCTGCGGCCGCCTTTTTGAATTCATAAAAAATATTTTATAACCTACCACTCGCGTGATTAAACCCTATTAAAATTTAATAAGAAAACATTTGCCATATTATTAAAACCAAAACCAAAAGTCACTTTAAATATTTTTTTTAAAGTCCTACTAGTGGACTCCGTGCAAGAGCGATCTTTCAAGTTCCAACAGGTAAACAGTTATGGCAAAACAAAGCATAGTTAACAACTCTACAGATACAGGTCAATGGTTATACGATTAAAAAAAAAAACTTTCAAATCGGTCAACTGGAAGTGGTTCTCGAACAATAATAAACCCCTTGTGTCATGTGTGGCGGAATTATGTGATTGCAGTCTCCAATTTTGCATGACACACTGTATAATTTTACGCATTCGCATTAACTTCCATAATCACAGCTTATCGATCTCAGGCGTCTGGAATACAACTAGCGAAGTCTGTTGTCAAGCCAGCGAATAAGTAACAGAAATTATGGAAACGAAAGTCGGAATTGTTTCTGTACTATACATTTCTAGTTTATTTCAAAAAGGTTTTAGTTCTCTAAAAAGTCACCAAAATATATTTATTTTTGAACTGAGCAAACAACGAGGTCTCACCATAAAGGTTCAGTTCTTTGCCATTTTGGTACGCAATTCTAAAAAATAAAATATTGGTAAAAACAAGCTTTTATTGAAATGTAGGTCCTGAAAAGGAAAAAAATAATATTGAATAATTTAGGTTTATAAAAGCGTGGGTTGTAAACTCTATGATAATTTATTAGTCGCAACCCCCGCTTTTATAATAATAATATTATGAACCTAAATTATTAAATATCATTTTTTCCTTTTTAGTACATTTTAATAAAAGCTTGTCTCTTAAAAGTTTTTTTTACTGATATTTTATTTTGTTCATTTTAGTCTTTCAAAATTTTACCTCCCTTTGACCCCCGTATGGGTTGAATTTCGAAAAATTCCTTCTTGGTGGATGCTTACGTCAGGAAAGGAACCTACTGTCTAAATTTCAAGTTTCTAGCTTCAGCCATTTGGCCTGGGTGCAGTCCTGGATTTCTAAATAGGCCGTATAGGCCGCGGCCTAGGGGCGGCAGCGTCCTAGGGGCGGCAGATTTCAGAGGACGGTCACTTGATTTCAGAGGATACAAGTCAAACACGTCCACTGGTCCACTGGTTTTCTCATGGTTTTTTATACTTTCAATAAATCCCTATAGAAAGAAACTTATTGTATATCTTGTATCTTATTGTATATCTTGTTTCTTTTTTACATTCTTTTTCTTAATGACTAATTCATTCGTTTATTTAACTTTCATTCGTTTATTTAAATAATAATTTTCCATTTGTAGTAAAGGAGGCCCCTTTACTACAAATGGAAAATTATTATTTTAGAAAGGTATGTACATGGGGCGGCGGAAATAAAGTGGCCTACACTCATAAAAAATATAAGTCCGGCACTGCCTGGGTGTTGATTAATCAAAAAACAAAAAAAACCTTACACCCCCGTTTGAACGCCTTACACGTTGAATTTAATTCTAAAAACGATTTATTCATGTATTGTCATCATGGGAATATTTATATTATGTGAACAAAATTTCAAATCGATCGGATACGTGGAAGTCGTTCAAAATTGACTTGTTTAAAACCACAGTGCTATTAATATTCCTATTGCAAGATTTGACTAACAAGATTAACTAACTAACACAGCAAGTTAAATAAAAGCTTGTAAAAACTTAAAATGTCATCCATTCTCGAATACAAAATTTAATATAGACAAGACATAAAAATCTCACAATCAATATTCCTGCAAAATGGAAAACTCTATTTATAACAGTATTTTGTAATCTTAGTAGAGTACGATAGACAAAAAAAATTATTAAAAAAAACCCCGACTGCGTAAAAATCGAATTTAAAAGATGGAAACAAGATCAAATAATAACATGCAGTCGAAGGCATCAGATATTTCTGTTCAATTTGTCACTGCTATGCCTCCGACTGCGTGTTATCATTTGATCTTGTTCCCATCTTTTAAGTTCGATTTTAACGAGGTCGGGTTTTTTTTTAATAATTTTTTATTTACAATTCTTTCTTTTTTTTTATCAAATTTGATTTTGAAAGACCTATTCAGTGATATACTCAATATGGTACGCAATTTTTTTTTCCGTCTCTAATGCCATTTTTTATTTTACGGTCGCCATTTTGGTTTTATAAAAACAAAACCTAGCCTATAACCATCACACGGTTTAGACGAATCGAATGATACCTCATTTATTAAAATCCATCCAGTCGTTTGGACGCTACGAGGAAATAAAATAATCCCACATACATAAATACATAGGTACCCGGATACGCATGAAAAACAAACCCTGTCTTTGCTGTCGTGCAGTCGGGTAAAAAAAGGGTATTATCTCGGAACCGGTAACAACTACTTCGATTAGAATATTTTTGTTTTTACTGTCATAAATACAAAATAATAAAACTTTTTAATTTTTAAGGGTTAGTTCTGCTTTACAATTATGCCATAAAACAATTTTTTGGAAGATCATTATGCAATAAAAAATTCTGAAAAGTGTGTATTTTTCAATGTAATTTTAAACATAGGGATGATACACAAAATACCCAAAAAAACTAGCAAGGAAAACTAAATGACATAAGTCTCGTTATAATGTTATGAATTTTTAGTATGTTTTTTTTCTCGCAGAATAAATTATGCCCGCGGTGTGGTACGTGCAAATTTCTCTTGTTATTATTGAATTATAGAGAGTTTAGAAAGACTATATTGTGAACCTATGCATAATAAATGGCATGTCTTATAATATCATGTACATAATTCCTCTATAATCAGAGAGTATTGTGTCTATCACATACTGACCCAATTTGCATTTACCTACTTTTGCATCAACTAGCATAACAAAACATTGTAATTATACCTATTATTTTTGATGTGAAACATTTTATGGCGCGGGAGTAAAAACATTTTAATGTTACGTCACTTCAGAACGCACGTCGCATCTGACCACCTACTGCAGTACACCACTATGTTACGTGTGTGTGTGTGTGAATATCTGTTGCTGTTTCAATACCTTCGAACGGTGAGGGTTTCTCGCGGGGTGGTGGGTACACTGTTACACACTCGCTATGTTACGTGTGTATGTGTGTGAGAGAATATGTGTGTATTGCTGTTTCCATACCTTCGCAGGGTGAGTTTCTCGCGAGGGGTAATAAATCATAAATTCTTATCTCTGGAACTACTGAACCGATTCTAAAAATTCTTTCACTAATTATCTTCAAAGGGGAGAATTTCTCGCGGGAGGGGGGTAAGAAATCATAAATTCTTATCTCTGAAACTACTGAACCGATTCTAAATATTCCTTCACTAATTATATTCGCAGGGGGAGAATTTCTCGTGGGGGGAGGTAATAAATCATAAATTCTTATCTCTGGAACTACTGAACCGATTCTAAAAATTCTTTCACTAATTATCTTTGAAGGGGGAGAATTTCTCTGGAACTACTAAATCGATTCCAAAAATTCTTTCACAAATAGGAACCTACACTATCCGTTAAATATAGGCTATATTTTATTTTGATAATTTGTCGCTATATTTTATTTTGATAAATTTGTGCTAGTCGTCCCAGGACGGCTCACATTTTTTTTAATATTATGGATGTGCAGTGCCAGATAGGCTTGCAACGCAAAACAGTTCCGAAGATGGAATGAACACGGAACGTTTCCTTTATTGAGCGGACATGGTTCCGTGAACCTATAAGGGTTCCGTTTTTTTTCATTCTGAGGTACGAAACCCTAAAAATGAACTTGAAATTTAAAACTATTTTCTATTTTTTCGATATTCTAGATTTATAGATTTTTTCATATTATGGTATAGTAAAATGCAAGTGTTAATTAGAAAATGAAAAAGTATACTCTACAACCTAACAACTTAAAGCTACATTCTGGAATTTTTTCGGATTTTTTGCACCGATAGTTTGAAAGCAAATATCTCGTAACTGAAAGGTTAAATTCAAAAGTTCCTAAAACATTTTTTAATGAATTTTAGGAGACCTATCTAAAGACACCTCACTCAATGGGGTAAGTGAAAAAACATTTTTGAGTACACTTTCAACTCGGGAGGGGGTCCAAAAAATTATTTGTCCACAAATCTCATCATTTCTGTTTTTGGGTCATAAATCTACGTTCGTGTACCAAATTTCAGCTTAATGGGTATATACAGGGTGAGTTCGACCACCCGTATCAGTCGTTTTTTTCGAAAACGGTTAGTCGTAGAGAGTTGTGTCAAAAATTTGTATTATAAAAGCCCTAATAAAGAATCGAATGGTGATAATTTTTTTTTCCGGAAAGGTCGGCTTCCCTATTAGTTTGCTCCAGAATGTCCAGAACTCCGGAATTATAAATGTAACGATAGGTCGAAAGTGGTATTATTGAAAAGATCTTTAAAAAATAAGCAAGTTTTGTAGGAAATTTTTTTTTATTACCCCTGTAAATTTCTATAAGTATAAATATAAATTATTATATGTTCAAAACTCCGGAATTTTAGAAAGCACGATAGGTTGAAAGTGGTGCTGTTGAAAAGCTCTTTAAAAATAGGCAAGTTTTGTAGGGAAAATTATTTAATTACTGCCACTCCTGTTAAGTAACAGTCGTTTGAAATTATTAAATCAAAATTTCATAATAACGATCGAAGTCGGTATTAAAAATCTAGCGACCTTAGACATTGTCACAAATGTTCAAACTGTCTTCCATTTACTCTTTAATACATACTACTGAGCTCTTCTGGTTATACTGTGAGTGTACTTCTGCAGTGTTTAATGATCGATAGATAGGTATCTAGATTTTAAATGCGGACTTTTAAAAAGTTCGTTATTATGACATTTTAATTTAGTAATTTCAAACAAATATTAATTAACATGGGTGGCGGTAATAAAAAAAAATCCGTACAAAACTTGCTAATTTTTTAAAGATCTTTTCAACAATACCACTTTCGAACTATCGTTACATTTATTATTCCGGAGTTCTGGACATTCTGGAGCAAACTAATAGGGAAGCTGACCTTCCCGGAAAAAAAAATTATTACCATTCGATTCTTTATTAGGGCTTTTATAATACAAATTTTTGACACAACTCTCTACGACTAACCTTTTTCGAAAAAAACGACTGATACAGGTAGTCAAACTCACCCTGTATATAAACGAGAGAATGGGATGGCAGTGACATACAGACAGACAGACAAACGGACGACCGAAAATATAAGGATTCCTAGTTTTTACGGAACCCTTGATATCCCTCGCTCTTGTAATTTTCGCGAAAAAAACTATTACCAATAAATTTAATTAGGCGTTATAAAGTGTATTTGTGTTATTATGGATAAGATTTTTAATTAGCTTAATACGAGTATACATTTAATATACAGTTTGTTAGTCGTAGCGTATAAGGAACTCAGCGCGTGAGTCACACTCCGTAGAAACTAGAGACCTATATTATAGTTTCGATCAGTCCGTCCGTGGCCCGTGCGTCGGTCTGTCTGTATGTCACAACTTTGCCATCTTCTCATTTATATATCTATTTAAGATGAAATTTGGTACACGGATGTAGATTGATGACCCAAAAACAGAAAGATGGGATTTTTGGAAAAACAATTTTTTTGGATCCCCTCCCATAGAGTTGAAAATGTGCTCAAATTTTTTTTTCACTTACCCCATTAAGTGGGGTGTCTTTCGATAGGTCTTCTTTTGATTTTAATTTTTCAGTCACGAGATATTTGCTTTCAAAGTTGTTATCAAAGTCCCCTATCCTCTAATTTCGATGCAAAAAATCTGAAACAATTCCTAAATGTAACCTTTAGTTTACTTACTAATAGACCGAGATCTAGTGACAATTTTTTGGTGTTATTTATTCAAAGCCTTATTTTTGTAAAGATGTTGAGGGGGGCATATTAAAGTGCCATGAGTAAGAGATTTTGCTAGATAGCGGTATGGGGAGGGATGCAGACCGCCTCCAACATGTAACAAAAAAATGGTCACAATTATTATTGCTTCAAGGCTGAAATTGTTTATATAGCTTGTCGGTGACCCATTAATTCCATTATAATATTTGCAGATCGATTGGTCAGTATTAAAGGGGTGGCAGATCACCCTAAATGTGTCATGTACCCGACGAAATTTATATTATAAGTTCAAGGTTAAAATTTTAATATGTTAAATTACGGTGACTGTTTTAAGCATATATTTGAATTTGCAGAACAAAATGTCGATATTAACTCCCTCTCTTAGAGGGAAACTTGCTCGCCTAGGTGTTTAGATCGTTCTGCAAGGGGGTTAATACCGACATTTTGTTCTGCAAATTGAAATATATGCTTAAAACAGTCACCGTAACAACATATTAAAATTTGAACCTTGAACTAATAATATAAATTTCGTCGGGTACATGATACATTTAGGGTGATCTGCCACCCCTTTAATACTGACCAATCGATCTGCAAATATTATAATGGCATTATTGGGTCACCGACAAGCTATACACACAATTTCAGCCTTGAAGCAATGCTGCAATAATAATTGTGACCATTTTTTGTTACATGTTGGGGGCGGTCTGCATCCCTCCCATACCGCTATCTAACAAAATCCCTTACTCAGGGAACTTTAATATGCCTCCCTCAACATCTTCACAAAAATAAGACCTTGAATAAATAACGCCAAAAAATTGTCACTAGCTCTCGGCCTATAACACTGTAGCAAAAATAGTTTATGAAGAATTTAGAAACAACTCTTTTTCGGAGGCAAGCAAATTTGTCAAGGTGAAATAACTCTTATTTATAAATACGTCACACAAACACAACGGAATATCATGTGTCATGCCCAAATGTCAAGTTTCTACTCAGATAGGTCTGGAATCAGCTGTTATTCTCATTCCTAACCATTTCTATCCTAGATTTCTTATGTACTTTCTTAAATAATCCATATTTCTCTTATGTTCATTCTCAACTGATCTTTTGCCTTGATTACTTATCTCTTGGCTTCTCATAATTAATAATTCATTTGCTGGGTACGTTGTACTAATTTCTCCTAGGTAAACAGTTTAGTTAGCGGTGGAAAAAATGTTTATTACGCTACTGATTATATTATATTGAACGGTTAACAGCGTTGGAACACTTTCCTGAAGTTTCAGAGGGGCATCGCAGTGAGAGACGAAGTAGCCAAAACGCATACTGTAGGCGTACACTTTTTTTGCGATATCTCACTCTAATATCGCCTCGTCTCATTTCGAGACATGGACCGCACTTATGATATAGAGTAAAGCCGAAAAGTATAATTTTATTTAGTACTTACAGTGCGAGTGTACATTCGATATAGGCAAGCAAAAACCGATCATATATTATTGCAGTAAAAATCTCTGTGCATTAGTACGTATTATGGAACGCTCTGAGAGTACTGTTGAGAAGGATTACAGGCAGAGAAATAAAAAACGACTCAGGTTATGGGTTTCTCGAAAAGCGAGGAAAGGTTTTCGCGGAAAAATTAGCAAACGTGATAATTTCAGTGAGTTTTTATAATTAAAAAAAAATAATTATTCGAAAATGTAATAGTTTTAAAACTTTGCTTCTGTTTCTACAATAATATAGAAAATTTTGGAGCATACAAGTAATTCAAGAATTACAAGGCGCGATATTCATGTAGGTATTGTGTGTAAACGGTTTTACCGAACATAGGGAAAATAAGATGGCCATGCTTTTTTCTAAGAATAAAACTAGAGATAATGAAGAAGTTATGCAAAGAGTAAATTAATTTTCTTCGTCGTATAAATCTTTGTATGCGTGAAAATGGTGGACACTTTGACCACTTTTTATGACATATTTATTTATTTCTATTCATGTTTTCGTAACTTTACTTCATTTTGTAAAAATTACTGCGAGTTATTAAAATGCAAATTTCTCAAAAACCATGAGAGTAATCGAGTCTTATTAAGAGTAGCTTTTTTGTAGCAAATAAGTTACTGAATCTAAATTTAATACTTAAACCCCTTTTCTTCCATTGGCGTAGAATTTTGAAACGTTCAAATATTAAAAAAACCCGAGTTCGCCTATGGATTAATATTAATCATAAACAAAAAAACGATTTCAAAATTGTAACTTCAGGGCCGTATAGCGCCCAAACTAAGCAATTTTGTAAGAAGGTAAGTTTGCTTAAATCGGCTTGTTTTGGTCTCAGGAACATGTGGTAGGCGTGTGTTAAGTGTCTTTGAGGACACCCTGTATATGGCAGCCATTTTGAAATATGACATCATTTTTTTTTCCGTCCTATAAAACTCGCCTTTATCAATTTTCAAAAAAATCGGATAATTTTTACAAAAAAGTACATATGGCCGCCATTTTGAAATCTGACGTAATTTTTTTTTGTCTTGTAAAACTCTCAAATATCAATTTTCAATAGGATAGGATAATTTTAGAAAAAAAGTACCTACATATGGCCGCCATTTTAAAATATGACGTCATTTTATTTTTTTGTGTCCTATGAAACTCAAATACCGATTTTCAAAAAGATCGGATAATTTTTACAAAAAAAGTACATATGGCCGCCATTTTGAAATCTGACGTCATTTTATTTTTTTGTATTCTATGAAACTCTCAAATATAAATTTTCAAAAAGATCGGATAATTTTTACAAAAAAGTACATATGGCCGCCATTTTGTAATCTGACGTCATTTTATTTTTTTGTGTCCTATGAAACTCTCAAATATCAATTTTCAAAAGGATCGGATAATTTTTACAAAGGAGTAGATACTACATATTTCCGCCATTTTGAAATTGACTTTATTTTATTTTTTTGTGTCCTATAAAACTCGCAAATATCAATTTTCAAAATGGTCGGATAATTTTTCCAAAAAGTAGATACATATTATGGCCGTCATTTTGAAATCCGACGACATTTTATTTTTTTGTGTTCTATGAAACTCTCAAATATCAATTATCAAAAGGATCCGATAATTCTTACAAAAAAGTACATATGGCCGCCATTTTGAAATTTGACGCCATTTTATTTTTTTGTGTTCAATGAAACTGGCAACTATCAATTTTCAAAAGGATAGGATAATTTTTACAAAAAAGTACATATGGCCGCCATTTTGAAATCTGACTGCAAAATGTTTTATGAAAAGAAAACGGTCCTGAGGTAGGATTTTTTAACACAAGCAAATCTTGATTTTAAAGAGGTATCAACTTTTTGTGAGAATATTTTTATTTTTTATAAACATTATCGTCGTACGAACATAACGTAACCCTAGCATGTGCGTGCCTAACACGTGATTCACCCTTTTTTCAAGTACAAAAATGTTTTCATTTAAAAAATTCGTGAACTGAATATAAAATCTGAATATAGACATATAAATATATTATTCAATTTTTGACCACTTTCCTCTACTATATACAAAGACGTTTATCGTAATTTTGCGTTCGCAGGCGGAGTTAAATAGCAGTTTGAATTTACTGTCACCAGTTGGCATCACCTCACGATGCGAAAAAAAGCCATTGCAAGGGTACCGCTCCCAATAGATTACACCAATTTTTTGGAAATATTCGAATTTTTTTTTAACTTTTCCGAAAAAGGAAGGTTCATTTTCGGTTTCTGATGAAACAGTTTTGTCAAATAAGTATTAATAAGGTTGTAGCGTGACTTCAAAAATTAGCATTTTTCGCGCAATTATTGTCAATTTTTTTCAAGTAAATCATACAAAAATTACAAAAGTACTCCATTAGAAACCAAGATTGGTCTTTTATCTTCCTTATAGAAAAATAATTTTGGCAAAATGTTGACTAATAAGTCAATAATCAATTGGGAGCTGAAGCCTTATTTTGTGTGTAATCTCAGAGCGTTCCAACAGCCTTAAGCGTGTATCATTTTTATGACCGCAGGTGTGGGTAGGAGAAACATATAGCGCGAAAGTGCAACAGATTATAGATGCATTAGAAAGGTCAATATACTGGTATCAGTGCAACGCGTTATTGTTTGTACAGTAGAAACTCTCTTATACGTCACTAGTTAGAGAAACAATAGGAATTAGGAAGTTTCCATTGGACGAAAATACTAATTATGGTACTGTCACATCATTATAATAAAGATAACTTTAAAAATTCTGAAAGAATTATTTTGATATCTTTAATTTCAACGGAGATATTCAATTTCTTGTACGTGGGGTCGCAAACGAAACTGATTTTTGAATATGACGTCACGCGGTACAAGTTTGCTGTTTTTTAGCTTTGTGAGTAATTAGAACCTAAGTTACTTAGTAACTATTTTGTTGTAATACAGACTTTTCTATTTATATTAAATTAAAATTAACTGTCAAAAATTTAAATATCGTCATCAACTGGTTTGTTTTTAGAGTTTCCATAACAATTTACGAGTTTATAGAAAGAGATTTATCGGAAGTTACCATGTTCAATTACCACACATACAAACTGAAAATAACTTTTAAAAATATCGTGCCGCGTGACGTCACCCGGACTGAAAACGGAATTTCTTGGAGAATTGTCAATTCAAACTTTGAAGTAGCATAACTTTGTTGTTTTTAAAGATATTTCAAAAATTCTTCCGCCATTAATTTTATAATTTTTAGAACTATGATTTAGACCAAAAAAATAAAAAAGGGAAACTTCCTAATTATCATACACTATAACAATATTTATACGTTTACAAGACGCCTTATACGCATTAATCACAAATGGTGTTCCGGAAGATTTCACTACAACATTATTGATCTTTTGAGATTGTTTATTTTATAAAACATAGTGTACCTATGATATTTTATGTAACACATGCACGCTTTTAGTGTTTTTTCGTATCTGTTTTGCGAACCTTAAATAGCCGTTTATTGACTAGTGACCATTATGTAACGCTTTTCAGTGCTATAATAACTAGTGCTATAATAACTAGTTACATAATGATCCATTATGCTTCAACCCCGGATCTAGGGGGGGCAAGCCGGGGCCTATGCCCCGGGCAGCAAGTTTAGAGAGCGGCCAAATTCAAATTCACACTTTACAGACGAATGGACAACTCATCATTTACTTAACTTTGACCACAGAATAAATAATACTTAGTACAAGTACAGAAATTTCACTCTTGATGTTTTACTGTGGCCATATCAACTCGACCGATACCCAGGGGTACAGCACACGAACCACGTGACCGGGCGCGGCGAGACAAAGTGGGCGGGGGCGGCATTTTTCAGTTTTTGCCCCGCCTAAAAAAAATTGAAGATCCGGGGCTGTTATGCTTACTTATCAGTGCTATAATGAAAATACAGTTGCATAATGAACCATTATGCAACTGTTTTTTTAATTCAATTAAAGTCTAAAACCATGCATGTGTTATATAAAGTATATAGTGTGCAACGCGTGTGCTAAATCTTTATGCGTCAGGCGCGATGTTCTCAGCACTCGTATTCGGCTCGCGATGCACACTCGCCAAGGCTCGTGTGTGCTCGCCTACTACTTGTGCTGAAAATATCGCGCCTGACGTATAAAGATGTATTTAGCACACTAGTTACACAATATACTATTAAATAGTTTTATAATAAAAAATAGCCTTAATAGTGGAGCGGATAAGATAAACATAATAGCAGAAATTGTGCATTTAATGATAGAAACATGAAATTGGGCACAAAGGTAGGTATCCCTTTATAAAGTATTGTTATAAGATACAGATATTGGGGGTGTATATTTTTAACAATATAAATAGGTACCTTTGTGCTAAATTTCATGCTTTTATCCTAAACTGCACAATAATTTTGCTTATACGCCCCACTTTAAATAATATTTGCTGGTCCATACTCTACTTTAAAAAAAGTTTGTTTACTTGATTCGGAGTGGCAAGGTTAATATAGATTAAATATTTTAAAGCAAAAATTTAAAGCAAAAATTAAAATTGCTACCAGCAAAATAAGATCCATTACACAGGGTGTTAAAAAATGAATTTAGAGGCGAATGGTACTTACCAAAAAAGTAATCGAATTAGTCCGCAAACTAACTTTGTGGAGTGACTGAGTTGAAGGCAAATCTCTCATCTGGGCGCACAGTAGTGCCTAGCCTACTTTTTCTCGAAGCGATTCGACGTATTTTTGAACCCTCGTAACTTCGGTCTGGATACCATTTCAGGTCTCAAGTTTTCAGGATAGGATGAAATCACCAAGCTTATGTAATTGTAATAAATTTCATTTTTATAGTCCTGCTACTTTAGAATTTATTAATACTTTTTGGTCAGCAAATGAAGCATAAATGTGTTAATTCCGGAATTCCTATATTAATTCCTTTAGTTCCGGAATTGATATTTTTAAGAATTTTGTATGAAATTCTGGAATTTCAAAATCTCGCAATTATTCTGGTATGGAAGCCCTACTTCCGACATAGGTGTGCTTATATGCGACCTATTGCCTGCTCATGGCTTAAAGCGATGCACCTAATAATTATATGGTAATTGGTTGCTGCATTTTTGTTGTCCCAAAATATTATACAACAAACTGCAGTTTACTGCACGCTACGGAGAAAATCAATTACCTTGTCAAGGAGCTCGTTTTGTTCCTATTTTTTCAGTTTCCAATGACAACATTGCATTTAATGATTTATCTTGTGATTTCTTATATTTAATAGTCCACGTTCAAAACCAATACCTACATTTATAATTTTTTAGAGTTCTAAAAGTTGCGTATTTTAATCAGTGTCTCTATTGCAAATATAATAATATATTATGTTACATTTACATATGTATATTTTTTATGCAAAAATGCTAATATTTATTAAGAAGTACCTAAATTTTATTAATGTTCCTTTTTTGAAAATGCACCAAGTAGCCACTAAAAATGCATTTTTAATATCAAGATTAGACAATTTTAATTATGCAAGATGACAAGGTTAGCAGTTACGTGACTATTAAGATTTTTAATTATTGTGGTACAGTTCAATTAATTCGACTTTGATAGTATTTATATTTTTTTTATAAATTGTAATATCGTTACAGATTAAAAATCTGTTTATAGATATTTCTAAAATTCGAGTGTTTATTTTAAATGTCTTTTTCTTTCGTACAGTATGATAGACAATAGCCATAAAAGGCAAGCTTCTAGTAAAGCGAGCAATCTGCCTTGACGGTTTGTCGACTCAGCTAGCGACAAGCTGCCTCATCTTTGCTTGTAATAAATGGCAGACAACAAAAAATCATAAACGTTAAAAATAAAAACAAAACAAAATAATAATTTGAAAATCTTTAAAATGCACAAAGTATACAGCTCCTTAGTAGATGTATACCAATATTTATGTGGCAGAAGACACATGCGTTTCGTAGAAAAACAAAACGCATCATTTCATTTCGAAACCTCTTGAAATCCATTATTGAAATGTAAAGAAACGCATTTGTTATGAGTAATGATATTGAGATATATTTAATTTATTAAGGGTTATTAACGTAAATAGAACAGGTACCTATTAGTCCCAGAGCTGACCGTTGGATTTCCTAGTATCGAATACACAGACAAATTTGCCTGTGTGAGTTATAGCATTACGGCAGACAATTAGGGAGCTACAATTATTATTCTGCCGGATCATGGGATACTGACGTCACTTCTGGTAATTTTTTTGATTATCTTCTTATGTCATAAACTATACATAAATAAATTGACGTCAAAATGTCGCTCTCAACGAGACAAGCGACTAGGCCCTGCAATCAGGGTCCATTCTGATTGGTCAAATACCCCATTTTGATGTCGTTTGACACAGACACATACACCTAAATGAACGTAGCAACTAACTAGTGAACTATTTATAGGTATTCTAATATGGATAGCTGATAGCGATTAAAAAATGAGATCTGTATGTGGACAATGTTCAAATACATATTCTTCAAAATAGGAATTGATGTTCACAAAATTAGAATGCAAACTTCAGATAAGGCTTGTATTCTAATTCTTTCTATAAAAGCCGATCAATTTTCTGACATTTCAAAATAAAACTTAATTAAAATTTATTTTTCTATTCTAATTGTATACATTTTGGATATCCTAATATCTCAAAGAATAATATTAAATTAGGTTTAATTTTGAAATGTCAAAAAATTCATCGACTTTTATAGAAAGAATTAGATTGCAAGCCTAACCTGAAGTTTTCGTTCTAATTTTGTGAACATTAATGCCTGTCTTGAAGAATATGTATTTGAATATTGTCCACATACAAAACCCATTTTTTAATCGCTATCAACTATCTATATTAGTATACAGAGTTCACTAGTTAATTGTTACGTTCGTTTAGGTGTATATGTGTGTGTCAAACAACATCAAAATGGGGTATTCGACCAATCAGAATGGACCCTGACTGTAGGGCCTAGTCGCTTGTCTCAACGAGTGGGTACTTTCATATCATCATGTGATGCCAGAGTTCATATCTTGCCGCAACCCCTTGACAGCCTTAACTTTTCAATTTCTGGCAATAAAAATAATAATAATTGTGGATCCCTATTTGTCTGTCGCAATGTTAACTCGCACAGCCAAATTTGTCTATGTATTCGATAGATTTGACGATGAGCTCTCCGTCTGTTTGTTGTAGAAGTCATATGTTTCAAATGAAGCATATGTTTTGTTTTTTGAGAGATCAGGCGTCGAATTTATAATTAGTGATGCATCTTTAGCGTCGATTATTGGACGTAATTGTTAGTCAAAATGAAAAAATCGGTCATGTTTTTTGTATGTCTCACAATTATTGTGTTGGTTTTGTTTTTGGTATACGATTATCAAACTAAAACATTACAAACCGTTATTTCAAATACACAAATTGAGTTAAATTTCATTCAGAAATTCGACCATTTTAAAAACATTTCATATGGTTTTGACAATAATGCAATAACGTCTCGAAATAGTAAGATAAAAAGGAAACATCATGTTCCAAAATTTATGCTGGATTTGTATGAAAAATCGAAAAGTATTCCGTATGAAGAATACATCAAAATGAAACGACCTGTTGCAGACGTTGTCAAAAGTGTGATTCCGAAAAATGCAGGTGAGTTAATAGGGTTTTATGACTTGATATTATTTAAAAGTGATAAATCCATAATAATGTTATGTTGTGTAAAGAAGTGGCTGCCAAAGTGTGGTCCGTTAACATCTGGATTTTGGCACAATAAAAACAATTATAAAGTAACCAAAAACTCAATTACGGCTAAGTTAGAAGTATAAAACAAGTTTCTTATATGAAAAGATGTCAAATAAAAGTTATATGCTTGGTTTCTGACACGACTTACAACCGCGCTAAATCTAATTTCAAAGTACCTACTTTTGGCACTAAATTGCAAAAGAAATGGTAAACCAAAATTTTATATTATATTATATTCAAAATCATATTTGCAGAAATCAGGAATTACAATCATGTCACTATTTACAGTATTGATAACAGTATAACATATTTTTGTTTTTTTTTGCTTATTTTTAAAGCTTTCTTTGTATAAATTTTCCCATTTTTTTACTGATAGGTATAACGTAAAATACCTAATAATTAGTGATCTAAATTAATATAGCCATAGAAACAAATTGAATGAAATTTGACAAAAGTGCATTTTAGAGGATACTCTCCTTTCGGTAATCAAAGAAACCCAAAAGAAATTGTAGAAGGGTTAAAACCACCCTCACCCCCTGACATTTTTTTCAGAACTTTCTTAGGGGTGGTAATACGGTTCTCAAATTTTTTAGCGAGAAGACTGATTAATTATCTTAATTTTGTTACTCTTGTAAAAATTTCGTATTCCGCATAGTTCCGAAGGAAAAAAATGTTTTCTTAAATAATGCTAAGTGCTAACAGATATTCCTAGTACAAGTTTAATGAAATTGTAATACAAAATTTTATGTAAACTTTGAACTCTTCTCACGGGCAAACGGTACATTTTGGTGCATAAATAAATTGGGTCCAATCGTTAGCAAAATACATTATAGAAATGTTTTTCACCGTAATGCATCTTTGTTTTGTTTGTTACCCTCTATACAGGGTGCCCCAAAATTGCTGGGACACAGAGCTACCACGTGTTCTACTACACGTGGTAGCTCTGTGTCCCAGCAATTTTGGGGCACCCTGTATAGAGGGTAACAAACAAAACAAAGATGCATTACGGTGAAAAACATTTCTATAATGTATTTTGCTAACGTCGGGTGAAAATTAGCACTACTTAAATACATAAAATAAATAAAAATAAAAAATAAATTATTTATTTAGGGAAATGGTTTTCAACATATCCTCTCTTATCTGAAGTGAATTAAAAAAATATATTTGTGTAATATAAATCAGTAAATATTAAATTTTTCCAACTTAAAAAGAGGAATTAATGGAGTGAAAATTTAAGAAAATTGATCTTTTTTAGGTAGTGTTTATGAACGAAAAATAGAGAGTGGTCAAACTTTGGAAAAAAGTCATTTATTAATATTTGACGTACCATTTCCAAATAAGGATGAAATTTTCCTTACCGCAGAATTAAGAATTTTGACATTAGTGCAACTGGAACCAAATACTTTGTCAGGTAAAATATTTATTATTCTTTTATAATACTTATTGTCTACAGCTAATTATTATAGCCTATAGGCGAATTAGATACAAAAGTAGCATTTAGAGGAAAATCGTATTAACAAAAGGGATTTTGCAGAAAATTGTCGATGCTGGTTTCCTTACTAACATACTAAAATTCCCACATTTCACTCCCTATGCTTAATTTTTTATGGGGGTGAAACTACTCCCAAAAGTGTATTTTTGCAAAAATGTCGAGAACTCTATTTTTTTATTTAAGATATTATGAAAAACGTATTCAGTGGAATTTGTATTTTCTAAATAAATTAAATCACTCGAACCAGGGACGGATTTATGCACTATTTTAAGGGTGGGTTTTGTTGTCGAACATCTGTAATCTACAATATCTATCAAGGGTGATGGATACATTTTAGCATTGGCAGATTTTGATACCTGGGCAGTCTTACTTTTCTTTTTTTATTATCATGTAAAAAATATTTTTCACAACGCCGCTATTGACAATTCGATTTTCGGTACTTGTTTAGCGGGTTGAAACTGAGAGTTTCAATCCTAGGGATGAACATTTTCAGTTGTCGGTTTTCTCTGTTTTTTAACGTAGTTAAGAGGGAGATAGAGCAATTGAGTCGCATCAACTTCAATTCGCATATAATATTCGAAAACGTCAAAATAACAGACATAATTTCCCACATACATTTCACATGTATCTGACAGATCTAATATATTTTTTCGGGCTTTTTTGCGCGCCCAAATTGCAGGTACCTCAGATCGAATTGTCAATAGAGTTGTGAAAAATAATATGCAATTACATACTCGGAACGAAACATAGCGTTTGCAACGCGTATGATTGCACTGTGACACTGGTTGCAAACGCTATGTTTCGACCTTTGTAATGCAATATTATACTATTTCTGTTTTGTGGGAACTGTACATTAAATTTTTTCTATTCACAAATCCTTAAGATAGGTATGTATATTGTATAATTAAAAAAATTAAACAAAAATTACTCTTCTTTAAAACAAAACACAAAAAATGTGAACAATCGTACAAAAATTATAAATCCTGGAAGGAGTAGTTTCGTTAGTTTTATTACGATTTCAAAAAATCGGACACTTCATAGTCCGGTTTTCTTTTAATTTTTAACCCTGACAAGACACTGGAAAACCGGACTGTCCGGGTTGCAAGCCTGCATATGACTCGTATGAGCTGTTGCTAATCCCTGATAAGGTACAGAAAATATTCTCCAATTATACGTCGCTTTTTTATTGCATTTTAAATTTCTCTACGCATAACCAGACACGTATATAGCATGCGGCGTACGTTTAATTTCAGATGAAAATTAATCCTAGAGAAGAGATTGTGTATAATAATTTTTACCATACCCACTGTAAAATATAGCTGCTTTGCATGCATGTAAAGTGACTTTTGACTGACTATTGTCCGGGAACTAATCTTTCCCACACTAGTGTAGGAAAGTAAACCATTTCCGTAGTGATTTATGCTTATTCACCTGATCCATCTGCTATTAGTCACTCCTGTGCATGTCTCGGCCTACTATAGGAGTGTAGTTTGCGACACAAAATATGAAATGTCAACATTTTTTATAAATATACTGAAAATGAAGTGAAAAGCAGCTATTTTATAGTTGCTATGGCAAAAAATACCATATCTCGTGCGGGATGATTTTATGACTCGTGTGATTGTTAAAACTCGTTATCACTCGTTTTAACATACTGTCACTATACTCGTCAGTAATATCTATGCCTCATTTCGCTACTAGATATACAATCTACTATTCCCGTACACGCACACTTGATGCTTATTTATTGTAGATTATAGACGCGTCGACATCTAAGGTTATTAGCGTCACACTATCTTTAAATTAACTTAAATTTTAAAGACATACGGGTGATTTACACTAGAAGGCGACAAATGAAAATTCGTGTTCAGGATTGAGTTTTCAGAAAAAAATGTGAAATAACTTTTTTCCAATTGATCTTTGTTTTGGAGATATCGATGCATGAAGTTTTCTGAACTTATTTATTTAATTTTTGTTCATAAAATTTTTAGTAAGCCATGGAAAATACTTGGAAACAAAAAACTTATTTACTAATAATTGTTGATATTAGTTAGTCAAATACTTTGCGTGTTGCTCTTGATTTTTCGTGTAAAAATAAAATAGTGTCTTCATATTTTTGACATAAATTTAATTTTTCAAAACAAAGGCCAACCGGAAAAAAATTATTTCGCATTTTTACTTAAAACTAAATCCTGAACACAATTTTTCAGTTTTCGCCTCCTGGTGTAAATCATCCTCCTGTATACAGGCTATTCCAGACATAACTCCTCAGAACCTGTATCTCGCGATTCTTTTGAAGATAACCTCATCAAAGACTAATATATTCGTAAATGGGATGAAATTTTACAATAATAATACACGTACCTGCTTGATATTAAAATCAAGTAGTCGTGTAGGATTGTCTGTAAATTTTAATTGTGTTTATCTCGAAAATTTTATAATGTACTTAACACTGATATTTTTTACAGGTTGAAAAGAGAATAAAAAGCTCTATCAAAATAGCTAAAAAAATAACTATAGATAGTCCTATTTAAAAAAAAGTTGAATGTTGCCCCTCTGGCCTAAACAGAGATATCGTTGATGATTTATTACCATTTTGTAGAGAATTTCATCCCGCATTTACGAATATATAACTTTTGATGGGTTATCTTCAAACATAATTGAGATACAGGCCTGGGAGTTGGGAGTCATGTCTGGGACACCGTGTACCTATATTTAAACATATTTTTATCGAAACGAAATGTTTAGGTATCGAAAGAGTGATTGAATTATCACTTTATGATGACATAAACCAAAAAATCATAAACCTGGATCATAAGCACATTTATCATACGAACAATACGTGGATGTCATTCAACATGACATCGGTGATTAAAAAAGCTGTGACACGAAAAACGGCGACTTTAAAACTAATTGTCACACTTCAGTCATATTTCTCAGTTTTGAAAGATAACAAAGGTAAATTGGAAATATCAGTTCTACCGATCTCTGAAGAATATTACTTGGAACACGATTATCCTGTTTTACTTCTTTCGTATTCTTCATCGAAATTAAGCAAATATCATTCAAGAATTTATAAAAACTTAAAGGTAGATGCTAAAATGTTACCTTATTTCAATCGATCGAAAACTAAGAGATTTAAAAGAAATATCGATGAAATAGCTGAAGAATTTGAAGAAGAAACTAATAATGTATGGGATGATGATAAAGTGATATCGCGATCTAATACTAAGAAAAATCGTCGAATTAGAAATTCATGTCGGAAGAAAACGCTTTATGTGGATTTTGCTGAAATTAATTACGATAGCTGGATTGTCCAGCCTAGTGGATATGAGGTGATGTGAAATGTGTTACATACGTTCCATCCTTATAATCAAAAATTACACTCGGAATCACTTCTGAAAGTGTTTTAAGAAACATAACTAAAATAATAAATTAGCCTTAACCCACAGCTTCGCTCCCGTGAACGTCAGTTTTGCTTGCAGGTTCACTCGTATAAATGTCGGTTTTGAGCTTAAAAAATATGCTAGACTTATAAGTTTAGGTGAAGTAACTTATTTTGAGTGAAAAATAAAAACTTGTTAGGGTGTTCTGTTAATTTTATTTGTTTCGATTTTTTGAAACTGTTAATTAAATTATAATGACTAAAATCGACAGCATATCGATAGCGAGTTTTATTTATTTTTAGGCTTACCAATGTGCAGGCAAGTGTTTCTATCCCGTTGCTGAACATCTTTCTCCGACTAAACACGCCATTGTACAGGCTCTAATGCATAGTGTGGCCCCACATAAAGCTGTGAGATCCTGCTGCGTCCCTACCAAGCTTACCTCTATCAGCGTTCTCTACATTGATTCCAAGGGCGTGTTGACTTATCGACTCGGTTATCAGGACATGGTTGTTGCTGAGTGCGGTTGTAGATAGTAATCAATAATATTACTGTTTTTTTAACTTATTTGTAAAGTTTAAATAAATTCGATTAAAACAAGCTATATGACGTTTTTTTTAAGTAGCCACTATAAAAAATAAAGTATCTATTAATTAACGTTTAAAGGATCTATGATGTACTCAGACATCTTTTCAGTTTTTGTTAGGGTTCCGTACCTTCGTATGGAACCCTATTACCCTGCCTATAAGATGTCTGTTCGTCCGTCTGTGTGTCCGTCCGTCTGTCACAGGCTCTATTTCACAAACGAACGTGCGAACGCGTACGCAAACGGTTCACTTTATTTCAGTACCCAGGCAAAGAGTGCCTAGCGCGCCTAAGGAAGTTTTAACTTCAAAAACATAGATAATACTTGATAAATGATGCAAATTTGGTTTGGGTCACTCCACAAAAAAAAAACACTTTTGTATTTTTATGGACTCTTCGGATTCTTCGTTCCTATATGTCAAAAGGGACTTATAACCAAAATTCCATGATTGGGAGTTTTTTTTTTACTTTTAAGATAATTTTTTGCTCTATTAATTATCTGAACTGTATGTATAGCCTAGGCCCTAGGCGAATTAGACACAAAAGTGGCATTTAGATGAAAATCGTACAAAGAGGATTTTACGAAAAATCGTCGAGGGTCGTTCCCTTACTAACATACTAAAACTCTCACCATTCACTCCCTCTGCTTAATTTTTTATGAGCTTGAAACTTTTCCCAAATATGTATTTTTGCAAAAAAATCTGAAGAGCTATCTATTTTAGGACAAAAAAGGTCACTATCTGTACAATATACATAAAATATTATCGCATTTACTGAAAAATTTTATCAATTGGTGACAGGAACAATTATATATGCGCATACATGTAAATAATTTAAATTAATAAATATTTTATATATAGGTCACTATCAATTATTTCAAACACAAATACTGGAGAAATCGGTGTGCATACATAAAAAGAGTGTACAGTCGAGGACTTAATAAAGTTTTTAAGTGTAAGTTCACAAAAAGTCAAAAGCTTAGGAACAAATTTACTTAGTTTGATAGTTAAATGTAAATGTAAAAAATTAAAGGAAATAATTGTCGTTTAAATGCCTTGAAATTATTAAAACGATGAACAAATTTGTTTGGTTTAATTGAATAATATTGAGTAATTTAGATTGTACAATAAACAATAGAGATGTTTTGATAATATTCTTTATTGAATTTTTAGGATATAACCTAGTATCAAAAACCGGTAGGTAACTAGATGATACAGGTGTAATCTAAAAAATACGCATCAAATTGAGAACCTCCTCTTTTTTTAAATCGGTTAAAAACATAGACGTGGAGAGTGGACAGAGAGTTCCCCTATAATTTTGGCACAGATATGCGAGAAAGAGATCGCTCTTTCTAGAATTGTGATTGGTTCTTCGCGATAAAATGTATGGTTTCTATGAATATGAATAATATTCAATTTTCAAATAAAGTGACAACATAAAAAGTCAAGGTTGGTAGAGTTTAGATCTTTTCATTATCAATTTTTTTCTGCGCATGTACCCAATTTCGCCATGTTTTTCAGAGACATGTCATATTCACAGATGACAAGTGATTGATTTTGAAAAAAGTAAATAGTAATTAAATAAGAAATATTATTTAAAGAAGAGGTACAACACCCTAGAAAAATATTTCAGTACTTTTGAAGATAAACTCTTTACGATAAACAATTTATGACAGGTAGGATTCTAACCTTTGAACCAATTTTCGTTACTTCCACTAGTATTTCGGACATGGCACTTCAACCACCGTCCCAATTTAGCACAAGTATGTTCTTCCACTGTTTTGTGCACTAATTTAGCACCGTCAGTAACATTTTCATCTAAATTAACAATATCTGGGTGCCGAGCTTTGCTCGGATGAGTTCAAAAAAATAGTAGGTACTTGTATGCTGTGAGATATTATTTTCTCAGAATATTATTCCGAAACGAATTTATTTCTGAAACATAATTTAAATAATTGTTTCTGTTAAATATTTTAAATACCTATGTGTATTTTTAAGCGTAAAAACTAAGTATCAACTTGAATCAAGCATTTTTTCCTGTAAATATTACTTAGGTCGCCATTTTCAAATCTACCGCCGTTATTGTTTTGTTGACTGAAGAACTCGCAAAAACCGATTTTCATAGATTGAATATCTTGTAAAAATGTTCGAATCAGATGAAATTCTGCTTGCCCGTTGCCGTTTCAATAATCCATTTTTAAACATTCAATATCAACTTTATCGTACTTTTTGATGTCATCTTAGCAACTTCCAGTAAATTTCAAATATTTTTTTTTGCATAGAAGGTACCTACTGAAAAACTCACAAAAATCGATTTTCGAAGAAATAGAATTCATATTATATCTTTTAATAACAAACGTCAGACTATAAACCTGAAGCGCAAAACTTTTTTGCATGCATCTTCACCATAGTTTTTAAAAATCGATGTGTTTTGATATACTGCATGCCTGCGTCGCTAGAAGTGCGGCCCTTCGGATACATACAAAACTTTTTTGTATGTATATTAACAATAGTTTTCCAAAATCGATGTGTTTTTACACAGACTCGCGGTGCCAGAAGTGCGGCCCTTCGGGCCGCCTGTTTGTCATTATTTACATATTGTGCAAGACACTTCTTATATTAGTGTTCATTTACAGTTTTAACCCTTGTGATATATTATACAAAATCTATGTAGAAATAGGCTTCGAATCGATCTGACAATTGACCGAGTTATAAATAAAAAACCCTTTTTTTTAATTGCTTTTTTTTAATTCCTACCTAGATCGATTTCTCGCCCCGAAAAATCCCCATTCTGTAAATTTCATCAAAATCGTTATTCGTTTTTGAGAAAAAAAGTCTACGTAAGATTATACGTCATACTATATTTAACGTACATAATATACATATTTTATATAGGTAATATAAAAATAACATACTTAGGTACCTATTTATTTAAATATTAGTTAAAACTACTTACATAATTATGTTTAGTTTTTATTTCTGTTA
The DNA here is from genome assembly GCA_039654895.1 of Mongoloraphidia duomilia. Lineage (NCBI taxonomy): Eukaryota > Metazoa > Arthropoda > Insecta > Raphidioptera > Raphidiidae > Mongoloraphidia > Mongoloraphidia duomilia. The sequence continues at coordinate 32,108,185 of CM077521.1, read as the reverse complement.
TTTTTTACTATACAAATAGTTCACGGATTATTTTAATAAGTTAAAAATTCTGTCAGAGTATTTTGACATTTATAAATAATGAAAGTTTGTTTTCTCCAAAGCCTACTCACGATATTACAATGTTTTGACAGGTCAAAAAACCGTTTTTAAAAATGATAAAATCGATAGGAAAACAGGGATGAGACCTAGCTAAATCGATTTTTTGCCCCCCGAAACCCCTTTTCGGTAAATTTGATCAAAATCGTTAGAGCCGTTTTCGAGAAAATATTTATATAGATACATAGAAACATATATTATACATAGAAACATATATACAAGATTTACTCGTTTAATAATATAGGGGGATAGGGGGATTGAAAAACGGTTCTGGTCTAGCCATTGCGTCAAAAAGTGTAAGAAACTTCTGAAAGTCGCGATCATAACCATGGCGACGACGTTTGCGCGTAACTACTCGTGAAAAGGTCTATAGGTTGCCTCGTTCCGTTGGATAGTAGTGGGGGGATGACGTCACTAGGAATTCCATCATTCTTGCTCACTTCAATAGAAAAGGTGAGACCATAGGCGCTGCAAACTTTTGGAAATAAAATTCACACTAACCATATTGTGGTTGTACCCATGGTATGTTTTTTCAATATCTAATAGAAACATCTTCTGTTAGTTAAAAATATTATGATAAGTTGTCAATTTTGCGATAGTTGTTAAACGTTATAGTGTTTTGTGTTTATTTTTAATATAGTTAATTAACAAGGTCTGCCATTTCTTGAGCATTATTTAATTTTTTGTTTGTTTATATAGATACACTCAGTTACATAAAAAGTGGATCACCTAAAAGTATATGTAATTTCGATTCGTTGTATTTTCAAAATTAATAAGCCAATTTTGAAAATTCTTTTTTTGTTTGATAGAGCAGAGTTTAAGGAACATTTTTATGTATGAATTTTGAATTTTAATCAAGGCTTGATTACAGTGGAGACGGAAGAATAAGACAATGTTTTTTTTGTCAAGTTTGAAGAATCCTACGGAAAGTAGCAGAAGCAGTAGAATTTTTTCCTTAATTGCATCTTATTCCTTGACCTTTTTTGTATCGGTTCGTTTTTGTTTTCAGTAATTATCTCAAATAACACCCGAGTTATAAAGAAAAATTCAAAAAACTGCATTTATTCTTTATTAATATCGTGGCCATAAGTAGGCTGCGTCCACCATTAGTCAATGCCATTATGATTGTAACTTGTTTAGGAGTTATTTGTTGCACCATTATTTATCCACATAAATGAAAAACTTAACAATAAACAATAATAACCATCAATAAATTCGGAGTGTCAAAGAAATTATTCATTTGTTTTGTTCCTAAACACCGATACATTCCCAGCCTACTTATGGCCACGACATTAATAAAGAATAAATGCAGTTTTTTGAATTTTTCTTTATAACTCGGGTATTATTTGAGATAATTACTGAAAACAAAAACGAACCGATACAAAAAAGGCCAAGGAATAAGATGCAATTAAGGAAAAAATTCTACTGCTGCTGCTACTTTCCGTAGAATTCTTCAAACTTGACTAAAAAAACATTGTCTTATTCTTCCGTCTCCACTGTAATCAAGCCTTGATTGAAATTCAAAATTCATACATAAAAATGTTCCTAAAACTCTGCTCTATCAAACAAAAAAAGAATTTTCAAAATCGGCTTATTAATTTTGAAAATACAACGAATCGAAATTACGTATACTTTTAGGTGATCCACTTTTTATGTAACTGAGTGTATTATTAAAACCTAAATTTTGTAGTAAAAATAAAAATTATCCTATTTTTAACATCTATTCTTCTGTCTATTCTCCTGCCAATTTTAAGAAAAAATATGTACGAAGCATAATCTTCAAAAATTTTTGTACTTCATTTAAACGGGATTCCAGCTGACGTCATTCTCGCGCTTACGCTGATTGGTCAGATGCGACAAGCAACCTTGTAATATATAGACATGAGACAAAGAACCAATCACAATTATTCTAAAAAGATGATCATTGTCGTGGGAACGCTCTGTCCACCGTTAAAAACAGATGCGTTTTAAGAATAGTCGTAACTTAGGTAACCAACGATTCCTAATCATCAAGAAAGCCATACAAACAACGTTGAAATATCATGTTGTGTTTTGTCAAAGTATCTATGTACAAATTCTTATGTTGTGAAATTTCCGACTTTTAAATTTGACAATAAATTATTCTTAAAGTCAAATCATTAAAATTTTATATACCGCGTCTAACAGTGAACGTCATTCGTCTGAATCAGATGATAGGTATTACAAACAGGAACAAAGTATCAGAACCAAAAAGTGAGAATAGGAAATCGAGGTCAAAATTCAGATGTCCAGAACAGTCGTTAACGTCTGACAATCTGTATCACCGATGGAATCGTGCGATCTGCAACAACCGTCTACTTCAAGATCAGAAAATTTATGTGCAAGATCAACTTGCAATCATAATATCCCAAGTATTTGTGGATTATTTGAAAGCAAGTTACAAAATATCCCAAGTATGTATGGATTATTCGAGAGCAAGCCAGATAATAAATGTCCGAAGAGAAGAAAGTCATTAAGTCGTTCTAAACGAATTAGAAAATCACAAATGCCAATTTGCAAAATATGCGCTAGTAATAAACAAAATCAACCTATAATAAAAGGAGGCGGTAATGTTCTCTCAAATTTAATAAAGGCGGTAAGAAGTTCACTGTAAGTATAATATAATTTACAGTAGTATTTTTTTAATTAACAGAAAGTGACGACGTAATCAATTTATTTTGTGTGAAATGCTAATCTATCAAAATATTTTATTCAAATACTTGGAAAGAAATAAGAATACTGGATTTAAGCTTGTATTTTGAAATGCTATATTATAGACCCCTTAGCCCAGTCACCAAAAGCAAAAGAAAGAAACATTAACTTTTTCCCCCTTTGAAGCGAGGTGTCAGAGGGTTGCAAAGGGACAAAAATCAAGTTATTTTGAACAGATTGAAAAAATCACGTATATTGTAACTCACTCACCAAAGCTACCCACGTGATCAAAACCTATAGGATAGGTACTTCCCGTTGACCTAGAATCTTGAAATTTGGCACAAAGAAAAGTCTCATAGTACAAGTAAAGGGAACAATCCGAAAATCATTAATTTCTAATTCATATATGTTGAATTATTACGTAACAAACTTAATTTCTATTAAGTTTGTCAATTGTCAACCTCGACAAAGTAATTGTCAAATTGTTATAACCATATCGTCTTTTTTATGCTACGAATATCTTCTATAGCGAATTAAAAAGATCTGTCTAGAAGTTCACAGGATAATATTCTGAAGTCTAATAATTTTATTAATCGTTTTGAATTATTATTAAAATTATAAACAATAAAAAATGGTGGAACCTTTGGTGTAAAGATACGAAATGTTACAATTACCACAAAACACCAAACCATAACAAACACTCTCGACGTACGTTTCGCCAACCAAGTTGGCATCATCAGGAGATGATTAAAACTAAAGACTAAACAAAAATTACTGCCTATTTATAGGCTACCTAATTTTAATTACCTGAAACCTAAACTAATTTACTAAATCAAAAAGCAGGCTACCTGGAATTGGGCCTTTGTCACTGTTCATAATATTATGTTTACACTTATGAATCTCTAGACTCTCTACGGCGTCTAGTTGTCTAATATTAATGACGTTTCTAATTAATTTTAAATTACTATTGTCTATTTTATGGTCATTTTCAAATGCATGTTGGGCAACACTAGATTTATCAAACCTGCCATATTTTAGATGAGCCATATGCTCTTTAAATCTTACTGAAATAGATCTTCTCGTTTGGCCAACATACTTTTTATTACAATTTTGACAACTAATTTCATAAATCCCGGACTTTTCTTTTTCTTCTACTTTTTCTTTAGGGTTCCCTAATTTTTCTTTCAAACTATTACTTGAAGAGTATACAATATTTAATCCTACTTCTTTAAAAATCTTTTTTAACCCTCTGGTGAAGCGCGATTCAAATGGAATCGATACATATCTAGAAATTTCTGTTTCATTACGAAAAGTCGAGGAATTTTCCAAAGCATTCTTAAAACTACGTTTTCTAATCATTTTATCTATTAAATCTACATTATAACCATTACACAAAGCTATGTCCTTAATTAAAGTTTTTTCTTTCTCAAACCTTTCCTTGTTGAGAGGGAAGCTGAGTAACCGGTGTATTAAAAAGTTGAAACTTGCCATTTTATGTTGAGGGCAATGATGTGAGTCTTTAGGGATATATCTTAGTGTATTGGTGTCCTTTCTGTATATATCAAATTCTAAATTATTTGTCTCATTCTTTATGACTAATACATCTAAAAATGGCAGTCTTCCGTTGTTTTCAATTTCATAAGTGAATTTTATTGAAGGGAAACAATTATTTAATTTGGAAACAAAATTGTCTACATTATCACTTTTAGTGTCAAATACTGCGAAAATATCATCCACATACCTAAGCCATACTCTAGGGAAGTAATCAAAAGTTTCTTTTGCATCTGTTTCAAACTTATTCATGAAAAGACTGGCAGTCTTTTCATGAATAAGAGGGTTAAAAAAGATTTTTAAAGAAGTAGGATTAAATATTGTATACTCTTCAAGTAATAGTTTGAAAGAAAAATTAGGGAACCCTAAAGAAAAAGTAGAAGAAAAAGAAAAGTCCGGGATTTATGAAATTAGTTGTCAAAATTGTAATAAAAAGTATGTTGGCCAAACGAGAAGATCTATTTCAGTAAGATTTAAAGAGCATATGGCTCATCTAAAATATGGCAGGTTTGATAAATCTAGTGTTGCCCAACATGCATTTGAAAATGACCATAAAATAGACAATAGTAATTTAAAATTAATTAGAAACGTCATTAATATTAGACAACTAGACGCCGTAGAGAGTCTAGAGATTCATAAGTGTAAACATAATATTATGAACAGTGACAAAGGCCCAATTCCAGGTAGCCTGCTTTTTGATTTAGTAAATTAGTTTAGGTTTCAGGTAATTAAAATTAGGTAGCCTATAAATAGGCAGTAATTTTTGTTTAGTCTTTAGTTTTAATCATCTCCTGATGATGCCAACTTGGTTGGCGAAACGTACGTCGAGAGTGTTTGTTATGGTTTGGTGTTTTGTGGTAATTGTAACATTTCGTATTAAAATTATAGGCCTTATTGCCGTAAGAAGAAATGTTCCCGACCAGGAAAAGTTGTAAAAAAAACCTTTTTGAACTATTTGTGGGCATTTCGAAAGGATTTTTGTAGCATCGATGCAGTAAAAGTGGCGATTGAAGGTGCTAAGAAACGCCTGAGTATTAAAAAAGAAAAGGTACCTTATTATGCAGCTGCTCGTCCGTCTCAAGTTCACTGCAAGACAGAGTACTACTAAAAAGGCAAATCACTTATCAATATATCGGAAACTATTTTTGAAATGACACTTTTTTTTAAAGAATGTTTCTCTTGTTACATTATTATATTCCAGTGGCGTAGATAGGTTTTTGCTCTGGGGGGTTCGTTCATTTTTCTATATGAATCGATTATTGATAAATAATATAATTTTGTTCAACACCCGCAAGAAATAAATCATTTCGTGGCCCTGCTGAGCGTGGGCGAAATAACGAGTTCCCTGATTGTTGATGTGCAGAGTGGGCGAAATTCCATTTCGCCCACGCTCATTACGGGGAACGTTTACGCAATCAATCAGGTCACCCATTATTTCGCCCACGCTCAGCAGAGCCACGAAATGACATATTTCTTGCGGTAGTTCAACAAAATATTGTGTGCAACTATTGGTCGAAAGAGGAGATTTCTCGAGTGCGGTAAAATCCACACTCGAGGAATCTCCTCTTTCTTCCACTAGTCGCACGATATACTATTTATCAACAATATGATACTCATTTTGTTTTAGTATATCTTCCTTGTTGCACTCATTAATTTTCTATATTCAGATTTGTATTCGGACAATCTGTATAATATATTTAGTACACTGTTACAGGAACGTACCAATATTATAATCACAAAAAATAAAATGGTAAATATGTTTTGCATGTTTTATCTTCGCTGTATAAATAAATGCCTTTTTAACCGACTACAAAAAGGAGGTTCTCAGTTTGACCTGTATGTATTTTAAGAATGAAATTTAAAACTTCGAACTAACTGAGATTGTTGGGGGGGGTCTAGACCCCCTGGACCACCCCTGTATCTACGCCACTGTTATACTCATACCATAAAAATTGGATCGTTTATAGTATGAGTACAATGATGTAACAAAAGAAACATTTATTTTTATCAAAAAAAATGTAGGTAATTCAAAATAGTTTCCGATTAAACATTGAAAAAATAGCAATTCACACGTGGTAATAAATAAATAAATATTATAATATTCAACGAAAAGAAATTATTATTATTTCTTTTCATTGTATATTCTAATATTTATTTTGTTATTTATTATTTTGTATCACCGCCTGTGAATCGCTATTTTTCAAGTGACTTTTTAATAATTAAGTGATTTGGTCCTGGACTTTTTAAGTCACTTGTTGTTGTTGAAAATTATAATCAATAGAATAAATTTTAGGAATGTATTATCATTGTGCTTTTTTATAAAACAAATATATTCTGATCTAAATATTCAAAATTGAAAAATTTGACTTTTTGTATAATTTATTGTAAAATTTATAATTTTTTAATATACATCTTCTTTAAATATGACATTACACATTTCATTATTTTTCCTATTTAAAGCATACGTTCTTCCAGGAACTAGCACCGATTTGTAAGTCGCTTTTCGTAGTTTATGCTTACTTCCAGGTATTCTCTCTATTTTAAAAACGTTGTGTCTGTAATAACAAAGAGAAATTGTATAGAAATTGAAAGTTACTTTATATTTCTATTCGCTATATATGCATGAACTTGAGTAGCTACAGAATAGGACTTACATCACTCATGGTGACGAAAATCTATATTATGAAAACATGAAAAACACACGAAAAGGACATTCAAGTTGTGCAAAGTTCTAAAAATACAGTAAAAAATTATTCTTGCAATTTTTTAGAAAATAATGCAATTAGTCCAGTAAATGCACGTTTTCCCTAGCAATTCTACCAAACAGCACCGATTAGCACCAAAATTTGGCTGTAGGTTCTACTTACCCTCTACTTCAAAGTTGTCAATGTGCCGAGGGTCGCTTTTACCCTGGGGGTGGACGCCACCCCTTCTCGGGGATGGAACATTTTTTAATAAAAATAAGTATGGGAATGGATAGATTTACTAATTCTAAGCAACTTTTGTTCTATAAAGTTTTTACTGAAAGTCAATACTTTTCGACTTATTCGAGAGTGGAAACGTCAATTTTTCAACAAAAAAAACCATGTTTTCAGGCGGTTTTTCATGAATAACTCTGAAAATAAGTATCTTATGAAAAAAATCATTCGGAGTAAAAATGTAGCTTATAAAAAAATAAAAAAAAATACTGAGTTTAAAATATCACTAGACCCAAGACTAACGGAGTAATAGCTTGTTAAAGGTTGGTTCTTCTTCATCAAACGCCAAAATCGAAAGTTTCAACGTGAAATATCCAAAAAACAATGCATTTTTGTCGGGGGAAAACTATAACTTTTTTTGAAGTGCTTGAAAAACCCTTTATTATTTTTTTTTACGGAAGTTCCTAGTATCAAAATTAAGCGAGTTATGACAAAAAAAATTGGTTCCTATTTTTTTGGTGGCAAAAAAATGTGAAAATCACCGCCTAATTACCACCCCAATTGAAAATGATCGTTACCACTTTACAATTTACTTTATTTATGTACTTGTAATATGCCCTATGAGTTTGACCGGTTTAAAGTGCTTAGTTTTGAAAAAAATTGAGCTTGAAGTGAAGAGAGCTTTATTGCAAGTTTGCAAAAAATTGCCTTTCTTTACAAATAACTCAAAAACTATGAAAGATACGCAAAATTTTGAAGAGTTAAAAATTGTAGGTCTTTTTTTTCTAAAAATTTTGTTTTTTTTTCTTTTTCTATACGATAAAAATTGAGTAAGATATGGCTGTTTCAAGTTTGCATATGTTCGCGAATATTAACGTTTTCAAGCTCTTTCAGCTCAAACCTTTTAAAAAATAAGAGCTTAAAAAAAATTAGTTTACATCAGCTTATAGCTCTTGAAAAAACCTACAAAAGGTTTTTTGTTGAACTTGATAGCTCAAAAACTAAGCGAGTTATGGTAAAAATACCCAATCACAAATTTCTACAGTTATCAAAACACGTATATTACAACACTGATTCCTTCATCTTTTCACACATTATGAGACATCCACGCACATACACACACACTGAGTACAAGAACGATCTAGTACAAAGAGGAAACACACACACACACACACACACACACACACACATACACATACACACACACACATACATACACACACACATACATACACACGCACACAAACACATGCACAAACACACACACACAAACACACAAACACACACACACACACACAAACACACACCCGCGCACACACGCACGCACACACACACGCACACTGAGTACAAGAGGAAAAGAGATGGCTGATGAAACTCGAATGAGGATGAAGAAGAAAATGATTTTTAATTATGTTTTTTGATTTTTTTGTGTTTTTTATATCAAAAAATATATTTATTTTTTTAATTAAAAACTTAAGATCCATAATAAATAAAATTTTTATTTTTCCTATTTTTAAATCAAATTTTAATCAGTAGGGGTTGTTTTTATAGGGGTTGTTTTTATAAGGGTTGCAACTTGTAATTCGTGATGTAATGATAATTTCCATTGATTAAACGCTTGAATCTACAATTCTACAATTATTTTCGAATAGGGGTAGTTTACACCCCTTAAAAATAAAAAGCGACCCTCGGCACATTGACAACTTTGAAATATAAAGTAAGCAGAACCCAAATCCAAATTTTGGTGCAAATTGGTGCTGTTTGGCAGAATTGCCAGGTTTGCCCGTTTTTTCCGTGCAAATACTGGACTAAATTTATATTTTCATTTTTAACGAAATATTTTTACTGTAGCCATAAGATCTTTGTTGTTTTCATAATATACTAAGAACCAATGAACTTATCTTGTAAGGAATTTGATAAAAGCTGAAACTTTGTAGAATAGTATTTCTACCTTGCCTGATGAAGGTATCGCTGATCTATCAAGTCACCAGTGGTTTATACTTTCGCACCAAAAGCGATTCAAAGTTTTGAAAGCTGTCAATTAACGGCTACAGATGACAATTAATTGTTATTAAGAATGTTGGGTCGGGCGTTTATAATTTACAATTCATTCATTCAAGAATGTTGGGTCCCTCAAGGGAATTATTGGAATCTAGTTTGCATTCCAATGTTTTGTGGGGATTAGCACTTCTAGAGACCCGAGCTCGTACCAGTCAGTTTGTGTATGCCGACTGGCGGATTCTAATACACAAATGGACTTTTTGTTGTGTTGAAGACGCTAATGACCTGAGTTGTCGCCGCGTTTATAATTTACAATAAATAAGAATGTTGGGCCTATATTTTTTGAGGGGCTTGAGAATAGCCGAGAGTGTAGCGGCGCCGTTGTTTACATGACGTTGCTATGGTTCCTTTATTACAAGTCCCCAGTTCTCGGGTTCTAGCCCGTAAGCTGGTAAAAGTGTCAATTGGATTTTCAATTTATTATTAAAAAAAAAAAAAATAATGAATTGAAAATATAAATTGGTGCTAGGCCCAAATAACCTTAGCTGTTGGTGGTCTTTAAAATACAATTCTACAATTTTATATTTTTTGACAAATATAAGTAAAAACACAACATTAGAAACTTTTAAGATGTCGGGTCCTCAAGAAGTGTCAGAGGTAATTTTAAGCATAAAAATGCTTAACAATTGCATTGGTCCCGTTTAAACTTTTTGATAGGATTCATGCCACAACAACACACGATTTGTGAAAATTTCAATTAGCTACCTCTTACCATTTGTGAGATAGAGCCTTGTGAGTTGCGTAGGCTCAGTAATAGAGTTCCGTTCGAAGGTACGGAACCCTAAGAATCACTTTTGATATTCATTAGTCGATCATATCTTGATTTGAATAATTATCGATTATAACTTTAAATTTTCAGAATTAGGTATAAAAAGTAGTGTTGCCGTCTAGATCTAGACTTTCTAGACTCTTGCCTTGTCTTGTCGAGATTTTCAAGACAAGACTTGCTTTATCTAGATCAAGACTCTTGCCAAAACTCTAGACAATTTTCAAGAGTCTAGATAAACTAAGTAGTAGTATGGAAAGGTTTACTTTACCTACTACTACTAATCTAGTCTCTTGAAAATAATCTCGAGTCTTGATTTTAGACAAGATAAGAGTTTGTTAATCTAGACTTACTTAGTGAAGTCTTGATATTTCAAGACAAGACTTAAATGAGGTCTTGTCTAGACGGCAACATTAATAAAAAGTTCAAATAAGTCGATTAGCAGAAAATTTCAATGAACAGGATCATTGTTAACTACGAGAATTTTGAGAAAAACACATTTTTTATGCTTAAAATGACGGCTACCACTTCTTGAGCACACCCTAAAAGATTCTAACGTTGTCATTTTACTTATATTTGTCAAAAAATGTAGGCCCGACATTCTTATTAACGATTATTTGTTATCTGCAGTCGTCAACTGACAGCTTTCAAAACTTTGAACAGCTTTTTGTGCGAAAGTAACCAGTGGCGGCCTGGTAGGTCTTCGATACCTTCATCAGGGAACGTAAAATACCATTCTGCAAAGTTTCAGCTTTTATCAAAATCCTTACAAAATAAGTCCATTGGTTCTTGGGCTATAAGTTTTGTTCATATAAAATTAACCAAAAAAATGCATACATACTTGAAAATGGTATCTGGCTGCTTAAGCTGCATACACATTGAAATTTTATTGGAGAAATCAATGTCCGAGACGAGATTTAATTTTGGTTCGGTTGTAATTTTGAACTCGACTTGTGACCGAACAAAAGAAGTGTCGACACTGAGTTGTCCATTTACTGCTATACCGGCACTGAAAATATTTTTTAATAAAAATTAACCGAACTAGCATATCAACGTCCAAAATTAATGTTGTCGCCATTTTGTCAAGTATTCGGTAAAAAAGAAGTAAATCATTAGATTAATATTACTAACGTGTTATTCATAGATGCGGAGAGTACACCTTCAGATTTCTTATATGTATCGAACAGATAGACAAACCATAATAAACACTCTCGACGTACGTTTCGCCAACCAAGTTGGCATCATCAGGAGATGATTAAAACTCCTGATGATGCCAACTTGGTTGGCGAAACGTACGTCGAGAGTGTTTATTATGGTTTGGTGTTTTGTGGTAACTATAACATTTTGTAATACAGTCGCACTTGATTGGTTTTTATTTTTATGTTTAAAATATGATTACTTACTTTTTTTCAACAAGAGAATGCGCGTTTCTATTCCACAGAGAAAGCTGTATTTGACCAGACAAATCAAATGAAGCTGAACTGAGAAGGTTCAGTTCTGCCACAAATCCAGTTCCTAATCGAATATATTCTAAGTGATCGTGCAGCAATGAAATTGCCTGTAACATAACAAAATGATAGACTGGCAAGTACCTAATCAAAGATAGAACACAAAAATACCGATTAAGATTCTTTGTGACTACATTTTCGGATTTTTTTAAATTACCAGAGCATATTATAAGATACTCAAGATACATAATACCCAGACGAGCATTTTTCATGCCAATGTTACACTCTGTATATCTATTTTACAGGGTGCGTAATGATGTTATTAAATATGCATTGTTTTTCTCACATTAAGGAAATTGTGGTAACGATGCGAGTTGTTTCTAATGTCGATTTGGGGGGAGGAGGATTACGTGCCCCTGTTTATTTTACCTAGATCTACTCTTGGTTTATTTATATGAAACGCAAACGCGTGAATGAACTCATACGAAAAAAAGTTGTCTTGATTAATTTTTATATTTATAGCAATTTTTTAAGTTTAATCGAAGTTTAATGCAATTTAAAATTACCTGGAAAGCGGGCGTTTTTTCCGAAGCTGTACCAGACCAAACGTGACCCATGAGTTCTCCTTGACCAGTAAAGAATGTAAATGGTCGCACCTGGACACCAAGCACAGTGATTTCCATTCCAGCATTTGCTGGCTCATCGTCCACTTCAGTAGCATCAATGTCGTCAGATGATACGAAACTACTCAGGCCACCAGCAAAAAGTCCTAGCTGCAAAATTGAATAAAATTACCCGTCAAAATTGTAATTTAAAACTGAATGTTAATTATGGGACATAGTTGGATATTTTAACCCGTTGATCATTACCTGAGGTGTGGACCACCTTCGCATTTCTTTGACGAATCAGAATTTCTCTGGTGACAGAGAAATCGAGGTATATTTCCTACAGGAAAAAATTTGAATCTCTAGTTACATTAATATTGTTTAATAATATAATTTAATTACCTATTAATTAGCTATACATATAATAAAATTGAATTGATGGTTGATTTTAAACAAAATGACGACCGAATTATGATTGGCATAAAGCCACACCTCAGGTTCTGAAAAACATTTTTGTTCTCAGACGGTAAATTTTGAAATTCCAGACGAAAGAAAAAATATATGATACATTTTTTTTTTATTAGTGTATTTTATAAAAATAAATTCTCTCCTAATGACATGAGTTGTCACTGTCTATCTATCGCTACAAAACTATTAATGAAGTTAAGTCAGTAAAGTGCGACGGAATTCGTTACGAAATGTGATAAAATTAGAAGTCAAAATAATAAACGTGAATCCCCCTATATTATTAAACGAGTAAATCCCTATATTATTAAACGAGTAAATCTTGTATATATGTTTCTATGTACCTATATAAATATTTTCTCGAAAACGGCTCTAACGATTTTGATCAAATTTACCGAAAAGGGGTTTCGGGGGGCAAAAAATCGATCTAGCTAGGACTCATCCCTGGAAAAATTCGTTTTCTTATCGATTTTATCATTTTAAAAAACAGTATTTTAACGTCATAAAACAGTGTCGTATTGTGAGTAGGCTTTGGAAAAAACAAACTATTTTCATTATTTATGTCAAAATTACTCTGACAGTCAATCTTTAACTTATTAAAATAATCAGTAATTATTTGAAAAGTAAAAAAATAACAACAATAAAATCTAAACATAATTACGTAAGTAGTTTTAGCTAATATTTAAATAAATAGGTATGTTATTTTTATATTACTTATATAAAATATGTATAGGTAAGTAGGTACGTTAAATGTAGTATGACGTATAATCTTACCTAGACCTTTTTTTCTCCAAAACGACTAACGATTTTGATGAAATTTACAGAATGAGGATTTTTCGGGGCGAGAAATTGATCTAGGTAGGAATTTTGGTTCCAGAGGGGCGCAATTAAAAAAAGGTGTTTTTTTTATTTATTATAACTCGCTCAATTAAAGTCAGATTGATTCGAAGTCTTTCTACATAGATTTTATATAATATATCACAAGTGTTAAAATTTTAAATGAACACTAATATAAGAAGTGTCTTGCACAATATGTAAATAATGACTTCTGGCGCCGCGGGTCTATGTAAAAACACATCGATTTTTAAAAACTATAGTTAAGATACGTACAAAAAAGTTTTGCGTATCTAAAAATTGGCACGGCATGTGTATCAAAACACATCGATTTTTAAAAACTTTGGTGAAGATACATGCAAAAAAAGTTTTGCGCAGGTTAGTCTGATGTTTGTTATTAAAAGAATCGATTTTTGTGACTTTTTCAGTAGGTACCTATGCAAAAAAAAGTATTTGAAATTTACTGGAAGTTGTTAAGATGACATCACAGAGAAAAAGTACTTCGATAAAGTTGATATTTGGTATTAATGCTTAAAATTGGATTGTTAAAATGGTAACGGGCGAGCAAAATTTCATCTGATTCGAACATTTTTACAAGATATTCAATCTATGAAAATCGGTTTTTGCGAGTTCTTCAGTCAACAAAACAATAACGGCGGTAGATTTGAAAATGGCGACCTAAATAATATTTACAGGAAAAAATGCTTGATTCAAGTTGATAGGTACTTAGTTTTTATGCTTAAAAATACACATAGGTAGTTAAAATATCAGAAACAATTATTTTAAATTATGTTACAGAAATAAATTCGTTTCGGAATAATATTCTGAGAAAATAATATCTCACAGCATATTAAGTACTGCTTTTATTGAACTCATCCGAGCAAAGCTCGGCCACCCAGATATTCTTGTATAATATATGTATCTATGTATATATGTATCTATATAAATATTTTCTCGAAAACGGCTCTAACGATTTTGATCAAATTTACCGAAAAGGGGTTTCGGGGGGCAAAAAATCGATTTAGCTAGGTCTCATCCCTGGAAAAATTCGTTTTCCTATCGATTTTATCATTTTTAAAAACGGTTTTTTGAGATGTCAAAACATTGTAATATCGTGAGTAGGCTTTGGAGAAAACAAACTACTTTCATTATTTATATATGTCAAAATACTCTGACAGAATTTTTAACTTATTAAAATAATCCGTGAACTATTTGTATAGTAAAAAATAACAGAAATAAAAACTAAACATAATTATGTAAGTAGTTTTAACTAATATTTAAATAAATAGGTACCTAAGTATGTTATTTTTATATTACCTATATAAAATATGTATATTATGTACGTTAAATATAGTATGTCGTATAATCTTACCTAGACTTTTTTTCTCAAAAACGAATAACGATTTTGATGAAATTTACAGAATGGGGATTTTTCGGGACGAGAAATCGATCTAGGTAGGAATCTTGGTCCCAGAGGGGAGCAATTAAAAAAAAGGGTTTTTTTATTTATAACTCGGTCAATTGTCAGATCGATTCGAAGCCTATTTCTACATAGATTTTGTATAATATATCACAAGGGTTAAAACTGTAAATGAACATTAAGTGTGTTGCACAATATGTAAATAATGACAAAGAGGCGCACTTCTGGCACCGCGAGTCTGTGTAAAAACACATCGATTTTTGAAAACTATTGTTAAGATACATACAAAAACGTTTTGTTTAAAAATTTGCACGGCGGCCCGAAGGGCCGCACTTCTAACGACGCAGGCATGCAGTATATCAAAACACATCGATTTTTAAAAACTATGGTGAAGATGCATGCAAAAAAGTTTTGCGCTGCAGGTTTATAGTCTGACGTTTGTTATTAAAAGATATAATATGAATTCTATTTCTTCGAAAATCGATTTTTGTGAGTTTTTCAGTAGGTACCTTCTATGCAAAAAAATATTTGAAATTTATTGGAAGTTGCTAAGATGACATCACACAGAAAAAGTACTTCGATAAAGTTGATATTGAATGTTTAAAAATGGATTATTGAGACGGCAACGGGCAAGCAGAATTTCATCGGATTCGAACATTTTTACAAGATATTCAATCTATGAAAATCGGTTTTTGCGAGTTCTTCAGTCAACAAAATAATAACGGCGGTAGATTTGAAAATGGCGACCTAAGTAATATTTACAGGAAAAAATGCTTGATTCAAGTTGATACTTAGTTTTTACGCTTAAAAATACACATAGGTATTTAAAATATTTAACAGAAACAATTATTTAAATTATGTTTCAGAAATAAATTCGTTTCGGAATAATATTCTGAGAAAATAATATCTCACAGCATACAAGTACTATTTTTTTGAACTCATCCGAGCAAAGCTCGGCACCCAGATATTAATGATTAACAATGAAATACTTTAAAATTACTATTTTCACCTACAAAATCGTCTTCAACCAAATCTGCGATTTTTAAAGATTAAAAACAAAAAACTCAGTTTTTACGTTATTAAGGGTCAGTGTTACCATGCAGTCGCGACGCCCGACGGTAAGGTTCTATCAAATCCCACACTCTAGGGGTGGTGAACCCAGAGCTTAGGGAACCTCCTGTCCAATAAAAAAAATCCTTACTAAACTCGACTTTACAATGCCAATAATAACAATATTGCCAAAAGCTTTCTCTTTTAGTCCCCACGTCATGTGGTTTTTATGACTTCCGATTTCTGATTTATTTGAGTACTATTTGCAAATGGTATCCTCATACTCCACATAGTGTTTATTGTGTATGCCATTTCGTAATTTTTATTACATGAAGCTGTACATTTAGTATTGGTCTTAGCGGGGGAAGGGAGCAAAAATATGTTAGCTGATAAAATTATCTACTTACATGAAAATTAATAGAATTGAAACGCAAAACTTACACTGAATATTTCTTGAGAAACGCCGCCATTTTCAAGCACTACATCAACAATTCCTCTTTTGAGTATTCCTCCATTGATTTCTTGAATTGTGACCAAACTTCCATTCGCCGATGGATTTTGCGTAAACATCCTTGAAAATGCGGTCGTCAATCCTTTTTGTGCCAATACATCGTAATTATTTAATTGAATATCATTTCGAATTGCATTCATTATTTCATTTTCAAATTGTTTATCTTTCTCGGATATCATTCGTACTGTTTGCAAAAGATACTGTTTGACTTCATACGCTCTATCATTCGATTTTAGATGCTGCAGGAATACTTCTGTGTCATACTTCGAGTTTAAAATTATATCTAACGCTAAAGTTCTCGAACTCGAATCGTAAGGTTTTCCTATTTGGTAAAAGATTTTTTTACATGCAGTCAAAACATTAGCGTCCCAAAAAGTTTTGGGAAAAGCTCTTATCGCTTTCATTGCCGCCACACTTGACTTTTTTGTGCTGTTCAGTGCATACTCCAGAAGAGTCGGAATGGTTGATTCGTCTTTCAAATTTTTCAAAGCACGTAGATATCGCAATTCACAGTCTTCATTCTTACAGAATTCTAAACCATTAATTAATGAGTCTCTTACAGCGTGTATCGTCTACGAAAAAATCAAAAAAGGAATAAAGATTAAATTGCAGACATTTTAAATGAAAATAACAACTTATATGACTTGCTACTACTTTCAGAACTCTGATAGTTGTGATCCTATTAAAAATAAAATGTAAACTTGATACGTTTTCTGAGAATAATTTTGATTTTCTTGTAGTAGATAAAGGACTGTTATTTTCGAGAAAATACACCACACGTGTCTTCACCAAAAATGCGTTTAACACATATTGAAGAGAAATACAAAAGAGGGATTGCTTCTTTCTAATTTTTCATAAATATCTGAAATTGAATGGTAGATTTTACCTGTAAAAGAGCGTTGTTTCAGTAAATGACTAGTGACTATAGTGTAGTCGAAAAGTGTTGTCGCGTTGTCCAATTTTTACAATTCTTTGAAATTAAATGACAGTTTTTACTTTTAACAGTATAGGTGCCTAGAACTTAGAAGCAGACAATGCTCTCTTTCTATTATGTACTATAAAAATATACTCTGTCGATTTAATAATCTTATGTTTTCCCACTTTAAAAATTGGGTATTTAAACTCCAGTAAATGTCAAATCGACGGTTTAAATAAGATCCAAAATGGATTGAAAAAGCTTATTGTTAGTGGTTTAAACTTTGATAAAGGCTGCTGGTGCAATCAATCATTAATAGACGGATGTGATAGGTGTGTATTCTTACTTTGGTTTTTCCATAGTTCTGAGGAAGAGCCTTGAACCGGTGGGCCATGGCAGCGACGGTCAAGAGCAGCGTCTCCTGTAGTTTTTCATTAACTATTGTGTCCTTCTCGGAGAGAGATAACACGTTGCGGAGCACTAATTCTTGAGGATGAGATCCCATTGACAGCGCCCAGAAATAACGTTCACTGTTGTCTAAGAACTCGTCATTGTCGAGGCGTAGAACTTTTATTGCTGCATCGTGGGCGTCGGTTGTTTGAGCGAAGCCAATCAGATCATACAACTGGTTTCTAAAAAAAAGGATTCATTTCAAATACCTATCTATATAGAGAACCATACATGAAGTAAATGTTCCAAAATAATTTTTAACATGAAAAATGTGTATGTACTTTGCCACAAAATCCTTATACGATATTTTATTTTAGACAATATTCATACAGATAGGTACAAAATATGCATAAAATTACATGTATTTCCAAAACCTACTGATCCGATTAGCATATACTAAGCCTAGCAGTCCGGGAGGCAGCGTTGCAAATGAAAAAGTCATAGTAAGCCGACTGATTTTAATATCGATAGTTGATCTCGTACAACTAATCAGTGAACCGACCGTCAGCTGCTCAAGTAGCGGTGGGTATGGGTGTGGGAGGCTGCGAAAGTGGTAAAAAAATTTTTTTTGCCACTTTTGCAGTCTCTCATACCCACACCCACCGCGGGTGCGCCAGCTGACGCTTGGTTTACTTATTAGTCATATCAGATTTATCGACGTAAAAACACTACCTAAAATACAACGCAAACTCTCAGACTAATATGACCAACTCCATTATCCTGCGAGCAGCTGACGCACAATCCCCCCTCCACGATGCAGCTGACATTTTTTTTTCAGCTCACTATGATGTGAACTATTTATAAAAAAAGTTTCAGCCGGCGTACTATTACTTTAAAAAAAAATTTTTTACCACTTTCGCAGCCTCTCACACCCACACCCGCCGCGAGTGCGTCAGCTGACGCTTGGTTTACTTATTAGTCATACCAGATTAATTATCGAAAAAGATAACAATCGATCGGCGTAAAAACACTACCTAAAATGCAACGCAAACTCCCGGGCTATAGGGCCCTTACTGAGACAAACATTAAAACATACATTCAAATCTGTACATGCTCGCAGAAGAACTGCTCTTAAATTTGAGCTTGAATTGTGGACCTAGATTTAGAAAAAATGTAAAATATATAAATGGGACATTTTTTTTAAATTTTGTGGGAAATTTTAATGTGAGTTTGGTAACCATGTACCTATATATCAAGTAGGTACTTATTCCGACTTGGCGCCTTTGGCACCTTTGTGTGTGTGTGTGTTTTAAAGACCACCAACAGCTAAGGTTATTTGGGCCTAGCAACAATTCATATTTTCAATTCATTATTTTTTTTTAATAATAAATTGAAAATCCAATTGACACTTTTACCAGCTCTCGGACTAGAACTCGGGAACTGGGGACTTGTAATAGAGGAACCATAGCAACGCCATGTAAACAACAGCATTTCTACACGCTCGGCCATTCTCAAGCCCTTTGGCACCTTTGAATTCTAATATTTTATATTAATAATATTGCAATCATACTTACAAAATATTTTTATTTTTTGCATTCCTTAAAATTTTGATTATTTCATCTTTGTTAGCTCTGCGCACTGCGTTTATCAGTTTTAAAAACACAGAAGCAGATTTGGTCGTTCCCAAATGTGTATTTTTCAATGCGTCTTTATTTTCTTTAATTAACTTTCCAAAACTAGGACACTCATCCTGACATGCAGGTTCTCTTTCAGTGACTAAACTATATTCCTTAATTTTATTACGACTAGATTTTTCTATTTGTCTTAAAACGCTTTGGAGGTCATCTCCGTTAATAACGGATGTTGACACTTTCACGTTATTGTTGAGTGTCAATTTCTGGATAGATTTAACGTTTACGCCAGCGTCATCACGAATGACCACTTTCATTTGGTGAAACTCTTCAGCTAATATTGACTTTATGGCACTACTATCTTCTGTAAGTTCATATTTTGCAGTTATGGACGATTCAACAACATTGGAGAAGATCTTGTCCGGATGACTTAAATAAGGCAAGTCCGACCCAATGCAGTTTATTTTCCTTTTGTTAAATGTGAGAGGACCTGTAGATGTATATTGAGCAGAACATTTTCCTGAGGCATCTGTTTCTTCTATTTCTAAATCTAAAAGTTGAAACTGAAAATAAATTTTATTTAAAGAACTTAATTTCATTGATAAAAAGATATTTTACTGAGTAAAACTATGTCATGAAAAGAGCTCATGCTTTGTTCAATATGGATGGGTTGAATGAATGTGGATTATAAACGCTCATCAACAGAGGTCATTAGCGTCTGGATGGGTTGAAAACATACTACATATTACGCCCAATGACCATTGACCATGTTAATTCTATGTTAAGGGATGCTATTGTAGTCATAGTGTCTCTTTGTGTGAGTGTTTTTTATCAAAAGTGTAAATTTATAAAGTTCAAATTGAAATCAATGCAAGGACATTTCCCCGGGGCCGCGTGCGCCAGGGGATGAAAGATGCGCGGGGCGTATGCCGGGGCAGCGGGCCGCAGCCTCAGACTGCTGCCGGGGTCGTCCCCCTGCGCTCGGGGGGGTTGTGTTGTGTGTGGCGCAGACCTGAGTCGACGCGCCCAAAAGTATGCTATGGCAGACGACGGACGTGGTAATAATACTCGTGGTGAAAACACCATCAAACTTCCATTAGCGACGACGTCTATAATCCACAATTCCATCCATTAGCGACGAAAGATATTTTAAGTATTATGCAGAAAATTATGCGGCCTACATATTTAACAAACTACTCGAAATGCACAAAAATAATAGCATTTCAGTTATTTTTAAAACAAATTTTAAATTTTAATATTACCTATATCGAGCCTTTTGCAGTACAAACAAATTATGTTGCCGGTAGTTTTATTTTGTAAAATTTTATACTTTTAGTTAACGTGGAAAATAGATTTTTTGTATATTTCGACTGGCCAAATAAATATCTAGGTGTATCTATTTATCTATATTATACATGTAGTATGGACAGTATATGGTAATTTAATTGATTGGGGATATTTTCGTTTTAACTTTAGCATTTTTACTGTCATTGATTTTTATTTTTTACTTACCCATCCTCTACTATGGTAGGGAAGTAATCGATTTAGTCCGAAAGAAAGGATTCGAGATTTAACAAGATATTCACGTCTTGAGACCCTATAGCAATCGATTTAAGATCATATTCTGACTGATGTACTGTACGTGTGTGTGCGAGTGTGTGTGTCACAGAGAGCGCGAGCGTGAGTGTGAAAGAGCGTGCGCGTGTGTGCGAGTGTGAGTGTGAGTGAGTGCGAGCGTATGTGTGTACGTGTATGTGCGCACGAGTGAGTGAGAGTATGTGTGTGCGCGTGGTCAATTTTTCGCCTTCGATATCTTAAGAACGGAACAACATACGGGCATACCGATTGTTCTATTGTGTTTATCAGCCTTTAACTTAGATCTGATTATAATTTGAGTCAAATCGGTTCAGTGGATCCTGAGATATTCAAAATAAACGTCCTCAATGTCACGTATTAACATAGGTAATAAATAAATATAAATGAAATCTAGATGTTATAATATGAAGAAAATGTAAATATTTTTTTACTCTAAAATGTATAGTTTCGAAACAAAACAAACAGTTTACTAATAAAAAATTAAAGCAAATGTACGTAAATCAAGGTAACCATCCATTTTTGCTATATTAAGCTAGCCATCGGCTTAATCGCCAAACAAAAACGAGGGCTCATGCTTTTATCAAAGAATAACAATTACAGTGAGTCATATTGAAGACCACCAACAGCGACGGTTATTTGGGCTCTAAGTTCATCCAGATTTAGTCAAATGAACAGCAATAGTGCTTATTTGTTACTGCAAATACGTACTACCGTGGGAACCATAGGTAACTGGACCTCAGTCGAATAGTTTAGGGCAAAGCAATCTCTGACTCGTTGAACTCATTTAAAAGTACTGTGACAAAACAAGATCCACTCAGAATGAAAATTTCGGCATATCTGAGAGTACTACCCTGTATGTTTTTGTAAAGAACAAAAATAATAAGATACAAATGGAACGAAGAAATATTTATACAAATGAAATAACAAAAATTATGAGAAAATTATAAGCTGCACTTGTCGGTTTAAGAGTTAATTACAAAGATATTTGCCGGAGAAGTTAAATACTGATTCCGTTAGGTGAATGTGTTAGTAACGCCATTAAGTTCATTTGTGTGCTGTCATCATCAAGTATCATTTAAAAACAACTCAACTAAACGTCATAATATCATTTTGTGCAAAAGATATAACTACACTCTGTTCATGGAAGAAATTTCTAATGTCAAAGAATGTGACAACACAATGATATACCGGGTGTCCACGCAAAAACTTTCCACGTATTAAATTGTTTTGCTTTTGAACTAGAAATCGGAAACTCTGAGGGGGATAGATAAATGATTATCTATCCTTCCAAAGACAACTTGACATATGCGTCGAATCGTTGCGCCGCCTTCAACCGTCCTCCGGCACACACAACTTTGTTATTTTTTAAGCAGCACCCCGTATTTTTTCGGCGGATTCAGAAAGCGAACCTCATTGTGAGCATTTTTTGTATGAAAATTACTAG
This sequence comes from Mongoloraphidia duomilia, assembly GCA_039654895.1. Classification (NCBI taxonomy): domain Eukaryota; kingdom Metazoa; phylum Arthropoda; class Insecta; order Raphidioptera; family Raphidiidae; genus Mongoloraphidia; species Mongoloraphidia duomilia. Next base: position 32,085,813 of record CM077521.1, on the reverse strand, counting down.
GCTAAAGTAAATGGTTTCTGAAATATCTGAGGTCAAAGTTGGAGAAATCATTTCATTTGACACATTTGAAGTACTTAATTAATTCATGTAGGTATTAAAGAACAGTGCCCTCAAATTCTATCTAAATACACTATTGACGGAGGTTGGATGGCGGGACCTAAGTGTCGGACCAAAATTTCTCGATGTTTCATAGCCTCCTGAACAATTTGGCACCATTTTTGGAAATGTCTATTTATTTATATACAGAGTGGGCCAATGAAAACAGTCCGGGCAAGTTTTGGCCACTTAACACCAGTTTTGCGAAAAAAGCTCGCACACATCAATTTTAGAATCAAGGGGGACATCTAAGCCGATTAGTATTATTTACGTAACTTCAACCCTGAGAGCAGGGTGAATTGCACCCCAAAAATTTTTAATGGAAAGGGGTGTCAAACGATTCGAAGTTCGAAAAGCCTCTCAATTCTTTTTACAACAGTCTTTTTGTTTTTCAAATCCGATCATTAATTGCGGAGAAAATGACATTTTAATTTGTATCAAGTAGTGCGTAAGCGGTCCCAGGTTGGCAGGGAGGGGTATTGCTGCGGCCGAGTCCCATACTACCCGCAAACGCGGGTGGCCGTAAATACATGAATTTCCCCCCTCATATTAAAAAAAAAGTAGTTCAGTTGTTGACTACTTAATACAAATTAAAATGTCATTTTCTCCGCAATTAATGATCGGATTTGAAAAACAAAAAGACTCTTATAAAAAGAATTGAGAGGCCTTTCGAACTGCGAATCGTTTGACACCCCTTTCCATTACAAATGTTTGGGGTGCAATTCACCCTGCTCTCAGGGTTGAAGTTACGTAAATAATACTAATCGATTTAGATGTCCCCTTGATTCTAAAATTGACGTGTGCGAGCTTTTTTCGCAAAACTGGTGTTAAGTGACCAAAACTTGCCCGGACTGTTTTCATTGGCCCACTCTGTATTATGTATATATTTATTCATATATAAATATGAACGGGCAATAACTTTCGAAAGAGTTAATTGATTTTAACGAAATTTAGGATGCACTTTGGAATTCCTCACCGCACGAAGCCTATTAAAATGGGCCCAATCGGACCATTTTAAGGATGGTTTTTAAGGGTGGAAAAATGTTTTCGGACCCAAAAGTACTGAAAAAATTCTCAGAATTTTTTCAAAATTGATTTTTAAGCCTCTAGTAAAGATTAAAATGTGCTGCTAAAATTTTAATAAAATCGGCCTCGACAGGACCGGACTTACATATTTTATGAAAACACTAGTTTGCGGATACGGATTTACTTACTAAAGGATGTATTTAATTTGATGCCGATGTTGGATTGATAATAATGTTGCAATTAAGAAAAAAATACATTTAAAGGGATGTAGGTATTAAGGGGCGAAATGTTTTATTTTGTCCAAAAACAAACTTAAGTTGACATATAATAAAGCCACAATGCCTGTATTAGCAAATACACTATAATGTCGGCAGGGTTTTGGCACTGCGACCCGAGTTTTTATCCTTTATAGGGCGTGTATTTTCTTTGGTTATTGATTTTTATTACTAACACAACTCGATATTTTGAAATTATACAAGGTTGGTTTTAGAAAAACTCGGATAATAGACACGTGACTTTTGCATTTAAAAGATTTAAAAGACACGTTTGTGAAAAGAATTCGTTCCACATTCTTATCTGTGTTTTTATGTGTGAATTTGTACACGGAAAAATCACGACCTATACCATGGTGCTTTTTACTTGAAATACGTACTTGAAATAAACTAGATATTCCTTTTTTGAGATTAACTATGGATAGTGGCTCGTTTTCATTCAGATAAATTCTCTCAATGACACCATTTGTCCACAGAACGTAGAAGGGCGCGTTAGGTAACGCCTCCAAACGAGAAGCATGCGCCACGAAACCCTCTGGCGCCGGCGCTTTCCTGGATTTTATGTGGAGCTTCGGAGATTTCAACTGGAAAATAGAAAAACTGCATCAGTATTTGACAATAATCTTACAGTAGTTTAGGATAATAACTATAGTTTGTACCCAGTGGCGGTGCCAACTTCTGTTTGTTAAGGAGTACACTATTAATTTGTAAATTGATCGTAGGAGACATAAAAAAATTGCTTTCTGACTGCGAAAAGCACCGAAATTGTTTTTTTTTTGTTAAATTATTCGATGTAATATTCTTTAAATGTGTATTTAAATAAAAATATCGTTCCCTTAATGCGACCTAATCAGTTCACCGTCTATAATCTACAATCTAAAAATATTGTTTTTGTTCGTTTTTATTCTAGTGTTCATTCAAGGACACGTGGTCCCACTGAACTCTCTTTAGTCCCGCCACTGTTTGTGTCCTGATTGGAAAACGATTGTTACACATTAAAATTTGGTATAACCTTGGAAGTCAATTTGCATTTACATAGACAGATTTATGGTCTCGCAAATAAATAGAAACTGAAAAAATGAGGTTGGTCAAGCAAGCGTAAATCAATTAGCCGACATGTTATTCAGTGCTGAGGCAATAAGATGCACCATTGCAGGTATATAATGTTGGGACACACTGATTATTAGGTATTTAAGAAATCATATGCATCTATGACGCATAGCAGAAAATTGTAGATAAGATTTAAAAATAATAGACGGAGAGCCTACTGTCAGATTTCAAATTGTCTGTGGTCAGATAAATAAGGACTAGGGAGCCATTATTTTTGTACTTCGCCGGATCATGGGATATTGACGTCACGTCCTGTCATGTTTTCTTATGGCATCGACTACATAAATAAAAGTGACGACGAAGTGTCGGTCTCAAAGAGTACCTACCTATTTTCATAGCATCATTGAAAATTGAAATTGAAAAAAAAACCTCAGTACCTTTTTGATAATTTTATGTAGGTAAGTCAAAACCGGCAGCAAAACTTTTTTTTAATTAAATAGATTTTGCTTTCCCTCTTAAATTCAAGTTTGTGACAAGGATGTAAATGACGTACTGCAAATAGTATTGATTTAACTATTGAGTCTTAAATTGGAACTTGATAATTTTGACATTGTTTTATGGGATGTGCGATATTTTTTGTCATTTGAATATTGAAAAAACGAAGGGTGTTCCCTTTTCAATATTCAATTAATTCTGAGTTTATGATATAAGGATGGTATTCCACAGAAGGTTGCTTTCAAATTGCTTTCGTTTTCCATGAATTTGCTAACTAAAAAAATCATTCTTGGACGGCTCAAAATAACAATTTTTACTATTTTAAATTACTATCGAAATTTATGAATCCTAATTGAAAAGTGAAAAACGGCAAGAATTATTTTACTTACTTCGAATTTTAATAATCTCTGTCTTCCATGTGATGGGTCTTTCCAAACGGTGCCAACATCAACACTTCCTTCAACTTGGAAGCCAACATTTTTTCCACCTTTGACTCCATTCAAAAAAATTGTTGATTCCAGTAAATAACTAGAACCTGTTCCTGGTTCAAAAATGTCTCCAATAGTATTGCTTCCACCAGCTGCTGCTGAAGATGAAAGCAAAACAAATGCGTAGGACATTGGACCCAAACATAATAAGCTCAAATATTGAGAAATAATCAATGTGAGCGAAGAAGACATTTTCTCTATTATACACAAAAATCTTTTTTTTTAATTTAACTTTTTAATTTAAAATAATTTATAAAATATACAATCCAACAATATCACAGATTTTTTAATTATTATTGTGGTAAATTGTCCCTTATTTATTTTAAAATATTTTACATTTTATTAAACGATTCTTTAATATATATTCATTCTTTGTTCACTGATTGTTCACAACTAACTGTCGTTTTCGAAAGACTGTATTATGTATCATTTGACCTTTAACCATTGCACTGATTAAAAGATGCTCTTGTATTGATCTTTTTGTATTTGGTGATAATGAAAGTTTTACTATTTTTGCATTTATTCAAAACAGCATTATTAATTCAGCACTTTCATTATAAAAAAAATCGATGAAAGAGATGCTAAATTAACATTAATTAATAGTTTTATCAGCTCTTTGCACTTATCAACGGACATTAATTAAACAAAACAATATTATAAGTATTCGTGATAACATTTGGCTTTTTATACTTTGTAAAATTATCACAAATTAATAATTTACAAAATAAAAATTAGATTTCTTAACGAATCGATCTGATTTCTGTCCTTTTGGAATGGTTTTTTTTAATTAAATATCAACTTCTTTACAATCACATTTCAAAAACAAATTTCTGCGTAACATTTTAGTACTATTTGATGGGTTTTCTTTCAAAAACGCGATGAAGAAATCGCATGTATGTGGTAACACTGCTCTTGTCGCACTGGGTTACTGAGGTAAATCTATGTTCTTTATTTCATTCAACTCGCCAAGTGATTATCAAACTAGGGATGGGCAAATCAATGCACAGTGAACATTATAATATTTAAAAATATAAAGACTGTAAAGTATCGCTCGCTAGGGTCGGAAAGGTATGCTCAGCCAACCCTGTAAAGGCAGTGAATAAAAGTTGACTTCATAAAAAAGCGTTTTTTTTTGTTTCACCTAGGTCTAACGAATTATAATGAGGTTGATTTGAGATCCATAGAAAAATTCATGCAATTTCAAAACTGTTTCCGTGTTTATTTTGTTAACTATTTAAACTGATCTTTTACAACCTCAAGAAGCGATTTGTAATAATTCTTAAAGTTTCTATTGCAAATAACTTTGGGGAAAAAGTGAGTTAAACGGAAAGATTTGAAAAGAAAAACGAGTACGAAAATGTGTTTTCTAGTTTTTTTAAACTGTGGTAATAATTAATCGAAAATAAACATTTAAATTTTTGTTTCTCAACACCAGCTTATTCATTATAGCAAGGTTAAAAACTATTGCAATCACTTCCCGAAGTTGCAAACTATAATGATCAATCAAAGAACCAAATAAAATAAAAAACTAAATTAACAATAAAAAAAAATTGAAATTAGATGGGTTTTTAAAACACTTAGTAGGAATATATTGTATGGCCAATGGGTTAATGGGTAATCATTGTATGTGTGATTTAATATTAATTGCTCCTTATGAGGAAAGCACATTTGTCAAGAACAAATATTCTAACATTAAAATAATTTCAATTTAATTTTCAAATTTTGTTCTCACAGGAAAGTATATTTTTAAAGGTGTCCGTCTTAACTGTGCATTAATTTAAATATCATTACTATGCAGAAGAACTTTATAGCGTGTCTATTTTGGATTATTTTTCAAGAAAAAAGATAGACAAGTACTGACATAGAATTATTATTATTGAAAATTTCTCGTTGGAAAGCAGCCAATTATATAATTGATTCGAAACATATTGGAAAAAATCATTTTACCAACCATAGTCACAGTCAGGATTCTAACCTGAACCTTTCCACTTTCGCGGCGGAATGAGCTTACAGTACTCAACCGTGACATGATTACCAAACTAATATTTTCCTTATATGCTTCAATAGATTTTCACTACATGCGAGTGTTAATTCAATATAGCTAGGTTGTAGAAGTGAATCTTTGTACTAGCGAGAGCTCATCATGAAAGTGAAAATTATTTCAAATACCCTTAATAGGGATACACTACTAGTACCTAGATATATCAATGTTATAGATAACCAATGATTGGTATTACTACATAATATTCTAGAAATATTTATTATATCTTATAGACATCGTAAGATAATCTACATGTTAGATACATACATAAAACAGTATAGAAATCAACCAACGAGTTTGATTTTTTTAAAGATAAATTAATAAGATTTATACGGATGAATTGCAAAAATTTTCAATTGCAATTCAGCCCTATACATCTTATTAAATTATTATTATTGATATATATTTAGAACAATTTCATTTTATGAAAAAAATCTTTTTAAGATATTTGTTTTTTGTTTGCATAAAATGAAATTCGACGACGATATAAGTACAATGAAAACGTTGTGCGAAATTTTGTTTGTAAAAGTCGTGTTACGCTTAAGCCCTGAAACACAAATTTAAAATATATATATTTAAATATTTACTGTGTATTTAATATGAACGCATTCAATACAAAATTACGTAATATGTATTTAAAATAAAAATACGCTATTCATACAGTTTTGCTAAGGTATAATGTATTATTATATGCATACAAATGATAGGAAAACTGCGAGGACACTTGAATGATAAAAATTCTTCTTTAGAATATATAGAGTAGTAAGCAATTTACAGCAAACATTCCAACATTAATTGTAAATCTATACTAATATAATAAAGCTGAAGAGTTTGTGTGTATGCTTGAACGCGCTAATCTCAGGAACTACCAGTCCGATTTGAAATTTTTTTTTGTTAGATAGCCCGTTTATTGAGGAAAGTTATAGGCTATTCGAGTTTTTTGTAAATTATAAAAGGGGGTAAAACGGGGGTGTAGGATTTTTTTACAATCTGTACTAATATACTATACTAATATTATAAACTGTAGGCAAGTACGCGAAGCGAGAATAACGGCAGGAGACTTCGCTTCGCAGGTGGAGAATTTCTCGCGAGAGGGGATAATAAATCATACATTTTTATCTCTAGAACTACTAAACCGATTCTAAAAATTCTTTCACTAATAGAAAACTACACTATCCCTGAGTGATATAGGCTAAATTTTATTTTGATTAATTTCTCGTGGGGGGGGGGATAATTCCTGTGGGATAGTATACTAGCTGGGCAGCCGATCCTGTAGTCCGCAATTGTCCCAATTTCAACGCTTAATGAGCGCTACACAATATCGGACCAGTACCTAAAGTGTACCTAATTATTGTTCTGGAGATCAGAGTTTATTGCGCTTGCACTTAAATTCATTTTAGATCTCAGCCCAATATTGTGGGACGCAGGCTATCACATTGGTTCCATGTTTTTAATTTTTTCCATATGCATCAGCTATCCAGTCAGTAAATAGAAAAATACCGTTAATTCGCTGTTTCCATGATCGTTTTAAAGAAGTTTCATTGCTCTGGGTTTATTTTTTTCAACTAAAATCTTTATAATAAAACATTACCCACCCCTCATGGTCAAGGTAGTGTATAGAAGCAGTGTTACCTGTAGTGTATAACCGCGGGCTGCATACCGCGACATAGCATCAAACTAGTATACCGTTAACTTAAGACGTTTTTGGTTTCTGAAATCAGTGGCGTATCATTTTAAGAGCAGTGTCTCCCTAAATGTTTAATGAAAGGTAAATGACTCGGTAATTTTAGCTCATTTAAAAATTTTTTTGAAGTAGGTATGTGAATTATTTATTAAATAGCAAATAACTTATACAACACTGTCACTTCATTTATTTATACAGTATATACTAATTTTATTTTTTTTAAGCGAGCTAAAATTATTTACATTTACAAATTAGAAATTTCTTTAATTTACCTATTGAACTGCTTTATTTTTAATGTGAACAAATTTACTTTCATAAGTAGTACTTATACAATTTTCTCATAGAATTTGTATCCTGTGTACCTATGTGTTTTCTTATAGAAGCTTGTTCTATTTGCAAAATTGTGTTGTTCTAAATCGTGTATTTTAACAATTAATTATCGAGAAAGAATACATATTATTTCATTAGAAAATAATACTGAAATTGTTTAGTCTCTTTTAAATTATTTCGATCGATGCCACTGATAATGCTAATATTCAAGTACCGTTTAATGCTTTCTATAAAACCAATATCTTCTGTTAATTTTATAATTCAAGTTAATGTTAAAATAATTTATTCCAATGGAATATACATCGATAGTGACAATGGATAGAAAATATTGTTCTTGCTGACAATATTATAATGACAGGTGTTATTTTAACATCGTTGATCAGTCTCGGTCTAGCTACTAACGGAAACTTGTACAATTAATAATTAGTATCTGCTTGAGAAACAGAAAATTAAGTGATCCTGATGATATCTGAGTATTTTCTTAAGACAAAAAATAAGTCTTCAATGGCCTAAAGGTCCAATAAAAACACAATTACTGTTTATATTGCATTTATTAGCTAACGTTTCGTGAAATATAGGTATTCAATTCTTCAGAGCTCAAATGCCGTCGACAGAAACAGTAAAATTGTCAAAAAATAAAACATTTCAACATAATATTAGATATAACCTTAATTGTGGAATATTAACTGAAGCAGACTGATATTTAAGAAATTTTGTTTTTTTTTAAATTTTTTATTACCTATGCAAAAGTCTTTATTATCCGTTTTGATACTTTTTTTTTGTACTTTTTGATACTGAAAGCTAGCTTTCAGTATCTATTTTTATCTAATTTTTATCTTTTGACCATTTTATTGTTTCTGTCGATGGCATTTGAGCTCTAAAGATATGTTTATTTATTTATTTATTGTGGATTATAGACGTGTCGACAACTTAGATCATTAGCGTCTTAAATACAACAAATATTATAATATATCACTTAAAAACTAAATTACATCACAAAACATCCATGACTCTAAAGATGTGAATATGTTTCACAAAACCTTAGCTAATAAAAGCAATATCAACAGTAATTGCGTCGAAAACTTGTACAATTGACCTATTATAATAACATCAATAAAAATTCACAGCTTCTATACGATAAGGACCTAATACGAAACACATGGAAAAACGAGACTTGAACCCGAAACTCTCAGTATCGCGCTGGATGAGTTACCAATAATATTCTACAACAGAAGTGCACAAATATGCACATTGCACAATCCGTCTATCGCCGGTACATATGAATCCGATCTTCATTTGTTTTCGAAAAAAAACTTTTACTTAGACAGTAAGGAAAGTTTGTTTTCATCCGAAGGGTAGTAGTTTAAGCGTGAATGAAGAGAGCTGTAAGCCCTATACCACTCCATTGTTTTGTCTCTAGAATTATTATGATTATTATTACCTTTTTATATACAACTGTCAAAAAAATAAATAAAGACCATTCAGTGGTGACACATGTCCGGAATTTCAAGCAAAATGTCCGGAGTTTTTGACCTACAAGTTCTAGTTTTGAAAATATTGTTAACTTCCCATTGGAAGTTATTGTAATGGGTCCGAAAATCGAAATCAAAATGTATAACAAATTTTTATGTTTCAAGGTCACTACACTATTTTTACACTATTTTTAGAAAGATGTCTCTGTGTGTGTGTGTGTGTGTGTGTACGTATGTACGTACGTACGTATGTGTCCATTTCTTTCTAAGACGAAATCTCGAAAATGAAAAATGATATCGACTACGTTAGGGTGCCAATCGACGCGTATTAACGCAAATATGATCTGAAAGAAATTTTTTCAAAATCGGTTCAGCCGTTCTTTTTTCTTAACCAAATAGACTCCAAAAAAGTAGATTTTACACAATATCTCGCGAAGAAAAATTATATCGACTTCGTAAGGGTGTCAATCGAGGCGTGTTAACGTCATTTTGATCCAAAATAAATTTCTTAAAAATCGGTTCAGCCGTTTTTTTTTTAGTGTATTTGCCATAATATGGCACATACACTATTGGCGTCGGTCGGATGGCGGGACCTAGGGGTCGGACCAAAATTTCTCGACGTTTCATAGCCTCCTGAACAATTTGGCACCATTTTTGAAAATGTTTATATATATATATATGTATGTATATATATATATATATTTATTTATTTATATATATATAAATATATATATATATATATTTATATATATATATATGTGTGTACACGATAACTCTCGACAGATTTAATCGATTGAAACGAAATTTGGTACACACATTGGAACCCATCACCGCAAGAAGCCTATTTAAAATGGGCCCGATCGGACCATTTTCAGGGTTGTATTTAGGGGTTCCAAAAAGTTTTTGGGCCCAAAAATACCGAAAAATTTGTCAGAATCGTTTCAAAATTGAAATTTAACTCTTTAGTAAAGATTAAAACGTGCTGCTAAAATTTTAATAAAATCGGCCCGACAGGACCGGACTTTCAAATTTTATGAAAACACTGGTTTGTTGATACGGATTTACTTATGAAAGGGTGTATTTAATTTGGTACAGAGGTTGCATTGATAATAATATTGAAATTAAGAAAAAAATATTATTTTAAGGGATGTATTAAGGGGTTAAATTTTTTATTTTGTCCAAAAACAAACTTAAGTTCACGTATTAAAGCCACAAGGCCTGTATTTGCAAATACACTATATTGTCGGCAGGGTTTGGCACTGCGACCCGAGTTTTTTTTAATTATTGTTAAAAATAAATAATAATTATGTTATAATGATTAAAATGATTACTTTTCTGTGTAATATCATTGTTTAACATATTACTAGAAGATTTTGATCCTTATGAGCGTAAATGAGGCCACTTTTAATAGAGGCAGCTAGACGTCGCACTATTGGCCATCTGTTGACTAGCATCCTAAGTTTTATTATTTAATCTTTGAGTACAGAATAATTGTAGAGTTTACAGAAGTGAGTTGTGTTGACAATCGTTAGGCCATCTGGTGACTAGCATCTTAATTTTATTTAAGACAATCTTGCGTCATTGGTTCATATTGCATAATATTTCGCGGTGACTATTAATAGACAACCCCTAACGTTCTTTCGAAACGCCTCTTTTTTGAGATGTTTATATTCACGAGGAATATTATTATAAGTATATAGAGGCAGAACCATAAGTAAAACATTTTTTATAAAAATTTGTTTCATGCAAGTTTATTGACAATGTTGTATCCTGTGACATCGTATTTTTATTATTATTATGATAATCTGATAAATATTTTAAATTGCAATTTAAATAATCTGGCTGCCCGGTTGTGATCAAGTTGTCTACGAAGTATGCGATATGTAAATTTATGTTGTATACAATATATCTGAAGCATATATTTTAAAATTTTTGGATAAGCTGCGATGTTGACTGGTTTATACATGGTCCGTACACAATATCACAATAATAATTAGATGATAAAATGAGTGATTCCACTAAGTATTTGTCTATGTATAATCCTAAATTTTTGCAGTAGTCTACAGAATTAGTTTGATGACCAGACTGCGTTACGGCACTTTAGCCAACTGATTCCGGCTTTCTATAGACATTATATTGAATTTAATTGGATTTAACATTAGGGCAAGACTTTTGGACCATTCTGATATTTTATTTAATTTTAAACTTAATAATGTTAATCATTATTATGTCAAACTAAAAATATTCATACATAAGAAAATTAGATAATCAAATTCATTAAAGGGGCCTACACACGATCAGTTTAACTGCGCAGTTTAACCCTTGTGGCGCCATGTCTGAGCGATAAACTGAGATAACTGCATAGTTCCGACAAATTTTAACGCAGGCTTTTGGCCTGCGCATTTGACTCTACTTTGCACCGATAAACTGCGAAGTCAGCTCAGTTAATTGAACAGTTGGCACAGTCATGTGTAGTCTTTGGGTAAGTTCGGTTTTGCGCTCAGATCAATCTGAGCGCAAAACCGAACTTCCCTTTCTAGTCGTGTCTAGCCACGCACGTCAGCTCTTCAAACTGAGAACAATTGAGGAGCAAACTGAAATAGCCCACACACCGTACAGTTCACACAACTGTGCAGTTTGACTGCACAGATAAACTGCGAAGTTAAACTGATCGTGTGTAGGCCCCTAACGATTGGAAAAATTGTGAAAGATTTATTTTAAATTCTTTTATTTAACAACAAATTTTACAATCTTAATGAATTTGATTATCTAATTCTCTTAAACTGCTTGCTTTTGTTAACTAATTAGTATAAGTTGCTATGATAGACTAAGAGCGGATAACACTTTTTTATGTGTTTTTAGAAGACTTGGTACTTTTTTTAAAAGATAACTTTTAAATATCTCTACAAGGGGTAAATAGTCTGTCATTCCAAACGCGGGGCAAAACTTTTTCTAGACTTTACTAATGATAAACACACATAAGTCTTTTTTCGCAAGAGTGAACAAAAAAATATGGGGTGGTTTTGCCCCGCGGTTGGAATGACAGACTATATACCCCTTGTAGAGATATATAAAATTCATCTTTTAAAAAAGTTTCAAGTCTTATAAAAACACATGAAAAAAGTGTTATCAGCTCTTACCCTATGAATACATCAAAATATATTTTACGAGTGTTTGAACAATTTTTATTCAGAGACAAAGAAATATAAAATCAGATAGCGTTTACAGATAAATTATGTAACTAAACTAAGTTCACTTTATATAAGTTTTATACAGTCTCAACAAATTTCAAAACATTAAAATAATGTCAGCTGCGGCAGTGATGTAAATATCTTATATCATTATTTAGGATCAGTTAGAGGTAGCATTGACAATATCTGAGCTGTTAGTTCAACAATAATATAGGTGGAAGCACAAGTCAACATTGAGTTTGTGGGCCAGGGGAATGAAACGTAAGCGGGCAGCTATAGTATATTTTCCAGTACATGGAATCACTATCTTCCCATATAATATGTTAATCAATGGTAATATCTAATTTAATTATTATTATGAAATATTTATCAAACTGGGAAGTTCGTCGTGTGGACCTCAAGGGTCCTAATAAACGACCCACCTCACGGCTTGTTATGCGTATGATCATCACTGAGTGTAAGTACTAAAGTTAAATCCCACCACCTGTTATTTAGGTTGAGCGAAAGTAATGAGGCCCATAATTTAGTTTCAATCCGCCACTGCTCATAACGGTAGTGTATGACTTTCTTAAAACTTGGATAACAAGTGATTGAGGTGACAATGTTTTTGTGTTTAATACTTTCTTTAAAAAAATTAAATCTGTGACATCGTTTTAAATTCTATTTTTATAAATATTTAAGTTCATTTTTGTAATAACCGATTTGTATTTTTTTCCCAAATATATTAATTTTTTTTGGGTTTATGAATAGCCTAGATTGGGGGGAATCGTGTTGTAATTATTATGACTCGTCTGTTTTCACATACTCGCTTGTCAGGTTCTAATCTGAGAACTTCGGCGCTGTTGTTTACATGGCGTTGCTATGGTTCATCTATTACAAGTCCCCAGTTCCCGAGTTCTAGCCCGAGAGCTGGTAAAAGTGTCAATTGGATGTTCAATTTATTATTAAAAAAAAATAATGAATTGAAAATATGAATCGGTGCTAGGCCCAAATAACCTTAGCTGTTGGTGGTCTTTAAAATACAATTACAATTACAATCTGAGAAGTTAGGAAATCATTAATTTATTATTAGAAAATATCAATTAATGGCCAGGTTCAGATAAACCGGCCAATTGACGGCATGTACCCCTAAAAATATTTTAGTAATTGTTGAGAATAAACTAAGTAACCAGCGCAGGCAATGCAATGTGAATAAGATAAAAATAGATATGCGCCATATTATATTTACCTGGTGCCATTTGACAGTAAGTACCTGTAACAAAAATATCCTATAATTTCAACACCATTTTTAATGTATCAAGTATTTTCCTATTTAAGATAGGCGCAATCGAATCATTTTGTTTTTAGGACTGCAAAATTGTTTTGGAGGTAGATTCTGAGAGATTTAAAATTTTTTAAAAATCACACAAGTGTCCTTATAGAAAACACGAGTGAATGGTCCAATAAGCACAACACAAATGTTTGAATATATTTTTAGTATAAGTAAATTGTTTATACGGCTGATTTTTTTGATTAAAAACAGTATTTGGATTAGCAGCCAAATTGTTTTGATTATCCGGTTATTAAATTTTTTTCTTTAACAATTTAAAGGATAAACATTTTATGAAATTGGATATCGTCAGATATATAATTTTTTTTTAATATTTTTTTTGAAGTTTTTTATATCTGACGATATCCAATTTCATAATATGTTTATACTTTAACTTGTTAAAGAAAAAAATTTAGTAACTTTAATATTTTTAGTGTTTTTTTTAAAAGTACTTTCGGTAAATCTGATAAAATCAGAGATTTTTTTTCGAAAGATAGGTATCTTTTTATTTTCAAACCAACTTTTAAAGAATAATTAAAAAGAATCCCTATTATTAGCTGTACTAGTCCGTAAAAATTACTGGAATTTAATATAACACATTTACGTACATTTATAAAAAAATTATCATTAATATTAAACCAACTTTGTTGTATTTAACAATATTTTGGACAATTCTCTAGGAAACAACAAACAAAAAATAAAGTTTCTATTTTTCGGGAATAAATGACAATGACGAAATTTTTGTTTATAAAAAATTAATTTGTGATCATAAGCGTCTAATGTCATTTAAATATTTAACAGCAAATAAGTGGGCAGAAAAATTATTGCAATGACATTTGTAATTGCATAATGAAGTCTCAAAATATTAAAAAGTAATAAATTATTTAATCGATATTACTAATTTTAAAGAAATTTTAGGTTGTACAGATTTTTAAGAAATTAATACATTATAATTAAAATTCTATTGTTATTAATAGATTATCATTAATAATTTAACAAAACCAGAGAGATAAAATTAAGATATAATCTTAATTTTAAAAAATTTCACATTATCAGTCACTTACCAAATAATCCTAAAAACACCCAACAAACACCGAGAACTTCACATTTTTTTTCATTACCCATACTTGCACTATTTGGTTAGTTTAAATATAAAATTAAATTTGTATTATTCACTAACATGTCAAATGACAATTTAACATTTAAGCGAGCTATGAAAATATAATATTTTGTTAAAGAATCATTTTAGGAATATCACTCTTAACAGACGACCTATGACCGGAAGAGTCCTATAAATATTTTAATCTATTATTTAAACTATGATTGTAATGTACTTCTAAATAAAGAGAATTATAACTACATGTTTGCGTTGAATCGCCCTCACAGTACTGACTTTAAACAATTGTGTGTCAGTTAATTGAATCATTTAGCCTGAGTTAAATAATTTATCATAATATAGCAGAGTTTTCTAAACTTTTTCACTTACGGACTTGAACCTCTAGAGATTAGTAAAATTGTCGCGGACCCCCATTAATATAAATCAAGAGTAATTTATTACTTTTTAACACGCTTATATTAGCTTCACCTGTATGTTTGCGGGCTTGCGGGCTTGTGTGTTTGTCAGTTTGTAACCGACTTCTTTGAACTTGATTTTGACCAACTTTGAACGGTCAGATTTAGTTTAAACTTTGCACACTTATCAAGGACCGACGACAATACAATAATTCAAGAAGTTTGTCCCATTATCCTGACCAGGATCTCCAGGACTAAAAAAAAAAAGCAAAAATCTTCAGATTGAACTGAAACTTTGCACACTTATCAAGGACCGACGACAATACAATAATTCAATAAGGTTGTCCCATTATCCTGACCAGGATCTCCAGGACTAAAAAAAAAAAGCAAAAAACTTCAGATTGAACTGAAACTTTGCACACTTATCAAGGACCGATTACAATACAATAATTCCATAAGTTTGTCCCATTATCCTGACCAGGATCTCCAGGACTAAAAAAAAAAAAGCAAAAATCTTCAGATTGAACTGAAACTTTGCACACTTATCAAGGACCGATTACAATACAATAATTCCATAAGTTTGTCCCATTATCCTGACCAGGATCTCCAGGACTAAAAAGCAAAAATAAATTATAATTTAAAAAAACTAAAAAACACGCTTTAATGAACTAAAAAGTAAAGAATAATTAATTTTATTGTAAAAAAGCGTGGGGTGCTTTGTATCATATTTTCATACCACCTCACGCTTTTTTACAATAAAATTAATTATTCTTTACTTTTTAGTTCATTAAAGCGTGTTTTTTAGTTTTTTTAAATTATAATTTATTTATAAGAAACTTCTTTACGTACAGTAGAGTCAATTGCCCCTCAGGGGGGACATTGGATGTAGTTGTTATCGCAATTGCTTTCCAATGTTCTTTGGGAATTAGCGCTCCTAGGGACCCGAGCTAGTACCAGTCGGTTTGTGTATGCCGGCTGGCGAATTTTAATACACATATGTTATTTGTTGTGTTGAAGACGCTAATGACCTGAGTTGTCGACGCGTCTATAATCTACAATAAATAAAAAAAATAGAGTCGATTGAATTAATCTGACGAAAAACTGCGACGGTACATAACCATGGCATCGAAAGACAAAATTATATAATATTCTGTAAATGTCAATTTATAACATTTATGCTGGGTTGCAGAAAGCATTGACAAATAATTTGATTTGACAATACTCCTACAATGCTTCTCTTAAGGAGAAATAAGTGTGGTCACAATCTAAGGTCATTGTCAAATCAGATTTTCTGACAATGCTTTCTGCAACAGAGCATTAGAAAGCCTTGTAAGAAAATCTGATTTGACAATGCCCTTAGATTGTGACCACATATATATTATATAAAAAGACTTGTCCTGACTGATTGACAGGTAATTCATCATCGCCCAGGTCAAACCGCTGAAGCTAAACGGACGTAGACATCAGCTAAGAAGGGATTATCAGAAATTCAACCCCTAAGGGGGCCAAAAGGGGTGTGGAGTTTTTTGACTAAATGTTCATCAAACCCGTGTTTGAGAATTTTTTTAAATTCAACCCCTCCTAAGGGGGTAAAACGGGAGTGCAGGTTTTTTGACTAATCGACACCCAGGCCAAACCGCTGAAGCTACAAATATTTAACATACTGACTTTTCTTTAAAAATAAGCAAACTCATATTTGAGCATTTTTTTGAATTCAACCCCTAAGAGGGTAAAACGCGGGTGCAGGATTTTCTGACTAACCAACGCCCAAGCCAAACCGCTTAAGCTATAAACTTGAAATTTAGACAGTAAGTTTCTTTTGTGACGTAAGCACCCACTAAGAAGGTATTTTTCGAAATTATACCTCTTAAGAGGGTTTAAAAGGGGTGTAGTGCACAGCATAAACCACTGAAGATACATAGTTTTGCACTTTTTATTAGAGATGTTACGGAGGTGGTTTTAATCGGAGGGAGAGCCGGGGTCGAAGGTCTCATAGTGACTTCCGTGCAGTCGGAGGTAAATCGGAGTTGGAGTCAGAGGTTAAAAAATCAAATGTGAAATTTGCAGAAAACAATATTTGTTTCTAAATTAAGAAAAAAATGAAGTTACAGTAAGTAATGAATTTTGAAAAAGCAAAATTTACAAAGTTTGTATCTGTTAGACTAAATTACAAACTAACACTAAGAGTCAAATTTTAAAATTGGTCGATTTTTTTCTACAAACAGCAACTTAGCTGGTTTGTCGCCATCCGATTTATTTCTTGGTGAATTATAAACCTGTTGCAACTCGCATAAATGTACGTGCAGTACGCAGCTGGGATTCTAGATGGTAGCATGTATGGTAGATGGTGGCTGAAATTATAAGCGCTTATAGGTTTGCACAACGAAGCTTTGATACTAGCATTGATACAAGCTTAAATCGCGTTTGAAATGTCAGATAGCGAAGACGAATATTTGTGTTCTTCTGCTACAAAGTGGTATATTTTAAATACAAATTTGGGTAGGAGCTATCATGTCCACCCTATTAATAGAAAACGATCTAAGCATGGCGAATTTCATCAGTTATCCCAAGAATCAAAATTTTACCCAAACCGGTTTTTTGATTATTTACGTATGGAACCTAACACTTTTAAATACGTCTTAGAAAAAACTCAAAACAAATTAAATAAAAAACTGGCAAAATTTCACTTATTAAACTAGTTACATCCATTGCGAAACTTGTAACGGTCATTTGACAGTTGTCACACGTTGAATGTAGTAGTCAGCGCGCTGAAAGAATGGTGAGATACATTCTTGTATCTAGCAGCTCTTGTAACAGCGCTTATACCTGCTACACTCACTGCTTCGTTGTGTACGCTCGCATATATAGCAATTCCTTAATTTAAGCAAGCCCAGCTATGATCTACGCTGCCATCTAGAATCCCAGCTCCATACTGCACGCACCTTAACACTTGACGGCGGCCGAGCACTCTTCGTCGTTCGTCGGCGGTTTGCTAAGTTTCGTTAAATCTCCGTTTTGATAGCATTGGAACAGGAATCGGATTCGGAGGTACAAATAGAACTAGAGACTCCGACATTTCGGATTAAGAGCCGAATGCTCCGTAACATCCTTGCTTTTTAACTTCAATTTACCATGAGATAGGCAACCCAACGTACGTTGCTGTACGGTTCATTAGCCAGCTTGCAGTATTTTTTCAAATAAATTTTTTTTATATTTATTTTGCAATTTTTTAAACTAAACTCTAGCTAAGAACCATACTCTTTCTTTGGAGCTACGACAGATAGACAGACAGGCAGGCAGATAAGCAGACAGACAGACAGACGCTTCAAACTTATAACACACCTCCTTTTTTCATCGGGGATTAAAAACGAATGTATTGAACGTCACTGCCATAATTATGTTAGTTCATCGTACATGCGCTAACTGCTAGTTTTGATATAAACTGAAGTAGGTACCTACGTTTATTTGAAAACTAACACGTCATGTATAACTTGCACGTTAGTTGACCCCTGAGCAACGTGACTCGTCTCCAAATTTGAGTTCTGGATCTGCGTCTGTTATTATGTGCACTTAGTCTTAATCGACTTAGATTCGACCCGAACTATCTGCGCTTTTAAAACGCACTAGATTAAACGCATGCACCGACACAGAAGCACCGAATGATTTTGGGATTGAAAGATAGGATTTGGAATTATCAAGGTACAAAAAGAAAAAAAATTAATTGTCACAAAGCTTTATTCCAACATCATCAAAAACTATAACCTAACTAATATCAAATATTCTACTTGATAATGTTTATTTATAATAATATATTTATTTCTAAATTTGTTTTATTTACAATTTTATAGGTTTCGGATGAACCTCAATTTTACAAGGTCGCACATTATGCTTCATACGATGTCCTCATGGAACGATATGGGACAATAAGTATGGTGTCACCTCGTACGTGACCTATTTAATATTTTATTTCAATTAATATTAACTAAAAACTCAAATGTAATCTGTTTAGTTGAGGTACATTGCTCAAATAAAACTCAATTGATAATTTGAGAAAAATACACGTTTGTTCATTATTCTACTTCATTTAAAGTATAAAAATGTAGTTATAGTATTCGAGTGGCAAAAATATGCTTTGTTTTGCAGTTTGTGCAAATTCTGTAACTCAAAAATTATTTTTTTATTCATTTAAGTGTTTCTGAGAAATGTAATTTGTTTAAAAAATGTAAGGTTAACAACTATTTGGTACGCCCTCGTAAATGGGCCAATTACAAAGCTGCTTCCTGGTTGGGTCATTTTGTGACATTATTGGCGAATTTCAATTTGACTTTTATTTGAACAATGATTTGGTTAAGAAATAAATAACTGCATATTATTTAATATATTTTTTTACAATATTTGTTCTAGTTTTGATCGTCATTAATTAAAGTATATATTTTTACCCTGTTTCATAAATTGATTATTGTACGAGGTGCATTTATATTGCAAATTTTTAATTACATATAATTTTATTAATATGATTGCACCAATAATTTTTAAATATAATTATGACCAAATTTATCATTAATTTTTTTATACATTAAATGCAAAGGATACGGTTCCTATAATGAGAGATACGAAAATCTGCTCAATTTTTTTACAATTTTGTTATAATGCCCAAAATTTAAATAACAACGAAAAACACCTTCTCATTTACAAAAACAACATTTGTTAAATATTTTTTTTACAAATTTACAATTTTGTAAGGTAAAAAAATCAATAATTGGTTAAATCAAAACCTAAATGTAATATTTTATTATATATTATGTACCCTGAATCCGTTGTTATGAAAAATGAATTATTATTGTGTGTAATATAAAAAAAGAGAAGACATTCTCAGTGAAAAAAAAATATTTTTGTAAACCAATTTTACGTGATAAATAAGGTAACAAAAGAATCACAATTTATTTAGAAAAATGGATTTTGTATGCACTATAAAATTTTGGATCAACAAAAAACTTCACTCATCGACAGAACTTTGTTTTATACGTTTTGAGTTCTCCGCAGTGTTCCAATTCTAAGTATGGTGGCTCATCAGAGCACGCAAGATGGCCGTCTTTTATTTTTTAAACCCTATACTTCGACCCACTAAAAAATTGTGTTATCGGTGGAACCGAACATAGGGAAAATAGCATTGAGAACATTTACAATTTTGTAGTAGGTTATGTGCCATGTAAATATGTAGTGTATTATTAGAGAAAATAGTACAGTGAATTTTTTAAACAATTTTCTATATTAAGAGTAACTCGGAACTTGCCAAATAAAAAAGAGAGCATCTACTATATATTTACATTGAATGTTATAGCCCATAGCCTACTACAAAATTGTAAAATTTCTCAATATTATTTTCCCTATTTCGGATCTGCCGTTTACACACTGTATAAAACCGAATTTATTTACAATAGCTATAGAAACCGCGTTACACTCTTTCGTAACGTGACGTGACGTTTCACTTTTTTGTGTTAGGTTCCCATCTCAAACGTGCGTTAAGAAGCATAGCTTCAAAAAATAATTTACGGGGAACACTAATTATATCCTCTGAGGAAGAAAATCTCACCGAAACAGCTATTAAATTTGGTTATTAACCCTATTATAAAAATGCTGATGTTATTAATCTTAAACTAAAAACATTTTAAGTAGGTATGAATTTTGAGTAGGTACAATTGAGAAAAAACTTTAAAAGTTCGGAAATAATATTTCACCATATAAATATTCTCACCCACGTTTACATACAACCATTGTATCAACATTATAATTTTTCTTGTAGACTCTGAAGATGGTATGAAGAATACCGAAACGTTAGTTATTAAATGCAAATTTTGAATTAATCAGTATTGCTTTTATTGATCCTATGTGCCAAGGAAGTGCTCACTTCCGACAATTTCTACACTGTTTTCAAGGATCACACTGCTCTATTTAATTATAGCAACTTCAAATTCAATAATATTTTTGTTGTTGTTTGTATCCATGTTTATCCAAAATCTTTTACTACTTATTAAAATTCATCGAACAGTGCAATAAAAATTCTTTTTTTTTTGTGACCCTTTCGCAAAGGAACATTAACAAATATCTTTAATTGGGTGAAAATAAAGTAATATACTTAAAATAGTTTACTTAGCGCAGCAAACACTTATTCAACTAATAATACTTTTATAGGAATGTCAAAGGTGCTCTATAATTAAAAAAATTTACATTATTACGTAAAGGAACTTAAAAGGAAATCCTACAACAATATTTTTTTGCATTTAAAATACAGTAACAATAAATTATACAATTTATACAAACCATCCGCAAATGAACCAAAAATGTTACATAGGTCATAGGTACATGAATTATATTATCTATATTTTACAATTTACAAAATAGTTTTTTTTCATTTTAACAGATCGGAAGGTTTTTCAGTATTTTAAATGCAAAAAGACAATTTTCATAATATGTATGTTAAACTCGAATTTCATTTTACCATTTTTAAAGCCTAAAATTTAAAAATATAATGTGAAAACGGTAAGATGAGGTTTAGTGTCACAAAAAATTAATAATAATGTTTGAAAATCAATCACTACGAAGTCATGCCACAAACAATCTTCGCGTATATATTGTAATGTGAGTGAGAAGGAAGTAATTTCCAAAAAACCCTAGTAATGTTTTTGTTCTCATTGGCAATATGTAATATCAAAATTATTGTAATTGTCCGTATCTTTTGTAATGATTTAATTTTGGAAATATGTTTATAATGGATTTTTTTATTTTTTAGACCTTTGAATTCAACCTAGAAATTCGATAGCTTATAATACTTCATTCATTCCGTATAATATGTAACAGTTCACAAAATGTACTGTTATGGTTACGTAAGGTAATGTTGAAGCGACAAAAAATGATCAATAAAAAGATCTTTAAACAGAAAAAATTCGAGTTTAACACAAAATAATAACATTTCACATTACAACTGCACAACAATGAAACTGAAAATTATTGTTTACATATTTATATTTTGTAGTATAATCTCCGTAGAGATATCTCTATGATAATCTCACTTGAGATTATTAAAAAAAAATTGCAAACTACTTAAAAACAGAATGATATAAAAAAATAACTTACATCTTGTACATATTGCAATAAATTAATAGAAAATAAATATAAGTACATAGCAACTAAAAAAATACACACTTTTATTATTATAAAGTGTAAAAGATCTGGAAAAAATTCT
The DNA here is from genome assembly GCA_039654895.1 of Mongoloraphidia duomilia. NCBI lineage: Eukaryota > Metazoa > Arthropoda > Insecta > Raphidioptera > Raphidiidae > Mongoloraphidia > Mongoloraphidia duomilia. The sequence continues at coordinate 32,063,604 of CM077521.1, read as the reverse complement.
TAATTACTAGTTTCAGTTTACAAAACACAAAAATTGCCGTCAAAAACGAAAAACACTAGAATAGCTAAGAGGCAGCGACGAATTTTCTTAAGTGTCTACGTAAGGCAAAATAATCTCGGCAATCCCTGTTAGTATAAGTGTTCCCAATTTGAGAATCTGTATGTCTGGCAGCCTTTCTCCTTTGCATTTTAGGTGGCAGGTAGAAATTAGACTAAATTATTTTTCATGTAATAATGTAACACTGTTTTGATTATTAAATTGTATTATTGAGTCAATGTTGTATTCTTTAAATAATTTCGTCTCCACGGTATACCCATCTAAATTTCGTTTGTTATTTTTTTTATTATTAGAAATAATGGATTTTCAATAATTTTTTTCGAAATATTCGCATCACTATTTTGGCCTGGAATTTTAGAATTACAATATATATGTCAGCCTTTATGTAAAAAAAATATGCCAGACCTTACGTGGATACATTAAATTTTTTTTTTTTTTCAATTATAAATATGTCTAACGTCATGATAAGAATGACCAATCGAGCAGGCAATGTTATTTTATGCAGGTATTCTAAATTATTACTCATTAATATAGACTTAAAAAAAGTGTTACATTATTAGATATGTGAAAACTTCATATTTTACATGTCTTATTTCTACCTGCCACCTAAAACGCAAGAGAGAAAGGCTGCCAGACTTACAGATTCTCAAATGGGGAACACGTATTCTGATATTTTTAATATTATTTTGTCTTACAGTTACGCAGGCATAGACACTTGAGAAAAAACTTCGCCAGCTCTCCGTCTAGAACTAGAGAACATACTGGTGTGAGAGAAAGGTTATGCACAAATATTTGCGTTCAATATGCTACACTAGCTTGTGTATTAATGTAGTTCAGTGTGGGTATGGACCAATGAACTGGAATTTTAACTACGCTAGTGTAACCTACTGAACACAAATACATAAAAACACAACTAAATAAAAAATAGTATCGATTTTTGAATGTAAAAAAAATTCTAATAAAATAATAATTCCACACGCAAAAACCATCTAGGCGCATTTATTTAAGATATTAAATTAAAAAGCAAATGGATTTGTTAAATCATGTTCGTGCGCCTAAAATATGTAACTTTTATAGAAATAGCTTGAATAATGTATATTTTTTGTAAGGTATTGTATGTATGTGCCGTTTTACTAGAATGTCTTTAAAGTACCACCCACTAAATGCCTTTCTTTTAGATGCGCGTGAAATGATTGACGAGTCCACAATTTTAAATTGTGATTTTCCTGCTATCACAAAATAAATATTAAAATTGGTTTTTAAATTTTAAGTTCAAGTTTTTAAATGTGTTTGCGTGTAGAATATTAACGTTGGAGTAAAAAATAATACCAAATTAAGAATATATTATTACATTCTTTCAATAAACAGTATTTTGCTATGAAGAAAATTCATAAAAAAGTACTGAAAATATTAATACATTTTTTTAACTTAAAACAGCGGTAACATTGTCAATGGAATATTTCATATAATAGTTTTTTACTAACAAATAACAACTGCAACTTAATCGATTTTCCAATTGTTTATCACATTATTTTATCATTTAAATTCTAACCAGTCGCTCGTCTCATTTTCTCTGTTATACTATTCACATTTTTAACACAAGCATACCGCTATTATATCGTGTATATATTCAATGTCTTTTTCAAAAATATAAAAAAAAGAACTACTAAATCTTAGTTCACAATGACGAATGTTTACTCTTTATTAACGTAATGCTCCTTACGGTCCATGAACGAAGCTGTGTTATAACCGCTGCTAGCAGAGCCAGCAGTTTATCTCATGTATAGGCTAGTGAGGCCCAAGAGCCGCATACGACCTACCTTGACAATTTTTGCGGCCCAATTCATTTTAAAAAGATTTCAAAAAAATCATAACAATGCGCTTAAAGTATCGAAATTAATAGTGAGCGGTTATTATTTAAAAAAAATTTACATCAACATAGTATAATATACAATTTATTTTGATGTTTGATAATAATTTACCTATATTTTTTAAATAGAAAGAAATTATTCAGGTCTATCACTCTATGGTCCACAAAATATACAGAATAATTCTATGAGATCACCCTTTTAAATCAAAAGGTGGCTAATGCTTGCTATAGAGTATAGATTATAGAGCATAAGCCATAGAGTATAGAATATTATCTATTTAAAATAAAGTACCTTTACTTGCGAACAAAATATAAGAAACAAACATTTCGTGTTTATGAACATTTCACAGAGTAATAAACTGCGACTCAATTCATTCAACACAAAATCTCGTGCTATCGAGCATTTTATGATATCTATAAAATTTATTTAGAAAAAATTAATTAAGATACGAACATTTAATTTACAAACACAATTTAATGAATAAATTATATTCGTAAGCTGGATGTTGTTTGTAACTTTGCAAATTCTGCTACTGGCGGCACAGCACAACTTTTCACAGTGGACAAGAAATTTCCGACAGCATAAAACTTATTACTAAACTATTATTACTGTTAACCATTTGGCTTACGCAAATGGAATCATAACGACGCGTCATTGTGAACGAGGACTTATTGAAAGATGCGAATACCGATGCCTGTGTTTATCTACTAATCGAATACTTTATGAACCGAACGATTTAAAAATTTAATTTTCTGCTATTGATTAGTTTATTGAAGAATACAGACGCTCAACAACTAAAATAATTAGCGTCTAATTTTCTGCTAAAGGGATTTGACATGGAGGCGTGGCCTTATCCCGAAACCACATTTTGTTATACTTTCATTTTCTGCCATCAGATGTCATAGCGACAAATGTTATATTCCTATAAGCTTTATGATAATATAATCGTAAAATCACATTTTGCTATACATTCACTTTCCGCCATCAGATGTCATAAAGTCAAATGCCAAATCCCTTTTTCGTGTTTAAATCGGTGCCCGATTGAAAGTGAAAAAAAAAACAGACAGAAATTTACATTTAAAAAAACTTAATTTAAATCAGTAATTTTATATAAAAAGCGAATTGACTCGTAGAGGTTTAATATAATTATGAATGCAATTTTTTTATATTATTTAGTTGTCGAATTTCGTTATTGAAAATTATTCATTGCAGATCATAAGGTATTCGATTGGGTTGGATATAAAAATAATTCATTGTAAGAGTGTGAAATAAAGATTTAAGATAGAAATTTCAGTTGCACCAAATTCGGGCTTTTTTATGAGAACACAAATTTTATGTTAGTGCCACGTCGCCATAAAAAAAGCTACGGTCCGAATAAACTTTCTGAATTTGATATTTTTTTTTATTTATTAATTAATGAAAGTAAAATTTTTATTTGATGTACAGAACAAAACCGTATTAATATTTATGAAAATAACTATTAGTCATATTTTTGAACATTTTATAAAACGTATGAGACCTTCTAGTTCAGACGCGTGCCTTCAGAATTCAAAACCGCGCAATCATTACCGTGCGTTAATAAATCTCCATGGAAACGCAAACGAATTTCATGCGTACATGTGCGACGGAGATGCGCGTACACAGACGGACTTTGATGATTGCGCGATTTTGAATGATGTATTTATCTTAAAACATGTAGGTGCGTCTGTGAAGGGTTTTATAAAAACGTCATAATTTTTAAATAAACAGATTAGAAGATGAACATTGGTATTTGCCCAAATGTTTATCAATAGGAGAAATTATGGGTATACTGCAAAAACTTGAAACATTTTTTTTTACAATATTAAAATTTTTTGTTCCTCATAGTCCAAGTAGATCATAGCTATTGTTACACTTTGAAATCTATTTTAAATCAAAAATTCACACAAATTAAAAACTGTATACGCCCTATTTATATTTATTTACATACCCTGCTTATATTTTATAATAACTGTTCAAAAATAATTTATAAAGGGTTAAAACTTAATCTGTGTTTTGTGAAAATATAATATTCTATTATTTGTATGATAAATATAGGAGATTTGTGTGCATTTTTTGTATTATATTAGATCTGTGCTGTTTTTAAATTGTGCTTGTTCAAGTATTAGTTTTATAAATGAAATTGTTTTTTTAACTACACGTGGAATACTAAAATATAAAATTAATATTTCTAAGCGTTTTCTGTATTAGCTTATTTTTTAAACTCTATTTGGCTATTTTGTAATAAGAAATCGCGTGAACCTTATTATACCACTTTTAACATCGAGACAGTTTATTCACAAATCACAGGAAACTTTGTTCTTAAGCCTGTCATTGACTACAGTTGACTATGAATGAATTGTGCCATTTCCAGCGAAACAAGTAGACAATAGTATGGAGTTATAGACAGCTCTAGACATTGCGGTAGAGTGGAGGTAACCCCTATTGAAGTTATTGTCTTACACTACCTGGTAACCTGGACGCACTGGGGTTAAAGCTATAGAGGAAGTATAATCATTTAAAAGTGAAGCCAGTAGCCATTGTAATTCGGCCCTCATTTTATATAGTGTTGCCGTCTAGATCTAGACTTTCTAGACTCTTGTCTTGGCTTGTCTAGATTTTCAAGACAAGACAAGACTTGCTTTATCTAGATCAAAACTCTTGCCAAAACTCTAGACAATTTTCAAGAGTCTAGATAAACTAAGTAGTAGTATGTAAAGATTTACTTTATCTACTAATCTAGACTCTTGAAAATAGTCAAGAGTCTTGATATTAGACAAGACAAGAGTTTGTTAATCTAGACTTAGACTTAGTGAAGTCTTGATATTTCAAGACAAGACAAGACTTTAAAAATCTTGTCTTGTCTAGACGGCAACACTAATTTTATATGTGAGAAGAAAAAGAAGAAGAAGAGAATAATATTCCCAATCCTTCCCGTGTTTTGCCGTCATGTTTGATCGGCCCTGTGACGTCAAACCTGGCTTCAATTTTGTATAAACAGTTGTATACGGTATGCGGCCATTATAGATTTTACCTCAGTGCATGAACGTGACCCAGCCGTTAAAAAGTTTAAAGTGTTCCCTCCGTAGAATGATGGTGTGGCCCATTGATGCACAAGTTCACGTCCATACTCTATCTTCCTTATCATGTGAATCTGAAAGACCGGTAGTATGTAATTAGATGTTGTGGCCTATCTCTATTTTTTTCTTACCCAGGTCACACATGGGCCACACCATTTTTCTATCTTTTTCTTTAGGAGGGACACTTCTTAACCGCTAGGGCACATCCAGTTAGTGTAAGTCAATGGTTGAAGTCAAAATTTTAGTTCATGATAGCGGTGCTGCAGTAGGGAAGGCAAGTGTAAAACAGATAAAAAACATGTTATGAAAAGAAATGAACTACTCTTAAAGTTTATGCATTCTCTTTGGTTTACGCCTTTTATTTGATCTTTTATTTCTTTTCGATAAAATTATTTCTTTGTTTTACTTTGCTTTCCTGATTGCAGCGCCGCCATCATGAACTAAATTTTTGACTTCATTAAGCGATTTACTCCCACCAATGCTAACTATATTAGAGTGAGTGTCTATTTGAAGACGATATGTTTTGCAAATAGTCTGCTGGTGCAAGCACAAAGTCTTTGGTAGTGAATATCAGAAAATTATGAAAAGTTAGCACAGACTGCTTAAATCGTTGAATCAAAGAATAATCTTTTATGAAATATGCACGCTTTATAAAGATTATCAAAATATCTGTGATGCGAATGATTAAATTACTTTATGCGTACAGCATACTCAAACATGGAAAATTTGGGTGTTCTCGCGTTAAATTTTGATTTTGGTTCAAGTTTGTTATAAAAGTTTTATAAATGCATGCATTTTTTTATATATGTATATATTTTCAGTAGGTACATATTTTTGTGCAAGAAAATGAAATTCATGCTAAGACTGTGAATAAAATGTTTGATGTCAAATGATGAATCCATAAAAATGGTAAAAATGTGTTCGAATTATTTCATAAAATATCAAATCAGCGGTATTTTGGAAACCAAAAATGAAATGTTTTTGAAGTAACGAACTAATTGTACGTCACAAACACAAGAAGGTTCCTTCATGTACTTCATTCGGAAGTAGGTAAAAGAGAGATTTGTACAGACCGTGTAACTATACATTACTATTATAGGCGCATGTTCTATAGAATCAGCAATAAAAATATGACGTATTTATTCATTTGTTATCAATATTCAATTTTGACTAAACCACGACATTCAATTCAGACATTGATATTTTTAATATACATTTTTTTATGATCATTATATTTTTGTATTTAAATTTTTACACAACATTAAGATAATTTTTACCAACAATAAAATTTGTACAGATTGATTTGGTTTTTAACTATTTTATTTTTTTTATTATATTTATATTATTATAAAGGCCTACTGTTTTATTATTTTTGGTTGATAACAAATATATACTTCTTTTATTCAATTTTGTCAATAATATCTGAAAATTGGGAAATTTTGTGATTTCGAAATGTTTTAGAGGTGATTGAAAATCCGAAGTTACCATCACTTCAACAGTATCGTCAGATAATTCGATAAAAATAGAAGTGAGAGGGAGAGAGACTGTAGATTATAAACGCTGGACAACTAATAAGGAGAGTACAGAAAAGTGATGTACAAATATCAAATTATTTTAATTATGATGAATCCATAATAATATGTTATATGAAAACAGTGTTGAAATATTTAAAAATATTTACTTGAAACGCTTCAATAAAGTAGTACCTATGCTAATAATTACTTATAAAAAAATATTATTAGCATCTTTTTATTGTAAAAATATGCTTATTTTCTCAAAAAAGAACGCAATAATATATCAATATTCTAAAAAGGTGACACTATAGTAAAACAACCAAATAATTTTTGTGTTATTCCCCAAAAAATCTCAAGAATGGTTGCGTTGAGCACAAAAAATTGATAAAATTTAATCCTTAAGGTACGTGCAGTACGCAGCTGGGATTCTAGATGGTAGCATGTATGGTAGATGGTGGCTGAAATTATAAGAGCTTATAGGTTTGCACAACGAAGCTTTGATACTAGCATTGATACAAGCTTAAATCGCGTTTGAAATGTCAGATAGCGAAGACGAATATTTGTGTTCTTCTGCTACAAAGTGGTATATTTTAAATATAAATTTAGGTAGGAGCTATCATGTCCACCCTGTTAATAGAAAACGATCTAAACATGTCGAATTTCATCATTTATACCAAGAATTAAAATTTTACCCAAACCGGTTTTTTGAATATTTACGTATGGAACCTAATACTTTTAAATACGTCTTAGAAAAAACTCAAAACAAATTAAATAAAAACTGGCAAAATTTCATTTATTAAACTAGTCACATCCATTGCGAAACTTGTAACTGCCATTTGACAGTTGTCAAACGTTGATTGTAGTAGTCAGCGCGCTGACAGAATGGCGAGATACATTCTTGTATCTACCAGCTCTTGTAACAGCGCTTATACCTGCTACACTCACTGCTTCGTTGTGTACGCTCGCATATTATTAACTTCCCATTGGAAGTTATTGTAATGGGTCCGAAAATCGAAATCAAAAAGGAAAAAAAATTTTTATATTTCAAGGTCACTACACTATTTTTACACTACTTTTAGAAAGATGTCTGTGTGTGTGTATGTGTGTGTGTGTGTGTGTGTACGTACGTACGTACGTACGTACGTATGTGTCCATTTCTTTCTAAGACGAAATCTCGAGAATGAAAAATGATATCGACTACGTTGAGGTGCCAATCGACGCGTATTAACGTAAATATGATCTGAAAGAAATTTTTTCAAAATCGGTTCAGCCGTTCTTTTTTTTTAACCAAATAACCTCCAAAAAAGTAGATTTTATACAATATCTCGCGAATAAAAAATTATATCGACTTCGTAAGGGTGTCAATCGAGGCGTGTTAACGTCATTTTGATCCGACATAAATTTTATAAAAATCGGTTCAGCCGTTTTTTTTTTTTTTTTAATTATTGTTGAAAATAAATAATAATTATGTTTTAATGATTAAAATGATTACTTTTCTGTGTAATATCTAATTTAATTAATATTATTAAATATTTATCAAACTGGGAAGTTCGTCGTGTGGACCTCAAGGGTCGCACTTTAGTCCTAACAAACGACCCACCTCACGGCTTGTAATATAACAATGCATTTATAATTTAAGCAAGCCCTGCTATGATCTACGCTACCATCTAGAATCCCAGCTTCATACTGCACGTACCTTTAGAGTTTAGACAATAGTGGGTCAGTGCGCCATTCCATCGGCAATTGGCGAATGACGTAATGGCTGGAACAATCAAACCAGTGCAGATCGGCGCTGGTTAAAAACAGCACCAGCGGTTAGTAGTTTAATTTTTGTCAGCGCTGGCGGGTCAGTCTAGCTTGAGTGTTATAGCAATTGCTGCGTTCGCCAACGAATCAGTCCTCTAAGATTTAAGAGCACTAATCAAAAACAATGGAAATACGTTAAGAGAGAAAGGGCGAACGTTCAAGTAATTGATTGGTCAACAAGTGACGTCCAATTGTCTGCGCGAACTGTTAAATTTATGTAATCGAATTTTAATCACCAATATTTAAATTTCTAAGACCGAAAACGAGCCGCATGGACCGCTGAGCCGGAAGTGTTACAAAAAATGTTATTATAAATCTTTTGCCAAATGTTACCGAAATGTTGTGTGCCGAAACGTTGAAAATTAATATTTTTATGTTATGCTAAAATGGTGTACTACTAATCTATGTTTTTGTTATTTTTTAAACTTCTACACATTTTCTAAGATGGAATAATTTACGTACATTAACGTCGAAATATTACCTATAGGTTGTGTAAAAGTAGAAAAAATATGGCTTGAAACGTTATACAAAATAACCCGAGAGCAACAAGTAAAATATCACTATTGTCTTTAAAATCTGTAAATAATAACCTTTTTGATTAATAAATATTCTGAATTTTGTTTATAAATTCTCATAGAAAAGAGTCAATTTTTTCAATTCGATTTTTGAAAAACCATGCGCATAATGATAATAAAGGTCAGTATCTATTTGCGTTCATCGTGCCTCGCTGCGCATCATTTCACGGGGTAACAAAACAATAGTTTCCATGTTTTTAAATGTGGTTATTTTCACTTACGCGTTGCAATGAAATAAGGCATTGTGCTTATTAAATGGAGACAATTAGTAACCCCGTGAAGTATGGCGCAATGAAGCGTAAATTTGCCAATTTCGGAACTAAATATTTATAATTACACAATTGGGAATTTGGATGAGTTTTTAAATGGATTACATTCATTAATTGGTATGTAATTGAAGTTGGAAACGTGAATATTCTAAATATTTAAGTAAAAAGTGAAAAAAAAATATAAAGTTATTGTTAATATAGTCTAGCTCTAAGTTTCTACTGAAGAGTGAAGAGTTAAAAAAAACAAAACAATCAAATTCCCGGTTTTTTCCATATATTATGTAATACTCCTATATTGCTTGCGCCCGTAAGTGAAAGTATCAGGCCGCAAGTGGGACAGCAAATTACTGTTTCTATCTTTGTCAAGAAATCCATCTCGTTGTGCGCAAGCGTTGCAACATTCGCTTCACTACTAACCTTGTTATTATCATAGATCAATTAATATTATAAATTGTTCATACGCATAAGACTCGACGTCTTGCGAGAGAGACAGACATATATATGCCTGCACCGTAGGCTTTTCGTCCGACTCCAGATCCCGACTAGCAATATAGGAGTATTACATATGTGTTTTATTCATAGACAAAAAGGTAACCTATATAATCACCATTAAAATACATTCATCTTTAGCAAAAGCTAAACGAATGGAAAATGACATACTGACTCCAATATTGAACTTAAATTTATTAACAAAACCCATAATATTTAAATTACTATAGGAACACTACAGTCATTTCAACAAAAAACAATTATTTTTATGGTAAATTGCAATTTTAAGTAATACCTAAATGTACGAATTAAAATACAAGAAAGTGAAACACTCAGGGCGGCAGCTCACTATCGATCAAAATTGCGGCCTTTGCGACTACTGGTCGCGCGACCATCAAGCCTCATTGCGATAAATAGCAAATAACACACTAAGCGACCACAACCAGACGGTCGCTGCGACCAACGGGAACGACCGCGATGCACAGGCGGACAAGCTGTCGCGCGGCCAGATATTTAAACAGACGCAAATAGCCCACTAGCGGTTGAAAAAGAGCGACCAGTTTTTCTAACATAGGATGCATTCAATATTTAATCTTTTTCTTACTACGTTTTTTACTGGTCGCGCGACCATGGCCGCCATTTTAAAAATATTCGCGGCTAGTGGTCGCAAGTTTAGCCGCGATTTTAGTCGCTAGTGGGCTGCCGCCTTTATGTTACAACAGGAAAACTATATGTCAGAATTTACACGGTTAATTATTTAAAAATACGTTAAATATCAGTTACCCATTAAAGGATTGTAAACAATGTGCCCCCTGTGATGTGCATCTTTCTTAAACTTAATACGTACAGTTATAACTCTTTGCTATTTGCCCCTCGTTTAGACTGTAGTTTTTATTTAAATTGTGTTTGGAAAATGTCAGTTAAAGCTATCTTACTTTTACAAACTCTGGAATGATAAGATAGCTGTAAACATGAAGAATCATCTTCTGTTGTAGTACTATAAACTATTTTACAAGATTTTTTACAAAAGTTGTCTGGTAAAATTTTGTGGAATGTTTAGTTACTTATTTCGTTAGTGCTCTACTTTTATAAAACATCTTGTATACGCGGATAACAGCTATGGACCTGGAAATTAAAGCGGATTCATAACATTTTTATGTGGTCCTTCAATAATTTAGATCATTCATGTTTTTTATTCTCTTTTGAGATTACAATTTCATGATGCATTATTTATACAAAAATAATTTAATCTGCAAAAATAATAAATGATTTCGTGGTTCAAAAAATAAATGCTAAAATAACAAAATTTCTAAATGGTGTTGAAAGTCATTGTTTTAAAACAATAAAGTTTAATAAAAAAAAACTGACATTTTAAATGTATAATTTAGATACTTACATTTAAAATTTCGATTTTTTTAAAGTCAAACTAAAAAATTGTCAAATAAATATTGCAAAAAATACGGTTGGCTAACGAAACATTTAAATATATTTGGTAATTTACTTACCATTTCATGGTTAACGTTTACATTTCAAAATATACCGTAAATTTCTTTGAATTATTTTTGTGGATCCGCTTTAATCCTGTATAATAGAGGGAGTGATCATTTTATTGTGTAAATCCTGCAGGAAAAAACTCTTTATCAATTTTTGGAATTTCTCAAATTAATCGCAATATGAAAGCTATTCACATCAGGGTTTTACTATCGTTTAGGAATTAATTGCCTAATTTTGAAATGTTGTATTAAGTATTTTTTTTATTAATATACTAACTGATCCTAACACTGTTTATTTTTTTTGTCCTACCTCCTATAAAATAGCTGCTTTTCATCCATGTATACCGGTCGTAAAATAACCCATTACAGGCTGGTGACAAGAAGCGGGCGTAAAGTACACTGACCGGGCGCTAAAGTAACATTCAATAATAATTTAATGTTTTTTTCAATTTATTATCTTTAATAATAAATAAAGAAAAATTCAATAATTTAAAGATTTCATATTACTCCAAGCTGGGTGCGAACCTGAGGTCTTATGAACAGTACACAATACAGACGGCACGCCTTTAACATACGGCCACCGGACGACTATGCATATCACAGCTTAAAAGGCTACATAAAGTGTACGTCAGTGCCTACCTATAACCTACCATTAGAAGTTAAGTTTGCTACACAAGTGAAATGTCAAAATGTTGAAAATACTGAAAGTGAAGACAAGAGCCCTTATTTTATAGGGTGTAGGACAAAAAATACGGTGTATATATATTTTGACACGTGTGACAGTTAAACTCGCTGACGCTCGTTTAACATAATATCACAGCTCGTCTAGATATATACAATCTTCAATTATAAATAACTACTCATTTGAAATTAAATTTTTAAATTAAAAAAATTTCCTAATTTTTTAATATATCTACAAAGTCATGGTGGGGCTAACTTGTTTTTGAATAAAATGTTGGTTAGCTTATTTTACTTTTCATCCTTTCAGACATGCAACTGGAGAAAACCACAGATGTGTCAAAGTAACCCTAGGGACGGCTCTGATTGGATTATTTCTCGTTGCAGAATTTAGACTATAAAACGAACTGTCTGCATAACAATAACAATGTGAACAGTTTTGAATTGCAATAATGTGAGTTATGTTGTACAATATTGTAAAATATCAAGTATAATAATTAATATTATAATAACGCACTGTAAAAGAAAACCGTTGTTTGCTTGTATTTGTATAAATAGAATATATAAATTCTGATAATCAGTATATTTGGTATTTAATGTATATCTGTCACTAAATATCATAATATAATAACAGGAACTGTAAAGTTAAGTGTATGTAGTTGATTAATAAATTAATTTTATTATAGCGGACAGATTTGATTCGGAGATGTTTTCTGCAACCCAAAGTAAAGGCATGTGTAACAATAAACTGTAAGTTACTAAACTAATATGTTTGATAAATACAAATATTAAGAAAATATCATTATTATAATGCCATTGTATAAAATATGTATTTGTTTATAATATGTATATAAAAATCAGACTGTGTTTATAATATGTATTAATCTGGCTATTTCATAATATTATTTATTATATCACGGATGTAGAGCAACAGAAAACATCTCAGAATAGAATCTAAGTATTTCGTTAGTATTTTTAAAAAGCAGTATTATAAAAGTTAGTGGCAATAAAATTATTTTTCGGACTTGGCAATATTTATAGAATCAGTCTTATTATGAAGTAACGCTATTTTTCCGATCATCATTCGATTAAATCTATTTCAATTTAATCAAAATCGTCAAAAAATTCTCTTTATAAGTCTTAAACGAAAAAAGTTCAGATATAAATTTTTAATTAAGGAAGCACTGTAATAATTAATAATTTATCTACTTAATTAATAAACGACCCATGCTGGTCTTTTTTCAATATATAATAACACATTTTCTGCCAATTTATTAATAATAATATTTGAGATCTCTATAAAAACGAGATCACATTATTTTAAAAACCTAATATTGCCCCAAAAACGTATATCGATCCATTATTATGAGATCATTTCAAACAATGTTCATAAGTTTTAATTATTAATTATAAATAACATTATATTTCTACATTACCAGCAGACCACCAACGGTCCACTAGTCTTGCCCGTTCTGTTGTATTAGTTCTCTTCTTTCGTCCCTAGAAAGCGTCGGCGGTCTGAACACTTCCGAATCATCGTCGCCGGAATGTTTCGATCTATCACTTTTTGAATCGTCTTCAGCAATAATTTGATTAAAACTTTCTCGAGTCTTTTCCGATTGACTTAGTAAATGTATCATGTTCATCGGAACCGGAAAACCGGGCACAAAATCAGGATAAAAGTTTGGCGCGTACGGATTATAAACGGGACTTGGTAGCATGTGATCCGAGTCGGAACTAGGCGGTCGCGGATTGCCAAGAAGTGACATATCATTCGACGGTTCTCTGCAATCATTTTGCTTCGACCCATTGCTGGTGGGCATATTGGGACCACCGATACCGAGTAGTTCAAGCGGGGGACCCCCCGAACACGGACTACCCGTACAGTCTTTTCGAAGTTGCTCAAGTTTTAAACTTTTGCCGTATTTTCCGCGCACGTACATTAACAGCGAGTTATAAGGAATACCGAATATTCGAGAAGCTTGACTTGTCGTCATCTTTTTGTTCCAAACGTGTTGAAGTGCTTCCGTCAGCTCAGCGTTGGTCCATGACCGTGGTGGACCACCACGAGGCGCGGAGTGTTGTCCTTTTGGACGGCCCACTGGAAAAAAAACAAAAAAAAATGTTAAAAATAAAATACATTCACATAAAATAAAAACAGTATTATAAAAATTATTATCTACTCAAAAAGTATCCTTAAAAATTAGATCTTTCGATATTTTTTAATTTCTGTTGAAATTTCCATGCAAAATTTTTTATTATAAACAAAGAAAATATAAATAAAACAAATACAAAGATAATATGAAAATGAAAACATTACTTTTCTTACTTTTCTTCTTGGGAAATAACTGGGGATCTGGACCATTTCTTGGATCTGTCATATCTGAAAATGGGTTTCGCACACCATCTAAGCCCGGCGGAAAAAGTCCAAGTGGAGCGTCCAAGCCAAATACTGAAAAATAAAAATGATCGTATTTACTACTGGAAATGAAAATTACTTGTCTATCATTTATTAGAATTAGATGAATATTTAAAAAAAAATCACCACTAAAAATATTCTTAATAGGTGATTTTGTTTTATAAAAAATACTAAATGAAAAAATCTTATCAAATCAACTAATGTAACTAGAAATATTAATAAGTGATAATAATTAGCCTCTTATTGCTTTTGCCTACAAAACTTAGCACTTTCAAGTGTGATTTCAGGTCAGAAAATACTATTTTATATTCTTCATTGTTTTGTTCATTTTGTCAACATGGGCTTCTTCTTCTGAAGAAATTCACGTATAAAAAACTCAAAATATAGTTTTCAACCCGGTATCACATTCGAAGCCCTAAGTTATAATAGTCGTGAAAACCTTTGAAAATTCAGCAAAGAACTACAAGAAATTATTAAATATCACCAAATTTTTTAAGGACTAATACGCGTCTGTAAATTTTAAAGTTAATAAATAAACCAAAAGTTAAAACTCTAATATTTTAAAAAACGGACCTACGCCTAAAAATTTTGGAACTGGTTTCTTACACTTACTGTGTGGTGATGTCATAGCCATCGCCGATACTGACGGAATGGGCGGAAACGGAAGTGGCGAATGAGCTTCAGCCGGAAGACCCAAGCCCGGTGGATGATGGTGCATGAACTCCTTGCCTATGCTAATAATAGGCGGCGACGCATTGAAATCTTTATTGAAATCCAGAGGAGGTGTCCTGGTGTCCGGAGAATCTAACTTCGGACGGGGTAACTGTGGAAGTTGAGGCAGTTGTGGTAGCTGGGGCAATTGGGGAGGAGGTGGCGGATTTAAATTCAACTGATGCGCCTGTGGCGGCGGTTGAAGTGATGGAGGCGGTGGCAATTGGGTATGTGCAGAAGGTTGAGGAGGAGCTAACGACGGCGTCGGAGGACTGGCCGGTCTTTCTTTTTTCAGACACAGATCCTCAGCCGTATCCTCGCTCGATACTTCCAATGGCGACATTGCCTGTTGGTGTGCCGCCTGTGGTTGTTTATTGCTTAAATCTTGCGGTGATGCCGTTTCGCCGGACCTTCGTCTCGGTCTCGCTTGTTTCCTTCGCGGAATCGGCGATACGCATAGATCGCTTCTCGCCGATGTGACGAGACCATCGGCAAAATTTAAATGTCCCATGTGCGGCAATTTCATCGGCGGTTCAAGTCCGCACGAACTATTGCCGTCCAGTTCGTTAGGCGTCGTCGATGGTGTCGGTGCTTGACTACTGTTTGATTGCGTCAAACCTTTGATTTGTAATTGTTCGGCGGCTTTTATCAAGTGGGGAATCTGTTCAGAGCCGACGCTTATCTCGCCGCGGTACATGAAATCAACTAGAGCCTGAACTACCCATTCCTCGTAGTTCATGAGCAGTATTAGCGGGTGTTTGCATGGATTGTCGGCGAATAGTTGCTCGAAGAGAGGCGAACATGCCGTTAGGATCAGCTTGTGCGCTTTGACTCTCGTGTTATCGGCGCCGCACACCAATGTTACGTCGACGAGCGACTCCGCCTGGAGTAGATCGTCGAACGCCTTTATTATATGTGACTGGTGATTGTTCCATCGCAGCGAATAATGATCTTGTTCGTCCATTTCTCCGACTGGTGTAGACCCTGTTTTTTGATGATTGTACGCTTGCTGCGGAGATTTCGTTTCCTACAAATTTTGACGATGTTTTGTATTTTTCATAACGTTTTATAAATATCTGAAACAATACAGAAAAAATATGTTAATTAAGGTACAATTGCACGTATATTAATGAAAAAAGTTAAGTAAAATTAATTAATGTAAATGTCAAGAGTTTAAAAATGTATCACGCTATCGAAAGCTCATGAAAACCAAACTATTTCATAGTTTGATTCCTTACAATATAAAAAGTATCTATTCAAGAAATTTATATCGAATATAAAGCATCTTTGCTAAATGACATAATAAACACAGAGGTTGAAGATTTTAGCCTTGAGTTTGCAAGGCGACGCCACGAGGTGACTTTTTCGCGCGATATAGTTATTGATACTTAAAAATATGCCCTTTTTGGTACTAAAGCTAGCGGTTTTTGATTTATTTATACATAACGGATTTTTAGTATGGATTGAACCCGAATCAAAATAATGTTCGGGTTTCGATTTCGGTTTTGTCGAGTGCTTCGGTTTCGGATACGGTTTTGTTTTGAGATCTTTAGTAAAGTTTCGGTTTCATTTCGATTTCGGTTTATACTTTTGAAAATTAATAAAGTATCAAAAACTCAATTATATCTAATACTTTTATATTTATCTCATTTTAAACAAATTTAGTTCTATATTAAAATAAACTGATTTTTTCAGTTACAAAAAAAACTAAGTTATTAAAGCTCTTCAATTTTGAGTTAAGTAACTTCAATAAACCGAGACACTGTGATTTTCAATGAAGTTTATGTTGGGAATAATAATTGTTATATCATGATTAAATTTTAATCAGAAGTTTATACTACTGAAGTAAAAAGCGAATAGCCGCTCATAATGTAGATCGTAGTGTCATGAAATCAAAACTTTCTGGTAATTTATTGGCCACCATTTGACAACTAGACATATCTTATTCAAGTTATAATATTATCTCATTTTTCACGGAAGGCTAACAGTTACAGTGTAGATACGGTGGGGTGTCCAAAGAGTACGTACAGCAAGGTTTTTTTTATTAATTTTTATTAATTAATTATTATAAGTATTTTAACTTTTTGAGCTTATTCTACAATTTATCTATATAATATATAACATCGACGAAATAAACGTACTTTTTCTAGAGCAAAAAACTATTCACGCAACTATACATGTTTACAGTTAACTGAGTTTTAACAAATAAAAAAATCTAAAAACAGTCACTCTGAGTTAAATAGAAATATATATTGACTACATAATGTACATATTATTATAAATATAAAAAGAAAACCTTACATTCAACCTAAACCTATAAACTAACACTAAACTATTAAGTATATATCTAAGACTAATCGAGCTTTCGACCTGGATTAGGTCCTTTTCAGGATCAAACTGACCTTATCACACAGTAAAACAATATCCCTATATTATTAAACGAGTAAATCTTGTATATATGTTTCTATGTACCTATATAAATATTTTCTCGAAAACGGCTCTAACGATTTTGATCAAATTTACCGAAAAGGGGTTTCGGGGGGCAAAAAATCGATCTAGCTAGGTCTCATCCCTGGAAAAATTCGTTTTCTTATCGATTTTATCATTTTAAAAAACAGTTTTTTTAACGTCATAAAACAGTGTCGTATTGTGAGTAGGCTTTGGAAAAAACAAACTAATTTCATTATTTATGTCAAAATTACTCTGACAGTCAATCTTTAACTTATTAAAATAATCAGTAATTATTTGAAAAGTAAAAAAATAACAACAATAAAATCTAAACATAATTATGTAAGTAGTTTTAGCTAATATTTAAATAAATAGGTATGTTATTTTTATATTACCTATATAAAATATGTATAGGTAAGTACGTTAAATGTAGTATGACGTATAATATTACCTAGACCTTTTTTTCTCAAAAACGACTAACGATTTTGATGAAATTTACAGAATGGGGATTTTTCGGGGCGAGAAATCGATCTAGGTAGGAATTTTGGTTCCAGAGGGGAGCAATTAAAAAAAGGTGTTTTTTATTTATTATAACTCGCTCAATTAAAGTCAGATTGATTCGAAGTCTATTTCTACATAGATTTTATATAATATATCACAAGTGTTAAAATTGTAAATGAACACTAATATAAGAAGTGCCTTGCACAATATGTAAATAATGATAAAACGGCGGCCCGAAGGGCCGCACTTCTGGCGCCGCGGGTCTTTAAAAACACATCGATTTTTAAAAACTATTGTTAAGATACATACAAAAAAGTTTTGCGTATCTAAAAATTGGCACGGCAGCCCAAAGGGCCGAACTTCTAGCGCCGCAGGCATGTATATCAAAACACATCGATTTTTAAAATCTATGGTAAAGATACATGCAAAAAAAGTTTTGCGCAGGTTATAGTCTGACGTTTGTTATTAAAAGAATCGATTTTTGTGAGTTTTTCAGTAGGTACCTATACAAAAAAAAATATTTGAAATTTACTGGATGTTGTTAAGATGACATCACAGAGAAAAATTACTTCGATAAAGTTGATATTTAGTATCAATGTTTAAAATTGGATTGTTAAAATGGCAACGGGCGAGCAAAATTTCATCTAATTCGAACATTTTTACAAGATATTCAATCTATGAAAATCGGTTTTTGCGAGTTCTTCAGTCAACAAAACAATAACGGCGGTAGATTTGAAAATAGCGACCTAAATAATATTTACAGGAAAAAATGCTTGATTCAAGTTGATACTTAGTTTTTACGCTTAAAAATACACATAGGTAGTTAAAATATCAGAAACAATTATTTTAAATTATGTTACAGAAATAAATTCGTTTCGGAATAATATTCTGAGAAAATAATATCTCACAGCATATTAAGTACTGTTTTTATTGAACTCATCCGAGCAAAGCTCGGCCTCCAGATATTAAATACTAAACTAGTAATAATAGTAAGTATAGAATATAGACCTGTAAAACTATAGATATAATAATATCAAATAACTGAGAAAACAATATTTATGACCTGCTTTGTAATTTATATGAGCTGATGACATTTAGCGTTTTATCATGAGTCGGTACCGCTAAATTACCGTGCATGGTGGAAGTACGTGTATATATGGCGGACGGGCAAGTGTTTAATCTTTATCAGCTCTATTCATCTATAAATTCTTAGCACTAAATATACGCTGTAAGCGGAGCCATGGGTTACCGCTATTAAATCATAATTTCAAACCACCCGGGCGAAGCCGGGACGGGCCGCTAGTTAATTAATATAATCAGAACTAATTCATTGCAATCGTTTAAAGTTAGACACCTGTTGCATAAAAATAAACGTTTATTATACAAAAATTGATTAATAAATTTTTCTATTTGTCTTTTGTCTGTATCGGAGATAGAGTGTAGATTATAGACGTTCGACAGCTAAGGTGATCGGCGTCTTTTTCACCTGTATCGATTGTCAACTGAAAGTTTTTAAGTTTTAGAAGATAACAGCCCACTTAAAAACGAAGAATTGCTATCATAATCACTTATGGTGCTATTCCGTAGACTCTACGGAATAGCACCATAAGTGATTATGATAGCAATTCTTCGTTTTTAAGTGGGCTGTTATCTTCTAAAACTTAAAAACGGCGTAGAGTAAATGTTAGAAATTACAATGCTGCTAATTTTTTGTCACTTTCCAACAAATTTGACATTACATAAAGTAAAGTGAGATAGAAATTTTACAGTGCTGTACATAACATTGGCATAGTACCATTAAGCTTACTTTAAAATGAATACAGTAGCTACTTCTTCAATTTCTTGTCATTAGTTTAGTTAATAGAGTATTATTATCTATGATTTTATATTTATAATTTACAATCATTAATCTATTCCCTGGACTGAGTTTATAAATGGAAAAAAAATTTTGATTTTACGAAAAAAATGTTAGAGGAGCGAACATTTTTGCTTGACATGAAACAAACATTTCTGTAATTAAAACTAAAAGATTCAAAATTTGATGATAAAACGATCGGCTGAAATGGTCCAGTTTTGTGTCCGCTAAGGAGCCCTGATTTAACAATAGCAAATTTTTACTTTTGGGGACTTTAAAAAAATCATTTTCTAAAACATATATTATAAAACGGGTTGCTGGATAATTATTGTAAAATTACTAAGCGTGCACTGGAGGGTTAAATTATCATTAATTTTATATTCTCCAAAATTCGACAGAAGTCACTCTGTTTCATAATCACAGGTATATTGTGAACAAAGCATAGTAATAAAATATTATGAACAGTCTGAACATCAAGCTGTGAAACTATAGGTACCTGCCGACGTAAGTTCAGTTTTACAAATAAATGCGGGTATTTTAAGTTTTCGAACATGCAATATAAAACTTAAAAATTATTATTATTACAAAATTACATACACATTATGCAAGGTGCTATTATTTGATATACCATAATTAAAGTTGTTATTGCATTAGGATTTATGTTTTGAAATCTAAATTAATTTATTACAAACTGTTTTAAAAACTAATAACCAAACTGCAAACATAATATTTTTAATTAAACATTCAATATTCCTGTCTACGAAAAAAATTACAAAAAAGACAAAAAGAGTTTATGTTCGTTTTTCGGTACGCTAAATCTATTCTGAAAGTAAATTTAGAAATCTCCTGCCTTCAAAGTAGATTTATGCTTGGGTGCAGAAAGCATCGTCAAAAAATTTGATTTGACAATGACATTGTGAAACTCTTTGTCATCTAAAACTAATGACTGTACTCACACAAAAACAAAATTTTTTTCAAGCTAAATTTTGATCAAAATGCGAAAAAAAATTTTGTTTAGAAGTGTCAATTGTACAAAAAATAAATAGATATGTTAAATAGTTACATGCATACATTTTTTAAAAAACATCATTTCAATTGATCTATTATTTCTCGAGCAGAATCAATTTGACATTCTACATTTCTTATAAAAAAATATGTGTAAATGTAAGGTCATTCCTGCAACCCAGCATTCGCGTTGAAAAGTTGCACCAGAAACCAAGAATTACTGTTATAAAAGACAAACATTTTTCTACAGACTGAAGACAGGCATTTCGTTCAAATTATTTTTTTTTATATAAGTAATCAGTAAATATTACCCACGGCTTCGCTCGCGTTAATGTCAGTTTTGATGGAAACTTTATAGCGTACAAACGGATAAAAAACACCCAGTTAATTCTACCTGTACAGAATTTCGTCAAAATCGTTTAAAGATTTGGCGAAGGTCACAGTGAATCATTAACTGTGAAGAAAATAATTTACCTGACTACCAAAAGAAGAAAGTTAATGTCGTTGGATGTAGTGTAATGTAAGTTTGCTTGTAGGTACTATGTGTATTCTTGTAGTTTAAAATAGTTAAACTAAAAAGCGTTAAATAAGAAAAGTTATTTAAAAAACCCGACCACGGCTAACAAAAAAAGTACACAACAAACTTCCAATATGAGAAGTAGTCGCGTATTATCGTATTACTAAGTACACTTCCTTTATTTTTTTATTGGAAACTTCTTTTGTATTCTTTTGTTAGCCGCAGACGGTTTTTTCTTATTATTTTCATATTTTATAGCCGTTTGGTAGATAACGGTACTAAAAACATACGTAATTATGCTGATAATTATTGTACATAAGGCAGCCTGTGTCATTTTTATATAATTACAGAGTTTTCTTAAGTATTATTTCACACCTTGAAATTAACCTTCCAAGTTTAACGTGCGGTAATTTTCACAGTATATTCTGACGTACAAACTTGGAAACATTTGTGTCAATAAACTTATAATCCTCGTGGGAGCGCGTACATTGAAATATACATTATACAAAAAAATAATATAACAACAAACGAAATGGTAACAGGACCTCTGCAATATCGTTTTCTTGTGGATTTTTCGGATGATACCTAGACGGGAAAAATCAGAACTTTTGTCTGTCTGCCGGCATAACTCGAAAACAACTGGATCATTTTGAAGAAATTTAGTACACTATTAATAATTGACACCCAAACTTTTTACCCGGTAAATTTTAATTAGGATGGCATTTCTGTCGAATTGACCGCGAGTGAATCTATGGGAATAAGCGACGTTCGCACTAGAGAGACTGCGGCCAACTCTAGTTAAATAGAGGAAATAGGGAAATTAAGAAAATTAAAAAGGAAACCGAGCCCCAGATATTTTGTCTCCCGGTGAGGATTCTTAAAATTTGATTTTGTTATTTTAGGAACAGCATAGGGATTTATTTCCTTTTTAATTTTCTTCGAATCGATGGAGCATATTGTTGGAAAATGAAAAACTAGGGATTTGAAATAACAACATTAAAATTTTCTTTATTACAAATTATGTAATAATCTATTGTGTTAAACTATAAACATAAATGTGGTCGACTACAGGTAAGTGGTTAAAAATCGATACATTCAAACTCTATATTTTTATTGAACGAATACAAATTTTTAACTTGGATTTTGTTAGCTGTATTATAATAATTTTTTTTATGTTAATAATAGTAGTAGCCCTTTCCACAAATGCGTTATACGATACCATCACACATTGTCGTCGTGACGTTACAGTGCTATGTACAAGAATAATTGATAACCCAACCAGCGCGAATCTGGGAGTTTCGGGTTTGAGTCCCCACAGTGACATGTGAAATAATTTTTTCTTGTTATTGTAATATTACGACGACGATGTGTGACGATATCGTATTTCTGGTAAGTATACTACTACTATTATTAACATGTAAGTTAACATGTAAGATATTTTCTATTTACCGGCCCATATTTCTATAATTTGCTGCCACTTCCGTATAAGAATATTAATTATAGTTCAAAGGTTTTTTTGAAAAATATTAAAAAATGGCTCTTGCTAAGAAATGATGTCAATGATCTTTTTTATGTAAATGTATAATTCAATATTCGGCTAGGAAAAATAGAAATATGTTTATTGTAACGGTGCATCCAACACAGGTTTTCCTAAGGATGCACCTATAGTTCCCTTTGTATAATTACAGAAAATTGTATTTTTGTTGTATAATGACATGTTTTGGGAACAAATAAATATTCTTCTTTATTCTTAACCTTCTTCTAATTCTTATTTTTTTATCATAAATTTCATTTTTATATCCCGCAATACTTATAAAATCACAAAATTAGTTGACGTTTAAACCCTCTTTTTAATAAAAATAGAAAGGGAGATTTATTAAGGTGTATGCACATACCAAAAAACACAAAATAATCTATCATATTATTTACGTGGCACGTTCAGGGTTTATAGCGAAAAAGGGACTGTCAATCAAAATTACTCACTGCTTCATTTACAACCATTTAAAATAAGTACTCTTTTTTTTCATTTATAAAATGATTGTATTAATCTTATAAGAATACAATGCACCCGCCCCCTTTATGTGTAAAAGAGCTGTGACACTCTCCAGATCGCATTTAAATATATAGTTGAAAAACAGTTTTAGGCCTTTATGTAAAGAAAAAAATATTTTATGGATAATCTTTAAATTCAAATATTTTTAGCTGCAATTGGGGATTTTTGCGAATGAATTGATTCAAGTAACTAAAAAATCTTATATAATATCATTAAAACAATATCTTTATGACTGTAATTATCAATTTTAACCTGTTTTAACTGTGTACTTCATTTTACAGTTTATACGGATTACTTAGTACTTTTCTTGGGATTCATAAAATAAAATTTTCACAATCATTAAATTATCGTGATTTAAATTTTGATAAAGCTGGCGATTATTTTTCTTTATTTAATCAAATATCAGTTACAATGGCATTAGATTTAAGCATAGATATGTAATTTTTTCGAACAACAAATTGTTTGGTTTACAACAGAAAGTTTTTGCGTAGTACTTTTGAAAACGTTAAGTTAGAATATAAACGAAAGCGCGTTATAAAACGTCAACAATGCAGCGACAACGTGTTCGCAGTTCGGAGAAAGCAGAAAGTACATGAACAACGAGGAAAGCAACTTTGAATAATACTGCACGAAAAGTTTTGCAACTTTAACTTTGGATGCGTACTCTCTTGTTTTAATATTCTATTTATTGTTGATTATATTATATTATATTCTCGTAATAAAGTGTACAAATTCGATATTTAAATATTTTTTAAACGCAATTTTTTCAAATTAATTAATAAAAATTATTAAGAAATTAAGATAATATTTATATTTATCAACAAATTCTATTTTAGGCCATTTTCTCCGAAATAAACTGCAACTTGTTATTTCAAATATATATTTGGAAAAAGTTTTCAAATTATAAAAAGTGGGATTTATCTGTCAAATTTAAATTAATCGTTTATTATTTATTTTCTGTAATACACACGTTGCAATACGTAATTTATTATAATTTTTTTTCAAAAATGTCAGTTTTTCTTATCTACTAGTGAGGATGTCTTAATAGACGTCAATAAAAGAAAATTAAAAGCTACCTCTTGTGAAATGTGGCTCCCCCAAGTATGATAAAAAAAATCAGTTCAGTAGAAGTCGAAAAATAGACGAATGTTGATAATTTTTTGTATTTTAAATATTCGATAATTGAGGTTTTGAGAGTTATTTATGTAGGTAATTATTGTCATCGAATATAAATTAAATAGTAAATATATTTTATAACTGTAATTTTCGAAATTCTATAAATTAGCGTGCTCATAGTTAAAGATTAAGTTAATATTAATAAAAATTTCATACCTAATTTTATCCAAACTTTTGACTGTGACAAGTAATTTTATTTAAAAAGAAACAAACAAAACAAAAAAAAACAGCAGTAGGCACCAATATAAATGATTACATAACTTTATCACATAATTAACAAAACTGAGTTAAGTAACCGTTTAACATAACACACTGATTATAAAGACAACAAAAACAAAACGATAAACAAATACGTAACTCGAAAGTGACGTTATTCATTTCGAATAATAAAACAATAAGCACGTCGCACAAAAACAAAACAACATCATAGGCAATAATTGCGGATCAGAAACGCACTCACACACAAACACGTCATATCAGCTAAATATGCACGTGGCCACTTTTCAAAAACAGCGTCTCCGCCAATTTCGAATCCACCACTCACAGCACATCGTACATCGCGACAACGCGGACGAAAATTCGCGCCAAAAACCGCGACGAAAAATTCAAAACAAATAACAAAAAATAATCTTATATCCTGTCAAAAATAATGCCGTTGTGTTTGTCGCGTCTTGTCGAAGTGTCCCGAAAAAGTGTTAGTCCAGGAATGGACGCATAATTCTGAGATCGGTCTGTTAATGAATCCGATTAGACAAAGCTTGCAAGCAAGAAGCAAAGACGCAAGCGCCTTAAGAGCACGCCACCCTCACTACACGCCAGTTGTATGTGTTGTGTGTCTATATCGCTATCCTTCTTCAACATGCATTTACATATTACATCTTGTACGGTCGCAAGTCGCCACATATGCCCATTTCTCTCGCACTCGTTCGCCACTCTGCTCTCGCGCACTCACTTCAATACATGCAAATTCCTGCTTCAACTCTTCTCTTCCACCGTCTTACATGTAGGTACACACAATATACTTATAATATCACAGTATCTCACTCTTACATATTTATTATATATTGTATTCGTCATTACGTGTTTGTTGTCTTTCTCATACGCACTCTGTTTTATATATTCACGATATAAAATTAAGGGGAGGAAGAAAACTTCTTCTTTTTGATTGTTTCTGTCTCACTTTTAGAAGTAAGTTTTAATTTTTTACGATACCTACACATACACACATTATATCTAATGTATTACGTAACACGGCTGTTTTATATCTATGTGTTTGTTTATAGTTGTTCTGATGTTTGAATAGATTGCTGCATACATACATTTTATATTTAGCAGTATATTTCATTATATTCTCGTTCTAAATAAAATGCTACATCATCCATGTCTTCGTGCTTTGCGGCGAATAAAATGATCTTGGAATATTTATGCATAATAATATAGACGATGCAAAAATATGTACAAAACGAGAATTGTATAAAAAAAAATAATGAAGCGGTCTGCATCAGCTATCTAATGGATCACTGCATAATTCATTGTACTTAAAATAAAGACGAGAAGAAAAATGTTATGTTTAAAATAGTATTAATACAAACTTTAAACAAGGGTTGAGTGAACATTTGCCTTGAGTTTAGTCCTGCTATCCACAACGTGGGAAACCAAAAAGTGCAAATTTTGCTTCCACCATCATTTTTAAAATTATTAGAATTTTTTGTACCATTTGTTATAGAAAATGCATAGAGGATGAAATAACTGATTAAATAAAATCAAAAAAATACAGTTCAAAAAAATTATTTGTGCATGCGTTTAGACTGACTGAAATAAAATTTAACAAGGTATGCACACAATTGACCCTTTTCTTCCACCACATTCAACGAATACAACGTAATATTCGTAGAACTTTTATAAACTGTATAGCGGTCAGGCGGAGAACGATTGTAGGGTGACAGATTTTAAAATTATGGCATTTTTGTAAAAATATGAAAACTTTTGTTTGTAGATGTTATACTTACGTAGAAGATTTTCAATAATTGATGGTAAAAATAGGATCAGTAGGAAAAATAAATAAATTGTTTATTCATGCAACGTTTCGTTGATTTACTGCCACTTCTTTGGGCATTATCGGTTAAATAAACGTTTTATATATATCTGCCATACCCACTACAAAATAGGTACTTTAGATGTATGTATAGTGGCCTTTAAAGAGTCATTTAACAGGCAGGTGTTATGAAAGTGTTTTACTTACCGCACTAGGGCGGTATAAGTAAACGGTTGCCATAGCAACTTCTGTTTATTCGCTCTATACGCTTGCGTGCGCCTGCCATTACTTATTCACGAACTTCACGGCATACTGTAGAAGTAAAGATGGCGACGCAAATGAACTGTCGAATTTTTTTGAAAATGAAGTGAAAAGTAAGTATTTTATAGTGGATATGGCAAAAAGTACCATATATATTTCGAGCGTAATGGTATTACGATTCATGTGACCGTAAAAACTCGCTATCACTCGTCTATACATACTGATGTTATCACTCGTCGTAATATAGTCCAATACACATTTAAATATACAATCTACTACGTTCTGTTCCTGCTATCTCTATCATCAATTATAGACGCTGATGACCTCAGCTATTCAGCGTCTATAATCTACTATCTATCTATCTATTTATCAACAATTGCAATAATAATAGACATTAACCAACAAATTTTTAAAATGATTCTAAAATCTAAACAGATTTTATAACTGGAATTTTTAGGTATATTATTTAATTCTAACTTTAAAATATTAATTTCTATGATTTGAAATAAAAATTAAGCGGTATTAGAGTGAAATGTTTTAAAAATAGTCTACATTCAAGAAAAATATAACAGGAAATAATTTGAATATAAGAGTTTTGTTGTTAGCTGCAAATATAGTGGTTTTCTTGTCAACGCTACGGCTTAAGTAAGTTGTTAGTCTGTCATAATATTGTAGTTCAGATTTATTTACATAAATCATAATATCGTAACTTTATAAAGAGTCTAGATAAACTAAGTAGTAGTATGTAAAGGTTTACTTTACCTACTACTACTATTATCTAGACCAGTCCTGGATTTATAAATAGGCCGTATAGGCCGCGGCCTAGGGGCGGCAGATTTCAGAGGACGGTCACTTGATTTCAGAGGATAAAAGTCAAACACGTCCACTGGTTTTCTCATGGTTTTTTATACTTTCAATAAATTCCTATAGAAAGAAGCTTATTGTATATCTTGTATCTTATTGTATATCTTGTTTCTTTTTTACGCTCTCTTTCTTAATGACTAATTCATTCGTTTATTTAACTTTCATTCGTTTATTTAAATAATAATTTTCCATTTGTAGTAAAGGAGGCCCCTTTACTACAAATGGAAAATTATTATTTTAGAAAGGTATGTACCTGGGGCGGCGGAAATAAAGTGGCCTACACTCATAAAAAATATAAATCCGGCACTGATCTAGACTCTTGAAAATAATCTATAGTCTTGATATTAGACAAGACAAAAATTTGTTAATCTAGATTTAGTGAAGTCTTGATATTTCAAGACAAGACTTAAGTGAAGTCTTGTCTTGATATTTCAAGACAAGACAAGACTTTGAAAGTCTTGTCTTGTCTTGCCTAGACGGCAACACTAGTTGAAGGTGAATTTCGAGTTTTAAAAAGGAGGCACCTTCTCACACTTGTCACGCACGATACTTTTTTATAACGAAAACATGTAAACGGATGGCATAAAAAGTGACAGACGTGTGTACTGTGTAAAAAGTGAAACAAAAGAGAAATCCGTGTGTAAAAAGGGATTTTTACAAACGGTTTATAATGCGACTGTTTACGCACGGTCCTTAACCATGTAAAACGCAATTTTACTTGGTCGTATTAAAAAAATATCTTAACACATTATATAGGTGCCTTAGAGACTTTTCCAATTTTATTTCGTCTATATAGCTTTAATGCCTGTTGAGATACAATTATTGCCTAATTTTTGCAAAGAGTACAACAAGTCCTGGAAATTTAATGTCATTATTGATATGGAACGGTTTGATGATCAACTTAACGTGCGTTTTGTGTTCGTAATTTTTTTGAATTAAATCATTCTTACATCGCAGTTCGGCGTCGGTTTCGTGCTCGTTATGGTCTTCACAATCTCAAAGAAGCACCTAGTATCAATCTAATAAAGTCCTGGATACACAAATTTGAAGAAAATATGCCCATTTTTTTGAAAATAACAATGGAAAAACAGTTTCTGTAAATTCTGATAGGTACGCCGCAATGATCCGTAAATTTTTTGGCCCTGCGTTCCAAGAATTTGATGATTTTAATGACCAGTGGTGGTTTCAGTAAGATGGCCGGGGTACTAGCCATACATCAAATATCGCATTAGAAGCTGTAAGAGAATGGTTCTCGGATAAATTGATATCAAAATTAAGAGGAGACATCAACTGACCTCCAAGAAGCCAGGACTTGGTCCCCAAATGATTTTTTTGTGGGGCTAACTTAAGAGTCGAGTTTATAATAAAGCCCCAGCAAATTTGATTCAGCTTAAAAATCGTATTCAGGAAGAGACTGAAGGCGTTACTCCTGACTTATGCACAAGCGTGTTAGAAAATTTAAGGCATCGCATGGATGAGTGCTATCGGCGAAATGGGCGACATCTAGATGATACAATTTTCCATACATGAATTTCCAATAAATGTAGTTTTAAGTTCCAAATAAAGTTAGTTTTGAAAAGAATAGTTCAAAGCTCTCTGAGACACCTTGTATATTCTATATGGCAGGGGTTCCCAAAGTCGGGGTCGCGGGCTGATTTTTTAGGGTCACGGCCTGTTTCCGTGATTATAGATTTTATAACTCTCATGATTATACCATTAAATTCGAATAATAGAAAAAAAAACTAAATAAGAACACGAAATCAAATAAAAACGGAGTGAAGTGGCGGGAGGGGGTCTCTGGGGTAATAAAGAGAGAGTGAACCCTCCCACCCGCCTCCTGACTATTTTGTACATTGTGGGGAAAAAATGTTTAAGGGTCGCGAAGGCTAGCTTTTGCAATTTTAAATTAGGGTCATGATCAAAAAAGTTTGGGAACCCCTGCTATATGGAATATATATATAACTTATTAAAGAAAAACTGGACATTACAAACGTGAATCTAAATGTTAAATGATTAATATTGTTATCGTAATTTAAAGTCCAATAAACGTATAACTGTAGATGCGATTGTCCATTAGTTTAAGTGTAAACATTTATGATAAATAAATATACTGTGTACATTAATTACATAAAAATTACATGCGTGTTTAAAAAAAAAGTAAAATAATGACTTTTACTCGACAAGTGTTATTATGAAATTATTTTTGTTGATTACATGTTAGATTAAGATTACAAAGGGATTTTGATTCACGCGGACATATAGGTATTATGTACGCATGTTTGCTGGTACCATTGCATCGAAGGAGATAATATAATATAGAGAATTTCGATATTTTCAATTGTTATTTGTTAACGTAAAGGTTAAATTGTAGAACTAATATATTGTAAATGAAGACAATATTAAATAAAAACCGGCCAAGTGCAAGTCAGACTCGCGCATCGAGGGTTCCGTACAAAAAATAAGGCGCTAGGTAGGGGTAAGAAATTAACAGATTTAATTTTATTAAGCTTGTCTTTAAAGTTTTTTTTTACTTATATTTTACTTTGTTCTTTTTAGTTTTTTTAGTTTTCAACATTTTTCCGTATCAAATTTAATTAAATTAATTTTTAAAGTGAAAAATTCCAAAATTTTTACATTACATTACGTATTGTCAGTTGGATTTGAATCCGGCTCTTCGTGGTGGCATACGAACGCGTACCGCGTTACCGCTACTTCACGTGTACACGGTGTACCACGGCACAAACAATGGTATATTTTTGATACACTTGGCACAGCTCTATGTCTAATTTTCCGTTTCGTGGGAAATTAAGGACTTAAGATTTTCGTTTAGGTTTTCCTGTGAACTATTAGTGAGGCCCTAGTTTTGGAGATAAGGGGGAGGATGCTCGATTTCCGTACATATTCTTTAATGTCTTTTAAACTATGCATTTTAAAATTATAAAAAAAAATATTTGTGTTTCTCATAACGAGCTCTTTCATTTCATATGTCACATGATGCATTTGAAAAAATTTGTTTTTAATTTTTTAATTTGCCCCCCCAAAATCAGAATTCGTTTATTTACGCTATACGTCCGTGATTGGGTCACCAAACTCTATATATGTACCAAACTTCAACTTTTTTCGTCCAGTAGATTCGGAGAAAATAAGCTGTATCAAACGGACGGAGAGACAGACACAAGAGTGATCTGATAAAGATTTTGTTTTTTCCTTCTGAGGTACGGAACTCTAAAATTGACAAGGGGCACACTAATTACGATTATGCCGCAACCGAAAATGTAGAACCACTTCTATTATAATGACGTCACATCTGTCAAAAAATATTAACATGGCATAATATATCATACAAAACACAAACAAACTATGGCGTAACTATGGTAAATCGTGTCACACATTTTTTGTAACGCATAATTTTACCTCCTATTGGGATCCGTCAGATAGGTGGAGCTTCAAAAACATGGCGCAGACGGGGGGAAATTTCATATACGGGGTATACTTTTGCGTGTAATTTTATGATTTTCAATGTGATAAGAAATGATAAATATAAGTGCAATTTGTGATTGGGCCGGTACGAATCCTAAACAAAGGAATTTCGTTGAAGGAGAACGGATTCTCAAAGCCGGGCATATTATCAAATGTCGGAAATATAACGAGAAAAATGCATGCAAAATGAACTGTCAAAAGTAGTAATCTTTACGACATATTGCTTAAAAACATCAAAATTAAAAGAAAATCTCCACGAAATTAATCTTCCGCGTTCAATGCGCTTTTAAGGCTGGGTTAGGTGAATAATGTAAACACATAACTGCAACATAATAAGTTATATTGTAATAAGTAGGTAAGTTACTAACCTCAAAATATTTGTATACGAAGTTAATCCTATAAATTTGTTAATCATCAGGGATTCAACTATTTTAGTGCAGTATGATAACAAGTACATCTTATTATTACTATAAAATATTTTTTTAATTCATAAATACAGTTTTTCCACATTTCATTAGAAAATAATTCTCTGTAAAGTAAGTTTTACAAGGCAATAACTGACAGTGTTTATTGCCATGATATTAGAAAACGTCGCGAATTCCATTTTCGATAAACTTTTTGTTTATTTTACTTGTTTTATTTTTGTAATAAACAATTTCATGATTAATTTGCACTGTTAGCATGTAAAATTTTCCCTCATTTGAGTACAATTTTCTGTCACCAGATGTCAGATGCTCATTTGACGGACCCCAATATATACCGCCAGGAAAAACGTAACTCTACGTCAAAAGAAATTTGAGAGCCAGACTGATCAAAAATCAAAATAAAATTAATCACTGATTTCAAAGATCAATAGCATTATAAGACCTGCAGTTTTACGCGGAATACAAACCCTGTAGAGATCAGTATGTATTTTTTCTAAATCACCCGTTTAGTAACGCGATTGTTTTTATCTGTCTTTAATAATATACAAAGGAATCGTATTTATTCATTTATCAATTGTTATCTTTATATTGGTTCTTAAAATAGAATAGAGATATAAACCCCAGCGCAAAAATAACAATATTTACATAAAAAAAACAGCATGTCAGATTTGCATTTGGCTTTTATAGTTATATGAAGATCAAAAATCAAAAGATTATAGTTTTTTGAATAAGAACGTATTCACTATTATTTTTAATGTGAGAAACTGTTGGAAAACAAACTAACGAAAATATCAATTTTTAGTCATGAACAACAGCTAACAATATCTCTGTATATATTATCTACTCTTTGGTATTACTTTACGAGCTTTTCATTCATTTTTATACACGCATAATTCCTTACAAATAAAATATACATATATGAACATGCATAAACATTATTACTTATGCACGACATATGTGCTACTTTTATTCTATTTATTGAAAATTTCATTTTATGTGAAATATTTAGAATAAAATAGTAGGTACTAATACGCTTTTTTATATATTTTTACTTCCCACCTCTACTATGGTAGGGAAGTAATGGATTCAGTCCGAAAACAATATTTCGAGATTTTAACAGATTTTCACGTTTTGAGACCCTAGCAATCGTTTAAGATCATTTTCCGACTGATGTCTGTATGTGTGTGTGTGTGTATGTGTGTATGTGTGTGTGTGTGTGTATGTGGTCAATTTTTCGCCTTCGATATCTTAAGAACGGAACAACATACGGGCATGCCGATTGTTCTATTGTGTTTATCAGCCTTTAACTTAGATCTGATTAGATTTTGAGTCAAATCGGTTCAGTGGATCCTGAGATATTCAAAAAAACGTCCTCAATGTTACGTATTAACATAGGTAAAAAAAAATATAAATGAATTCTAGATGTTATAATATGAAAAAAATGTAAATATTTTTTTTCTCTAAAATGTATAGTTTTCGAGAAAAAAAATATTTTACTAAAAAAAATAAAAATTGTACGTAAATCAAGGTAACCATGATTTTTGCTATATTAAGTTAGCCATCAGTAGATCGCCAAACAAAAAAGAGGGCCATGCTTTTTTCAAAGAATAAAAATTAAATTGTGTTTTAAAGACCACCAACAGCTAAGGTTATTTGGGCCTAGTCAAAGAATAAAAAAAAAGAGTGTTTATTTTTTGCAAATATTTACTAGGTGGGAAGTATAGGACTGGTCATCAGTCGAATTTTTTTAAATCCATTTTTTCTTCGCAAAACCAAAATAATATAATATTGTTCTAGACACAGATATTTTAAATTGTTAAACCTTATTTTCCAGTGTGTCCATATACTCTTCTTTTCAACGTATTGTGATAATTTCAAATACATTTTTTCGATTTATCCGTTTTTTTAGAGAATTTATTGTGTTTCAAAAACTGACACTTGTTTGTTGCCGTTAGCAAAGTTCAAAAGATTAAGAAATCGGATACAAATTGAATGTAAAACGAGTTGTATAGTGAATCATAATAATATTATATGACTAGGTATAATTATTTATAATTTAGATATTCATATTTTATAAATCCAATGGAACATTAGTGTCAAAATAAAAAAAAACACTAAAATATAAAAATTTAAATTTAGTGTAATTTTGACAGTATACCAATTAAGGACTAATAGTTTACTATAATATATACAGACATGAATTCGATTAATGATTATCACAATTTAATATTATATTTCAGTGAACTAGCAACTTGCAGTGAAATCATTCTGTGAGAGTATTATGAAAGTTTCAACTGACATTTGAAAATATTAATCTTAATTTAATCCACTCAGCATTTTTAAAATTATTCTTCAATTTCCACGTAAACTTCTCTTATCTAGTAAAAAAATTATGCGATCTATAAAAAATAGATATTGTAAATTACAGACGTTCGACAACAGAGGTCATAAGCGTGTTATTGATCAATAAAATCAAACTTGCCAGAAAATGTCCCTTCTGATTGCTAAAGTACTTTGTCGTAAGTTGTCAATGACAACGAACGACTAAGTACTCTAAACATTTACCTAATTTGAATAATAAAATGACCAGCTAACATGCTTTATAAAGTTTGTTATTAGTTCAGTTTTAATTCAACAAAGTATTGACATTTATTTTAAAATGTTATTGCAAAATTAAAAAAAAAATACTTTTTAGTAGATCGCACAAAAAGTTGTGCGTGTGCCTCGACCGAAAAGTTATTTTTGCTGTACAAGTCGCGCTTTCAGACCTCGGTTAACGCTTCGGTCAAAAATATGCACGTTTCGTACAGCAAAATATCACTATCTGGTCCGGATACATAAACACTATCTTTTATATAGCAAAAAATTACTATAATAATTAATAAAACACACAAAACTGACTGTAGCTGTTCAACTTTATTTTTAATACTACGTTTCTCTTATAACAGACCGAAAAAAATAAAGTTAAATAAATAAGAGACCCTTTTCAAGCACTATAGTAGTGCTTGAAAAGGGTCTCTTATAACAGACCGAAAAAAATAAAGTTGGACAGCTATAGCCAGTTTTGTGTGTTTTATTTATTAAAGTAATCTTTTTCGCTGTCGGTAGAAGCTAATAAGTGAAAAAAATTACTAGTTCAATAAAATAATAATAATAGTTATACTCGCTTGTTTTTATCTTATCAAAGTCATAACATTTTGTAAATTATCAAACAAGGAAGTCTTACCAAATCACACGTGACTTATTGTATTAAATCTACTTAACTTTGGTTTATTATTAAATCGATCGTTAATTTCAAATTGATAAACCGAACTCAAATTGGCTAAATGGAGTAATTTAAACACGACATTTAGCAAAATCAGTTGTACAAAGGACTACAATAAAGCGATATATTAAAAATTTCAATAGAAAAAGGTTACAGTTACGTATAAAAAAAATTGCGTAAGTTTAAATTTAAACTATTAACGAACAATATTGCGACAGAAATATTAGACATCGAACTATACTTTTGTAGTTTGTAATTAGTTACTTCCCAACTTTCAACTTCTTGAATCTATACATTAACTGGGTTTCAAGAATGCTAACATTAAATCTGCAGTCACAAGCTAAAATCGGTTATGTTGAATTCTTGACATTAGGAGAAAATCTCTCGAAACGTAAGCAACAAATGCGAATTTCAAACATCAGTATTGTTGTTGACGTGAATAACGTATATAATGTCTCATACTAGAGTGGCATTTTAGAAATATTAGATGTAACGAAAATAGCTTCGGAAGTGGTTGACAATATGTGTAACAAAACAGCATGTATACTATGTTAATGCCTCAGAGACAGCAGGCCATGGTGGCCGTGCGGTAAAGTACGAGTCTACCGACAGGCATAAACACCAAGTTCGAATCCCGAAGGCTTTTAATAATTTTTTTTAATAATGAAAATATATGTAATGGGTAACAGACTGTTTATTATTATTATTGGAGTTTACTCCTTAAGAATCGATTTTCATATAAGGCCCCCGGTATGGAAATTTTATGAGGAGTAAAATTTATACAAGCGTTAACTAAACAGCGTTACGTTTTTCTGCGCAACGTACCTTGCGCACCTTTCAAATATATGTGCATACTTGTATACAGACGACGTGTACAGGGTATGCTGCGCGACAGCTGACGCATGTAAGTATGTATGTTTGCCTACTGCATAGTCAAAGACACTCGTACTTAAGGAGTGAACTCCAGCCGTGCGCCGGAGCTGACACACACACTTTTTTTGTATTTAACGGTATTCACGTTATCTGTCAGTATGCGAGATACTGAATTCCTATTTTTTTAAATCTGACGCCAAAACAGAAGACTTTCTTCGAAAATTCACCTTAAAATTACTTCTAGCTGTCTATATTCAAATGTAGCAATTCATTCAAAAATTATTTTCAGCACTATGTTGTGTAAAAATGTTAAATTTTATATTTATTCTATATTTAAACTGCATTTCTAAACGGGTTAATTAATCCTCCAAGGTATGTCTGGGCCACTCAGCAGTTTTATTTCACTGTAATGTAAAGCTGCATTGTCGATCAGATGCCTCGAAGTAGATATTTAGTGCACGAGTGTCCAAACAACGATTAAAACGAAATTCATTTGAAATATATTTTTGCTTTTCCCCTCTGAGCATTTTTAAAATTAATAAATAATAATTATTATTAATATAACATCTATACATAATTACTGCATTCTTACACTAATTTGAAATGTCAAAAAATTGATTTTTAAAATTATAAAATCTAAAAGGAAACGAATTTTTCCTGGGATAAGACCTAGATAGATTGATTTTTTGCTCCCCCCCCAAACCCCTTTTCAATCAATTTCATCCAAATCATTATAGTCTTTTTTCCCTGCCAGCGTTACATTTCAGCGTTTCATTAATTTTTAAGTCGAGGTCATTTCAATTCATTAGCGTCGCTAAAGAAGTATAACTTCAAAAAATGGTGGGACTCCGTCGGAGTCTCGCATCTTTCGAGTTTATTTAGATTTAAAATGTAAATTAATAATAATATTTATTGAGCAATTAAAAGCCGCAAACAAAAATAATAGTTCGCAACAGAGTTCCAAAAGATATATACATAAAAAATCAACAAATAACAAATAGAGCAGCATAATAAAATATTATAGACAAAACATATTGCTGATGTGTATTGATGAACAAATTTCGTTCGAATCAACGTTCGCGATACTCTTATGCTAAAAAGTTGCTTCAAGTGGCTGATAGTGCAGCTGTCTCTTTTCATTGAAAAGAAAAATTAAGAACTTAAATAGCTGTAAAGATTATTTTAGCGAAAATTCGACATAAGCCATTTTATCTTATTGTCACAGAAATACACACAAAGTGGAAACTGCATCAAACGCTCGTTTTATTATTTTAACGGTCAAATGCAACCGTTGTCGTACTTGTTACTCGTGTTTTTACTTTTTATTAATCAAACAAAACTATTTAATGGTATTTTAATAAAGTGATTATATATACGTGTATCAATTATTAATGTTCATGAATAAAAAGTTAAAACAATGTACCCGTGTGGTAAAATTTAATTGTTTTTATTGACAGCGTTTATAAAACTTTAGAGAAACTACATTTTTTCGGACGATCAGGAATTCGATTATATGTGAAGCTGATTTGTTATCACGTGGAAAAATATTTTTTTGGGTACCTAATTCATTATTAACGTAATTTTTTCCAACAGCTTTGCCACAATTTGTATCGAAAATCTATCATACTAGAATGGTTCGACTTTTGTTTTAAATCAATGGATTAAAATATACTTCAATCAGTTCTCAAACAATTAAAATATAAAATCGTTCTAATTATACTTATGAATTGTAGCTAATATTTTTCAATCATTCAAATTCTTATTTTCTGTGGAATGGAAATATAAATTCATGGACAAAATTGTGGAATATTTTTTAATGTTTGTAATTTCTTTTTGAAGAAATAAATTCTTTTGAAATTTGTTTCAAGTAACAGTGATAATAAAAACTATTCGATAATTTTGTCCATCAATAATATTGATGACTTATGAAAATCTTTTAAAATGTTTATTTTTATAAATTCTTTATTTATTATGAACGAATCATTCAAACTTTTACTTTTTGTCCGAAAAAATATAACGTATTTTATTATTTACATTGAATTTGAAAGTGTTAAAACTATTTACACCTTGAAAATTCTTCTTTCCAAAAATTAAGTGGATAAAATATTTGATAATCCAAAAGTTTGCTATCTCCCAAAAAGAAAAAAAATCAACAATTCCAGTATCTTATTATCAGCAAATATAAACGATGTATGTTGATATTGATTCGGCAATATATTTTCAACACACAGCAGAAAAAATGCAATTAAAAAAGGGAGAGACGTAAAGAAGAGGAAAGAAAGAAAGTATACATCCACAGTAGGTACATACGTAAAACAACTTTGTATGTGTGTTCATATAATATTATATATATAGATATCTGAGAAGAGACAATCCCCTTAATGGAAGTAAGGCGGCGCGGCGTATGGCAATGTATAACTACACGCACACATCAGTAACGTCCTATAGGCAGCACACACATACAACCATCTCTCTTTCCACCACGAGAATCGTTAATTAATAAGAAAAAGGACGGAGCATGCAAATCTTAACACACACACATATATATACATACAGTTGAGTTTTACATAAATACTCGAGTGTGTTCTCTGTCTAGTGAGTTTTATAATGTGTATAAGAAAAGAATAAGGTACCCTCGCCTAGTACATATATGTTTGTATGTATAATTGTTTTGTGTTAGACAGAGAAGCGTATATACAGAGAGTGATTAAAACGTTAAATACTTACATCGTAAGGAGACAAGTGTCCGTTACACTGAGCTTTAAAGGTAGACAAACACATTTCGCTCAAATTTTTACAGTCACTTTTTATAAACAATTGTAACAAACACAAATTCAGACGGGAACTGAAATCACAATTATTAGAATTATGTAATAAGTTCGGGTGATGTTGTTGTGACGGGAGCGTAGCCGACTGAAGCTTTGGGTATCCGCGAACTTCAGCCGGATGGTGAGAACGCGCCAGTGCTGTCGCCTGCCGTATGCCTCCCCTTGTTTTCGTTCTCTCTCTCTTTCTCTGTCTGTCTGTGTGCGCCGTTTTGCTCAACACGCGACGCGTCGCGACGGCTACCACAGTGCTTTCACTGCAGTTGGACGGACGACACGCACGATTATCGTACACCGAGGTCGAAAGCACGATGTTAGCGAAACATCGCGCTTGTCAAAATAAAACAGTTCCCTCCCGTTGAACGTCACAATTGATTCAGCAGAGAAAATGAAAAATATATTTCTAAACAAACTAAAATAACTTCTTTTCTTACGGGATAAAACCCCCCTAAATACTAACTAAAAGCTAGACTGGTCTTAAGATATTTTGTAAGTTTAGATCCAGTTGTTTCATCGTAATAGTACAAGAGCTCGTAGCCAAAAGTTCTAAGAATTTTAAGATTTATAGCTAGGTATAGTATTTACGGTGTAAATAAATATATTAGTCAGCAAGTTGGCGGTCAGGACACCTGGCGTCGGAGCGCTTTGAAATATGTAAAAAAACTAGTGTTACTGTTTTGTAAAAGCTGATCTCAAAATATTAGGCTTTATAAAATTCTTACAATTTTTGGCCACGAGCTCTAGGACTATAATGCTTGACCAAACAGATACATAAACTAAATTGTTATTTTATTTATATATAAACTTTCAAATTCTCATTCTTTACATGTGATCGATTAGCGCTTATGTAAACACCAAAATACCAACTGAAATTTTAAGTTGGACTGACTTTAAAATATGCTGCTTTCCATCCAGTTATCTTTGCGTGATACTCGAACACGTAGAAACAGATAGATTAAATTATACAGACTAACTGAAATTCCTATTCCTTGCGCTGGGAGAATGTATTCTCTTCCCCCCGACTCTTAGCTACCATTTGAAATTTTAAGTTGGATAGACATAAAAATAAAAAGCCAAGTTTCAATTCACTAGATACTCGATCCGCAGATAGATTAGTTCCTGCTCTTCACACAGAGTAAAGCCTAAATCCCCCAATTCTAACTACAATAATATTATAAATAATATGTAACTTAAGTTCCAAGTTGGATTGCCTTTAACATTATATTATATTGCGCGTTTAGTGAAAATTGGTCCATTCGTTTTTATAGAAGAGGTTTGGAAAAATTCAGTCATTGAAAGTAGCCAAAAGAAAATTTTAGTAAAATTTGTCAAAAACCGTATATATATATAAAATTAGAGAAAAAGTTTTTTCTCTAATTTTATCACATATACGGTTTTTGACAAATTTTACTAAAATTTTCTTTTGGTGGCTACTTTCAATGACTGAATTTTTCCAAACCTCTTTTATAATATTAAAACAGTCGTATTTAATTTCTACGTATAATTCGTTTTTATGTTAATATGTCCGAATAAATAGTCCATAAATAAAATAAAATGTTATTTACGAGTATATATCGATATAGCGATAATTTTCTACAAATAGTTATTATTAAGAAAATCTAGGTTACAAAACTTAATATACATTTTACCGGAAGATTATTACAGAAGTTAAATATTGATACACTAAAAATGTAGTGTTTTTCTTTTGTTGTACAAATAAAGGCCCATATTATATGCATGTACAGGCCGTTTATAAGTGAATGTATAGGTTAGTTATAGGTTCCTACATTTCTCATTAAATGTAGAATTTTAGCTATTTTAACGCGAATTAGAAAAAAATGATTTTAGTGACACCGCGTAAAAGCCGTCGTTCACTTTCTGTGTTAAAAGATGTCAATATGATATTCACTATTTTAAAATAAATTCTATTCAATTTTTCAACTTTCATAAAATATATCTATCTTGGACATCATATTTATTTTCTTAAGTATTTTTAAGTTTACCTAAAAACGCCTGAAATATGCTTAATATTTTTTTTATAATTGGTATCTATCAATTTTATCAAATGGCACTTTACTTATATAATATATTTAAATTCTTCCTAATATCCGTTCTGTGAATATCCATAAGAGACGCATCATATATAAGTCACTCGTGTGAAAGCCGCTTTACACTTCGAAAAATGCACACACTATATACATCAGCTGCTGTGCGTAAGACATAGAACTCTGGAAATGACGTCAGTGATTCTAACAATAATTATTATGCCCGCATGCGTGTCACTTCCTACATCACAATGACCCTTTGCTTCCACCATGTCGTGGACTGTTCAGATTTCTGCAGCAAAATTTTATGCATTATAAAATTAACTGCATTTCTTAAACCGTCGTCAAGAATTAGTTATCTCGGAATATGGATTTTAATTATTGTGGATTATAGTCGCTCGGCAACTAAGGTCATGTAATTGCATCAAATTAAATTAAAAGACACCACAAATCCATATGAGCGGAGATGGGGTTCGAACCCACGACAGTTTGATTCAAAGGGTCAGCATTCTAACCGTTACATCAAGCTGTCCTTTGGGATTATGGATATGTGAAAAAATATATTTTGCCATACCCACTGCAAAATAGCTACTTTCGATGCATGTATACCGGCCTGTAATGGGTCATTTAACTGGCAGGCGTGCGGAAAGTGTTTTACTTACCGCACTAGTGCAGCAAGTATAAACGGTTGTCATAGCAACCTTTACAGCATACTGTTTTCACGGATAGACAGACAAACAGACAGACACACAGAAACAAACAGACAGACAGACAAACGGGCAACAAAGTGATCCTACAAAGGTTTTTTTCTAAGGTACGGAACCCTAAAAAGGATATTAATATAATATACAGAGTGTTAATTTTGAATCAGTGCCATTTAATTTTCAAGTTTTTAAAGGCCATTCTAAATATCTTTCTCTAGTATTTACATGATATGACACAACATACCTTTTTGGTTTAGTATCATACAGAATACTTGAAAACCTCGAAAAAAACCCAAGAAAACGAAATTAGAGAGGTCTAGTTACAATTTAATTTATAAACACACCAACTATATGATTACAAAGTCACGACAGTCATTATTAGTTAAAAATCTTTTAATAGACGCTTATGACCTCTATTATCGAGCGTCTATAATATCTATTTATCAAAAGTGTTTTGAAAAACCCCGTATAAAGTGATTTTAAGTGAAATATTGGTAACATTGTTAAGTGTGTTACCAAAAATATCTCGACACTTTACTTCCACCGTATTGATTAAAATTCTGTGTAACAGTAATTTTGTGCTAATTTTTGGTTCACCGTTTCATTATCACATACATTAAACTGTCACAACTTTTTGATGGGACACAAATTTCAGAAATATAATTCAGATATTGGTTAATAAACGTCAGGCAAAAATAACAATTCAGAGAATATACGGCCTCTTTTTTTATCGCTAAGTTTTTTCCAGTTTTCTTAATTTTAAATTATATAATGTCAGGTTTATATATATATGTAAAACTTATAAATTTGGGAAAGATTCAAACTACAAATTAATGTTATGACAGATGTGCTGGAAGTCAACATTAGAAATTTTAAGCTTTTAAAGTTTACGTAAAACTTGTACGTAAAAATGTTTTTTCTCAATAAGTACAACTAAAAAATGCTATTATAAATTCTATACTATAGGCAATTGTCTTCCTTTATTATTTTTCAATACCTCAGGGTTATCCAAGCCAATCATTATTTGATTTTCATTTCACATTAGGATTTCTAATACCCGAGCTATATAATCAAAAACGTCCCAGCAACATTCGTTACTCCCATGTCAAATAATTATGATCGGTTTTGGAGTAGTTGCTAATACAAAACAGAATTTTATTCCAAACAAACAATGTAGAACTTGAGTAATAACTGCGGCTTTTTAATAGATTAGTCACAAAAAAAAAATAACTACAAAAGAGCTCGGCTACTCTGAAGCTCTATGAACAGTTTTTGAGTACCTAATGGTTAATTTCAAACATAATTTTAAAAATGTTTTTGTTTCTTTTCTAGACGAAAGAAACTGTAGTTTTTAAAATAACGAAATTTCAACGTTAATGTATTTTAAGGGCCATCAACATGCTAGAATGCATGTAGAATGCAGACATCATACATACATAATATACTTTTGTCAACTTATCGTATACTGCAGCGACAACATTCAAAAGCAACGAAAAAAGCTCCAACTCCCACTTTTCATTTAAAAAGCGTACAGTGTCTGTGTGTACAGTGGAAAAAATATATGCAAATATGTATCTTTCTATATCTTATATGAAACTCACAACGCTTCAAGCTTACACATGGACATACACGCACACATGTATGGTACATTAGAAAGAGAGATGTGCAGTTGTTTCTTTGCGCGCGCACCTTTAAAATTAACACCCGCATCTATAATTAACACTATGGACGTACATTTGTCCTTGTCTGTTGCACAACGTTACATGTGCGAACGTAGGAATACGCATGTGGGCGAAAGTGTGTTTGTCGAATTTTAAAATAAAGCGAAAGTCTTAGCAGAATAATAATGAACGCAGCTTTAAATTCAACCAATAAATACGCGAGGAGCGGATTTTAAACTCATCTACTGTACAATCATTCAACTTATAACTCGAAAATGTCTTTTTAATCCATCGCGTTTTCTCTGTCTGACACGTGGCGCGTCATATCCGCATCGCACTCCTACTTATACAGGGACGTTAAAACTTTTAATAATCGTGCTGTATTTTATACTTGTCTCGACTCATTTCATATACGTGTAAGAAGAAGTGGGAAGAAATGAACGAATCAATAATTGCTGCTGGGGAAAGTTATATCTATGTATGTCTGTACTGTGCAACCTGCCCCGACGTCCTCTTCTCCTCCTCCTTAGGAGAGCCTCCCGTTCTCCCAACACGGTCGCCCTCTACATCGTCCCATCGCCACGTTTACATGTGTGTCAATGTGTGTGTGTGTGTGTACTCACATGCATACCTCTTATGTGTCGGAGGAAAATGAATCATTACTCCTTTCGAAGACAACCGACTCTTTCTTGTCTTAATGACTCCAACACAATTCCTACCTCATCATGCAGTGTAGCTCGAAACAGATGAGACGATTCGATTTCGTGTTTTCTTACTCTACTTCTCTTGATCATTGCGACCATGTACAGTTAAATTTCTTAAAAGTTATAACC
Source organism: Mongoloraphidia duomilia (assembly GCA_039654895.1). NCBI lineage: Eukaryota > Metazoa > Arthropoda > Insecta > Raphidioptera > Raphidiidae > Mongoloraphidia > Mongoloraphidia duomilia. Next base: position 32,019,798 of record CM077521.1, on the reverse strand, counting down.
ATTTTTATAGGTTACTAGTTATCCGTTCGCCCCAAATCTACATGGTCAATCGAAATTTTATTTCCCTTTACTTTCCCTTCACTTCCTAAAATATCGCTTCTTCTTCATCAAACTCTAACTAATAACTGATACAACCTGTGGCGAGAAAAGGTGTTGGTTCCTTTAATCTTTGTTTGTTTAATCCTTATCATTTTGTGTCTGGCACATGGGATCCTTGAAGCCAAGGCGGGGGGGGGGGGTTAATAAAATAAAACTGATTCAAGATTTTATATTGTTTGTTCGGTTCGATAGCAATTTTGGTCGCGATCGGTTCGTCTCCTAAACCCTCATTTGCAACGTGTAATTTCAAAGTCGGTTAAACGTTAATGACCTTGTCGAGCGTCTATAATCTACAATCTATCTATCTAAGTTCTAAGTTAGAGCGACCTTAGGATATATTGCATGCTCAGTAAAAATCAGCCTAGTTATTTTGTAATTTTTTAAATTAAATAATTTAATATAATTTTATTAAATAACTAACATTTTTGTTAAAAGAAATGATATTTATTTAGATCATTAAACTGATTTTAAAATAGTTTTGAGTAAAATTGCGATAATTAGAGTTATATGAAGATCGAAGAAAAATCTCTGTGGTACAAGATCAATTATTGCATAACTGATATTTAAAATAATTGCTTTTATTTACTAACGCTTCGGCACTCTTTGATACTCTGAAGATGGCACAAAGAGTGCCGAAACGTTAGTAAATAAATTCAATTATTGATCCTGTGCCGCGGAAGTTTTCCTTCAATCTTCATATTTATTTAGCTTAACAAATTTTCCGTGTATTTTTGACTAATTTCAATACGATTCTATATTCCAATCAAAATATTATTATGAGACAAGACTGATTAACTGCAGCGAATCAAAAGAAGTAGAAAAAATGAATCAAACGATGTCAGCCATAGGGGAGAGATACGAGTACGGAGTACCTATATGCATTGATCTGCTTTATAATACGTGTAAAATTTGGAAATGTTGGCAAATGTACAACATGTAAATATAATAAAAACTTTCTGTTTGGTTGGTTGAACGCACTAATCTCAGGAACTACCAGTCCGATTTGAAAAAAAATTTTTTGTTAAATAGCCCATTTATTGAGGAAAACTATAGGCTATATAATATATATATCACGCTACGACCAATAGGAGCGGAGCATCAATGAAAAATGCTTGCAAAAACGGAAAAAATGATTCCTTTTGAGAGCTTCCGTTGCGTCCGCTGCGTAAACGGTGAAAGCTACGCAAAAATCATGTATGACGAAATTGTTCCCCTTTAAAAGTTCTAAAAAAATGTCCCTGACAGCATATGTCTATCTTTTAAGGTTGACTCAAAACTTTTTTTATGGTAATCAAATTTGTTCGTATTATAATATTCAAGCGAAGCGAGTGAGTAGTGTATTTATAATATCCAAGAGAACGAGCGAAGCGAGTGAGTAGTGTATTTCACCCGGGCTTTCTTAGCACTCGGGCGAAACCTGACGTGTACCGCTAGTAATATATAAAGCAGAAAGTTTGTTTATATATTATGTTCGGAATCCTCTTACAGATGAGTTGGAGAGTTGAAATTTGTTGGCGTATTTACAGACAGTGCCCCTAAACTTACAGAAAAAATCTAAGTCAGCACATTTTAACCCAAAGGTTGCAAAGAAGGTATTAATAGATCTGTAAGAAGAACGAATGTTTTGTTAATTTTTTTATATAAACGCACTCATTTTGATCAGTGTTTTTATAATTTTTCTATCTTTATATGCATTTCTTTTATGAACAATTAAAAAGTATTCACACTACACAAAAACAATTTTTTTTTTGTTAAAGGCCACCAACAGCTAGGGGCGCTAGGGCCTAGAACCAATCCATATTTTCAATTGATTATTTTTTAATAATAAATTGAAAACCCAGTTGATTTTTCCCTGTTGTCTTATAACATGAGAACTGATGGCTTGTAAAAGAGGAGTCATGGAAACGCCATATTATATACAACGGCTTTATTACACGCTAGACAATTCTCAAGCCCTAAAACAAATTTTAAAATCGAGAATAGTCCGATGTTGGAACGTTACTCTCACTAATGATCACATACCAGTGGCGACTAGTCATGTGAGTCGACTGTGAGTGACTATGGTCATGGTAGTGGCCATTTTAAAAATGGCCGTCACGTTATGTTGGTTTGTAACGGTCATTTTGAAAATAAACTAATTTACATTAAATGACTGTGATAGAATTGAAATCCACGGCTTATTAGCTAATGTCAAGAAAATAGATTTAGTCAGTTGTTAAATATCTAAAGCTGGTTTCTTATACGACTTTCAAATCTAGATTTAAGAATGTCATTTGTTTTATGGAGATCTGTAATTTATATGAAAACAAATGACAATTTTAAATCTAGATTTCAATGTCGAATCAAAAACCGAGCACTACTGTTGTGACTTTTAAAATGAGGTGTTAATTGTATTTTGATTTCAAAACAAATACTGCCCAATATAGACATACATTATGACTTATCTATATATATAAAACAGTTCCGTTACTGACTGACTGACTGACTGACTGACTGACTGATTGACTGACAGACAACGCCCAGGTCAAACCGCTGAAAATATAAACTTGAAATTTGGACAGTAGGTTCCTTTTGTGACGTAGGCACCCACTAAGAAAGGATTTTTTGAAATTCAGCCCCTAAAGGGGTTAAATAGGGGATGAAAGTTTGTATGGAAATTCGTCGTTTTTGAAGCTAGAAGCATGACATTTTGCACAGGAGTTTCTTATATAACGTAGGTGAGCACTAAAAATTTTTTTTTTGAAAATTCATCCCCTAAAAGGGCTAAAAGGGGGATGAAAGTTTGTATGGAAGTTCGTCATTTTTAAAGTTAGAAGTATGACATTTTGCACAGGAGTTCCTTATGTTACGTAGGTGAGCAATAAGAAAGGATTTTTAAAAATTCATCCCCTAAAGGGGTTAAATAGGGGATGAAAGTTTGTATAGAAGTTCGTAATTTTTTAAGTTAGAAGCATGAAATATTGCACAGGAGTTCCTTATATAACGTAGATGAGTAATAAGAAAGGATTTTTGAAAATTCATCCCTTAAAGGGGTTAAATAGGGGATGAAAGTTTGTATGGAAGTTCATCATTTTTGAAGTTAGAAGCATGACATTTTGCACAGGAGTTCCTTATATAACGTAGGTGAGCAATAATGTATTAATAAAATTCGATTGAACGAGCGAAGCGAGTGAGTAATGTATTAATAAAATTCGAGCGAACGAGCGAAGCGAGTGGGTATTGTATTAATAAAATCCGAGCGAACGAGCGAAGCGAGTGAGTTATGTATTATAAAATTCGAGCGAATAAACACCACCACCAGGAGGAGAATTTTTCGCGGGGGGATAATAAATCATAAATCGAAAAATACGTGGGCGAAGCCACGGGTAACGGCTAGTCAGTATATAAGAGAAACATCCAATGATGTCACGTTACAATAAGGCAATGTCAGAAAAATTTTATTTATTTAACCGTCGGGACTCAAACCCAAAACTTCCAGTTTCGCGCTGACTGAGTTATCAATTATTATGAGTATTGAGTATTCGTTGTGAGCCTCGAGAAGGAGGGGATAAGCAGTTTTTCGCGAGCGCTGTATGCGGCGACTTTATGCGTTAATGCTGTATTTTTAATGAGAACGTGTTGTAGTGTTGCAGTGAAAGAACAGATAAATTATTAAAGAATGTAATTTTGTTGTATGGCAAATTGAGTTGACAATAAACGAATCTTATACTAATTGTTCGAACTTAAAACTAAATATAAGAGAAATGTAGCAACTAGATATCTAAGCAGGTTACAAATATGGTTCGGACCTAAACTAATACAGCAACAAAATGTGGAAAAATAACCTCTACATAGTCCTAATAACTTAAAGCAATAAATATTTATGAATAACTAGCCGTTACCCGTGGCTTCGCCCACGTATTTTTCGATTTATGATTTATTATCCCCCTCGCGAGAAATTCTCCTCCTGCGAAGCGAAGCCGGGCTGGTGGTGTTTATTGAATTATTCGCTCGATTTTATAATACATAACACACTCACTTCGCTCGTTCGCTCGGATTTTATTAATACATTACTCACTCGCTTTGCTCGTTCGGTCGGATTTTATTAATACATTTTATTAATACATTACTCACTCGCTTCGCTCGTTCGTTTGAATATTAATAATACAATACTCGCTCGTTCGCTCGAATTTTATTAATAAATTACTCACTCGTTTCGCTCGTTCACTCAAATATTAATAATACATTACCCACTCGCTTCGCTCGTCCGATCGAATTTTATTAATACATTATTGCTCACCTATAACGTTATATAAGGAACTCCTGTGCAAATTTTCATGCTTCTAACTTCAAAAATGATGAACTTCCATACAAACTTTCATCCCCTATTTAACTCCTTTAAGGGATGAATTTTCAAAAATCCTTTCTTATTACTCATCTACGTTATATAAAGAACTCCTGTGCAAAATTTCATGCTTCTAACTTAAAAAATTACGAACTTCCATACAAACTTTCATCCCCTATTTAACCCCCTTAGGGGATGAATTTTTAAAAATTCTTTATTATTGCTCACCTACGTAATATAAGGAACTCCTGTGCAAAATGTCATGCTTCTAACTTTAAAAATGACGAACTTGCATACAAACTTTCATCCCCTTTTTAGCCCCTTTAGGGGATGCATTTTCAAAAAAAAATTTCTTAGTGCTCACCTACGTTATATAAGAAACTCCTGTGCAAAATTTCATGCTTCTAACTTCAAAAACGACGAATTTCCATGCAAACTTTCATCCCCTATTTAACCCTCTTAGGGGCTGAATTTCGAAAAATCCTTTCTTAGTGGGTGCCTACGTCACAAAAGGAACCTACTGTCCAAATTTCAAGTTTATATCTTTAGCGGTTTGACCTGGGCGTTGTCTGTCAGTCAATCAGTCAGTCAGTAACGGAACTGTTTTATATATATAGATAATGTTTACTTACATTGAATTTTTGAAGAATATATTCAGCTAACGTTTACTATAATTTCGCATACTAAAGTTACAGCAAAGATGCCTTTTTCGAACCAATAGGCGGCGCCAGTGTAGAAGCTCACAGCGAATAGGTACATTTTGCAAAAAAATGTTTTCCATACAAATTATTTCAGAATGATCTAAAATAACTTAGAACGGTCGTCATGATTTTAAACGATGATTACGTCCCTTGACGTCTAGTGTGCCGCAGCCTTTACACGTGATGTACGCAGAGAATCTGTCTACTTTCTATATAACTTTTTAATAAGCACGTATTCGCTTGGACAAGCAATTGATAATGTGGTTGACAGAATTAATAATGTTCGCGATACTTCCTTGTGCGCATGCATAAAATAATAAATACCAATGTGTACTTGAATTTGCATAAAAATTATTATCGTCGATTCAATAATACATTGTGTTACAAGGGCAGAAAATTGGCAACTGCGAACGAGGGTGACGTTTGCTCGCCAGAGCGCAGCTAGGGCGGCAATCACCCAAGTCACAATCGCCAATTTCCCCCGAAGAACACATAGAACTTTTGTAATAAGTTAAATACTTAAAAACACCGTAAATGGATATTGTAGGTTAGGCGAACTGTCAAATATTATAGTTTACAATATCATCGCGTAGGATGGCGCCACTGCCGCTTACTTTCGATCCGAAAAGCATTTAGTAAGGGTCGCTGCTTTTCGATGAGTAGTGGTCTGGTCGACTACCATCACACTACAATATAGATGGACGTGGCTTGACGAGCGACATATGTGTAACGAAAAGAAGGAGACTATAATTAAGTTTCACTTTAAAAATACTTTGTTTTTGATCATAAAAGTTGCATTTTCTGACAAATATAAATGGTACCAAAAACGAGTACGAGTACAAAGATAATGATTCTTATGCGATTTGAAGTTACCATAATTTATACTTACTCTAAAAATTAAAATGTTTTTTAATTTCTTACTTTTGTATTGGGTATTTGTTAAATATTTATTTCTAAGCGTCCAGGGTTCGCGTCTAAAAATTACGGCAGGCCTATTTAAGACACCTGGATAATCGATAGATAGCCTATGTATGTATAATGTTAGTGTTTTGTTTAGTTATGTTTGTTTTTTTTCTTTTGTATTTATGTTGTATTTATGTTGAGTAAGTTGTAATACAACTATGTTATTATGCAGTATTATTGAGAATTATAATTTTTGTTAGGTTAAGTTGTAAAACAGCTTATATAGCTGAACTCCGCCTTTTGGTGTTAACCAATAAAAAATATTATTATTATTATATTATTTTTATTTCGATTTTATACTTCAATATTTTAAGTGTTCATTTCTAACAGCTTATAGCGGGTTTTCTTGCAATCAAATCTTACATAGTTCATATTTCAAGTATTAACAAAAATATTTTAAAAAAGATCCAAGGAAAATATTTATTTTTTTATTATATTTTCATTTGCCGTGGAGTAACTGAGTACAACGGAGATGACGTTTCCTTCGAAAAACACATATACGGCCAACTTTAAATCGTAATTTCGTATTACGATTAGTCTGATAAGAAAGAATTGTTTTTCTCCTACCTAGGCGAAAGTTCGTACTTTCGTCCCTGCCAAGCGGGAACAAAGTCGCTCTTTATTCCCGTGGTACGGACAAGTGCGCGTGCGCAATAGTACTTATGCCGGCTCTCACGCACCTACTTCTGTCTCCTACACATTAAAATTATTTCCTGTAAAATTATTTTTTAATAATTTTATTTTTTAATAATTTTGATAATAAAATAAAATAATAATTTTAATAATTTTTTTTTTCAATTTTGCGAACTTTCGGCCTGGCAGGAGAAAAAATAGTATGCGCAACACGGGAGGAAATTACTACATCTCCTCCCGCGTATTTGCCACCCTCGCCTTCGACTCGGGTGGCAATTTTATACGCGGGAGGAAATGTAGCACTTTCCTCCCTTGTGGCACAATGTACTATTTTTCTTTTCGGTCATGCTTTAAGTTGTCAAAAATAATGTGTTAACTGGACTTTACTTTGTAATTGATCGCTTTCTATAAACGCACAGGATCTGTTCGAAGATTTATAAGGAAGATGTCGGGGTAACAAAAGGGGCCATAGGAGGCCTGAATGCAGATACATTTTCCTGCATTTATTCTTTGTGTTTCACCAGGCGAAAAGGAGTCCAAGTATCCAAGATGATAATTTCGACAAGGAAATAATTACTAAAATTATTACGACAAGCACGAAAATCCAAGTGCATTTTAAGATTACACATTCGATGTAAATTAACAGAGTCAACTGTATATTTAATAACTGAGTAGGCGCTGTAAGACCGTATATGCAAGGCTCAGTATATCGACATGTAATGTGTCAAATTTACACAAAGGATCTTAAAACGGATGGGCGGATAACAATTAGCTGGCCAGATATACACCTGATACATACGTGAAATCACAATCTGTGACGAAACACTTTAAAAATCGTTTTATAACACGGTGCAGTATTTTCAACAAACTTAGCAGCCAACATAACGCATGAATAATTCACACCTTGTGTGTACCGCTTCACTGTTTTCATGCAAACATATTATATAATGTCAGACCTGTCAAACCAATATTACGCGCGACGTAAGGCCCGTTGACACTATGCTAGTTGACTAGCACCAGCTGACTAGCACCAGCTGACCAGCACCAGCTGACTAGCGCTAGCCGACTAGCACTACTAGCGCTGTTTACATATTGGTACCAGCAAATTAATACATTTTATTGTTAATTTGGAAGTTTAGTGAAAATAAGTAATGTAACGGATTTGTTATTTTTTTTAATTTTACTTTTCTCCAAACTGTATGTGTCTCTTTAGGTTCAATTTTTTTCTTTACCATATTTACTGTCAAATTTTTCATTTTCATTTCACGTTGTATGTATTCGAATGCACTATTCCGCTTATCACGATTTTTGTAATTTCCATCGCGAACATTCCACAAAATTTCGCACTCTTTATACAAATTAATAAATTTTAAGGTATCACGTTCAGTCCATCTGTTAGTTGGCACCATTTTGAAATCTCACGACTAGCAGCAAAAGTAGAAATGCTTCTAACTTTACTGGCACTAGTCGCACTAGCACGGTACTGGCGCTAGTAACATGTTAACATTGTACTAGTAACATGCTAGTCAACTAGCGCTAGTCGACTAGCGCTAGTCAACTAACATAATGTCAACAGGGTATTATAGATGCTACTGCAACGATATTCAAATCGCAAAAAAATTGCTAGCAATCAGATAACTACGAGTTTCAATTTCAGTGAAAATTTTTGTTTGGCGTTTTATTTTGAGACTTCAAGGTCAGTGTACATAATATATGCTACTTTCTGTCGTGTGGTTTTACTATTAAGTAGCTTGAAGATCGTTAGATATGGCTACTTATAGCGTAATAAGCTATGTACACTCTTCGTTGGAATACACAACTGATGTATCACGAGAAATTTCGAGTAGCCGATGTAATCGTCAAATCGCGATTTAGTATCCTAAATCGCGCGTTTTTGATACAAAAAGTAACATATTGTGTTCGCTGACCCTTAACTAATATGAATAGGTTTGAGAAAATATAATATTAGGATGGGTACATTTTAAATTAAATACAACACAACGTTTTAATGTACCTATCTACACTTGAGAACTTTGTTTTATAACAATTATAATTGGCTTCGTCATAAAAAAAATTTAATCTGATTTAAGATCTTTATATGACGAAGCCCCTTTTGTCATGCAAAGATCTTAAATCAATTTAAAATCTTTGTTTGAAGCTTTTTCTTCTTCAGCGAAGAGAGCCTTAGCATTTTAAATTATAAAAAAAATATAAAAAAATAGAACCTCCTCCAAAAAAAGTCATTAAAAAGAGGAAAATAATAAAAATTTGAGGTCGGCGCAAATTTAATTACTAAAACTTTTTATATATAGGTACCTATCTACTTTTATTTTATGAAATTGGCGCAGACTTCAAAATTTTATTATTTTTCTCTTTTTGAAGGAGGTCCTATTTTGTTTGATATTTGATTAGGTACTAAACTTAAAAAAAAATTTTACATCGATTTAAGTAAAATTTAAGTGGGACCACCCTAAAGGGATATCCTCTTGATAAGAAAAAGAATCATCAAAATCGGTTCATAAATGCAGTAGATATGAGGTAACATACATAAAAAAATAATTTGATTAAGAAACTACTAAACCGATTTAAATAAAAACTATATGGGAGCATTTAGAAAACAATCTGAACTCAACGGCGTTGAAATTATACAAATCGGTCAACGCCTCGAGAATATGGCTGAATAAACATAAACAATGATTTAAAAAAATATACATAGGTATCGAATTGGTAACCTCTGTTTTTTTGAAGTCGATTAAAAACAAACTGTAAACAAGTACCAAAACTAAAAAACTCGACAATTGGACTATATGTTTGACAGTCCTGTTATAGTTGTATTATGTTATTGGTGTGAACATAATTTTATGGTCTGCATATGAGGTATTTGTTTTAAATGCATGACATGATAGTTTTTGTTGTTTTAAAGAAATACAAGATTTCTGTTTACGATAAACAATATGTAAAATAAACCATAAGAAAACTTACACTGGCCTTCATTCAAACGTGACATTAACATATATTAATGATTTTCATAAGAAAAAATATCTACGTGTCAAGGAATTTTATTTATGCACAATCATGTACTCGTATGTTATATAGCGTATAGTACAGACACTTAAATAAGTACACAGACCACCCTTTGTAATATGAAAAATCTAAATAAACTCGAAACGGTCCATTTTTCTCTGCAATGAAAAGAATTAGAGAGTTGCTGATCACATGCATCCCAATGATCCATGACCTTGCTACTAATCCTACCAGCAGGGCTGGCTCTTCCATATAGACGAACAAGGCGATGGCCTAGGGCGTTAGAATTTGGGGGGCGGTATGGCGAGAGCACGGGACGGGCGGGAATGTCGATAACGCGGGGCAGCCAGCCCACGGTCTACTGTGGCGGTGCGGCAAATGCGGTACGACCGAAAAACAAGCCGACCGAAATATGTGCATAAATGCCGATTCATGCCGAACCGTGCCGGTCCGAATATGTGTAGCAAGTACCCCTTCTTTACATAGTATAAAATGAAGTCGCTTTCCGCGTCTGTCTGTCTGTTTAACCGCTAACTCCTCCTAAACTACGCAACGAATTTTGATGCGGTTTTCACCATCAGTTAGATAATTTTTCATGGAAGGTTTATATATATAGCGAACGAGCGAAGCGAGTGAGTAGTGTATTGCACCCGGGCTTTCTTAACACCCGGGCGAAGCCGGACGGGGCCGCTAATATGGTATATAATGCAGTAATGTTTTATTTTGTTGCGAAAATTTTGTTTTAAATGGGCGCTATTAAAATCATTCACCTAGGGCGCCAAGTTTGCACGGGCCGGTGTTGCCTACCACACGTTCACGCTCACCAACATACATTTCAAACCAAAATAAATTTGAAAAAGTATGACTTTACTTGCTACCTTTGCAAATTTAAAATGTACGGTGGAAAATTAACTTCGTTTCACTCGGTGTTCGCGACGTCAAGCTTATATAATATATAGTGGGAAGGTACCTCGAAGTATGCGATCGATAGTGCAAGGAAAACTTTCGAGTAACCCACACACCCACTGAAAGGTTATTATGCCGTTTTGAAATTTAGGAAGTATACAGAGATTAAATATTTTTAAACAACGCTACATAACATTTTTGTTCTCTTTTCAGCTTGGTCTTTAGCGACATACTCCTGACAAAAAAAATGATAAAGGATAAGATGTACAATTATACATGTATATGAATCCAATATTTTTCTTCATCACTGGAAAAATAGAGTTAACAAAATTATTTGGCAGAAGTGATAGACGATGGATCAATCTCCATCGGGTTGATAAATAAAAATTAAGTATCTCAAAACTTTTGGGGAGTGAGTATCATATGATACGGGGGTTCCCCTAGCCTTAAAATTGCACAACTAGCACTTGACTTCATGTTGATTTTTATGTGAATTTTATGACAAAATATGTTTAAATTTAAAAACAAACTAAATTTGACTTATTTATAATCCGTATGAATCAGTTCTTAGGTGCTATATAATACCGGGTACATATTTTGTGCATTTACCATATTTCATTGTATCAGGCGCGTTTGCCTATCACTGTTGGATAAAGAAAACAAAATAATGAAAAAATCGAAATGAACGATTTTGTTATGTGGCCACAAATATGTACAACATACTTACGTCATATGTAACCATATCAAACAGAGCGTCTCTCCGGAAATTTGCGGTTTCGATTTTACGGATTTATTTTAACCGTATTATTATAATGGCTATACGGTGGATAACTTACTGTACGTATACATAAACATATATGTCTGTATACTATAGATAGACTATGTCACTATAGAATACAGTCTTAGCATAGGTACAGGTTGGTTAATTTTAGGTTGAACAATCTTTCTGTATGCAATTATTGCTATTTTTCAAACCGTCAAAATTTGCCTATTTATAGAATCGGTCAAATATTAACTTTATATTTAAGAAATATGCCATAACTCACTTACAAATTACAAAACAAATTTGTTGAAGATTTTTTATAACTTTTAAACAATTAATGAAAAATACAAAACATGGCGTTTGTTTTTATGAACGCCATATTTTTACTTCCCACCTCTACTATGGTAGGGAAGTAATGGATTTAGTCCGAAAAAAATATTTCGAGATTTTAACAGATCTTCACGTTTTGGGACCCTAGCAATCGTTTAAGATCATTTTCTGACTGATGTCTGTATGTGTGTGTGTGTGTATGTGGTCAATTTTTCGCCATCGATATCGTAAAAACGGAACAACATACGGCCATGCCGATTGTTCTATTGTGTTTATCAGCCTTTAACTTAGATCTGATTAGATTTTGAGTCAAATCAGTTCAGTGGATCCTGAGATATTAAAGGAAACATTCTCAATGTCACGTATTAACATAGGTAAAAAAAAAAAATAAATGAATTCTAGATGTTATAATATGAAAAAAATGTAAATATTTTTTTTCTCTAAAATGTACAGTTTTCGAGAAAAAAAATATTTTACTAAAAAAAATAAAAATTATACGTAAATCAAGGTAACCATGATTTTTGCTATATTAAGCTAGCCATCACTAGATCACTAAACAAAAAAGAGGGCCATGCTTTTTTTCAAAGAATAAAAAAAGAGTGTTTATTTTTTGCAAATATTTACTAGGTGGGAAGTATAGGACTGGTCATCAGTCGAATTTTTTAATAGAGGACGTGCATCAACTGGGTCATATGATGATATATCAGTCGATTTATAATTCTATTTATTGTATAAATGAGAATATAAAAATAGTATATTGGCCGACTAGTGGGACTAGTGGGACTCGTGTGTTTTACCGCACTCGCTACGCTCGTGCGGCAAAATCCACACTCGAGGAATCCCCTCTTTCGACCAATAGTCGCACACAATATTTTGTTCAACTATACCGCAAGAAATATGTCATTTCGTGGCTCTGCTGAGCGTGGGCGAAATAATGGATGACCTGATTGATTGACGAAACTATCAACATTTGCCTAAACGTTCCCCGTAATGAGCGTGGGCGAAATGCTATTTCGCCCACTAGTGGGCGAAATGGCATTTCGCCCACTCTCTACGTCTACAGGAGCGTGGGCGAAATGGTCTCTACGTCTACAGTCAGAAAATTCATTATTTCGCCCACTCTCAGTAGAGCCACGAAATTACATATTTCTTGCGGGTGTTGAACAAAATAATTTTTAATAGTAACTTAAACACTAATTTATTCAGCTATGAAAAAACCGTAAGAGCGATTTTTCGCAAACACGGTAAATAACTGATGTGTGGGGAAGCAAAAATTGATGAAATTACAATTATAAAAACTCGGGTCGCAGTGCCAAAACCCTGCCGACAATATAGTGTATTTGCTAATACAGGCCTTGTGGTTTTAATACGTGAACTTAAGTTTGTTTTTGGACAAAATAAAAAATTTAACCCCTTAATACATCCCTTAAAATAATATTTTTTTTCTTAATTTCAATATTTTTATCAATGCAACCTCGGTACCAAATTAAATACACCCTTCAGTAAGTAAAGCATTATCCGCAAACTAGTGTTTTCATAAAATTTGTAAGTCCGGTCCTGTCGAGCCGATTTTATTAAAATTTTAGCAGCCCATTTTAATCGTTACTAAAGGGTTAAATTTCAATTTTGAAACGATTCTAACAATTTTTTCGGTATTTTTGGGCCCAAAAACTTTTTGGAACCCTTAAATACAACCCTGAAAATGGTCCGATTGGGCCCATTTTAAATAGGCTTCGTGCGGTGATGGATTTCAACGTGCCTACCAAATTTCGTCAAAATCAATTAACTCTTTCGAAAGTTATAGCCCGCACATATATATATATATAAATATATATATATATATATATATATACATATATAAACAGACTTTTCCAAAAATGGTGCCAAAGTGTTCAGGAGGTTATGAAACGTCGAGAAATTTTGTTCCGACCCCTAGGTCCCGCCATCCGACCGACGCCAATAGTGTATGTGCCATATGGCAAATACACTAATAATATTGATTTAGTTAAGTATCTATTATGACACATATATAGCATTTATGTACATTTGCTAGGCACGCATGTTTGATTGTACTCAACAGTAGCGGCGCAATATAAAATATAACACTATGACGCCCAACAACATGCAATCAATTTCAGCATCTGAGTAATCACTCTTTCGAACGACCATAAGAGTGAAGAAAGTATTGTAATTGGAGAGTTCGACGGGTTTTGAACGTTTCATGGTCGCTACGTGAAAATTGAGTTTTAGATGCCAGTCCGTCGGTTTATTCGTTCGAATGTGCAGAGGTCTGAGCGAATTTGCGGGAAAAATTGACGTTCATTCGGGTGAAATCGCGGGTAAAGGAATAGTCTATATTAATATACATAATAATATCACGAACCGCTACTGTTATGCAGCAGGTAAGTTAGTATCCAATTTCTAAGTAGATATGTTATTACAGGTATTATGTTCAGTGCGCGAGGGGTAGTGGTGTGCATCCCGCCGAGTCAATGGGGAAGAAGGCACGGGGGGAAGAGATTGTTGGGGAACAACACGCACGGAGCCGTGCAAGCAAGTGGAACACGGTTAGTTTCTCGAGTCAATCAAACTCTCGGCCAAATGTATACACTATCTATAACATACATTATTATAAAGTTGGCTCCACATTAACGTTGGCTATGTGTGGCGCTTGCCGAACTTGTGTGGCCTTTCATCATGTGTCAACATATGTCAATCGTTCAATATATACGCACTATGTGGCGAATCTTCAAACGTATATATGATATATGCACATTGGTATTCGTCGCCGGAAATGAGCACATAATTTTGTGCATTGAAAACTATATTTTGACAAAAGCGATTCTTTTTTTACTTCCCACCTCTACTATGGTAGGGAAGTAGGTAATGGATTTAGTCCGAAAAAAATATTTCGAGATTTTAACAGATCTTCACGTTTTGAGACCCTAGCAATCGCTTAAGATCATTTTCTGACTGATGTCTGTATGTGTGTGTATGTGGTCAATTTTTTGCCTTCGATATCGTAAAAACGGAACAACATACGGTCATGCCGATTGTTCTATTGTGTTTATCAGCCTTTAACTTAGATCTGATTAGATTTTGAGTCAAATCGGTTCAGTGGATCCTGAGATATTAAAAAAAACGTTCTCAATGTCACGTATTAACATAAATGAAATAAATGAATTCTAGATGTTATAATATGAAAAAAATGTAAATATTTTTTTCTCTAAAATGTATAGTTTTCGAGAAAAAAAATATTTTACTATAAAAAAAATAAAAATTGTACGTAAATCAAGGTAACCATGATTTTTGCTATATTACTAGCCATCAGTAGATCACCAAACAAAAAAGAGGGCCATGCTTTTTTTCAAATTTCAAAGAATAAAAAAAGAGTGTTTATTTTTTGCAAATATTTACTAGGTGGGAAGTATACGACTGGTCATCAGTCGAATTTTTTTCTCTAATTCAGTTACCGACTTCGATACACTTATGTCGGGTTCATCGTACATTTTAATCACGCTGTTAAATGATGGATTGCTATGGTAACGAAACGCAGCAACCAATGAACATGTAGCAATAAAAATTTAACAGCGTGATTAAAATGTACGATAAACCGGCCATAAGTTCACTTTTAATTATACCATAGCATCCGCCACTGAATTTCAATTTTGTGACCATCATCTTTCGGATTCCAAATTACAAGATATCGTTCATAAATACTCAATAACTCCAAAATAAGGCTGTTCGACCACTCCGTCTCAATAAAGCTTTAGACCGAATGAAATAATTTAGATAAAAATATGGGAGTATCATTAATTATCGAACGTTCGTCACATAGTGTGGAAGTGGAGCTGATCTGCATTCTCTATTTATTGCAGTCAGGAAATTGTTCTTTAATGTGTGCATCATCAGCCGACGCAGTTTACACACAATTCGACAAACTTCGCACACGCCCAACGCTGGTCTCGTTCGACATATAGTGTGGAGCCGATCTTATTATAATAGGTATAGTACTGTATTTCGGTCTGTCTGTCTGTAGGTCGGTATGAATTCAATTTACTGCCTATCAAAACTGTAGGTATTGAACGGCTATTATGCGTCATTTTACTAGACATGCATTATAACAAACATTAGGTTCTCTGCTAAACTCTAGTCAAACTTACAACCCTGATCCGTTTCACCGCCTTTACAATAACATAATATTAAATATACGGAGTCTGTTCAACTAATCTTATACCTACGTTAAAATATAAACATACTAGCCTTTACCCGTGGCTTATGTCACATTAGTGCCGGTTTTGATAGAAAACTTTCTTATCTGATCGTGTAGTGATATAGATAGATAGATAGATAAATTACTGTATTTGATCAAAGATATTACAGGTGGTTGGTTTTTCCATGTTATACCGTTCGTGTAGTGATATAAATAGCGTTAAATTACCTACCCTTAACATCTTGCAGCCACTGACTGAAGTAGCTACTATTTGATTACTTTAGTCAACGGCTGTTAGATATCTGGGATAGCTTTTTCGCGTCGTCAATCGCGTTAGTGCAGATTTTGACAGAAACCTAATTTTAACCAAATCGTAACCGAATAACTAGTATCCTAGTATATTTTAAGTTAGTACCTATACTTAAATTTAAACAAATTGGTTCCGCCATCTCAATGCTGGTACCTATAAAAAAAAAATCTGGAAAAAGTTTTCCTATCTAGGTGTCATGCAAAATATCCAAACAACTAAAAAAACTGATTATTTATATCTATATTATAACTATTTATTATGTGATTATTGTAGGTAGCTTATTTCTTTGGACGCACAATATCTACATTTATTACTATGAATATTTAATTGAATACTTTGTTAATTAACTGTGAATACAAGTGACTAGAATACAATATTTTGAACATCTTGAGTAATCGCAATTAAATATGTCAATCATGAATATTTTCTTGAAAACTTTGAATAACTCAACTAACTAATAATGCATAAGAGTAGTTGAACAATATGAATATTTTATTAATATGAGTAAACTAACTAAACTGCATAAAACACCCAATGTGATGACTTGATAGATATTATTATAGTCAGTTGAACACCTTGCGTACATTACGCACATTGCGTGACAACGGTTGTAATGGCGAGAGAGTAGAGAGCTTGGCATTAAAGTTGGTGAGCAAATCAATGCCTGTAATGGTTGCTTAGTTTATAATAACTGTACGTTTATTCATGCATAAATACAATATAATGTGCCGATTTTCCTTTACATATAAGATATATTATAGACATTCGCTTATATACCTACATTTACATGGAATTCATGTAACTTTGCACTGCGGAGATTTAGAAGAATACTGGTGGCTATATGGCCTATGAAAAAAGACCTTGTCCATCCAGATTAGGGAATGCAATCTCGATCTCGCGAGATCTCCAGCCATTTTTCGAGATTTAATCTCGTGGGCAGACAATCTCGTTTTTGAAATCCCGTTCGAGACCTCGACCCGATATGGTCGAGATCTCGAACGAGATTTCAAGAACGCGCTTGAAAAAAACTTATAACTAATACGTAATAGTTTTTGACAGTCTCGCTAATTGATTCTGTTTTTTTCTCTGCATATATTGTTTTAATTATTGTTTTCTTGAGTGAAATAACAAGCATTAGATGGCTAACAAATTACAAAGTTAAGTGAATACTGAATATGTCTAAGAACAATTCAAAGCAAATGTTCGTGAACGTTACTAATAGTAAATTACCCTATGCTTCCTAATTCCTAAGAAGTTATTTCCAAAATAATTAATTGACATATAGTGTGCTGTGTGAGTTGGGGTATTGCTGTTATATTTTGAAAACAAAACATTAATTGAATCTAGAAACAAAAAATCAACGTTTATTTAAGAAAAGTAATGAATATGAATCATCTGCACAGTGCACTACGCAATAAATCACACACGTACACAGTGACACAGTCACACTGTCCCAAGTACCTAAGTAGTTTTCATTAAGTTTAAGTATTTTAGATACAAAATAATACGTTCTTTTTAAAAGTAGGCGAAATCTCGATATTGTCGAGATTTATCGAGATCTCGCCAGACAATCTCGCGAGATCTCGAATTGCCAATCTCGAACCCAAACTTATCTCGCGAGATCTCGAATTGCCAATCTCGGCTCGAGATTACATTCCCTAATCCAGATACAATTCTACAATTATTTAGCAATAATCGAAGTTTCATCTCATTTTTTTTGCGAGCAGTTAGCCAGCGCTATTTTTCAGAAGTACTACCTACTTGTATTTTACTAAGTATTTTATTTGTGTTTTTGTGTTTTGACGAATTGCACTGTAACCATGATATGTATTATAGATTAATAATTATTGAAAGAAATATAATATATTCTTATTTCTTAATCAAAATACCACCAATTAAAAACAAATATTCTAAAATATTAAAAAACTAATATTCGCAAATAAAAAATTATCACGTTGAAAGAACAACTACAATCAAATAAATCTACATACTTAATGTGTAAAACTTACTTAAAACTCGACAAACTAATTTCATATATTGTATAATTTTTCTCACATCATATTTTTTACAGTAGGTAATTTAGTGAATTATTTTTGATTAATTGTAGGTAATATATTATTGTAACACTGTACTAGGTTAAAATTTGTTATAATTAAACTAATGTTATTCACAGATACAATACCTATTGTTCACAGTAAATATGCCTGTATTTCCAGTTGAGTTTCATGCCAAGTAATTAATATAAGATATATACTACATAGTCCAATGCTCAGTTGCATAAAAAGATATTAACTAGCATTGATTTCAGTGCAGTACCTACAACGTTTACTTAAAAAATCGGTACCTACAATTTAATTTCTTAAATTTGGTTAAGCAAAATATGTTTTTAATACTATTAAAGCTGAATGTTCGATTTTTTAATTATTGGAAATTCTACTTTGTTTTGAAGAAGCAACTAAATAAGTTCCAAATCATTGGTCGTTAATTTAAAGTTACTTTTAAAAATTCATCCGAACTGATATCATATTACAGTTTGTACTGTAAACATTGCAGTTATTTATAGGTAGTAGGTACTTGAGATATTGAGAATAGATCAAGCATGTAAACAAAGGAGCGTGTCGATATACGATTTGTTTCTAATTACTGAACTATGTTAAAAATAATTATATAAGAAGGTACATTTTTTTTAATTATATATACGTCGACACGCCCTTTTGTTGACGTATTTAATGTTTCCCGACTCCCAATTTCTAATTTTAAGTAGTCTTTATGTAATTTTTTCCTAATATTTACGTTAGATTTTAATTTTGGCGAGCCTGAAACATTATACTATTATTACCTAGAATTCTTCTGGTTTTGCGATTTTAACAAAACTACACTGACCGGCAAAAAAAAACCGGCCACCCTGAAATATTTCACATAAGTACGGAAATATTGGATAATTTTACAAGACATTGATGGTAGGTTAAATAAAGAACCATTTGTTGTTAATACGGAATGCATAAATTAGCTGAAAAGAGACCACAAAATATAAACACCAAAAAAAATTAATTCAAAAAAGTAACAGAAACAATGCAAATACAATTTTTGTCTTAGCTGTAAAAAAATAAGGTGGACTGTTTTTAATAAACTCCAGTAATTTTTATAACGTGTATATGTCCTCATCGAACTCGAATTACATCGTTGAGTCGTCGTGGTATCGAGTTAATAATTATGGTCGAAAATGATTTTATAATCTGTTCAAATTAAAACTAAAAGTAGATAAGTATTATGAAATGAAATACACATCTAAAAGCATTAATAACGAAGAAAAAAATAGCTGAGCTTCCTTTGTGGAAATAAAATATGCAGTTAGAGGGACTTTTTTTTAAAAAAATTTCAAGGTGGCCGATTTTTTTTGCCGGTCAGTGTATATTTAATATTGACATATATACTTATTGAAAAAAAATGGGTGTGTGCTTATGACCACACGACAGAAGTGAAAACCTCAGATATTCTAATTTTTGGTGTCATCTATTATAGCGCATTTATGAACTAAAAATAATTTATTGCTAAAATTCTAAAATTGTATTTTTAATTAATTCCACCTTGGTTTTAAAAAAATTATAATTATTGTTAAAGAAAGAATATAACAAAAATAAAAAAATATATAAATAAATATCATGTAGAATTTAGAAAAAAACGCCAAAAATTCTACGCTGCCATCAGGTCTCGAACCGAGGTTCCTATGCATAGAACGCAAGACGTTACCAACTGTGCCATGGCTGGAAGAGTGTAGAAGGCCGTTTTTATGATATAAGTATGTTGCGAATTCTTACGGTCGGGTTGCGAATTCTTACGGAAGGAGTTGCGAGTTTTTACGGAAGGAGTTGCGAACACTTCACATTGTTCAGTACTCAGGAAAAGAGTGCCTTCAAAAATTCACAAGGAATATATTGGAGTGCTACCATATGGGGTCACACGACTACTTTATAAAAAAAATTACATCCCCAATTTTCTTTCTTGGGAAATGCAACTTTTCATCAAAATACTTTCTAAATTTTAGAACGATTTTTTCCCCGAAAAAAATAGAAAGACAAGACATGAATGTCTCGTATACCTACTGTTTTAAAGCTTGAGAAGTATCCTCAGTTCTCAGGTTCCAACCTGAGTATCAATTGCATTTTCAATTTATTCTTAAAAATGATAACTAAAATTGTGAATTGGTACAGGGTCCAGGAATAAACTGTAAATTATTTAGGTCCTAATAGAACTGAATACATTTGCTATAGTTATGATTTGTCCGTTACTTTACATGCGTATTTACAAACGGTACTTAAATATATCAGTTAATATGCAAAGATAACAAAACACAGATTACAATAGCATGTAGTACAAAACAGATAGATCTTTGTATGTTACAAATACCTGAACTAATCTAATATGTTCAGGAGAACAATTTAATTAAAGATATTATGGCATTATTATTAACAGCAGAGCGGTTTCTCACGACCAGTGTACAATAAAAATTACGAAGGCACACACATAAACCATCTTATTAAATTAATTTCTGTATGAGCATAATTATTATGCATATACGTACAAAGTTAAATTATATACTGATGTATATATTAACTTGACTGCAGATTACTAGAAAGGGATTGCCATTGTCGGGAAATTAATGCATCTTTTTATTTATTATTCACGCATTTCTACTGACGTACTACGTCTGTATCAAAAGTGTTTGAATATAACAAAGATTGATAGTAGATTGTATATCTACGGTGTAATGACACATATTTTCGACGAGTTGTGACATAATGTTAAACGAGAGTCAAAATAGCATTGCGCCTTATACACTGTATTTTTTGTCATACACCCTATAAAATAGCGGCTTTGTCTTCATTTTCAGTATTTTCAACATTTTTTACTTTTAAATAACTTCGATAATATACTCGTAGATAGTAGATACTGTATCTACACATTATATGTATATAGTAGCTTCTCTATTAAGCTGTCAGACGCATACAGAATCCGTGGCCGTGTGAGAAGAGGCGTGTCGTGTTATCTGCATTGTGTACTGTTCACAACTCACAAGATCGCAGGTTCGCCTCCAGCTGGAGTAATACTTAAGAAAATAAAATTATAGAAGTTTTCTTTATTTATTGTTAAACATAATAAATTGAAAAAATTGAATTATTATTGTATTTTACTTTAGAACCCGACGGGCGGTAAAGTTACTTTATCACCCGGCTCTCGTCACCGGCCTGAAATGGGTCATTTTACGACCGGTATACATGAAAAGCAGCTATTTTATAGGGGGTAGGATAAAAAAGAAACAACGAGCTATCATATATCGTAAACTCTATTTAGCGCGGAATATTAAATTCTATATATCAACTGAATCGGTCCAGTCGTTTTCGAGTGGTGCCGGTACAAACATATTATAAACAAATAAAAGTTCTCGAAACAATTTCAAATGAGAATCTAAAGGCACAGCGCACACATGCTATCTTTTTGTCCTACGATTTTGCGATTAAGTCGGTTGAAGATCGTCAGATGTGGCTATTAATACAGCAAGGCCGCACACTTTTTGCAGAAATACACAACTGATTATCACGAGAAATTTCTATGAGTCGAGTAATAGTCAAATCGCGATTTAGTATCCTAATTCCTAAATTTTATATACAAAAAGCATGTGCGATGATCCTAATTAAAGAATGTAAAGGGACATAAGAGATAAAGGATAAGTAGAAACAAAATGATTATTGAAAACATGAAAAAAACAAAGTGTAGAGACATCTAAGTAACTTACAGGACAAGAAAGACACCCAGTGTATATTTTACGACCATTCTTATACAGAAATAAATTAGAACATCACTAGTTTTACGTGAACTTTTAAGTCGTCCTATGTAAATAAAAATAAAACCGGTAAGCGTACTAATAAACAAATAAATTATTAAAGCATAAATAATTGCCTCAATTTTCAGATTTATTTATAGTTAATTCATTTCCGATAGTATTAAATACATTGCAATATGCAATGAAAGCTGAAGTAACAAATTGAGCCGCAAGCAATTAAGTACAATAATAATATTTCATACGTCAATTACCTGGAGTCATATTTAAAAAAAAAGACGGCACGTAAGTAACTCGCGAGGTTAAATCGAAATCCAAGAGAATGCATAACATTATCATGTCCCTGCATTTGTTACAATCCTAGTGTGCTATGGTTTCAGGTTTGTGGCGCTGCACTTTGCAAAGAAAGACGTACACTGCTATTCTGTAAATGCTATTGAAAACAAATTGGGTCTATTCGGTAAATTTTTATGCATTTTGTATAATCAATATATTATGATAATGGTACGGAGTTTAGTGGATCCAACCTTGCACTTTATTCTGCTGGGATAAAATTTGGTACGATTCAAGTACATATCTATAGGTAATATTTAAGAAGTGGTGCCCGGTCGGTCGCGCAGGAGGCGTTTGCCTACTTTTCAGGGGCAAATTATTGCATTTATTCAAATACCAGCCTATATCTCTTGAAGAAATCGTCCGAGAACGAAAATGAGAGTACCGTTTGACTCGACAAACACAAGGCAACCTTCCCGGGCTCCCGGAGTTGGAGAAGGCCCAGGCCCTCCCGTTTCCCAATCCCAAAAAATAACAAATTACTCAAGTTTCTCCCTCGGGCATCTACAGATGAATAAGCGTCCTTGAAAAAATATAGCCAGTCCGCGCCTGAGATGCAATGTAGAATACAAATTTGTAGTGTCATTTTGGTGGTAACTTTGTTATCGGACAATATTATTAACAATAGCAATTCGATTACAGATGACATCGAATACTATATAGCACAGTTTGGTTTCTAGGTGCAACACATACGTGTATTTTATGTGTGTGTAGTGATGTAGACACACTTAGCAAAGGCACTCGTGGGTACTGGCAAGGCGGTCACCCAACCGAAACGACCCCGTGGTCACAACAAAGTATACTCCACTTATATATCAACATATTTTACTGCCCCTTTTACACATACCAACAAGTATTACACGTGGATGTACACATCGTTCACGAAAAGAACAACAAAATGCTCGAAGAGTAAAAATAGTACGATTGTATATCTAGTGTCGTAATGAGGTATATTATTGACGAGTAAGTGACATTATGTTAAAACAAGCGATAGCGTCACATGAGTGATTAGTCATATTATCATTGCACACGTGATATAATATATGGTATTTTTGATGTGAAACATCTTATGTCGGGCTGTGAACAGCCTCGTGAGGGGAAATATGCAACGAAATGTTTGGTCCGTTCCTTCGCTGCTGTTCTCCCCACCACTGCGGCACTGGCTCAGGCATGCACTGTAGCACACGCGGTGTTACAGTGCAGTATAGCACACGCGGTGTTATATTGCAGTATATAGGATTACGTCAGCATAACAATTAGTTGCTGCTTTTGAGAGTGCGTATAAATATGACACGAGGCGAGGCTCTGTCTTAATCTTACAGTGGGTGCCAATTGTTACTATGCTAGAAAATGAAACAGAAAATTCTACAGTTTCAATTGTTGCATGCGATGATAATTAATAAATGAAAATTTTATGGTAAAAAAATATTTATGGTAAAAAAATATATACTACTACATAGAGAATACCACCGAGTTTAATAACGTTTTCTTTGATGTTTCACATCTGTTGGGGGTCCCGAAACCCACACCCTTTTTTTTGTCATACCTCCTATAAGACTTCACTTCATTTTCAGTATTTTCAAAATACTAGACAGTTCACATGTATAGACAACTTAACTTCTAATATACAGATTGTATCAAATTAAACCTGTGCATATAGGGCATTCTGTGTGTAAGACAGAGATCGATACATAAAGCAATAAGTAAGAATGAGATAAATGATAATAGGATGTTAAGTGGTTACTGTAAATAAATAATATTTATACAACCTAATAGCGTCATCTTTGTTTTTTCGCTCCTTCTATGCTGTAAAAATGTAAATCTTTTATCAGTTTAATTTACAGTAACCACGTAACATCTTATTAGCGATCATTTATCTCATTCTTACTTATTGCTTTATGTATCAATCTCTGTCTTACACACAGAATGCCCTATGCACAGGTTTAATTTGATACAATCTGTAGGTTATTATAGGTAATAGGTAGTCGTCGACATTCTGCATACGCATTGTTCGACTGGCTCAGTGTTCGATCGGTTTAAGGTATATAATATATGCTATGAACAACAATTATTAAAAATAATAAATTGAAGAACATTATATTACTATTGAATTTTACTTTCTCAGACTAGTGTGGGAAAGATACATGCATGTATAAAGCAGCTATTTTATAGGGGGTATAATAAAAAAATATTTTTTGTACTGTATTGGTCAACGTGTCTTTTATTAAATTTTTGCATCGTGACAATTTTGTTTTGCCATTTAAAGAGAACCAATAATTCACCGACGAATTAACAAGCTTAGGTACCTAACTTAATATCATTTTAAGATAAGCTTGTAATTGGGAAGTACAGATTTTAATTCCACAGACGATTACCTTGTTGACTTTATTTCGAGATTTTTCTTTATAACTTCAGACAAATTTTGAGGTAGTTTCTTATTTGAAATTGGTCATGCACGTTTCCTTCAAATTTTTTATTTATACATTGATATTGGTAAATTCTTGTGTATCACCAGACGACAGTCATAGTCAATATTACCTACAGTGACATTGAAACATTACCTAGGTCCTAAATATTACGTTATATAATATAAAACAGTTACGGGACCTCTGTGTTTCGTTTCCTTGCGGGATTCTTAGGTATTTTGTATGACACATAGATAGGAAAGCGTTTTTCAACAATTCTACCCATCTGTTTGCTTTTGTCAGCATCACTCCCGAAATGACCCAAGATCTGTGATTCCCCTTTTTGAGCGAGCTGTAGCTGACCTATGTGTGGTTTTACCTTGTGTCTTACCATATGGATGTGTGAGTTTGTTTATTATTTATGAGTTATGTGCACTGGCTAATACCTTATAGGTAGGCATGTATAATTCATACAAACATATTATGTAGGGACATGTGTATCCATACACATTGTATATACTTAGCAATTTCTAAGCAACCGTGTATTTTAAATGCTAGACGCTGAAAATGAGCTTGCTGAATAATTTTTGTTTGGACTGGTTAGTAAAAAAACATATTCAAAGTCCTTGACCCTCGGGCGGGCGCAAAAGGCGGGGAGGCACTTTAAAGGTTCCTCTTTTTGGTTTTTCGCGTATATCTCGAAAACAGTTGGTCCTACGAAAAAATGCATTGCATGAAAATTGTAGCTGACAAAATTTCTTAAATTTTCTATATTTGATGTTTTTTCTATCTCCAGACGTTAACGAGTTACACGGTTCTGAAAACTTTGGATCAAGTTAAGATAAAATTATAAATTGACGGTTTTCAGAAGCGTGTAGCTCGGTAACGGTTGGAAATAGAAAAAACCTCAAATATAGAAAATGTAGGGAATTTTGTCAGCTACAATTTTTATGCATGAAATTTTTTCGTAGGACTAACTGTTATCGAGATAATCGCGAAAAACCAAAAAAAGGGATCTTTGAAGTGCCCACCCATCTCTTGCGCCCACTCGAGGGTCAAGGACTTTTAATGTGTTTTTTTTACTAACGCAGTCCAAACAAAATCCCGAAGTCGGTTTTTGCGCTTTTTGACTTTCCGGCTAGGATCATTCGTTGACTAGACTAAATTTAACCAACTTAAATTTGATGTGAAGTTGTTTTAAGTGCTAGACAAAAAAAATCCAACGACATTATTTAAGTTAGACGGAGCTCATTCTGATGATTTAATAAAAACAAAGTCGTTTATAGGCTAATAATGTAAATTTTAATGTATATTTTTAAAATACACAGCTATGCATTTATCGCTGTACTCTGAACATTATTAAAACATCATTCAACTGGTTAGTGGTTGAAAATAAAAATAGACCAGGTTCGAGTTTACTGGTGCAGTAAAATAAACCAATCGCATCCCATTTCTCGTAAAATGTTAGCTGCTCTGTTTACCATAATATGTTTCTATTTTAATAGCAGTGTTGTTGAAAACAAAACCTGCAATTTCTTATTTCAAGCGAAATTCGAAGAAGTCATATTTTCTCTGGAAATATGATACGCATATTCAAATAAAAGAAGATGAATTTTTAACAAAATTTGGAATCCATCACCACACGAAGAAATAAATAAATAAGCACCACCGAAGCATTTTAAGGGTTGTATTTCAGGGTTTAAATTTTTTAGTCTGAAAACATGAAAAAAATTAGCGGCATAAATTATTTGAAAATCGAAATTTAACCCTCTAGAAAATACGTGTCTCTAAAATTTTAACAAAACCGGTCAGACAAGGTCTGACTTATAAAATTTATGAAAAACTTTGCGCATGGTGAATTGTACTTACTGAAGGGAATAATATATTATTTGGTACAGATGCTGAATTGACAAAACAGATTCCAAATACTGAAATTAAGATGAATTTAATCATTTTAAGGGATGTGTTTAGATGTAGAAATATTTTTTGTCCAAAAACAAATTTAATATACAGAATGATAAATTATTTAAATACCTCCCAGCATATATAGTACTAATAGCAATTACACTATTGTTACGGATCACCCTGTATATAAACGGCAGGCAAGAGTTCTGAGAAACGGGGTCTGCTTATTGTAACAACTAGTACCTGCGCGAAAGTTCTAGAGAAAGCGAGAACGCACTAGGCTTACGCCACGCAGCATATATAAACAGCTCCAGTACGAGTGAGTGAGGGAATCAGTCAACGGTGAGTCACGCAGTCAATGTCTACGGTGGATCAGTGATAGAAATAGCGCCGTGATATAAATAAATAGATTGATAAAATAAATACTAGTGTAGTGGAAATAATTACCAGTTATTAGTTAAGTGCTATTTATTGTTTTGTTTTGCTTTGTTTAAGAATTACTGTTTAGTTATTGTTTACTTGTGTTGATTGTTAGAACTGACTTTTCGTTGTTGCATTCATTATTATTGTGTTTTTAATTATTGTAAATAAATATTTATTCCGCCAACTCAGAAAACAGTTTTGTAACACTATTGTATCGGTAGGGTTTGGCACTGCGATTCGAGTTTTTCTTATGTAGACGAAGATAAATGCTAGGCTCAGCCCACACATGCTACTTTTTGTATCGAAAATGCGCGACTTATAACACACTGCATCGTGATTTGACGATTAGGTACTCAGCTACCCGAAATTTCTCGTTCGATCGAGCGATTTGGCAACAGCATTGAGAGTCTCAATGCTGTCGAGCGAAAGTGCGATTGAGTCTCAATTTAAGAGTCAATCGCACTTTCGTTCGATCTAGTGATCGATGCGTTTGTTTCGCATTCGCGAGCCCGCGCGTGAACACTGCTGCTTCATAGGAATCCATCGCATGGAGTAGCGCGAACCTGCAACTAAGTGTGCTATGTGTTTTCGACAATCGCGGGTTCGTGATACATCAGTTGTGTATTTCAGCGATTAGTGTGCGGCCTTACGCTGTTGGTATAGTAGATACATTTAAAGAAAACTTAACCGCCTCATGCGCAGAAACCAGATTTGGTTCGGATTGGTCTATTCTATTTTTGAAGGGGTGCGGTGTACATGTCAGGGCGTCAGTCACAGTGCACTGTTTTTATTTACTTGTCAAGTTGTCATTCAGTGTTCACTGTTTAGGTTATATTATGGGCTGAGACTAGCCGAGAGTGTAGCGGCGCTGTTGTTTACATGGCGTGCTATGGTCCCTCTATTACAAGTCCCCAGTTCTCGGGTCTAGCCCGAGAGCTGGTAAAGTGTCAATTAGATGTTCATTTATTATAAAAAAAAAAAATAATGAATTGAAAATATGATTGGTGCTAGGCAATAACCTTAGCTGTTGGTGGCCTTAAAACACAATTAACAATTAGGTTATATTATTATATTTTTGTTCTGGATTACTTTATTTTACAATTTAAAGGCATGCTGTTAAAAATCGAGTATTGAATTGTGTTTGAAGTGCATTATTAGTGATGCATGTTTATTAACATTTTATTTCCTTTGTCTTATTAATCTGTTTTGCGTACGCCACTGACTACTTCTCACACCAGTTTTTGCGCACAGGTTTTCGTTAGGATTTGGTTTTCTCTAAATGTATGTACTCTACCTGTGTATCTGAAGATCTACAAGCGACTAGTCGCACAATCGCGGTGAAAAGTAACGTGTGCGCTTGCCCTAAGTGTTTTAATTCTATGATTACTGCGTCTAGAAACTAATCTGATTGTAAAATCGCGAGTCTACTGTACGCAGTCATGATTTTTTGCAATTAAAATTATAAAATATAAACGTTCATAAATAACATTTTAAAATTTTATTTAGGCGTATTCAGAGGAATCTTTTCATTTCTGATGGTTGCGTATCCGCCCATATTAAAACCAGGGATGGCAATATGTAACGCAATAATTACAACGTGTTAGTCCATTACGACATGTCTTCATAGCGCGCATGCTCATACACGGAGCCATGTTCTGTCAGTTTGAAATAAAAACATCCAGTGCATGATTGTCAGTTACCACCCACATGGATATGGCATAATAAGACAACATAACTCTTTCTTATAAGCATGAAAACTGTTGAATATTATAATTATAGTGAATTAATATTACATACTTGAGTTCACTTGATAATGCGATTTCTGTAGAGTAATATTAAAATATTGCACGAGACTTTGAAAAAGTTGGGAAAGAGAAAAACGAGATTATCTAAGACTAGTATTAAAGAAGATAATATAGTGCCATATAGTTTTAAAACATTTATTTAATCATGAGCGCTTTCGGACAACCATTTGTTTTCCATCATCAGATGTCCAGTTAAAATATTAGATGACACTTTTCAGATTGTTGTATAAGGTGCGGACACATAGTATGCAAACATTCCACGCAGCACACGCAAATACATTGCATACCCGAAAAACAGATAGTGTGGACGTGTTTACAAAAAGTTCACACAGCGCGCACATACGTATTTCGTGATTGCGATAATAGCGATACATCAAAGAGATTTATGACGATTATTTGACGGGGTTTTTCATGTTTTTATTGTTTGACCCGATGAAGATACTGAAAATAAAATTATTTCTTTAATCTATCTCTCAGTTGTTTGTTTGTCAGTGTATAAGTACTGTATCGTGTATATAGTGCAGTGTTGCTTATTAAGTAAAATAATTATTTTCAAAATAGACTTCACAGTCGATCAAATTTTAAGTTTGAGACCGTTCAAGTATTACGTAACGCAGTTTTTGAAGATTTTTGACCCTCCCTGTAACGCACCGTCACGTTTCGCTTTACCTCCCCCTCTTAAACGTTACGTAACACCCAATTGTGACCATTTCTACCTATAGTAGGTTTTATAGTAGGTATGGTCATTAGCGTCTAATCCAATATGAAAAGTGGTCGGGCAAAAAGATATTTGTTTTAGTGTCATCTAACATTACTAAAACTTTTGGTAATATATTTTTGCCAGACTAATTTTCATATTGGATTAAATTCTAATGACCATACAGTTATAGAACGTCTAAAATGTACAATAACTAATAAACTTTCATATTGGAAGCTTGCAGTTTATTTCTTTTACGTAGTCGGGTTTAGTTTTTTTAACGTTTATTTTATTTCAGCCTTTTTTAATTTAATGTAACAGCTATTTATTATAAATCATAAAAAAAATATATTTTTGGAGTCTCGACAAAATTTTCTTTCATTTGATACCCTACTCGATCGATTTGGGCGGGAAAAAAATTTTAGACACAGATTTTTTTCCACGTCACGGCCGCCATTTTGAATTTATAAAAATATTTTATAGCCTATAACACTATTATGATTAAGACAAATCGTAGACAAATTAAGACAAATTGTAGATTATAGACGCGTCGACAGCTTAGGTCATTAGCGTCTTAAATACATTAAATAACAATTCTCTTAAAACTAAATGACATCACAAAACATCCATGTGCGGAGGTGAGACTCGAACCCACGACAGTGTGAGTCAAATGCCGCTACGCTAACCATTACACCACACTGTCCTCTCAAAATCGATTCTAAAAATCGATAAAAACAGCTTAAAAATCTGGAAAACGGCTTTAACGATTTTTATTGAACTGTATAGTAGCCTAGTAGGTACCTTACATTAATTTCATGAAACTTTTATAGATATTGTAGATTATCGTCGCTCATTAGCGTCTATATGAAACTTTTAACGAAATCTGTTTTTTGTTTAGGTAATACTTTTTTTGGCATGTGTTTTTTTATTTCTATGTTCTTTGATATTAATGAAAAGATGAAATTGATCTTGAAGAAATCTATAATTTATATTCCTAATTTCTATAGACGCTAATAATCTCAGTGGTCGAGCGTCGATAATCTACAATATCTATCTATCTAAAAGTTTCATGAAATTAACGTAGTTATAGTCTAATCAAAATAGTAAATGCCATTTTCACGGTTTTTAACCAGTTTTTATCGGTTTTTACTTTTTAGGACCAATTTGCGATTTTATTTCGTAGGTGATCGTCCTGAACAAAATCGATCTAGTGGTTTGGTCTCTCTAGGTGAGACCACAGACAGCTAGATAGACGTGAGACAACGGGGAATCTATCGTAAATTTGTAGGTAATATTTTAAATAAATAAATTGGAGAACAATTTATTCGCGAAGTTTCATAAAATAATGATTTAACAAAACGTCTGTATCAGTAAACTTTTCAACAAATTTCAGTATTTCTTATCAAACAGTTACGCTTTATAATATCTGTTATTAATTAGTTCAATTAAAACTTAGACTATTTAAATTGCATATGTCATTAAGTTTTATTTCAGAAATGTTCTGTTTCTTTAATAATAATGGGTAATTTAATGAAATGAAAAAACTAAACCTAATTTGTAATGAAGACAGTTTGATTTAGAGCTCTACCTCATACACAGATATATATGGTGTTCCAAAATAAATTGGACCTACTATAAAATATATTCGAATGGTTTAAAAGAGTAAAAATTTTGCTAAAAACTCATAATTTTTGATAAAAAAATTCGACTGATGACCAGTCCTATACTTCCCACCTAGTAAATATTTGCAAAAAATAAACACTCTTTTTTTTTATTCTTTGACTAGGCCCAAATAACCTTAGCTGTTGGTGGTCTTTAAAACACAATTTAATTTTTATTCTTTGAAAAAAGCATGGCCCTCTTTTTTGTTTGGTGATCTACTGATGGCTAACTTAATATAGCAAAAATCATGGTTACCTTGATTTGCGTACAATTTTTATTTTTTTTAGTAAAATATTTTTTTTCTCGAAAACTATACATTTTAGAGAAAAAAAATATTTACATTTTTTTCATATTATAACATCTATATTTCATTTATATTTTTTCTACCTATGTTAATACGTGACATTGAGGACGTTTTTTTGAATATCTCAGGATCCACTGAACCGATTTGACTCAAAATCTAATCAGATCTAAGTTAAAGGCTGATAAACACAATAGAACAATCGGCATGCTCGTATGTTGTTCCATTCTTAAGATATCGAAGGCGAAAAATTGACCACATACACACACACATACACACACACACATACGGACATCGTCAGAAAATGATCTTAAACGATTGCTATAGTGTCTCAAAACGTGAAAATCTGTTAAAATCTCGAAATATTGTTTTCGGACTGAACCATTATTTCGCTACCATAGTAGGGTGGGAAGTAAAAGAATAGAATGCTAAGTATAAAAACAATTGGTTATTTTAAATTATTCCGAATTTTTTCATATTTTTTATTTAGTATCTTAGACCGGCGCGTCCAAGAAACAGTCCGTTTCAGAAACCGATTCATTCGAGTTGATGATTTACATTAAGAAAGATGTAAAGACGATTAAAATTTCTGATGGCCTTGCCAATACTAAAATTTTCCGAACTTTGTCTTTTATCATAATAGTAATATGGCGTGCGAGATCTCATTGTCATAAAACCATTATAAAACATGTCGTCAATTTCTCTTTAATCCAATAAAGAGTTTTCCATCTTGTACGGAAGCAAATTTAGTTATTACTATTTTCATTCTACTACATTATAAAATAAAACAGTTAGTACCTAATTAATACTGTGATATGAAATTTTTTAGGCATGTCTTTTGAACGGTCTTTTACATGATTGCCTGACTAATTTTACAAAAATATCTATCTTGTGACGGTTTTTGAAACGGAATGTTTCTTGGCGCCTGCCTTATCTTCAATTCGAATGCTTTTTCTTTTATTTTTAGACAAAGCAAATCAGTATGGAGGCAATAATTATCGCTCACGAGGAATCATGAACATACAATATTATAATAATGTAACAAATTGAATTATTAGGTAAATATTGCAAACGTATAAAAAAATATAAAACACCCCTTCTGAAAAAAGTGTAAAAGTGTTAAGTACGGCACTTTTTTAAGTGTTCAAAGAACTTATCTTTCAGTAACTCTATTTGAAATCACATCTTTTTTTAAATTTTTTACTAGTTCCGTGTGCCACGTTTACATGACGTAGTAACGGAAATTGAACAATAGGTAGAAAATGCGTTTGCAGATGACCTATAATTTAGCTGACAACGTGCAAAAATCAAATAGTAAATAGTAATTTTATCTATGTTACTTTCACTGCTCTTGAGAATCATAAGAATGAAATCATTAATAACTTTTTAATTTACACGAAGATGTAGTGATATTAACAAACAGATTAAAATTACAATTCATAACGTATTGAACTTTGCGCTATAAACATCAAGGGGGGGGGTGTATTTTAAATGCTGTAATTTTGAGACATCGAGTATTTAATAAATATATAAAACATTATCTGCACTACCGACATTTACATGTCCTAGAACTGTATAGTATAACACATTGTATAGAAGTTGAATCAATTAATAGTGCGCTTACGACCATGAAAAAATCTGCGCTTTTATGTCTTTAGAAGCGACATATTTTTTTTGCGTCTAAAGTCGTGCAGTTTGCAGTTGCGATCAAAAATAGTTTTCAAAAAAAAATAAGTTTATAATAGTATATTGTGTGACTAGGGTGCTAGATAGATCTTTACGCGCCAGGTGCGATGTTTTCAGCACGAGTAGTAAGCGAGCGCACACGAGCCTTGGCGAGTGTTCATCGCGAGCCGAATACGAGTGCTGAAAATAAACATTTAGCACACGCGTTGCACACTATACTAATAAGTACTTTATTCAACACATGCATAAATTAATTGAATTAATGTCAAACACCTTAGATTCACTGACATCAGTACATCTCATAATAAAAACATTGGCCTTGATACAATATTTATTTACTTCGTTGCCATAGTAACCATATTTCATTATAGCATCGAAAAGAGGTACATAATGGGTCATTATGTAACGGGTTTTTCAAATGTTTTTAGGGTTCCATAGCCAAATGGCAAAAACGGAAACCTTATAATTTCATCCTGTCTGTCCGTATGTCACAGTCATTTTACTTGAAGACTATTGGCACTATATATAGATGAAATTTGGAAGTAGAGATGTCTTCATAAATCGCTATACAATGGTGAAGTGAAATTACAAAAAAAAATTAAGGGTGGCACTCCACACATGTAAATGAGGGATGAAAAAAAATCCAGTGCACATAAGCGTGTGGCGGTATCGTTAGATAGGTCTTTGAAAATGATGAAGAAGTTTCAAAATGACTTTTTTAATTAAGTCAATAGTTGGTGAGATATATATGTGCTTCTAAAGTCGTAAAAAGTGTGTACCCCTCTAACTTTTCAACTATCGGGTGGTTAATAATTTAGGTTCATAATTATTATAAAAGCGGGGGTTGCGACTAATAAACTATCATAGATTTACAACCCCTGTTTTTATAATAATTATGAACCTAAATTATTAAATATTATTTTTTCCTTTTTAGTACATTTCGATAAAAGCTTGTCTCTAAAAAGTTTTTTTTACTAATATTTTATTTTAATTACACGCTCAGCAATGGAGACCACATGCATGTAGCACCTGTAACCTACGTATCATTTATTAATTGTTATCAGCTGGTAAAGGTCTGTCTTAATTTACGTGGCTCACCTTACATATTACATATCACTAAACACATGTATGTATGTGTGTTTGTTTGTATGCGACGAGCCAGTCAACTAAATGTATATGTTGACCTCACAAATTAACATGCCTAAATTTCTATAAAACATGCAATTATCCTGTAACCCGTACACACCGGAGCTAGGCACAGGCACATGCTCTAAATACGATCAATTCTCGACATACGTTACTCATTAATATGCATATACCACACGTGTAATTCGGAAACAAAACTGCACTGAACGTATGTCTGATGCAATGCATCCAAAACTGCATGTAGTTAAATACTCATGACTTGCAGGAGTTTTGTACATACAGGTGGATATTTGATGATAATATATCGACAGATTTTAATACAGAGTGTTTCGTTATTAAAAACAATTCAAAAGCGACATTTAAATTCATAGGTTTTGAGACGTAAACATCAGTTATAAAAAAAAACAAAAAAAAGTACAAAATAAGCTTCCAAGATCGAAAAACACTTTGTAGATGCTAGATTTTATGTCGTCAGGTTTTTGTTTTTTTTTTCTTCATTTTGTTACATAGGTAGTACGCTTTTTAGTTTTTTACATGGTATTATTATTCGAAAATAATAATCAAAATATTAAGGTTCGAAAAAGGAACCTTTATAGTGAGTTTGGGTTTGTCTGTTTATCACATGCCTCTCCGAACGGCTGAACCTGGAAATTTGAATTTTAATATATATAGCTAGAATATTTGGTTCGCAAAAAAAAGTGTCTACGGTACTCTCTAGAGATGTGCAAACATTCAGATTCGAATACAATGATAGCTGACCAAGGAGTGTACAATAACATACGCTTTAGCTACGATAGTTCCTGTAGAATTGTTTGAACTGCTCGCCGCAAGCGCCACTTCCATGTTTTAGGGTTCCGTAGCCAAATGGCAAAAACGGAATCCTTATAATTTCGGCCTGTTCATCTGTCTGTCTATTTGTATGTCACAGATATACTGACTGACTGATAGATCATCATAAATCTATAGGGTACTTCCGGGTACTTCCAATCGAGCTAGAGGTTTAAAATTTGGAACATAGATAGTGTTTAAGGTGATAATTACGACAAAAATCAAAAATCATTAGAAATCCCACATGGCGTATACGGTATGTAAAAAAATAATATACCCCAGTTTTATACTAGGTATAAATACTGCGTATTTTACTATTTTATACAGCACGTATAAAACGTTTAACACCGTTTAAAACGATTTAATACCGTTTAAAACGGTTTAATACCAAAATGAGAACAGGAACTTTTCCTATTACGCAGTTGGCAATACTGAAAAATGCACCGTAACTAGTGTGAAAAAGTAAAAAACCGCTTTATACTGAAAAAATACGGTATTATACCATGGGTTTAATACACAAAAAAGTTTAATACCGGATTTTTACATCACTACTTGTGGCCAACGTTTGAAAAAATATATTTTCAGTATTAACACCTCAAGACATGTAGTTTTGTACTTCTGTATAGTTATTCCTTTCATACATGTATTTATTTACTATACTTTTGAAACATTATTATGAATGTATGGCTTCGTTTATAAATGCAGTACGGCGAAACTAACGAAACCAACTACCTATACCTCCTTGCTATTATGTAACAATGCAGTGTTTCTGTTATTTGTATGTTTGAATACAGTACGCTGATCGTTTTTTTTTATTTCTTGTAAAGCTGATCCCGAACAGTTCCATAATCCATAATGATTATTTTGAACATGGTGCTTTGGATAGAACGTAACTCTCAATATAAGTATCAGAGGCTTATGACCTTTGTTGTCGAGCGTCAATAATTTACACGATCTATTTCAATATAAATACTTAATAGTACATTATGTTACGATTGCGACGCAGCGAGCGCGGCAATCATGAGTCGCAATCGCCAATTTCGCCCGAGTAACACATTTAGTACTTTTTGTAAAAAGTTCATTTAAAGAACAACATTAAATATTATTAAAAATGGATATTTCATCTTAGACTCACCCGTGATATTAGCTCCCGTATGTGAGTCGCGAACTTAAAAAAGTTTACACCTGTATCATCTAGTTACCGGTTTTTTTAATTTTTGCATATTGTAATTTGGCTTTTGATAGTAATGTATCAATTACTAAGGTTACATCCTAAAAAGTCAATAAAAAATTATTATCAAACCACCTCAGTTGTTTATTATACAATCCAAATTACTCAATATTATTCAATTAAAACATAAAAAGATTTGATAATATTTGATACTAGCAAATTCCTTCCTCCAATCTTGCAATAATTCTTCTTTTTTGTTCATCGTTTTAACAATTTCGAGGCATTTAAATGACAATTATTACTTTTAATTTTTAACATTTACATTTACCTATTAAAAACTAAATTTGTTGCTAAGCTACTGACTTTTTGTGAACTTACACTGAAAAACTCAAGTGTAAACTTTATTAAGTCCGCGACTGTACATCTCTACAGTAGTAACTAATTTAAATCAGCTCTCGCAGGTAGTGATATTTCAATGACAAATTGCTTCATTAGGAAATAATTGATTGTTTAAAAACGTGTCACTGTAGAGTAATTGTCAACTTAGCCACCGCAAAAGTGGAAGTTTCGGGTTAGAGTTCCGACGGTGACATAGGTTTGAAAAATGAATTTTTCCATTGTTGCATCATATTGTTACGTCATTTTCGATGGGTGTTTCAAACATGAATGTAAACTTAAGCATTCATTTGTATTTATTAATAATTGCGATACTTTAATCGTACTTACAATTTTCTGTATTTAAATACTTAGGTATAAAAAATTATTCTGAAAGATGGAAGTCATGTGTAGCTATATTTCAACTTCCTGCGAGTAACCGCTGAGAAGTTACAGGCCTGTGATAGACAAGAGACAAGCGGACGAGGGTTCCATTTTTGTCATTTTGGTACCAAAAACTAATGAAAATTTTTTCTGTTTTCCCCGAAAAGGAAATATCACCTGAGAATATTTCTGATATATTTTATCTATCACCAGGTAGAAAGTGTAAAAATGTGTTTAAAGTTTTTGAAAAATATTTTTTTTATACAGGGTGTATCACAGAATTAAGAGCATTAGGGAAAATATTGCTTGCCCCCTTGTCGTGCTTAAAAATCATGAGAATTAATTTAATTTAGTTAGTCATGTGATTATGTAGTCTATCTTTGTCACGTTACTCATTTCCTTGTTGCACTCATTAATTTTCTGTGTTCTCAATCCCGGGATACATCCTGTATATGAATATGTACACCTGATATAACCATAATGTTTAATGATTTGCAGCAGTTATCAGTGTACAGGTTTTGTTAATCGTACGTCAGGTAGATACAATATAAATTACAATGTTCCCTGAAATAAAAATTAGAAAAGAAAATCTCGACCAACCAGAATGAAAGAAAACGTTACAAAAAAATAGGTCATCAGCTGTGATTATATCACTACAATATTGTTGCAATCTTCCGAGGTTGCTAATTGTGACTAAAGTAAAAAAATCAATAACAAAAGAAGAAAATACAACGAATAAGGCAATAAGCTTTTAGGTACAAATTCGAAAGAGTTGTAAATGCGAAAGTTTGTGTGTGTGTGTGCGTGTGTGTATGTTTGTTACCACTCAGCTCCGTAACGGCCGAATGGACTTTTATGAAATTTGGTATATATGTAGTTACTTTAGGTTCTGGAATAGCACACAGGGCACTTTCCATCCCGCAAAAAAGTATAGGTCCTGTGGAATAGTAACAAAACGTAACTCTGCAATTTTTTGAATTTTAGCGTATTGGCGGAATCCTACTCATATTATAAACCCCACCAGCCCGGCTTCGCTTCGCAGGGGGAGAATTTCTTGCAGGGGGATAGCTCCTATGGGATAATAACAAAACTTAACTCTGCAATTTTTTTGCATTTTAGAGTTTTGGCGGAATCCTACTTACTAATATTATAAACACCACCAGCCCGGTTTCGCTTCGCAGGGGAAGAATTTCTCTATGGAAGGGAGATAAAAAAATATAAATTTATAGCATCTACATAAGCTCACGGGGGAAGTGAAAACTCCATTAGAATGTTTCTTAGAAAAATTATAAAAAATATTTGCTGTTTATATAATTAATTAAAATGTCAAAATACGTAGGTTAGGTATCTGGTGATACAAATTTTCCCTCTATTGCATTTCCTCTTTATCGTTACATAAGATTTCAAATACTTAGATACGTCGCTAAAGAAGTTTTCACTTCAAAAAAACTTAAAAAACGCCTTTATATTTCTAACATGTTTTGAAAGTTCCTTTAAATTAAAATGTAATGAAGTTAAAAAAAGTGCAAATAATTTGTTCATAACATCATAAAATTCTAATATAGATTTTAGTAAGTTTTGTAAGAATTTTTTCTTTCTCTGTTATTATAACTTCGTAGGCATAATATAATATTATAAATACAAACATTATTATCTACAACCGTAAAGCAAGACGTATTATGTTAGATTTTCGGTGCAATTCAATTCTCAATTTTTCACTGCAAAATGAAAAGTGACAGAGCGCGATCGATCACAAGCTCCAAGGCACTACACGACCGTTGTGAACGCATATCTGAGCAAACTACACAATTTATAGGATGCCTAAACCCCATTTTCAGAATTTGTTTTGTTCCGGGTAAATTTAAAAACTACTGAGCATATTTTGATCGGACTTTTACTATAGTGTTTGTTATACATCAGTGCATAAGAGAGGATATATCTGCATGTTTATAATAAAAAGGGCTGACCAGTAGACAAAAAAATTCAGATTCAAGGGCCATTCAAAAACTAACGAACTACGCTACAATTAATATTGGACAACAATCATCGTAAACGACGAAAACTTTGGAAAAAGTGAGTTAGGTACACCTCAAAACTGCGGTTGAAACACAACCTACTCGATTTTTAATTATTTATTTTTTATTTTTATCTGTTTTAAAAAAACTCCCAGACAAATTCTGAATTAGAAAAAAATGAAGGGAAACTGCATGCTGCTAAAGTTCACGAAAAATTGGAGAAAAATAGTGAGCTATACTTGAAGCTCAGGGGTTCACTGGACGCCAGTGTAATGTTTTAGGTTAATTTTTCTAAATGTGCAAGGATTTAAGTCCCGTTTCACATTATAGGCGTACGATGCGTCCTACGTCCTACGCTTGAGCCTCGGTTGGCACTGAACAAACGTAACCTTTCAGATGCGGGCGTGAAGCGGGATTCTCTCAGCGCGCGCAAAATTTACGGCGCGGGCTCACGCCTGGCCCGCGCGTCTGACGTAGGTACGCCAGGCGTCAGGGCATGGCGGCAAGTGTATCAATTCACATGAGACGTGGCGCGCTACGGCAACAACGCCCGAGGTACACACTTGCGCGTCCATTTTGATACTGCTTCACTTACACCATGTGTAAAGAAAGTCGACGTTCTACGTCCTACTCGCGGCGTAGGACGTAGGCGCGTGGTACGCCTCATGTGAAACGGGACTAAATATTATTTATCTGAAGATAAGGGAAAATTTCAACGTAAGCGCTTTGGCCTTGTAGTCAAAGATATACACACAATATAGTAATATACACTTATAACGTTTTATAATATTCAGCCAAGCAAAATACGATATGGTTAAGTAGTCAGCTTTAACTTCTTAATGATTTAATGGTCGCTAGTTATATAAAACAAAATGAAAACAACTTTTTCAACTTGTTAAAAGAAAAATGAACTGACGTCTTTAAACAAAAACCGACGATATTGTAACTACGTACAAACATAAAACTATAAAATAATATTATAAAATGATTTTTGTTAAAATGTTCGCCTCCAAGTTATACAAATAGTAGTACAGAATACTTTCTGGATAGTTCTTTAAGTGCCTAGTTAATTATTTTTATGACAAGCAAGTGTTCTTAACTTTTATGCAGTATTCCTTAGCAAATCATTTCTACATTGTCCCGTCTTTCAAAAGCTCTGATAATGAACGAAGTACATTTTATACTCATCTGAAATAAGAAGACATATTAATTTCTTGTAATTCAAAGTACATAATAATAAAAACTCGGGTCGCAGTGCCAAACCCTGCCGACAATTAGTGTATTTGCTAATACAGGCACTGTGGCATTATTATGTGAACTTAAGTTTGTTTTTTGACAAAATAAAAAATTTAACCCCTTAATACATCCCTTAAAATAATTAAATTTTTCTAAATTTCAATATTAGACATGGATTTTATCTGTACACCCAATTAAATACACCCTTCCATAAGTAAATCCGTATCAACAAACTAGTGTTTTCATAAAATTTGAAAGTCCGGTCCTGTCGGGCCGATTTTATTAAAATTTTAGCACCACATTTTAATCTTTACTAAAGAGTTAAATTTCAATTTTGAAACGATTCTGATAAATTTTTCGATATTTTTGGGCCCAAAAACTTTTTGGAACTCCTAAATACAACCCTGAAAATGGTCCGATCGGGCCCATTTTAAATAGGCTTCTTGCGGTGATGGGTTCCAATGTGTGTACCAAATTTCGTTTCAATCGATTAAGTCTGTCGAGAGTTATCGTGTACACACATATATATATATATAAATATATATATATATAAATATATAAATATATATATACATACATATATATATAAACATTTTTAAAAATGGTGCCAAAGTGTTCAGGAGGCTATGAAACGTCGAGAAATTTTGGTCCGACCCCTAGGTCCCGCCATCCGACCGACGCCAATAGTGTATGTGCCATATTATGGCAAATACACTAATAATAATAATACTGTGAGTGTTCGTTTACATGGAGAAATTTTATTTTATATAGGCTCGTTCTGATACATTTTTCACAATCCACAACATAATAGACGCATGTGCCTAGCATCATAATATTATAACGTGTTACGAATACTCAATGTGTGTTTTATAATATAATAAATTATAATTTAAAAAAACTAAAAAACACGCTTTATTGAACTAAAAAGTAAAAAATAATTAATTTTATTGTAAAAAAGCGTGGGGTGGTATGGAAATATGATACAAAGCACCCCACGCTTTTTTACAATAAAATTAATTATTTTTTACTTTTTAGTTCATTAAAGCGTGTTTTTTAGTTTTTTTAAATTATAATTTATTTTTGCTTTTTAGTCCTGGAGATCCTGGTCAGGATAATGGGACAAACTTATGGAATTATTGTATCGTCATCGGTCCTTGATAAGTGTGCAAAGTTTCAGTTCGATCTGAAGTTTTTTGCTTTTTTTTTTTTAGTCCTGGAGATCCTGGTCAGGATAATGGGACAAACTTATAGAATTGTTGTATTGTCATCGGTCCTTGATAAGTGTGCAAAGTTTCAGTTCAATCTGAAGTTTTTTGCTTTTTTTTTTAATCCTGGAGATCCTGGTCAGGATAATGGGACAAACTTATTGAATTATTGTATTGTCGTCGGTCCTTGATAAGTGTGCAAAGTTTAAACTAAATCTGACCGTTCAAAGTTGGTCAAAATCAAGTTCAAAGAAGTCGGTTACAAACTGACAAACAAGCAAGCACACAAGCAAGCAAGCACGCAAACATGCAGGTGAAGCTAATATAAGCGTGTTAAAAAATTATCCACACCTGAAGATAGCAACTCGTTGCTGAAACGCGTCGTGTTAAACAACACATGAAGTCACAAGACGGACACCAAAATACAAGGTATTTCTAATACTTCTTATCAGACTCGTTTTCACCGAGCACGCAGTTAAATTTAATGCAAAACCAATTATATGTTTCCATCGAAATCAGTAAGGTATAGAAAGCACTTAAGTTGTAGAATCAAATTTAGGCTCGGTAATATTTTTAGAAAATACAGCACACGTAAAGTTAACTGTACAAGGAACCGTCACTTTTTCTTTGAAATATTTGAAAATATTTTAAGAGTAGTTCATGGAATTTTACAATTTTTTTTATAAAAAATTAAATGATGGCTACCTACTATTTTACTTGTAACCGTTACGGGTCTTAGTAATTTATTATCAAAATTTCTAATGAATGAATCAAAATGAAAAGTGAACAGCTGGATCATTATTATTAACGAGGAGCATTAATTAAATATTTTTATTCAACACATACACGATTTTAAGGCCAAGGGAATATAATATGTACCAAATTTCAACTTTTTTCGTCCAGAAGATTCAGAGAAAATAAGCTGTGACAGACAGACAGACACGAGAGTGATCCTATAAGAGTTCCGTTTTTTCATCGGATGTACGGAACCC
The DNA here is from genome assembly GCA_039654895.1 of Mongoloraphidia duomilia. NCBI lineage: Eukaryota > Metazoa > Arthropoda > Insecta > Raphidioptera > Raphidiidae > Mongoloraphidia > Mongoloraphidia duomilia. The sequence goes on along the minus strand of CM077521.1, from coordinate 31,977,124 downwards.
TAAAAACGTGAAAACATTTTCAAAATTTAGTAACAATTATGATTTTCAATATATATACACTCATTTACATAAATAATGACTGATAAAATACAATAGTAAGTACATTACTACATATTGTTGTGTTTAGTGGAATGAAGGTTCTTTATTTTATGACAAAATTACGACTGTTCTAATTGAACTCAAAATTTATTCTCCCTTTAAAACTAAAATCTATACAGTGTTTTTACAAATTACTTAATAGCTATGTTATGCAAGTAACTAAAGGACATATTTCTAAATATCATTACACTTTCCCGGTTTTAAATAATTTTTAACTAAATACAATTCAAAAATTTTATACATTACTATTTTATTTATACAGTATTTACAATTTCATAAATTATTTGTGAAATGGATAAGCTAGCCTTTCTGGCATTTTCTTTTTACGCACTGAACGTCTTAAAACAAACGGTTCATCGGTTCGTTCTAAACTTCGTTCTCTTTTCTTGGCTAGACTTATTTTTTCAGGAACTTTCAAAAATGGAGGAAACTTGTCTTTTAAATTTGGATACCTGAGCTGATTATAATGCACTGTTCTTATACTACTGTCTATTTTAATTAAATAAACATATTTGCTAAGTTGCTTTACAATAACGGCGGGTATCCATTTTACATAATTTTTGAAATGGTTTCTATACAAGACATTTTCTCCTTTCTTGAAATCAATACAATTATTTTGATTATTATTTGTATGACACTTTTGGAAATTATCATTCGACATTTGTTTCTTATCTATTTCCTTGTTTTCTATTATTTTAGTTGATTTAGGATTAACAGCGTTTAAAATTGTTTTTGGCTTATATGCAAAAAGTCTATCAGCAGGTGATTGACAAGTTACCGTTGACGGCGTATTGTTATAAGCCAACAACATTTTATTTAATTTACTTTTGATCGACCATTTTCTATATTTTTCATCTAATAAATATTTTTTTAGATAATTTTTTATTGTTTGCACCCCTCTCTCAGCAAGGCCATTTGATTGGGGATGATAGGGGGGACTCTTTGTAATTTGAATGTTATTAGCTTCTCCGAATTTTTTAAATATCCACGAATTAAAAGGTGGACCGTTATCGGATACGATCTGATTTGGTAATCCAAAATATGTAAACAAACATTGCAACGTTTCAATGACAGATTCTACAGTTGATTTTTTTAATAATTTAACGTCAATAAATTTAGTATACGAATCGACAACAATCAAAAAGGTCTGATTTTGAAAATAAAATAAATCTATATGTATCCGATCAAATGGTTGATTAGATAACGGCCACTGTGAATTAACAATTTCTTTCTTTACGTTTTGAGTCTGGTCACAAATAGTACAAGCTTTTACATAGTTTTCAATATCCGTGTTCATATTTTTCCACCACATTATACCTCTGGCAGACATTTTCATCCTAATTATACCTTCATGATTACTATGCAATAATTTTAAAACATTAATTTTACAGGTATCTGGTATTATAATTCTGTCACCAAAGAATAAGCAGTTATCTTGAGAACTAATACTATTTCTTAATTTATAATAATATTTTAACGAATCATTTAATTTTATTAAGTTAGGCCAACCCTCACCTACATATTTTAGAACTTTACTGAGACACTGATCCTTTAAAATACCCTCAGCTATATTTTTGATTTCAATAGGTAATTCTGCATTTATTTGAAAAATATTTATCGAATCTAATTCAAGGTCGGTTTCTTTATCTAAGGGAAGTCTGGATAAGGCATCTACGTGCACCATTTCCTTTGCAGGTCTGTATTGGAATGTGTATTCGTACATAGACAAAATTACAGCCCAACGTTGAAGACGTGAAGCTGCTATGACTGAGGTGCCCTTTTTGGGACTAAAAATTTCTTTAAGAGCTTGCGAATCAGAGCATAATGTAAACTGATGACCATATATATATTTATGGAATTGTTTGACGGCAAACACCACAGCTAGTGCTTCCCTATGAATTTGCGAATACTTTTGCTCAGCCTGTGTTAAAGTGCTTGAGGCAAAAAGTACGGGTTTTTCTTTACCATCCACTATATGGGACAAAATTGCTCCGACGCCATAAGGACTTGCATCTGCAGAAACTACAATTGACTTTTTTGGATCATATATTTCCAGTAATTGATTATTTAGCAATAATTTCTTACTTTTTACAAAAGTTTCCTGACATTCTTCAGTCCAATTAAAAGGAACATCTTTACGTAAGAGTTTATATAAGTGTCTCAACTCACTGGACAAATTTGGCAAAAAACGATTATAATAATTTAATAGACCTAAATATGCTTGTAATTCTGTAATATTTTTAGGAGTAGGCGCATTAATAACGGCTTCTACTTTTTGTTGTTGAGGACAAATACCTTCTTTCGTGATGGTATGCCCTAGGAAATTTACCGACGATTCAAAAAATTTACATTTATTAATATTAATGAGGACGTTATGACTATTTAATCTTTCTAAGACAATTTCTAATTTTTCTTTACACTTTTCTAAGGTACTTTCTGCAATTATAATATCATCAAGATAGCAAAATGTATTATCAATTCCTACTAAGATCTGATCCATGACACTTTGGAATATAGAGGGTGCGCTGGCAATGCCAAAAGTCAACTTAGTAAATCTGAATAACCCACGATGAGTATTGATAGTCAAATATTCTTGTGAGTTTTCAGATAAATCAAGTTGCTGATACGCCCCGGACAGATCTAATGTACAATATACTTGACAATTTGCAAGACTGGCTAGGACTTCATCAATACGCGGCAAGGGGTAGTGTTGCGTTTGAACATATCGATTAATGGTTACCTTACAGTCCACGCATAACCTAATTGAGCCATTTGACTTTGGGACCACTACTACAGGACTAGCCCATTCACTAAATTGAACCGCTTTTAATATGCCCAAGTTAACTAATCTATCTATTTCTGAACTGACTTTATCACGCATTTTAAACGGTACTGAATATGCTTTGTGAAAAATTGGTTTGGCCTGACTTTTTAAGACAATTTCAGCTTTAAACCCTTTTATTGACTTATTAGGACTCTCATAAATGACATTTGGAAATTTTTTTGAAATTATTTCTATTATTTGATTGTAATCGTTAGTTAAAGAAGTTTCGCTTACATTATTAAAAGTTAATACTTTCCTCCAATTTGGATACAAGGTATCTAACCATGCTCGACCCATTAACGGCTTGATTTGCTTGTCGCTGCTAATTACGAATAATTCCAGCCGGTACTGTTGCTCTCCTGGACCCAGCTGCACGTTCACGACTATCTTGCCCTCCGTTGTGATTTTCTCCCCAGTGATCGATAGGAGTTTGGTTTTGGCTTCCAACAATTGAATACTGGAAAAATGTTTCCGGTAAAGTTCTTTATCGATGACTGTAGCACATGCCCCGGAATCGACCTCCATATTTAGTTCATGACCTTCAACTAGAACCTTGACAATTACAGGATTTTCCCATTCCATTGACTTTTCTGACTTGACATTAACCATTTTCATTTCTATACTAAGCTCTTCCATTTCTGTTGACAATTCTTTAATTCCGGAACGCAAATTAGTATGACCTCTGACTGACTTTTCTTGACTATTAGACGAATAACAAACTTTTGACGTGTGACCTCTTTTTCCACATGTATGACAATTCCAATTATTGGCTGGACATTGGTCCGGATCATGATACCTCATTCCACATCTTTTGCATAGTTCTCTTGCCGCACTTTGACTGTAGTACATTCTCTTATTCTTTTGACTGTTATGACCTTGTTTACTGACGACATTTTGTTGTAACGATTTTTCCTTCGACTCCTTTTCCGCCATTTCCCAGTTTATTGCCATCGAGCAAGCATTATCAAATGTTAAGCCCTTTTCTTTAAGCAACATTGACCTTAAATGAGTATTTTTTACACCAAAAACAAAGCGATCTCGCAATGCTTCATTTAAAAACGCCCCAAATTTACACTTCTGTGCTCTTGATTTTAATTCAATTACGTAATCCGAAATTGACTGACCGTCCTTTTGATCTTCCTTATGAAACTTGTATCTTTCTGGAATTTCATTTATTTCTGGCGAAAAATGTTTTTGTAAAATTCCTATTAATTCATTAAAAGTTTTGTTTTTAGGTACATCTGGATAAACTAACTTTTTCAAAACAGAATACGTTTCCTGACCGATGAATGTTAACAATGAAGCGACTTTTTTCTGATCATTGACATCATTTAAAATGAAAAATTGCTGTAATCTTTCCGCGTATTCCGTAAAATCATCTCCTGGCACAAATGAATCTAATGTTCCCAGCATTTCTTCTACACGATATATATTTACGCGCTTTCCAATAAAAATCCTCGTCGCCAATTTTCTGTTGTGTTTAGTGGAATGAAGGTTCTTTATTTTATGACAAAATTACGACTGTTCTAATTGAACTCAAAATTTATTCTCCCTTTAAAACTAAAATCTATACAGTGTTTTTACAAATTACTTAATAGCTATGTTATGCAAGTAACTAAAGGACATATTTCTAAATATCATTACACATATAAGGTAATTATTATATATATTTACTTGATAAATAACGAAGTTAAAGTAAACACGTTACATAATCTGTGCTTCTGTGCAGGAAAACGTAACTAAAATAATAATTTCATAAATTCGCGAAGAAAACACTTAAAAGCGGAACACGCTGTCTCTTTCTCTTTCGTTCTTTATTCACTCACGCATATATTATTATTATAGCACAGATAGAAAACACAATATATTCATATACATACGCACATGGAGTATAGAAAAGAAGGAGACTGATCTCCGTGGGCCACAATGCGAATCGCGTGTCTAAAAAATCAGTGACAGTCGTATTTTGTGAATTTTATTTATTTATTGTAGATTATAGACGCGTCGACATCTCAGGTCATTAGCGTCTTTCAACTACACTAAATAACAACTTTCTTAAAACTAAATAACATCATAAAACATCCATGAGCGCAGGTGTGATTCGAACCCATGGCAGTCCAGTCCATAGAGGTTGCGGCACTAAGCACGCTAACCACTAGGCCGTATTTTGTAAAAGCGCTACAAGTAGCGCAGTTCTCAGACCTACGAATCACGTGACATTTTTTTCATTGTTGTTAAAATATTTGTAAACATGAAAAAGTTTTTATGTTAAATTCAGAGTCATTCCTCGAAAATTGTGGTCGATTTTGTGTTCGGTCCTTGAGCCTTTAAAGACTAGCGGCTAAATCGATAAAAATTATTCTTGATTTTCCGGACGTTTTCAATGTCCACAGCTCAGTTTCTTTTCTTTCATACTCCATGCATACTCATATGTAAATAGGAACCGCAAAATTTACTTCGAGAAATGTGTTCACAAAAATTATTACAAAAAAAGACAGTTATTAATAAATAATACGTCAAATAAAGATCATAATAATTTGTTATTTATAACCTATCAAAAAACGTAGGTACTTCATGTAATCCGCGAGACATACATTTTAAAACAAAGGAGGTATTCGCTTGCGGCACACTGGAGGGAATTCTGTACGAACGCCGTAGCACTTTCATCGTCATATTTATAGTGACTTATTATGGACTCAATCTCTAAAAGTAATAAAAACCTGTTCATTATATTGTTTTAGTTTTCCCGTAATTTTTACTAATTTCTTTATATGCCTCATTTTTTTCAAAATTTTACGGTCAATACGGAACATATAAGGTGGGGTACATACTTTTTTGGCTGCTAAAGTACCTACCTATTTTTTTGACCTTAAAAATTTGGTTGAATGTTACAAAATATAATTTGTATTTTGTGAGTTTTTTAGCTTGTTTTATAACTTCCCATTGGAAGTTATTGTAATGGGTCCGAAAATCGAAATCGAAATGTATAACAAATTTTTATGTTTCAAGGTCACTACACTATTTTTAGAAAGATGTCTGTGTGTGTGTGTGTGTGTACGTATGTACGTACGTACGTATGTGTCCATTTCATTCTAAGACGAAATCTCGAGTTTGAAAAATGATATCGACTACGTTAGGGTGACAATCGACGCGCATTAACGTAAGTATGATCTGAAAGAAATTTTTTCAAAAATGGTTCAGCCGTTCTTTTTTCTTAACCAAATAGACTCCAAAAAAGTAGATTTTATACAATATCTCGCGAATAAAAAATTATATCGACTTCGTAAGGGTGTCGATCGAGGTGTGTTAACGTCATTTTGATCCGACATAAATTTTATAAAAATCGGTTCAGCCGTTTTTTTTTAAATTATTGTTAAAAATAAATAATAATTATGTTTTAATGATTAAAATGATTACTTTTCTGTGTAATGTCTAATTTAATTATTATTATTAAATATTTATCAAACTGGGAAGTTCGTCGTGTGTACCTCAAGGGTCGCACTTTAGTCCTAATAAAAGATCCACCTCACGGCTTGTTGATTAGTGACTTCAGGCATGAATAAAAAAAATTATATTAGAAGCAGCAAAAGCAATTTTTCTGGTAATTACGTGCAAAACGATTTTTTAAATGTTTTTTTTAAACAGTTAAATAATTCGCACGATTACAGTGTCGCTATTTTTAAAGCTTTAAAAATATAATATTATATTAACGTGACTAACTTCTTCTTAGTGATTTTTTAGCCTATTTTATTTAATTTATAATGTTAACTTCTGCCCGCAACTTCGATCGCTTGAAGATAAATATTTTGTAGGTGCAAAAAAAAGAGAAAATTAGCTTTTTAATGTTTAACGTTTCGTTAATTTATAAAAATATATAATATTTAAAGAGGGCTTCAATTTAGGTTGCACTTGGGGCCTCCAAATGCTTCATTTACTACTACTTTTATGCATTTCTCAAAGAAATTAGAATTTAAAATGTCATTTTATATTTACCGATCACCTTTATTTATGAGTATACGTATGCGTATATCACACATATATAATGTACCTACACTACATATGGATGCATGTGTGTGTAACTACACATACAGAAGAATAACAATACAAGGTAAAACAATTTTAGTTGGCGAATGAACAATTTTCCTAATCCTACACACCTCACACCCCTTTTACTTAGGCTATCAACTTTACACTGCACTCACGCTAAACCGTTCTTAAAGTCCTATGAACTGAAGACTTTTGTGAACTTTCAGGAAATTCCTGACGTTTTTATATAAAAAATTACAATAGATTAGGAAAGGAAGGCGTGGCGGAGTTGCAACTGTCTCATATCTAACTAGAATCTGCATTAAACGTACGTTGTGAATTGAATAAGTCTTTCCCTTCACCTATTGACAGGACACAACTGTCAAATTTCATTCATTCTACAGACATAACCTCGTTTTTTGAAACACGTCGTCGTAATATAATTAAAGCGATTTGTTATGGGATGGTGTCTTCTACCTGACTGCAGTTATATTGAAAATTATGACTGCAAAAAGTTTTAATTTCCGACTGAGGAAAAAGTTAAAATAATACCTAGATAGTAGATATCCAATACCTAATTGATGAAAACATTTTTTTTATCCTTTTAGCTTACTCTTCCTTGATCTATAGCGTCGCTCAGACGACTTCAGAACACTTTTTTAACTTCAACTGGAAAGAACAAACTCAATTTCTAATTATAATTGCTTAAATTATACCTCGACAAACGTCAACAAGGTTAAGTTAGGTTAGAATAAACGTCACTGGCGAATCAAGTTAGAATATTCATTTTTCATAATTTTTTAATTTCAAATAAAAAATTATTTCACACGAAATAATAGTTTTGTAGCCAATAATGACGGGATTTATTAATTACTTTTATGAAACAGCCATTATTTTGGTAAGAAATGTGTTTTAAGAGAATAGTAACGAATATTCCGTTAAACCCCATACATTTTTGAATGCCAATCGACTCCACTTTAAATTTCGCGCTCAAATTAGGACCGCCTACTTCTAGTCTATTACTCCATTAGAGGTAATTTTGATGCGACAACATACACTGAAACGTGAAAAATGTTAAATAGACCAAATAAACTATGCACCAGCATATTTGTTTTATTTTATGAAAATAATTCATTCTTGAGAATAACTTAAAAAAATTAATGATTATCCACATATTATATCTAATGAAAATTAATACAACTTCACTGGGTTTTTTACTTTTTTTTGTAAACAAATTCTGAAACTATTGATGCTTGCAGTACTTATGCAATACTCTCTTAAAGTAGATTTGCAAATCTATCTCTTGTCCGAAAAAAATCGATTAAAAAGCCCGAAAATCATTAAACTTAAAAAAATCTGGCCTATAATGGGGCATTTAACAGGCAGGCGTGCCGAAAACGTTTTCAATACATAACTAGTGCGGTAAGTAAACGGTTGCCATAGCAACTTCTGTTTATTTGCTCTATCCGCCTGCTTTTACATACTCACGGCCAGCTGTAAATGTAAAGATGGCGACGCAAATAAACTGTCAAAATTTTTTGAAAACGAAGTGAAAAGTAGCTATTTTGCAGTAGGTATGGCAAAAAATACCATATTAGATATATCTTGTGCGTAATGGTATTATGACTCGTACGTGACTGTAAAAACTCGCAATCTCTCGTTTCTACATTCTGTCATCATTCGTCAGAAATATACCCCATTACGCATCTAGATATACAATCTTCTATTTATCACTGAACGTTCATTGGCGAAATATATATTACGATAATTTTTCAATAATTAACAGTGATTACAATACTTATGTTAACGTTGACGTAACGTAACACTTTCGGCGTACATCGATATTGGCATAATTACACAAATAGTATGAGAGGTGCGTATATTTAAAGTCGCGTACACAAAAGTACACACACACACATGCACACGCACGCATACAGAGCTATGAAGGCTGGCGGGAGTATACGGTAGCGTGCGTTAGCTACTATAGTATAGCATTTGTAGCACACACGCATAACTTAACGGGGTAGCAGAGCACAGCGTGCGTGGAAGGTAAGCGTACTCTAATTTATATCGCCTAACCAACCCACCAAAACGCCACACTGCTGTACATTGTACAGTAGCATACAGTACCACTTGTTACAATCGTCCAATGCAAATGGTATGTATATACGTGTAGTACTGTTGATGACATTAACGATATGACTCGATGGAATCTGCTGTGTTTTAAGCAACACACATGGCCCTACACTGTCTAACTATAAAAGTCTACTTTTGCCAGGGATGAATATCGCTAAATGGGGAACGCATTTGGATTTGGTCGCAGGGCAAAATGTGATTTTCGGTTATCACCACTGCACTGGTTTGATAATGATGTCATGCATGAATTATCAATCACTTTTTTATTATTATTTACCACAATTTTGTTTGTCACTCATTTTCTTAAATTTTTTAACATTAATAATTGCAGCTCACCAAATTCAAACGTTGTGCTTATCCATTTGTTTTACCTATGGTTTAAAATTTAAATAAATGAATTTTAAAAATAACCACAACACACCAAACCACTAATACTTTTTTCTAGGCGTACGTTTCGCTAACCAAAAGATGATTAAAACTGTATGATTAAAACGAGTTTTATTCATCTCTTGGTGATGCTATGGTAAACGAAACGTACGCCGAGAAAGCAGGGTTGGTGTTTTCATGTTTTATGGTTAATTTTTAATATTCAGTGTGTCTTTACGCCAATTAAAGTTCCATACCTCTTCAAGAGATTCATGGAAACCCTACAGAGAAATAAATAGTTTTTATTATTTTTAATAGAAAATTCATTTACAAACCGTAATGGCGCATTACTAATGATCAAAGCATTTGGAAGGTCTTCAAGCGCAAACTGATTTCCAAAATCCTTCCGAAATCTTTTTAAAAGAATGTTAAATTAAAACATAAAAATACAAAATCTAGTTTTCTTTTACCAAATGCTTTTTGCGATGATCCACCACTGTTCATTACACAATACAAAACGTAGCTCTTAATAAGTTATATATATATCACTGAAAACTTACCTATATTAAATACAGTGGAAACAATAATGAAAAAAGTATTATCTGCATTGAGGGCTGCGTTCTACGTATAGTTAACCCTTAACTTACAAAGTGTAACCAAATAATCTTTATTCGAGTTTAGAGAAAGAAAGTTAGAAGCTAATGGGTCGTCTAATAATCCACTATGAAAAAAGTTTGAAGAAGTTTGCAAAAGTTGCCAGTTTTGATAATAAGTTGTAGAGTAGTATCTAACAAATAAAGTTACTTATTATCACATCCCTTGCTTCATACCGTAGCCGAAGTAGCAAGGGGATGAAACTTATATTGTATATAACTGTATATATACGATGCATGCAAATTTCACGATGAGGTATGCCTATGGTTTTATTTTTGATATTAAACAGATACTTGTTGGGGATTATTTTCTTACATATTATATAATATGAACTGAACATATGCACGGTAAATATTACAAACACAATATATTACGGAGATGACACCGTGAACAAATTTCAATTGAGGAAAATACATCATTTCTATAATATATTACATAACCACTTCTTTAACTCGAATTATCATTTTCTTTCTATATATCTCTCACTATCTCTGTGTGTGACCATGTCGATTAACTAATTGCTCACTAAGTTCTCTCTCCTAAAAAACATTAAGAAAGGATTTTCATATACATGACCACAGCCAAAAACAAGTCAACCTCGCTTTGCGATACGAGTTATTTACCCAGAAAGTATGGAATAGATAGGGTATTTAAATTCCTCGAAACTCTATTCTCCTACAACAAATTCATAGATAGAATAGACTATATATTTAACTAGCGATAGTGCTGACAGTATTTCATATTAATTAAAAACATTAAGTTTAGTTGTAAATTAAATTGAAAAGCGTCGTGTTCTAAGCGGAATTTGTATTTATACGTGCGTTACTTATTCACTTTATACGTATATATGGTATCGTTGATGACGCTGCACTGCAGTTTATATTATGACAACATTGATGTAACCTACGATTGTCACTATGCTGATCGTAGTTGCGGCCGTTGCACCGAAGTTTAATTGTTATGATAAGGTTACGTTTGGATGACAAGCGTTGAGCGCGTATGATTTTGATTCATGCGTTTAGACATATATTATCAAAATATGAGCGCGTTGTCGCAACGTTCAAAAATACACTACGTCAACGGTTATCATCTGGACGTAGCCTAGACTATATTTATTTCTGCTGCGAAAATAGAGGATTCATGATTTTATGTTATAGATATTGCTAAATTATTTTGCGTTTGATATATTAGCAACACAAGCCTACATTAATTTCCTATCATTCCTTCGCTCGCACAATATACTATAAATATTGTAAACTTATTAAAATAATGATGTACCTAAATATCAATTGACAATAATAATAGTGTACCTAAATGGAAACGGACATTATTCTAAATTCGGTTGCATTTTGGAACACTGCGTACTAAACAAATTTAAAATATCTTCATTTTTATTAAATTTCTGTTCGGACTAAGAAATCTACTAGCACGTACGATATTCTCAAAGTTCAAAGATATTCCTCTGGCATCACAGAATGATTTTCAAAGAAAGGAAAAGTCTTATAGCTTTTCAATTATTGAAAGTATAATTAAAAACAACATGTCGCCCCTTTTTCCATCGCAACGTACGCATATATCACATTACGATCTACGTGATCTGTGCTCGCCTTTCGCCCCTAAATGTGTGTGTGTGTGTAGGTAAGACAGTGTCATTCTATCTCTGTTTCTCTCCTCAACCTATACCTATAAAATACATATACAAAATTTTCTTTGTTATTTGTCGTACATATATCATCACCTCCGTCGTGCTTCTAATTAAAATCAGAATCGATATTTCACAGAAAGAGAGCGCAAAATAAAACGTACAACGAGAAAGTGTGTGAGACAGTGACGTTCCATGGGAATACCCACAAAGCAATGTGCTTTATTTCTACACGTCGAAACACAATGTGGTATACAACACTTATAGAGTCCAAACGCTGCAAGTTGAACATAGCTACGTCATCAGCCTAAATGGCAGCCAACCGCCGCCCTTACTTAGCAACGGACTGTCTGCCAGAATACGTAGACTGACCAAGGGAAAATATTTAAATAAATTATATTAAAATTGCACACTACGCCACAGAGTTCAAGTAGGCGGAGGCCGAGAACAACTGCCGTTGTCGAGCGGTAACGTAGCGATGTTTAACTTACAGCGTTTGGACTAGAAGACTATACGGAGCTAGTTTTAACGTTTTTAAGCAAAAGTATGTTACAAAAAATAACTACGCATTCTAATGGAGACTGTTTTGATAAATAGCTTTACTCAGGGGCGGATAGGTCCACCGGGACATCGGGATTTTCCCGGTGGGCCGCTACTTATATTGACGAAAATAGGCCAATGAAACATACTGCTATTGTACATACATACAAATATGGTCATGTGGGCCGCTAGATTCTATTTTTCCCGGACTGGTCACATCATGCCTATCCGCCTCTGGCTTTACTAAATTCAAGTATCGTGTCCAATTGAAAAATAATCGAAAATATTGATATATTTTCATCAATTATCATTTTTCTATGAAAAAGTGCGTTAATACTATTTACCCCGAGCTTGTGGCAAGTCGTAACAGTCTTGGTGCAAGTGTTAACAGAATTTAATTTGCAAGATAGTTTTTGGGTTTTCTTAATAAAAATGCAAGGTATAGATACAAAAAATAATTAATTGTTTTTAGTTATATTTAAAAAGTAGCGGCCCTGTCCGGCTTCGCCCGGGTGCAATACACTACTATCACTCGCTTCGCTCGTTCGCTTGAATATTTTAATTACATTACTCACTCGCTTCGCTCATTCGCTATATATATAAATATTCCGTGAAAAATTACCTAACTGATGGTGAAAACCGCATCAAAATCCGTTGCGTGGTTTAGGAGGAGTTATAAAGGTTAAACAGACAGACAGACGCGGAAAACGACTTCATTTTATACTATGTAGATATAATGATTCAAAATTCTATTTTTCATTACTTATCTAAGTTTAACGCAATATTATTACCAAATAAAGATAAAATAAACTTTGAATTTTCAGTTAATATTAAAAAATATCATATGTGTGTCGCGATAAAACTAGAAATTGAGAAGCGCTAGTCTATAAGCAATTTTCTGTGACACCGGCGGAATTAATTTCTTTAACAGAAATGTTTGCACACGCCACTGACCGTGTTATAACGTAAGTAACGTTCATACATAGGTATGTATGTATAATGTACGTATATTGTACCTTGCGTTAACATCTCCCGGTATCGCATCGGCGAAGCAATACGCAAGAATACGCTGGAGATCGAGGTGGTGGTGGTGGAGGTACCGGGTCGTCGGTATAAGTTAGTGGGTTGTTGTCGCGCCGTGCAAACCACCCACACCCACACCATTTAGAAATAAAGGTGGGTGTTTTTAAACGCCGGTGAGCCCTTTACAAAGAAATTAAATATACATATAGTCGCGGCAGATCGTTCGCAACAATGATCAAAAAATGAAATATTCAGACCGGTATACTTTTTAAGCTGTAAGAATTGAAGACGATGTACTCAGTTGATGAAGAATAGGTTCACTCTCATTACATGTATAATCTATATTTGTAAATATAGAGCTGAATGGCCTGACTTACCCGTAAATGCACTCATTTCGTCGTCAATCTCACTAAATCAGTTTTTGGCATATACTACCAAAGAAGAACACCTTTTTTAAAAGTGGCATAAATAAATTTGCATAGCTTTAGTCGGTGACGTATCTCAAAATGTGTGCCTTGATAATCAAAGAAAAATCAGCAAAAAATGAGATACGTCAACATATAAGATTGGCGACGATTTTATCTTTCGAAAATATTTAATTAATTAATTAACCATTCTTCAAAGCAATGGGGTAGATCTGTGATTTGTGAGAACACTACAAGGGTCATCGCCTCCCCCGGATAAAGAAAATATTTTTACATAGGTAATTACAAAATCAAAAAAAAAAGTATTATAAACTGATCAATTTTTCCATATTTTTAAACAATCTTAAAAAAGGCGTAGGTACACTTTTTACACCCACCATTAAAAATTCTCAAAAAAAGGAAACATCTCCGAATACAATCCTTTTTCGAACTTTTGAATTTTCGGACATGTTTTTTATTCAAAATAACCGATTCAATTATTTTTTAACAATCTCAGTAAAATTAGGAGCAGCGTGTTTTTAGCACGTAAATTTGACATTTAGAACTAGAATCGTGATGATAATAGTATTATAAAAAAAAAAATAAACCATACTAAAATTAATAATCAACAAGTCGTGAGGTGGGTCGTTTATTAGGACTAAAGTGCGACCCTTGAGGTCCACACGACGAACTTCCCAGTTTGATAAATATTTAATAATAATAATTAAATTAGATATTACACAGAAAAGTAATCATTTTAATCATTAAAACATCAATAATTAAAAAAAAAAAAAAAAAAAAAAAAACGGCTGAACCGATTTTTATAAAATTATGTTTCAAAATGACGTTAACACGCCTCGATTGACACCCTTACGAAGTCGATATAATTTTTTATTCGCGAGATATTGTGTAAAATCTACTTTTTTGGAGGTTATTTGGTTAAGAAAAAAGAACGGCTGAACCGATTTTAAAAAAATTCCTTTCAGATCATATTTACGTTAATACGCGTCGATTGGCACCCCAACGTAGTCGATATCATTTTTCGTTCTCGAGATTTCGTCTTAGAAAGAAATTGACACATACATACGTACACACACACACACACACACAGACATCTTTCTAAAAGTAGTGTAAAAATAGTGTAGTGACCTTGAAACATAAAATTTTTTTTTCCTTTTTGATTTCGATTTTCGGACCCATTACAATAACTTCCAATGGGAAGTTAAAAATAAAAAATTAAAATTTAGATTCAGTTATTTTTGTAAATTTCTTTTGCCTGCATTATGCAAGCACAAAACCTAACAAGTATTTCAAAGCTTATAAGTTGTTCCAGAAACGTAGCAATTAAAAATGTATGTGACAGATAACCCCTTGCCTTAAACTCCACGAGAAACATTCAAAGCTGCCTCGAAAATCATTCAAAATGAATACGTCATAGATTTGAAATTTTTATTTTCATTTTGCAATTGAATTTAAAATTCCGATAATAAAATTACAATTGATCTTGAAGGTACCAAAATCGGGAAAAATGTCTTTCATAATTACCGCTTATAAACAAAATCATTACCTAGAATTGTAATATAAATCAATACCTAACCCTAACTTTAAATAATTTCTCCATTCGCGCTGTACTATTAAGTTTAAAAAAATAAAATAACGCTAAATGCGCATGTAAATTGAATATAATGGTGCGAGTGGCATCTGTTAAGACAAAAACAAATCAAGATTGGAAATTGATTTCAAGATATAAATTACTAACACACAAATGGAACAACATAGAATATGGACCATATTACAAAATTAAATTTCAAGAGCTCAACAAATTTAACATTAAACTAATTAAGAATATTACTGATGATGCCCAAAAAGGCGAAACGTTTAATATAAATATAACTCATTCAAATAAATAATTTGGCTGTAAAAAATTTTCCAAAAAAAAACCTTATCTGTTAAGATATATTGTCGAGAAATTACCTACGTTAAAATAATGCATTATTATTTGGAATGAGCGAGCGAGGATTCAGTGGATCCAGGTTCGGTCTAATTTTTCCCGAGTTTAGTGTGATTTTTTAAACTGAATATCTGTTTAGTTTACTGTGTTTCAAATTTTATTTGAATTAAATCTTAATGAACCCCGTGCAAAAATTATTTTGCAATAACTACTTATACCATACATACTAAAATACATCGTCTTAAATTTTATACAAAAATTCGATATCTTTATTTGGAGCACTTCGTTACATTCCTGTGACACAGAAATCCCTTTAATATTGACATTAAAATGTCAAAGATCTATCAGAGAGACACCTATAATGATATCACGTTACAATGCATTTTCAGAAAAATTTATTTATTTAATTCGTCACCGTCGGAAAACCGAAACTTCCAAACTCGCGCTGGCTGAGTTGTAACGTGACGTCATAGGGTGCCTCTCTTATATATTTATGGTTACGAGCGCTTCTCGTAGGTGATTTATATCTTGTTATTATGATCTGTCAAAGATCTACATAAATTCAAAATTATTTAGGTAAAACCTAAGGCTTCCCGGCCTAACGAGTTTATTAAGTTGATAAAACTTATAAAAAATTGTTAACTCTCGCATGTATAATGATTCGACTGTTTAATAGCTGTACTATGCTTTGCAGTTTATTTAAATAGTCGACTCTCGCATGTAGTGTGTTTTCAACGTGAAATTGCTATATATAAGAAGAGATCGGTTTCCACTCTCGGGCAATATGGAGAAATCGGTAATTCACCTAGCCGGAAACTGGGGGTTTCGGGTTCAAGTCTCGACAGTGGTCATTTGATTTTTTCTTAGATATAGCTCAAAAATCATGGCAGCTTAGCTGTCTGAGATATTTATTATTTTCACCTCTAATTGTTATGTGAATAATATGGTGTGGATATAACGTTATTTCTATTTTGACCGTAAATTTGAAACAAATATTAAGATTCGCGATTGGGAAACGACAAAAATCTGAAATCGAGCCCAGAGCAGTGTAGCCTATGGATAGCGTACTTGGTACCAGCCTCTAGACTCTAGACAGATGTGGTGTAACGGTTAGCGTATAGCGGCATATGAATCACACTATCGTGGGTTCTAATCCCACCTGCGCTAATGGATGTTTCGTGATGTTATTTAGTTTTAAGTTAGTTGTTATTTAATGTAATTTAAGACGCTAATGACCTAAGTTGTCGACGCGTCTATAATCTACAATAAATAAAATAAAATGAAATCGACCCATCGTTAATTATTCTTCTTTGTTCATCTGCGAATATTTTGAAAGAAACTGTACTTTAAAAATATCAACAAATTGTATGAGAAGAGAAGCTGCTAGGGAAACAAAAACGTGTCGGATGGAAGACAATCGAGTTAGCTTTATGCACTGTACACACTTTATGTATGTTAAGAAACGCTAGCAACTAAGGCAACGCAACCGGCAAGGTAGACCTGTGCGCGTATGTGTGTACGTAATGGGAGAAAGACTGGGGTAAAATAAATAATTACGCTTTCTTTGTGCAGATCGCAGCACTCGTGAATTAATGAAGTGCGTTTATATGCCTGCGTGTGTTGTGCCACACCCCCTCTCTCCCTCGAACCGCTCCAATCTCATCAACCGGAATAGGCGCACCAGGGGGAGAGGGGGCGGCTGGCTAATGTGTGCCTGTAAGAAAGGTATAGTGCCGTCGCGCGTTTTACTTTTAAGAGCGCGCTAACGGAACGACGTGCACGCCTGTACGTCTACATGCGCACTAATACCTATTGTGTATAATATAAATAATAATAAATTGAAATTGGATTTTGGGGAGTATCTATATTAAAGAATGCTTCGTTATAACTAAACAAATATTTTAAGAATTGCACGAACATTGGAAAGGTAATTTCAAAAACAGTTTTGTCCATATCATAGACAAGGTATAAAAAAAAAGTCACAAAAAGTGTTATTTTCATCAATATTCTCCTCAGATAAATTACACCCTTTTAATTCCAGAGGCTTGATGATGACTTCATAAATCGAAACCTTCAGAAACAATTTTTTATACAAATAAAATATTCCACGTTGTGCAAGTTGGTTTGTGAATCTTTTTACTACAGATATACAGATAGATAATATTGTAAATTATTACAGACGCTATTTAGATATTTTACAAAATTGAATATTTAAACCGGGACAACACTTTTAATGAATAACATGCTGTATGCTGGATATGCGTATATTATATAAATTGTGTATGTTTGGCTATATGCAATGCAGCGAAGCGCAAACCGGCATTTCTCTGGAGTATTTTGTGTGTCCGTGAAGTAAGTAAGAGAAAGTAAAGATCCACCATTGCTTAATATGTGTGTAGTACGTATGAATGTATGCATAGTAGGTAGGTATAATATGTAGAATCGCCGCTTACAGCGCATCGTAGCAAACCAGACCATTCTGTAATTTCTCCTCGAAAATGCTTTAATAATCGAAGAAATCAACGGGCCGTAGTAATAGATTGTGTATTTAGAGCGCATTACACATATTATCGACGAGGTGTGACATTATGTTTAACGAGCGTCAGCAAGTTAAACAGTCACATGAGTCATAGCATTGTGTCTTAAATACATACTGTACATTTTGTCCCAAACCCGATAAAATGGCGGTTATTGATATTTTACTTGTGTAGCAAACTTAACTTCAATAGTAGGTACTGTACGCATTATGTATAGTAGCCTCTCTAAGGGCTCACATGCATACAGCCTTCGTGGCGCTGTGGGTAGAGATGTCTGTCATCTGTATTGTGTACTGTTCACAAGATCGCAGATTCGCCTCCAGCTGGAATAGTACCTACTATGAACTATTCAAACTATTGAATTTTATTTTTATTTATTATTAAAATAATAAATTAAAAAATTACTTTAGCGCCCGCTGTATGCGGACGGAAAGTTATTTTACCTCCCGATTCCGGCCTGAAATGGGTGACAAAAAATTAAAACTGAATTACAGTAAAACCTGTTGTGTATGGATTGTAATATGCTGATCTGCCATCACAATGTTAAAAGACGTCACATGACTGGATAAAAAATTGCAGCTGACCGTTCAAATAACAGCAGTGATAGAGTAGAAGACGTTGATGAATATCAAACGATATTCGCATAACTTAAGCTTTTTTGTACAGACGAAAATGCCCTGGCATCTTCCAATTTTAATATATGCACTCCTTATTTAATAATAAAATTTGAATTATTTTTTTCCATGATTACCCTGTTGCCTTTAAAATTAAAGAAAATATATTTGTATTGCTATTCTCAAAAACTAAGTAAATTGAAAGTGGAGTCGATTTTTTATATTGCAACAAAAAACTTCGTAGGTAGTCGTTTAGCAGCTATAGTTTTACCACATTTTGCAAAGAAATTACTTTTACACATATTGTCCCTCATATTTTCGTAAAGACATATCTGCCATTTACACCACAGTTACAGTTCTTCGTGAGAAGAAAGTGAGGCTTAAGGGCGGTTAATCGGTGGCGTATCTTACTTTTTCCATTTTATCAGTTACGTCTTTACGTGAGACGAGGGACGATATTAATAATTGTCCCCCTCTAAATGCGGAAGTGGGACTAACCAGTTGAACAAATTAAGATGCTGTTTTAACAAATATATATCTCAGGCTCTATAAGTTAAACTCTTTTGTCTAAAAATTGAGTTGAATTTACTGGTTTAATATTTTATAGCAAACATCAAATGTAGACTAATGGGTTGATTCATGGACGGTTTAAAAAGAACTTTGTTGGCAACACTGTTTTATATTTTTTATAGAAATAATTACGCAAGTGTTATTACAATCCGAAGTGTATGTATATGTATATAGGAATGAAATAGCGCACATGAAGAAGGAGTTCTCGGCACGGGACAAAGTGGTATGAGGGTATACTCACACATACAACATGTACACACGAAGTGGTATGTGCAAACTGGGCGGTTTTTAAACGTAGGTATATACAGTGTGAGTACCGTCAAATGCAACAAATACTGAGGGATACAACTGTTATTTTGATGTGAATAACGTCTAATGTCTTATACTGGGGTGGCATTTTAAAAATATTAGATGTAACGAAAATAGTCGGAAGTGGTTGACATGTGAAACAAAACACAGCTTGTGTAACTATGTTAAGGTGGCCCGTGTGGAAAAGTACGAGTCTGCCGACAGATACAAACGCCAAACCCAGGTTCGAATCCCGAAGGCTTTTAGTTTTTTTTTTAATTAATGAAAATATATAGGTATCGGATAACAAATTAAAATATAAAAAATTAAAATTATTATTATTGAAAAATTTTTTCGTTGTTTCGAAACATATTGGAAAAAATCATTTTACCAACCAGTGGTTACAGTCAGGATTCTAACCTGAACCTTTCCACTTTCGCGGCGGAATGAGCTTATAATACTTAACCGTGACATGATTGCTAAATTAATATTCTCCTTATATATTAATTTAGCAATCATGTCACGGTTGAGTATTGTAAGCTCATTCCGACGCGAAAGTGGAAAGGGTCAGGTTAGAATCCTGACTGTGACCACTGGTTGGTAAAATGATTTTTTCCAATATGTTTCGAAACAATTATATAATAGGCTGCTCTCCAACGAAAAAATTTATCAATTGCATTTCAGCCGTATAAGACTATTATTTATTATTATTATTATTTTTATTAGTGTTCCGTGCAAACGAAACACTTATGGAATCACTTCGGTGTTCGTCCGTTTCTCACAGGCGATTTTCTTTAAAACTATTTGTAGTGGCCCAATCACAGACGTGATGTATAAAAAGTTGAATTGTGGTTCTGGGGGTTAATTTTAAGGAGTGAATTGGGAAATGAAAAAAAAACTTTTTTCAAGGGCATCGTGTAGGGTGTCAAATGAAAGCTTCCTGAAGCACGAATTCAACAATATAGTACATATACTTATGTTTTCAATTTTTTTTTAATTTTTGGGGAACAACGCATAAAAATTGATGTCCCCTTTTCATACTATATCAAAAGGGTCTTTCAAAAAAATCTGAAACAAATTCATGAACATTAAGAATTAGGTGTAGATTGAACGAAAATTATCAGGATTGACAAATTCTAGTGCAATCAATATTTTTATAAGCAATTTAATTACCACAACCATTCTTTTGTAACAACGGAATGGAAAGAACTAATAAGTGGTACCTACGGTTATAAGACAAGATTGAATGAAGGGATATGGTCTAAAAAGTTATGGGAAAATTGTAGACAAAAGGAAAAGAGGAATGCGTGAGGATGTAGAGGAAGCGATGACAAACCAAAAATCTGGAGAAGAGAGAGTTATAGAATTAGAAAAGTTTGGAACTTGATAATTGAAAAATGGTGATAAATCGTCCAAAACACAACTACAGATAGATATAACTGTTATTTTAAAATCATCAGTAATTATCAATAACACTTATAAAATAACAGTCTGCTATTTTTTATTGACATGGTCGATTAGTAAATTCCTGGAAAGATTTGGGGAGCTGATATTTTTATGGTTATCCTTACAATGTCAAAATATGTAATTAGTTTTCAATTTTTTGTATGTGGACCATTCACCACATTAACCATTGTCGACCAAAAAAAAAGCGAAAAGCCATTAATTTATTAGGTATACTTAAGTTTCTACGTGCTAAACAGTCAAAATTAACAGGTATCACCATTGAAAAGTGCTCTAAGAGCCAACAACATAGAGCTGAACGTTCTCTGTGATTTATTACTGCTGAAGCCGTTATTTGTTAACAAATTGGGTTCCTTAACAGATGACTCTTATGACGAGCTCTCCGGTGACAGTTATAAAATCACTAATAATAAACTATTTTGTCACATAACTATTAACATGCTAACAGTGTCAATGATAAATGATAGTTGACTAATTAAAATGATTTTTTACCTACTATAAGAAGCAAGGTTGGTCTGAAAGATTTGATTTCAAATAATTTGGTGATTTAAACTCAGATTAAGTACATATCTCACTGTAATGTTTTCTCATATCGACAGCCTAGTATTTATTCACTGGGCAGGTACTGCCAACTGAAAAAATTCGACTGATGACCAGTCGAATTATACTTCCCACCTAGTAAATATTTGCGAAAAATAAACTCGTTTTTTATGTCTTTGAAAAAAAGCATGGCCCTCTTTTTGTTAAGTGATCTACTGATGGCTAGCTTAATATAGCAAAAATCATGGTTACCTTGATTTACGTACAATTTTTAGTTTTTTTAGTAAAATCATTTTTTTCTCGAAAACTGTATATTTTAGAGAAAAAAATACTTACATTTTTTTCATATTATAACATCTAGATTCATTTATATTTTTTTTTACCTATGTCTAATACGTGACATTGAGAACGCTTTTTTGAATATCTCAGGATCCACTGAACCGATTTGACTCAAAATCTAATCAGATCTAAGTTAAAGGCTGATAAACACAGTAGAACAATCGGCATGGCTGTATGTTGTTCCGTTCTTTACGATATCGAAGTGCGAAAAATGTGACCACATACACACACATACACATACACACACACACACACACGCACACACACACACACACACACACACTCATACACACATACAGACATCAATCAGAAAATGGACCCTAAACGACTGCTAGGGTTCAAAACGTGAAGATCTGTTAAAATCTCGAAATATTTTTCTTCGGACTAAATCCATTACTTCCATACCATAGTAGAGGTGGGAAGTAAACAGTATTGCACAAAATTGTATCTCTTTCGTCATAATGTTGCATTTGGTGGTAGTCACACTGTATATTGGGAGGACTCACATACACACATATGTATAAGAAGAAGAAGAAGTAATGCGCGAGTGGTATGGGGGGTGGTATGAGGTGGTACGCACACTGTTCATAATATACGTGAATCCATGTGTGTGCGTGTGTGTATATGTGTGTGTGTGAGCATAATGAAAGACTGCGCGAGTGTAGGAAATTCGTTTTCACGAGAAGGGGGAAGAGAACAACTTTAATTTCAACTCAGCCTGACGTCACATTTACATATACGGCGTCGGCGAGAGCTGTGCGAGTGAGATGACGCGCACTGGCGACGGAGTGCGTCGAAAGGAGACGACGCATTACTAATTAAGAATCCAGAAAGAAAGGGGGAGAGCACACAGCCAATGTTTAAAATGCGTGAGTCGCGGCGGCGGGAAGAGATGTGGAAGAAGAAGCAGAAGAAGAAGAAGAACGGAGAAAAGCTATGGCAGCAGCAGTGACGGTAGCTGTTACAACACATACATACACTCGGATGTAGGGATGGGATTTTAGAATTCTAATTAGGATGTTGAGCCCAGCGGTGGGCATAATAGAATGATTTTACAAACCGAAACGTTTGGCCACCGTTCCACCAATAACGTGTGACCGAAACGTCACCGCAATACTACATCCTTTGAAGGTATCTATATGCATTATTAGAAATGCTCCCTAACGCGACACTCATTTAACTAATTGCTTTCATAGATATAGATTTCATCCCGTATTAGTATAGTGGAATTATTGAGTAATTATATTCACATGAGTGATAAATAAGACATTTTTACTGCATAGCAGTTTCGAATAGATCGCGAGCTTTTATTGAACGATTATTCGAATGATAAACATGGAAAATTTTAAAAATCATGAAATATTACTATATAGAATCAAATGATTACTGTTTTGTCAATATCCAATTTACAGTTTCAGCTGTGACTTTACACAACCGTTGTGTAAACTCTCTTCAATCCGTTCCAGAGTACTCAAAAATTTTGTTCAATAGATCTTTTCCGTACACATATCTCGTGATTTATGCGTATCTATGCGCCAGTATTATAACAGTCCAAAGCTATTTTTATTTATTTATTTATTTTATTTGAACACTCAACAGGACTAGGTCCCAATGAAAGAGTGTAAAATAATTTGTACACACAAGAACAAATTATCATGTTTTATTTTGAAGCCATGAAATTTACACCCTCAAAAGAAATTTCACTACGTCAAAAAACGTTATAGGTTGGATCGACGATTGCAAGTTTCGTGGAAATAAATTTAACAGTTTATACGTGATACGCGAGCAAACTCTCAGGTTTTATTTATACAGGGTGCTGAATTGCTTTCCGGGTAATAGGGATATAACCCTCTAAAATCAAACTTTTGCGATTTCCTGCTTCCCTAATTATTTTAGGAAAAATATATCTTCGAATAAAAGTTTTAGAACAAAAAATTCTGCATCTAAATCATTAAACAAAATTAATTATGCATGCTTTGTAACGGCAGAAATTTGATATGAAAATGTCAAAATTACCTCAAAAACAGATAGCGATAGCCATGGAACTTGAACATAATGATGACGTTTTAGCTGTCAGAATAATTTCTAATCATTTTGTTCAAACTCCATGGCGATCGCTATCTGTTTTTGAGGTAATTTTGATATTTTCATATCAAATTTCTGCCGTTATTAATTTTGTTTAATGATTTAAATGCAGAATTTTATGTTCTAAAACTTTTGTCCGAAGATATTTTTCCTAAAATAATTAGGGAAGCAGGAAATCGCAAAAGTTTGATTTTACGGGTTAAATCCCTATTACCCGCAAAGCAATTCAGCACCTTGTATAGATTAATCATTTACAGCAATGAATTAATATTAAGGAATGGGGAGAATCGCACATCCCTCAGTTAGCGCGTCGAGGCAGGCAGCGTCTTAGAGCCACCCACACACATAGGGTGCACTCATTCCACGCATATACCCACCCCCTTCTGTGACCCACCCCTTGTCTTACGGACCGTGCTATAACTGTGCGTATGTACGATGGGAATGGGGTGGGTTACACTCACACACATTTACAGGCCTGCTGGGATCGGAAGGTGGGAGGTGGGGGCAGTATGTGCGTCGCCGCCGTCGGGACAAAGGAATAAGATTCGTACATATTTCTATATCTTTCTCTGTTAAGACATAACTAAGATAACATGACCAAATATAGCAAAAGTATGAATGTATGTCGTAAATATTAGATTATATATTATACTAGCGGCCCCGTCCGGCTTCGCCCGGGTGCTAAGAAAGCCCGTGTGCAATACACTACTCACTCGCTTCGCTAGTTCGCTTGAATATTATAAATACACTACTCACTCGCTTCGCTTGAATATTATAATTACATTACTCACTCGCTTCGCTCGTTCGCTATATATATAAACCTTCCGTGAAAAATTATCTAACTGATGGTGAAAACCGCATCAAAATCCGTTGTGTGGTTTAGGAATTACATTACTCACTCGCTTCGCTCGTTCGCTATATATCTAAACCTTCCGGGAACAATTCCGTGATACATGATTTTTGCGTAACTTTAACCGTTTACGCAGCGCACGCAACGGAAGCTCTCAAAAGGAATAATTTTTCCCGTTTTTGCAAACATTTTTCATTGATGCTCCGCTCCTATTGATCGTAGCGTGATATTATATTATAGCCTATAGCCTTCCTCGATAAATGAACTATCCAACACAAAAATAATTTTTCAATTCGAACCAGTAGTTCCTGAGATTAGCGCGTTCAACCAAACAAACAAACAAACAAACTCTTTAGCTTTATAATATTAGTATAGATAATGCGTTTAACGTTCTTTTCTCGCCGCTCGTCACAAGCGATGCCACTCGTTATATTACTATATCTTCGATTCACCACATTTTCCCCGTTATATTAAACACTAGTCTTTATTTGCGATTTCGTTCGCGTTAAAGTCGGTCTTAATAAAAACCTTGACGTAACCCGAGGGTATGGCTGGATAAAATTTATATCCACGAGTTTGATTATAGTGAGTCAAGTTACATGAAAATTGATTCGGTCGTTCTCGATTAATACAGGTACAAACAGACTGATCGACAAAAAAATCTAGAAAGACGTTTTGTTGTCTAAATGTTATACAAAATACCCGAAAATTTGGTAAAGCATTAAGCAGTTTAACATTACAATGCTCTAAGCTCTTCAAAAAATGTAACTGCATAACGGTAGAATAGTTTGGTTTTTATTTTTGACGTAGGTATTAGAACTACGTCTTTACCGGCGGTATATAGGAGGGGGTAAAATGATGCTTTACAAAAAATGTGTGACAAAAAAAGTGTGTGACGCGAATCATCATAGTTACGCCATAGTTTGTATGTCATGTTAATATTATTTGACAGATGTGACGTAATTATAAAACTAGGTATAGAACTATAGTTCTACGTCTTCGGTTGCGGCACAATCGTAAATATTTTTTTTTAATTTGTAGGTACTGACATGGTTACGAACCGCACAAGAAATAATGGTCAAAAAACTTTTTTTTTCTGTCAATAAAATGACAACATAAAACAATAATCTTAATTTCGCCGATGTGTCTGTCAGATTTTAATGGAGATATCATGACAGGGCTCTAACCTTGGGGCCCGAGATTAGGATGGGCCCGTCGTGGCGGGTCGGCCAACTAAGAGATTAACAGAAGACAAATATCGAAACGTCAGAGATCCTGGCCTAGGGGCCCGCTACAGGATATGAGGACTAGATACTAATATCATCAGTATAACGAACTTAAGTTTAATACATATTATAGTGTGTAAAAAATCGACCAAGCGACATCCTACCTTATCAAGCCTTATACAGATGTGAAGTATGGACAACTGTAGAACACAAAATTAAGTTGGTTTCCCAGCACTGTTAAGTAACATAAGAATCAACGCCACACCTGTAAAAAAGTAAACAAATATTTTAATATATACTTATATATATTTTAGGACCAATTTGCGTCTAGTTTTCTCTGACATCTTGCAGTCATTGACTGAAGTAAAAATAGAGTACATCAGTCACTAGCTGCAAGATCTCAAAGATATTTAAACTCCGTTTATATACTACTTTAAAGGTTCTCTGCTAAATGTCATCGCTATTCGTTCAGCAAAGAAATTGTTATTACTGTCAAAACCAAATGAAGCCGCGGGTATGAACTAGTTTCTATATAAGAAAAATTTGTTATAGGTAACAGATCTGAACGTAAAAAGAGTTTTAAAATCATAAATTATCTGTACATTTTTCAAATTAAAAAAAGTTTATCAATTTAATTTTTTTATCTTCATGTTGTTAAATGTTGGTAATACGTATTTAACATAATAAAACCGTGAAACTGATTACTATTTTAAGAATGAAAGTGTCAAGTCTACTAAAAAGTTTTCAAGTTGAGACAACCTCCTGAATAATTTTCAGTTTAAATTCCACATTTTGACGATAATATTGTTAAATAAGAAAATAGCATCGCCACCGAACACCAAAATTATGATTTGTAATTTCGAATAAGAATCCGTATAATAAGAAACCTGGCAAGATTAATTAGCATCATGGAAAACGAAGATAAATTATTAAGTTAAAGCGTTGCCAAAACACTTGTTACGTTCAGTGACGTACTCGAACCGGAGCGCACTGTTAAAAATGTACATTACACTTCTAAGGCCCGTATTCACCAAACACTGTTAAATATAGAAGTTACTAATCTTAGAATAAATGTATTCCTTGGAATAAAATTAACTTTCAATTCACCAAGCAATTCATTCGATAGAATAGTAACTTCAGGTATAAATTTACTTTATACCATACACCTTAGACATTTTGTCAAATATTTTGATTCTAAAGCACGTTTACCAAAATGTAAATTTATTTTATTTTACTACAAAAGCCTTTACCTGAATGATATGGAATTAATATTTACCTGAAAAGGTCGCCAGGTCATAAAGTAATTTGTGCATTTTACTAAGTGAATAAATATTTATACGCTTGAAATTGAACAGAATAGTAACTTATTCTTACGATTTATACCTGCAGTAAACTTAACTACGTTTGATGAATTGAATTATCGCTATTTATTCCGAGTAATAGTTACCAGGGGAATAAATCAACGTAATAAATAACTAACTAGGCTCGGTGAATACGGGCCTAAATAAAATAATTAAAAAATAATCGGTCAAGTGAACTTGCATGTAGTGTTCCGTACTAGCTACCATATTTGAAAAAGGAATGTTTAGAATTTTTTTATTTTAACAAATATAGGCGATTATGCATGATTTGTGGAAATAAATTCGCTAGCATCCGTTTAATGGGTATATAATGGGCTTGAGAATAGCCGAGCGTTTAGCAATGCTGTTGTTTACATGGCGTTGCTATGGTTCCTCTATTACAAGTCCCCAGTTTCCGGGTTCTAGCCCGAGAGCTGGTAAAAGTGTCAATTGGATTTTCAATTTATTATTAAAAAAAAATAAAAATAACAATAATAATAATAATAATTCTTTATTGCTTAGCGCAAATGTGCAGAAATCAGTCTTTACAAATAATGAATTGAAAATATAAATTGTTGCTAGGCCCAAATAACCTTAGCTGTTGGTAGTCTTTAAAAACACAATTTAATGGGTATAATCTCAGAAACTATAATGAAAATATTTAGTGCTCATTTTTTTTTCAAAGTGTACGTCATTTCTTCAAATTTTTTTTTACTTTTTAAATTTTATTTCTAAAAAGATGTATCGCTGTAAGAACTTTTAAATAGACGAACCACTCATTTATTAATATGACATTATATTATAATAGAAAGGTAATTGTTATAACCAATTTTTTTTTAAAAACATGACTTTTAAAATTGTCAAATTAGAATTATTATATGATGTCAGGCTCCTGATTGGAGCATCTTAAATATTTTTTATTTTTTTATCCACGATTGAACGAGTCACCACAGTTACAAATGTAATTTTTTTTCTGAATACGTCACTGCAATGAGAGCTAAACAATGTAATTATTCTGACAACACTGCTGCTATTTTTGAACTTTAAAATTGTTGCAAAATAAAATAATGTAAATAAAATTAATTGAAAAAATACATTTTTATATATAGATTAACCAAATTTTATTAAACATTTTTTCGACTGTAGATCTTAGGTACGATGGAACAATGGACCAATAAACATTTTTTTTAAATCACTGGAATGAGCTCCATCTAATTTAAATAGTAGGTACGGTTGAATTTTTTTTCGCACGGGGTCCACTATTTTTCAATTAATTGCATTTAGGTAACCACTTCTAGAACGGCGTAGATGGAATACAGAAAGTATATTTTTGATTACTGGATGTATCTAAACGCTGGATCTACTTTGTTGAAGATTAGCGTGCATTATACCTATAATAGATTATATTAAAAAGATTTGTACATTAAAATTACAAAAATAGTTCAAATATCTAAATAAGTCGAGAAAAAATGTATCAAACAGTCTAATGAAAAGTGAAATAAGCAAAACAGACATTAATTATTTCAAAAACGAGTTAGCTGCAGCCTGCACCAAGATTTTGTTGAAATGTCAATGAATTAGGAAAATAAATTAAGTAGGTATAAGAAAATTTATGAAAAGTATAAAATAGTGGAAAAAAATAATTGAGGAATTCGCAATTAAAAGCACAGTAGCTGACATCTGGTATTCAAATCCGAAACCGTCGTATATATGAGGTCTACGAAAAAAAATGGCAAAATGTCATTATGTTTCATTTGACTCAAACCAACGTAAGTATTTATAAATATCAATGTATGTTAATGCTCGATCTGGCATTGTTGACACAAAAATCTAACCTCATTAACTTAAAAATTTAGTTTATACTTGCAAAACAATTCAAACCATCATTTCGTCCGAAATGCTGACATCTATATTCGCTTTTAATTGCGAATAGACCTTAACTCTGCAGCAACTTCTAGAAATGATTATTTTGTGAATTAGTTCTTTTCACTTCTGCACGGCCCACGTCCACATATTCTGTGCGGACTTCTTCGCAACCGACTCTTAACGTTTGGCGTCTACTAACTATGACATGGCACCGCTCGGCAATACGTTATATAAATACGATTATTTCTTGAATTGAATAGATGTTACGGATAAAGACACAAAAAAAAACAGTTATGTTTTTTTCTGGTAGTGTTCATAAGCGTCTATACACATATAGTGTTAATTAACAGGTAAATCTCCTGCATTTACCAGCTTTACCCGTGACAGATTCACACACAAAACGATAGGCGAGTTGACATATAAGTATCTAATGAACAAACAACTCTACACTTTGATTACGCCAATAAGAGAAAAAACGTTAACATATTTACCTATGCTTATAAAAAAAAGGAAGAAAACTTAGCAGTTTAGTTGTTAATTAAGTAGGTTAATTTATTTTCTGCTTGTAATGCCACCAACCGTCCAAATAAAGACAGTGTTTCTATTTAAATTTAAAAAATGTGTATTGTGTAGATAGTGTACCGGTTCCGTTAGCGGAAGCTTAGCACAGATTTTCTCATATTCGATGGCTTGTTTAGTTACATAATATGAATCCACACACATACATAAAAATGTCAACATACAAAATCCACATTAATTGTTAGTATGTGATTTATTATTTCCATTAATTCTTCCACTTGTATATTACAGTCAACTCTGACATAAAAGAGGACAGTGTGGTCCAGTGGTTAGCGTCGCGACCTTTGGATCAGACTATCGTGGGTTCGAATCCCGCCTCCGCTCATGGATGTTTTGTGATGTCATTTAATTTTAAGTGAGTTATGTTATTTAATGTAATCAAGACGCTAATGTCGACGCGTCTATAATTTACAATAAATTAAATAAATCTGACATAGAATAGAAATCACTCTTTCTTAGCTAGTACTCGTTCTTAACTATCTTAAGGAGATAACTCCACGTATCTACAAATTCGAAAGGGCACATGTATAATTCACCGCAAACAATTAAGGGAGGTCGGGGAATGAATTGAGAGATGTATGTAGCAGAGGTTACAGTAGGTACTTCCTCTACTTGTAGTCTTCTAGCGAGCGTGTTCTTAAAGAAAGTTAATTGTAAATACCCAACACTTAAGCAGCCTCAAGAAATGCTACCATTAAAATATAGGTATCAGTTACGAATTCTTAGTGAATGGATGTAATGCGGGTTAATAGCACTTTTCCCACTTTTGGGGGGGGAGATTATTTCTAGCAAGCGTATCCTTAAAGATAACTAACTTTAAATCTCGACAAAACTAGAACTATTTCTACCATTAAAATATAGAAGTAATAATTCTTACATTTTATGATAACAGGCAGAATATAAAATAATTATTATTAAAATGGGAGATTATTCAGTTCAATCGACATTCACTTGATTTGCTATTAAAAAGAAGAAAAAGAAAAATCCAATCAGACCTTTTTTCTGCGTCGAGTGTACAACATTACATACATAGACACAGAAAGAAAGGAAAGGGGTTGATGAGGGTAAACTTGAACATACTATACTATACACTGTGTACGCGCTTACAAGGAGGATGGAGATGAAGACGGGGTTGGGGGGAGGTGGCGATGGAGAACGGCGGAACGGGAGAGGTGGAGACTGAAGAAGACT
Organism: Mongoloraphidia duomilia; assembly: GCA_039654895.1. NCBI lineage: Eukaryota > Metazoa > Arthropoda > Insecta > Raphidioptera > Raphidiidae > Mongoloraphidia > Mongoloraphidia duomilia. The sequence goes on along the minus strand of CM077521.1, from coordinate 31,945,970 downwards.
GATTGTAGTCAGTATGTGTCAGAGTAAAAACAGTAAGAGAGTAAAGTGTGTGCGGGCGAAATGAGAGGAACGGCCTCCCAGTCCCGTCCTCTTGGTGGAAGCTATGCATATAGCTCCGTTCTCACTGGCGCGAACTGATGTTGGACTCGTCAAAGTCGCCGTTGCCACAAAGTACATACAGTGTGATCGCCGGCTATGGAACGCTGTGAATAAAAAATTTCCTGAAGATATGTGTTAAAAATGCTTGGACACGTCAACGTTAGTTTTTGAACGCGCATCTTTCCTTGTAGTTGTAATTTGTTTTTACCCCCACCCTTTTGTGCAATGACGTCATCGACATTTTTTTTTAAATGGCAACCCCAATTTTTTTTTACGAATTCTGATTCTACTCGAAATTCTGGATTCAACAATATTAATGAATCCAAAATTTCGAGTAGAATCAGAATTCGTAAAAAAAAATTGGGTTGCCATTTAAAAAAAATGTCGATTACGTCATTGCATAGAAGGGTGGGGGTAAAAACAAATTACAACTACAAGGAAAGATGCGCGTTCAAAAACTAACGTTGACGTGTCCAAGCATTTTTAACACATATCTTCAGGAAATTTTTTATTCACAGCGTTCCACTGCCGGCGATCACACTGTATGACGGTGTCTTTACCCGCGGTTTCGCTAGCGTTCGTGTTGGTTTTGACAGAAAATTTGCCTTAACCTAAGCATTGAGGGACAAAAATTTGTAAGCAATAATTTAAGCTTGAATACCAGCTAATAATGTTGTAAGCTTTATCAGTCGCCTTCAGTATTAGCAAAACAGAACAAAAATTCTGAAAGCAAGTTTTCCCCTCTGGCCCTCTTATAGGAGCAGACATTCAAAAACCTGCAAGGAAATGAAAATAAAGAGACCCCGTTACTATTTTAGATACGAGATGTTTGTTCATTCCATATACGATACGTTTCTAGGATATGTTGAAAATTTCGTGAAAATCATACATACTTTATAGTCAGTTTACTCTAAGAACAATGTTCCTTTTTTCCTTGAGGACTGCAAATAGGGTAAGTATTGATACCTCCACTTTCTTAGTTCTTGTTCTACTGAATTCTAAAACTACACCCTCCACCTAATTTCCATGTAAGTGGAGATATTATCTGTTAAGAACCCCTTACCAACAAATGAATAGTTATTTTTAGAGAGGCTTTGACTGTCGAATGTAGATGAGAGTGAACAGTAATTATGTTATTACGATAAAAAAAGTCAAACTAGAAATAGAGCGTATATGTTGTCATTTTTTAGTAATTTTTTAAAATTTAAGTTCCTGTAATTGTTCTTTGTGTTTTAAAGACCACCAACAGCTAAGGTTATTTGAGCCTAGCACCAATTCATATTTTCAATTCATTATTTTTTTAAAATAATAAATTAAAAATCCAATTGACACTTTTACCAGCTCTCGGGCTAGAACCCGGGAACTGGGGACTTGTAATAGAGTGTAATTGTTCTAAAAAAAAAACAAAAAATAATAATTAAAAATATTTCTCTTATATTGCATATTTTTTAAACAAAATAATTGGCATTTCGAGCTGGATTGAAAATTCTTATTTCGGGTGTTAAACTGGAATTTTGGTCTTAAGGTGACTGCACACGCAGATTGCAAAATATGATCTCGGCAAATTTCAAACTGTGGTCACAAAAGTCATTTTAATATTGTTTTTATTAGCTACAATTAAACATTAAGCTTTATAGAAGGGCTCTAATTGCTTAAAAACTAAAAAAAAAAAATCTGTTTAAAAAATTGTATCAAAAAACGTGATATTTATCAATATTTTCTTTACAGCACGACGTATTATTTCAAATTACGGGAAGTCAAATTGACATTTTAAAGTTTTTTCTTTACAGATGTATGCAAAAAATACTAAGGAAGAGGGCTATTTGATTTGACGCATTAAAAAAAAAAAAAAAAAAAAAAAAATAAGAGATTGTTACCAATTATAATTTAGACTGCTAATATGTTTGGGTTTTTTTTTGTAATTTTTCCCAAATTGTACAATACTGTTTTATTTTTACTTTTTTATTTCTTTTACTGTTAGACAGCAGGTCACGTGGAACGCTTTTTTTTAAATTTAATATGTTGTCTTTTCATGTACAAAATTGTATTTTAAGTTAATAAAATTTTATCTTATCTTATCTAGGGCTATTTGAACAGTTTTTTTGAAATTAATTTTTTTCTGCACATAAATTTGTGTTAAACTTACGCTATTTTTGTCATTTTTACCTGATTTTAAAGCATATATTTATATCAAATATTATACAACAATCTGGCTCAAAGTCATATGGGAAGAATGATACACACTTCTAGTTTATTTTGAAAGCATTACCATCAAAGTTTGATTAAGGTTTTTCATAGAAATTAGAGATTTTCGAAATAGTTTTTCACAGGGGTTGTATTATACTGAAAAGTCAATAGATGTCGTTAGCAGACTTGAATCGAACGATGTTTCATAATACTTTACAGAAACAAATATATTATACATCACACTTCCAGTGTGAACTCGTGAGTCGGGTCGCAGTGATAAATAAAAATAAACATTTTCAATCACAATAACCACTTATTGGATTCTAATATAGTCATTCAAGTTTTGGACAGATTTTATTATGATTTTAATAATTTATTATGACCTGCTGGGTTAGAACGACTGGTAACTTATTGACGTCGGTCGGATGGCGAGATTTAGTGATCGGATCAAAATTTTTTGACTTTTCATACCCTCCTGAACAATCTGACTCTGTCTGTTGGTCCGTTTGTACGCTTGTAACTCGAGAACCACTGATCCGATTTACATTATTTTTTTTGACATGAATAACTTTTTATGCGATTCTATGCGCGTTTTAAATTATTTCTAGTTTGGATACATCTTACACTTCAGTCAGGCGCTATATTCAGAAAGTTAACGTCACGAAAATTGCAGCGAAACATGCGACGGAAGCCATAATTTCGACGCCGTTGGGTTCAGAATGTTTACGGATTGATATTTGAGAGTTTTACAGGACACATAAAAATAAAATGGCGTCTGATTTCAAAATGGCGGCCATATGTACTTTCATAGAAATTATCGGATCCTTTCGAAAATTGATATTTGAGAGTTTCATAGAACACAAAAAAATAAAATTACGTCAGATTTCAAAATGGCGGCCATATGTACTTTTTTGTAAAAATTATCCGATTCTTTTGAAAATCGGTATTTGAAAGTTTCATAGGACACAAAAAAATAAAATGATGTCAGATTTCAAAATGGCGGTCGTATGTACTTTTCTGTAAAAATTATCCGATCCTTTTGAAAATTGATATTTGAGAGTTTCATAGAGCACAAAAAAATAAAATGACGTCAGATTTCAAAATGGCGGCTATATGTACTTTTTTGCAAAAATGATCCGATCTTTTTGAAAATCGGTATTTGAGTTTCATAGGACACAAAAAAAATAAAATGACGTCATATTTTAAAATGGAGGCCATATGTAGGTACTTTTTTGCTAAAATTATCCGATCCTTTTGAAAATTGATATTTGACAGTTTTACAGGACACAAAAAAAAATTACTTCAGATTTTGTAAAAATTATCCGATCTTTTTGAAAATTAATATTTGCAAGTTTTATAGGACGCAAAAAAATAAAATGACGTCATATTTCAAAATGGCGGTCATAAGTATATACTTCTTTGTAAAAATTATCCGATCCTTTTGAAAATTGATATTTGAGAATTTAATAAGACATAAAAAAATAAAATGGCGTCAGATTTCAAAATGGCGATCAAATAATAACTTTTTAATTGTATTATTTATATCTTTGTTAAGTTCGGTTTTATATACAATGCATAAGAAGCATAGCTTCTGTCGGGTGTCTTACGACACATCATGACTTTTTTTATTTAGCCGGTTACGAATTACGCTTAATAGTCAACCGTTGCTACGGAAAGTTGTTTAAAAAATTCACTGTACTATTTTTTCTATGTAATCCAATACATATTTATATTAGGTCTTATGGCTCATAACCTACTACAAAATTATAAATCTTCTCAGTGTTATTTTCCCTATGTTCGATAAAGCCGTTTACACACAGTATACCTACATGAATATCGCGCCTTGTAATTCTTGAATTACTTGTATGTTCCAAAATTTTTTCTAAATATATTAGAAATTCGGAGTATTTGAAATGTATTTTCAAATTCAAATATAATTTATAAAAATAAAGCAATTTGAATACAAAATATAATAAATACTTATTACTTATTGTCTGGTACAGTGTTTGCAAATTAGTAAAGAACGCCTACGCCACTGGAATTTCATCTTTGAAAACAACGTTTCAACACGAAATGAAGAACTCCGTCGTAGATGGTCGTGTCATTATAATCAATCAAGTTTAAATGATCCGATCATTCACGAATCAGTTTTCGTCTTCAGTGTACTTTCTCCGACACATACATTCAAATGCCTATAAGATAGACCTCTGCGGGTGAATAACGGGGCATGTACAGAAATGCATATAGATATTTTTTGTGGCTGTTCAATCACCTTAAATACAAATAATAAACAGTAAATCTTTCAAAGAAAGTCTTGTCCGCAGTTTTATACATGATGTACGGCGTCGTTGCAGAGTCTTGGTGAACGTAATTTAAGACAGTGCTTGTTTCACCAACCCCATACACCGTACAGCGTTGGGGTGGTAAGAAAATCTCCCCTGTGCTCATACGCGGGTTGATAATTAACAAAAAAATCGTTATCGTAACTTCGCCGATGTGCTGTGATGCATAAGCAAAATGGTTAGGGGTTCTTTTTAATGTTAAAGGCCGCGAGCTCAACGGGGCGATTTAAGTTTTCGTTTCGTTTAGCGCGTCGCCGTCAACGCTTTATACTGAGGCACTTTTTTCAACCAAGATTAGCTCAAGAATGTTTTGTTTGAGTTGCGATTTTTTATTACGTTAAGGACATTTTTATTTCATTACACCAGCCATTCACGGCTACCTTAGTTCTTAATTAACTTGATTATTGCGATAAAATGAAAACAATTTATGATAAAATTATAATGACGATACCTGCCAATCTACATTTACACCGTTTCTGACTCTTTAAGATTATCCTATTTTCAAATAATTATTTCTTTTTCAAAAATCAAACGTAGGTATAGGTATACCTACAATGTGAGTACTATACCACCATCACACCATCAGTGCAAAATGCAGTATTATATACTGAGGGATATAGAACTGTTTTTTATTTATTGTAGATTATAGACGCGTCGACATCTCAGGTCATTAGCGTCTTTCAACTACACTAAATAACAACTATCTTAAAACTATATAACATCACAAAACATCCATGAGCGCAGGTGGGATTCGAACCCACGGCAGTCCAGTCCAGAGGTTGCGGCACTAAGCACGCTAACCACTAGGCTTATAGAACTATTATTTTGACGTGAATAACGTCTAATGTCTCATACGGGGGTGGCATTCTAGAAATATAAGATATAACGGAAATAATCGGAAGTGGTTGACATGTTAAGATCTTAGATACAGTAATCCAGGTGGCTGTGTGAAAAAGTACCAGTTTACCGACAGGACCTGTCGGTAAACTGGTACTGGTACTGGTAAGCTTTCGGGAATCGAACCTGGGCTTGGCGTTTGTATACCTGGTATACAAACGCCAAGCCCAGGTTCGATTACCGAAAGCTTTTAATGTATTTTTGAAGTAAATACTTCCTTAGGCGCGTTATGTACTTTTTGCCTGGGTACTAAAAAAATGTGAAGCGTCCGAACTACTTCCGTAAGAATCCGAACTACTTCCGTAAGAATTCGCAACATACTTATATCATAAAAACGACCGTATACACGCTGGCCAGCCATAGCTCAGTTGGTTTAGTCGTTGCGCTGTATGCATCGAAACCTGGGTTCGAGACCTGATGGCAGCGTAGAATTTTTGACGTTTTTTTTTCTAAATTCTACATGATATTTATTTATATATTTTTTATTTTTGTTATATTCTTTCTTTGACAAATTATATATTTTTTTTAAACCAAGGTGGAATTATTTAAAAATACAATGTTGGTAGTTTAGTAATAAATTATTTTTAGTTCATAAATGTGCTGTAATAGATGACACCAAAAATTAGAAAATCTGAAGTATTTACTTCTGTCGTGTGGTCATAAGCACACATCCATTTTTTTTAATGGGTAGTGTAAATATACAGGGTATTTGATTTCAACCAACATATTGACTTTACATATTATTTAAATTACATTGAATTCGTGGTGTGACATTCGTGGTGTAACATGGTGTGCTACCTAGGGTACCAGTTTTCGACCGCTTTGCGCAGTGACGTTATGTAGGGAGCAGATTTGAACTTGAGAACGCTATTTGGGGAGGTTCCACCGCAGTAATTTTGAATAATTTTGGTCCAGAGTATTCCGACCTGATACACTTTCGATAATTTTGCGAAAGAACGAGATCTCAAACCTACCAGTTACTCGATTTCTAGAAGACTTTTAAGGGGTAAGTTGCAGGTCTATTAGAAAACATGAATATTGAAAATGGATATACAATACTTCTATACCAACTTCTCATAAGCCTTAAAAAACAATTAGTAAACAAATTTTGTCGATATTCCCATTATTTTTTCACAAAAAACCCCAAAAATAATAATTAATCACTAGGTACTGTTCCCTACGTGACGTCAGACGGCAAGAGCGAGACGAACGTTTCTCACTTACTCGCTGCGCAAGAGCACACCATGCTATATTCACACCACGATTGAATTCAAATTAAATCAAATAGTAGGCTCAGCTCATAAAAACCGTGTAAACGTTGTTTTTTTAGATAGATTTCAGAGTTATTCTACTATATCTGATACAACTTGAATTCAATGTAATTCAAATGGAGAAATTCAACATGTAAGTCAATATGTTGGTTCAAATCAAACGCACTGTATACATATCTATTGGATAACAATTTAAAATATAAAAAAATAAAATTAAAATTATTTTATTTACCTATTATATTTTCTAAGACAAATAAAAGTGGATGCATTTATTTCCATGACAACGAATACAATTATTTGTGTTGAATGCAATTAACGTCATCTGTCTGTATTCGCGATACAGTAAAGGAAACGAAATGTGCAATAATGCATTCGCAATACAGCTTATCTAATACCTATTATATGATCCTAGTTGACTAGTTTTAGCATATATTACTTATGGTTAAAAAATAAAAACGAGGGGGAAGATGAGGGTAAGCATACTGATAGTGTTTAGAGATGTCATGAAAACAGTTCATCAAATTTATTAGAAAACATTGGAGAATAAAATTTTTGCTCAGACCTAATATTTTATTTTACTAAACCAAATCAGTGCCTTTATTCTTCTACACTTCCTTCATGATTTTGTCATTGTCAAAAAATTAATATCGATAATATACTAATACATAAAGGAAGATATCTGTATGTACCGTATATGCATGTTACCTCACAACTGGAGAACCACTAACCCGATTTATACAATTCTTTCAGTGACAAATAGTCCATAGGTACTTTCAGGAGTAACGTAGGCTATATAATAGTAACTCTGTTACAAAAGGGTGATGAACAATGTGAAGCTGGACCCGGCTGGCTAGTAAATAATATATAAATAAATTATATGGAATTTGAATTTAGCAAAGAGATAAGTAATTTATAAAATTTCGAAAGTCATATAAAACGATTATTTTCTTATATTTATTTATATACACTTTTTGAGTTTTGATGGTTTTTTTATTTAATGTATTATGTATACGAATAAAAATTCGTAGGCCCCTAAGCGCAGTCGGGGTTTAAACCCAGTCAAAAAAAGTGTGGTTTTTTACACAATATAATTTTTCATTATTAACGTATTACTGCTGTTTAAGATTTTTTATCAATTAACGAAACGTAAGAAATAAACCAAAATCTAGTTTTAATTTTTGTTTGTGTGCTTATTGCGCTTGTGCGATGATTTCCCGCTTTACACTAACAATCGAGTATAGGTAGGTAACTACAATAGTACGTAATCAATGAGATCTTAATTTGGTTTTCAATAAAGAATAGTAAGAACCGGCAATTGAAAACATATTTCTCAGAAATGGGTTTTACTGTACTGGTCGACCTTTTATTTTATTTCAGAGAGCATAATATATCTATGGTACTTTTCTAGAATGTTTATATAGCAATATATGTATATATATTGTGAATATTTAAATATAGCACGTATTTGAGATGATGCCGTGTATGCTATTACAATTAATGATATTCCTGCAGAAGTGGGTAATTTCATTTCACGTAGGGTGGAAAAACGTACCTCGACTGCCAAACATGAATCGATTTTAAATATCATCCGTGTAGATACAATGCAAAATAGGTATTTACACTATTGTGAAAACTAAAATTAACTACGCAAAATATGAAAAAGTAAACAATCCAACCACGGAGTGAAATAATATTTCACTTTGTGGTTGGGTTGTTTTCTTTTTTATATTTTACGTTTTTGTCTATAACCTATATTATTATTAATTATATTATTCAAATAAAATAGAATATTTTTTTTAAATAAAATATATTGTTAAGTTGAATTGTGAATTTTTCCATTCGTTGACTATATGTAGACCGAGAGCTAGTGACAATTTTTTGGTATTATTTATTCACGGCTTTTTTGTTAAGATGTTGAGGGAGGCATATTAAAGTGTCCTGAGTAAGGGATTTTGCTAGATACACACACACATACACACACAGAGACATATTTCTAAAAATAGTGGAAAAATAGTGTAGTGACCTTGAAACATACAAATTTGTTATACATTTTGATTTCGATTTTCGGACCCATTACAATAACTTCCAATGGGAAGTTCATAAAATAAAATAAACCAAATTAAATTTAAAAAACATGTTTCTTTTATTATAGACAAATGTATAAGTAACTTACGCTATTGCATACATAAGTGGAAATATTTTACTAACGGTTCGTTTGCGGACCTATGTTTATTAAAATTTTTCGACTTATTTTGGGTCATACTATATGCCCCTAAAATATTTTACCACCTTTTTTCAACACCCTGTATAGGTATAGTACTTGTTGAGAAAAATTGTCGTACTTGCAAAATTAGCGAAATTGAAATAAATGACGATTCCAGAGCTCAAACGAATTTTAATATTATATCTCAATGTCGCAAATTTTACAGGATTTTACTTAGCCGAGAGACTGTGTTATTTGATTTTTATTTTAGGTTCTGTTACTTTCGCATGGTACTGTAAACGTGTGTGTCTATGTGTGTATGTATGTATGTAATATCAAAATAACGCATCCTTATCTCTAACCAAACCACCCATGGTTTTATAAACATAACAGTAAAAATTAATTTCTTCAGCACGTAGCCTCCGTAGAGCGCTGATATCAGCCAACCCACCTCTACCTTACATATACTTAGATAAATACATATACATAAAACATACACACATAAAAGCATTTATGTACAAAGAACACTTTAAACGTGAATAGAATTAACGGAGCTCTACGAATAACACCTACTTTTATACAGGCTCATTCATAAAACGTTTTACGATCCTAAAATTTAAACTTGGGCTTAAACGGCGCCAGTAAGTCAATCAATCAATTCATGCGCAACGTTTTGTCGATAAATAATCAATAGCAAAGAGGAACAATAATGTGCAATACTATCGAATAAAAAAATCGTTTTAAGAACACTGACACATTTTTTATTTACATTAAGTTCATTTTTATAATATAATAATATAGAGGGGAAAAAAACACTTGAAAAATTCTACACATTTATTCATCTCAACAATCGTTTCGGGCTTCTAACCCATAATCAAGAGTTTACTTTAAAGTAAACTCCTGATGATGGGTTAGAAGCCCGAAACGATCGTTGAGATGAATAAATGTGTAGAATTTTTGTAGAATTAATTTTTATTCAATCATGGTTCTACCAAGTGCCTAGCGATAATTCTATAGAATTTATAGAGGAAAAGCTGATACTTTTGTATCAATCAATAGGACGCTAATGAGCGATTTTTTGGGGTTTGTGAGTTTTTGGCTTTTTTGGGTAAGGTATTTTGTAGGACATTTAGATGCGAAAGTGCATTTCTGGAATTGTTATGTTCAAGTATCACTTGAGAACATCCACACCGATTTTGCTAAAACTTGGTGCACTGAGCAGATACTCTCAAAGTAGGTATACGGTTTCGGCTACGATTAGGTTACATCGGCTACATCTCGCTTATTTTCATTAAAAATTAATATTTGTAGTTTTTCAATAAGTTAACGTTTCCAAATGTTTATACTAGCTGTACTACTATTTTTAATTGGCACAGACCTCAAAATTTCATTATTTTCCGCTTTTTAGTGGTTTTTTGAAGGAGGTTTTTTTCATAAAAGGTTTTCATAGCAATAACACGTTGTTGAGGCGTAAGATATTCCATAATAAAATTATTGTCAACTGTCAAAGGAGAACTATCAGACTTACGTAGAACCAAAATGGCAGCCAACCAAAATCGCATCGAAACATTATGACACATTTGCTCGGTTGCAGAAAGCATTGTCAGAAAATTTGATTTGACAATGACCTTACATTGTGAGCACACATATTATTTCTTCATAAGAAAAGCATTGTAGAATTTTAAATCGAGCCCCTCGAAAAATAATTGATTATTTTTGTGTGAGCACAATCTAATGTTCTACAATCTACATGACAGAGAGTTTCACAACGACATTAGACTGTTCCTGCATGTAATTAAACTGTATTAAAAACTGCAATTTATTATAATATGATCACAACCTAAGGTCATTGTCAAATCAGATTTTTTGACAGTGCTTTCTGCAGCCCAGCAATTGTATTTCACAAAAAATCGTATAACTTATATTAAATGTATGGGAAAATGTCTGAAAAAAGTATATCTTGAAGGTCTTTTTCTTGGTATATAGTCAACCTTTATGAAAAATTACAAAAAAAATCTTCGCGGAATTTAATAGCTAAAAAAACACAACCTGCAGGTAACATAAGGTAACAAGGATTAGTTTTTCCTAATTCCACGCTGACAGCAGACATGAGTCTTGCACATGCGACGAGCAATAATGGACCCCCAACAGAGAGTGGTGACACATACGCCAAATCAGTGCTTCTAAACTGTTTTGTGAAAGGGTTCCGTACAAAAATACCCTTAATCCTTTATTCAAAAAGCATAATATGTAGAAAAAAATAATTATTTTAATTCTGCTTTCTTTAGGTCGAAGGTATTAAATTTTTAACATTTTTTTCGAAATGACAAAAATCTATTTCCACGATCGACAAGCTTGGTTGATGAGTTAGGAATTTTATTATGCATTTTTCATCAATTATTTTGCGCAATATCGTGGTAGTTAGTCAATCGAAACCAGTATTACTTTCAAATTGTCTGGCTCCCTATTGGTATTAGTACATCGTAGGTATATGTACCACCAGGCACACTGAGGACAATGTGGTGTAACGGTTAGCGTAGCGGCCTTTGGATCACACTGTCGTGGGTTCGAATCCCAGCTCCGTCCATGTATGTTTTGTGATGTCATTTAGTTTTAAGAGAATTGTTATATTTTAATGTATTTAAGACGCTAATGACCTAAGTTGTACACGCGTCTATAATCTACTATAAATAAACCACCAGGCACATATAACTAACAATTGGTGACCTCAATAAAAAAATAAATATAGGTAGGTATGCCATTTTGCACCTACCATAAAGATATTTCAAAGAATATTTAAGTAAACAGTAACATTAACAGCCGGTTCCTAAACCGGTTCAAAATTTAACTACCGGTTATGCGTTTCGGTTCCAGTTCGCTTCTAATTAATAGCAAACTTAACAACATGAGCATGTCGGTGACGTGACGATGACGTGACGCGAATCCATAAGTTTTTCCCCTCCCAAAAATCGTCTAACGCGCCTATAGAAGTTTAAAAAATCATGACGTTTTCAACATGAACAGTTTTGCCTTTTGACCACAAATACATTCTTTACAAAGGCAAAACAAATGTTTAGAGCCACAGTAAATAGGCTATGCCATGCATGTGTAAAAAGTAAGCAAATGTCTGGCAAACTGTCTGTTGGCATATTTTGGCAGTCCATCGTTATGTACCTGGGCTGTAAATAATGATACAGAAGACAGTCATACAGGTATAATGCATGTGTTATTATCGTGTTAGAGTTTACACTGCACTTATAAGTATGTATTGTACTTCCTGGAAATGCAGTTTTACGTAAATTACAAAATTAAACTAAACAGAATTTAGAACATTACTATGGCACTATTGTTTAAGTTTCGTGACAATGGCCGATCTGTGACCGCATATAGACAAAATCTCATAGTCTTAAATAAAATGAAAAATATAAATAAAAATTATGACCATTTTACTGAAAAAAAGTCATGGAGTGTCGTGGGATACTCGACAGAAGCTAGACTTCTTATGCATTGTATGAATTTTTTGTTTTCTTATTATAAATATTACAATATAAACATTATTTGCAGCCTAGCAAAAATACGCGCTGCCTAGCCAAGGAAGTGCGTTGAATCGTATGTGACATTGCACTTTTTCGTGACGTTTTTTAGTGTTCCGTGCAAACGAAAAACTTATGGAATCACTTCGGTGTCCGTTCGTCCGTCTGTTACATGCGATGTTCTCTGAAATTATTTGACGTAAAAATTTGAAATTTGGCACAGAGATAGAGTGTGGTGTCCCAATCACAGACGTGAATTATAAAAAGTAGAATTGTGATTCTGGGGGTTAATTTCAGGGGGTGAAATGTGAATTTGGAAGTGAAAAAAAAAACTTTTTTTCAAAGGTATCGTGAGAGACGTCAAATGAAAGCTTATTGAAGTACGAATTCAACAATATATAACATGATGTGCTTTTATGTTTTCATTTTTCAAACATTTTTGGGGGAAAACGCTTACAAATTGCTGTCCCCTTCCCATATCATCAAAAGGGTCGCTCAAAAAATCTGAGAAAAATCAGGTGTAGATTGAACGAACATTATCAGGATTAAAAAATTCTAGTGCAATCAATTATTGTTATAAACAGTTTAATTAACACAACATTTGAAATTGATGATAGAACTTCAGACTGATACCTATATACTATATCGAGCACAATGAACAAATTAAGCTGTAGCTCGACGATAGAACACGCGTCTCGTAAGGGCGAAAAGGTTTTTTTAAGTTTTTTTATTTACTCTTTATTGTAATAAATAACCGTTCAGTAAAAAATTTGAAAGCCTAAATAGAACAAAAAAAAATTATCGGGATTGAAAAATTCTAGTGCGATTAATAATTATTGTCATAAACAATTTAATTGTTTATTTATTTATAACTGCAGAACCAAAATTTGGCTATAGAACGCACAATTGGCGGGCTGCAGACGTCACGGAAACTAATAATTGTACAAGTATAGCCGATTTTTTAGGTCCCCATCTCAAACGTGCATAGCTTCAAAAAAACCGTGAGTCATTCTCAAGAGAAGTGTGAATATTCAAAAAGACTCTCTCTCTCTACATATTATCTTCTCAAAAAAAATTCAAAGCTGACCACGGAGAATATAAATAGAATATTATGTCGCGTCACTTCCGCGACATAAATTCTGGACATTTCACCGAGTCATAACAGGGGTGGGCGGCGCCAGTATATGATGTTTGCATATCAAAATGGATATTAGATCCAGTTGTATTTAATATTAGTAGGTTTGCAATTACAACCCCCTAGCCCAGTAAAAAAGTCAAGCTTCTAACTCAATACAATAAAAAGATTTAAAAAAATCACATATTTTATCAAAACTCCGACCGTGATTAAAATCTATAGGGTTGATCTACAAACTTGAAATTTAGCACGAAGGACGGTCTAATAGCACAAGTAAAGGAAAAAATCCGAAAATCATTAATTTCTAATTCTATGTGGATTCATTCAGCTAAACAAATTTTGATCAGATTTTAATGAACTTACATACCTATACGATAGCTATGCTTTTGCTGTTCGCAGTTTTTGAAGTCATTAATTCAAATTAGGAAAATATGGTTGATGGTATGCGAACCTAACTCGCACTTGTCCGGCTTTTTTCACCACGTCACTTTTTTTAAGGTATTTCTTACTACCGAAATCACACACTTCCAAGTTCACTTTGTTCACAAAGTTTTGTATGTTTGTTCGCAAAATTCCACACTGTTTATTACTGTTTAGAAACTAGTTGTTAGACCATGTAAAGCTGACTAATATGAGAATATGAAGATGACTTCAAATTATACCTAGCATATATTATACTAAGTATAAACATATGTATGTAGGTACATCTTCAAATAATGCCGGTAATAAAATGTGCAAATGCCAAAAATTCAAAAATATTCGGCATCGGTTTTTATGACCTGTAGCTAAAACCATTGAAAAGGATACCTATACTTCCTTTGTATTTCGGAGTTTGGTACCTAACTTATTTAATTAATCTGGAAATTTTATAACATCTCCATATGTGTATTACATTCAGTTATGTTTAGTAGAATATTATTATAATATGTACGAAGTTAATGACTTTTAAAAGTGAAGAATCATTTTCCTATTTTTAATCCCCGATCCAAAATTAGGGATAGTATATGTGTTAGGATAGTAAAATAGAATCTTCTTTAAAAAAAGCCACTAAAAAGAGGAAAATAATAAAATTTTGTGGTCGGAGCTAATTTAATTACTATAACTTTTTACATAGGCAAGTATCTACTTTTATTTTACTCAATTGGCGCCGACCTCAAAATTTTATTATTTTCCTCTTTTTAGTGGCTTTTATTTTGAAGAATGTTCTAAATTAATTCTTGTATAATTTTTTTAATTTTAACTTTTTAGTGACTGCCATACGTAATTTGCACGTTATTAAACCAACTTCTTTCTTGACATTTGATTACTAAAGAGAAAAAAACTACTAAGGCCGATTTAAGTGAAACTTACGTGAGATCACCCTGAAAGTATGCCCTATTGATTAGAAAAAGAATCATCAAAATCGGTTCACAAATGCAAGAGATTTGAGGTAACATAATTAAAAAATTAATTTAATTACCTACTAGAAAATAAAGAAACTACTAAACCGATTCCGTAAACATTCTGAGCCCAACAGCGTTAAAATTAATCAAATCGATCAATCCCTCGAGAAGTTATGACCGAACAAACATTAAAAAAATATATATTATACAGGTTGTCCCAAAAAGAATGGGATATAAAGTAACAGCTGATTCCTTACAAAAAAATATTGCGATAGACCCCAACATGTGTATTCCGAAAGTTGATATTAAAAGAGATACAGGGTGTCAAAGTTTAATTTTTATTTTTATCATTATGACGCGGCATTTTAATAAGAAACATTGAATTTTTAAATAAATCTGTCAAAATTGCCATGATAATGCCGCGCCGGCGAATTCAAAGCCACCTATGTTCATTTTCAAAATTTGCCATTTAAAACCACATTGCATCGATTACTTCAAGTGTAAATATCTTGAAAAAGGTTACTCCTAGCCACTTTTACAAAGTATACCTTTTTTACGTATAAATAACGGAAAAATCAATTTTTTAATTCAAAAAAATAGTACGAGTGCGTACAAAAAAGTTATGACTATTTGAGTGAGTGAAAAGGTGTGTAAGTAGCGCCCCCTACAAAAAGAGCCATACCAAAGTCATATTTGAATTTCTCATGTCAAAAAATCCCCATATACCAAATGCCTAAATTATTAACTTCCCATTGGAAGTTATTGTAATGGGTCCGAAAATCGAAATCAAAAAGGAAAAAAAAATTTTATGTTTCAAGGTCACTACACTATTTTTACACTACTTTTAGAAAGATGTCTGTCTGTGTGTGTGTGTGGTGTGTGTGTGTGTGTGTGTGTGTACGTACGTATGTATGTGTCCATTTCTTTCTAAGACGAAATCTCGAGAACGAAAAATGATATCGACTACGTTGGGGTGCCAATCGACGCGTATTAACGTAAATATGATCTGAAAGGAATTTTTTTAAAATCGGTTCAGCCGTTCTTTTTTCTTAACCAAATAACCTCCAAAAAAGTAGATTTTACACAATATCTCGCGAATAAAAAATTATATCGACTTCGTAAGGGTGTCAATCGAGGCGTGTTAACGTCATTTTGATCCGACATAAATTTTATAAAAATCGGTTCAGCCGTTTTTTTTTTTTTTTTAATTATTGATGTTTTAATGATTAAAATGATTACTTTTCTGTGTAATATCTAATTTAATTATTATTATTAAATATTTATCAAACTGGGAAGTTCGTCGTGTGGACCTCAAGGGTCGCACTTTAGTCCTAATAAACGACCCACCTCACGGCTTGTTTTAAAAGTTATTTAAGAAAATCAAAAATAAAAATTAAACTTTGACACCCTGTATCTCTTTTAATATCAACTTTCAGAATAGACAAGTTGGGGTTTATCGCAATATTTTTTTGTAAGGAATCAGCGGTTACTTTATGTCCCATTCTTTTTGGGACACCTGTATATACATATCAAATTGATAACCTCTGATATTTTTATGTCGGTTAATAAAGTGAATTGATATTGCTGTCACTTAGGTACATAGGTATATGATGTTTAGTAATAATTTTAAAAAGTAATAAAAAACTTTAATTTTTCAGTAAATCATTATTAGAAATTGTAATCGGAATCCAAAAGCATTTTCTTAATATTTTTATCTTCATCATTATATTTTTATGGTGTGATTGTAATTATCATGGTATAGATATATCAATTTACACATCCGTATCCTCTTTATAATCGTACAATACGTCATTACTTCTTAACTTTTCTTCTATTAGTATGGTACGTACTCGTCCCTACATAATATAATATAATATAATATAATATAATATAATATAATATAATATAATATAAATATAATATAATATAATATAATATAATATAATATAATATAATATAATATAATATAATATAATATAATATAATATAATATAATATATATATAATATAATATAATATATCATACAGGTTTGTCTTCTCACTGAGAATTGCAATCCCAAGATATATTTTAATGTTTATGTTGAGATTTAGTTTTAGCAATGATAATCTGCAAACGCACGTCATATATCCTTCAAACCGTCATACGTTTTATTATTGTTGTTCTTTAAAAAAAATGGCAAATACCTAAAATGAACGATGTCAGCATGTTCATGTGAACCCATAATATGAATATGGTTAAACTTTTATGGCTTGGGAAATTTTCAAAAATAAATATACATGCCGACATATTCTGTACACGTCACACGAATATGTACGGGAAATACGTAGAAATACCTTATTTACTCAATATTCAAAAATATTTCGGATGTACCTATTGTTACATAAAAAAATATTTTAAATTTCTTCGATGCACACAAAACACTATTACTACATCAAAACAGTTTAAAACACTTTATAATAATTAGTAAAATATTAACGAATGATAATAAATTATAAGAGGCCAAAAAAGATCATTCGGCCGAGATGCATACAAATTTTTTAGACGACTGCGTTTTATCAAGTCCTACGGAAATTATTAATAATATTTATTTCAATTATTATATGACTGAAAGAAACGGAAACCCTCATAATCAATTTCTTTAGCAAAGCGGCCAAAAAAGTTATACTTTAAGGACGCTACTAAATCCGTAAAACTTCATGATTGTGACGGTCGCCTAAAAAATATTATTTTTCAGTTTTGTCTATTTTTAGGGAATCGCTTCTCCCACATTTGAGCTATAGGACCGACTTTGCGATTTCGGCTAGATATGTGATCGTCCTGAACACGCATGCATTTGAGTAAAATCGATACAGTGATTTGCGCTCTAGATGCGATCACGGACAGACGTCAGGCATACATTTTTAAAAAAACCACTTGTTTGAGTTCAGGGGGTTTCATGAAAACGTGTAAATTGAACAAAAACTAAAAATCGAATTAAATGGGAAAGTAAAAACATTACATTCAATTTGAAAGAGATTATACATAGGTAAGTAGGTATTTTTCACAACGACTCTATTGAAACTTAGATTTTCTAACTTGTTAAGCGGGTTGAAACTGAGAGTTTCAGCTCTAGGGTTCAAACTTTTTAGTTGTCGGTTTTCTCTGTTTTTAACGTTGTTGAAAGAGAGATAGAAAACGTCAAAATGACAGACCGTGACAGACATAACCCCATATAAATTTCACATGCGGATCTGAATTGAATTGTAGATTATAGACGCTCGACAACATGCGGATCTGACATTAATATTATTGTGGCTTTTATGCGCGCTTAAATTGCAGGTACCTACCTCAAATCGAATTGTCAATAGAGTTGTGAAAAATAATATTGTAACGAATCTAGGCAGGCTGGTTGCAGCCTTGATTCGTTGGCTTAACATGGATCACGCAGCCTTGAGCGCGAAGAAATATTCTGGTTGACAACAATAAGAAAACCCGCCACTAAGGATGTGAAATGACCAGGAAAGTTCATATAGGCAAGAGCAAGAATGAAACACCAGAGTCACGTATACATTCTCAACGAGAGCAGACGTGAAAAGTGCAACGGGAAATAAATATACCACCAGCGAGTTAAAAGTTCTTCGAGTGACCTAGTGCAAATAATCTTCCAGTACCAAGTGACAAACAGTGTGGAAGATATTTGCGAGTGACAGACGAGATCTTCGAGTGATTAAGTGCAGATAATCTTCTGGTGCAAAGTGACAGACAGTGTGGAAGATATCTGCAGGTGGCAAATAAATACCACCACCACAGACATATAGTGGACCCAGTGAACAATATACGTACCACAGACATAGTGGTCAAGCAGTGGTCAAGTAGTGACGAAGTGTTGGTCAACAAAAACTGACCAACGGTCAAGCAAAAGTGACCAACGGAAAATAGACAAAAAGCGAACAGTGAATAAAGTGAGGAACAATAATTGTCCAAAGCATGTAAACGGTTGTCACTGTTGTGAAAGAATTATAGATAAATAAAATATTTACCAAAGTTACCAACGAGTTTTGTTACAATATGCATTAGTCGGAACGAAACACAGCGCTGTGTTTCGTTCCTTGTATTGCAATATATACTATTAAAATATTGAACGTCCACGGTCCGCGTATGATAAAAATTTTGTATACGATACTGGAGCTCAACATAATATTCAAATCAAAATGTATAAGGTTTAATAAATTCTTATTCTTATGAAATAATCGCTAATAAAAATAGAATATGTTTTAAAGAGTGACAGCAGCAAATTTCCCAGAGGAGGGTCAATATTAAAACATTTTTCAAATTATGGACTTCATTGTTATTTAGCCACTGTAAATTGGGTGCAATTAATTAAATGATCACTATATAATTTTTCCTGATAACTACATCTTATTTTTGGAGATACAACAATTCTCAGGGGGGCTCTAGGGTCCCTCTGCCGGCGTCCGTGTCTATTTGTCTCTCTCTTTTTAGTGTAACAATGAACGGACACATACGTATACGTTTTATATTCAGTTAAGTATCATAATAATAGTAACTTTTGACATAAAACAATGAGTCGAAACAGTGTCATTAACTAAAATAACAGGACAAGTGAAATAAGATGAACGCCATCAACATCATACAATAAAATGTGTGTTGTTGGCACAGGAACCATGGCTAGGCATATACCTATATTATGTGAATGTGTATAGCGACTGGACGAAAAACAACTCAAACTACTTAATTTGGTGGTCCAAAAATCTGCCACCCTATTTTTCTTTAGATAACTTTACTCAGCGAATTATGAGCACTGTTTTAAGTACCTACTGTTAGTTTTAGCAATTAGGTATTTAAGTTTAAAAAAAATATTAATTTTTTAACTTTTTCTGATAATTTAACATAAATAATGTTGAAAATCGAAAAGAAACCATTTTTTAAAGCTATAGATAAATTACTAAAAATTAATTAAAATGTATAAAAATTTAAAAAATATCACGTGACTTCAAAACGCGCCAGGAATGTTTGTGACGTCGTTATGTTAAAATGTGTCTGCATTTGTTGGTATTTGTGTATATGTATTACACAATACTATCAAAAATAAAATTAAGCAAAATCGCAGGATAGTGGACAATATAATTTGATTTATTAAATTAAATGTACGACGTTTCGTCTATAGATTTAGACTTTTTCAAGTACATACATAAAATTATATTATGAAATTATTCTAACTTTTGTATTATTATTATTATTATTATTGATTGTTAAAAATTTATAGTCAACATAATTTGTTACCATGTTTTTTGTCTTATGTACCCTATCTTATGTTAATTGCTATGGTTAGTAATTAATATTAATTTTCATAAATATTGTTATTTTTATGTATGTACTTGAAAAAGTCTAAATCTATAGACGAAACGTCGTACATTTAATTTAATAAATCAAATTATATTGTCCACTATCCTGCGATTTTGCTTAATTTCATTATAATCACGATGGACACGATTTCTAATATAAACTATCAAAAATAATAAATTTTTAACTTGGTAACCATGGATACAAAGACCATAGATAACATAATGACGTCACACGCGTTCGGATTCTTTCGGCGCGTTATCGGAACTGAGTTTAAAAATTAATTTTTATTTAAATATAACTTTTTAATTAGTAAGCGAAAAAATTAAATAAAAACAGTTTTGCTATAAAACTTGTATGGGTCCTTCCATTTAAGTAAAAAAAAAAATTCATTTAAAAACCCAATTGTTTAACAATTTATGAATAAATTCCGGTTTTTCTCAGCTCAAAATAAGCGGGGGATAATTTTAGGCGGCTTGTTGAAAGTGTATTCAACCAGCCGCCTAAAATTATAAGCCACTTATTTTGAGCCTGGCAAAACAGGAGTTAGTATTTGACAGCAAATGATACATACTTTTTAAATTTGTTTTTATATTATTTGTATAGACTTTTAAAGATTACATCGCACATAATATTATCCCATAAGTAAGTGTCAATACCCAAAAATAAAAAATGACCAACTATAGTAGGATAAAATATAACATTCACTCAACACAAGTAAATCTTTTTTGCGCCACTAATTCGTCACAATCTTAAAAAAAATAGTTTTGAGTAGTATTAACCCTTTTATAACATGGAATACCTATTCGATTCGGTAGGTATATATTTTTACTTCCCCATTTATGATGTAAAAGTAAAGGATAGTGATCGTGTAAAAATTTGACTTTGAGCTTCTAGTGAATGTAGGTAGGTAGATAGTAGATATACCCGTTTTCAAGTCTCCTGAACCCAAAAAAGTGCTTTTAAAAAGTGTCTGTCTGTGACCGCAAATAGGATCTGTTAATTGATTTGCTCAAATTTTGAATGCGTGTTCACAATGACCACACCTTGGCCACACCTACCACACCTTAGCTCAAATGTGGTAGAAGTGACATCTTAAGTACCTATAAAAATTAAAAAACTGGAAAATATTTTTTCACAACGGCGCTATTTAAAATTCGATTTTCGGTACCTGTTTAGCGGGTTGACACTGAGCGTTTTCATCCCCAGGGATGACAATTTTTAGGTCGGTTCTCTCTGTTTTTTAACGCTGTTAAGAGGGAGACAGAGCGATTGGATCCGCAAATAATTTCGAAAACGTCAAAATAAGAAGGAGATAGAGCGATATTGAATCCGCATATAATATTCATAAACGTCAAAATGACAAACATAACCCCACATAAATCTGACAGATCTAATATTTTTTGTACGCCTAAATTGTAGGTACTTCAAATCGAATTGTCAATAGAGTTGTTGTGAAAAATAATATGCAATTACTCGGTATGAAACTTAGCGTTTGCAACACGTGTGTTTGTATGCCCTCGTACCTCGGGCAGCAAACTTCACACTGGCTGCAAACGCCAAGTTTCATACCTTGTAATGCAATATACTATTATTTTTACACATAGACACTCCATTTATACCAGTATATGAAACGGCATGAGTAGTTCCTCCAAGAAAATTCAGGAAACGAGGCTGTGGTTGTGACAATTTAGGCTTACTCCTATTATAGAAAAAAGTTTGTCCGAATTGTGTCGGACCTTTAATTTATTTTGCGCCTGCAAAATAGTCCCTCAAATTATAATAGAATAGAATAGAATTTTATTGTTTGTGTTTAACCATAAATATGGTGTACAAAAGGTCAGAAATAAACGTTAATAATAAGGCACATAAAATTACATAGGTTAAAATTGTAAAATACGATCATTTAAGAAATCGTGATTGTTATAATAACATTTATTAATTAAAAGTTCTTTCATTTTTTTTTTAAATTTAGGCAGAGGTAACTTTTGCACGTGTACCGGTATAGTATTAAATATATCAACTGCCATATGATATACATTCTTTGCAATAAAAGATTTAGTTGTTGCTGGTTTATATATTTTGTTATTCTGTCTGGTGTGATGACTGTGTACCGTCGCTACATCATTATAACTATCACGATTACTCTTGACAAGTAAAGCCGATTCTAAGATGTATATCGATGGTAAAGTTAAAATTTTATATTTTTTAAAATAAGGGGCACAAGAGTCCCGAGAATTTAGATTTAAAATAGCTCTAATACACATTTTTTGTAATTTAAAAATAATAATTGCATTACTGGAGTTTCCCCATAGGGCAATGCCATATCTCAGCAGAGGAAATACATATCCATATAAGGTTATACAGGCCTTGTATGTAATGAAAGCAATGCAACGGTTCAACAAAAGACAACACACAGCTAATTAGTAATTACCACTCAGTGTGACAATGGAGGCAATGTCCAGAGTCGGAGCATTGTTGTTAGAGCTACCTATCTATGTTTGTATGCACATATGTCTGTCCATGAATGAAAAGGATTCAGAATTACACCTTTTAAAGTCAATATAGCGGGTGTACTGTTTCTTAACATTAACAAATTACAACTGAGGAATTAAATTTGAGATAAGGCTAGTCATAATACAGGCTGGTCTAAATCTTTTACATTTTCTGAAAATGTTTTACAATTTACAATCTTCGATGATTCAAAAAATTGTACTGAATCGCTTGTTTTAAATTATGACTTAATTGAAATATACATGCAGATACGCAGAATGAAACCTTAAAGCGAAAAAAATTTGTTTTTACCGCATTATATTATTTTTTACAGTAGGTATTGTAATTTATAAGGTGGGTACAATAATACATTTACAATAGTACATTTTTATAAAATCGATAATTGGTGTAAAAACCACTGCACAGATTTGAATTAAACTTTGCAGATCTGTACCTTATTGTCTGGATCTTTGTCTCCAGTTAGAATTGTCACGATATTCCTGGGGGATTAACAATTAGCGAAAATAGTGTATTGAGTAGTATATCCACCAGATGGGATTTATCATTGAAAGTTAGTCTGGTAACATTGTTTTTTCAACAAAACAAGTGATCTGTATAGGTATGCGAACTGGTAAAAATTAAACAATATTAATTGGTGTTGAATTATTAAATAATACGTTTTTAAAATTGTAAACTGAAGGTTTGTGACGTAATAAAACGACAGTGTTTTTTTATAATTTGTAATGTTAAATAATTTCGAACATACGTTTTCAGTATTATTTGGTTGTTACGTTGTTGTTCACGGAAAATTTTATAAATTATCATGATTTTATAAATATATCAAAAATAACAACAGCAGTACTAAAATCACGTGAACGGAGCCGCGGTACAGCTAGTAATTTATAAAAAAACATTCAATTTTCTTCAGTATGCTCTTTCTAACGATATACAACGTGCTAAATAAATTGAATTTTGTATATAGTTTTCACTTTAATGACAGCAGAGAAAGCAATTTTTTAACCGACTTTAAAAAAAGGAGGAATGTTCTCAATTTGACGTGTATAATGTATATTTATATATATTTTTTTATGTATGACAACGCATAACTTTTTACAGAGTAGTCCGATTTTGATGATTCTTGTTTTATTGGATAGGGACAGGGTATACCTCGAAGTTGGTCCCATATAAATTTTACTTAAATCGGTTCACTAGTTCGGCTGATTTTAATAACGGCGTGTGATTACTTAAGGTAAATGTCACTTTTTGACACATCACACAGCGTAAGAAAATCGGTTTAATAAAATAATAATAATAAAAATAATGAAATTTTGAGGTCTGCGCCAATTTAATAAAATATGAAATCGTTTAAAAAGAAGATATTAATCACTATATAGGTATAAGATACTATACTTTTTAACCGACTTCATATTTTATTAAATTGGCGCAGACCTCAAAATTTCATTATTTTCCTCTTTTTAGTGACCTTTTGAAGGAGTTTTTTTTTGTTAAAAAGTTTTTGATAAAAAGATCCTTGAAATATCTACGGACCGTAATACTGTAGCTTATACAGGGTGTATCACAGAAAACCGAACATAAGGAAAAGTACACAGTACAAATTAGTTAAGATCAGAGATTGCTTTGCCCTCTATTCAGAGGTCGTTACCATGGTTACCATGGTGTACGTATACAGTAACAAATGCATATTGCTGTTCATTTGACAAAATCTGGATGAACTTAAAGACAAAATCGTCGAAGTATGTTTCAATATGACTCCTGTAATGTTAGATAAAGTGAGACAAAGTTTTTGTAACCGATTAAGCCACTGCTTAATTCAAAATGGAGGTCTATTTGAACATTTGCTTTAATTTTTTATTTTAACTGTTTGTTTTGTTTAATTATTAGTTAAAAAAATATTTTCTTAATAAAAAATTGTTTCATTAATAAAAATAAATTCATTTAATATTGAAGAATTTATTTTAACTGGTTTTTCTAATTATTCATTATTAGCTATTATTGTTATTAAATAATGGTTAGTCAGCGTTACCATGGTACCCATTCTCATATGTGGCCAAAGTAATCGTTGATCCTAACTAATTTGCACAAGGGAGTTTTCCCTATGTTCGGTTTTCTGTGATACACCCTGTATATACCGTACATCACAAGTTATATAGGTTCAAACGTTTAGAATAAGTTGGAGCTTATAGATAGATATTAAGATTATAGACGCTCGACGACAGAGGTCATATTAAGCGTTTAGGAGTTGGAGGCCTGCGACAGACAGACGGACAACGGACTCTCACTTTTAAAGATTCCGTTTTTAACAATTTTTGTACGGAACCCTAAAAATATCTTTATTATGATTTAGTAAATTATAAAAAATAAAAAAATCTGGTTCTTAAAAAGTTGTACAAGTACCTAGCCCGGAAAATGTGATTAGTGAAACAAATATTAGATAGTACAGTAAAACCTCAAGTTCAGTGAGCAAACAAAAGGTTTAATTTTAAACGAGATTACACAGTGCGAATAGCGTCATAAAATCTACCCCGTGACGAGTAAAACAGACTGTAGACAAGTTAATGGCGGCATATAATACACATGTGTACGTAACACGTCACCTACGGGCATTATTATTAACTTAATCTCGGTTCACACACTTACTATATAGTTAACTCTAAAGTATCAGCATGCCCCGTTTAATGCCGACGATGAGTTCCTGACAGGGGCGCCGGAATACCTCAAAAGCGCGTGTTAAGTAAGTCGAGCCGCGGTGTTATTTTTAACACGCTTATATTAGCTTCACCTATATGCTTGCTTGCGGGCTTGCTTGCTTGTGTGCTTGTTTGTCAGTTTGTAACCGACTTCTTTGAACTTGATTTTGACCAACTTTGAACGGTCAGATTTAGTTTAAACTTTGCACACTTATCAAGGACCGACGACAATACAATAATTCCATAAGTTTGTTCCATTATCCTGACCAGGATCTCCAGGACTAAAAAGCAAAAATAAATTATAATTTAAAAAAACTAAAAAACACGCTTTAATGAACTAAAAAGTAAAAAATAATTAATTTTATTGTAAAAAAGCGTGGGGTAGTATGAAAATATGATACAAAGCACCCCACGCTTTTTTACAATAAAATTCATTATTTTTTACTTTTTAGGTCATTAAAGCGTGTTTTTTAGTTTTTTTAAATTATAATTTTTTACAAAAAAAACGTTTATTCCGTCTAATTCGTGTTAAGGTACACAGCGCCGTAGCTAGGATTATCGGCGCCTCTAGCAAGATTCTGTTTCGCGCCTGATTTCGAGGTTCTTTGCTTGAAAATAATCATATTCGCTGCACCCTTTCGAGGTTAGCGCCCCTGGCGTGGGCCCCGGTTGTCAGGCTCTAGCTACGTCGCTGAAGGTACCTACATCTTTAGATAAAGCAAACATATTCGTTCGTTTCGTATTTCTGACAGTGAATTCATCCATAAGTTTTTCTAGGGCTATTAATGAATTAATTACTTGTAGATTATAGACGCGTCGACAACTCAGGTTATTAGCGTCTTCAACACAACAAATAATCCATTTGTGTATTAGAATCCGCCAGCCGGCATACACAAACCGAGTGGTACGAGCTCGAGTTCCTGGGAGCGCTAATTCCCAAAGAACATTGGAATACAATTATTGCGATAACAACCACATTCCAATGTTCCCCCAGGGGGGTCTATGGCTATTTAATTGTCAGCCAAATAATAGCAGATAATAAAGATATGCAGAATCGCAGAATGCGCGAAAGATTTCAGCCTTTTTAAAAAAAACAAATAAACAGGTCCAGGTAAATCTGCCAGTCGATGGCCTCAAAATACATACAAAAGATCTCTCGAAGAAGTCAATACAGGTTTAATTTCAAATTAAATTGCCCTACAACGAACAAGGGAAGCGTGAAGTAAAGTTAAACGGGAGATGCCTGTACACACATAATGTACTTGCATATGCATGTGTGTATGTATGTGTGTGTGAAGGTCACAGACTCAAATACCACGTATGAAAATAGTAACGACCTAAAGTACGCGATTCCTGCGTTGTAAACAAAAGAAAATAGTCCAGGCGGAATCACCGCCGTCATATGAAAAATTATTCATATTCAATTTTTTTTGCTGGTTCGTAATCAGGATAAAACACTCATAATAAAATTGCATGCGTTGCTAGTGTTCAAACCGATATTGTTTGAACAATTGAGCAGCATTAATTCGAAAATTTTTTTTACATTTTTTAGTTCAATTACAACAAAATATGTTCAATAACTTTTTATTGTAGTCAATAGTAAAATGTGCAAATACGTTGAGAATACGTTGAAAATTATATTTTTGATCGACTACCATTTTTTACTTCTTCTTACTATGCTGAATTATTTTTGCGAGAGCAATGTCATAATTTTTTATTTTTTTTAATGCGCAGAGATTCTATGCTACATGAAGTGCGACAGAGACGGAACATTGTGCCAAATTTATAGAGGTTGTAGAAGGCATCAAAACAAGCAACTTTGGTCAATAAATTCCCTTGTCCGGAAATATGTCGTTTTGGCGGTAGGTTAAATAACAAATTTAAGGGTATTTACTATTATTTTATTAATATCTACAGCATATGAAAATTGGGGCATTTCGAATTGTTCCAACTTCCAAGGTGCTCTTGATTGAAATCCGCTATATAACGAGATGAATCCGTTGATATCCTACTATAAAAAACTCATGTAACATCAGATTCCGGCGATGTGATTGGTCGATATATAACACGCGTAAAATCATTTATAATATAAAATCATGGCAACGGTCTAAAAGTTGTTTATATTGAAAGAATAAATTGTTTCTGTAAAATATTATAAACTGTCAAAAATAAATTTATATTTTTAATTAAACTACTTCTAATTTTCAAATAATGTCTTATTAAACACTTGATAAACTGAAATGGTTATTTGGACCCTATCTGGAAACAGTTACCAGCAAGTCGTTGAGGACTTGAGAATAGCCGAGAGTGTAGCGGCGCTGTTGTTTACATGGCGTTGCTATGGTTCCTCTATTACAAGTCCCCAGTTCTAGCCCGAGAGCTGGTAAAAGTGTCAATTGGATTTTCAGTTTATTATTAAAAAAAAAAACAAAAAAAAATAATGAATTCAAAATATGAATTGGTGCTAGGCCCAAATAACCTTAGCTGTTGGTGGTCTTTAAAATACAATATTAGCAAGTCGTTGATATGTACAGTGTTAAGTACAACAAACAGATACAAGTGCAAGTTGTAAAAAGAGCAATTGATAATTTCAAGAATGGGGATCGTGCGTCTAGACTTTTACGCCAACTAGTATTGCAAAATAGACAAAAAAACTTTATTGTTTTTAGCGCCAATATAGTAGCTCCGATAAATAGTAGCCGATAAAAATGTTTTTTTTACGTACCAAATACACCATAGCAAGATATATAAAATCTGCTTTTTATAAATTATACCTAAACGATAAGGACTCGTACCTTTAGATATATAAGAAAGACATCCATTGACGTCACGTTACGATGCAATATCAGAAAAATTTATTTATTCAACCTGTCACCGTCGGGACTCAAACCCAAAACTTCCAGATTTGCGCTGGCTAGGTTATCACTTATCACCACAGTGACACGGTCTAGTCACTGTGGTGATAATAGGTTATCAATTATTACCACAGTGACTAGACGTGTCATACGGTTATAATAATTTTTTTGATAACAATATAAGCCTAGCTTAGACTGTTTTTTTTTTATAATGTTCTATCGAAATCCATTTTTATGGATTAGAATAAAGTGTGTACAGAGTCACAGACTACAGAATTCTACTCTTTGACGGCTTTGAGTATGGAAGCCCCATAAAACGTACACCTACCGAATTTTATTGAAAATCAGTTCAGTCCTTTGTTGATTTTGTATGAAAAATATTTTTATTTGTATATGGAAGTCCAAACTTAACGCGGACGAAGCCAGATATAAAGTAGCGGAACCTACATATCTTTGAATTGAGGAGCATACCCGTACTAAATTTCAATGAAGTTAAATAAAAGCTTGCAGAAAATTAGATATTTAGATTTTATCAAAAATCTCATTTATTAGATTATTTTTTTATGAAAATGAAAAACATACTTACTATCGAATAATGGCTCTAATAGACTATGTTTTAAACACCGATATATGCTGAACAATGTTCATACTAGGGAATGCAATCTCAATCTCGCGAGATCTCGAGCCATTTTTCGAGATTTAATCTCGTGGGCAGGCAATCTCGTTTTTTAAATCTCGTTCGAGATCTCGACCCGATATGGCCCGGTCTAGATCTCGAACGAGATTTCAAGAACGAACGCGCTTGAAAAAAACTTATACGTAATAGTTTTTGACAGTCGCGCTAATTGGTTCTGTTTGTTTCTCTGCATATATTGTTTTAACTATTGTTTTCTTGAGTAAAATGGACAGTTATTTAACTTATAACAAGCATTAGATGGCTAACAAATTTCTTAAGTGAATACTGAATATATGTCTAAGAACAATTCAAACCGTTCGTGAACGTTACTAATAGTAACTTACCCTATGCTTCATAACTCCTAAGAAGTTATATCCAAAATAATTAATTGACATATAGTGTGCTGTGTGAGTTGGGGTAATGCTGTTATATTTTGAAAATAAAACAAAGCTTTAATTGAATCTTGGGACAAAAAAATCAACGTTTATTTAAAGAAAGTAATGAATAATAATCATCTGCACAGTGCACTACGCAATAAATCACACACATACACAGTGACACAGTCACACTGTTCCAAGTAAGTAGTTTTCATTAAGTTTAAGTATTTTAGATACAAAATAATACGTTCTTTTTAAAAGTAGGCGAAATCTCGATATTGTCGAGATTTATCGAGATCTCGCCAGATAATCTCACGAGATCTCGAATTACCAATCTCGAACCCAGACTGATCCCGCGAGACCTCGAATTGCCAATCTCGGCTCGAGATTGCATTCCCTAGTTCATACCTACTGAAACTGAAGTCATTAAACATTAAATAGAATTAAAACAATATATTTTTACAGAGGCAGGTGTTGATTAAAGAGTAATTAGGCCGTTTATAATTTATAATTAATAACCGCTTGTACTCGTATAATGTTTTAAAAATCTCAGCATCTTCTTTTGGAGGTGAGGTGTTTCTACATGTATGTTATAAATAATAAGACCTGATGTATTCCTGCATGCATTGTATGAGGCTAGTTACGCAATCTACCATCTCCAATAATCATCGTACATCACATAATTTCACGTACACATTTCATTTGGACGAACATAATCAAGTCCCGCCTTTCTATTGTATGAAATGTCATTAAAAATTTCACATAGCACAAGTGCCTTGCTTTTAGACTTTAGGGTAAGATCATGTTGAAGCAATGACGCATCATAACATTAACCAAAACTTGGAGTGCTGGAGCTCCTGAATTGACGAATCAGTGTTCGAAATAACCACGCGTTTTGGTCAAACCGAAATAGTTCTGTATTTCGGAGCTTAACTGAAGTTTTTAGGCGTGACTAACACGACCACTGCGGTTATAAACTAAGAATTTCTCCTCAGACTTTGCCTATAGTCAATTATAGAGGTGGCTGAATTCGGATTTTGACTGGTCAGATGATATAAAACTAACATCTTTAGTAATAAATTGCAGATTTTTTCAATTTATTGACTATTTTATCTGTTGGACATATTAATAAATTAAACAAAATTGATTTGTTTTTATCTATAAAAAGCATTTTCAAAATATTATCAAATCAACATGATATCAACATATTAATCAAGCACTGCGATTGGCAGTAAAAGTAGAGAACCTATCGAGAAGCATTTTCGTTATTCCCTCAAAAATGAGGTGCGAATATGTAAAAAACTCGGGTCGCAGTGCCAAACCCTGCCGACAATATAGTGTATTTGCTAATACAGGCATTGTGGCATTATTATGTGAACTTAAGTTTGTTTTTTGACAAAATAAAAAATTTAACCCCTTAATACATCCCTTAAAATAATTAAATTTTTCTAAATTTCAATATTAGACATGGATTTTATCAGTACACGCAATTAAATACACCCTTCCGTAAGTAAATCCGTATCAACAAACTAGTGTTTTCATAAAATTTGAAAGTCAGGTCCTGTCGGGCCGATTTTATTAAAATTTTAGCAGCACATTTTAATCTTTACTAAAGAGTTAAATTTCAATTTTGAAACGATTCTGACAAATTTTTCGGTATTTTTGGGCCCAAAAACTTTTTGGAACCCCTAAATACAACCCTGAAAATGGTCCGATCGGGCCCATTTTAAATAGGCTTCTTGCGGTGATGGGTTCCAATGTGTGTACCAAATTTCGTTTCAATCGATTAAGTCTGTCGAGAGTTATCGTGTACACACATATATATATATATAGAAATATATATATAAATATATATATATATAAATATATACATACATATATATATAAACATTTTTAAAAATGGTGCCAAAGTGTTCAGGAGGGTATGAAACGTCGAGAAATTTTGGTCCCACCTCTAGGTCCCGCCATCCGACCGACGCCAATAGTGTATGTGCCATATTATGGCAAATACACTAAAAAAATATTGGAGCACAATTTTTTCTGGCAATATCAATAATCTCGAATACTGTGACATCTACAAGATAATATATTAGACGCCAGAAATCAGAATACGGTACTCATATTTTGCAAACAGAAGTACCCTTGGCGTCTGGTCTATTATGCACCTATTCCATAATATGAAAGGTTGAACGTTGCTAGTATCCAGGGCCGGATTAATCATTAGGCAGAGTAGGCAACTGCCTAGGGGTGAAATAGGAGTGAAAATTTAATTGGAAAATTTGTATCCTCAATGACTATAGGTATTATTGCTTTTTTTCGACGCATGCAGATGCTGTCAGTTGATGAAATACTTCATACTTACAGAAGAGAACGTAGCGTATAGTATGAATCATACAATACGCTACGTAACGCATCCATATTATTAGTTCTACTACTCGATACTAGACGGTTCTGCTCTGTAAGTATGAAGTATTTCATCAACTGACAGCATGCGTCGAAATACAGTATGATAAACAAAAGTTTTGATATGTTTGATCTGTAATTGCGATTTGTGACTTTTGCGACCGTGAATGAATTTAATTTAAAAAGTTTTACTGTGCTCTGTGTTTCAAAACTTATGAATTTGGATATAATAGTGCTACATATTTTTATAAAGTATAAGCATTAATTCGGAACGCAGCTGATCATTTTCAAACGGCTGAAAAGGGGCCCGAGAATTGCATTTCCCAGGGGTCCCGACATGGTTAATCCGGCCCTGATAGTATCGCCCGTTTATTATTTATCTTAGCTTCAATGTGAACGTTTTCTTAGACTCATTCAATTACAGTTACAAATGTAATGTCACAAAAACAAATATAATTTCTTGCAAATAAAAACGATCAATTACTCGCGTCATATATTTTACAATCGTAAAAGTGCAAAGCTCCTTTGTTATATTAAATTATCAGGTAGCAGAAAAGTCAGTTATCTATGTGTGCGGTATAATGTGTAGATATCGTGATGATTCTTTAGATGAACGTGCTGCCATTGCGGGGGTTATCATCATAATGCCATTTAGGTTGCACAGTTTATATTTTATAAAGCGTGTTGCAAGCGCAACTAAGATTTATATATTCATATATCTTACTATATTTTTACACACGGATAAAGTCCATGCATTGAACATCAAATCATAAGGATGGGCACATCCTACATAACCGTATGTTCACGGGTGTAGATAGCAAACAGGCTGTCAATTTTATATCCACAAATGAAAGGACATTACCCATTTTACTAGGGAATTTGGTTCAATGTTGCCAACAAGTAAATTATTGTTACAAAACTGTTTTCTGAGTTGGCGGAATAAATATTTATTTACAATAATTAAATGTTAAAAAAAATAAATAACAGTAAATGCAACAACGAAAAGTCAATTCTAACAATAAAAAAAACTTTAACGGTAATTATTGAACTAAACGAGCCACTTAAATAACACTTAACTATATACAATTGACTGCACTAATATTTATTTTATCAGGTGAATTTATATCACGGTATTTATATCAGATTTATTTCGCTGTTCAACACTGTCACAGTACAATCTACACTGACTGATTCCCGTTGACTGATCAATATTTATTTCACTGTACTGACTGATTCCTGTTTGCGTGACACCGTCTACTGATTGATTGCCTGACTCATTCGTACTTCGCTTATATAAGTCGCGCAGCCCAGCCTAGTACATTCTCGCGTTCTCTAGAACATTCCGGCAGGTACTCGATGTTCAGTATCTTCGATACCATTCCACGCTTTACTAATGTGACCTTTCTTTCTCGTGGTTTCTATTGGAGGCAGTGGCGTAACATCTTGGGGTTTGCTACATTATGTTTCAATGGTTTCTATAGTTTACTAGTCTACTTTAAATATTTGTCCGGGTGTTTGATGTTTGATTTTCATATTTCAACTCGTAGTATTAAAACATACTGAGCTATAATTAATTTAACAGTTTTACTTTCTTAATAATAACAATATCGATGAAGCGACATTTTTTTGATTCTTCCTATTATTCTTCCTATTATTGAATATGGTGATGTTGTTTATGGAGATTCACTAGACTTTGTGACTCGTAATAAAATACAAAAACTGCAAAATGCTTGTATGCGATTTATTTATGAAATCCCCTCCAGGGAACATATCACTCCTTATCTATTAAAATTCGAAATTTTGAATATGTCTGAGCGATGCTTGTTGCATTTATATAATGTTATTTTTAAAATTCTCAAAACACTTGAACCTAATTATCTTAATGTCAAATTAGAAATCAGTAATAATCCATATAGCAGCAGACATATCACATTTGTTATACCCCGTTTTTTCTCTATTTCTTTCAAAAAGTCCTTTTCATATTTAGCGCCGAAGCATTTAAACGAGCTGAGTGACATTATTAAACAAACTATTCATAAACCTAGTTAGTGTATTTGCCATATGGCACATACACTATTGGCGTCGGTCGGATGGCGGGACCTAGGGGTCGGACCAAAATTTCTCGACGTTTCATAGCCTCCTGAACATTTTGGCACCATTTTTGGAAATGTCTATTTAAATATGTATATATATATTTATATATATAGAAAAATTCTATGAAATGCTACAACTGGCAGTCATGGATAGTAGATCACATCAGTTGATAGTAATGGGTGATTGGAACAGTCAAGTAGGGCAAAGGCAGCATAGTGAGGAGTTAGTTGTCGGAATTCACTGCTACGGTAAGCGTAACGAACGGGGGAAAAGATTAGTACAGTTTGCTATGGAAAACCAATTAAAAATAGGTAATACATATTTCAAAAAACCCAAAAGAAAGAAGTGGACATGGATTAGCCCAAACGAAAATTATAAAAACGAAATAGATTACATCTTAATAAAAAATTTAAAAAGCCTTACAGACGTGGACGTTAAAAATATAAAATATAATACTGACCATAGATTAGTCATGGCAACCATAGAAATAAAACAAAAAAAGAATAGGAAACATTTATTTCAAGAATTTACAAAAATTGTCTTCAC
Organism: Mongoloraphidia duomilia; assembly: GCA_039654895.1. Lineage (NCBI taxonomy): Eukaryota > Metazoa > Arthropoda > Insecta > Raphidioptera > Raphidiidae > Mongoloraphidia > Mongoloraphidia duomilia. The sequence continues at coordinate 31,911,425 of CM077521.1, read as the reverse complement.
TTCTGAAATAATAGAAAAATATAAACAAACATTGTCGAAAAAGATAGACACGGTATTAATGAGTAAGGAAAATTTGCAAAATGCATACAATCATTTCGAAAATGCTATTACTTCGACAATAAAATCGTTACCTGTATGTAATGTATACAACACCAAAAAACCCATTCTTTCAACAGACACATTAGACCTGATAGAAAAAAGAGAAATCTTGGCAAAAAAGAACAAAAAATCAAGCAAAGAAAAAATAGAGTTGAGTGAAATTAAAAAACTGGTCAGAAAAAAAATAAGATATGATAAAGAAAAACATAACGAAGAAATTATAGAAAATATTATCGAATTAACAGGTTCAACAAAAAAGATTATTCAGGAACTATCGTTAGGAAAACATTGGATACCGAAGATAAAAAACAAAAAAATGGAAACAATGACAAAAAGACTACAAATTGTAACAGAAGCAACGCACTTTTTTCGCGAGCTGTACAATGATGAGGAATCAAATACAAATGTTGAAGAACAAAAGGAAGAAGAAGACAAGACCCCGATACCCGAAATAATACAGAGCGAAATAGAATACTGTGTAAATAATCTTAAAAGCAACAAAACTCCTGGACCAGACCGCATAACAAACGAAATGCTAAAACATGGTAGAGAAATTGTATTAAAACCATTGACTATAATATTCAATCGTATATTAACAACCGAATGCATACCGGAACAATGGCGCACCTCGGAAATAATATTACTACACAAAAAAGGAAGCAGGGAAGATCTTAATAACTACAGACCTATAAATCTATCCTCTTCTGTATACAAATTATTTATGAAAGTGCTACAAAGTAGAATATACCAAACCATAGAAACAAACCAACCTGTAGAACAAGCCGGTTTTCGCCGTTCATATTCAACAACGGATCATTTGCATACCGTCAACCAAATTATAGAGAAATGTAATGAATATAACATCCCTGTGTACCTGGCATTCATAGACTACTCAAAAGCATTCGACAGTTTAAAACACAAATCACTGTTTGAAGCGATGAAACAACAAGGAGTAGAAAATAAGTATGTTAACATGTTAAAAAAGATCTATTCAGAAAGCTATGCATACATATCTTCGGGAGATTGTCACGGCGAAACGTTTAAAATTTTAAAAGGAGTAAAACAGGGGGACCCTATGTCACCCGGTCTATTTAATTGTATGTTGGAACATGTTTTCAGGCAAATGGATTGGAGCAATTGCGGACTTAACATAAATGGGAAAAAACTCAACAATCTACGATTCGCAGACGATCTCATTCTAATTACACAAAATACTGACGAATTGGAAAAAATGTTAAAAGAATTAAATATAGTAGGAAAAGAAGCTGGTTTGACCGTTAATTTCAATAAAACAAAAATATTAACAAACAGCGAAAAAAATGACATATATTTAGAAGATAATTTACTACAATATGTAAATGAATATACCTACTTAGGTCAAATCGTCGCTTTTGAAAATAGACAATCCAAGGAACTGGCAGTAAGAATAAACAAAAGCTGGAAGAAATTCTGGAGTCTTCGTGATATATTCAAAGGAAACATATCAATTAATTTAAAAAGAAAAGTATTTAACTCTTGTATTCTACCTTCTGTAAGTTACGGTGCACAAACTTGGGCTATAACAAAAAAACAGCAAAACCAGATAAACGTGATGCAGACGGCCATGGAACGAAGCGTTTTGAATATCAAAAAAATTCAACACATCCCAAACAAAATTATAAAACAAAAAACAAAGTTCAAACAAATATCGGTAACAGTTAATAAAATCAAATGGCAGTGGGCTGGTCACGTACGAAGAATGAATACCAACAGATGGGCTCGAATCGCAACGGAGTGGACACCATACGAAAAAAGAAACGTAGGTAGACAAAGAGCAAGGTGGATGGATACTTTTAAAAATATACTGGGCACAACATGGTGGCGAATTGCGGAAAAATAGAAAAGAATGGAAATTGATGGAGGAGGCCAATACCCAAAATGGGTAGGACCAGGAAAATTTGTATAACATTAACAAATCAGTTTATTTATTTTATTTATTTTATGTAATATTATTAATTTATCCTTAAATTGTATACTTATCTATTTTCCAGGTCAATAAATGGCTATTATTATTATTATATATATTTATATAGGTATATATATATATTTATATATTTATATATATATATGTGTACGGGCTATAACTTTCGAAAGAGTTAATTGATTTTGACGAACACATTGCAATCCATAACCGCACGAAGCCTATTTAAAATGGGCCCAATCGGACCATTTTAAGGGTGGTTTTTAGGGGTTGAAAAATGTTTTTGGGCCCAAAAATACCGAAAAAATTCTCAGAATTGTTTCAAAATTGAAATTTAACCCTTTAGTGAAGATTAAAATGTGCTGCTAAAATTTTAATAAAATCGCCCCGACAGGTCCGGACTTACAAATTTTATGAAAACACTAGTTTGCGGATAGTGATTTACTTACTGAAGGGTGTATTTAATTTGGTACAGAGGTTGCATTGATAATAATATTGAAATTAAGAAAAAAAATATTATTTTAAGGGATGTATTAAGGGGTTAAATTTTTTATTTTGTTCAAAAACCAACTTATGTTCACATAATAACAGCACAATGCCTGTATTAGCAAATACACTATATTGTCGGCAGGGTTTTGGCACTGCGACCCGAGTTTTTTATTTAAAAACTTTATCCTTGACTATAACCAAGCTGTTAATTGATCGTAGAAGGCTTCAAAGCATTAACTAATCTTGGATTGTTTTTAAAAAATTTTAACTGTTTTTGTGTAAATATTTTAAAATGTCTGTACTTGTCTTTTGTAAATGGACGGGTGGAAGAACAAACATTATGTTTGAATCCCGCTCCTTTTGTTTCGTAAAAGGAACAATAAACGTATATTTATTTATTTATTTATTTATTTGTTCCTCAACGAAAACGATAAATAATTTTGGTGCAATAGAAAAAGTTGTTATTTTAACAAGATCTTTCGATTCCCAATTATGTCTGAACTCTGGGCAACATTTGAATCAAACTCAAGCAATATCCTTAGCATATTTTCTGTTCGTTAGGATTGTTCCGACGCGACGTTACGCAAAAACGTTTGACGAATATCGCAGATAGGTACTCACAATGTATCCTAAGGACCGGCGCATACATACGACTTTTATCGCACAACTGTTTAGTTATTTATCAAAAGGCTATTGGAGCAGATTGGACTGCGCATATACTGTCAACACGATAGTTGTTCAACTAAAAAATCATAAAACCACATCGATCGCCTTTTGACTAAACTATCGAACAACTATCGTCGGCAGCTTAAATGTCTACAGCAGTGTATTGACGCCCGTATACATTCAACTAAATAGTTGTTCGACTGCCAATTAGTTTAATATTGAAATTGTGACACAACTGATTGTATGCGCACCTCTATAACAACTAATCGCAGTTTAGTCGAATTGAAATCGTGACACGTACACAACTCGACTAAACTTAGTCGTGAAACAATTATTGTATGTATGCGCCCGGCATTAACGGAAACCGAGGACAGTCGTGGTCCAATGGTTAGCGTCGGGGCCTCTGGATCAGACTATTGTGGGTTCGAATCCCACCTACGCTCATGGATGTTTTGTGATGTAATTTAGTTTTAAGTGTGTTGTTATTTAATGTATAATCAAGGCGCTAATGACCTAAGTTGTCGACGGGTCTATAATTTACAAAAACTCGGGTCGCAGTGCCAAACCCTGCCGACAGTATAGTGTATTTGCTAATACAGAACTTGTGGCTTTAATACGTAAACTTAGTTTGTTTTTGGACAAAATAAAAAATTTAACCCCTTAATACATCCCTTAAAATATTATTTTTTTTTTAATTTCAATATTATTATCAATGCAACCTCTGTACCAAATTAAATACAGTAAGTAAATACAGTAAGTAAATCACTATCCGCAAACTAGTGTTTTCATAAAATTTGTAAGTCCGGTCCTGTCGGGCCGATTTTATTAAAATTTTAGCAGCACATTTTGATCTTTACTAAATGGTTAAATTTCAATTTTGAAACATTTCTGAAAATTTTTTCGGTATTTTCGGGCCCAAAAACTTTTGTCAACCCCTAAAAACCACCCTTAAAATAGTCCAATTGGGCCCATTTTAAATAGGTTCCGTGCGGTGATGGTTTCCAACGTGTGTACCAAATTTCGTTCAAATCAATTAAGTCTTTCGAGAGTTATGCTGCGAACACATATATATATATAAATATATATAAATATATATATATAAATATATATATATACATATACCGTGCGAGTTTTTTCAAAGCGTACATAGACTGTTTCACAATTTAAAATTGTGGTATAGACATTGTTGGTATCTATCTGGTCTGCCTGCAAAACTGCACACTAAATAACGCAGAGACTTGCCGACAACTATTTCCACCAGAACACAAATTGTACATAAGAACCTTTTCTTCCACTGTGTACATTTTTTTATGGCAAAAATTATAAATAAATCTCTGAACTTATAAAATTTATTATCACAACTCAATAACAATAAATATTGTAAATAAAAACATTCGTTTCCATAGTTTCTAACAATATCTATACCACGATTTATACCATGATTCAAATTGTGAAACAGCCTATGTACGTTTTGAAAAAACTTGCACGGTATATATAAACATTTCCAAAAATGGTGCCAAATTATTCAGGAGGCTATGAAACGTCGAGAAATTTTGGTCCGACCCCTAGGTTCCGCCATCCGACCGACGCCAATAGTGTATGTGCCATATGGCAAATACACTAATAAATAAATAAATTAACGGAAACCGTAATTCATTTAGGCTAAACGAGGATGTAGAGAAGGAACGCTATTCGAAAAGGGTAGGAAAAAAATCATAACTTCAATGGATTCTACGTGACGATTTTAGGTTATTTTTTTTAAACGAAACAAACATTGCATTGTCTCACTGAAGAAAACTGTCAATCTTAAATTTGATTCAACTTAGAACTTGTTCCACTAATGTTGGGTTACAGAAAGCATTGTCAGAAAATTTGATTTGACAATGACCTTAGATTGTGACTACACATATTCTCCGTAAGAAAGGATTGTAGAATTTTAAATCAATCCTCCTCGAAAAATAACTGATCGATAAAAACGATATTTTTTTTAAAATTGTTTAGACATGTATTTAACATAGTTTTTTGCACAATTTCCACTTCGAAACAACATTTTTCTACGCACATTTATCAAAATTAGCTTGAAAAAAACTTTTTAACAAAAAAAAAACTCCTTCAAAAAGGCACTAAAAAGAGGAAAATAATGAAATTTTGAGATCTGTGCCAATTAAAATATGAAATTGGTTAAAAAGAAGATATTAATCACTGTACTATACTTTTTAACCGACTTCATATTTTAATTGGCACAGACCTCAAAATTTCATTATTTTCCTCTTTTTAGTGCTTTTTTGAAGGAGGTTTTTTTTTTGTTAAAAAGTTTTTTATTTTTTACTTTTTAGTGTCAAAAAGTAACATTTACCTTAAAGAATCACATGCCGTTACTTACTTTTTTATTAAAATCAGCCGAACTACTGAACCGATTTTGATGAAATTTCTATGGGACCAATCTGAAAGTATACCCTTTCAAATAAAAAAAAAATTTCAAAATCGGTTCATAAACGACGAAGTTATCCGCGAATACACATAAGACATAAAAAATATATACGGTCAAATTGAGTAACCTCTTTTTTTTGAAGTCGGTTAAAAACGAACATAATGATTTGTTTTTGTGTGAGTACAATCTAGTGTTGTACATGACAGGGAGTTTTCACAACGACATTAGACTGCTCATGCAAGGTCATTGTCAAATCAAATTTGTTGACAATGCGTTCTGCATCCAAACAGTAATATTCGAATTTCAGTTGAAAGTGAAGTAATTCCAGCAAATTAATTAAGTTCATTAACGGGAAGTATAATAATTCCTCAAGCTTCCAAATATGATTTTTAAAAAGTTTTACAATTTTTTGACTCAGTAACTCGACTACATTGGCCTTGAAGATGTTTATAAAAAATATCTAAACTCTTATAACAAAAGTATATATTGTATCCAAAATCATCGCCACGGTACCGGTTTTTTACTAAAAAATTTTGGATTGAATTCTGATTTCCTTCAATAAAATTTACAATACCACTTATGACTACATATTTGTTAGTAAGTAAAAATTGCGACAAATAAATGAACTGTTAAAACGCAAGTTTACTTATCCCTATAAAGAAGTGTCGATTTGTACATTATGTAGTCCATAAATTACCGATTCGGTACGTTCTAACATTGGTTCCGAGTTGATATACGTACATATTATATCTTATATAGCATTGTGTGAATTCCGAAAAATATTACTGCGATATTCAAATATTACGAATAATTCCTAATGCTACCTTACAGGGCTTGAGAATAGCCGAGCGTGTATCAATGCTTTTGTTTACATGGCGTTGCTATGGTTCCTCTATTACAAGCCCGAGAGCTGGTAAAAGTGTACAATTGGATTTTCAATTTATTATTAAAAAAAAATAATAATGAATTGAAAATATGAATTGGTGCTAGGCCCAAATAACCTTAGCTGTTGGTGGTCTTTAAAACACACGCTACCTTGCAAGTAGACCGCTTTTGTTTCAAAACAGTGTGCCCTTGCGGGACAGACTATACACTTTAAATTTCATTAATATCAAGCTATTAATCAATTTTTTAAAGTCCACCAACAGCTAGGTTATTTGAACCCATTACCAATTTATATTTTCAGTTTATCGTTTTTTAATAACAAATTTACAATCCAGTTGATAATATATAGCTATATAAAAGATGGCGACGGTTTTGCTTAAGTGATCACGTAAGGCAATATAACCTCAAAAATTCAGGTTGCAGGTAGAAATTAGACAGGTAAAAATATAAACTTTTCATGTAGTAATCGTGTAACATTTTTTTCAATTATTAAATTGTATTGTTGTAATCTTTGAATTATTTCATCACCACGGTAACCACCTAACTTTCGTCTGTTATTTTTTATTCCCTCTATTTAGTCACTACGCGCTTGAACATAATATACTAGGTACACTAATTGTCATAGAAATACATAGTAGATTTTCAATAATTTTTTTTGCAGCAACATTTTAGAATTACAATATACGAGTAGTACTATACCTATATTATGTGTCATTGTTATTATTTTTCCTTACCTATATGTAGTCATTTAAGAAAAACCGTCGCCAGCTCTTCGTCTAATACTTTTACGAGTACTCAAATTAGAACCTGGGAATTTGGGGCTTGTAATATACCATCGACTCGATAATGAAAATTCACTACTAATAATAGTACTGACGCTACTGACCTAAGATATCGAACGTTTATAATCTATAATCTATACATCAATAACAATACATTAAAAAGATTAATTACTTTGGGCCCAAAAATTTGTGATAACTATTAAAAAAATCGTAGATACTATTAAGTTAAAATTAATGGATTCATTAATTTGGATAATTTTTGATCAAGGCAAAAAATTTCACAAACGATGAATACAAATACGGAATCACTTATTTCAATACAAAATTAAGAAAAATGAATTACAAACAAATGTTTCAAAAATATAATATCGCACACATATTAAAAAGGTGACACAACTCAAAAAAGAGCGTTTTTCAGATATCGCGAAAAAATGATTGTGAAGCTTATTTGAAGTCGGCTTGTCAAAAGTGACAATAAGTTCGTTCTATCAGAGAAGTGGGAAGAAGATTTTAGATTATGAAGAGAAGTATAAGATATTAAAGCTACATTGATGCATGTTTGCATGAACATTTGTGTAGTGTAGTACCTACCTAATAATTAAAAAATCCTGTTTTTTGAATTGTGACACTTTTATTTGTGTGTGATATGTAATTATAATATTTGAAAATTTCTATGACTTCATGCATTGAAAGTAACAGAAAAATAAATTTCTAATAAAATAGATATATAATATTTCAAAGCTAAATCTGCATTCCACGTTTATGTAACCAAATTTCCGTAGTATAGTTATAGCCCAGGGCAATATCACCGGTTACAGATCTACCATGTTAATCATTAATTAAAATATAAAGACATTAGACGAACATGCATTCTTATACATTAAACGCTGTATAATGTTTGAAACAAAACAATGTTCTAATTACAAGACTTATTGATTTATGTCATAAATCTATCTACTAACAAAACATTATGTTCTAAGTTCCTCTTCGCCGGAGAGAGTTTTAGCTGTGTGTTCCATAAAATATTGATTTATATACTTGGTTTAAAGTATTTTGATACGGAAATGAGAAGATTTTCTTACATTTTTTGCAAATTTCCAAAATTTTGTTCTGTACATTTAAGGCTCCTTATCCCAATTCTATTGGTATTTTTGAAATGCCCTCACATGACTAATTAGATCAGGTTTTTATCTACTGTCAGCAGAAGATTTTTTTACTTCTGGAAATCCCTTATTATTTGGTTCCGTATCAAACCGACAAAAAGGTAAAAAAAACGGCCAAGTGCGAGTCAGACTCGGGCACCGAGGGTTCCGTACAATAATAAAAATAAGGAATTAGGTAGGGGTAAAAAATTAGCAGATTTTTCAAAAAGTTTTTACTTATATTTTATTTTGTTCTTTTTAGTGTTTCAAAATTTTTACGTATTATAACAGAATATTTGATGAATAAAAAAACGACAAAATTGCGATCCGAAACCCGGGATCGAACCAGGAACCTTTACATCTTCAGTCGAACGCTCTACCAACTGAGCCAATCAACCGATGATGTTAGACACTCTATAGTACAGTATAGAAGTACGACTGGAGTCAGTGTTGTAGTAAAATAAAAAACATTTATTTTTTTAAATTACTTGATTATTCCAATTTATTATTTGCCAAGATTTATGCCACAACAACACACAATCTGTGAAAATTTCAATTAGCTACACTTCTTATCGTTTGTGAGGTAGAGGCTTGTGACAGATGGACGGACATCGTATATACGGTCAGTAATAGGGCTCCGTTCGGAGGTACGAAGCCCCAAAAATGGAACCGTTATTGCTGAAACTTCATTGGACTGTCGAGGTCTCATAAACGGTTGAACTTATAAACTTTAAATTTGGTATGTATTAGAGATGCGCCGAATATTCGTTTGGTATTCGGCGTATTCGGCATCTTTTTCACTATTTGTATTCGGCCGAATTATTCGGTTTTGGTGTCAAATATATTCGGTTCGAGTATTTCTATTTTCTTGGCTACACGACACGGTATAGAACTAAAAGACAAAACTTCTTATGTAAGATTTATGTTATATATTATAAGTCAAAGAAATCCTATGAAGAATGCGTACATGTTAGAACCTGTTTACGCGGCAAAACAATTAAATGGTAAACCGAATAATTCGGCCGAATATCCGGTTCGGTAAAGGTTAAACCGAATAGTATTCGGTTATTCGGTGAAACCACTATTCGGCGAATCTCTAGTATATATAGTTAAAGTTTGCGGTCCGCTGCAGCTTTCCTGATTGATTTTAAAAAAGATCCGTACTTAAGGAATAAAACGCGTAAGCCCAAAAATATATTTTTTTATTTGGTTTAAATATGGTTTCAACGCCCTAAATAATGCTTTTTATTCAGGGTTGGCTAATTTTGCCCGACCCAAAAAAACCCGGGTGGGTTTTTTTGGGTACCGGGTTTTTTTGGGTAAAATCCACTTGATAAAACCCGCTAAAAGTGGGTAAAAATGGATTTTATTAAAAATATTTCTAAATAATTTTCGTTTTATTATTTTTCAACACTTTTATTTATACTTTTATAATATCTAAAGTATGTAAACATGTTTTCAACATATCAATCTTTTAAGCCTAATGCAGGAACAAAGATTTTTCAAAATTTTAAACTAGGGGGTAAACAATGATACATAACCAGTGACATATAACTTATAAAACTTTTTCTGATTCTGTATCATTAATTACTTCCTAGTTTTGAAAAATCTTTGTAGGTTACCTGGTTTAATCTTAAGGTTGATATCTTATTAAATTCTACTACCTACCAAATATTCTTAAGGATGTTTTTGAAAAAACCCAATATACCCCAATAAAACCCATTTAAACCCAATAAAACCCAACCGGTCGGGTTTTTTAAAAAAACCCGGGTTTTTTCCAACCCTGTTTTTATTCCATACCGATGTCTTAAAAAAATTAGAATTTATAAAGACATCGGTATGGGATAAAAAGCATGTTTAAGGGCGGTCTTTGCTAACAACTAGCATCGTCATTAAGACAAGCATACTCATTTTGATGAGCTTCTTGATGACGCTAATCAATATACGTTAAATTTAAACCTCAACACGCGTTTCGTTAACAATGTTAGCATCATCAAAGAAGGTAAGATCTTAGCCAACACAGACCGTCGTTTGTTGACAAAGTTAGTATCATCAAAAGTTAATTCAACTTAATATCTTCTTGATGACACTAATCCCGGGTTTTAATACGCTGTTTTGTTATTTCGCTGTTATTTCTATGGCTACTTCGTAATTTTTGTGATATTCGGTGTAAAAATGTAACATCGATTTACAAAACAGCGTGTTAAATGTACGGTAAACCCAGCTTTAAGTGAATGGAATATCGGAATTTAAATGTAGTATTATTTGTTTATCTTTCAATTCTATACACCCTGTATACACGTTACACATATTATTATAAATGTATTGTATTGTATCGGTATGTGATTTAAATTTACAAATCATGTAGAACGAACGGCGGCCAACATCTGACGATGAGATGGGTTCAAGATTGATCCCACACACGACTGATTTCGGGGCCGATATGGTCCTGCGACTTCGTACCACATTGTTTTCACTACTCATCGAACGTATTGGTGTCGAATAACGATACACATATTGAACAATATAACTACACATAATACATATGTGATTGTATACAGGTGAATTCAAATATTTTTGTCATACCCACTATTAAATAGCTGATTTACATGCATTGATGTAAAGCGACTTTTGACATAGGCCGGTGTGCGGGAACGTATTTTTCCCACATTTCCATAGTAAACAATTTCCATAGACTCATAGTTATTTATAATGTTTATTCGCCCTGATCCGCCCGCTATTACCTTTAGCGCGGTGGCTTAGTGAAATTACCGATATCTGGCGGATAAAGCACGGTTTAGGGCGTTCCTTGCTTTATGAACATAGTTATTTTCAATTTAAAATTCGATGAAGAATACAATAAATAAAGGTATTGAAAAGAACTTAACATTATAACAATTGGTTATCAAGGTTACAAAAAGTCCGAGATTTTTAAGAAGCTGTAGCGCGCTTACAATTGGTACCAAAGAAAAGTTGTAGGAATGAAAATTGTAGGAAATATAATCCTCTTCAAAACATTACATAATGGAAGAATTGCTTAAGCCGACCGTTTCTGAGATATTTCATAAAAAGTAATAAAGGTGGTAACATTTCGTGGTTTTTCGGCCGCCAAAAGTTGTCTTTAGAAATCTTAGATGACTCCTAGACTAACATATATTAGTATACCCTAAGCTACCATCATTCCAAATTTGGTGCTTTTATCCGCCATGTATCGGTAATCTTGAAATACAGCTCTAAGCTACCTCACTACTTATACCGTGCATGCGACAACTACTTTCGGTTTACTATAATAGCAGTTAAGTTAGCAACACAAATGAACTGTCAAAATTTTTTTTAAACTACTGAAAATTAAGTGAAAAGCAGCTATTTTATAGTGGGTGTGGCAAAAAAGACCATATATATCTCGTACGTAATAATATCAATGACACATGTGTGTCTGTTAAAACCTACTATCGCTCGTTTTGACATAATGTACTCGTCAGTAATATAAGTCATTATGCAACTAGATATACAACCTCCTATAACCGATATGGTAGGGTTGTTGAAAAGTTTGAAAACTAATCCTATATAATAAATTCAATATATTATAGTTATCAATAGTTTCATTAAGAAAAGATGTTCCGGTATTTTATTTAAGTATTCTACGAAATTGAGTATATTATATTCAATAAAAAAGACCGCTCAAACATAAATTCGTATATCTACCTACTTTATGCGCCCAGGGCACATTCACTACTTTTGCTGTAATCTTTATCAGCTTCTTTATATGCATTAAATGAATAGTAAACAGTAAATATTTTACGCCAATTCTTAAAAAATAATTAAATTTGACCTGCGCTATAGTTTTTCTATATGTAATCCTTATCCACCCAAAAAACAAACAAACATTTCTTTTGGCGTCAGTAATTGTTCTTCCTTTCTTATTATCGCAACAAAAAAATTATATCACGGACGCCGCGTCGTTTATTAACAAATAGAATAAGTCTGATAAACCTCTCCAAAAACCGATTGAAATCTATTTTTGGAGACACTTACAGCTTTATTGTAAATCGCAATAAAACGAAAACCGCATTCCAATCGAAACAGCACTTGGAGTATCCTGGATTATGTGTAGTTAACCAAACAAACTTTACAAAAATCCACAGCTTAATCTTGCTTAGTAGGCCATCAGGCACCAAGTCCTTGGATGGGGAAAAGTTCAAGATTTCTTGAGGACACCCTAAGGCAGGGGTCGGCAACCTTTTGAGACGGAAGAGCCAAAAGTTACAATATTCAAAATTTCCCAGTTTTTAAAGAGCCACTAACATTTATATTTCAATATTATGGTATTTGATTAGGATTAGGTATATAAATTTGATTTTTGATTTAAAATAATAGCTTTAAATATGAAATAATATTTATTCATATAAAAACATACAAATGTTTCGCACAAAACAAGTTACAGTATTTTAGCTAGCTATGCAGTGCACCAATAACTAAACAAACAGAACAGTGTTGCCACATTTAAAAAATGTCAGTTGTCCGTATACTCTCTACTCCACCTATTCTCACTGTTCTCTGTTGAGTGTTTTTATCCTGTTTAAAGTTTTTTTTGCAGTATAATATTTTTTATGAGTTTTGAAAATAAAATAATATAATTATTAATATTTGCGCATGGAACTGGAGAGCCGCATCTTGACATCATAAGAGCCGCATGCGGCTCGCAAGCCGCATGTTGCCGACCCCTGCCCTAAGGGACTATTAGGTAAAAACAATTCCAGCCTGAATTTTTTCTACTTCAAAATACTTGGCGCCTGATCTATAGGTAGGTACTATAAATTTTGAATCAGTGTCTATATGAATATGTAGGTATATTACGTACTGTATTTTGTAAAACGTGAATGTATAAGTTCAACAAGTAAATAGAGTTGGAAAATTAAGGTCTCCTAACTATTTATTTCTAGTATGCGCCAAATATAATTACCAAAACAGCTGGTTCCAAAAACATTACACTGCAAACGCCGCTTACCATAAATAAGGGGTTAGGGCATCATTATCCGGTCTATCGGTACGGCGGCTGGTTTCAGTCTATTTGTAAAGAGTGTTCGATACACTTGATAGGTTTATTAGTTACGAGTGCAGGTGACCATAGCATATCGCGCTTTGTGTGTTCAGTTGGTACCACTGACATAACATAACCTCAACGCACATTGCATAAATATGTGGTCACAAGACAAAATCCCGTAAGTCGAATTTTTCGCAATTCTTTCTTATCTTCAAACATAAATTTTTGACTTTATTTTGTACTATATGCTCCGTCCAATTTCGCCTGGGTAGCAATTTATAATAATTATAAATTGGTACCCGAGCGAATTAATACGTTAATTAGGGATTCACGACTTGACTTGATGTCAAGTCAAGTAGTTATATTTCAAGTACTTGAAAGCTTGAAAAATCAAGTAGTTTTTTAAGTTGATTTGATTTTTCATCAATTTCATAAAAAATTAAATTGTAAATTATAGATGGTCAATAGCTAAAGTTATTACCGTCAAAAAGATGGGAGGAATGTCCATATTTTCTCGATAACTATCGATAGTACCGTCTATATCGACAGTTCTCCACCTTTAACTTGAAACGTACGTTGGTGAAATAATTTCCTTCGACAAGTCGTGCTATCACTTGTGATTGCTGTGAAAAATGGAGAACTTGATCATCAAATGGATGAAATCAGCATTAGTCTTATATTAGTGAAAACATGACATACACCGTTTTGTCTTATGACCACAGATAATCGTATATGTAGTACGTATATTTATGTAAAATCTACATTAGTTAAGTCGTTACGCATGAACAAATTCTTTCTGGAGGAGCCTCCTGCAACTCTGATCATAGTCTGGTTTATTTTTATACCCTCAAGAAATTTCTAACCAGATAATTGACGTTAAGAAAATGTTAGTAAGAGCAGCATATTTTCATATATCACTTTACATCTGTTATCTGTACATATTTATTATTTATAAGTTGCTGTCCGGGCGAAGTCGGACGGGGAATCTAGTCTCTATAACACAAATTGAGTCAGCGTAAAGCCGGCTCCAGACAACATGGCAAATGTCGACCAATGTTGACGTTCGAGCAATTGCCATGCCGTGTGGATGGTTTTCATATGGCCAATATATTTTAACAAACAGTCACCAATGTTGGCATTGGAAGACTTCGCTTTCAGGGTGGTTTTTTGAACACACGTCAAAGGAATTGGCCAAAGCTGGTCTCGACTTGCAAATGTGACTTTATTTTCATCCAGCATTCACTACTCGGTGTTCGTCAACGTGTGTATATTATTGTGATTTATGAGTTGCATGACACAATATGTATTAAGAGCTGGACACAAGAAATTTACACTTGGTTGCCTGGTCGATTTTTATTATTTATTGTTTTAGTTTAGAGTTTTCGCTATAATTACACCAATTTTGACACTTGTATGGATTACTGTATTTACGATAGAGCAAAAACAAAAGAACGTTGAAAAAACAAGTTTTTGAAGTGAAAACTTCCTTAGGCGCGTAAGGCACTCTTTGCCTGGGTACTGAAAAAATGTGAAGCGTTCGCAACTACTTCCGTAAGAATTCGCAACCCGACCGTAAGAATTCGCAACATACTTATATCATAAAAACGGCCGTCTACACGGTTCCATCCATAGCACAGTTGGTTACGTTTTTGCGTTCTATGCATAGGAACCTGGGTTCAAGACCTGATGGCAGCGTAGAATTTTTGGCGTTTTTTTTCTAAATTCTACATGATATTTATTTATATATTTTTTTATTTTTGTTATATTCTTTCTTTGACAATAATTATAATTTTTTTGAAACCAAGGTGGAATTAATTAAAAATACGATTTTAGTATTTTAGTAATAAATTATTTTTAGTTCACAAATGCGCTATAATAGATGACACCAAAAATTAGAAAATCTGAAGTTTTCACTTCTGTCGTGTGGTCATAAGCACACACCCATTTTTTTTGTATAGGAACCCCCCCTTAATTTTTACTTTTTGCTTTTTTCATTATTTGTAAGGATATCGGTCATAATAAAACATATTCTGTGAAAATTTCAACAGGCTACCTGTTATGGTTCAAAAGATACAGCCTTTTAAAGGTATAGGACAACAGACAGACAGACGGTATAGGCTTAGTAATAGGGTTCCAGTACCCTAAACCCTAAAAACACAAGTCGTAAGACCACAAGACTTCCCCTATGGTATAATATTTCGTATATGGGAAAGTAAAAACAGCTCGCCTATAGCGACAACATTTCGCGAATCAAGACTGATAAACACACATGAATAAAATTACAGGTATATGGATGAGAATATTTTCGATATTTACTGTAATTATTAGATATATTTACTATACGTAAACGTGCTCAACATAATGCAATAAAAACATAATGACAATCAAAACACATCACGTTCTTACAGTAATCCACACGTAATTGTCCGTTTGAGAATCTGTGCACATCTCGAGGGCCTAAAACTGAACCACATTTCAGTGTCCTCAACACTTTTCATAACAATCGGATATCGCCTTCATTAATTATAAATAAACGGCCAAGTGCATGTCGAGTCACGCAAATAGTAGGGTCCCGCACAATGTAAGTTATGCGAAACCTACAGTTTTGACAAAATAAATAAAATAAAAACACATTTATAATCTACTCAAAAGGCCCTTTTTAACAATACCCCACAAACGATTTCATAGCGTTCATTCGAAAAACAGGGTAACTAGGTAGGCATATATAACACTTTTTAAGGGTTTTGTACCAAAATGGTAAAAAAAGGAACCCTTTGGTAAGACTTCGTTGTCTGTCTGTCTGTATTTAATTAGATAATTTAGCTCGGTGTTACATAGAAAAAGCGACAACTTCCCCTGATTTATATTTATTTAGGGGCTATAGAGTGGCAAAATTCAAGCACGACTTTCATCAACCCAAATTTGACAAACATTATTGTTATTGATAGAAAACAATTATAAATAAATAAGCAGCGGAAAAATACGATGCCTCATGTGAAAACGTTTTTTCGTTTGGTCGTGTTATTTTCTATAATATATAGTCAATATTAAATGCTAGAGATGAGGGGGGGGGGGGCAATTTAGAGTAGCCTGGGACGATAGTAAACTGAGATATCCTAATGCCACTGAACTTCCCTAAAGCCCGAAGCAGGACGTTTTGGTACGGCCGTTTTGGTCCCGCCGTTTTGGTACCGGACGTTTTGGTCCCGGCCGTTTTGGTCCCAGTTATTAGATTATGACAAATATCAATAAAGTTGGAAAGTTGGCGCATGCGCAGAAGTTTTTATATAATATTGGTATACTTTTCATAACGGTTTATTTTTCAATCTATTTTTAGAAGAGTTTTATAATGTTTTTTGAAGGAAAATCGGCGCATGCGTAAAAAAGATATATACCATCGTTGCTTTTTATATAATAATGGTGTACTTTTTATAATGGTTTTTTATTCCATTTTACAAGAAAGTTTTGTAAAAAAATTTTCGGGGCAAATTGGCGCATGCGTAAAAGCGATATATGCAATCATTGTTTTTTTTTTATATAATAATGGTGTACTTTTTATAATGGTTTATTATTCTATTTACAAGAAAGTTTGTAACACGTTTTTTGGGGGAAGTCGGCGAATGCGCAGAAGAAATATTATGTGCTATAAAGTTGTTTTTATATAATAATGGTATACTTTTCATAAATAAAAATTGGTAATTTTATTTGTCATAATCTAATAACTGGGACCAAAACGGCCGGGACCAAAACGGCCAGGACCAAAACGGCCGGTACCAAAGCGGCGGCCGGCGGGACCAAAACGGCCGTACCAAAACGTCATGTACCGCCTAAAGCCTATGGTAGCGAAAATAATAAATTCGTTTTTGGTTCTATCACGTTAAAATTTGGCAATATGGAAAGAATAGTTACACGCGGACTACTATATTCTATACATACGAATTATGTTTTTATTTCATTGTTAAAAGTGCTTATTATATAGGTAAGACTCTAATTTGCCTTGTCTTCATGTCGAATTATTAGTTGTCTTCATATAATAATTGTTCAGTTTATTGAAAACAACATAAAAAGCAAAAACCGACAAAAGTTTATCATAATGACCTAGTTTTCGTAATTGATTTCAATTTGCTATTAAGAACTATAAAATTTTTAAAAATAATTGATTTTTTAAGTCCATTTTTACGATAATTATCAAGGATTCGAGAAATTACGGTTTTAATGTTATTCTCAAAAGATCAGTAATACCTATATGTTACAGAAAAAACGTCAATAAAGCAGTTTTAATCATTTTTATCGAGTCGATATCGAAACTACACCTTTGATGGTACGAAAATTCCGTCAATATTTTTTGGATTTTATTTTTATTTACTGTAGATTATAGACGCGTCGACATCTAAGGTCATTAGCGTCTTTCAACTACACTAAATAACAACTAACTTAAAACTAAATAACATCACAAAACATCCATGAGCGCAGGTGGGATTCGAACCCACGGCAGTCCAGTCTAGAGGTTGCGGCGCCAAGCACGCTACCATCTAGGCTATACTGCCCTCAATATTTTTTGGAAAAATGCAAACAAAAGTATTTGTTTTTTGTACCAAAAAGAAAGACCGAAAAAATGCCCGTTTTCGAGACCTCAAATTGAAAACAGAATTATGTCAAATGATTAGTTATACTTATGAATTATGATCAAATTATAATCACAGAAAAGTCTTATTTTGAGCACATGTTTAGTTTCAGAAATACATACAGTCAAAGTGTTCATCCTCCATTCAACAAGTAGGTAATGACTTTTAGATTTTTTACTGCACTTATGTTCGTGCTAAACAAATATAACCATATAATTTTAAATATTGGTATAGATTTTTTTGGATAGATCAAATTCAAAATAAACATTAGTGCAGTAAAAGTAGATTGTTTGTCTAGTGTCGTAATGGGGTTTATTAGTACTGACGAGTTATGATAGTATGTAAAAACGAGCGATAGCGAGTTTTTACAGTCACACGAGTCATAATACCATTACGCACGAGAAATATATGGTATCTTTCACCATACCCGCTTCTAAACGTCTACTTTTCACTTCATTTTCCGTATTTTCAAAAAATGTTGACAGTTCATATGCATCGCCATCTTTACATTTACAGCAGGCCATGAGTTTGTAATAGCAGGCGGATAGAGCGAATAAACATAAGTTATTATATGGTAACCGTTTACTTACCGCACTAGTTATGTTATGAACACACTTTCGGCACGTCTGCCTGTTAAATGACCCAATACAGGTCGGTATCCATGCATGGACAGTAGCTATTTTGTAATCGGTATGGCAAAAAATCTAATACATATTGTCATACTTGCTGAATGAATTTGACCCTCGCTGGTCAAAAAACTAATCATATTATGCTCAACGTAATATTTTTATTATTATTATTGTCTCATCATAACTAATTTAACACTATAATTCAGTTCTAAATTTGGGGGTTCAAAAACGGGCGAAAAATACACTAATTTTTCGGTCGTTTTTTCGGCTTTGTTTCTGAAAGAAATTGAAATGACGATTTATACGATATCTCACACGAGACCGAGACAAATAGTAATTTATGCAACTAGTGGCAAAAGTGACGGATCTGACAGTCGCGATTTTACAATACTCTCTTAAGGTTCTAATATCTGGGTGCCGAGCTTTGCTCGGATGAGTTCAAAAAAATAGTACTTGTATGCTGTGAGATATTATTTTCTCAGAATATTATTCCGAAACGAATTTATTTCTGAAACATAATTTAAATAATTGTTTCTATTAAATATTTTAAATACCTATGTGTATTTTTAAGCGTAATAACTAAGTATCAACTTGAATCAAGCATTTTTTCCTGTAAATATTACTTAGGTCGCCATTTTCAAATCTACCGCCGTTATTGTTTTGTTGACTGAAGAACTCGCAAAAACCGATTTTCATAGATTGAATATCTTGTAAAAAAGTTCGAATCAGATGAAATTCTGCTTGCCCGTTGCCGTTTCAATAATCCATTTTTAAACATTCAATATCAACTTTATCGAAGTACTTTTTCTCTGTGATGTCATCTTAGCAACTTCCAGTAAATTTCAAATATTTTTTTTACATAGAAGGTATCTACCGAAAAACTCACAAAAATCGATTTTCGAAGAAATAGAATTCATATTATATCTTTTAATAACAAACGTCAGACTATAAACCTGCAGCGCAAAACTTTTTTGCATGCATCTTCACCATAGTTTTTAAAAATCGATGTGTTTTGATATACTGCATGCCTGCGTCGTTAGAAGTGCGGCCCTTCGGGCCGCCGTGCAAATTTTTAAACAAAACTTTTTTGTATGTATCTTAACAATAGTTTTCAAAAATCGATGTGTTTTTACACAGACACGCGGTGCCAGAAGTGCGGCCCTTCGGGCCACCTGTTTGTCATTATTTACATATTGTGCAAGACACTTCTTATATTAGTGTTCATTTACAGTTTTAACCTTTGTGATATATTATACAAAATCTATGTAGAAATAGGCTTCGAATCGATCTGACAATTGACCGAGTTATAAATAAAAAAACCCTTTTTTTTAATTGCTCCCCTCTGGGACCAAGATTCCTACCTAGATCGATTTCTCGCCCCGAAAAATCCCCATTCTGTAAACTTCATCAAAATCGTTATTCGTTTTTGAGAAAAAAAAGTCTAGGTAAGATTATACGTCATACTATATTTAACGTACATATACATATTTTATATATAGGTAATATAAAAATAACATACTTACATATTTATTTAAATATTAGTTAAAACTACTTACATAATTATGTTTAGTTTTTATTTCTGTTATTTTTTACTATACAAATAGTTCACGGATTATTTTAATAAGTTAAAAATTCTGTCAGAGTATTTTGACATATAAATAATGAAAGTAGTTTGTTTTCTCCAAAGCCTACTCACGATATTACAATGTTTTGACAGGTCAAAAAACCGTTTTTAAAAATGATAAAATCGATAGGAAAACGAATTTTTCCAGGGATGAGACCTAACTAAATCGATTTTTTGCCCCCCGAAACCCCTTTTCGGTAAATTTGATCAAAATCGTTAGAGCAGTTTTCGAGAAAATATTTATATATAGATACATAGAAACATATATACATAGAAACATATATACATAGAAACATATAGTACATAGAAACATATATACAAGATTTACTCGTTTAATAATATAGGGGGATGTTGCATTTATTCCAGAACGAGTGTGTTTACCGCGCGAGCCGGAGGCGAGTGCGGTAAACACACTCGTTCTGTAATAAATGCGACATAACTTAAGAGAGTATTGTAAAATCGCGACTGTCAGATCCGTCACTTTTGCCACGCGTTACATACAATATTTTTTGCAACAACTGCTTCAAAAGTTCAATATTAAGCAAATAAAACACAGTTTGGATAAATATTTTATTAATGACATTATATAGCAAAGTAATCTATAAAGTACTTTATTACGCACGTGTGTTATAAAGTAAAACAAAACAGTATTACTTTATAGAACGGAGTGCGTTAAAATCTACTTTAAACACTACCGTTCGAACGCATCAGAAGCTTCCATAAAGAATCACTTTTCAAACGATACACAGCCATCTAAAATTGTACTTTTGATGCAAGTGTTGCAAATAGGATATTAAAAATATTAATTTATTTAATTTTGTTAAATAGGCGACACCGAAACCAGCACGATGCGCTACTTTTTTATCACCGGGACATTATTTTCAAAAATTTCGTGTTGTCTGACATGAAAAGTTATAAAATCACAATGACCTAAAATCAAATAATTCGAGCTACTAAGACTGTTTGAGTTGTGAACTGGGCCATAATATAATTATATCGATAAGTAAGATTTAAAGCTCACACATCAGTAATCATAATCGATAGACTCCATCTACTATCGTTTAAATAATCTTGACAAGAACTCATACTCAGGTACTAACAAAGCTGTGCTCGCGCACTTTTTAAACACATGACGTGCATATATGAATTTATATAATAATTCTGTGACCACAAGGTAATACCGCTTATGTCGAATTTGTAATAAAAAAGCATCCACTTATACAGTATATAAACAGGTAACCTGCACATATAGTTCAGGCAAATACGACAAAAAGTTGCCCGAACCCGGACATTTGAAACCTCAAGCTAAAAATCGGTGGAAATGTCAAAGAATAGTGTTCTGATTGGTATCCCAAACTTCCCAAAAAGTCCCTCTGGGGGAAAATCCGCTATCTTGAAAAACCACGAAATTTTACCACCTTTATTACTTTTTTCGAAATATCTCAGAAGCGGTCGACTTAAGCAATTCTTCAATTATGCAATGTTTTAAAGAGTATTACATTTCCTATAATTTTCATTCCCACAATTTTTCTGTGGTACTAATGGTAAACGCGCTACAGCTTCTTGAAAATCACGCACAATTTGTAACCTTGGTAACCAATAATTTGTTATAATGTTAAGTCGTTTTCAATAGCTTTATTTATCGTGTTCTTCATCGAATTTTAAATTGAAAATAACTATGTTCATAAAGCAAGGAACGCCCTAAATCGTGCTTTTTGTCCCATTTCGATATCTTTAAAAATTGAGAAGCTATAGATAGTCAAAGTTGAAATCATCACAGAGTTTTACGTGTTCTTTTTAACACGCGTTTCGAGTACCTTCCATACCGAATACAAAAAAAATCCGTCTAGGAATCCATAGGAAATTTAACGCCCTAAACGATGTTTTTTGTCCTATCCCGATAACTTCAGACATTTTTAAATTATAAGCATTTAAGTTCGAGCGAATTGAATGAAAAATTTCCAAATAGAAGAAAAAAACTGATTTTGAAGTAAACTTAAATGCTTATTACTTACCGCCTCTCTGGATTGCTCCAGTGCACCCAGAAGGGCGGTATCGTCCACGTTGAGAAGCGCTGCTCTAGTCTATTTTTTATTTATTGTAAACTACAGACGCGTCGACAACTTAGGTCATTAGCGTCTTGATTACATTAAATAACATAGCTCGCTTAAAACTAAATGACATCACAAAACATCCATGAGCGGAGGTGGGATTCGAACCCACGCCAGTCCGATCCAGAGGCCGCGACGCTAACCACTGGACCGCATGTCCTCTGCTCTAGAGTCTTAGATGAACCACACTTATTGGAGGTCTTTAATATAGACCGTTTTGAAATGTAGTTTGGAATTTACATAGAGATGAAATTCTTTTACATAATGTTATGCAAAAAAGAGTTAAAAATCTATTTGAAGGTGCAGATAAATTCGACATGAGCCATTTTGTCTTTTAACAACAGGTATATAGCACATGGGAGGCATGTTAAATAACAAACAATCTAACAATACAGCAATTACAACACGTCGACATAAGGTTACGGAGATAACGTCGACATTCCTGTAGGAAGTCTGGCTTTTTAACCCTTTACAAACCACAGTCAAGTGCGGAAATAATATTAATTCGAATTGGTTTGTCGGATTGCATTTTGTGTGGAAAAATATTGATTAAGTAATCTGTTTTGAATGAAATAACATTATTTTTGAAATTTTATTTGCTAAAATATTGATAAAATCATTTATTTTCGGCATATTTAGACAAATATCTTGATCAAAAATACCTTTGTTTATCTGAACAAATATTTTTTTTGATTACCAGTGGAATTCTTTTTTCATCATCCAATGACCTATACCTATGTATTGTTCTCAGTAAGCATTTTAAGACACCAGTTATGACAACGGTTTGGTCTCCATACCTAAAGCTTATTCAAAGATCTGCCTTACAACGCACAGATTGCACATACAAAAGTTGCAAAATAAACACTTTGCGTTATATTTCCTAAACAGCAAAAATATATATTTGAAAAATCAAATGCAAAAAATTTCGCATTCAGTAAACTTAAAAATGGACATAAAGATTAGAGTTAATAAATAAGAATTTATTACTTAATGTCGTCTCCAAAATTATTCCAAATCATCTGAAAGCAAATTCGTGTACGGAGCAAGTTATTATAATTGGGTAGGTACTTGAAGGGTTAACGAAACACATAATCGATAATGTACAACTTACTTTGAAAATTATGCAGATTCATCATTTCAGGTAGGGTTGGATGAGAAAGGCATCAATATAATAGAAATTCTAAATTAAACAGGAGCTAATTCAATTATTGAATCCCAATCCAACATATTTGTTACACTTGAAATTTGCTATATATTGCCATAAGTAATTCGTCAAAATACGAACTTAATTTTTTTACCAAATTTTGCAACAGATTTCTTGAAGATTACTTCTTCATAAAAATTCTAAAATAGCATGCGGTTTTAAGTTGGATCTAAATGTTAGATTTGTGGCAAGTTTCGTGAAAATCAGTCCAGCCGTTTTTGACGGAATATTATTTATGTCTCTATTTTAATGTGAAATGGATAATTTCAAATTATTTATTTTGAATCTTTCTTTTAACTTTCTATCTTTTCGTTTATTCATTGTGCATTATTTTTTTTTAATTTTATTTATGGAATCAGAGCTGCAGAAGATACTTAAAAAAGTATCTTGATATAAGATACTTTGTATGTAAGTATCTAAGAATTAAGATACTTTCTACCAATAAGTACTACTCTTTCGGATATGCAGATACTTAGATATCTTAGATACAAGATAATATTCTCCAGCTCTGCAAAAGCTGAATTTTTGTATAGTGACCTTATTGACCACATGGAACAATATATTAAGCAACACATTAAAATTCTCGGAAATTTTGAGAATTTCCGAGAATTTTAATATGTTGTTCCCATGTTGTCAGTACTAGGTCACTATACAAAAATGCAGCTTTACACAGAATATTTCCAGGTTTCATAGCTGTTATTTCACCTATAATGCTTGGATTATAAGTGTTTTTATTATTGTAACAACTATAGATAAAATGGCAAAAATATAAAGTAACAATCGCAAGAAATTGTCTTGTATAAGCTGGCCATCCCTGTACTGAATGTCCTTTAAAAGAGGGTTTAGAAGTGTGCACCAAGACATAATCCACACGTACATAATATGTTGTGTTATAGTTTTATATATAAGAGTGTTGTACTGAAGAAAATACTGTCCAATCATCGTGGTGTCCATTGTAACGCATTTCACACCCGCCACAATATAAAGAGTGACTTATCATATCGAGATTACAGATAACGCTAATCACTTGTGAACACATCTCTATATACGTATACTTCTACACTCCGCGCCGGTCCGGGTCTAAATCATATTAACGTACGATTTATTCAAAGAGTTTATACAAACGCCGACGTCACAGCTTCGATAAAGCCAAATTTACACCTCCGTTAACAGAGACGTAAAAATTAAATCGCTTTGTTAAGAGTATTCTCTACCGGAAGTTACCCCCTGCACTCTTCGTCTCAAATTCTTTCCCCTCGCCTAAAAACGGTTACAGCTCTCCCAGCGCTATTTTTAAAGGGTTCGGATAAACGCCAAATGAAGGACCAAGAATCACACTGCAGATCCTTCAAGCGAAAAATTGAAAAACATTTTCTTGGGAAAACTTACAACTTTTTAAAAATTACGTAACCTTACGTAGCCATAACTTTTTTCAAAAAATTCGCCTGTGGGATCTATAGTGTGATTCTTTGTCCTTCATTTGGCGTTTTAGCTTAACAATAGCGTCGGGAGAGTTGTAACCGCTTTTAGGTGAGGGGAAAGGATTAGAGACGAAGAGTGCAGACTGCAAGGGGTAACTTCCGGCGGAGAATACTCTTAATTTAAATCAGTGTTTCCTAAAGTGGGCGATCCAGGGGGGCGCTAGTATCCCGAGAAGCTATTGGGGGGCGTTGAATAAAAATAAGGAGCGATGGAAGCATAAAGAAAGAAGAAGAAAATTTTGTAAAACCGTTCGTACATGTTTCATCTGTTGTGAAAAATACAGATAAATTCGTAGACATTACTTTATTTTCCAAATAAAATTCAAATTACAACCGATCTTTTAATAAATAATTTTGTAATTTAAGCGTCAAGGCGTCTTAATTACCTAACATCTTTCTTTATTTATGTGTATAGGTAGAAAATAAAACTATAGATACTAAAACTGCATCTTTCTGTTTGTTCGATTAAAGAAGAAAAATTTCTAGGGGGGCGTTGAGTAATTTTCTTTCTGAAAAGGGGGCGGTAGGCCAGATAAGGTTGGGAACCTATGATTTAAATCAACGACACTCCAATTTTACTTTTTTCTTTCATATAATAATGCGTAAGAATTAATATTCTTCTAATATGTTATCGTTCTATTTTTTAAAGCTATGATGCGCATTGCGCATATTATAACAAACCTATTAAGGGTTTGACAAAAAAACTGCTGAAAATCAAAATAAAACTATCTAATTTAAAATAAATTAAGTATTAGACAAAACTAAAATAAAATATCAAAATTTTAACTATTTTATAAGCGTTTAAAATTAAATGACTACAAAACTATTTTTAATGTAATTATAAAAAGGGTCATTTATTTAATTTTAGAATATAAAACTTATGTTAGGTATATCTATATAATATATTTTTTAAATACCATCCTATTTGGCGTACGCTATGCATGCATTACTGTGAACGTTTATTGTAGTTCAAAATCTAAACACGAAATACAATAATTAGTTAACTAATTGAGTCACGTCAACATATTAATCATTAAAGTAGCTGTTCTGTGCATACAAGGTGTTTTATTAAATCGGGTACTATACACACATTTTATCTGGGTATATACTAAATTTTATACTATATGGTTTTTACTTTTTACGCACTTAATTTAAGAACAACAACTGCAGGCATTTTGATATTATACTGATTCTTTAGTTGCAACAATAAAACCTCTCCAAAATACGAGTATTTATTTATTTCATGAATGAAAAAATATTTTCCAACTTCACACGAGCAAATTCATTTTTTATAAAATAATTTTGTAGAACTAATTTAGAACACATTCTTTTCTAAGAAGAACTTTTATGGAAAATTTATTTTTATTTAACTATTTAACCTAATTAAGGAGTTTGTAATTCTTAAAGTTTTTGTTGTCTTTTCTATACCTATATTGTCCGAAATTATGTGTTTCTATACTAGTTTTTTGCCCGCCGATTCGTTCCCGTTAATTCCAGTCACAGAACCTAATTTAACTCGAGTGTTACGTACCTGTGTACTAAATGATAGCGTATCAAGTTTAATCAAAATCGATTTATCTGTTCTTGAATTATGCTGGTACAAGCAGACAAACGAAGATTCTTTCGTCTAGAGTTCAGACTCTAGATGTCATATAAAATATCCGAACACCTCACAAGAAAATATGAAGTCGGTTAAAAAGTATAGTATAGTGATTAATATCTTCTTTTTAATCAACTTCATATTTTATTAAATTGACTCAGACCTCAAAATTTCATTATTTTCCTCTTTTTAGTGGTTTTTGAAGGAGGTTTTTTTTTTGTTAAAAAGTTTTTTATTTTTTACTTTTTAGTGTCAAAAAGTGACATTTACCTTGAAATAATCACACGCCGTTACTCACTTTTATTAAACCGACTTTCTTACGCTGTCTGATATGTCAAAAAGTGACATTTACCTTAAAGAATCACACACCGTTACTCACTTTTATTAAAATCAGCCGAACTACTGAACCGATTTTGATGAAATTTCTACGGGACCAATCTGAAAGTATATCCTTTCATAAAAACAAAAATTTCAAAATCGGTTAATAAATGACTGAGTTATGAGGTAACAAACATAAAAAAAATACAACCGAATTGAGAACCACCTCCTTTTTTGAAGTCGGTTAAAAAGGCACTTACAGACAGATGTTCCGTTAAGATTTTATATATTACTACGATAACTCTGACAGAACCTAAGTTTGGTCCTTCGAGCTGGATACAAATTCAATGAATACTACACAGTACAAATATAATATTAGTCAAAAGGAAATGTCACTACTAAAATATCTTTATTATTCGATTATTTAAATCTCCGTCAATTTGATATCAAATATTCTAGACATACGGTATGTGTAACGAAATGTGTAGTTAGCTAAAACTCCGCGCTATGTAGATCTGTTGTACTGAAATTGATGTTTTGCTAAGGGCTATGAAAATCACAACGTTTAGTTTACCACACCAGTGATTCTCAAAGTAAATATCACGGATTCACACTAAACTAAATTTTTAGTGTATTTGCCATAATATGGCACATACACTATTGGCGTCGGTCGGATGGCGGGACCTAGGGGTCGGACCAAAATTTCTCGACGTTTCATAGCCTCCTGAACACTTTGGCACCATTTTTAAAAATGTTTATATATATATGTATGTATATATATATATTTTTATATATATATATATATATGTGTGTACACGATAACTCTCGACAGACTTAATCGATTGAAACGAAATTTGGTACACACATTGGAACCCATCACCGCAAGAAGCCTATTTAAAATGGGCCCGATCGGACCATTTTCAGGGTTGTATTTAGGGGTTCCAAAAAGTTTTTGGGCCCAAAAATACCGAAAAATTTGTCAGAATCGTTTCAAAATTGAAATTTAACTCTTTAGTAAAGATTAAAATGTGCTGCCAAAATTTTAATAAAATCGGCCCGACAGGACCGGACTTTCAAATTTTATGAAAACACTAGTTTGTTGATACGGATTTACTTATGGAAGGGTGTATTTAATTGCGTGTACTGATAAAATCCATGTCTAATATTGAAATTTAGAAAAATTTAATTATTTTAAGGGATGTATTAAGGGGTTAAATTTTTTATTTTGTCAAAAAACAAACTTAAGTTCACATAATAATGCCACAATGCCTGTATTAGCAAATACACTATATTGTCGGCAGGGTTTGGCACTGCGACCCGAGTTTTTTATTTTGTTAATGGATACGAAAATCAAGGATAAAATTTTACCGTTTCTTCACAAGTAAATCATAAGCAACATCTCCAAAATAATAAACTGAGATTATTTTATTTTCAAAAATGCAAAATATTTACCTATAGTTTATGAATTAGACAGGCTAATTTTTAAGTTGATTCTTTCCTATTACCAGGAAATAAAGCTAAGTATTTCGGAAAAGGTAAATGAAAAAAAATTTACCACTTTTCCGAAATATCAAAACTAACCGAAGGTAAAAACAGGGTGTTAAAGTTTCAAATTAAAAACTGAAATTAGTTGACAAAAATTAAACTAAACTTAATCTAACTTAAATGATATGTTCAAAATGATCACCATTCGCTTCTAAACATCGTCCAGCGCGACGTAACCATTGTTCGTTCATTGCGCGAAGTAGCGAAATTGGGTTACCTTTAATCGTTGTTGCAGCCTCCCATGACGTGCGTGCAATCAAATATTCCCTCCCTTGTTTCTACCGGAGTTTTGAAAACTAAAAATTACATGGAGCCCCACAAAAAGAAATCTCATGGAATTAGGTCTGGTGACCTCGGGGGTCACACCACTGGACCATTTATTCGGAAAAAACAAAAGAAAAATTATCCATTCGTCCTGGAACCTCAAACTTTAACATCCTGTACCTCTGTTTTGATATTTCGGAAAAGCGGTAAATAAAAAACAATGTTTATTTTTTTAGCTTTATTTCCTGGTAAAAGGGAAGAATCAACTTAAAATGCATTAACTGTATATAAAAAATTTTAAAATGATGATAATTAAATGTAATTTTCATTTTAGATTTTATTCTATCTAACCAATTGGAATTTTAGGAGAAAAAAATTATATATAGTTTCAATATTTTGACAATGAACTCGTAAAAGGGTTAGAATAAATAAGGGTCAAAAAAATTCCCATCCTAATCGTGGATGGAACAACCCCTCCCTTTTGAACGTGAATATTGAAAAATGTACATATTTTAATATATACAGGGTGGTGAACGTAACTGCTGCACATAGGGATTTAACCCGTGAATTAAATTCAAACTTTCGCGATTTCCTGCTTCCCTAATTATTTTAGGAAAAATATCTTCAAATAATAGTTTTAGAACATAAAGTTCTGCATCTAAACCATTAAACAAAATTAATTTTGCATGGTTTGTAACGGCAGAAATTTGATATGAAAATGTCAAAATTACCTCAAAACAGATAGCGATAGCCATGGAACTTGAACAAAATGATGACGTTTTACAAAGCAAGCAAAATTAATTTTTTTAATGATTTAGATGCAGAATTTTATGTTCTAAAAATTTGAAGATATTTTCGCTAAAATAATTAGGGAAGCAGGAAATCGCGAAAGTTTGATTTTACGGGTTAAATCCCTATGTGCAGCAGTTACGTTCAGCACCCTGTATATTTTAATATATCATTTTGCAATTTTCCTATTTTACATTTTCTGTAAAAAAATGATGATAATTTATCTTGAAGTTAGTAAACTTTTAAGCTTTTAAAGACATTCATAATAATAAGCCTATTTTTAATTTCGTTGTTTAAAATACATATTAATTTCCTTTGACATATTTCTCAGATATTTAAACATCAAGATATTTCTTAGATATTTCATTATTTTAATCATTTTTTCCAATAATTTTATATGTCTGTCTGCTGTTTCTTTGAGCATTGCACAAATTTCATGAAAATTACACATTACCCAAAGGAGATATTTAGAGAGATCTATTCGCGCGAAGAACAAATGTTTCAGCTAGTCTTCAATCAAATTCAGCCATTATTTCAAATAAGTAATATTTTCAGAGGCACTGATCTTTGTAATCTACGTAGGTATATAATCTCCTAATTTTATGCGTTTGTAATATTGAAGATTTAACTAATATTATGTCATTCACAAGTTTTACTTACACAGATATTGTGTTGGTACAACT
This sequence comes from Mongoloraphidia duomilia, assembly GCA_039654895.1. Lineage (NCBI taxonomy): Eukaryota > Metazoa > Arthropoda > Insecta > Raphidioptera > Raphidiidae > Mongoloraphidia > Mongoloraphidia duomilia. The sequence continues at coordinate 31,881,054 of CM077521.1, read as the reverse complement.
TCAAAATGCCCAAGTCAGATATAATTTGGTTACACTTATTAGCTGTTATGATGACAACTTAATTGTTACAATTTTATATAGCATACGCACATAAATACATTAACAAATACAAGAACAATTGCACAAATAATAAATATATAACTTCCGAAAGAGACAGATTATAGATTACGGACGCTCGACAGCCAGCAATGGTCATCAGCGTCTGGAGTTAACTAAGCCTAGTATATTAGTATCATTAAATTCATATGAGTAAAGTATTAAATTAGTAAATAAACGATAAGTAATTCAAATTCGAATATCAGTATCAGATTAGAAAAATGAATAGTGCGATTCCACTGCAGTGCAATACTTTCTCGCTTAACTGTATCTTTTATTGTAGACTATAGACGCGTCGACAACTTAGGTCATTAGCATCTTAAATACATTAAATAGTAATTTTCTTAAAACTAAATGACATCACAAAACATCCATGAGCGAAGGTGGGATTCGAACCCACGACAGTCTGATCCAGAGGCCGCTACGGTAACCGTTACACCACACTGTCCTCTTAACTGTATCGACCGCGGATTTATGTTCGTCAGTAAACTAGTACCTATGCTATTTGGATTTTTTCGAAACAAATGAATAATGCCATGTTGTAGGGTCATTAATTGTACCCATTATCTATTTATGAAATATGATCAAAATCTTTGAAGCTGTTTTCGAGATAATCGCAATTTTCGAATTTCGATTACCGCGGTAAAGTACCTTAATTTGAGGTCGTAGGAAGAAAATAAGAAAACATGAATAATTCCGTTAATATTTGATTTTAAACCGTTGAACTGTGTATCAGCCAAGCCTCTGCACATACGGACGGACATTAAAAACTCGCTTTTTCCGTACCTATTTACAGGAACCATGAAACGTGTATAAATTCATGGAAACCTCAAATTAGATATTTTTCAACATTTCAAGACTTTCCTTACTCCTATGGACGCATGAAGATAAAAATTAGTACCTACAAATCAAATAAATATCTTTATTAATTAATTGGCCATTGCTCAGTGCAGAGAAAATCATAATCATAACTATTTTAACCGAAATTATGAAAAATATTATAGATATTCATATTCTACATAATATTATTATTAAAATAAAATTCCAATGGTCGAAAGAAAGTAAGTGTTCTTTTATTCCTAATTAAGTTCAGAGCCCTCAAGATTAAAATAAATTACCTACTTAAATACATATTTCGTGTTGTTAGCATCATCAGTTATTTAAAAATTAACGAAACTTCTTACAGACAAGTATAAATGGTATTCAGTAATTTCCGAGGACGATTTTGCCTCTGACACTATTGCCATTATATTTAGCACGCACATAAAATTAACTAACTTACTGCAAAATATGAAGATTCAAGAGTCATTAAAAAAAGGAAAATAAGTGCAATTCCTATTAGAAAGAAAAAAAAATCTTGACTATATTATGACAAAAATTTGAGTTTTTTTCCTAAAACTTTTGTTAAAAATTAATATTCGAAAAAAATTTGCATTAAGCAAGAAACCGAGATGCAGCGAATTGTCTGGTCAAAAAAAATTATTTGAAAATTTTTGGTTTTTCCAGTGTAGGTAGTACTGACCCATCTTTTGTTTTAAAAAATAAGTTAACATGGAAAAACATGAGAAAACAAAAATCATTTCATATTCCCCGTCGGAAATAATTCTACAAGAGACATCAATTTATTTAAGTAGCTTTTTGTTGCGGTTTCGCTCGCGTGAATGTCGATTTATCCCACAAATTCGTTCGAGTTAATTTCGGTTTTAATAGATAGATATTCTTTATTATAGACGCACGACAATAGAGATCATATAAGCGTTTTATCGGTTTTAATGGAAATTTACATAATATATACTCTTAACCCGAATTTGGGTATCCAGTTGTTTTTTAAATCGATTTCGTCGTTTTAGAATGATACCAGTAGGCAAATACTAACTGACAGACAAAAATTCTGAAACCGCAATATTCTGTCTAGGTATCAAAAAATAGCTGAAAAAACGAATTTACAAGACACATTCTTTATTAATTATCTTTGATATTTTATATATTATGTTTCTAGCTGATGTTATATTCTTTCAAAACGTATCTAGATGTCCAGTTTAGAATACTTGCCCTCCTACACCCTGCAGAAAAATTATCCGCGTTGTCGATGCCTTGAGCCGACTCTGGGTAACATGCAAAATTAACATCTAACTCATATGGGATTACTGAGATTACTGAGTTTTGAAACATGATTTATATTGATTATGGACTTTTTTACGAAAATTCTTACGCCTAATGGAATAAAGAATTATAATCAATACATATTATGAGACAAAGTCCCCTGCCGCGTATTCTGTCTGTCTGTGCCCGATTTTCTCCGTAACTACTGAACGGATTTTGTTCCGGTTTTCACGATTATAGATAGATTGAGAAAGGTTTAGTTATATATTGAAACTGGCTGGCCCGGCTCCACCCGGGTGAAAAGCGGGGGTAATCTCAAAAGATCTGGGAGCGAACAAACGAAGCGAGTGAGTAATGTATTAATAAATCATAAATTCATAGCACCCGGGCGATCCGAACCGGGCCGCGAGTATCCATTTTAATTAATAAAATATATACAATATACATAATATACAAGGAGATGATTTTGCCGTCTTTCATTCTAAATAACTGAGAAAACCTTAAAGTGATGTATTCAAAGTACAAAACGATTCAAAGTGGAATTTTTTTTAGAAATATTGACGCTTAGATTTTTGAAATTTTAACAATTTAACAAAATATCCAAATTATCTATTTAATTTTAGATTCATGATGCATTATATCAGAATCCATTATTTTTGCAATCTGATCAAATATTCTTAAAAATTATAAAACCAATACTTAAGGTATTTTGTAAAATTGATTTTATTTTAATTTTTAATGCTGAAAGACAAAGTAATAAATTTTAATACAAGATATTTATCTCTTTGATAATATCTAATTAGGTAAGCAATATCCAACAAAAAAGTGCACAAAAAATATATATATATGACCTTTATAATATCAAACTGTATGAAGATTACGTAAATCATACAACACTGCATTTTTTCAGAAATATTTATTACCTATAAAATTGTTTTATATATTTTGATATTATATAGTTATTCGAGAAGTATAGGTATTTAAATTTATCAAATTAAGTATTTTTTACCACAATAACTGATAGAATTCTGAATTATAAAATTAAATAGATTAAAAGGTGTATTAAAAAAATAATATGATATGAATGTGACCTTTATAATATTTAATATGAAACTGTGCAAAGATTACGTAATGCATACAATACTGCGTTACATTATAATTTTAAAATTAGAAATATTCTTTAAATTTTGTTTCATTATAATAATTAATTCATTGTACATTTTACTTGAAAATTACATTATTTATTTATAAGGCCTATTTGTTTTTTCTACAATAATTAATATATTTGGAGATTGCGAAATTAATAATATAAATTTAATCTAGTTGTTACGTAATCAATAACGTAGGTACCGAGGTAGATAACTACTATTCAAATTTGTAAAAAATTGTCAAAATTAAATTTCAGAAAAATCCTTAAACATCTAAAAATAGGCGTACGTTAAAAAGAAATAAATTAATGCGTTTTTTTAGCAACCAGCAATTTTCAAAAGTTCAAAATCTCGCAGTTAAATTGATCTAAAAGACAAATATATTATAAAACTGCAAAACTTACCGCTTTATATTTTGTCGATGTATAGGTATATCTCACTTCACTAATATTAATAGTTCACAAACTTATCAAAAAAATAATTTTATTCACACACCTGTATAACGATACACAAAATATGAATGACAAATGCGGTCCGCGTGGGTAGAAATTACACATCGAGCACATGGGCACTGTGCGTACGCATGCGCAGATAGGGGTAGTTCCGTGTCTGTTATCACACAAGTGACAGAAAAAACCACATGGTCACTTTGAATTACGTAACTCTATTCCATTTACAATATTCAACACGTTATATTCACACAAAAATTATTGATTAAAATTATCGTATTTAAAAAATTTACTCATAATATTAAAATGTTTTTAATTGATAACGTAACATTTTTTTTTGAGAACACAAATATACAGGCACATTTTCACAAACTATTACTGTCAAAAACTTATAACAATCCATATTTGTTACATTTTCGCAAATACAATATAATCCAAATATTTTTCGATTTATCCGCACTTATAAACATCACTGTTAAATCAATGTTTGATTGATACTTTTTTATCATTTTAAAGAATTGCTAACGGTGCACAAATAACATTTCTTATTTCCACAGTCGGCGATCGAGACGTCGCGTCGAGACGTCAAATTTCAGCATGCGGCGGCGGCGTCGTCATAGCATCGGCAGGTACACGATGGACACGATTGCCGATGACAAGTTCCACTCATCTAACATTCGACCGTATGTGTAGTCGAGCGGCGTAAGGGAATATAGAGAGAAAAGAGCACGGATAATAATTGGAAAGCGACGTTTGTCTTTCGTCGTAGTAGGCGGCGACGCCTCGAACAAACTGACCGCACGGTTGGCTAGACGGTGAACGAATGGAACATTGGAATATAAACATTGCATTAGTAGTGGGATATGTATTGTTGTTTTTGTTGTTGTTGTTGTGTTGGTACGTTACGTGTTTTACCTATATGTTGTAGGTACTTCTTGAAAGTAACGTGTATTACTTTTAAGGTTGACCTGTACCAGTTGATCGTCAGCATTAATCAGGGTCTGATTTAGTTTTGAGCCGCCCCTATAAGCTAATATAAACTTAACGCCCCCTTTCGTCTTCTTAACATTTATCAAACATCAAAATAAGGCTACAAAAATAAAATTTAAGATATTTATATTACATGAAGCTTCGTTTATTTTTCGACAACCTCTGGCCGCCCGTATGTTTTCGTCGCACCCTCCAGGATTCGCGCCCGCAGGTTTCATCCTATTTAGCCTATATGGTAAATCAGGCCCTGGAATTAATGCCTGTTTGCATCGCATGTAGTACTTCAATTTGGTACTGATCAATATTATAGATATCCAGAAAATTTATTTTATTTATTGTAGATTATAGACGCGTCGACATCTAAGGTCATTAGCGTCTTTCAACTAAAATAACTAAATAACATCACAAAACATCCATGAGCGCAGGTGGGATTCGAACCCACGGCAGTCCAGTCTAGAGGTTGCGGCGCCAAGCATGCTAACCACTAGGCTCCGATATCCAGAAAAGGCGTTCAATGAACGATAGATTCAATTTATTAGGAGAACACACTTCAGAAATGTCGTGCATGTGAATAGATTGTGCACTTCTATGAAACATGTTTTAAATTTTGAAGGGTGGAGGGACGGCGAGTAATTTAGGAGGGGTACTTGCCATTCTAGTGCTCCGTTGCAATAGATCTTTTTCTTCCATTTGAATTTTTTATTTATAAATAAAAAACTCAGAATTCATTGACCTAGTGAAACATTATTTCTTTGAAACCTCTAAATACAATATAATAAAAAAGTATACAATTTTTTGTACGTATCAGAGAGAACGTATATGCATTAAGTGCATTTATTAAAAAAATTGTACGGTTACATGTTTAGGGGGGTTTTGTTCCATGTATATTTAAACCTTAAAAGAACTGCACACATTGTTAAGGCACGTCGCAACAAAAACGTTAAGTTAGCCCATTATCCCACGCGGACCCATTTAAATTTATTATAATTTCTAATATTGTTTTCACGGATTTCTTTTTAGTGTATTTGCCATATGGCACATACACTATTGGCGTCGGTCGGATGGCGGGACCTAGGGGTCGGACCAAAATTTCTCGACGTTTCATAGCCTCCTGAACATTTTGGCACCATTTTTGGAAATGTCTATTTATATATGTATATATATATATATATATATATATATATATATATATGTGTGCGGGCAATAACTTTCGAAAGAGTTAATTGATTTTGACGAAATTTGGTAGGCACGTTGAAATCCATCACCGCACGAAGCCTATTTAAAATGGGCTCAATCGGACCATTTTAAGGGTAGTTTTTAGGGGTTGAAAAATGTTTTTGGGCCCAAAAATGCCGAAAAAATTCTCAAAATCGTTTCAAAATTGAAATTTAACCTTTTAGTAACGATTAAAATGTGCTGCCAAAATTTTAATAAAATCGGCCCGACAGGACCGGACTTACAAATTTTATGAAAACACTAGTTTGCGGATAGTGCTTTACTTACTGAAGGGTGTATTTAATTTGGTACCGAGGTTGCATTGATAAAAATATTGAAATTAAGAAAAAAAATATTATTTTAAGGGATGTATTAAGGGGTTAAATTTTTTATTTTGTTCAAAAACAAACTTAAGTTTACATAATAAAGCCACAATGCCAGTATTAGCAAATACACTATATTGTCGGCAGGGTTTTGGCACTGCGACCCGAGTTTTTTTTCAAACTAAACACAGGATTGTTGTTTTCTGTAATATTTACCACACGAACCCGAAATTTATTATATGTAATTTTTGGTATTCTTTTTACCCGACTATACCGCGAGGCCAAAAAGGAAGTGTTATGATTTCAGCTATCTATGTATTGTATGTATGTGAGTTCGTTACCTCGTAGAGTCATTCGATTTGTCAAAATCACGCAAGTGATTCTAGACTATAAAATATTTTTGTGAATTCGAAACCGCGGCGGCCGTAAGGTGGAAAAAATCTTGGCCTAAAAATTATAGTGTCCTCTCACTGCTAGCATACAAAAACTACCTAATCAAACATTTATTAGAAAAAAACTAATTAATAAGTAAATATCTTTTCATCCGACTATAGTTTTCAGATTGGAAGTTTGCTTCTTCATTTACGTAATATCTGGATGACCGAGCTTTGCTCGGATGAGTTCAAAAAAAATAGTACTTAAAGTTCCCATTTCATCAAAATCGTTAGTCGTTTTTAAGAAAAAAAATTACATACCTATAAGTAGATAATATTATTATACGTCATACTACATAACGTATGTACCTACATGTTTTATATAGGTAATATAAAAGTAATATACCTATTTATTTAAATATTAGTTAAAAAAATAACAACAATAAAATCTAAACATAATTATGTAAGTATAATTATGTTTAGATTTTATTGTTGTTATTTTTTTATTTTTCAAATACCTAATTACTGATTATTTTAATAAGTTAAAGATTGACTGTCAGAGTAATTTGACATAAATAATGAAAATAGTTTGTTTTTTCCAAAGCCTACTCACAATACGACACTGTTTTATAACGTTAAAAAAACTGTTTTTTAAAATGATAAAATCGATAAGAAAACGAATTTTTCCAGGGATGAGACCTGGCTAGATCGATTTTTTGCCCCCCGAAACCCCTTTTCGGTAAATTTGATCAAAATCGTTAGAGCCGTTTTCGAGAAAATATTTATATAGGTACATATATACAAGATTTGCTCGTTTAATAATATAGAGATATAGTACCTTACTCAGTACTCAGTCTTCAGTTTGTTTAACATTAATTTTTTTTACAAATTCATTTACGTCAAAAATATTTTGACGTGTACTTTCGAAGTTGTCAGATTGCATACAAGACCACATGTCACAAATGTGTAAACTCACAGCTTTGAATGGTACTATCGTACTTTTCTATTGTCTATGCTTATATAAGATAAAATCAGTATCGCGTGCCCGCTTCTTCAATAGCTCCTATTCTTAGGTGTTGATCTGTCTTTTTGATTTATTTAGATTGAGTGTAATAGACGATTTGTGTTTTTCCATCTATGTATTTCATAAACACACTGGGTAATTACAAACACATAAACGGTGAACAACTTAATGAAACAGAATCTGGTTAATGATGAAATTAAAATTGACGTTAATGGGTTGAAGTCATCCACTCTTCTGATGTCTTATAAAACTGTACTTATAACAAATATTCGAGCACAACAATAGCGTTGCCAACAGGAGTGTTCAACCTAACCACAATATGGGTAAATTATAAAACAAAAATCTGTAAATCGCTTGACCCCGCAGGCCATCCCTGGAGCTTTCCGCTATTTTCAAGCGCGTTGCGTTCGAAGCACTTGATAATATACCCAAAAGTAGATTTTTGAGCTAACAACACTATTTTAATTTTTGAAAAGCTATAACTTTTGAACTCGTTGTTCGACTTTGATCTTTAAAACGGTATTCGATGCAGTATTTTAAGCTCTAAAAATATTGCAAGAGGTACAAAATCGATTGGTTGCGAAATCTCGAAGTTATTTAAAAAAAAAAATTTTTTTCGAAATCTGTTGACTACGTAATCTCTCGAACGGATTAACCGATATTGATCCGCTTAGCGGCATTCGACGCAGTTTTTTGAGGAGAAGAGCTGATTAGATTATGAAATCAATCGGTACAATATTCTAAAAGTTATTTTCGTTTTAACAACTTTTTTTTCGATTTTTTTGAAATTTCTCAAAAGCTATTGGGCCGAATCGGTTCAAATTTTCAGGAAATCTAAGTTCAAAAGTTATGAGAGGTTTACATACACACACACACATACATACAGATATACTGATATCATAATAAAAATAGTCAGAATAGCTTCCTAGGATCACAAAACGTCGAGATCTGATGAAAACTCGATTTTCGAAAATCGGGGTGAAATCAATAACTTCCCTATTTTTGAAAATTTTCAATTTTCTTAGCGGGAAGTTAAAAATGCAGTATGTACTTTAAGGCTTAATTATATTTAAAAAGTAATCCATGCAATAAATACATTTTAAATGCTAATGACTTCAGTTGTTGATCGTCTGTAACGTGAAATAATATAATCTAAAATGTATACTTTATTATCTTAATATGGAGGTACGAATGTGCGTGTGTTGATGGATGGAAATGTGTAGTCAAATAATTATTTAATAATGCAATTCAAGAGAGTTTTGTTGAATGATTTGCCGCCACAGTCTTTTTTAATTGCATTTTCCGTGGTGCAACGAAAGAATACTTTGGAAATTCTATTCCTCTTAGGCTCTTAAGTATATTAATTAATGTGTAGCGCAGTGGAATTTTTTGATGATTGGATTAAATGAAAATTGGTAGATATATGTTAAATGTTTTCATAAAATTATTTATTATAAAATAAATCGTCTTGTAAATATTAAATGTGAGATCTTGATTATAATAACTGAATTATTTTGCTACAAGTTTATTATTTTTATTCTGGCGACTGTTGCAGGTCAGAATAATATTTAAGTGAACTTGATAGGTTGAATTTTATATTGAAACTATGTTAAAATAATTTTTATAATTTTTAAATTGACTTAAGATATGAAAGTAAGGATGCCAGCGACCTTGCATAATAGTCTATTTAATAATCTCTAAAAATGGCGTTATGTCACTGTACAGGACCGACAGCGTTACAAATGGAATGCTTCAAAATCACACTTTGTTAGATCAATGATTCCAGTTCATCTGAAAGAAAAAAGTTTATAAAAGGAACATCCTTAAAATATAAGTTTTTATATTTTTACGCGATTATTTTTTTTATTTAAATTATCGCATAGGTAGTTATGTTTTGTATGTACTTTGTACTTGAATTTCAAAGTAAATTAATAAAAAGCAGAGTGGCGTCGTGGGACGCCCGACAGAAGTGAAGCTTCTACGCATTTTATATAATATTTTTGCATTATATTAATAAATATAATATAATAATATAAAAAAAATAAATAATATAAATAACAAATAATAATACAAACTATTATTTATAAAAAAATACTATATTATAATGTTGCTGCACGGAGATTCGAACCCGGGACGTATTGCGTAGAAACGGCCGTTCTAACCACAACGCCACGCGGATCTTACAGTAAACTGCTATATTTATGGTATAGCGAGGAGTTAGACGGTTTGCGGTTTACACCAAAAGGGTATTATAATGGAAGCGGTGACGGTGACGGTAACGACCACGTTTTTTCTCGGTTTACTCCCCTGCGGCCAAGCACACAACGTCCGCAAAAAATATTCTAATTGCATTTATCTTCCATTTGTCATTATTTTAAACAAACGGGTAACATTTAAAAATTAATATCACTTGACCCTCGAAAAAGCTCAGAAAATAAATAACAAAAGATATGTTGTATTGGCAAGCATTTTCTGTTAATTTGAAAAGACCTGATACAAAGTCCTAAAATGAATAATAGAAAATCAAATACATTTCAAATAAATTTTCATAAATCTCCAAAACTCGTATAGGGTTGTTTATTAACTACGTACGCATACCGGGAGACAGTGTTTAGCGTGACAAAGTGTGATGAGAGAGAAAGAAGGATCAAACTGTATGTGACGCCACATTATATTTTACTTAAGCCCGTTTTTTGAAGAAAATTTAGCTTTTAATACCAATTGGGTGTGGAGTTCGTAAGATTGTAGCAAGGTGTGACAAAAACGGAAGAGGGGGTTGAAAATAACAAAAACTAGTGTGGCGTGATTTATGAATTAGCGCTTATTCAACAAAGTTGGCGTGACCAAGTGTAGTAGTAAGAATACGTGCCTCCTCCGCTGGTTCGTGTGAATATTGTAGATTGATATCTAGTAGGCTTGGTGTAAATACTAGTATGAACGGTATAAGAGGGGAACGGATGTAAAAATCAAGAAGCTGTTGGCTGATTCTCGGAGAGCATACATGGATGATACGATGACGATGATGTGATGATGATGATGCCGTCGATGATAATGATGAAGTGAGTGTGCGTGTTTAACTCTTTACACTGTTAACACCTCTTTAAATTGTTGCTTATGGTCATCGAATATTACATGTGTAGTTAATTAACCAGAAACTTGAACCCAATTATCATCAGAAATCTTCGTCCTCCGATTGAGTTGATAACCATCGTTCTATCTACTATCAAGCAGATTTGAAACAATATTATCATAAGAAAGTTTCTAATTCCACCAGATTCACTTCAAAATTTAGGATAGTAATTCCTGTCTATCTGCCCTTTCAGAAGACGGACATAAGAAGGCTTTTATTAAACTTTAAAGTTTAGGTAAAATTATTTGGGTTCACGAAAAATACTGAATTAACAAACTTTCTATAACAATTTTTGAGAAAATACTATTTCCCAAGATTCCGAACCAGTTATGAGAATTTCATTTAGGTTACTGACCAGATCTAAATCTAATTATTATTAAGAAAATAGTATAATTAAAGAGCATATAAAAAAGTTTTTGATAGAATTATTTGGATTCTCAAAAGATAATGGCCTAAAAAACGTTTTAGCAAATTTCTAGAAAGTGCTGCGATTGTCTTTCAAGATCAAGAAACACATCTGGGATTATAATTGACGAATATATGGTCCATCAGTCTATCTATAATGGTCATGTCCAACAGGCGTCAAACCAGAAATTTGAATCAAATTACAATTTATAACATAACATGAAGATATTTTCTATTCGCCAAGATTTTAAAACCATTCTAACACTTTAATAAAGATTTGTTAAAAGTTAGAGTTAAAATCATTTAGATTTTCAAAAGATTACTGCAGTATAACGTCTTTTAGTAAAGTATTAATATCGCTAGTTATTACATATAGGAGGCATTATCTAGTTATGTCGACTCATAATGAAAAATGGACAAATTCCCTATTTTGCAAATCGCTTCTTGCCTTAAAGAAAAATTATTTTAATATTCTGAATTATTCCGCAGTCCTCTAAAAATCAGCTGATCAAAAGAACTACTAAAACAATAAAAAAATGGAACGATTTTAGCGGCGGTTTCCATAGTGCATTAAACAATGTTACAACTGGATTGGTTTTTGAGCAAATTTCGAAATGCTGCACTATAAAATTAACTTCTCTGTACAATATTCAACATTTCTCTTGTATTTATGATTGCACACAATATTTTATAATAAATAACGCGTTCAGCAGGTAATGTGTAGGTACTTTAACAAATTATATTACAATGGAACGATAAACAGGTGTGTTTTATCATGAAAAATTATTAAACATTTTATTTACTTGCATACATGTTAGAATTATTGCTGTAAAAAATAACTGACGTTCTCTTTTATTATAACCGTTTCAACTACAATCAAAGCTGTCAGATTACACACAGTGAAAACAGGATGTGAAATCTTTGAGCATTCTAAGTCCAATATGTAGTAAGTGGTAATAATTCATCTAGCGGAGTTCACAAAGCTTTTTTATTCAAAAAATTAAAGCGGCCAAGTGCGAGTAGAATACGCGCCATGGGGGTTCCGTACCGTTATAACAATTCAATAAAAATTAAGTTTCACATAATAATTCCCAGATATAGTTTACAACCATCGCGTAGAATGGCGCTTCGGTCGATCGCAACATTGGTTTGCGTCCATATATATGTTTTTAACTTGTCCGCTCTATAGAATTTAGATGGTTTCTACACACTTTAAATGAGTCAGTCAGTACGTGATTTTTTTAAAGGCAGTATCTCTTTATTGCATTAAGGTAGAAGCTAGAATTTTTTACAGGATTATGAGCTTGTAGACCTTAGTATTTGACATGAATTTCAACTTGATCGCTTTAGCCGTTCCTGGGAAAAGGGGTCTTGACGGAACCCTAAAAATTAAGCTTGTCACGTGATGATTCCACATAGAATTATAAATTAACTAGCGGACCCGGTCCGGCTTCGCTCGGATGGTATGAAATTATGATTTAATAGCGGTCACCCATTACTCCGCTCACGTATATTTAGTATAGCTGACCCGGCAAACGTTGTTTAGCCATATACGTTATTTCCAGGAATAATTACATTACTCACTCGCTTCGCTCGTTCGTTTGAATTTTATTGATATACTACTCACTCGCTTCGCTCGTTCGCTTGAATATAATAAATACACTACTCACTCGCTTCGCTCGTTCGCTTGAATATAATAAATACACTACTCACTCGCTTCGCTCGTTCGCTTGAATATTATAAATACAATACTCACTCGCTTCACTCGTTCGCTTGAATATTATAATTACATTACTCACTCGCTTCGCTCGTTCGCTTGAATATTATAATTACATTACTCACTCGCTTCGCTCGTTCGTTTGAATTTTATTAATACACTACTCACTCGCTTCGCTCGTTCGCTTGAATATTTTCGCCTACTCACTCGCTTCGCTCGTTCGCTTGAATATTTTCGCCTACTCACTCGCTTCGCTCGTTCGCCATATATGTATTTTTTAAAGCTTAATATAAAAATCGCGATTAAAAATCAGGGATTGATCGTATAAGAGTGAAAATTTAGAGTTGTATGTATTTTTCCATGCTGAATCATCAAAAAAATAAAACAAAAAATTTTGTCCAAAATTTGGGGTGGACCACCCTTAACATTTAGAGGGATGAAAAATAGATGTTGTCCGTGTCTCCACCCTACCCGATAAGCACACAAAATTTCATCAAAATCGGTCCAGCCGTTTCGGAGGAGTTTAATAACATACACCGCGACATGAGAATTTTATATATCGCTCGTTCGCTTGAATATTATAAATACACTACTCACTCGCTTCGCTCGTTCGCTTGAATATTATGAATACACTACTCACTCGATTCGCTCGTTCGCTTGAATATTGTAAATACACTACTCACTCGCTTCGCTCGTTCGCCATATGTGTATTTTTTAAAGCTTAATATAAAAATCGCGATTAAAAATCAGGGGTTGATCGTATAAGGGTGAAAATTTAGAGTTGTATGTATTTTTCAATGCTGAATCATGAAAAAATTAAAACAAAAAATTTTGTCCAAAAAATAAAAAAAAAAAATTTGGGGTGGACCACCCTTAACATTTAGGGGGATGAAAAATAGATGTTGTCCGTGTCTCCACCCTACTCGATAAGCACACAAAATTTCATCAAAATCGGTCCAGCCGTTTCGGAGGAGTTCAGTAACGTACACCGTGACAAAAATAGGGGTTGATCGTAGAGGGGTGAAAATTTAGGCTTGTATGTATTTGTGTATGCTGTATCATAAAAAATTAAAAACAAAAAATTTTGTCTAAAAACTTAAAAAAAAAAATTTTGGGGTGGACCACCCTTAACATTTAGGGGGATGAAAAATAGATGTTGTCCGATTCTCCACCCTACCCGATAAGCACACAAAACTTCATCAAAATCGGTCCAGCCGTTTCGGAGGAGTTCAATAACGTACACCGTGACATGAGAATTTTATATATTAGACAGGGGTTGATCGTATAAGGGTGAAAATTTAGAGTTGTATGTATTTTTCAATGCTGAATCATGAAAAAATTAAAACAAAAAATTTTGTCCAAAAAATAAAAAAAAAAATTTGGGGTGGACCACCCTTAACATTTAGGGGGATGAAAAATAGATGTTGTCTGATTCTCTACCCTACCCGATAAGCACACAAAATTTCATCAAAATCGGTCCAGCCGTTTCGGAGGAATTCAATAACGTACACCGCGACACGAGAATTTTATATACAGGGTGAGTTCGACCACCCGTATCAGTCGTTTTTTTCGAAAACGGTTAGTCGTAGAGAGTTGTGTAAAAAATTTGTATTATAAAAGCCCTAATAAAGAATCGAATGGTGATAATTTTTTTTTCCGGGAAGGTCAGCTTCCCTATTAGTTTGTTCCAGAATGTCCAGAACTCCGGAATTATAAATGTAACGATAGGTCGAAAGTGGTATTGTTGAAAAGATCTTTAAAAAATTAGCAAGTTTTGTACGGATTTTTTTTTTATTACTGCCACCCCTGTTAAGTAATATTTGTTTGAAATTACTAAATTAAAATGTCATAATAACGAACTTTTTAAAAGTCCGCATTTAAAATCTAGTTACCTATCTATCGATCATTAAACACTGAAGAAGTACACTCATAGTATAACCAGAAGAGCTCAGTAGTATGTATTAAAGAGTAAATGGAAGAGAGTTTGAACACTTGTGACAATGTCTAAGGTTGCTAGATTTTTAATGCCGACTTCGATTGTTATTATGAAATTTTGATTTAATAATTTCAAACGATTGTTCTTTAACAGGGGTGGCAGTAATTAAATAATTTTTCCTACAAAACTTACCTATTTTTTAAAGAGCTTTTCAACAGCACCACTTTCAACCTATCGTGCTTTCTAAAATTCCGGAGTTTTAAACATATAATAATTTATATTTATACTTATAGAAATTTACAGGGGTAGCAGTAATAAAAAAAATTTTCCTACAAAACTTGCTTATTTTTTAAAGATCTTTTCAACAATACCACTTTCGACCTATAGTTACATTTATAATTCCGGAGTTCTGGACATTCTGGAGCAAACTAATAGGGAAGTCGATCTTCCCGGAAAAAAAAATTATCACCATTCGATTCTTTATTAGGGCTTTTATGATACAAATTTTTGACACAACTCTCTACGACTAACCGTTTTCGAAAAAAACGACTGATACGGGTGGTCGAACTCACCCTGTATATGATGATTTTCGCTTTTTTTTACTTGTGCTTTGAGACCTTTTTTCGTGCCAAATTTTAAGATTCTAGGTCAACGGGAAGTACCCTATAGCCGGTTTTGATGAGTGTGTGACTATCAAAAAAATACATTCTTTTTAATCATTTTATTGCATTGAGTTAAAATCTTGCATTTTTTACAGTATTATGAGGTCGAATACCTTAGCATTTGATATTAATTTTAACTTGATACCTCTAGCCGTTACTGAGAAAAATAATCTTGACGGACAGACAGACGACAGACGGTCCACAAAGTGATCCTATAATATAAGGGTTCAGCTTTTTTCAATATGAGGTACGGAACCCTAAATATTATCCAGATTTGTTTTCAAATAAGTCAATAACCATTTTACACAATCTTAATATTATGGCATCAGACGGAAAACCCTGGAAATCCTGGTGCACTTTCTCTCGAAATATAGGTACCTGCGCTGCTCTACAGTATGTAGAATGCCAGACCACATCAAAGCTAAATTTAATAACAAAAATTTCCATTCTATTTAAAAAAAATATTTAAGAGACGAATGCCCAAATGAGTAATTTGTATTTTCATTTTGCCTGTCCACACTTTTTGTGATTTATAGAATTAAAAAATATTGTATATTGTATCGAAATTTGTAAAGTGACAATATTAATTGTAAACTCATAGCTTTGACTAATATTAGGTATTATAATATTATCTAGAAAATCCGCTGTAAATCCAAAAGGTTTTGAACACAGTTTTGAGTGTTCAGTGCATTTTGAAAATTAATTGCAATAATTAAATAACATAGATCTTGCTTTAAAATCGAACTGGCGAGACATATTAATATTAATTTCTCCTTTTTTTGTATTTTGATAAATCTTCGAGACTATTAAAAATATATATAAGCTTATCTGCGATATTCATGTAAAAAAGTTACCACTAAAATAATACACTGGTGTTTTTTACAAAAAAAACTTTTGTTTAAATATTTTTGCAGGTATATTTAATGAATCTTAAGATGTGTTTCTGACAACTTATATGACTAAGTGAACAAAGATGAGAATATATAAGAAAGAATAGGGCGGTTCATATTATACAGGTAGACCAGAGGTTCTCAAGACAGTGTCCTTAAATGTCGCCAAGCCATTTTTTTGCACTTAATTTCACTTCGCACCTCTCTACTATGATAAATAAAAAACTTTTTAACAAAAAAAAACCTCCTTCAAAAAGCCACTAAAAAGAGGAAAATAATGAAATTTTGAGGTTTGTGCCAATTTAATAAAATATGAAGTCTGTTAAAAAGTATAGTATAGTGATTAATATCTTATTTTTAATCAACTTCATATTTTATTAAATTGGCGCAGACCTCAAAATTTCATTATTTTCCTCTTTTTAGTGGCTTTTTAAAGGAGGTTTTTTTTTGTTAAAAAGTTTTTTATTTTTTGCTTTTTAGTATCAAAAAGTTACATTTACCTCAAATGAATCACACGCCGTTACTCACTTTTATTAATCCGATTTTCTTACGCTGTCTAATGTGTCAAAAAGTGACATTTATCTTAAGGAATCACACGTCGTTACTAACTTTTATTAAAATTATTAAAATCAGCCGAACTACTGAACCGAATTTGATGAAATTTCTATGGGACTAATCTGAAAGTATATCCTTTCAAATAAAAAAAAATTCCAAATCGGTTTATAAATGACGGAGTTCTGAGGCAACAAACATAAAAAAAAATACAACCGAATTGAGAACCACCTCCTTTTTTTGAAGTTTTTTGAAGTTAAAAAGAGTTGATCAGTTCGAAAACTGCTAGAAGTGTTTTGTGAGTTAGGGCCGTTTAACGTTTGCGTTAAATTTTTAACGCTATAACGAATAACGATATAACCATTGGCAACAAAAAACAAATCATATATTATCCTGTAAATGTCAATTTATTGGTAATTGTGTTTTAAAGACCACCAACAGCTAAGGTTATTTGGGCCTAGCACCAATTCATATTTTCAATTCATTATTTTTTTTTTAATATTAAATTGAAAATCCAATTGATACTTTTACCAGTTCTCGGACTAGAACCCGAGAACTGGGGACTTGTACTAGAGGAACCATAGCAACGCCATGTAAACAACAGCGCCGCTACACTCTCGGCTATTCTCAAGCCCATGTCAATTTATAACATTTATAACATTAGATATATTATAATATTCATACTTTTCCCACTTACAAACTGACGTTCCAGATCACTATAACTGGAATCACTTTTTGCTATGGATTGCGTAAGTAAGTTTCACTTCTGTAGTCTGTAGTATAAACTACATTGTATCATAAGTAAACTAAATTAATTACTAGTGATTCCGTTACAACACTGATGGCAAGTACCTCACACCGTTGCAACAGTATAATATAAAAAACTTTACTTGATCCATACGCCAATTCTTTTCAAAAAATCTTGAACTATGACGTATAACTAATCAGGATCGATTTTACTGGGTAATAAGTTACACTTCTTCCGAGGGTCGTGACACACACAATTTTTAACTTCCCATTGGAAGTTATTGTAATGGGTCCGAAAATCTAAATCAAAATGTATAACAAATTTTTATGTTTCAAGGTCACTACACTATTTTTACACTATTTTTAGAAATATGTCTGTGTGTGTATGTGTGTGTGTGTACGTATGTGTCCATTTCTTTCTAAGACGATATCTCGAGAATGAAAAATGATATCGACTACGTTAGGGTGCCAATCGACGCGTATAACGTAAATATGATCTGAAAGAAATTTTTTCAAAATCGGTTCAGCCGTTCTTTTTTCTTAACCAAATAGACTCCAAAAAAGTAGATTTTACACAATATCTCGCGAATAAAAAATTATATCGACTTCGTAAGGGTGTCAATCGAGGCGTGTCAACGTCATTTTGATCCGACATAAATTTTATAAAAATCGGTTCAGCCGTTTTTTTTTTTAATTATTGTTAAAAATAAATAATAATTATGTTTTAATGATTAAACTGATTACTTTTCTGTGTAATATCTAATTTAATTATTATTATTAAATATTTATCAAACTAGGAAGTTCGTCGTGTGGACCTCAAAGGTCGCACTTTAGTCCTAATAAATGACCCACCTCACGGCTTGTTTAAATTTCCTTTCTCTTTAATCCTATATACAAAAATTGTTCTTGGTAATCTGCATAGCATAGGAATTAAATATCAAATAAGTATTTTATTGCTGTTTTAGATATAGGTACCTATTACCATAAGAAAAAAGGTTAAGAACCAGTGAGTTAGAATATGCTGTACATCCCCTTGTGTGTTTCGAATACGGAAAACACAACCCCGCTTATCTTTAAATCTGCAGTTTAAGATGCATCCCTTGTTGTTATTGTTCAGTCAAGTTTAAAATAATCATCTTATATAGGCAGTAGTGATGTTACATGACAAGGAAATATTGTTAAACATTTACCAAATATATTACATATGAATAATATTTTATTGACATCCAGCCTGCTACTATAAGAAAAAAATATCTATCCATTAAATTTAATATCGATGAAAATTGTCAACCGAAAAAAAACTTTGATAAATGCCGTTTTGAATCCGACTTCATTTGAGCGAGCTAAAAGTTACAAAATCGGTCAAGTGCGAGTAGAACTCGCGCAACGATGGTTCCGTACTGTTATAACAATATATAAGAGATTAACGGGAACTTGGACCGTGGGTTAATTAAAACTCAGTTAAAGTTTTAAATCGCAACGTTTCGTCTATATTTTACACTTCTTCAGGCTCTTAAAACATAACACGAGTATGTCAGTAATATCTGTCATCATTACTGATATACTCGTGTTATGTTTTAAGAGCCTGAAGAAGTCTAAAATATAGACGAAACGTTGCGATTTAAAACTTTAACTGAGTTTCAATCAACCCACGGTCCAAGTTCCCGTTAATCTCTTTTATATAGTTACGATGGACATGACAACTAAAAACATGTTATAACAATTTAAGAAAAATTAAATTTGTTACGTAATAATTCCCAGATATAGTTTACAACTATCGCGTAGGATGGCGTTTCGGTCGACCGCAAGATTGGTTTGAGGGGAGGGGGGAGGTAGAGAAGGCAATATGTACAAGATACTCGCTATTTTACGTCTCGCTATGTTACGTGTGTGTGTGTGTGTAAACATCTGTGTATTGCTGTTTCAATACTTTCAAAGGGTGAGAGTTTCTCGCGGGGCGGGTAATAAAACATAAATTCTTATCTCTGGAACTACTGAACAGATTCTAAAAATTCTTTCAATAATTATCTTCGCAGGGGGGGAATTTCTCGCAGGGGGGGTAATAAATCATGAATTCTTATCTCTGGAACTACTGAACTGATTCTAAAAATTCTTTGACTAATTATCTTCGCAGGGGGAGAATTTCTCGTGGGGGGTGGGGTTATAAATCATAAATTCTTATCTCTGGAACTACTGGACCGATTTCAAAAATTCTTTCACTAATTGTCTTCGCAGGGGGAGAGCTATGAAAATGTTTCACATCTGCCAGGCGTTCCACGACGGCTCATATTTTTTTATAGGATTATTAGGTTGTAGACCTTAGTATTTGATATGAATTTCAATTTTATTACTCTAGCCGTTCCTGAGAAAAAGAGTCTTGCGGACAGACAGACCGACGGACAACAAAGCGATCCGTTTTTTTCATTCTGAGGCACGGAACCCTAAAAACGTTTTTGAAAATGTGCTGCCCGACGTACAAAAACAATGTTTTTATTCACGTCATCTCCCGTCTACTAATCTATTTTATGAAAGGATAATCGAAGTAACAAATATAAGCGGAATTGCATAATTTATAGGGGCTAAACGATAAAAAGACTCGTGTAAAAGTATACAGTTTATTTGCATATCTACCCACATCAGGTAAGTAAAGCTGTATTAACATTGGAAGAAACCAAAGCGTGGCCGTGCAGACTTTGTCTGCAAAAAAAGTGAACGCTACAGGAAAAGTGCAGAATGTGCTACATCAGGTTCGCGGTTTCTGCTTGTCTTCTATTCTGTTATAGTCCGTTATTACAATAAGTTTGAACGGTCATCTACCCATTTTTTGCAAACTATATAGTTTCTGATCAGTAAGAATTGGGACAGCAGATAACAATTTTTGATTCGTGCATTCGGTCTGTCATATCATGTAATAGTGAAACAAGGAGTGAAGAAAATATGTATCGATTTATAAATAATAATT
This sequence comes from Mongoloraphidia duomilia, assembly GCA_039654895.1. Lineage (NCBI taxonomy): Eukaryota > Metazoa > Arthropoda > Insecta > Raphidioptera > Raphidiidae > Mongoloraphidia > Mongoloraphidia duomilia. Next base: position 31,860,331 of record CM077521.1, on the reverse strand, counting down.
ATTTTAAGAGTAATCGATTCCAAGAAGGTACCCCCTGCACTCTTCATCTCAAATCATTTCCCCTCGCCTAAAACGGTTATGGCTCTCCCGACGCTATTTGTAAAGCTAAAGGGTTCGAGTAAGTGCCAAATGAAGCACAAAAATTCACACTACAGATTCCTCAGGAGAATTTTTTGAAAAAAAGTGTTGGCTACGTGTGAAAGATTATGAAATTTTAAAAAGTTGTAAGTTTTTCCAGGATATTTTTTAATTTTCGCCTAAGAGATCTGTAGTATGATTCTTGGTCCTTCATTTGGCGTTCACCGGAAGCCTTTAGCTTTAAAAATAGCGTCGGGAAAGTCATAACCGTTTTTAGGTCAGGAAAAAGGATTTGAGATGAACAGTTCAGGGGGTAACTTCCGATATCGAATACTCTTTAATAATGATTTTTAAAAAGCGCCAGATTTAGTTTCCATTTTCCCTATATCAAAAAGGAAAGTTGTATCAATGAAAACGTTCGTATAATTTTTAGTCAGTTATTTCTTTCATATGTAGTACTAAATAAAATGAAACATGTTTTTATTAATAATGTTTTCTTTCTTAACGTAGTATATACAGGGTGTCCACGGAAACGTGTCCTAACAAGGGTAACTTTGTTATTATCAGAGATGGAATTTGGAAAGCTACTTAAATGGACAGTGCGAAATCAAGACTTCGTCGAGAAAAGAAAAAAAATGAATTCCGCGCAGTTTTTGTTTTATTTAAAAAAAACGTTAAATTGGCCAAATTCCAAAATCTACTGTAACTTTTTAAGTATTGATCGTATCAAAAAACAATTTGAACATCCCTAGAGCAACTTTTTACGAAGAATAGAATAACATAATATGCCATTTTTTAATATCGAAAGAATGTATACATTTAAATAATTTTTTCAAAAGTCGTAGTCCTACGGAAAACACTTCGGTGCAATCAGAGCTGAACCTAGCTAATTTTTTAAGAAACTCTAGTATAGACGAAACCGCGCTCCAGCCTCTTCCAATTTTAATACCATTTCGAATATTGTCACTGTTCTCACACCAGCCAGGCGTTAATTGACTGCCAGCGACGATTAACGGACTTTAAAATGAATTGCATATTTTCTGTATCGAATTTGTAGTGACAACTGTATTATAATAATGTTGTCGCTGCTGATTTGCTTGCACAATTATATAGTCACATAAGGTTTGTTTTCTATTCCACACAAATAGTTCCGAACGGTTCTCATAACAATGTACAGTCCTGGTGTTTTATTATGGCAATCCGAATCACTAATTCTATGTTTTATTTTACGACACTTACGGTGCGTTTATCGTACAATATTATTTTTTAATCACGCTGTTAAATGACAGTTGCTATGGTAACGATCAACAATTTGCCAAAATGAAAACGCAGCAACCAATGAACACGTAGCTATCAAAACTTACCAGCGTGATTAAAAAACAGGCTGTTAAAATCTCTACATAGTATAAAATGAAGTCGCTTTCCTCGTCTGTCTGTATAACTGCTAACTCCTCCTAAACCACGCAACAAATTTTGATGCAGTTTTCACCATCAGTTAGATAATTTTTCACGGAAGGTTTATATATATAGCGAACGAGCGAAGCGAGTGAGTAATGTAACTATAATATTAAAGCGAACGAGCGAAGCGAGTGAGTAGTGTATTGCACTCAGACTTTCTTAGCACCCGGGCGAAGCCGGATAGTGGCGCTAGTTATACAATAAACTCGACATTAGTTCAATTGACTACGTGATAAATAAATTTACTAATTACTAATTACTAATTTATAATTCATCGGCGAAACTAGAATTTGAAGCTGAAGGGGGGGGGGGGGGCAACTCCAAGCCTGTTTGTCTGTCTGATCAGTTTTAGTTGAAAAAAAGTTTTTTTTTATTAATCTTTATTTTTATAGGGGAGGGAAAATAGTACACCGTTCAGAACAGACTTAGATGGACATAAAAACACAAACCTTATTAATATTTTCCCAATAATGTCAACTCAATTCAATAAATTTTATTGTATTTAAAGCATGATGTTCGCAATATAGGTACCACTATCTTCTAAATTTCATGCATTTTTCATACTAGACTGATTTCATTGTTGAGTCCCGTTAATAAAATTTAATTTACATTTTTATTTTATATACCTACTTAGCCGTTAACAAATAATATTTTTTTAAATTGTAATTTAATAACTTCATAGTAGAACACATACAATAAATTTAACATCGAAGAATATGCATTTTATAAGTCATTTGATTTTTTCTTAGATATAGCTCAAAAATCATGGCAGCCTAGCTGTCTGAGATATTTATTATTTTCACCTCTAATTGTTATGTGAATAATATGGTGTGGATATAAGGGGTTTTAAATCGATTGATTTTATCATATACCAATTAATCGAAGAATATACTTGCGAAACGTTAATCGTATTCGTTGTGACTTAACACATTGTTAGTTAACACGTCATAAGTAGGGATTCACGATTACTCGAAAAATCGTGTATGTTTGTCGAGTAGTAAAAGTACTCGGTCATCGAACCGAGTACAAAAAAGCTTGAAAAGCTCGAATTGAACGGAGTAGGATATATTATGGAGAGTTTTTTAAGGTTGTGAATTATCTTTTCTACTTTTAAATTTAGGAAGAGCAAGACAAATCGTTATTATTTATTAATACTTATTGTGTTTTTCTTTTATATCATTTTACAAAATTGTTTTTAAAATTTTTTAAAATATAAGTAGGCATATTATGAATAATATTAACATTTTCTTAATATATTTTAGCTAAGAGTATTCGATACCGGAAGTTACCCCCTACACTCTTCATCTTAAATTACTACCTCTCATCCAAAAACGGTTAAGGATTTCCCGACGCTATTTTTAAAGCTAAAGGGTTCGAGTAAACGCCAAATGAAGGACCAAGAATCGTACACTACAAATCCCTCAGGTGAAGAAAAACATTTTCTTGGAAAATTACATAATCTTTCACACGTAACCAACAATTTTTTCAAAAAATTCGCTTGAGAGATGTAGGTACTGTGATTCCTGGTCCTTCATTTGGCGGTTACCCGAATCCTTTACCTTTAAAAATTGCGTCGGGAGAGAGATAACCGTTTTTAGGCGAAGGGAAACGATTTGAAATAAAGAGTACAAGAGGTAACTTCCGGTATCAAATACTAAGTTTTCTATAAAATACTCTACCTAATTTTTAATTATTTTTTTTTCTTCTCTCCACCTCGGCGGGAATTGAATATTTATCAAATACTTGATTCGATGTCACTTGATAAAAAGACATTCAGACGCAGCAAGAAGTCCTGTGTTACAATATGTGGAGAACTTTATTAGTAATAATAATTAGAATTCTAATGGTAATTGGTAAGATCCCCTAATCCTTCATTTCCATTAAACATTTGGTATTTATATTATATGCTAATATGAGATAGCAAGCTCTTACTAAAAGCATTAGCCTGGCCAGCACTTAATATAAATAAGGGGTTGAGGACACTACAATCCGATTTCTAATAATCACTAATCACATTATTAAAGTTTGAGGCTATAGCTGAGATCGTTGGGACGCCACTGTTCGTATATGGCGTTTGTCTTTATGACAAACCCTGAAATCCCAGGTTCTAATCTGAAAACTGCTAAAAATATCAATTATATTTTTTGTTAATTATTAAAAAAAAGTTTAAATTAGTCCTAGCCTCAGGCAGTTAATTTTAACCTTTAAAAATAGCCATGCAGGGCACAGAAAAACCTAGGGTGCGGTTGTATGAAACCACGGTGCAAGTGAAACTTTTTGCCATATTAACCCTAAACGCTTTTAACCCGAAATCGCCGAAAGTATATAATTTTGTTTACGTGGTTTTGGTAATGTTATTTTTTCTCCTGCCTAGGCCGAAAGTTCGTACTTTCGTCCCTGCCAAGTGGGAACAAAGTCGCTCTTTATTCCCGTGGTACGGACAATTGCGCGTGCGCAATAGTACTTATGCCGGCTCTCCTACTTCTGTCTCCTACACATTAAAATTATTTCCTTGAAAATTATTTTTTAATAATTTTAATAATAAAATAAAATAAAAATAATAATTTTAATAATTTTTTTTTCCATTTTGCGAACTTTCGGCCTGGCAAGAGAAAAAATAGTATGCGCAACACGGGAGGAGATGTATAGCACTTTCCTCCTTTGTGGCACAATGTACTATAAACCCTGATCAGTATCGAGACGAACGTACGCATCCAGATTCTATCATTGGAGATCATTGAGTATTTGATGTGTTGCTCGACTGAATATTCGGACGATATTAGTTATGTAGACATACAATATAGTTATGAACATAACCGGTCACTGCTTTTCGATGAGTACTGGTCTGATCGATCGCTTCGATTGGACGTGAATGTGACGTGACGCTCGACATGCGTAACCGAACGGAAAAAAACGACGCTAATAAAGTTTCACTTTAAAAATAACAGAAAAATCAATAATTCAAATATCAATCTCAAAGATTTTTCCCTTACATTGGAAGAATGTAAAAATTATATTTGATCCTTTGAACCGGATAAGCAGGCGAATAATAATACATTGCAATCGTTCACGTGAGAATCATAACCACATACCTCCCGACTCCCGAATTAGGTAGCACTACATAATTAAGACATCCGTTTGACAAAAAAATGCAATATTGTGAAATCAAAAATTACAATAAATTTGCGTAACTTTAATAGACTTGTTAATTTTCACAAACTCGTGTATTGTCGTATTATTATGTAATTCTAACGATGAGATTCAAATGACCTGCAAACATTTTTCAATAATGACTAGTTGCAGTTTATAATTTGAAAATAGGTACGTACTGCAACTGCGCACCGGTGCATTTTATTTATGAGATTATGTAAACATGTTTGAATTGCTAAAATCGAAATTACACATGTGTATTCCTATAAACACGGTGAGTCAATAATTCACTAGTGTACAAAATATGTAGCTTCAGGATGTTTAATGCACTGTACAGTGTACATAGAGGTACGCTTCTACTGACAGATCTATTGCGTTTACAACCATTATCAAAGATCTTATTGCTGAGGAAATCGGATCAGATTTAATCCTAGAGTTGGCTTTCCGTCGGTCGTTGATACACAATACAGCTACATAGATGTCTGCATCAAATAGTCAGACGCTTATGACCTCAATAGTCTATATCTATCACTATACATAAAATTCAAATTCAAATTCAAATTTATTTCAATCCATTGATGCTTCTGCATGTGGAGTCGTCATAAAAATGCTCATAAGCAAAAGAAACACACTGATCGCAGTGCAAAACCTTGCCGACAAAATTGTGTATTTGCTAATACGTGAATTTTAGCATTTAATTAATGTATTATTCTGTAACTATATTTGTTTTTTGACAAAATAAAAATGGTTACCCTTAATACATCCTTTAATTAAAATGGTAAAAATAATTAAGTTTCAATATTCGGAAAGCAATTTTTATCCATCTATATTCTAACATCTACACCAAATTATATCCTTCTGTAAAATTCATGATCCGCAAACTAGAGTTTCCATCAATTTTGTAAGTCCGTGTTTAGCCAATTTTGTTAAAATTTTAGGGGCACTTTTAAATCCTTATTAAAGGGTAAAATTTCAGTTTTGAAACGTTATTTTTATTATGAAGTGAAATATTATTTTCTATATTATAGATATGTCCATTTAACCATACGTTCTAAAAAACTACAAACTTGTTACTTTTATTAAACGGACCACTGTCTTCCAACATTTTATCGACTACTGAACCCACGCTTGCTTTTTATTTGTTTGGAAAATATGCTTCTTTCTTTAAATGTTTTCCTGAGTTTTTGATCCGGAAATTTATCCAATTTGATCTATAAAAAATAAAATAAATTATTAGATAACTAATCTAAATAGTAATACATTTAAAAAAAATAAGGCTCTTGCATGGAATTATTTTATTAGTGTAAATGAAAATATATGTCAATTTGAACGATACTCAAAATCCCGAGAAATATTAAACAATCCGCGCAATAATAAATTTATTTAACTTGCTGTTTTAGTCCAGTCACGAGAGGAAGTCCACCTTGCGTTTGGTGCAGCAAATGATTTTATTTTTTTGTGTCCTCAAGCATGTTTAGGAAATGTCAAATCCAAGTTTGCGACCTCTAAAACAGGGCGAGGGAGTTTTGGTGGGCTAAAAACCACGATTTTTTTGCACTTTTTTCGATTTCTTGCTTATAATATGGAAACGGCTGGTCCTATCGAAAAAATTATCCTATTCAAAATTAAAGGGCACAAAATTTACTTCAAAATGTACTAGTCAAATATGTTTATGTTCCCATTTTTACCGGCTCTACAGAACTTAGAAAATTGCCAAAATTTACCAAAATGAAAAAAAAGCATTTTTTCAAGCTTTTAACTATTGAAAAACTCGAATAGCCTATAACCTTACTTAATAAACGGGCTATCTAACAAAAAAAAATTTTCAAATCTGACTGGTAGTTCCAGAGATTAGCGCGTTCAAACAAAAAAAAATAAATTCTTTTTTTGTTTGAACGTGCTAATCTCAGGAACTACAAGTCCGATTAAAAAAATTTTTTTTTCGTTAGATAGCCCGTTTAATAAGGAAGGTTTTAGGCAATTCGAGTTTTTTTAAATTCAATCACAAAGGGGGTAAAACGGGGGTGTAAGATTTTTTGTTATTACAAAAAATCTTACTCCCACGTTTTACCCCCTTCGGGGTTAAATTTAAAATAAACTCGTATATCCTATAACCTTCCTCAATAAACGGGCTATCTAACAAAATCGGACTTTTAGTTCCTGAGATTAACGCGTTCAAACAAAAAAAGAGTTTATTTTTTTTTGTTTGAACGCGCTAATCTCAGGAACTACCAGTCCGATTTGAAATTTTTTTTTTTGTTAGATAGCCCGTTTATTAAGGAAGGTTATAGGCTATTCGATTATTTTTTTTAATTCAATCCCACAGGGAGTAAAACGTGGATGTAGGATTTTTGTTATTACAATAAATCCTACACTCCCGTTTTCACTCTTTGGGATTGAATTTTTAAAAAACTCGTATAGGGTCTCATTGATTAGTACTTTGCTTCTTTTACAGACTGGTAGTTCCTGAGATTAGCGCTTTCAAACAAAAAAAGAGTTTATTTTTTTTTTGCTTTTCTAAGTTCTGTAGAGTCGGTAAAATCGGAACAAAAACATATTTGACTAGTGCATTTTGAAGTAAATTTTGTGCTCTTTAATTTTGAATAGAACCATTTTTTCGATAGGACAAGCCGTTTTTTTGTTATAAGCAAAAAACGTAAAGAAGTGCAAACAAATTATGGATTTTAGCCCACCAAAACTACACCGCTTTGTTTTAGAGGTCGCAAACTTGGATTTGACATCTCCTAAACATGCTTGAGGACACAAAAAAATAAAATCATTTGCTGCGCAAAACGCAAGGTGGACCTACCTTTTTAAGCTCTCGTGACTGGACTATTTTATTTAAACGGTCACTCAACTCCGCTGAGATCAAACATTTTTTGTTGATTTTGTTGAGTAAGGTCATATACTACTTAGTGTTTAAATAGCACAACAACTTTTATGAATTATTTCGCTTCAACAAATCGTTCATTGTTTCTCGGATTTTAGAGTTTTGGTCAAATTGACGTATAATTTTATTCTGCATGATAAAAATGCGATGAAATTTCCATGCTAGTAACCTATTAATGAATATTTGCAATATATTTTATGATTAAATTTTTTTATTGAAATATATTAATATTTCACATTTTGCAAGCAATTTAGTAATTTACCTTCTATCTTAAATTTTTGACAAAAATTATATTATTGTAAACTTCTCTTATCGGTCAGAAAATTCATTATTGTTATATAGTCCAGTAATTTTAGATTTCCACTGCAGAAAAATTCCCACTCTACTAAGAATAGCTCGGAGTAACCATACTTTTAATTTTTTTTTCAAAATTCCTTTACGAATACTCCTTATAATTGTTATAAAGACTATTCGTAAAGAAATTTTGTAAAAAAAATTAAAAATGTGGCTATTATTACTAGAGTGCATTATACGGTATGCAAATGCATACTCGTACTTTATCCGCACTCTCTCAACCCTTGTAAATTTTTTTACGAAATTACTTTACGAATGGTCTTTATAATTGATGTCAAGTATAAATATCGTATTTTCGAAAAAAATTGTCGGTCTGTCTGTCTGTTTGAGCGCTGTCGATTTGTATGTTTGGTTGCTTATAAGTAGAGAACTACTGCATTAATTTCGATAAAATTATAATTGATCGTTAGCTTTAAGTTCAACTTAAAATAATTGTACAAATCATTATGTTAGGCCCTCGGGAAGCAGCATAATCCCGTTATGTAAAATCGAGGGGGAGGAAGCCGCGGGTACTTTAATAAGACAAACTATAAATCGTAGACAAAAAATGTTTATACAAAAGTTGTAGATAATGTCGTCCTCTACAAGATTGATAATAACCATTTTTTACAAAAAATGGAACGGAACCAAAAAATTCGCAAAAAACCGTCTATCGTGAACTTGAACCTCGAATATCTGGCAACGCCGGCACGATATCGATGGGGACTTTTTACACGTTTTTTAAAACACCATAACGAAGGTAAATAAAAAAAAATCAGCTAACTGGGAATTTTTCTGCAGGTGGGTGATTTTAATATCTAAAATTACCGGAGTAATACTGATTCACCAGAAATTCTGGAAAATCTCTCTATCAAAGAAATTTTACAGGAATAACAAAAAACGTTTTATTGTTATAAAAGTCAGGTATTGCTTCATTCATTAACTTCAGCGATTAACATTTTTTGGCAAAGAATATTAAGTTTAAAATTTATTTCCCTAGAAAGTCTAAGGTTGATGAATACGTAATGAATTTTTTGTCATACCCACTACAAAATAGTTACTTTCGATGTATGTAGAGCGGGCATTAATGACCCATTTAACAGGCAAGTGTGCGGAAAATGATTTACTTTCTGCACTAGCGCAGAAAATAACGGTTGCCATAGCAACTTCTGTTTATTCGCTCTATACGCTTGCGTCCGCCTATCTTATTACTTGCTTGCACGAACTTCGCGGCACACTGGAAGGAAAGATGGCGACGCAAATGAACTGTCAGATTTGAAAAGTAGGTATTTTGTAGTGGGTATGGCAAAACAAACCATATATGTTTCGTACGTAATGGTATCACGGCTCGTGTGACTGTAAAAATTCGCTATCGCTCGTTTTTACATACTGTCATCACTCGCCGTAATATGCTTCATTACTTATCTGGACATACAATCTACTATAAAGTATAAATGAGGTGTTGCAAACAGAATATTCCGACGTAAAGGTGTAATGTAACATGTTAGAAGTTGCACGAAATACCTGACAAATGGCCGTGGGAATGATCTGACTACAGACTATAGTAGAACAATGAGAAGAGATACGGCAGGAGTCTGTTTATCATGAGTCAATTTGACAGATCTTTATCCTGGAATCGTCCTAATGTTACTATTATTCAAATTTCAAGATTAATCATTGAATCTCTTGAAGAGAGGTAGGACCTTTCCATTGGTGTGAAGAGTAAACACACTGAATAGTAAAAAACCGGTCAAGTGCGAGTTCGACTCGCGCGCAGAGGGTGTAACATTACGAAATCTTATTTGAGATAGGTAGTAATTTTTCAATGAATGAGTAATTGGGTAATAACTGTAGTAATTTGTGTGTGAGAATAAGACGCGATTTGGTGTGTTCTGTTAAGGTACAGAGACGGTGGTTAAAAAGATTTTTGACGGACAAGGTTAGTAGTGTTTGAAATTTGTTTCTGTGAACATTTAAAAAATCTGTGCAAAGTGGTGAAGTGAATTTAATTTAAACACCATCAAGAAAAATTTGGAGTACTTGGTAAAACCGATCCAAATTACTTTTGTTTATATTGTTTCTGTTGTTTTTCACTTAACTATCCATCATTTAATAACTAACCAATATTAAATCGCAATAACACATCTATCTTTGTTCAGTGCGAGCACGTGGATTTCATTCGCGAATTTTTAATTTAAATATATAAATTGTTGTAGTGTATTATATTTATCCATGTTATTGTTATATCCCGTGGTTTAAATAGTATTTTGGTTTGTTGTACAGGGGTTTATAATATTATTGTTTGTTTTACGAGACGGTTACCGCGTGCTATTCGTGCATCAGCCAATGCAAATCGTCTCAAGGGTTCCGTACAACTAAGAAATGACTCAATTAAAATAAAATATCTGGGTGCCGAGCTTTGCTCGGATGAGTTTAAAAAAATAGTACTTGTATGCTGTGAGATATTATTTTCTCAGAATATTATTCCGAAACGAATTTATTTCTGAAACATAATTTAAATAAGTGTTTCTGTTAAATATTTTAAATACCTATGTGTATTTTTAAGCGTAAAAACTAAGTATCAACTTGAATCAAGCATTTTTTCCTGTAAATATTACTTAGGTCGCCATTTTCAAATCTACCGCCGTTATTGTTTTGTTGACTGAAGAACTCGCAAAAACCGATTTTCATAGATTGAATATCTTGTAAAAATGTTCGAATCAGATGAAATTCTGCTTGCCCGTTGCCGTTTCAATAATCCGTTTTTAAACATTGATGCCAAATATCAACTTTATCGAAGTACTTTTTCTGTGTGATGTCATCTTAGCAACTTCCAGTAAATTTCAAATATTTTTTTTGCATAGAAAGTACCTACTGAAAAACTCACAAAAATCGATTTTCGAAGAAATAGAATTCATATTATATCTTTTAATAACAAACGTCAGACTATAAACCTGCAGCGCAAAACATTTTTGCATGCATCTTCATCATAGTTTTTAAAAATCGATGTGTTTTGATATACTGCATGCTTGCGTCGCTAGAAGTGCGGTCCTTCGGGCCGCCGTGCAAATTTTTAAACAAAACTTTTTTGTATGTATCTTAACAATAGTTTTCAAAAATCGATGTGTTTTTACACAGACTCGCGTTGCCAGAAGTGCGGCCCTTCGGGCCGCCTGTTTGTCATTGTTTACATATTGTGCAAGACACTTCTTATATTAGTGTTCATTTACAGTTTTAACCCTTGTGATATATTATACAAAATCTATGTAGAAATAGGCTTCGAATCGATCTGACAATTGACCGAGTTATAAATAAAAAAACCCTTTTTTTTAATTGCTCCCCTCTGGGACCAAGATTCCTACCTAGATCGATTTCTCGCCCCGAAAAATCCCCATTCTGTAAATTTCATCAAAATCGTTATTCGTTTTTGAGAAAAAAAAGTCTAGGTAAGATTATACGTCATACTATATTTAACGTACATAAAATACATATTTTATATAGGTAATATAAAAATAACATACTTAGGTACCTATTTATTTAAATATTAGTTAAAACTACTTACATAATTATGTTTAGTTTTTATTTCTGTTATTTTTTACTATACAAATAGTTCACGGATTATTTTAATAAGTTAAAAATTCTGTCAGATAATTTTGACATATAAATAATGAAAGTAGTTTGTTTTCTCCAAAGCCTACTCACTATATTACAATGTTTTGACAGGTCAAAAAACCGTTTTTAAAAATGATAAAATCGATAGGAAAACGAATTTTTCCAGGGATGAGACCTAGCTAAATCGATTTTTTGCCCCCCGAAACCCCTTTTTGGTAAATTTGATCAAAATCGTTAGAGCCGTTTTCGAGAAAATATTTATATAGATACATAGAAACATAGATATATAGGTAGAAACATATATACAAGATTTACTCGTTTAATAATATAGGGGGATTTAATTTATTTTTTGAGATCATTTTTAAATTCAATTTCTAATTCTAAAAATTTCAAAATAGGTATTTACAGTAGAAAAAAACAAAAATAAATACATGTCGTCTTTTGACTTTTCTGTTGGACAACTATCGTCGGTAGCTTATGTCACTGTCCACAGCTGTGTATTGACGCTAGCATACGCTCGACTAAATAGTTGTTCGACGAGCAATTGTAGTTTAATAGTGAAATTATGGCACGACTAGATTGATTGTATGCGCACCTCTAACAACAAAACAGTTTAGTCAAGTTGAAATTGCGACACGTACACAACTCGACTAAACTATTTAGTCGTGGAAACAATTGTGTGTATGCGCCTGGCCTTACGGTTTGGAGAAAATAAGCTGAATCATATATTCTGAAAGAGTGTAGAACAGAAATTGAAAGGAGGCCTTCTTTATCTTCTTATCTTATTGGAGGTTACAGATGAACGCATAATGCAATTTGCACATTGAACTAACTAAGACAAAAACCAAATAAGATCTAAGTACATGATCTAACCTATAAGTTACCGATAATCAATGATTAACTAAAGTTAAACACTGTTTCGGTTGAAAACGTACTTAGTTTTGCAGATTGATTAATAGTCGAAATAAAAAAAAGTAGTTCTGAATTTATTAATTTTTTATATTCAGTATGTATTAACAAAATATGATTGGGGAGGTATTTTTAACAAAAAAAGTCTGTGTAAACAATATAGATGAGGGTTCGGTCAGAGGTTTTAGGGGTAGGTGGTATCTATAATAATAGCACGAACTCATAAATATACTTACAAAACAAAGCATAGAAGCGTCTCGATGATAAATTTCGATTTTTTTTGAAAACATCTCAAAATGACGACCAGTCAAAATGATAGAAGTAACGGAATTACACCCATTAAGACAACTTTTGGTCATGATTTTTGAATTTCGTATGATACCTATAGATGGGAAAAGGCGTTTCCAAAAATGTTGTGTGTCTTTTTGTATCGGTATAACTCGAGATTCGAGGACGATTGCTGGTCTGAAACTTTGTATCTGAACTTGAAGTTTAGGGTGATTTCTATCCGACTATACGCTCAGGTTAAGATATGTTTCCCGCTAAAACTAACATTGACGCGAGCGATGTCATGGGTAAAAGACAAAAGTCCATAACTCACATACTGTATGGTGCCGGATTATAGAATCCATTATTCTCCAACGCGATTTTTTAAGGTCTATCGCGAATTTCTTCAGTCAATTGTTAAGGACGGTATATAGCTTCTATTATGCTATTTTTTTCATTATTCGAGATTATTGGAAGAATTTTTATTAAAGAATAATTTTTAAACGTCCTCATAAGTAAAATTCTGCAATTATAAACTCAGGGCTCCTTGACCACCATAAAACTGAGCCATTTCTGCTGATACATTTATTAACACGGTTATATGTAGTTTTTAATTACAGAATTGTTTGTTTTATACGCGAAGTGAAAATTTTTGATCCTTTGACCACGGTACAAGTGAAACTTTATTTATTTGATAAATAAGTAATTAAAATCGCCGTATACAGTGTGATCGCCGGCTGTGAAACGGTGTGAATAAAAAATTTCCTGAAGATATATTGTGTTAAAAATGCTTGGACACGTCAACCTTAGTTTTTGAGCGCGCATCTTTCCTTGTAGTTATAATTTGTTTTTACCCCCACCCTTTTGTGCAATGACGTCATCGACATTTTTTTTAAATGGCAACCCCATTTTTTTTACGGATTCTGATTCTACTCGAAATTCTAGATTCAGCAATATTAATGCATCCAGAATTTCTAGTAGAATCAGAAAAAAATTTGGGCTACCATTTAAAAAAAATGTCGATGACGTCATTGCACAGAAGGGTGGGGGTAAAAACAAATTACAAAGGAAAGAGGCGCGTTCAAAAACTAAGGTTGATCGTGTCCAAGCATTTTTAACACATATCTTCAGTAGGGGTCGACAAGACAAGAATTCTTGTCTTGACAATAACTTCTTGTCTTGTCTTGAAAAAAAATCAAGAAATCTTAAAAAATCTTGTCTTGACGTTTTCTTGACATCTTATGTCTTGTCTTGACTCAAGAAATTTCAAGATCTTGAAATTTCTTGATTAACCGGTGTCACCGTACATGGTGATTCCTCGCCGGCGAACTTTTTATTGCGTTGCGTGCTAACACGGCAATCTGGTGGTTCCCCGATCTTTATTTGTTTTCTGACGAACGCAAATAACTCAGAATCTTGGAAGTATGAAATTGAAAAATACTTAAATGAGCCTAGGACAGAAAATTCTGAGAATATACTTGATTGGTGGAGAAGACACGAAAATGTCTACCCGTCGTTATCGAAAATGGCCAAGGATTTTCTTGGAACGCCAGCAACATCTTACATCTGTAGGTACCTGCGGAAAGGCTATTTTCAAGACCAGCTTTAACAATAACAAAGCCAAGAAATCGGCTAGGCGTTGACTCCATAAGAAGTCTTATGTGCCTTAATTCATGGCTTATATATATGTGTGTGTGTGTGTACACGATAACTCTCGACAGACTTAATCGATTTAAACGAAATTTGGTACACACATTGGAACCCATCACCGCACGAAGCCTATTTAAAATGGGCCCGATCGGGCCATTTTAAGGGTAGTTTTTAGGAGTTGAAACAAGTTTTTGGGCCCAAAAATACCGAAAAAAATCTCAGAATTGTTTCAAAATTGGAATTTAACCCTTTGGTAGAGATTAAAATGTGTTGCTAAAATTTTAACAAAATCGGCACAACAGGACCGGACTTACAAATTTTATGAAAACACTAGTTCGCGGATAGTGATTTATTTGCTGACGGGTGTATTTAATTTGGTACAGAGGTTGCATTGATAATAATATTGAAATTAAGAAAAATAATATTATTTTAAGGGATGTATTAAGGGGTTAAATTTTTTGATTTTGTCCAAAAACAAACTTAAGTTCACATAATAAAGCCACAAGACCTTATTAGCAAATACACTATATTATTGTCGGCAGGGTTTGGCACTGCGACCCGAGTTTTTTCATTTATTGTTTTTAATTTACATTTTTGTGAATCGGTCTAGCAAAAAATGTGTTCAATAAATTAAAATAATACGTTATGTTATGTTAAAATATGTTATCTTTTTCACAAATAAATATACGTTTTAGCGTTTTCATTGTTAGTCAAGATATTTCAAGATTTCTTGTTTTCTTGACAAGAAATCTTGGTATTGACATAACATTTCTTGTCTTGTCTTGAAATCTAAAATTACTTCTTGTCTTGATCTTGTCTTGAAATCAAGACAAGATCAAGACAAGATCTTGAAATTTTCAAGAATTTGGCGACCCCTAATCTTCAGGAAATTTTTTATTCACAGCGTTCCACAGCCGGCGATCACACTGTATAATTTGGTTTACGTGGTTTTGGTAATGTAATTTGAACCCTGATCAGTATCGAGACGAACATACGCATCCAGATTCTATCATTGGTGATCATTGGGTATTTGATGTGCTGCTTGACTGAATATTCGGACGATATTAGTTATATGTAGACGTACAATACCTATAGTTATATGAACACAAACGTCGCTGCTTTTCGGTGAGTACTGGTTTGGTAGATCGCTTCGATTGGACGTGACCTCGACACGCGTAAGCGAACGGAAAAACAACCAGGCTAAAAAGTTTCACTTAAAAAATCTTTTTTGTAAACTCAACCCAGGGACATATACCGTATACATAGCACGCAGATATGTGGATCTTAAATTCTTTATAATATAAGCACGTTTCACTCATTGTTAGTATATATATAGTTATTAAAAACAAAAATAAAGATAGTTACTTCTTACCACAACAGTATTATAGATGGATGTGCATTTCGAAAGCTATGCTTTCATCTTCAGCAAACACTATACATTTCATGTAAAGTGTTTGCTGAAGATGTGTACATCCATCAATAAAACTGTTGTGGTAAGAAGTAACTATCTTTATTTTTGTTTTTATTCCAGCCACAGTGCTCATATATTTTTATTAGTAGTTATTGAATAAAGTTCAGATTCGCATTAGTAATGACAATTAGTAAATTCGCAGCGTGAAGTAGATTCGATCCAATAATCAAGAAAATCGAGCATGTAAACATTCACTGGAATTACATAATTCACATGCAAAATATGCATGTCTATAATGTGCACGCATTCTGTGTGTTTTAAAGACCACCAACAACTAAGGTTATTTGGGCCTAGCACCAATTCATATTTTCAATTCATTATTTTTTTTTAATAATAAATTGAAAATCCAATTGACACTTTTACCAGCTCTCGGGCTAGAACCCGGGAACTGGGGACTTGTAATAGAGGAACCATAGAAACGCCATGTAAACAACAGCATTGCTACATTCTCGGCCATTCTCAAGCCCGTGCACGCATTCTAGCTCTTACCTAATGGGCGTTAGTGTTTTATTTTTTTAATTTCTACTTAATTATTGGGCGACGGATGGGACCACTCCAATTCTAAAAATCGTGATGAAAAATATATCGTTGTGAAAAAAAATCAAAGTTATAGCATATACCGCTTCTCTGCATGCATTAATTTTCGTCAAAAACAATAAGGCTCTTCTTATTTGTGTTTCAAATATCCTACCAACATTTTATTTCGTTCCCTTAACTGTTTGAGTTTTTTGAGAGGAATGACAGACAAACAGATGAACAGAGTTTTTGCTAAAACATGTATTTTTGACTCCGGGAACTTCGTCCTCAAGTAGCGAAAGTATTATGAAATTGGCGCATGAATTTGAATTAGCCAATCAGAGGAGCTTTAAAATCGCACGATAAGTATTTGTTTGCGCCGAGGTTTGCGCTTATGTAAAACTTTCCAACACGCCTTAAGCGGTGACGAGTGACGTTCAGCGATTTTGCATTATCGCCGAACATATAGATATGTCACGTGTGTAGGCAGTGTTGAACAAAACAGAGTAAAAAATGGGTATGTCTGTATCGCGGGTACAGACAGTGGACGTAAATACCGTTAAACACAAGTTGTCATGGAAAGAAATATATCCATTTTTATTCATGTTATGATATCAGATGTTCGTAAAATATAATAAATAAAATAATTGTAATTTTATTTTTTATATTTTAAATTGTTATACAATACTTATCTATACTTATATTTTCATTATAAAAAAAATAAATAAAAAATTATTAAAAGCCTTCGGGATTTGAACCTGTGCTTGGCGTTTGTATCTCTCGGGTGACTCGTATTTTTCCGTACGGCCACCACACTGTGTCTGAGACCTGAACATAATTATACATGCTGTTTTGTTTCACACTTCCGATTATTTTCGTTACCTACATCTAATATTTCTAAAATGCCACCCCACGTTAAGACATTAGACATTATTCACGTCAAAAATAAATGAAAATACAGAAAATTTTACCAAAAATTCAGCTTAAGCGGTTTTGACTTTTGGCCACAGATAATTCGTATATTGTCCTTTATACCTACGTATGTAAGTAACAGCAGGGCCGGCGCGAGCCTATTTGGCGCCCTGGGTAAACAATTTCTATGCGCCTCCCCCCCTATATTTTCGTTTCAATAAAACGTGTACACAATTTCCTATCATTAATATTAAAAAAATGTCCACAAGGTTTTACGTAAATTGTTTTTTATTCATCTTTTTCAGTTCTTATAACATTCGAAGCCTTATAATTCCTAGTATTGCACCGATGTTTTAGAAACAAATGTCCATTTAATTGCTTCAGAAATGAATTCTGCGAGCTTTTTTCTCTGCAAAACTTCTTATCAATTTTTTGTAATCTAATTTTTTTACCAATTCGCTTTCTATCGAAATTAATGGGTCATCAGTGCCGCCCCTATTTCGATGGCGCCCTGGGCAGCTGCCCAGTTTGCCCGCCCCAAAAACCGGTCCTGAGTAACAGTTTATTATAATAATAATATACAACATTATAATATTACGTATTATACAAATATATGAAGTTCTAACCGTGGAAACATACATAAATGCGGTTCAGTGCAGGGAAATAAAACACCTCATAAATAACTCCACACTAGCGGCCAAGAAGCCACTGAATTCCAATGCTAATGTTCGCTATATAACAACCGTAATAATATGCACTAACTGTGTACGTAACGTAACAATTATGTACAGGCTGAGACAAAACTCTCGTCAATTTGAGTGAAAAATTATTTATGCGCAATTTCATTTTTCTTTCGTTTCGCTTGTATTTTTGTTACCACAATATTATTTTGTTCCTGTTAACATTAATATTTGCATAATAGGAATAAATAAAAGTTTTCCTTGATGAATAAATTAGGACGATGGAACAGTAATAATAAGCACTAACTGTGCACGTAACGTACCAATGTACAGGCTGAGACAAAATTTTCGTCAATTTGAGTGGAAAATTATTCTTGTGCAATTTCATTTTTTTCGTTTCTCTCTTATTTTTGTACCACAAAATTATTTTGTTACGTACGTTCGTTCGTTCGTACGTACGCTCATTCATTCGTACGTTGGTGAACTTTTTTCAGCTCTCATATCTCGGGAACAACTAATGATGTCGACTCCGGACCAATTTCATTCGACACATATTATTTACATAATAAACATCTGATTAGGTTTGCAGGATACTTCAATTAGCGGCTCTTTTGTAATCTCTAAGGGCACCCAATGGGAAGTTAGCAGTGTGGTTTTACCCACACACCAAACCTCTTTTTTGTTTTGTTTTAACGCTTATTATGACTACAAAAAATGTAAGCATTTTACAAATACAAGAATAATACAGAATTTAAGTTTTACAAAACAAAATTAAGTAAAATTTTTTTTTGTCCAAATTTTTTTTTCTATTTTGATCAAAATAGAATATCTACCTGAGGAAATATTAAAATTATCATTGTTCTAAGCAATGAATCATTACACAATGTCTGAATCGTATATTATAATAAGATTCAGTTCATTAAAAATCGTGAACTAATCATTTCTTAAATACCTATCATTAAGGAAAAAGTATACAAAAAAACACAGACCAATTATATACTGCCATGTATGTATACAATGTACGAATTATTATACCGTGTGGAGAATTTACTCTGGATCTGAAAATGAAATCGGTTTTAGAGAAGTGACAAAAAATATTTTTTATCCTACCCCCTATAATAGCTGCTTTTCATGCAATATACTGATCGTAAAATTATAATACTACATAAAAGTAAAATTCATTAATTTTAATATTTCATATTACTCCAGCTGGAGGCGAACCTGCGATCTTATGCACAGTATATAATACAGATGACGGACACCGCTACCCAGTACCCACAGGGCCACGGCCGCTGTATATGCGTCTGACGGCTGAGAGGCTACTTATACAATAAACATATTGTTACAAAACTGTTTTCTGAGTGGGCGGAATAAATATTTATTTACAATAATTAATAACACAATAACAATAAATGCAAGAACCAAAAGTCAGTTTTAACAATAGACACAAGTAATTAACAGTTAACTATATATACAATTGACTACACTAATATTTATTTTATCAGGTGAATTTATATCACGGAACTATTTATATCACAGTATTTATATCAGATTTATTTCTAACGTTTATTTATGTCGGTCATTTACTCAGTTACTTCAGTACTATTTATTTATATCCACTCCACTATTTATATCACTGTATACTGACTGATTCGACCGTTGATTGACTAATATTTATATCACTGATCCGCTTGGTTGTACGACTCACCATATTGACCCCTGACTTCCTCGCACTCGCATGCTTATATAGGCCGATTGGCTTAGGCACAGCGCGTTCTAGCGTTCTCTAGAATGTTCGTGCAGTTACTCGTTGTTCAGCAAGCAGACACCGCTTCTCGATTTCTCTATCTGACGTTTATACTTTATATACAAGGTGATCCGTAACAATATAATGAATACACCACCTACTAGAGATGCTATACTATGGTAACTCTAGTGCCTACTATTTATTAATGAAGTTAAGTTTGTTACACAAGTGAAATGTCAAAAATGTTGAAAATACTGGAAATGAAGATAAAAGACGATATTTTATAGGGTGTAGGACAAAAAATACAGAATTTATTTACGGCGCAATGCTATTTTGACTAATGTGACTGTTAAACTGGGTGACGCTCGTTTAACATAATGTCAGAACTTGTCGAAAATATATTTTAGTACGCCCTAGGTGCACAATCTATTATTAATAAGCTAAGAAATTTATTAGTTAAAACAACATAAGCATTTTGATAAACACGAAATTATGGAAATGTCAAAGTTGTTTTAGTGACTAACGTTAAAACCTAACTAAAATAAAAATTAAACGTTTTGTTGGAAATTAAAAAATTCCAGCCAATTGGACGACGGGACCATTCCATCAAAAATCCTACAATAAATAAAATGAAGTTTGTCTTAACGCTTGCGATGGTGCGGGTAACGGCTAGTAATAAATATTTATATTATGATGTTTGCATTCCGTTTCCATGGTTACTTATGGTTTTACATTTAAAAATTAACTAAAGCATGCTTATCAGCTAACTCATTTCTTTTTGGCAGATCAACTTCAGAAGAAAAAACAGCTATTTTTTTTATTTTCAAAATAGGTATTTACGGAACTATAAAGGTTTAAAAAACATATATCTTCTGCGTATGCGTCGATTTTACCTAAAAACAATAGGGCTCTTCCTTTTTACATGTCAAACATCCTACCAAAATTTGTTTTCGATCCGCTCAGCCGTTTGGCCTGTATCGTGCTCATAGACCAACAGACGAACAGACATTTTCCAAAAATATTTTTTTTGGACTCCGGTGTTACCTCTAAACGAAAAAAATATTATAAAATTGCGAAAAGTGAATTTTGACCCAAATTAGTACCTACCATTCCCCACTTGTGGAGTTGGAATGATAAAAATGTATAAAGCGTATTACCTGAATTTATTGTGGGTGCCAAAAGCCTTAAAGTCCTCCTGCTATGGCCCGTTTTTCTAAATTGGAAACGATTAATTATAATTTTATCGAAATTAATGCAGTACTTCTCTACTTATAAGCAACCAAACATACAAATCGACAGCGCTCAAACAGACAGACAGACAAACAATTTTTTTTCGAAACTGCGATATTTATACTTGACATCAATTATAAAGACCATTCGTAAAGTAATTTTGTAAGAAAAATTTACAAGAGTTGAGAGAGTGCAGATTAAGTACGAGTATGCATTTACATACCGTAAAACGCACTCTAGTACCTAATAGTAGCCACATTTTTAATTTTTTTTACAAAATTCCTTTACGAATAGTCTTTATAACAATTATAATGAGTACTCATAAAGGAATTTTGAAAAAAAATTAAAAGTATGACTTCGAGCTATTCTTAATAGAGTGCGTTATACGGTATGCAAATGCATACTCGTACTTAATCCGCACTCTCTCAACCCTTGTAAATTTTTTTTACAAAATTACTTTACGAATGGTCTTTAT
The DNA here is from genome assembly GCA_039654895.1 of Mongoloraphidia duomilia. Lineage (NCBI taxonomy): Eukaryota > Metazoa > Arthropoda > Insecta > Raphidioptera > Raphidiidae > Mongoloraphidia > Mongoloraphidia duomilia. The sequence goes on along the minus strand of CM077521.1, from coordinate 31,838,953 downwards.
AATTGATGTCAAGTATAAATATCGTATTTTCGAAAAAAAAATTGTTTGTCTGTCTGTCTGTTTTGTCGATTTGTATGTTTGGTTGCTTATAAGTAGAGAACTACTGCATTAATTTCGATAAAATTATAACTAATCGTTAGCTGTAAGTTCAACTTAAAATAATGGTACAAATCATTATGTTAGGCCCTCGGGAAGCAGCATAATCTTGTTATATAAAATCGAGGGGGAGGAAGCCGCGGGTACTTTAATAAGAAAAACTATAAATCGTAGACAAAAAATGTTTATACAAAAGTTGTAGATAATTTCGTTCTCTGCAAGATTGACAATAACTATTTTTTACAAAAAATGGAACGGAACCGAGAAATTCACTAAAAACCGTCTATCGTGAACTTGAACCTCGAATATCTGGCAACGCCGGCGCGATATCGATGAGGACTTTTTACACGTTTTTTAAAACACCGTAACGAAGGTAAATAAAAAAAAATCAGCTAACTGGGAATTTTTCTGCAGTGGAAATCTAAAATTACTGAACTATAGGTTCCATCGCACTTTTTGTAAAAAACTTTAAAAATTCCTAATGTACCCACCCTAAATTTCATAATAATATGATAGTCGAAAATAAAACAGAAAGCAATGTTATTTAAATGGGAAAAAGGCTGTCCTTAAAAATATAAAAAAATTAAAAATTCATACTCGAATTCATATAAAGTGAATCTGAGGACCGAATCAGCTAAAATTTCGGCAACGCCTTTTTTAAGAACCGCTCTAATGGACACGCGGTATGTTTAGTTCTCAAACTGAATCACATCATAATAACCCAATATGTACACCGTGATATAAACAGAGCTACATATTATATTTGTATGTTGGTATGCAAGAATAGATTGCAGTACTGAACTTTCCAACCGTTTAGTTTTAAATTAGCATAATGTGTATTGATTTAACATAATATAAGCGCATTTATATTATGTTATATCTAGTATGTTGGTGCACCGCGTGAGTGTTGGAGTAGACTTTACAACAGAATTTTCATCATTTGTTCAATATCATTACAATTATTATTATATCCAGGGGAGACGACAGAACTTGAGAACCGGCTCCGAGCTGGAAAAATGTCAGTTTTGTAAACATTCCTTTTCTTTTGAAATTTTAACATCCAATGTATTTTTTGAAAAAAAAATGTTCTCAACTTTTCTACGAGTATTTTACTATTCATGCAAATCTGATAAACCCGATCGATAATAATAATATTTTCTTTTTTGTATTTTTTTTTTATTACAACTCAGGTGGAATTTTGGAAACCCAAAACCAACATATCTATCGGGCTTCAAAACTTCTGTCGACCACGCCGGCCCTGATAATATCGGTACAATTTTTCAATATTTCTTATTTGTTAACGACATGGAAGTGTTTTCGTATTATCAAATTGATAGCTAATTCGCAATATATCGTTCAATTGTTCAATATGGGCTTATAATAAAGTTAATGCGCAAGTTTCATTGCAGTAAATTCATAGACAAAATTATCGAATATTTTTTGTTATCACTATTAATTGAAAATAATGTTAAATTATTGCCGTAAACTTAAAAAAAAATGAGTTTCTCTATGTGTTCGATTTGTTTGCTTGAACTTTATAATGTAAATATTGTTCTTTAGTGCAGTTATGTCGTGGTACAGGACTCTCGAAACAGATAGGGGCTAGTCTATACTCGGAACGTTTCAAGGTTCGTGTATGCATGGCGCATGCAATGATTCGCCGTTTTAAGTTCTGAACGTCTGAATATACGGTCAGTCCATTTTGGGACATGACCTGAACATATTACCAGTTTCACATTTAAAACACTAATCATTTCTACCATGATATATCTTCCTTTCTCAAATGTTGGGTGAGGATCATAGATACAGAAATCTGGGGATGTAGTAGAAAGTGCCACTTTAGACGAGGGGGGAAGCCATTTAGGAGAGGGTGCATGCCCGTCTTATGGACATGTCCATGCTATGCATGTGTCCACGTTCTATTGGCCGCGTCTTTGCACATGCTGCAATTGCTCGTAGAGCGCTTGTGCAACTGAAGCGACCAATAGAATGTGGGCACACTTGCGTCCTCACTTCCCCCCCCCCACACGCGTGTACTACGTCCCTAGATTTCTATGTCTATGGTAAGGATAGTCGACATTCTTTCGAAACGACGTTATGGACTCAAAATTACTCTTCCTTAGCGAATAATAATCATTTTTACAGATGGAATAATATTATTTGTATATTATACAATACAATTATACAATACATTATACAATACAATTATACAATACATTATACAATACAATTAATATATACAGGCTGTTTCAGGAGAATAATCGATATTTTGATATATTATTGTAGTATCGATAATTTTGAGTACTATAAGCGATGCAGCCCGCTTTAAACATTTGCTTATTAATATATTTTATCAGTTTTCCATCATACGTACCCTAATTTCCCTACGAGGTATTATATTGTGAAACCATATTTCACTCTGTACCTCGAAGTTCCAGTCTCGCAAACTCTATATATCTCAAAGTAAGCGGCGGGTATGAATTAAAGAGCTTCTACTGTACCTACAAGTAAAGCAATAAAATGTTGAATTATAATATAGGTACCTACAATAATGCAGTGATTTGGATAAAGCTGATTTTTTTAAAAAGATCTTTATTTTGCCATTAGATACAATAATCTAATTTTGAAAACTGAGTCAGCTATATTGCAACTGGGTCGCTATATTAAAATAAAATGACCCAAACAAAAAAAACGTTTTTTTTTCAAATGGTCCCTTATCACTATATGAAAAAAATAGTTATCAACTTTTAATATTGTATAATATAAGTAGGTACTAAATTAGAAAATAAAAATTGTTTCAGGTTAATTTAAAAATTAAAGAACTATAGGAATTCATACAGCCCTTAAACATGAGAATAAATTGAATAAAAATAAGCAATTGCCGAATGCCTGATAGCAGATACAAAATATATTATGCGTTCACATAAAACCACAAGTTTTGCGGTAGATTTAGATAGAATGTAAGTACCTATAGAACAGAGGTCAACAGTTCATATGTGATTTTCAAGAGCTATTATTGTTTATTAGTTTAACTCCGGCTCTTTCTAATCTAATCCATTTGTAAGTTCAATCTATTCGCTAAATGCGCTAAACGCACGGCAGAAACTTTACGTTTAAACTGACTCCCTCGTGCCCACAACATTATGTCTTTATACATTCGGCCAAAAAAATGTAGAATAGCTTTATGGTTTTAACTTGTGAAAGTATCAATTAGATTTTCAATTTATTTTATTTTTTTGTTTTGTTTTGTTTTGTGCGGAACAACTCTTACAAGTTTGAATCTCTGGGGCATCAATGTAATACAAGGAATAGGGACAATTTGAGTAGCATCAAGCCAAATTTAACTCTTTATTTGAAAAGTCCTATGTATTGTTGCACCAAGATATTCAATCTGGTTCCAAATGAAATAAAAAATATAGCGAGTTTTCCGCTGTTTAAAAAAAAAATTGAAGGCTTTCCTTGTTGAAAAATGTTTTTATTGCTTAAATGATTATTTTAACATGTAACCATGTATGTTTCTATATGTTTCTGTATGTATATTATGTTTTTATATTAATTGTAATTGTATCTGACTTCTCTTATGCAATTTTTCTTTTGCCGCTGCAGGAGTAATAAACAATTTGAATTTGAATTATTATTAAAAATTACAGCTGTTACTTCTGTGACCAGTAGTCTCATTCCCTTCATATTTTTAAATTAAGAAATGTTGTACTCGCCAACATGACACACAAACTGGCATCTCATTTCTATTAAATCAATAAGTGTATCAACCAGAAGCTAGGACCGGGCTCGACGCCGCATATTGCTTTTCGATCTTTTAAGAGCAAATTATTATTCTAATAACTTTGACTCAAAATTAAATTACACGTTAAAATTAAACGTGATTTGCTTATTTTCTCATCATTTTCTGCATTTTTGAACTATTTCACCGGAAGGGTTTTAAAAACCTTTATTATTTTATATAAGTTATCGTTCAGTCTAGATTCAAAGAATTTCCATGCCAAATATCGTTAATATTGGTCATCGTATTTAGCTATCGATCAATGGAACAGAAAATAGCAAACGGTTGAACTATGACAGACAGAAATAGAGACATACAGACCGGTACAAAAATTCCGGAAAACTGAAGAAAACTAAATAACAGACATATTCCCCGTTACTATTTTATAATACAATAATTAGTATTAAATTAATAGGTCAGTATTTTAATCTAACCCTTGTGATTATAGATGATAACAGGTTGTCTTAATTCTTAAAGGCACTCTTAATTCACCAGAAATTAATATGCAAATTAATAGTAAAAGGATCTCATGTCTGTAATGAACCAATAACGACTTTTTTTATAATGCCATTTGATTTTTTTTGACTAGCAATGAAAACGGCTTCACAATAATTTTTTTATGTTGGTTAAAATAAACCACACCTCTATTTTTTCTTTTGAGCAGTGACAGCCCATATTACATGTCCTACACTTTGATAGTTGATTGATAGCAACGCTGCGATCAGTTAATTAGTGTAAGGCGGCGTGGTTATAAAGATTATAAAGTCAACGCGACGGGGGTTGTGACGAAAGCAGGTATTAAAATTTAAAAATTTGTAACTCCGTAAATACTCAACGTATTCAAATAAAATAAACGCCATTTTGTTTGTGGCATTGATTTCTAATATCTAAGAAACAGCCATATATTCATTTTTATTTTATTTTTTACTGCAGTCTCATTGCGTTTTAGTGAGAGTTTTGAATATTTTCTATAAAACCTACACGAGAATTTTTGGCTGTTTGTTTGTACCAGCAGTACTCAAGAACGGCTGGACCGATTTTGATTAAACTTGGCACACAATTAAATGGTACCTACCCAAATTTGAAGTATATATAAGGTTTCGCGTCTGTCTATATTCCTGGGAATGCTTTAGGAGGGCTTGAGAATAGCCGAGAGTGTAGCGGCGCTGTTGTTTACATGGCGTTGCTATGGTTCCTCTATTACAAGTCCCCGGTTCCCGAGTTCTAGCCCGAGAGCTGGTAAAAGTGTCAATTGGATTTTCAATTTATTATTAAAAAAAAAAAAAAATAATGAATAGAAAATATGAATTGGTGCTAGGCCCAAATAACCTTAGCTGTTGGTGGTCTTTAAAATACAATTACAATTACAATGCTTTAGGACTTAAGTTATATAATATATCATCATGTTAAGTCATGGGTGGCGGGTTTCACCTTAACAATAACTTAGTGTTAGCTAAAAAACTACATACTAGCTTTCAGATTAGCGTTCAGTCGCTGTCGATTTGTTTTGACACTAGCCATTTTAAACTGAGAATCACGCTAGGTCATGGGGATTGGGGGACACGGGCAACGCCGGACTTATTCTCTATCTCTACATAGTATAAAACAAAGTCACTGTCTGCCTCTGTCTGTTTCTCCGCTTACTTCTTTTAAACCACGCAACGGATTTTGAAACGGTTTTCACTAATAGAAAGAGCGATAAACGAGGAAGGTTTGTGTATATAATTTGTAAATATTTCGTACAAAATGGCTGAACTATGACGGTGTTTTGTCAAAAAAAACTTTTTTCGTACGCTTACATGGCTAACGCTGGCCAAATCTTTAGAGATACATCAAAACAATGTACGAAAAAATTGTAGGATTTTAAAAACCGCTATTAAATCATAATTTCATACCACCCGGGCATAGCCGGGACGGGCCGCTAGTTAAATATAAATGCAGAAATGATAACCCAAAAATGTTGTGCAGACTGTATATTATTGTACCTACTATAAGGTACAATATATGGTATTTATAGGTGCATGAACAACATACATACATACACAGGTGATCCCATCCTACTGCGATACCTATCTTAATCACCATAATGTATAACATTTAGATTCTATCTCATCATGTACACACTATAATTTGAACAACGTTCAAACCGTATGTAATTTTTCCAGATCAAAATTGAAATTTTATGTTTGTATACTGCGGTTTAGTAAAAAGAAAACATATTTTCGTTCGTAATATATTATCTGTCAAATTTATAAACTATTTTAAATATGTAATGTTTGATCAGATATTAAATATATGAAGCAACTCAAAATATTATAATCTTGGGTTCATAAATAAATGGTGCAAAAGAATAAAATTGTAGTTGTTTAACACATTACATTATCAGTAATTACAACTATTGCTTAATCACTACACATTTTTTTTATATTCTTCAAGTAACTTTGAATAAATACATGCCAGATAATTGTAATAAAATAGTTAATCATCCTTGCCTGCACTGTGTTTTCATCGTATTGTATAAGCTGTGTTTGACTCTGCTAAGCAGTCTGCTTCATGCAGTCGTGTTGCATTGAAAGACGTGTAGGTATATTTCTTCAGTCGACTTTTATGTGATTTTATTTAACTGAGATGGAGCGCGTAATAGAAAAAAATGTATTGTGATAAATTCATTTATTTACATTATTCTCTACAAAACCACATTTTGTCTGTATGATGTAAGGATTAACAAATAATCAAATTCTCAACGTATATTTTCCTATTATTTCAAGATGTACTTGCCGAAATATACTTGCTCTTTGTATGGAACAAGTCCCCTCAAAAAAACCCACTCTTCACTCAAATTCGAATATGGCACGTAGCCTAAGTTTTAAGTTCAACCTCAAGATATGTTCCAAGTTTCATGAGAATCGGTTCCATCATTTTTTTATAATGCCAGGCAGCCAGAATAAACATACGGGATTATTACAACTTTATTTATACAAATTATGTGTCTGGTCTGTATATTCTTTTAATTTTGCATGTAATTTTTTTACAAACGAAAAATTATTGATAAAATAATTTATAATAATAAATAATAAATTTTAACTTAATTTTAGAGCTTTTCTATTAAAAGTTTGTTACATTTACAGATATTTATACAACTTTATGTACAATGGTTGTGTTATACTACACACAAAGAAACATACCTTTGACTAAAAAATAACATTTGTATTAAGAATTTTTTTTTCGATCAGAGTATAAATCATTTATTTTAAACATAGATTGTACAAATTATTATGTATATTATTATTATTTTCATATTTCTAATTTCATTAATCATGATGTTAATCCATTATATAAGTAGTTATTTACCTTATACTAGTATATTTCGCGTGCGAGCATGTTTCTATAACAATTGATCTATTTCAATGATTATTTGTTGTTACAATATTGTATATTCTTTATAAAATAACCACAGTATACGAGGTTATTCAAAATAAGTCTTCATTTTTTTCATTCCAAAATTCAAATGAAATCTTTTCTTTTTAGAAACTTTCCAACAAATTCGTTTATAATTTTAGTTGAATTTAACTTCAAATCAAAATTTAACGCGCTTTAGTTTCATTAATGAAAATAATTTGGAAGGAGAAGGCATTCTTCAACCATTTATATATTTTTGAAACATTGTTTGATAAACATAAATCTATTTCTTTTCATGTTAGAATCTTAAAATATTTTTTTAGTTGGAAAAGAATTTTTATATTGGTTTTTTATTTATATCAAACATTTGAAATAAAAAATATAATCAAAATCGTTGAAGTCGTTTTCGAGAAAAACGCAGTTTTTGATTTTTGTTCGTTATTAACCTTATTTTATTTGGGAAAGCACGGGGAAAATAAAAAAAAATCTAAAAAATCCCCAAAAAACCTTAATTTTAAAATTTGATTTCGATCCGTTAAAGGATGTGTCAACTAACTCCCTGCACAGACAGACGGACGTCCAAACTTCGCTTATTCGGTACGATAGAGGCCACGAAATCGATTTTTTGAGCCATTAATAATAATAATAAATTCTTTATTTACAAAACTTCCTTCATTCCTGTGGTCGTCCGAAAGTAAAACTGTCAGAAAAACATCAGCATTTTTTGCATTAAAATAACGAATTTAAAATATAGACTGCATGACCGCGATCTTTCTAACTTTTTTGAAATGATAGGTCAGCAAGATGTTTTTTGACCATCCTCTAATAATAACTTATTTATCATCGTGATTCTAATGAACATTTATTTAATAGATATATACGTATTATAGAGAATTACAATTAATGACCTGAGGAATAACGACGTGAAAGAAACGTTGCGCACTGCTATTTTGTAGCGATATCAAGATATCTCCAAAAAGAATCTTAATTTACTTTAAAAAATAAACATATTATACTGTTAAGATATATATTTTGTGTGGATGGATAGAATCTGACGCTTTTAAGAAACACTGTTTACCAAAAAAAAATATACAACTAGCTGAAACACTGAAGTTGAACCCTCTGCTACCCAAAATCATACTAATAAAATATTATTGGGACATATTGTAGGTAGATCGATTTTTAGAAAGTTAGTTGCAAAGTTTCGTGAAAATGTGTTTAGCTATTCTTGCATGATACCTCGACAAATAGACAGAATTATCATTTTATTTACATAGATACACAATGTTTGAGAAATATACATTCGAGAAATTTTGTAACAGCAACAGAACGTAAAGCATCTATAACATATTTATTTCCGACCTCTACTATGGTAGGGAAGTATTGTATTTGGTTCGAATTTTTTTTCGGGATATTAATAGATCTTCACGTTTCATTTGAGACATAGAGATAGAGCTGCTTAATAATATTTTCTGCAGTTTTACAGACATCGATTATACCTATGGTGATGGGTACATTAAACCTCCCATATCTTTAGAGCTAATAAACTGTAAATCGCTACTATTTTTGTTTGGGTATTGTTCTAGTACATTTAGACAAAAAATTGTTTTTTTAAATGTCGCACAACAAAACCACAAATACCTATTATAGGTAAGCAATTACATTTTTGCTATATTCTGTTAATTCTTGCTGGCTTGTACATAATATGATATGTACATATGATCACACTATTGAATGGCTGGTCAATAAAAGTATCTACTTGTCCTGGTATAAACACCCACTTTCATATAACACAAAAAAGAAACAGAATATTTTCAATAATCAATATCCACATCAACTGGTAGACTTGAAACAATTTTTTAGGTTCGTACAAAGATGACCGTTTAATCCCCGCGTGGCATCACGTTATGAGATAAACCCTCCCTCCATCCTATTCTATACCTCTATGATTTGAGACTATTTTTCGACTAATCTCTCTCTCTCTCTCTCTGTCTGTCTCTCTCTCTCTCTCTCTCTCTGTCTGTCTCTCTCTCTCTCTCTCTCTCTCTCTCTCTCTCTGTGTCTCTCTCTGTCTGTGTGTGTTTCTCCTTTGATATCTCAAAAACTGAATGACATAGGGACATGCGGTTTATTTTGTTGTATTTGTCAACACTCTACTTAGATCTGATTAGATTTTCAGCCAAATTGGTTCAGTGGTTTCTAAGACATTAAAAAAATCGAATGTGGCTTAAGGGTCCAATTAAGAAGCAAATACTGTTTTTAATGCATTTATTGGCTAACGTTTCGTAAAATATGTTTACCTCTTCAGAACTCAAATGCCGTCAACAGTAACAGTAAAATTGTCATATAATTAAAAAAAATATTAATTATATGACAATTTTACTGTTACTGTTGACGGCATTTGAGCTCTGAAGATGTAAACATATTTTACGAAACGTTAGCCAATAAATGCATTAAAAACAGTATTTGCTTCTTAATTGGATCCTTAAGTCACATTCGAGCCGTTTTATCTCTAATATCATCAGGATCACCACATTTTGTTTTTTAATTAAAACAGATTCTTAACATCTATTCAAAAAATGTTTTCAGTGTCACGTATTAACCAAGGTAAAAAAAATATATTCTAGATGTTAAAATATAAAAATCTTAATTTTTTTTCCTACAATGTAGATTTCGAGAAAAAAAATGTTTTCAAAAAAAATCGCGCGGTAATGATTTTTAACCGAGTTCAAAAAGGGGGAGGTTCTCAATTCGACGAGTATTTTTTTTATTTGCCTAACCAAGATGTCTGCGTGATTTTAGTCCCTAGATCAACAAACAAATGAGATGGCCATACTTTTTATAATATTAAGAATATGAAAAGATAATTGTTCCTTAAAATAGTGTTTTCATTATATTTTGATATCTTGATAAATTCATAAATTTCTGAGTGTATAATCCAGAACATTTTGTTATGCTTTTTTTATGTAAAGTGTCCATACTGTTGACGTTGATCTGCTTGGTAAATATACAGGATGGCACATCTTAAACAATGCAGTGAAATATCTCGTAAACGGTACAAACCATAAAAAAATGTTTTATACAAAAGTTATAAAGAGTCAAGGGGGACAGAAGACTGTGATATCAAATTTAACATAGGTGGTGCTGTGAAGGTCAGGCGAAGGTCAGCTTCGATTTTTTAATTGCAACAGTGCATTTTTATTCCAGAATACGATACAGTATTTAATGGTGAACAGTAAATTATTAAGGTACATATGAGCTAAAGTTAATAAATATTGAGATATTTACAAATAAAATAGCAAATTTAATTTGTCAATTCGGTTCTTTTATGAATTGAATTCAAGCCAAGAAGGCCGGTGCGTAATATTATCATAATTCATGGCTATCTGCTATGCCATAATTTATCTAATTATCGTTCATTTTGGCCGTTTTTAGGCGCGATCTAAAGCGAAGCTAGAAGCGCCTATATACAATCTGTGACGGATTTTTTGTATCAGTCGTACAGCCCAAACGAGTTAACCGATTTTAAAAAACTTTTTTTTGTTCGATTCCTCTCGGGGTCTATTTGATCCTAACGTCGCCCGATTTTTGAATTTTGGCCCCAGAGGGGAGCAAATTAGAAAAAACGGTGTTTTTTGCTTATAGTTCGCTCAATTCAAGTCAGATCGATTCGAAACCTGTCTTAAACGAAAGAGGAGAAAATTTTAGATAGATTTTATGTATAATATTGTGTGAAAACAGTTTTTTTATACACATTTAATTGCTAATTTCAACTATATAAATGCGACTTTATCTAATAAATCGCGAACTTGTTTCGGTTGTCCTTGTCTGTTGCACAGTGTGATATGGATATTGGAAGACAGCGTATGCTTTGACTTATAATAAAAACGGGTGCTACATTATAATATAGTCATTCAATTTTTTGACTGGTGACGTTTGATTTTTGTGTTTAAAAACCATGGCCTACTGAGTTAAAATGACCTGTAACTAATTATTGACGTCGGTCGGATGGCGGGATCTAGGGATCGGACCAAAATTTCTCGATGTTTCATATCTTCCTGAACAATTTGGCTTTCTCTGTCTGTATGTCGGTTTGAAAGTTTATAACTCGAGAACCACTGATCCGATTTACGTGAAAAGTGTAACGTCATTTTTGTAAAAATTATCCGATCCTTTTGAAAATTAATATTTGAGAGTTTTATAGGACACAAAAAAATAAAATGGCGTCAGATTTCAAAATGGCGGCCATATGCACTTTTTTTATCCGATCCTTTTGAAAATTGATATTTGTGAGTTTTATAAGACACAAAAAAAAATAAAATGACGTCAGATTTCAAAATGGCGGCCGTATGTACATTTTTGTAAAATTATCCGATCTTTTTGAAAATTGATATTTGAGAGTTTCATAAGTCACAAAAAAATAAAATGACGTCAGATTTCAAAATGGCCGCCATATGTACTTTTTTGTAAAAATAATCAGATCCTTTTGAAAATTGGTATTTGAAAGTTTCATAGGACACAAAAAAATAAAATGATGTTTGATTTCAAAATGGCGGCCGTATGTACTTTTTTGTAAAAATTATCCGATCCTTTTGAAAATTGATATTTGAGAGTTTCATAGAACACAAAAAAATAAAATGACGTCAGATTTCAAAATGGCGGCCATATGTACTTTTTTGTAAAAATTATCCGATCCTTTTGAAAATTGATATTTGTGAGTTTCATAAGACACAAAAAAATAAAATGACGTCAGATTTCAAAATGGCGGCCGTATGTACATTTTTGTAAAATTATCCGATCTTTTTGATAATTGATATTTGAGAGTTTCATAGGTCACAAAAAAATAAAATGACGTCAGATTTCAAAATGGCGGCCATATGTACTTTTTTTGTAAAAATAATCAGATCCTTTTGAAAATCGGTATTTGAAAGTTTCATAGGACACAAAAAAATAAAATGATGTTTGATTTCAAAATGGCGGCCGTATGTACTTTTTTGTAAAAATTATCCGATCCTTTTGAAAATTGATATTTGAGAGTTTCATAGAACACAAAAAAATAAAATGATGTCAGATTTCAAAATGGCGGCCATATGTACTTATTTGAAAAAATGATCCGATCTTTTTGAAAATCGGTATTTGAGAGTTTCATAGGACACAATAAAAATAAAATGACGTCATATTTTAAAATGGCGGCCATATGTAGGTACTTTTTTGCTAAAATTATCCGATCCTTTTGAAAATTGATATATGAGAGTTTTGCAGGACACAAAAAAATAAAATTAGGTCAGATTTCAAAATGGCGGCCATATGCACTTTTTTTTAATAATTATCCGATTCTTTGGAAAATTTATATTTGAGAGTTTTATAGGACACAAAAAAATAAAATGGCGTCAGATTTCTAAATGGCGGCCATATGTCCTTTTTTGTAAAAATTATCCGATCCTTTGAAAATTGATATTTGCGAGTTTTATAAGACACAAAAAAATAAAATGATGTTATATTTCAAAATGGCGGAAATATGTAGTACTCCTTTGTAAAAATTATCCGATCCTTTTGAAAATCGGTATTTGAAAGTTTCATAGGACACACAAAAATAAAATGATGTCAGATTTCAAAATGGCGACCGTATGTAGTTTTTTGTAAAAATTATCCGATCCTTTTGAAAATTTATATTTGAGAGTTCCATAGAACACAAAAAAATAAAATGACGTCAGATTTCAAAATGGCGGCCATATGTACTTTTTTGCAAAATTGATCAGATCTTTTTGAAAATCGGTATTTGAGAGTTTCATAGGACACAGAAAAAATAAAATGACGTCATATTTCAAAATGGCGGTCATAGGTATATACTTCTTTGTAAAAGTTATCTGATCCTTTTGAAAATTGATATTTGAGAATTTAACAAGACACAAAAAAATAAAATGGCGTCAGATTTCAAAATGGCGATCAAATAATAACTTTTTAATTGTATTATTTATATCTTTGATAAATTCGGTTTTATATACAATGCGTAAGAAGCATAGCTTCTGTCGGGTGTCTTATGACACATCATGACTGTTTTTATTTAGCCGATTCCGAGTTACGCTTAATAGTCAACCGTTGCTATGGAAAATTGTTGAAAAAATTCACTGTACTATTTTTTCTTTGAAATCCAATACATATTTATATTTGGTCTTATGGCTCATAGCCTACTACAAAATTATAAATCTTATCAGTGTTATTTTCCCTATGTTCGATAAAACCGTTTACACACAGTACCTACATGAATATCGCGCCTTGTAATTCTTGAATTACTTGTATGCTCCAAAATTTTTTAATTTCTAAATATCTCAATATTTATTAACTTTAGCTGATATGTACCTTAATAATTTACAGTTCACTATTAAATACTGTATCGTATTCTGGAATAAAAATGCACTGTTGAAATTAAAAAATTGAAGCTGACCTTCGCCTGACCTTCACAGCATTACCTATGTTAAATCTAATATCACAGTCTTCTGTCCCCCTTGACACTCTATAACTTTTGTATAAAACATTTTTTTATGGTTTGTACTGTTTACGAGATATTTCACTGCATTGTTTAAGATGTGTCACCCTGTATAATGGTTTATGATGTAATTTTAATATTTTTGCTAAGTACATCGCATTAAATATTAAAAACCCGCTGAGACTAACGATCGATTACGCAAAGAAGGGTTCAATGTGGAGATGATGGCGAATAAATTTAAGAATTCATTAATTTGACAAGATAATCAACTATCTACTAAGATAGAGTTTCATTTCGTTAATATGATTATCATCTTACTTTCAACACTTGTAGTGTGTGAACTAATAAAGTTTCTAATTAATTTAGTGTATGCTTTCAATCATCTATATCAGTATGTCACTTTTAAGAGGGTGGCATCCTATTCAGAAAAAAGAATGTGAAAAAATGCAATCGTATTCCTCCAATATTAAAACCTTATAGAATCTCTTTTAACCTAGTTTCAAAGAAAAGTACTGTAAAAATATTGATATGGAGAATCATACATTAATATTATGAAGTATTAGAAAAACCTTGTATTTTTTGATGTCCGTCTTGTGACTTCCTGTGTTTTAACACGCCGCGTTTCAGCAACGAGTTGCTATCTTCAGGTGTGGTTAATTTTTTTTAAAAATTACACATTGAGTATCCGTAACACGATATAATATTAAGCACATGCGTATTATGTAGTGGATTGTGGAGTACTGATTTAAATTTCGAAATTTTATGATTTATACAGGGTGTCCAAGTTGACGTTGGCTAACATGGGTAACTTTGTTATTAGTGGAGATAGAAAGTATGTTAAATGGGCAAAGTAGTGCAGAATTATGTGCTCATTAACGTCCCGTCGAAAAAACAATTGAATTTTGACACACTATGGATTTATTTAGAAAATAGTGAAAATTGCCGTTTTTTATTTATGAAGATATCTGAAAATTTCTTTAACCATTTTTTGATAACTTTTTATGATCTTTTCAGTGGCGTAGGTTTATTTTTTTATATCCACTACATAATGAGATATTGACATGAACTTTGGTTTTTCTTATGGACGCCATTTTGGATTTTTAGATATTCGAATTCTGCTTATTTTTCTGATTAATTTGGTGTATCACATGCTACATTTAAAAAATTTGCAATGAACGTCCCATATTAGAGGCACTATAAAAACAACTGACAGTCAAATTATATTTCAGTTCTGCCAAACTACGATTTATTATTAATTTTACACTGAAAATTTTCGCACTACTTAATTATAACTTGATTGTCAGTTGTTTTTATAGTGCCTCTAATATGGGACGTTCATTGCAAATTTTTTAAATGTGGCATGTGATACACCAAATTAATCAGAAAAATAAGCAAAATTCGAATATCTAAAAATCCAAAATGGCGTCCATAAGAAAAACCAAAGTTCATGTCAATATCTCATTATGTAGTGGATATAAAAAAATTAAATCTACGCCACTGAAAAGATCATAAAAAGTTATTAAAAAATGGTTAAAGAAATTTTCAGATATCTTCATAAATAAAAAAGTTATGGCCAGTTTTCAAAAACGGCAATTTTCACTATTTTCTAAATAAATCCATAGTGTGTCAAAATTCAATTGTTTTTTTGACGGGACGTTAATGAGCACAAAATTCTGCACTACTTTGCCCATTTAACCGACTTTCTATCTCCACTAATAACAAAGTTACCCATGTTAGCAAAGTGTGAGTGTATGTGTATTTATGTAGACGATTAATAAGTATTGGGTGTTTGTGTGTTGTTAATTATTGTGTCGTAAATTTAACCACACCTGAAGATAGCAACTCGTTGCTGAAACGCGTCGTGTTAAAACACAGGAAGTCACAAGACGGACATAAAAAAATACAAGGTATTTCTAATACTTCATAATATTCATATAGTGACATGGAGAGTGGAGACCCAACACTCTAAAAATGTATCATCATACATTAATTTAACGTTGCGATATTACTGCATTTACTTTTTAATAATACACCCATTTTAAAAAAAACATCCACTGTCTAAATAATACCATTCATGGTATCGGTGCACAAGGGTAATTTAAAATTTTATATATCTTAACTATAGATATTTCGTGGGGAAAACTTTAAAAACTTAATAACTGGAATTTTTACTTCCCCACTACTATGGTAGAGAAGTAGGTACCTATCTATTCGATTTAGTCCGAAAAATTTTTTTCGTGATATTAATAAATCGTCATCACGTTTTGATACCCTAGAAATCATTTTATTTGAATTCACTGTGTATATATGTGGTGAAATATTTTCTCCTTCGATATTTCAAAAACAGAACGACGTATGGGGTCATGCGGTTTATTTTATTGTTTCTGTCAGCACTTAACTTAGATCTGATTGATTTTTTAGACAAATCGGTTTAGTAGTTTCTGAAATACTAAAAAATGTTCTCAGTGTAATGTACATATAGGTAAAAAAAATATAAATGTATTCTAGATGTTGAAATATAAATAAAACCTGGGGCGGATTCAGAAAAATATTTCGGGGGGGGGGTCAAAATATTTATGTACAAGTACATTATAATGATACTTACCTCACCAAATCAGTTTTTTGCACGCGAATATATAAAAAAAAATATCGAAAATATGCAACGCCCAACGCCGCTAAGATATTGATCGGATGTCCTTTTCTATGCGTTCTACGCGTTGCCCAAAATATTGGCGGGGTTTGACCCCCCCCTGAATTCGCAATTGAATAATACAATATTTTTTTTCTAAAATCTATACAGATTTAGAGGAAAAAAATTCTGAAAAAAACTGCACTGAAGTAATTTTTTATTTGCCTTATTAATGCCTCTTTATAACATTGATAATTTCTATATTTAATATGTATTTTATAGTGGACCGATTTGTATTACATAGGTGTTTTGACGAATCCTCGTGTAATTGTATTATGGATTAATAAATTTCTATTCTATATTAAGAATACGAAATTAGAATTATTTTTTGATGGGAAAATTTTGTTACGAGCGATGCTTTACTAGGTGGGAAGTCGAATTTTTTTATAAAACTGCGACTAGTTAGTTTTTTAAAGTCATTTCACATTTTTTAGGTTTCCATACACCAACGCTATTCTACCTGTCTCTCCCCACGTCGCGTTTGGAAACTATTTGACCTAGAATTATGAATTTGGCAGAAATGTAGTCTTTACGATTACAAATTAACAACAAATAAGTTTCATCAAAATCGGTCCAGTAGTTTCTGAGATAAGCACCTCAGAAACTTGTGAGATATAAGAGCTGCAAGTACGGAACTCTGTGTATAAAATATATATTTATTTTTTACAAATAATATATTAAATTTTGAAGAAAATTGTAACTACCAGACCTGCGATTTTGCATTTCGTAAATATAAGTGAAAAATAAATATGAGTTTAATACGGCTGTATTTATACAATTTTTGGGTTTTTTATTGGAAAAGCATCCAATTACAGAATATTAATTTGCAATACTTTAAATTAGAAAAAATCATTTTTTTATCAATCTATGTCACTGACGGTTCTCAAACCCGAATCTTCCACTATCGCGGCGGATGAGTTGTCAGTTACTCTACAGTGACACTATTAACAAATTAAATTATTTCTACATAAGCAAAAGTTAGTCCCTTTATCACCGCGATATTGGAAGATTCGGGTTTGAGTCCCGACAATGACAAATGAAAAAAATGATTTTTTCTAATATTGCAAAATAATATTCCGTAATTAATCGCTTTTCCAATAAAAAACCCAAAAATAAGTAAAAATGTCAAGGATTATTTTCAGAAACTGGAAAAAAAATTTTATTTTCATATCTCTTGCGATTTTAATTTTGTTTACATCTAAATTAAATAACTCGAGCTCTATTTTATACATAGTCGCTATTAAAGATGGAACTAAAGTTCTCTTCCTAAAACGGTTATAAGTACATTATACTTTGGAAATTTAAAATATTTAAATTATAATAATTATTTTACACATTTTAGAGTAGATTTTTTATTATACACGACTGCTATCTTGAATTTGTTATTGGCTTCCTATATAAATCGTTTTACAACAAGTGTCTTTTTCGAAATCAAAAAATGCAATTATTAGGTATAGAAAGTACTAAGTAGATACTAAGTATAAAAAAATACTAAACAAAAAACGTCGGAATATTATAATATGAAAAAATAAGAAGCTGTTTGAACTATTACCTATTATTTTTTGTTTTGTGTTGTAGTTTCAGTTGTGTTTTTACTATCTTTGTCTATATATTTTCACATGAATACCTACATAAAAGAAGGCGCTTCTAGAAAAAATATACAAGTGTCACTAAAAGAAATTCGAAATGACAGTCACACTCAAAAATTAGAAGAGAAAAGCAATTTTTTGACTCGGTTTTGACTGAAATGTGCAAAAAATTTGAAATTTAAAGTTTCTTATTTTCAAAAATACATCATAAACAATTTTAAGTAAGAACATATGAACTTTGGTTCTGTCTTTAATAGCAACCTTGTGTCTACACAAGATTTTTTTCTCTCGAAGCAGTAATTTTACTAATTTATAAATTTATGTTAAGATATTTTTAACATATTTATGTTCCTTACATAATATGAAAATGTTTTTCTTTTTACGCGCGACATTAAAATAGAGAGACCTTAGAGAATTCCAACGAAAGAAACACCTTCCCATCTTTTTAATTGTAGCTCCAGGTGCGTCCCAACCCGCCCATCCCTCTGTCAGTAATCGCGGAAACGGAAAAAGAATATACATATATATTATATATAGGTACATATATAATATTATACGAACCTAGTAAGTACTAAGTACTAAGTAGTATCCATGCCTGTAACCTTAAAGCAAAGTTGTTTATGTTGAATTTATGTCAAATTTTTTATACCTTCAAATACGTTCATTGATCTATTTTGCATAATGAAACAGGCAATGTACGGTTTGTTGACATTTGACAAAGAATTTTATAAAAGACTAGCGGCCCGGTCCGGCTTCGCTCAGATGCTATGAATTTATGATTTATTATTCCCCTCTTGCGAGAATGTTTCCCCCTGCAAAGCGAAGCCGAGCTGGTGATGTTTAGTAGGATATTCCACCTATACGCTAATTTTTTCGGACTCAATCAACAAATATCATCATAACATTAAATTTGCACAAAATATTCATAAATTATATACGTAAACCTTCCTCGTGAATAAGTCTGTCTATTGTTGAAAACCGAATGAAAATCCCCATAGTAGTTTCTGAGATTAGCGCGAACATACATACAGAGTACAGACAGACGCGGCGGGGACTTATTTATAATATTACTAGCGGCCCGGTCCGGCTTCGCCCGGGTGCTAAGAATATGTTAACATTACTTGTTAGGAACACCCATCGAATGACGTAACATTACATTGCAATACTATAAAATTTCATTTTAAACCCATGCATGTCACAATCGGGACTCAAACCCGAATCTTCCACTATCGCGGCAGCTGAGTTACTGTAGAGTAAATTATGTCACTGTATTGTGCGATAGTGAAAGATTTGGGTATGATTTTATTCATTATAGATTATAAACGCGTCGACAACTCAGGTCATTAGCGTCTTCAACACAACAAAAAATCCATTTGTATATTAGAATCCGCCAGTCGGCATACACAAACCGACTGGTACGAGCTCGGGTCCCTGGGAGTGCTAATCCCCACAAAACATTGGAATGCAAATTACATTCCAATGTTTCCCGACGGCGCCATAGGTTTAAGTGAATTTTTTTAGTATTGCATTGTGACGTTACGTGTCATTCAATGGGTGTTTCTAACAGTATTTATTTGTATATAAGAGTATATAAGGTTACATTTTTTAAAAGAAAAAATTTTGGACAGTGTTTTTTTATTTTACAAAAAAGAAAAGTTGTGCTTCAACAAAAGCCATTAGCACACAAATATTTAAAAAAATTAGAGATAGACACCACATTATAGCATACAATATTTTATAAAATATTACGTTACAAATATCTTTCACAGTGTGATGTCAGCCCTATAACACATTTAAACTAGGGATGCTATGGAGCTCCGTAAGAAACTATCGGATATCCAAAATAAAAAAAAATATCTGAAACCGTAACCCAATCCGTTATAAATGTTTCAGATAGGGGCGGAATTGTTTAAATAGTGAGTACTGAGTTTAAATTAAGTAGATATAACAATTACTTAATTTTAAGGCTAATTACTGTGTTAAATTTGATTGCGTGAACACAATAAAATTTATATTAAAAATTAAAATCTACTTATTGATAAAACAAATAAAGACATCCACAACTGAAACTATCCGAAACTATCGGATATCCGAAATAATTTTATATCCGTATTCATAACCGAAACCAATAAAAGACTCCTAATATATCCGTATCCGGATCCTAAATGTCAAATCCGTAACAACCCTAATTTAAACCGCATTTTAATTATAAAACTTTGCACCTTTCGACTTATAAGATATCTAATCATTTATATTACTATCTATTGATTCTCTAGAGTCGAACGCGTGGATCACATAGTAGTCTATTTTAGTAATAACAAAAAGCACTACTGCTAGATATAGGTATAAATGCCTCGAGGTACCTTCACACTAGTATGCAAACGACGAGTGGAATGCAATTAAATCACCAACGTACATTTTAAATCAAAATACACTCACAAAAACGGCGAAGTTTAAGAGGACGCGTCGTTTCAAGATTACTTAAATTAGACTTTGATGAATGAATTTTGTCCAACTTTTCATTCAAACCACTTATGTAGCAACTAGTGATGAGCAAAATTGGTCTTGGTCTTGCAGTCTTGGTCTTGCGAAAAAGCAAAACCAAGACCAAGATCAAGACCGAATGAACAAGCGTGTTAAAAATGATGTAATTTTGAAATTTTTAACATTTTAATAAAATAAAGTATTTTCTTAGTTAATAATAGAATTGTGAATTATTTTTAATTTATAACTATGATGATCGTCAGAAGTAAAAAACAAAAAAAAGACAGATAAAATTAGCAAGACTAAAACTTGATACGCAAGACCAAGACCAAGACTAAAAAAAAACTCGGGTCGCAATGCCAAAACCCTGCCGACATTATAGTGTATTTGCTAACACAGGCCTTGTGGCTTTAATACGTGAACTTAAGTTTGTTTTTGGACAAAATAAAAAATTTAACCCCTTAATACATCCCTTAAAATAATATTTTTTTTCTTAATTTCAATAAGATTATCAATGCAACCTCTGTACCAAATGAAATAACCCTTCAGTAAGTAAATCACTATCCGCAAACTAGTGTTTTCATAAAATTTGTAAATCCGGTCCTGTCGGGCCGATTTTATCAAAATTTTAGCAGCACATTTTAATCGTTACTAAAGGGTTAAATTTTAATTTTGAAACGTTTCTGAGAATTTTTTCGGCATTTTTGGGCCCAAAAACATTTTTCAACCCCTAAAAACCACCCTTAAAATGGTCCGATTGGGCCCATTTTAAATAGGCTTCGTGCGGTGATGGATTTCAACTTGCCTACCAAATTTCGTCAAAATCAATTAACTCTTTCGAAAGTTATTGCCCGTACACACACACACACACACATATATATATATAAAAATAGACATTTCCAAAAATGGTGCCAAATTGTTCAGGAGGCTATGAAACGTCGAGAAATTTTGGTCCGACCCCTAGGTCCCGCCATCCGACCGACGCCAATAGTGTATGTGCCATATGGCAAATACACTAATAAGCAAGACCAAGACCAAGACCAAGACCAGACATATTTGAGCAAATTCTATAGAATTATCGCTAGGCACTTGGTAGAACATGATTGAATAAAAATTAATAAACAAACACTTGAAAAATTCTACACATTTATTAATCTCAACCCATCGTTTCGGGTTTCTAGCCCATCATCAGGAGTTTACATTAAAAGTTTTAATGTAATCTCCTGATGATGGGCTAGAAACCCAAAACGATCGTTGAGATTAATAAATGCGTGTAGAATTTTTTTATTTTTTTTTTATTAATTTCTATATTTGAGCAAGGCCAAGACCAAGACTGAATCAGCAAGACCAAGACCAGACATATTTGAGCAAGACCAAGACCAAGGCCAAAACTGTCCAAGTCTTGGTCTTAGTCTTGCTTTGCTCATCACTAGTAGCAACTCAGTTCGTAAACCGAAACTCGAGAGTGCTGTCGATTTTCTTTGCAGAAAAAATGCTGGATCAATATTATTCTAATCCACGCATACCTACTCAAAACCATAAACTGCTTTGTTTTCTAACCACTGATATGTCTTATATATGCGTGTCGTACGACGCAGACAAACATTTTCCACAAGAAAACATTTTTATACTAGAAAAAAAAAGTCTCCTAGGATTTTAGTCTTAAATACCCAACTGTTTAAAGCTGAGTGTGATTAAAAAATTCTTAAGAGTACTACCTATATACACTAAACTACAATTTGAACTTTTCCTTTCAGGTCTATTTCAATCCTGCAACGTTATTTTAAGAACTGCATGTGCTTCTCGTGAAATACCAAAATTAGTGTTGCCGTCTAGACAAGACAAGACAAGACAAGACTTTGAAAGTCTTGTCTTGTCTTGAAATATCAAGACAAGGCTTCACTTAAGTCTTGTCTTGAAATATCAAGACTTCACTAAGTTTAAGTCTAGATTAAAAAACTCTTGTACTGTCTAATATCAAGATTCTAGATTTTTTTCAAGAGTCTAGATTAACCGAGTGGTTTACTTTACTACTTAGTTTATCTAGAGTCTAGACTCTTGAAAATTGTCTAGAGTTTTGGCAAGAGCCTTGATCTAGATAAAGCAAGTCTTGTCTTGTCTTGAAAATTTCTAGACAAGACTTTTGCAAGTCTTGTCTTGAAAATCTAGACAAGACTTTTGCAAGTCTTGTCTTGAAAATCTAGACAAGACAAGAGTCTAGAAAGTCTAGATCTAGACGGCAACACTAACCAAAATGTAAATTATTGTTTATTCCGTAATTCCGCTAATAAATTTTAAAATTAAAGCAAACGTGTTTCCAGTACCGGCTTTATGAAGGAGGGGATTAGACAACCGCCTGGAGGGCCAGGCCCAGAAGGGCGGTGGAAGACTAAATTCTTTTTTAATCACGGATCAAAATCGTTGGCAAAGCCAAACGTCTACAACCAGCAAGTTGTTTTACGTATCAACCACATATACCTATATAGTCATAACATAATGATCTACTCAATTTTTATAACAGAAAGCTATTCTATAGAGATTTTGATAGGCGACTTCATAAACTTCATAGACTAGTGAAATTACTAAAACAAATAGGAAAATCTATCACTGGAAAAAAATATTTTATGGGGAGCATCTAAAAAAATCTCGCCCGGAGCGTCATATACTTTCTAAGACCTGCAACCATGTATATTTGTATGGTTATTCTTAAAAATCATTATATTTTCTTTAGGCAATCACATATTTCTTGGGAGACAAATAGTAAGTTAATTGTCAAAAAAAATCCTTGTTGTGCGATGCTTCATTTTAAAGATTATTTCAAACGTAATACACTTGCGTGCATAGAAATCGGCCCACTGTTAACTTTTGACTTTAACTATATTTTTTTTAGGAACTATTCATCAGATCAAAAAAGACTATATGCTGTTTGAAAGACAATTTAATATGCTTCGATATTAGTCTAAATGTATTAAATTTATTTCGGTTTCTTAGGCTTAAAATTGTAAATTAATGCATGAAACAAATTAACTTTTTTTTATTACTAAAAGAAGTATGGTTTATTGGCAATTATCTAAATTAACTCTTCATTTTTAATAATTAGGATGACTCCCTCGTGCCCTAACAACATCTCTCATACGATTAGGCATAGATCTAATCAAGTTCAATATTGATTCTTGTGGGATGTTAAGCCTATCTTCTTTTACTGCAACAATAAGTAGAAATACCACCGGACCACGGCCTACAAGCCCGGAAACCATGAAGACTTGGAATTTAGAACTTTGTTAATAAACCATATTTCTTTTAGTAATAAAAAAGTTAATTTGTTTCATGCATTAATTTCACAATTTTAAGCCTAAGAAGCCGAAATAAATTTAATAAACTTAGACTAATATCGAAGCATATTAAATTGTCTTTCAAACAGCATATAGTCTTTTTTGATCTGATGAATAGTTTCTTAAAAATATATAGTTAAAGTCAAAAGTTAACAGTGGGCCGATTTCTATGCACGCAAGTGTATATAACAGCAATATTTTAGAATATTTTGTAGACGTTCGAAATATCATCTTTGAGAGTACAATCAACCTCCTGTACGAACGATTTGGAACGAAATCGGTTTTTCCCACCGAATAAGTGTTCCTATACATGAAAATTTCCATTTATCTAGTTAAATTAAATGTAACTCACGTATATTGAGTAAAAATGAAGTAAGAAGTGTATGCGGTGGTGGTTACAAGAGGTACCTTTCCTGCTTATAAAAAAAAATTAAGTCGAACGTCATTCCTAGCGAGTTTAATGTAATTTAAGTCCCATAAAAGAACTTTAGAATTGATTATAGTCTACCGTAATACAATTATCTATCGCTTAACTATACTTAAGCTTTCTACCACTGAAGACCAAGAGGAAAAGCCAAATATATAATAATAATAATAATAATAAAGTTTTTATTCCATAAAAAATTACTGCAATACAGTGTGGAATGAGTCAAATATGCGAAATTTAAAAAGTAGTGTTAAAAAATTCTTCTGAACTGTAGTAGTTATAGAGATTAAACAATCTTTTAATATTGTTCTTAAATGTTGTAAAAAAGCAATCCCTGTTAGTTGAAGAAATCGGCAA
This sequence comes from Mongoloraphidia duomilia, assembly GCA_039654895.1. Lineage (NCBI taxonomy): Eukaryota > Metazoa > Arthropoda > Insecta > Raphidioptera > Raphidiidae > Mongoloraphidia > Mongoloraphidia duomilia. The sequence goes on along the minus strand of CM077521.1, from coordinate 31,814,312 downwards.
TTTGTTGTGAACTATTATAATTGCGTTGAGTGGACTGTTATTAGTTAGAGAAAGCTTCGACTGCTTTATTACAAGCTTATCTTTGTTGCGTGTATGTGACTACATGCAAAAGCAAGTAAAATTGACTGTGCCATATGACTCACATACCTAGAAAGCATACATGATGCTAATTTAGAATCACATACGTGTCAGAATATCAAAATTTTGGAACTCTGTTTGACTTTTATGACAGTATCGTTCAAAAGATATTTAGAAGGAACCGGGGAGACTTTTGACGCGTACTGTATGATTTTATCAATTTGATGGGTGTGTGCGTTTTTATTTGAACAGCCTGTAGTTTTTTTTATGTGCAAGGTACAACAATTGATGCAACATTAATCCGTCATTTAGTGGGCGCAAATCCGCATCTGCAGAACAAAGTGAATGTGTTGATAATAATATGTATACAAATAGAGGCACTACGTTATGTATATCAATATATGTAGTGTTTCTTCAGTAGCGTAACAACAGAAGAAATTACCTGAGCTATTTTTTTACTTTTCTAATATACGGAGTATGTGCATAGGGGAAGTCTTGTGATTGTGCAAAAATTCCATTTTCCTTTCACGTAACATGAAACATACAGAGGAAAATTTCGGTTTCACTTTCCCTTAAACTGGGTATACATACTTATAGGAAGGAAATCCGATTTTGAGTTTTTGGTTGAAAACTTGAAGTAAAAAACATGATTTTTTTAAAATGTCTGTATGTCTATGGTTAGACCTAGAGTCCAAACCACTGGATCTATATTTTATTCAAATTTTGTATGAGTGTTCAGGACAGTCACACGAGATTCAATCGCAAAATCGGTCCTAACTCAAATGTGGGAAAAGTGGCCCCCTAATAACCGGTAAAATTAGGATAAAAAATTCCTGTTTTTTCGTTGAAGCGGCATGGATATACTCCCTTAGTACTAAAATATACCAATATGAAATGGCATTACTAGTTCTCCCTAGATTGTGAATATGACGATGCATGCACTATGGAAAAGCTAGTTTGAGTTGTGTTGAACCATTTATTCTTCTTGCTTTGGCAATAATCTACCCAGAAAAAAATATTCAGGCAATGTAATTGTGCTTATGAAAAATTCATTGAGACGAAGAAAACGTCACTGTAATAAAAACCAATTGCTTAGAACGTATCTTTTTGGTTTAAGATTTTCCAATGATGAAAAAGTATTTTCTGAGATGCGGAATTGACTTGTGATGTTTGGTAAGTATTTTATGCATTTTTTTATCAAATTTTTTAGCCTATAAATATTAGCCCTAATACAGCTTTGGCGACCCTCAGACACCTTCGGTGCCCACACCCTGGAAACAAACGATCTGGGAAGAGATTCATCGCAGGTCTATCACGATTCACGAACGAACTCAACGCCTTTTCACGAGGACCCAGGACGATTCGGGATCGAGTTAGAATAATGGGTAAATTAAAATGTAAATTATCTTAAGCTTCCTGTGATCGGCCGATACAGATCAGCCTTAAAAAATAAATAAATAAAGTGGCATTTAATTTTCGGTAAATTTAACGGTAAGTGAAAGCACGTAGTTTGTTCATTTTCAGGTATTCCAACGCCACAGCAACCATAGTATTTTATGCTTAAAAAACTCTCCAAAATCTTAATTAATCATAAAAAGAGATCAGACACGTTCACTTCAGTGTCTTTAATAAATGCACGTGAGATTTATAAAAAGTAAAATTAATTTCGTATGTGGCATTGATACATATTCTTGTTTCTATATTGTTTGTGTAGTTACGTAGTAGATAGTCCATAGCCTATACCAGCGGTTCCCAGCCATTTTGTTCCTTTGTACCCTTTGAGCGCATTCTGGAAGGTTTCCATGTACCCTGAAAAATTAAATAATAATAATAATAAATTTATTCCATAAACTTAAAAAGTGTGGAACATGTCAATTCGAGGACTATGCGCAAAAATATTCATCAACAGAATAGAATGAATGGTTTATTAGATATTTAAAAAGTTCAGTCTTAAATTTGCTTAAAGGCTGCAATATAGTAATATCATCTGGTAGATGATTAAATACTTTTATAGCAGCCATAGTTTTCTCAAACAATGACGTATTATGATAAGGAACTGAGAGACTGCTCGCAGCACGAGTATCGTAATTAGAATAATCACTATTTTTAGAAAATAGATTCAGATGTCTTTTCACGAATACTGAAAGCTCAAATATAACTAGACAAGGTAGAGTTAGAATATTATTAGATTTGAAAATATCACGACAATGGTGTGCTAAGTTTAAACGTGCATCTAATTACCTTTTTTTGCGCTACGAAAAGCTTTGATACGCAGGGAGAAAAACCCCAGATGATAATACCATACCGCAACCTAGAAACAACATACGCATTATAGTATAAAAGTAAAGTATGTAGACTAACATGGTCTCTTAAAACGAAAATGGCATAATGCGATGAAAGCAATTTTGAGGCTAAGAAATCAATGTGATTTTCCCAACGAAGGTATTGATCAATGAAAATTCCAAGGAATTTCACACAGCTCGATAAAGGATCATAAATTGATAAAATTATATTAACTTTATATTATTTTATTTAGAAATTTGTATGTGTAAAGATTATAACATTTATAACGATTTTATACTCGATTTTATACTATTGCATCGATATTACTTGAAGTTAATTTATAAAATATCTCGATCTGTCCCACACATTTCATCTGTTAGGTATCTATATTCTCTAATCACTGATGAGTAAAAGTACACAAAATTGTCAAAATAATATACTAAAAACTAAACACAAATACTAATCGGGCTTGTTTTTTTGGGAAAACGTTCATTAATACGCAAGAACGAGGGGAAACACATGAGTGTATGTACACCATATTCCCAGACCGCTTGAAAATTGCGAATATCCTCTTGGGGGAATAATGTAGGTACCTATACCATGATTCAACAATTATGGCAATGATGCTGTACAGTGTAGAATTTTTGGCCAAATTTTGAATATTTTTTTATACGAATTTGAACAGAGAAATTAAGTTTATTTATTGCTTTGTATTTTTCAAATATTATTCATAGCAATACTGAAAATTTCGTTTTGTTTAACGAAATTTTTATGTCATATTTTAACCACTGACGCACTGAAAATTATAATCTCCATTCTTGGGATACCATAAATTCAATATGAATGTATGATGTAGCTAATTCTCGATGATTCGAACCAACTTCAGGCGTATTTTTGATAACTTGTATTTTATACACCGAAATGTTCAATGTGATGTCCTTTTTATGCTATTTTTATGTCGATAACTTAATCATGCACCTTCAACTTCATGTTACTGAGGCCCGTATTCACCAAACACTGTTAAAGATAGAAGTTACTAACCTTAGAATAAATTTATTCCTTGGAATAAAATAAACTTTCTATTCACCAAGCAATTCATTCGATAGAATAGTAACTGCAGGTAAAAATTTACTATATACTATACGCCTTGCAGATTTTGTCAAATAAAGCACGTTTACCAAAGATCCGACCGATGGCGCATCAATCGAAAATGTAAAATGGTGAATATTGACATATTTTACTGACAAAAACCTTTACCTGTAAGATATGAAATTAATATTTACCTGAAAAGGTCGCCAGGCCATAAAGTAATTTATGCATTTCGTGCACACCCTATTTAACTAGGCGGATAAATATTTATACCCTTGAAATTGGTCAGAATAACTATTCTTACGATTTATACCTGCAGTAAACTTAACTATGTTTGATAATTTGAATTATCACTATTTATTCCGTGTGATAGTTACCAGGGGAATAAATAACTAACTAGGCTCGGTGAATACGGGCCTGAGTGATTCTATTCTATTGTTAAAATCTTAACAACTAGGGTAATTGTCAGTCAACGTATTTTACCTGGATTGCGCGCGCATACCGTGTTCACAGATGATCCGGTAACAAGGCAATAATCTGTCTATATCGGTTGTCACTGACTGCTGCTGGCTAGGTGTCAGGACACGGTATGCGTGCGCAACCATATTTTCTCTCTCCCTTTTTCTTGCAGAACAAGCAAAAACGATCTCTCGCTCTTATTTCGAAAGATAGGTATACATCGAAACATTGGGAAACACTGGTCTATATGACGTATATTCGCACCGGTGTATGTATACAATGCCTACACATTGTACCTCACCTCACATGGCTTAGTATTTGCTGTTGGATTTGTTACTTTTAACAAATCGTACATCATGCCGTCTCTCGGACAATGGTGTATCGTAGGTGGGATTGGCATCTTTAGTCACATCTACACTGCATACACTTTGCCCTGTATAAGTATATTCAACAGGGACCCTTGCGGAAGTAGCTTTTCATATCTTTAAAACATACTAAAATGTTGGGGCCATCGAAACAATTCTTAATACTTTTACTGTATGCGCATCTATCTCTAGTTAGTGAATGCATTTTCAAGGTTCCGTACAAAAATAGCAAAAATTGAACCCATATACTTCCGTTGTTCGTCCTTCTATCTTGTCTGTCACAGGTTTGTAATTTCTAAACGGTTAGTCGTAGTAAGCTGAAATTTGACATGCAAATTGCAAATAGAGTAATGCTTTCTGCAGAGATTCCAAGGCTTGTTTTACCAAAATAAATAACGTGTGTTAGAAAGGGTTAACTCTGAGCATACTAAAAATATTTTTTTTTAAATTAGAAATCGTGTCCATCGTGATTATAATAAAATTAAGCAAAATCGCAGGATATTTTTATATATGTACTTGAAAAAGTCTAAATCTATAGACGAAACGTCGTACATTTAATTTAATAAATCAAATTATTTTGTCCACTATCCTGCGATTTTGCTTAATTTTATTATTTTTTTTTTAATTTTATACTTATAAGTTTTATTCTATTTATTGCAGATTATAGACGCGTCGACATCTAAGGTCATTAGCGTCTTTCAACTACACTAAATAACAATTAACTTAAAACTAAATAACATCACAAAACATCCATGAGCGCAGGTGGGATTCGAACCCACGGCAGTCCAGTGTAGAGATTGCGGCGCCAAGCATGCTAACCACTAGGCTATACTGCCCCCAATACTTATAAGTTATTTTATAAAAATATATCAAGAAAAGTATATGTCCCTCCTTTATCTCCAAAAATATCAGATCTAAAATGCTTACAAACAACGATCAATAAGATATTGTAAAGGCTTTCAACAAAATTTAGAGCAAATATCACAATTTTTAGGACTTAATCCAGTCCTGCACGTCATAATATTAATGTGCGCAATAAGTATTATCGCACTTTGTAGATAATACAAACATAAATGTTTTATCTCCTGTTACAGTACTGGCTGTATTTTACTTCATTTCACATTATAAATTATAATAAGCCAACAATATGGTCTAATCTAATAATTTTTGTGCGCCCGACGAAAAATTTCCATATTTTTTTTCACCATCTTCAATTTTAGAAATAAAATTTGTAGTAGCCCTTTTAAAATCGTTAGTCAGGCTAAAGTCTTTTTTAACACGCTTATACAGGGTGTCCAAGACTTGCGTTGTCGGCCGATATATTGATTTTGGGTGAAGATAGAAAAGAAGTTTATATACAAAAGTTGTATAAATTTTAATGGTGTATAACCTAAAAATATTTTCAAATATACAGCCTGTCCCATTTAAGCGTAGCAGATCAAAGTTATGTTTTTTTTAACCTAGCACCCTGTTTTTATTTGTTTTTTCAATTCTGCACCTAAATGTGAATAGAAATTGTAAGGGAAGCCATGCTCCAAAATTCAGTAATTTTTGAGTTATTCAAGTTTTTCAGAAATTTTTGACACGTGCAGACCTTTAGTTAAAATTCGACATAGCCAAACCAGAAACCTTTATCAAACTGAAATTTTGAGGATCACTAGATAGTAGACGGACAAATCAATGTCTGTCCTAAAAAAATGAATTTATTATACAGGCTGTTCAAAATAATGTACTTCTTTTACCTGACTTCAATCACGTGTAACTTTTGATTGTTAAATACAACGAGGTTATTTTTTTGCTGGAATTGTATTCTTTAAGATATTTACTAACACTTTTATTAAGGGTTGTCCATACCTAAACCAAATATTTTAATACGAAAATATTATGTTTAGGTATGGACAACCCTTAATAAAAGTGTTAGTAAATATCCTTAAGAATACAATTCTAGCAAAAAATAACCTCGTTGTATTTAACTATCAAAAGTTACACGTGGCTGAAGTTAGGTTAAAGAAGTACATTATTTTGAACACCTTATATAATAAATTCATTTTTTTAGGACAGACATTGATTTGTCCGTCTACTATCTAGTGATCCTGAAAAGTTCAGTTTGATAAAGGTTTCTGGTTTGGCTATGTCGAATTTTAGATAAAGGTCTGCACGTGTCAAAAATTTCTAAAAACCTCGAATAACTCAAAAATTACTGAATTTTCGAGCATGGCTTCACTTACAATTTCCATTTACATTTAGGTGCAGAATTGAAAAAACAAATAAAAACAGGGTGCCAGGTTAAAAAAACATAACTTTGATCTGCCACGCTTAAATGGGACATGCTGTATAATTTAAAATATTTTTAGGTTATACACCATTAAAATTTATACAACTTTTGTATTTAAACTTCTTTTCTATCTTCACCCAAAATCAATATATCGCCCGACAACGCAAGTCTTGGACACCCTATAAGCTTACCTTGTATGTTATTGTTGTATGTAAAATAAAAAAATATGCAACTCAATTCTCACCCTCTTCCAAACGTCCAATTGACGTAAAACTTTGTGGTCGTATGTAGTTTTGATGACAATACAATATTCTAATATTTTGGCTATAATAATATTTATATAACAAGTCTCGTAACAAGTTAAAAATTAAAATAAAAGCATGTGGTGGAAGTGACGGTGTTGATGGTGGGAAAACGTGTCTCCAGTCGTTTAAAAATTGAAATATAACAACTGAAAATTTGAAAATAAAAATGTATACATATTTTCTATCAATACACTTAAGTAGAAAATAAATTTCTTTCTCTTCTATAACGTTTAAAGCGTGGGATTACTCACTATCTTTATTTCATTTAAATCATTGAGTGCCCACGCTTTTAAACATTAAAAAAGAGAACGAAATTTGATGTGTTTTTTATTTTTTTAAATATATTTTTCTTGTTATTAGATTATAAGTGACGTCTACCATCAGCGCTTCTATAAATTTGCACAATCATTACCTACACAAAGACATATCTTAATTTTTACCTAATATGTTAAACCCATAATAATACTCATTTGCAATTGATTAATATTTTTGAATGAATGAATGAATTGTGAATTATAGACGCTCGACAACAGAGGTCATTAGCGTCTGTAAAGATACAAAGTGTAAACAAAACAAAAGTAAAAACAATAAAATAAAAGCAAAATCAAAAGTTGACACACAATAAAATAAAATCGTTATAAGTACAAATAAAATGTGTCATATAATATACAGAAAGATATAAAGAAAAACCATAAAGGCTGTAAATGAGCCTAAATGTATATAAATAAATAAAATTAAATAAACCGGTCAAGACCGGTTTCTTTTAAAAATCGAAACAGCAGATCGACATTGTCAGGATCATTTCCTAAAACAATCGACAGATCACCTGACAATCCGATCTGCTGTCGTGTGTCCCTAAACTGGACACACTCCATTAAAATGTGCGAGACGGTAACACGAGTGTCACACGTCGATTAATATTTTTAATGATAAATAAAAGGTCTAAGTACTTTTACCAGTTTTCAGATTGGAACCAGGGAACTGCAATTATGAAATAGTATATTTTTATACCATTAGGTTCGATCCACACTATCAAGCTGCGGTCTGGTCCGCTCTCACTCCAATAAAATCGTATGATATTTACATTATTTTTCAGTTAAATTAATGATCATACCTCTAAACGCATATTATAGGTACGTTACGTATATTTCAATATAAGTATGTAATTACGAATATTTTTTTGTTCAACACGCGCAATAAATATGTAATTTCGTGGCCCTACTGTGGGTGGTCGAAATAATGAATTCCCTAACTGTTGACGTACAGAGTGGGCGAAACACACATTGAGTATTCGTAACACGTTATAATATTGTAGCAAACCCCAAGATGTTACGCCACTGCCTCCAATAGAAACCACGAGAAAGAAAGGTCACAGTAGTAAAGCGTGGAATAGTATCGAAGATTCCTGACAACGCTAGAGTCAACGAGAACGTACTTGACTGGGCCGCGTAGCGTATATAAACAAGCCGGTACGAGTGAAGCAGTCAGTCGACGGTGTCACGCAATCGGCAATCAGTGAATGGTGAGTCGTGCCATCAAGCGGATCAGTGATATAAATATTGATCAGTCAACGGTAATCAGTCAGTGTAGATTGTACTGTGACAGTGTTGAACAGCGAAATAAATCTGATATAAATACAGTGACATAAATAATTACAAATAAATAATCCTTGTATATATAGTTATTTGTTAAGTGTTATTTAAGTGGCTCGTTTAGTTCAATAATTACCATTTAAGTTTTTTTAACACGCTTTTATTAGATTCACTTGTATGTTTGCTTGCTTGTTTGTCATTTTATTGTTAGAATTGACTTTTCGTTGTTGCATTTATTGTTATTGTATTTTTAATTATTGTAAATAAATATTTATTCCGCCAACTCAGAAAACAGTTTTGTAACAATATTATAACGTGTTACGAATACTTAATATGTGGTTTTTATAATATAAAAAATTAACCACACCTGAAGATGGCAACTCGTTGCTGAAACGCGTCGTGTTAACAACACATGAAGTCACAAGACGGACACAAGGTATTTCTAATACTTCTTATTATGCTATTATAAATTTGAATTAAAAAATATCCTATTCATAATTCAATTTATCTTTACGGTAGTTTTGCATTGAATGCTGAAAGTGAAGACTAGTTTGAGTGCGTAGCGAAAAATGCCCTTGAAGCTTTCTTTCGGTGTTCTATGGCACTTTAAGGTGTACCCTAAAGTGACCATCTGTCCCGATTTAGGTGGGACAGTCTCGATTTTGAGCACGAGTCCCAATTCAACAAGCGTCACATGCACTAAGAATGTTTATTTTTTGTCATTAGATATTTTTTTTACATAACTACTCGAAGTATTTTATTAATAATTATATAATTTATATGCCTACCTTAAAAAATAAAAAACTCGGGTCGCAGTGCCAAAACCCTGCCGACAATATAGTGTATTTGCTAATACAGGCATTGTGCTGTTATTATGTGAACATAAGTTTGTTTTTGGACAAAATAAAAAATTTAACTCCTTAATACATCCCTTAAAATAATATTTTTTTTCTTAATTTCAATATTATTATCAATGCAACCTCTGTACCAAATTAAATACACCCTTCAGTAAGTAAATCACTATCCGCAAACTAGTGTTTTCATAAAATTTGTAAGTCCGGTCCTGTCGGGCCGATTTTATTAAAATTTTAGCAGTACATTTTGATCTTTACTAAAAGGTTAAATTTCAATTTTGAAACAATTCTGAAATTTTTTTCAGTATTTTCGGGCCCAAAAACTTTTTGCAACCCCTAAAAACCCTTAAAATAGTCCGATTGAGCCCATTTTAAATAGGTTGATGGATTCCAACGTGTGTACCAAATTTCGTTCAAATCAATTAAGTCTTTCGACATTTTTTTAAAAATGGTGCCAAATTGTTCAGGAGGCTATGAAACGTCGAGAAATTTTGGTCCGACCCTTAGGTCCCGCCATCCGACCGACGCCAATAGTGTATGTGCCATATGGCAAATACACTAAAAAGGCCTTTTTGGGTGTGGAACCCGGCGGTTGCTTGCGGCGAGTTTTTAGATATTTTGTCCCGCTTTTTGATATTCAGGTTCTGGTCACTTTAGTGTAGCCAAACCCTTAGATTTGATACAGTAAAATCATATAATTTTTAACAATTTGTTGTATTGTAATAACAAAATAATAATCGTGTGTATTCACTATAGTATATAAATATTATGTATGTTTAGTATGAATATGAACACACCTAATACAAAACTGTAAATCGTACGATTGTTGTATCCCAACAATCAATAATAATGTATGAAACAATAGTGTTGACGCGTTGTAAGATTTTAAACACAGTCGAATATCGTAGCACCTATTCTCTATTCAGTCAATTTATTGAATAAAGATAATCTTCTGTCATCTTTTATCTTTATATCTGGTGACTGGTATAAATCCAAAGAAGAAGATAGTAATAATCGGTTTCTTATATGGAATCTCGCCATCAGCCAGTGGCACTCCGGTAAACATATTCTTGAAACAGGGCTGTTCAAATAAAACCGTTAATTTTTACGTGAATTTATTTATCTATTGTAGATTATAGACTAAAGTGACCACACGTCCCGATTTTGGCGGGACAGTCCCGTTTTTTGGTGGACTGTCCCGCGTCCCGCCGATTTTTAAAAATGTCCCGCTTTTTAGAAAATATCTGCATTTCTTATTTTAAATGTACTGTAAAAATACATTACCTATTATTTATTAAGTATTATGGTGAATATAAAGAAATAAAAAATACATTAAAAAAAACACATAAAATGCATGCAGAGTAAACTAAATTAGGCAATATACCGAGTTAGATTTACTCGGTGGTGTTCGATCATTGTCGTTACGTCTCGGCTTAATTCAGATAAGTGCGGACTGCCATTTTTGTACAAGTATATGAATGTATACAATAAAATATATATAACTAAATTGTAATTCTCATTTCATCCCATTTGTCCCGCTTTGTCTCAATGAAAATGTGGTCACTTTATTATAGACGCGTCGACAACTTAGGTCATTAGCGTCTGAAATTACATTAAATAACAACTAACTTAAAACTAAATAACATCACAAAACATCCATGAGAGCAGGTGAGATTCGAACCCACGACAGTCTAGTCTAGAGGCTGGTATCAAGTACGCTATCCACTAGATTACACTTAGTGAATTGTGAAACAAAACACATCGTGTATAACTATAATGTAAAGTGTCAGGTATAGTAAGCCAGTGTAGCTGTACGGTAAAGTATGAGTCTGCCGACAGGTTCGAATCTCGAAGGCTTTTAATATTTTCAAGAACGGTTTTAATAAGAAAAAATTGCAATTTTTAACTTCCCGTTGGAAGTTGTAATAGGTTCAATTTTGCAAATGAAAAATTTTGACGTTTCAAGGTCCCTAGAGTTCGAATCCATCATTTTTAGAGAGATGTCTGTGTGTGCCTGTGTACGTACGTTCGTGAACTTTTTTCGTTTCACATATCTCGAGAACAAAGAATGATATCGACTCCGGATCAATTTCATTCGACGCATAATTACACCTGATAAGGTTTGCAAAAAATTTTAATTGGTGTTTTACAAAAAAAACGACTGTAAAATTGTTGTAAAATGTTGGTCTCTAATCTCTAAGGGCATCCAATGGGAAGTTAGCAGTGTTATTTTATCCACACACCAAGCCTCTTTTTTTCTTTGTTGTTTACTTGTCTGGAATCTGGAGTAATAAGTTATCAGCACCAAATCGACAGTTTTACGTGGATATAGAGAGAACTGTGTTTTTTTTTTACAAATCCGTGGGGAGCTCGAACTTTTATATTCGCTTGATGAGCGTCAGATGTACTTAAATACACAACTGATGTATCCCGAACGCGCGATTGTCGAAAACTTGCTCGAAGGCTCGTGTTACTCCATGCCATGGATTTCAATGACGCTGCACTCTTCACGCGCAGGCGCGCGAACGCGAAACAAAGATGCGACAGAGTCTCCATGCTGTTGCCAAATGGCGCTGACGCTAATGAGCTCTGTTGTCGAGCGTCTATAATCCACAATTCATTCATTCCAAATGGCGCTATCGAACGAGAAGTATCGAGATGTTGAGTAATTGTCAAATCGCAATGCAGTCGCGATACAATTGTTAAATCGAGAGTATTCGATACAAAAGTAGCATGTGTTTCTTGGCCCTAAGTCTTAATTTGTGAAATTCAAAGACCGCCATGTATTGTGGATTTAATCACCCCTGGCTCACACATTCGAAACCATACAATAATACACACGAAGTGAATGGTTTTTTGCGCTAAAATGGGTGTTGACTGTAGAGAGATGATGAAATTATTATATTTTCTAACAAAGTGGGGCGATGTTAGTATATTTAGTAACAGGTGTTTCTTGCCCATTGTTATTCTATTATTTATGTTCATACTAGGTGTATTATTGATTGAGAATCAATTGTTTTAATAATATTTTTATTCTTTTTTGTCTTAAGGCAACAAAAATAACGGCAAATTGTATACATACGTGCAGAGTTCATTGGAATGATAATAAATAATTCTTTGCAAAAAATACAAGAAGAAACTGTGGGTGTATGAATTATATTAATATAATATAATTATACAGTAGGTCAATAAAGAAAATATGCTCACATTTAAACTAGAATTAACTGAAAATAAATTTAGTCCAACTCGTCTTTTGCGAAAATAATACACTTCAAGGAAAAATATTAGCGGCAGTAATACTGACCCATGCACACACTTGAAGGTCAGCAAACTTTTTATCCCTTCATATAACACACAGGGTTTACCCTGTGTTCATCTGGTCTATAATAGTGTATTTATAAACTTTTTTAATTAATACCAAATCGGTTAGCTTCATCAGCTTTATGCTGGGTTGCAGAAAGCACTGTCAAAAATCTGATTTAACGATGACCTTAGATTGTGATCATATAATTATTACAGTTTTTATACATACGAGAATAGTCCAATGTTGTTGTGAAACTCTCTGTCATTTAGATTGTACTCACACAAAAACATTGATCTAAATTTTGATCAAAATGCGTAAAAAAATGTTGTTTCGAAATGGAAATTAGATAAAAAATTTGCACATTTTGCCGCGAAAGTAGAAAGGATCGGGTTCGGCTCCCGACTGTGACATAGGTTATAAAATGATTTTTTCTTTCTAAAAATGCAGGGATTAATCATGGCTGGTTTATTGGCTGCTCATCCAATCACTTTTTTTATAAAAAAATATGTTAAATACATGCATACATAGTTTAGAAAAAATATCGTTTCAATCAATCAATTGTGTTTCGAGCAGAATCGATTTGAAATTCTACAATGTTTTTCTTACGGAGAAAGATGTGTGGTTACAATCTGACAATGCTTTCTGCTACCCAGCATTAGCGATTTTTTACTTTAAAAAACAATGTTGATATTATTTTGAAAAATCTACAGGATCTGGATAAATCTGCTTGTGTGATTCTACGCCTAATACTTAATAGCCGTTTTGAAATGCATTTTAAAAGTTACAGTTACATTAAACATTTCTACCAGGTAGATACAAAATTTTTGCACAGCGCAATGTAAAATTTATTTACTTGAAGGTATAACATAAAATTATCAAAAATTCGATATGAATCTCTTTTCCACGAGACTAGAATCAACATCAATATAGTACAATTTTCTTTAACGGGTTGACACTTATTTATGAAAACAATATGATTTCATTTTACATTTTGTTATTTAAGTAATTATTGTTTCATTTAATTCTAAACGATATCTGATGCAAAAAAATCTCTATATAGAGCATTCTCTACCGGAAATTACCCCTTGCACTCTTCATCTCAAATCCTTTCCCCTCGCCTGAAAACGGTTACCGCTCTCCCGACGCTTCTTTTAAAGCTACAGAGGGTTCGGGTAAACGCCAAATGAAAGATCAAGGATCACACAGATCTTACACCCCTACAGGCGAATTTTTTGAAAGAAAGTTTTGGCCACGTGTGAAAGATACCGTAATTTTTAAAAAGTTGAGTTTTTTCAGGAAAATATTTTTTAATTGTTCGCCTGTAGGATCAATAGTGTGATTCTCGGTCGTTCATTTGGCGTTTACCCGAATACTTTAGCTTTAAAAATACCGTCGGGAGAGCTCTAACCGTTTTAGGCGAATGGAAAGGATTTGTTATGAAGAGTGCAGGAGGTAACTTCCGGTATAGAATACTCTTAAATAAACTTTTTTCTACATTTATTTTCTTTGTTTAGATTAATACAGGTATTCCAATAAATATGATTTCATCGCTAAAGAAGTGATTAAATTATTTATTAATTAAACAGGAAGGAATCTTTTTCCGAAACAATTAGTGAATTCAATATTGATGAAAATTCTTAATTCAATGGATACGTTGAGAAACGTAGATTAAATATTTGAATTAAATTTTGATTATGGTTTTTCTGCTTTCGATATAACGTTGTCATCCGATAAAATGCAAACAATCTTCATTTGTAAAGTTTAGGACAAAACGGGGGCGGGCGCCCGGCGTCCTCCAGTTTTTGGCGCAGAAAACGTGTGATTTTTTTGCGATGACAAGCGTTTGCGGCCCGCCACGGCGACGTCCGGTCGTCAAATAATGCTACAAGCTATATAATGAATTTTAAATGGGAATGTATTCTTTAACGCGACGCGATTTGTCGACTCGGTGGCCGGCCGTCGACGGTCGCGTTTCGACTGCTTCAGTATGAGTCAAAGCCCCAGACGCCCTACGGTGAATATAGGTACTGTTTATCATTAATTATTGTATGTTGTAACTCATTTCTTTTTTCTGGCATTGCTAATAAAATAGTTAAAACAGCTGTAGTATTTTTATCCATTATTAAAAGCATTTTCCCTGTAAAGTAACGAATAAATGACTGACGAAACGCAATCGCCAGACGTTTAAAGAAACATGCAATTGCGTAACAACCGGTCGTTATCGCCAAACGTCGCGACGGACCGCCAACGCTGGTCGTCGCAAAAAAAACACACTTATAAGTTATAAGTCCGATGGTTAGAACGTGGTTCTGGGAAAACCCCAGAGGTTAAGAATCGCTGATTTATACGATAAAATGATCATCCTGTGTAAAGTGTATATTTTCTATCTAGCCATTTAATCTGTAAATATATTTTTTCTCTTCGTATAGTTTTAATAATAACATCTTACACTTGTTTTGCCAGAGAAAACTGTTAAATATTGAACGTGCTTTTGTAGGTTATAATTAGGTGTAAGTTTAATGTTTACATAGTTTTATAATGAATTGAATTAAACGATATTTAGTTATTATATAGGCGATTTCAACATAATTTTGTAAAAGTAAAAATATTGATTATAATAGGATAGTCACTTCACGACTTCTGACATTAAAATACTTTTATTAAACGTAAAAATACCAAGGAAAAATATTGAAATCACTTTCACAATGAACTGTTATAATAGTTACTATATTATGACGTATTATCTTTGATAGAGGAAGAAATAGAAGAGATCTGAACTGAGTGTATCTGTCTATTTCTTTAAATATAAATATTATAAGGAGTGAGCCTTTTGCATCTTTCAACGATAATTTTGACTTTGTTAAAGCACAAAAATGACAAACCTTTTTCATCCCACAAGTTTAACAATTTGAAAGAATCCACAGAAATATAATAAATATAGAAATGTCAAGTGAGACAGAGCTGCGGGTTCTCACTGAAATGTACTACAGCTAGCACAGTAAATATTTGTGATAATATTCAAGAATTAATTTTTTACAGAAAATTATTTCCAATAAAAACTGTGTTTTTACTCAAAATTCAATACATAGCGTAATTTAAAATGTTACTAAAAAGTAGAAAGTAATTAATAGTGTTCTATTAATTTATTAAATGCATTTCTTTGTCCTATAGCATCGGATCATCTAAACATATCATTTATACACATTGAATTTTTAGTTCAATTTTATCCGTAGAAATGAAGAAACGTGTTTAATTATGTTTTTATCAATGATAAACTTACTATACAATTTACTTGAAAAATAGGCCCTAAATTTAGAAGTTAACGAATTTTGAATTTCGTAGATAAGACTCGTTTTTGTGCCTGGCAAAAAAACTGGCATTTATTTGGTAGAGGCACGGCACGGCGCTGCTAATCTTGATTTGACGTTTTTGTCAACTTATTGTTCTAATTGTTGACCAAAAATTGGAATGACACAAAATATTGGAGGTTATTTTAGTGATTTAGTTTGTAAACCATGTATATACATAACTAGCGGCCCTGTCCGGCTTCGCCCGGGTGCTAAGAAAGCCCGGGTGCAATACACTACTCACTCGCTTCGCTCGTTCGTTTTTATATATTATTTTTAGTTTCAAAAAATTATAATTATTGTCAAAGAAAGAATATAACAAAAATAAAAAAATATATAAATAAATATCATGTAGAATTTAGAAACAAAAGCCAAACAATCTACGATGCCTTCAGTTTCCGAACCCGGGTCCCTGTGCATAGAGTACTGCGACGTTACCTCTACGCTACGAGTGGAACAGTTATGTACGATCGTTTTTATGATATAAGTATATTGCGAATTCTTACGGTCGGGTTACGAATTTAATTAATTAATTATTAATTATTATTATTTATTAATTATGCTATATATATATAAATCTTCCGTGAAAAATTATCTAACTGATGGTGAAAACCGCATCAAAATCCGTTGCGTGGTTTAGGAGGAGTTAGCGGTTTAACAGACAGACAGACAGACGCGAAAAGCGACTTCAATTTATACTATGTAGAGGTGCAGTCCTTGTTTAAAGAATATGCCTGTTAAATTTTGTTAACATTGATCTACGCGTTTGCCAGTAATCGAAAAATAACTGGCTAAGAAACAAATAAACAGAACTAAATTTCAAATAGATGAGTTTAAAAGGTGACCCATCAATTACTTCGCTCATTCGGTAAGTAATTTACCTACAACATTTGCTTTTTAAGTGTGTAAAAAATAGAAGAGAGGGATGAGGTTAAAAATATCAACGCAAAATGGCATTTAGAATTAAAGAGAGAAATTTTGTCTTTAGAAAAAGTCAAATGCTCTTTCCGTTAAAGGTTCATGTTCGTAGATCAACTATTTCTATTGAAACGTTTGACGCATAGACTGTCAGTTAATATAAAACAGTACAGTTTAATCAGAATATTACTCAGCACAATATAAAATAATATGTAATAACACTGACGAAACCTTGAAAACCACAAAAGATTTCCGCTCGATTTCAGCAATAATTGCAACTCAGTGTGTACCACATATGCAATTTCGTATTTCGTTCCAGATAAATCGCAAACAGCTAACTTTAGCCTCCATGCGTGACTTTTGTTGTTGCATATTAACTGATTGTTGTTGATCGGGTTTAAGAACCAGTGCACGTCCGAGAATTTCTTATGGTTAATCTGTATCCGTTCATCCCCAGCATTAAGCCCGTTTTAGATTTATGCTGGGTTTATCGTACAATTTTAACAGGCTGTTTTTTAATCACGCTGTTAAATTTTGATTACTACTTAGGTGTTCATTGGCTGCTGCGATTTCATTTTGACAAATTGTGGATCGTTACCATAGCAACCGTTATTTAACAGCATGATTAAAAATAAAATTGTGCGATAAACCCTGCATTAGTCACTTAATGCTACAAATGTTTAATGATGAAAACTTTTGACGTACGACAGTAGGACTATCTGCAGTATATTCTCGGATATACACCACTCGCTTCGAGTTAGTCATAATTCGCGTAACGTTTTTATAAAACCAGCAAAGTCACAATAACTTGGTAAATAAATTATAATTTAAAAAAACTAAAAAACACGCTTTAATGAACTAAAAAGTAAAAAATAATTAATTTTATTGTAAACAAGCGTGGGGTAGTGTGAAAATATGATACAAAGCACCCCACGCTTTTTTACAATAAAATTAATTATTTTTTACTTTTTAGTTCATTAAAGCGTGTTTTTTAGTTTTTTTAAATTATAATTTATTTTTGCTTTTTAGTCCTGGAGATCCTGGTCAGGATAATGGGACAAACTTATGGAATTATTGTATTGTAATCGGTCCTTGATAAGTGTGCAAAGTTTCAGTTCAATCTGAAGTTTTTTGCTTTTTTTTTTTAGTCCTGGAGATCCTGGTCAGGATAATGGGACAAACTTATGGAATTATTGTATTGTAATCGGTCCTTGATAAGTGTGCAAAGTTTCAGTTCAATCTGAAGTTTTTTGCTTTTTTTTTTTTTAGTCCTGGAGATCCTGGTCAGGATAATGGGACAAACTTATGGAATTATTGTATTGTACTCGGTCCTTGATAAGTGTGCAAAGTTTAAACTAAATCTGACCGTTCAAAGTTGGTCAAAATCAAGTTCAAGGAAGTCGGTTACAAACTGACAAACATACAAGTGAAGCTAATATAAGCGTGTTAAAAATAAAGATGTAATGATGCTTGAGGTGTCATTTGAAAGCCAAAGAAGTCCCTTCAATTATAATTTTCAATGTGCGTTTGTCAGTTTCTGTAGTACAAGATTTTAAAAAACATCGGAAAGATGTACACACTGAAATAATTTTTTCAAAACCTATATAGTCCTACCGAAAATACTGCGGTACAACTAAAACTGAAGACACCCGATTTGTTTTGAAATCTGAAATGATTCATATACAGGAAGAGGCCAATAAAACTTTACAAGCTAATATCTCAGAAAGTATTGGTTGTAGCAAAAACATTTTGCATAAAAACTGTTTGATATCAAGAGGGACGTATGCTGGTAAAATAGATTTTCTTCTCAATTGATATGTTGAGGTCAAGTCAAGGTCACCTCCATTTGTTTTAATCTGACCGTATGGATTTTTTATGGAATCTTTTAGCCGTTATTGAGACGAACCCAACGACATGAGGGCATGAGGTTATTCAAGGACACTCCAAGATCATAAATAAAGAAGTTGTGTAATAAAAAAATAACTAATTATTAATGAAAACGTTACTATCAAGTAGCCTTGTTTTGTAACGCTTTATTTGACTCAGCCAGTACCATTGAAATAAAGTAATTCTGGAAAACTTACTCCTTATACCTTGCTGTGCGTGGAAAGCGAATAAAGACAGGTATAGTTAATAGGGCAATACAACAAAGACAGGTGGCCCTATTAACTACGTTTGTCTTTACTCGCTAGCAGCGCGTCAGTTTACGTTCCAGAATTTCTATATTTCTATGTCCGATTGGGATCCGTCAGATGGGTGGAGTTTAAAAACATGGCGCAGAGGGGGGGAAATTTCTTATACGGGGTATACTTTTGCGTGTAATTTTGTGATTTTCAAAGTGATAAGAAATGATAAAATATATAAGTGCAATTTGTGATTGGGCCGGTACGAATCCTAAACAAGGGAATTTCGTTGAAGGAGAACGGATTCTCAAAACCGGACATATTATCAAATGTCAGAAATATAACGAGAAAAATGCATGAAAAATGAGCTGTCAAAAATAGTCATCTTTACGGCATATTGCTTAAAAACATCAAAATTAAAAGAAAATCTCCACGAAATTATCCGTTCAATGATTCTTTAAGGCTGGGTTAGGTGAATAATGAAAACACATATAACTGCAACATAATATTATGTTACCTACATTGTAATAAGTAGGTAAGTTACTAACCTCAAAATATTTTTATACATATAATTTTGTCAATCATCGGTGATTTAACTATTGTAGTACAGTATGATAATGAGTAGGTACATCTTATATTAATATAAAATATTTTTTTAAATCACAAATTCAGTTTTTCCACATGTCATTAGAAAATAATTCACTATAAAGTAAGTTTTACAAGGCAATAACTGATAGTGTTTAATGCCATGATATCAGAAAACGTCGCGAATTCCATTTTCGATAAACTTTTTGTTTATTTTACTTATTTATTTTTGTAATAAACAATTTCACGATAAATTTGCACTATTAGCATGTAAAATTTTCCCTCGTTTTGAGTACAATTTTCTGCCACCAGATGTCATATGCTCATTTGACGGATCTCAATACCTATAATACTACTGACGGCATTTTTTTTATTTCGCAATATAGACTTTTCATTTTTAAAGAAATATCTTTTTATAGTAAAATTGAGTTTCCTTGGAATTTTTAACTAATGATTATATTGATTTATTTTGTGAACCAAAATTTCGTAAGCGCGATTATTTCAACTGTGCTTAAAATCCCGCAAACACAATTATTTTCTGTTTTTATCAGCTTCTCGACATAATTTTTACGTGAACATTATTCTACAGATGATCAGGTATAGTTGAATTATAATTGAGGATATATATTATAAACCTCACACACTAGGGCTAAGTGATATTAAAAATACACAATTTGTTAAAATCGCATTTTTTATTAATTACGCGATTAATAAATAGCTCAAAACATTTTTTATTCGAGCGCTATGGGAGCATAGCTCTCTAAATTTACATCCAATAATCAAATTGTTGTGGTTAAGAAGTAACCAAATTGTTGGCTGTATTAATTTTTTTTATGTTATCTAAAAATGTGTCGAACAAACACGTATCACAATCAGTATAGGTAATTTTGTTACAATATTTATAAAAGTAAGTAAAATGATCAATAAACTTATTGAATATAATTAATGACTTTTTATATCAGTTCAACCATCGCGGTGTAAGGGAATAAAATTCAAAGAATCTTAACATACCACCGCTTTTATGCGAATCTATTATACTTTCTGAGTATATGAATATCGCCGCGGCCTGCGAGATGAGGTTAATTTGTTTTTGGCTGTGGTCTGATCCATTTTTCAGATTAAAACATATGGGAACTGGGGACTTATATTAGACGAGTCATAGAAACGTGATACCCCTTTTGGTGAGAGAATGCTTAAAGGGAAATTAACTGAGACTAAAGGATCATGGTCAATTTACGTAGAAAGGTGTCCACTTAGCTTTTAAAAGTAGGTAGGTATGTTACATGTCGTTAAAATTACCAACTGGGGTCTGGAAATGGTAATAGCAAAATAAAGCTATTTTATTAATTCACGGGGTTGCATAAATTCAGATATGAATATTGAACAGCCAATTATATAAAATACATTAACATTAATATCGATTATTTACAAATTCACAAACGCTATAAAACATATATGATTTAGGAAATCATTTTTATTCATTGATTTGTTGTAATTTTCTGAATATTAAAAAAGTAACCACAAAACACAAAAAATTTTTATTCGACGCTCGCTTTGCTAACCATATTAGCATCATCGGGAGATGATAAAAACTAATTTTGTGGGTAAATTATTAAAGAGAATAATATGTCTAGGTTATATCGAAAAAAAAAGATTTGCATTTATGCCATCGAATCGTGATCGTGAATCATAACATGGGCATTTATTGATAAAATGAACATATCGATGAATAATTGCAGCCCTGGTATTCACATACAATCGAGTACAGTCAAAGATAAAAAGACATTCCATCATCGTCCCTCCAAGGTTGACTGAGATTCTCATCTCGTTTATGCATCTCTATTTGTCATTCTCCGGACCACACATTGATGGAACCGCGAACAAAAAAACATTCAGTGTGTACTCAATACATTTATGCGGTTCATTATAGAGATCGACATATACCATAATGCTTATAATATATATCTCTCTCTTTATCTGCAGCATTTCAATACAGATATCATGGTGAAGACATACCTAGTTTAACAATAAGACACGTTTGTATTGACTGAACAAAAGACGATCAAATCAAAAACCGTAAATGTGTTATAGTGGCATCTGATGTTCATTATTCAAACTATTTTTTGTTGGCACTTTTAATTTGAGAAGTAATTCGAAATTTGTCGAGGCTGAATTAATTGGATGTTTTATAATAAATTTGTAAAAAGTATATTTTATAGTATAGTGTTATAAGCATGAATGAAACGGTTACTGAACTTGGAATTCTGTATAAATTTTAAATCACATTTCACATTAAGGGGTGTGTGTACTTTCAATATTTTTCAAATACATCGTTTTAACTAAGCATCTTTCTTGTAAAGATTTATATAGTGAGTGAACTACATCTTTTATTGCCTTCGTATTTAAAATCCAGCGATACAGAAACATTTTTTAGATTAGGTACTGGTTGACAAAAAGACGCGGTCATTTAGACGCGAGACAAAAAGTCGCAAGGGACAAAAGGACGCGGAGAAATTTGGACGCAAGACATTAGGTCGCCTTCCAGTTGGACGCAAAAGGCGAGATTGGTAGTCAAAAATAGATTATAATAAACAAACTAGGATGTTTATCTTAAAAATATTTTTATTGTCAAATTGGAATAATTCACTTATATGTGCAATTGAAAATTTGTTCATCTAGACTTAGAGTAGTCGTTGATATTTGGCAGAATATCTGAAAAAGCCAGATACTTAGCCCGAAAAAAAAACGTTATTTAAATGCGAAAAGTATCATCGTTTAGACACGGTAAGGCAAAATCTAAATTCACTTATGATCTAGAGGGCACCCAAGTGAAAGAAATGTGCGTCGTGAGACACCCGACAGAAGTGAACACTGCAAACTGAATCGAATTTAAAAAATATTACAGTAACTCCAAAAAAACAGATATGATTAACTGGCTTACATTTAAAAATATTATCAACTTTTCTCCCTCGATGCTAAAGCCACAATTATATCAGATAGTAAACAAGTAAGAGAAACACTGTATACCTATGTAATAATAAAAATGCGCCTTTTGCGTCCAACTGGAAGGCGACCTAATGTCTGGCGTCCAAATTTCTCCGCGTCCTTTTGTCCCTTGCAACTTTTTGTCTCGCGGCCAAATTACCGCGTTCTTTTGTCCCGAGTTCAAATTGACGCGTCCTTTTGTCGTGATACCGAACATTTTATAGAGATATAGTTACCATCACGGATCATTTACGAGAAGCACCGAAAAATTAACAAACGCTTGAGAGGAAGAGTAATGCAGTTATTTTATGGACGTATTTATTTTAAAGAGTCATTATCGTTCGGGTCTATAAAATATTGATAATACTAAATTATACAAAAATTAAATAAAATATGTATGGATTTACAGTGGAGAAACTATACCTATATAATAATATTGGTTTGGTGTACCTATTATTTCCCGTATCTTCAAATAAACTAGAGAGATCTTCGGGAAACCTGGAAGAAGTGCAGACAGCAGCATATTTTCAACAACCCATAAAGATCATATTATTATGTTCGACAGTGACATATATACGCATACGCGTTGTATAATGTAGCTGTTCATTGTTATCTGTCTATTTATCAAACAGATAATTTTGATTAATTTAAGAAAGAATATCTACGTCGAATCAAAATTACTCGGAAACAGGAAAGTAGCTATATTTAATAAAAATATCCAACGCACTCAGTAAGCAAAATTACTCAAACTACCTACTCAAAAAATAACCGATTGATTTCTTTGCGTGGCGTTGGTTGAAAGATGAATGTCCGAATAAGTACGTAAATGTAATGATGTAACGGTATATTTGGAAATCATTAGTTTATTAAATAAAACTAAAATTTATAATTTATTCTTTATAGGAAATTTTTTTACAAGCTTTAAGTATTAATATGTTAGTGTTAGAATCAAATTTCGTAACCCAGTTCCACAATCGTGTTGACTAGAAACATTGCACACATATACCGCATACCTATAGTTCCGAAGACAATACACACCATTTAGAAGCGAAGCTTTTTTAGCGACGTTGCGCGCTTGGCCGCCGGGGAGTAGATCGAGAAAAAACATCACCCGTCACCGCGTTACCAACACCATCAACTTTATAGATGTAATAGTCGTTAGCATTAGCCATGTATGAAAATTGATTTTTGGGAATTTTATAGGACACAAAAAAATAAAATGACGTCAGATTTCAAAATGGCGGCCATATTGACCTTTTTTTAAATTATCTGATCTTTTTGAAAATTGATATTTGAGAGTTTCATAGGATTCAAAAAAATAAAATGGCGGCCAAATAATACTTTTTCAATTATGTAGGTACTTATATGTTTTATGGCTTTGATAACTTCGATTTTATATAGGTACTACAATGCGTAAGAAGCTTCGCTTCTGTCGGGTACCCCACGAAGCCTCATGTTTTTTTTATAAGGATCTAATTTGCATAACCAGTTTTTTCGTCATCGAAATTTCCATAACTATCCCGTCATTTCCACCATAAATGTTGCTTTTCGCCATGCGAGAATTCCGATAGCGTATTGTAATGTAACTTAATCTTGGAACAACTGGATTTATTGTTAGTAACTGTTGCATCACTATTTATTATGGCTCCAAAAAAAGCTCGTTTTAAAATTTTCGTTAACCAAAAACTTATTCTGTAAATAGGTAAGTACAAATAGTTGCCAAATCTTCTGCATATTTCTTAAAAATAGTTTGATTAACTTTGAAAAACATTCCCTTCTGAGTCTTGTAACTTTTAATTCTATTAAATAGGTCAATATGTCATGTAAAAAAATCAATTTGACCTTATTGTCATCTTGACAACTAGACCCGTGGGCTAGCCTACAAGCTATATATTTATAATTGCTATTTTGTGAATGCTCTAAAGTCTAAACTTTCAAGAAAATGCTAAACGTATGCACATGTATTCATGTCTACTTGACGCTTCCATTTCAATTTTCAGGTTTTCAGTTTTCAAGCAACCAATGTTTTGTTTATAAATAATGAAACAAGCGCAAGCTGAAATTAGTCTGGGCTATTTTCTGTACGTTTCATAGAAATGCACATTGTATATGTTAGGTCTGTATTTTAAGAATAATAATCCGTCTACATATCTGTAGTCACAGTTAAAAATCGCTTATGTCGACTTTTTAATCATTTTTAGGGTTTCTTACCAGAAAGGAACCCTATTGTTGTGCCTATAATGTCCGTTCGTCTGTCACAGGCCTCTAACTTGTTGAAATTCACACATAATAAATGTATTACGACGGCGCAAAGACGGATGGAATAACAAAAGATTAAAAAGGTTTTTTCAAGGGAAGCATGAATTGTGAATTATAGACGCTCGACAACAAGGGTCATTAGCGTCTTTAAGGGAAGCGCGCCCATACATGCAAACGCGGGTTAAATTTTTTTTGTACCTATTCTTGTGGGGTATCGTTGAAAAGGACTTTTTGAGTAGATTATTGATGTGTTTTTATTTTATCAAAATTATACATGCAAACGGGGGTAAACATTTTTTTTCTCTACCTATTCTTGTGGCATATCGTTTAAAAGGGCCTTTTGAGTAGATTATGAATGTGTTTTTATTTTATTTATTTTATCAAAATTCTAGGTTACTATAGTACGGAACTTTACTCTTTGCGTGGCTCGACACGCACTTTGCTATTTATTTTTTTCTCTATATTTTTATTTAGATAGATTTTTTTATCTATTACTAGCGGCCCCGTCCGGCTTCGCCCGGGTGCAAAGAAAGTCCTGGTGCAATACACTACTCACTCGCTTCGCTTGTTCGTTTTTATATATAATTTTTAGTTTCAAAAAAATTATAATTATTGTCAAAGAAAGAATATAACAAAAATAAAAAAATATATAAATAAATATCATGTAGAATTTAGAAAAAAAAAGCAAAAACTTCTACGATGCCATCAGTTTCCGAACCCGGGTCCCTGTGCATAGAGTGCTGCGACGTTACCTCTATGTTCCGCTATGAGTGGAACAGCGTACGGTCGTTTTTACGATGTAAGTATGTTGCGAATTCTTACGGTTGGGTTACGAATTTAATTAATTAATTATTATTATTTATTATTTATGCTATATATATAAATCTTTCGTGAAAAATTATCTAACTGATGGTGAAAACCGCATCAAAATCCGTTGCGCGGTTTAAGAGGAGTTAGCGGTTAAACCGACATACAGACAGACGCGAAAAGCGACTTCAATTTATACTATGTAGAGATTTGTATAACACGTCCTGTAAATTGTAATTTGTAAATGAATAAGGGAATTTTCCGCCTTAAATAATTTTTACTCACACAGCACATGTAACAAGAACATAATTTCCATACCTAATCATAGATTAGCAGTGTCGGATAGATATATCTAAACGGAATGAGGTGGTACAACAAACTGCCAGGCTATATACAGGGTGTCTCGAAATTGACGCCCGTGTTTTTTGGATTTGATTCAGGGGGCTAACACAAATCGAAAATTAAGATGGGAAAATTTTCCGATTGTTCTTCGTTATCGAGTTATTGATAAAAATGTAAATAATAAGTTTTTTCGTACGCTGGCTCCAATTATATTAGTTGTGTAACATATTCATTAGGTGGCCATGGCGATGTTAAAATATTTTTTGCAACACTTGCATCAAAAGTATTTAGATGCTTTATACCGTTTGTTAAGTGATTATTTAAGGAAGCTTCTGCTGTAGTCGAACGGTAGTGCGTGAAGTAAATTTTAACGTACTCCATGCTATAAAGTAATACTGTTTTGTTTTACTTTAAACCACACGTGCGTAAAATAGTACTTTATAGATTACTTTGTTATAATGTCACTAATAAAATATTTAACTAAAATGTGTTTTATTTGCTTAAAATTGAACTTTTGAAGCAGTTGTTGCAAAAAATATTGTATGTATCGCGTGTCTAAAGTGACGAATCTAACAGCCGCCATTTTACAATACTCTTCTAAGGTTATGTTGCATTTATACCAGAAAGAGTATGAGTTTGCCGCGCGAACCGAAGGCGAGTGCAGTTATCACACTCGTTAGGCTCGTATCGCAAAATCACAACTGTCATAATATAATCCGTCACTTAACAAAGGAAACGTTCTTGCATGTTCGTTCCGTTTTTGGAGTTTAATTTCTGTTGTAATGTAATGTAAACTAGGCGGTCTTATAAATAAGCTAAATTGTAGTGTGTATATAACACGTGTAGTGTGAGTATTTTATAAAAAGTTACACTTCCTCCTCAGACGCGCTTATGACCAGGGCCGCCGTAAGCGGGCGTGCAAAGCGTGCACCGCACACGGGCGGCACGCCCAGGGGGCGGCAAATCGAGTGACTCTTACCTAATTCAAGTCATTGTACCTCTGGCCGGTCGACTCCTATACGCAGAGGGCGCGCATAGGATACCAACTTGGGGCGCCTAGCGCGCTCCAAGGACTCCTTGGAGCGCGCGAGGAGTGCCCGTTGAGGGGATAAGAAAATATGTCATAGCATAGAAAAAAATCCGACCGAATGACGTTAAAACCGCCATCTATTGGCATCCGTTAAAACTAAGAATCTTAGTTTTAAAATAAATGTTTTATCTTCGTTAAGTTGTTTTTTTCCCCACCATAATGAGAAAACATTAATTATCCTTTTTTTGACAAAACTCAGAACATGAGAAAACATTAATTATCCTTTTTTTGACAAAACTCAGAGTAAGTAGTCGTATAGGGCGGCATAATCGGTATTGCACGCGGGCGACGAAACAGCTAGCGGCGGGCCTGCTTATGACCTCTGATGTCTAGCGTCTATAATTTACAATATTTATCTATATTTACACTTCCTCCGATCATAAATATGACTTACGCTATTTTGCTTAAAGCTAATACTTATATACAGTTTGTACATGTTACAAATAAAAGTGTACGAAATACAAGTTATTCAACGTTTAACAAAGCATATTCACATGTATATATGTCGTATATCTCTCTAAGTATGTAGAGAGTCGTTGTGTATAGTTTTTTGGTCAACACATCACAACAATGCAAGATCATCCTCCGAGCATCTCCGATCTGGAGCAAAGCAACATGTCAGTGATACGATTTACAGGTAGTTCCCTTAAAAAATAGATAGTGTTGTCAATATTTTAATATCCGTTACCCAGTAAACGTTACTCGAGAAGATTCGAAAGTGTTTGTTGGTCCAATTAGTCTGCAGGACTACTAGATAAGACTCAGGAGTCGGGACATCAACGCTATACAGGTAAACGGTAACATTTTTGACGCTAAAACAAACCCCAAAAGAGTAGCAAATGTCTTTAATATGCATTTTGATAACCTCGGTAATAAACTGGCTACAGAAATAATTAAAAATTTAAAGATGATATGGTCAATTCCTTTAATTCAAAATATTCCTTAACTTCATCCATGCTCCTTACACCGGTAAGAGAGATGGAAACTATGCGACTAAAGGTACGTGAAGTATGGAGCTGGGATTCTAGTTGGTAGCGTAGATCATAGTAGGGCTTGCTTAAATTAATGCATTGTTATATATGCGAGCGTACACAACGAAGCAGTGAGTGTAGCAGGTATAAGCGCTGTTACAAGAGCTGGTAGATACAAGAATGTATCTCACCATTCTTTCAGCGCGCTGACTACTACAATCAGCGTGTGACAATTACTGTCAAATGGCCGTTACAAGTTTCGCAATGGATGTGACTAGTTAAATAAATGAAATTTTGCCAGTTTTTATTTAATTTGTTTTGAGTTTTTTTAAGACGTATTTAAAAGTGTTAGGTTCCATACGTAAATATTCAAAAAACCGGTTTGGGTAAAATTTTAATTCTTGGTATAAATGATGAAATTCGCCATGTTTAGATCGTTTTCTATTAATAGGGTGGACATGATAGCTCCTACCCAAATTTGTATTTAAAATATACCACTTTGTAGCAGAAGAACACAAATATTCGTCTGCGCTATCTGACATTTCAAACGCAATTTAAGCTTGTATCAATGCTAGTATCAAAGCTTCGTTGTGCAAACCTATAAGCGCTTATAATTTCAGCCACCATCTACCATACATGCTACCATCTAGAATCCCAGCTGCGTACTGCACGTACCTTAATAGACAAACTTAAATCTAATTCTGCACCAGGATCTGACAACATAACGACAGAATTACTAAAGAAAACTAAAATGCACATAACGACTCCACTGACATATATCATAAACAAAAGTATTAGTGAAGGTGTTGTACCGGACCATTTCAAAAAGCCTAGCATTTGCCCAGTATTTAAAGCAGGAGACTCAAAAATCTTAGACAACTACAGAGCTATATCACTTACCAATACAATAAGTAAAATTTTAGAAAAAGCCATTAAAACTCGTCTGATGAAATATTTAGAAAACAATCAATTATTATCACCAATCCAATGTGAATTCAGAGATGGACTAAGCACAAATGGCGAACTCATGAGGTTAACGACTACTATTATATAGTGACTCAGACGCTAATGACCTCTGTTGTCGAGCGTCTATAATCCACAATTCATTCATTCATTATAGTGACTGACATAGACAATGACAAAAAAATCTAGTTATATTTCTGAATTTGGCTAAAGCTTTCGACACCGTGTCCACATAAAATATTATACAGAAAATTATATAATATTGGTGTACTCTACCCTGGAACTGGCACTATGCCAAGTTGGGTAGGAAAACTCAAATAATTTATTATAAATAGTAATCATGTACCTAATACAAAAAATGAGTATATAAATAAATAAATAAAAAATAAATTGCAGTATCTGCTCTTTCTTTCGACACTCATTTAACATTTTTACCGGAACGACCTTGATATATGTATATTACATAAGCGTCGCTGTCTCGCTGGGGTCGCTGTCGGCGCGTTGTATGTGACCATATTATTGACGACTAAACTTGGGTAGTTCCGGACATGTATAGCTCCTGGAACCATGCTCATACTCCGGCACATTATAGTCTGATTTCATCATCATGAGAATATTTTGTCACACAAAACACTCAAATTATTCGTTCGGTCTCGAATGAAAGTACGGGTACATGGCAAGTTCAGGTATATTCGGCGTTTCAGGCTCTACGGAGTACGGAGTAATCAGTAAACAGTGGAAGGACATTCCCTGGACAGGCGAACACTGATTATAATATCATTTCTTTCTTTCAATGCAAAGGTGCCAGTGAAACTAAATCGTTCTGTGGACATATTTTACCTAAACATGTCCGCGGACATGTTTCGTGGAACCATGTCCGCTCAACAAAGGAAACGTTCCAATACCGTTCCATCTTTGGAACTATTTTGCGTGCACCTACTATGACGACTATTCGTTGTTTGTTGCGTTTAGCTACTGAAATTTAAAATACAAGTATGTAGATGTCGGTAATTGGTAACGGATACAAAATAATTACTCGAAGCAAAATAACCGATTACTCCCAATACTCAAGAGTAGTCCTATTTGACAGAAAAGAGATTTAATTAACCGAACCTGAGTAATTTCTTGTGGGTTTTTAAGGCGTTTGGAGTATTTTGTATGATAATTAATAAATAATAAAAAATGTTTATTCCACGGTGTCCATGATTTGTTTTCAGTATGAACGATCCATAATCATGTGGAAGTAAGCGTGTAATGTGTAAATGTGAGGACGTTGTGGAAGGGACGAGCGCCCAGCGGGCGATATGCACGATTGTTCATTAGAGCGAAGTGAAGAACTCTCTCATCTCTGGTGATCAGTACCAGAACAGGGGCTGAGAGGGTTCCAACTGACTACATTCTGTACAATTCTTTATGTACAAACTATACATCTACGTACATGCATATTTTAAACATATTACATAATTGCTACAGAAAACTAATTGAGATTTCATTTGTTCTTTTTTTAATTGACAACCTTTAAAATCATTTGGGTGAATAGTCTTATTAAAACCATTCAAATGGCTTGACAGTCGTCAATGGCTAGATCACAATATCATAACCACAGTCGAATCTATCAGATTGCATGCAATTGGTGCCGAATATATTGTAATCTGTAATTTATTGTTTTCAGCGTAGGATATTGTTTAGGAGATACGACGGGAAGTTTTGGAAATACATATTAATCAATTATAATTAAATTATAAATTAAAGATGGTTTTTTAATGAAATTTTCATTTCATAAATCACTTATGTAAAATTTTGGAACGGGTCTTCACATCATAATTGATTAGTAGGATATTGTGTTAGCGTACCTGAATAAAGGAGTGGCAGTGGCACTCTCATCCAATCATCCAGGTCTGGCTAGAAAAAATCCTCTGCACTTAGAAGTCCACAAAGGCCCATTGCGTTAAACCAATAACACATAAAGCGATTAGGTCATTTGGTTCTAGAGTCCATTGGCGGCAGAACGACTTTTTTTGGGAGGGTCTATAGACCTATGAACACTTAAGTAGGGATATTCACTTAACATCGATATATCGAATTTACTCGATGTTTGCCGTACGATATATCGGATTGATTCGATGTTTTGACAAATAATTTTTCTATTCGATATATCGGTATATTTATAGAAACATCGAATCGATTAAAAAAACTAAGTTTTTGCAGGTAGATTAAGACTTTAGTACTTAATTTCTGTTTTTTTTACTGTTTTGAAGCGATATATCGAAAAACATCGGATCTCAGTATCGATGTTTTATATCGAATATAAATATCGATATATTTTTTAAGTGGACACCCCTACACTTAAGCTTACATTGCAAAAAGTATTAAATATGCTAGTTTATAATTGGGGGGGAAATTAGCTCCCCCAAACTTCCGCCTCCAATCTTCCTAACACATACAAATCAAAGATGAACCTATACAGTGCATCTCACGGCGAGATATACATACGATATACGTATTAAATTTTAACATTGAATCCTCATAAGAAAAATTAGTTCCCAAGTTGGCGACTAATAGTTTGTAAAGCAAAAGAGAATGCAAGGATATAGCACTTTTAGTACGTTGTTTTCGACACTGCATACAACATTTGAACTAATTTAGATATAAATTATTTTTTATTTCTGGGTTTTGGTAAAATTTCGTAACTGACAGCCTATGTTCTATTTTAAAATAAACACAGTAATGTATTGTTGTTACGTGTAACCATAAAAATGGAAAATTGTATGTTTCACATAATTCCAATGAGTGAGTGAGAAATGGATAACAAAAACTTCAAGCTATTAAAAATTACCGTAGCAACACTAAATAAACCATTAATTAATGTAATCATGGCTTATTCTGATCCATTCATTTTGTCCCAATGATAAATTCCCTATGTATACTCGCCGTGAGACGCACGTATACAGTATATGTAAACAGGTAAGTTGCACATATAGACCAAGAGGCGGGCGTTAATATATGAAGCTCATTTGTGACAGGATGAAATTTTCAGGGAAGGTAGTATTTATTATGACAAAGAAAAAGCGCTAGGGTTGCCTAGTCAAATCCTGGTGCGACGGCCGGGATAAGCCACTTCCGGTGCAAAATGTCAATTTTTATATGTATATGTATATATGTATAAATTCAAACAGCTCAAAATTACAAAGTGGCCCTTAGTCCAGCATGGTAACCATAGTTTTTAAGAAAATGACATTTCGAAAATTATAAATTGTTAATAACTGCTCAAAATTGGATAAAATATAATAGTTAAATCCTGTATCACGGAAAAGAAAAGTTATACATTTTGTAAAGTAGTATCAGTATATGCAAAAATTTAAATTTTTGATGTGAAACATCTTTAGGTACGGGTGTAAAGTCGTTTGAATGGAACGTCGCTAAATGTCATTTGTTATTGCATTTTAAAACTACGTGGTCAATAATTATAGTTTTTTTACTAACATTATCAGCGGTAATGTGTCATGCATCGTTTTTTTTTTTATTAAAAAAACAGATAGATTATTATGTATTGTTTTTTTTCTTATTGAAAAATTATTAATGTGATATTTTTTAGCACCTTACCTATATTAAAAATGTTAAAAATTCAATTTTCAACAAAAAATATCTCGCATTATTTTCTAATTTAACTAGCATAAAGAGATACCTTTATTAAAAAAAATATATATAATTTTTATTTCATGATTTTCTTGACTTTTTTTCAAAGCAACTACCTTAAACTACGTTTTGTTTAAAAATGTTACATATTATTGTAAAAAAAAAAATAAATATTTTAATAGCACGTTAATATAAGTATGCTTAGAATAAGTAATTTAATAATAATTCATAAAATGTTATTGCCTTTGTTCGGAACATTTTTGAATAGTTTAATGTATAGTAAACTATATTGAAACTCATGTCGATCACTCACGTATGTAATATAATAAAATTAAAAAACCGGTTGATTTGTGAATTAGAATTGTCAATAATTAGCAATTATTGCCTTCTTCAGGCCTAAAATTACATAATTTTAATAATGTAATTTTAGGCTTGAAGAAGGCAACAAAATAGTTGCTGAAAAGTTGCCATAATAAAGATTGACAATTAGGAAGTTTCCATTGGACGAAAATACTAATTATGATACTGTCACATCATTATAATAAAGATAACTTTAAAAATTCTGAAAGAATTATTTTGATATCTTTAATTTCAACGGAGATATTCAATTTCTTGTACGTGGGGTCGCAAACGAAACTGATTTTTGAATATGACGTCACGCGGTACAAGTTTGCTGTTTTTTAGCTTTGTGAGTAATTAGAACCGAAGTTACTTAGTAACTATTTTGTTGTAATACATACTTTTCTATTTATATTAAATTAAAATTGACTGTCAAAAATTTAAATATGTCAATATTTTCCGTCATCAACTGGTTTGTTTTTAGTGTTTCCATAACATTTTACGAGTTTATAGAAAGAGATTTATCGGAAGTTACCATGTTGAATTACCACACATATAAACTGAAAATAACTCTTAAAAATATCGTGCCGCGTGACGTCACCCGGACTGAAAACGGAATTTCTTGGAGAATTGTCAATTCAAAGATTGAAGTAGCATAACTTTGTTGTTTTTAAAGATATTTAAAAAATTCTTCCGTCAATAATTTTATAATTTTTAGAACTATGATTTAGACCAAACAAATAAAAAAGGGAAACTTCCTAATTCTGACTCACAAATCAATCGGTTTTTTCTTTTATTATAGTAAATTATTATTATTTTCCATTTTTTCATTATAGTTATTTTGGTTTTATATTCGCTTAGTTTACTTTATACCTGCGTCTGATTAAGTTGAATTTCAAGAAAAAATATTAATCGAGGTTCAGTAAAGTCAAATGCTTCAATTAGTTTTTAGTGTCAAACCAAATTTAAAATCACAAACAAAAATCAACCTTTTTTCTCTTTTCGAAACAAACTCCAAACTACCTTTTTAAAACTTTTATTACAGGTTACTACGACCTTCAAGTAAGTAACTTATACTAATTTATATAAGAGGTGCACGTTGAATTACGTTGAAAAATAAAAATAAGAAATTGCTACCCTAAAATACATAAATTCTTGGGAAAATTGTCAATACCAGATTCAGGCAATTCCTGCGTAATTATACGAATATGAGTTAGAAACCAAATGCGTCGAAAACATTAAGTTATACATAACTAGACATACGTATGAATGTTTGCCAAACACAAGGCCGATAACTCATTTCAGAACGGTTACAATATATAAGTATACATATATACATAATGTTATTTGACAGCTTTAAAAATGTCAAAAAAACAAATATAATTTATAAGTTTTCAATGTGTTACCCAAAATTTCCTTAGGCAACCCTATGTATTTCAATACAGCTCTTCGAGATCTACAATATGGCGTCAATTGTATGCTGTCATATAATGACGAAAGATAATTATGAGTTAATGAAATATGTGTATTTTGCACCGGAAGTGAGCTCCTCCCGGCCTTCGCACCAGGATTTGACGAGGCAACCCTAGCACTTATTCTTTGTCATACTAGATTCTACCTTCCCTGAAAATTTCATCCTGTCACAAATGAGCTATATAAATTTACGCCTGCCTCTCGACCTAATAGGGAAATTAGCATTGGGAAAAAAATGAATGGATCAGAGTGAGCCAGGGCTCATAATGTACGTATTTATATAGAGTTGCTATGGTTTTTTTAGTGTTTTTATTTCAGTTTCAATTATTTATATTCTAATAGTTGTTTAAATGTTAAATAAAATAAAAAAAAATGAAACCAAAATAAAAACACTAAAATAACCATAGCAACCCTATGTAAATTCGTACATTATGAGTCATGGCTCACTCTGATCCATTCATTTTTTCCCAATGCTAATTTCCCTATGTGCAGCTTACCTGTTTACATACTGTATGTAAAAACAAAAGGTTACTTTTATTTCAGTAGACAACAGAAAAATTATCGCAATTAATTGTTCTAAAATAGGTAGCTATTTTATAAGTATAGTACATAATATAAAACAACAAAGTATATTAGCTTACAAATTAGTGCTACTAAACATGCGCTATTAAGTAATTACGTTTTGTTAATTTAATAAACGAGACACATGTAAAATCATAACGCATTTGTCTAATAATATTTTGTGTGTACAAATGCGAACACAATATAAAGTGAGAACAAACAAACTCAAACCCTATATTTGCTCGTTTTAGATAGAATCAACGTGCTGTTTATAAAATCAAGAATTGTTTGCCATTATATTATTTTTTGGACAATATATTCTTTTTTGATGGGCTACAGTAATTTTTCTGAAACCACTACAATATTGTTGTACATGTACTATGTATAATAGCTGTAAATATATTTTGACTTAAACTTCTAGATCCAATTTTTTGATAAAATTCTTTATTACACGGGTAACGTTTCGATATTGCATACCATCTTCAGACCCCTAACATATACCCAACAATAACTAAAAATTATTATTAAACTGTAAATATTATTTTACATGAAATTTCTTTCTTCTTCATGAAATTTTTGTAATTGTGTAGGATTTTGATTTCAAAACAAATCTCTATCACACTAATTTAATATAATTGTTCTAAAAAAATGTTTACAAGATTGTCGATTATAGACGCTCAACAACTAACGTCATTAACAAAATGTTTTCAAAACTACCGCTTTAGATAATATGTATGATGCAGTTCACTTTTCTTTTTATCACAAAATAATATAGGTACTCATCTAAATATTTTAAATTGTTCTTTTTGTCCTATTTAAGTTATGTGGGCAGTTAAAATTGAAATCATCAATGGCGAGTTTTACATGTTTTTTGTAACACGCGTTACGAGTACCTTCTTTATCGAAAAAAAAATGGGTGTGTGCTTATGACCACACGACAGAAGTGAAAACTTCAGACTTTCTAATTTTTGGTGTCATCTATTATAGCGCATTTATGAGCTAAAAATAATTTATTACTAAAATACTAAAATTGTATTTTTAATTAATTCAATTTTTCAATATTATTTTCAATTTATTTATTCCTCAAAAAAAAATAGGTATAACAATTTATATAATAATTCCACCTTGGTTTCAAAAAATTATAATTATTGTCAAAGAAAGAATATAACAAAAATAAAAAAATATATAAATAAATATCATGTAGAATTTAGAAAAAAAACACCAAAACTTCTACGCTGCCATCAGGTCTCGAACCCAGGTTCTTATGCATAGAACGCAAAGACGTAACCAACGTAACCACTGCGCTATGAGTCGAAGTTATGTAAACGGCCGTTTTTGTGATATAAGTATGTTCCGAATTCTTACGGTAGGGTTGCGAATTCTTACGGAAGTAGTTGGAACGCTTCACATTTTTTCAGTACCCAGGCAAAATGTAATGCCTTTTAAAGTCTAAACAATTATCTAAATTTAATTTAATAAAAATGTAATACTAACTTACCTTTTTGTGTGTCTCCAAATACCTATGTCCATATGGTCACTAGCCATCTAGTGTGTAAACTCCTGCTCGCTCGGCTCGGCGCTTTCCTGTTTACACTTCTCACTGTCCATTTGTTCCATTCTGGAATTGTATCCCCGTCAATATATATGGCTGTGCTCGCGATAGAAATTTCTAAAGGTACATAGCACCTACATAATAAAATTATAAAATAAAAATAAACAATAGACATGGATGATTGGAAGAATGAATGGAACGTGAATGAAGAAGGATGAAAGAAGAATGGCTGAGTGTTTAAAAAAAAATTAGTAGAATAAGTTTAATTAATGAAAAATAATATAGAAGAAGGACGTGGCTAATTACGTAAATAAGCGTAGTAGCCAAAAACAACGTATAACAAAAAAAATTATTTTTTTGCTTTTGACATGAAATTGAAACACTTGACGCGAAGCGTTCTGGTAAGAAAGATTAAATTTGCATATTTGAACTATAGACTTATTCATAGGCTATCTAACTGCGTCAGAAAATTTTGAGAATTACGCTACAGAACTCCTGGACAAGTTTTTCTGGTCAGACTGTATACAACTACAAATGATACATACCTATTACATGTAGGTAACATATATTATATTAAAACATTTATGAGACAAATTAAATTAAAGCAAAGTTCTTAATTAAACCAACCAACTTCCAACTACTAAAAATACATTATTTAATTTCGTATAAAACAGCCAAGTGTGTACCTATAGTATATAATGCGTAACACAAACATTATATTATCATATCTGTTAATGAATCAATAATATTATACAGAATGTTTTTGTAGCGTTACTAAATTGTGATTTTTTTTCAGAAATTCTGTACACAAATTATCATTTGTTTAATTCTCATTATTTTATTTTCGGAAAGAAGAATTAATACTATGACTAGCGATGGATCGAATCAAACATTTTGTTGAATTAGAAAGAGAATACAAATGTTGAACTCAAACTTAAATTCACGGCATTTCTTAGTGTAATTTGTATCAAATTTAATTTTAAAATAAAAATGGAAATACTGTAATATTTATTCTGTCCTCTTTCTCAGATTTTCAAGTTTTCTGTTCTCCGTCTCTAAGCCAGGGGGTGCAATCTTACCTCCTTGCAACCTCTTACAGCGCCCATTGGTAGAATTGATAATATACCTAACTAATTTATCTAGATGGATATTGCGTAATATGTAGTATATTATGAGAGTTTGTATATGTAATGTCTATAATGATGTATAATGTATATATAAGGTGACCAAATCCTGAATATCAAAAAGCGGGACAAGGTCTATAAAAACCCGTTGGGTTCCACGCCCAAAAAAGCCTTAAACGCGCTATAAACCCCCAAAAACTCGCTAGAAACCCTCAAAAACTCGCTAAAACCCCCCAAAAACTCGCTAGAAATCCCCAAAAACTCGCTAGAAACCCCCAAAAACTCACTAGAAACCCCCAAAAACTTGCTAGAAATCCCCTAAAAGTCAATATAAACCCCCAAAAACTCGCTAGAAACCCCCAAAAAATCGCTAGAAACCCCCAAAAACTCGCTAAAAACCCTTAAAAACTCGCTAGAAACCCCCAAAACCTAGCGAGTTTTTGGGGATTTGTAGCCTAAAAACCCCCAAAAACTCGCTAATATTTTTATTTTAAATATTATTTATTTTTTGAGGTAGGTAGGTATCAATTATATAATTATTGATAAATAAAATACTTTGAGTGGGTAAAAATATCTAATGACAAAAAATAAAAATTCTTAATGCACGTGATTTAATGAAAACGGGACAAAAGCGGGACGCTTGTTGAATCGGGACTCGTGGCTCAAAATCGGGACTGTCCCGCCTAAATCGGGACGGATGGTCACTTTATGTATATATGATGCATTTATCCGTATGCTCGTATATTATTCTCCAGTAATACCTGTTAAACATGCATATAGCCTCTGTTGCTGCAGAGCATGGTATAAAAAAGATGAAAAAAAAATCCTTTAGGAATTAAAAGCCACATAAAACTGTGTTGATGTAAAAAATAAAAATTGGAAAAATTTTTCTGTGATCTTTTCACGAAGATTTGATAAAGAAAAATTCAATCGAACACGAAGTTTTGACAAAATTCGTTGGAATCGTCCCATAACTAATTATTGACTTTAATATACAATGCGTTTCGACAGTACTCTCGGGCACTGTGGAGAAATCGGTAACTCGCCTAGCCGGAAACTGGGAGTTTCGGGTTCAAGTCCCGACAGTGGTCATTTAATTTTTTCTTAGATATAGCTCAAAAATCATGGCAGCCTAGCTGTCTGAGATATTTATTATTTTCACCTCTAATTGTTATGTGAATAATATGGTGTGGATATAAGGGGTTTTAAATCGATTGATTTTATCATATACCAAGTACTCCTATTCATTATAATATGAGATTTATCTATAAGTAAATCAATTATATTATGCATTTTTACTTTCGATAAAATGGTGAACACACGGTATATGTAAGTTCGCGTATATTTTACCTAGGTAGGTAGTGTTTAATCCTAAACAAATTTGCCATGACACTCACATACATATATGCAACAATAACCAACCCTTCATACAAATTACACTAATCTGACCACCGGCGACGTGTAAGCGCCCTGCGTGTGCCCTGTGTACATACGCATCCAGCCCTTATCCTTCTCACCCAGACCTCAGAGGCCAGTAATTCACGCGTTCACAATTCACATCATCGCGACCGCGCTTTTAAATCGCGAAAAACCACCACCAAACACCATCAGTATCCGTGCCGATTTTACAAACTCAATCGAGAACATCGATACCTTCGATCGGCTCATTTTGAAACCAATGTTTTCGATGAAGTAGTCGCCGTGTCGAAAAGTTGTTGGTGAAACTGTAAACGCATTCTGTTAGTGAATGGCACATAGGGCTTGAGGGTGAAGATGCCGAGATGCTAAGCAGCTCACGCGTCCTGTTCCTTTCTTTACAGAGAAGACGGGACTTCCCTGTGATGGACCTGTCCCGACTGGAAGTGATTCCGGTGAGCTTGTGAGTACTGACCGAAGGGACTTCACACTCTCGACTATACTTTTCTTAGGGTTCTAAAACTTTAACGATTCTTTAAGCGTTTTATTATGAGACTATCGACATGAGCTAACTTACTTGATGGAGAGAAGATTTTATATTTTGAAATAATCTTCACAAAACTTCTTCTTTCGGACAGCAAGTTCGTGTAACTCGACGGTAAAATCTTGAATGAAAACTCATAGAACATTTTTTGTTGAATTCCATCCGTCACTCACCCGGCGTAAGCAACCACTCACAAGCAATAAACTTTCTGCTTTAGCGAAAGTAAAAAAAAAATCGTTTGCAATTTTTTTAGTGAGCAAGACAAAAAAGAACGAACTACACATCAAAATAAAAGACCAGCGCAAGTTTAGCAGAACTTGGAGTAATTAATTAAAAATGCCTTATATAGACGATATTATGTACTTTTATATAGACGCTAATGACCTTAGTTGTCGAACGCCTATAAACTCTCTCTGATAGGTACTTTTACGAATTTATAACAAAATTATATACCTAACTAGTAATATTAAGTTTCGACACAAATTTTAATCAAACCATCTTTAAATTTTGATCTATTTATGAATTTATGATGGTTTTGAAATTGCTGTATTTTAAAAATTTTGTACATTATTTTGAGATGAATATATACAAATAGCTATGAAGTTTGTGATTATATGTTTGCTTGCAAATTGTCAGCCAGAAATTATAAATGTAAAATATATCGCACACATTTAAAAGATGACAGAACTCAAGAAAGCTATTTCAGAAATCGCGAAAAACTGACTCTGAAGCGTACTTGAAGTCAAAAGTAGCTATTTAAGTGTGCTCTATCAGAGAAATATTGAAGCTACATTATGATTCATGCTTGAAGCATGACAGAAGAGTACGTTAGCTGAACCTCTGTGTATATAGGTAATTAAAAAATCTTGTTTTTTGAGTCGTGAAATTCAATAAGGGAATGTAATTTACTATAAATTCAAGTTAACACGTACCTATAGTTATATTGTATGTCATCCTGTATAACATGAAGAAAAATTTTGGAATTAAATAAATAAATTCTTAAATTGGAGTACAGACACTTCTCAAACAGCGTCTTGTTAAATAGTTTATACTATAATTTAATATAATTATGCT
The DNA here is from genome assembly GCA_039654895.1 of Mongoloraphidia duomilia. NCBI lineage: Eukaryota > Metazoa > Arthropoda > Insecta > Raphidioptera > Raphidiidae > Mongoloraphidia > Mongoloraphidia duomilia. The sequence goes on along the minus strand of CM077521.1, from coordinate 31,773,599 downwards.
TTAATTTTTTTCAAAACTTAAATTTTTAATGTAGCTATCAGGTGCCTTTTAAAAAACCGGCAAACTGCGAATCAGACTCGCGCATCGAGGGTTCTGTACAAAAAATAAGAAGTTAGTTAGGGGTAAAAAATTAACAGATTTTATTATTTAAGCTTGATGTTTTTAAAAAGCTTTTTTTTACTTATATTTTATTTTCTTTTTATTGTTTCAAAATTTTTCCGCATCAAATTTAATTAAATTAATTTTTAAAGCGAAAAATTCCAAAATGTTTACATTGTAAAAAAACGGTCAAGTGCGAGTCGGTCTAGCGTGGAGAGACTTTCGTACTATTCTGTTTCCCGTGGAAATTTAAAGACAGGATTTTCGTTTAGGTTTGTCTGTAAACTATGAGTTAGGCCCTATATTGCCTAATTTTTTCAAAATTTTAGGCTCAGTAGTTTCCGAGATAACGAGGGGGGGAGGTAATGCTCGATTTTCGTTTATTTTCTTTAATAGGTAGGTACCTACCTTTTAAACTAGGTATGCATTTTAAAATTATAAAAAAAATATTTGTATTTCTCATAACGAGCCTTTTAATTTGAAACGTCACATGGTGCACTTTAAATTTTTTTTTCTTTCTAATTTGCCCCCAAAATTAACCCCCCAAATAGGCATAGGATTTTCATTTTGGTTTTCCTGTAAAAAATGTGTGAGACCCTATATTCCCTATTTTTTTTAAATTTTAACCTCAGTAGTTTCTGAGATAAGGAGGGGGGAGATCGGACAGACAGACAGACAGACAGACACGAGAGTGATCCTATAAGGGTTCCGTTTTTTATTGTGAGGTATGGAACTCTAAAAACAATCACGTATCGTAAGTTGCTTTTGAACCCGGCTCTTCGTGGAGACATGCGAACGCCTAGCGCCTAATTCACGTGTACCACGGCAGAAACAATGGTTTATTTGATACACTTTGTACAGCTCTATGCCTAATTTTCCGTTTTCCGTGAGAATTTAAGGACTTAGGATTTTCGATTAAACCGAGGTTTAAACTATGCATTTTAAAATAATATTACAAAAAAAAAATATATTTGCATTTCTCATAACGAGCGATTTCATTTGATATGTCACATGATGCATTTGATATATTTTTTTTAATTTTCTAATTTGCCCCCCAAAATAAGAATGCATTACGCTATACGCCCGTGATTGGGTCACCTAACTATATATGTACCAAATTTCAACTTTTTTCGTCTAATATGATTCGGAGAAAATAAGCTTTAACAGACGGACGGACGAACGGACAGACAGACAGACAGACACGAGAATGATCATATAAGGGTTACGTTTTTTCATTCTGAGGTACGGAACCCTATAAAAACCACCTAATAGGTACCTTTTTAAAAAAGGTCATATAATAGGGCTAAATAAAAATATATATTATACCTACTCTTACCAGAGGTCATATTTTCTAAAAATTATCAAGGAACTTTTTTAAGAAAGACGGCTTTTTGAAAATGGTAATAGAATTTTTCCAAAAACCGTCTTTATATCTTTTTAAGAAAAATCCTTTGATATCTCTTAGAAAATATAAGGACCGCTGGTAAGAGTATAACATACATTTTTATTTAATTGAAGAATCCGCCTCCTAGACCTCGACGCAAGGTCAAATCCAACACTACACACCCGGTCCCTAAATATGTGTAGTCTGTCCAGTACAGAATGGGTAAGTCGGCGACAGTCAGCTTTTTATGTGTAGCAAATATGTAGATCTATATTGTAACAGCGTAGGTATGTGGGTTTAGTCAAAGTGAGGATGGGAACGTTTTGTAAGATTTACGATGTAAGACTCTGAACTGTCCGCTGTACACCGGTTGCGTTTTATACGAATATTAATTATATTTTCATGAAACTTGGCTACGTCTTGCAAAACAAACCTCAGGGCTATCCTCTGATGGTGCTAAATATTACATTAAATTTGTTGTTTAATTATTTACACGCTTAGCGCTTCCTTTAAAAATTCACAAGTTTTTTTTCCTTAAATCAAAGTTATAGATATACAAATAATATTTTAAATCCCATTTTTTGTAAGCAATTTTTAGCTACACTTCCTTTAGCAGAGAACAACATTTTGTCTAATTCATATTATTGTTTTTTCGTTCATGATGGACGAAAAAACAATAATATGAATTATACACCTTGGGGATTTTTTAATGAAGGTTATAATTTTATAAATTTGGCGTGAGACTGAATTGGACAGAAGGAAGTATGTAATAATAATTTTTATGTACGTAAAATTGATATACTTGATAATAATATAATATGGAGAAGTAACTTATTAACTATGAGTATGACTAGTGTGCAATAACTATCATTTGGGCCCTGAAGAAGTAAACAATGTTGATGAAACGTTGGCAATAAAATAAACACGTGTAAATGTCCTTATTTCCCGTTATTAAGCTATTGTAAAAGATTTCCAACCGAATTTGTGATCGTTTTTGAACGGTTTCCAAGCCATAATTTCTGTACATGGCCTAGACATGAAACCAAAACGAAACTGTGAAACTGACATGCGCATGAAGTACTTTGTTACGTTTGTCTCTGTTCAATACCAACTAAAGACAGTTCTTTATTCATTTGTAATTTATTTGTTTTGTCTCTGTTGAATACCTCTTTATTCTTTATTTGGGATTTGTTTTGTGTTTGTTTGTTTTTTTTGTAAAATTATAAATTTACATATTTATTTTGATAGTTAATTAAATTTAATTATATTATATATTCGTGTAATTCTAAAAATTTAAAATAAGTAAATGCTAGACAAACAATACAATTTTTAACAAACGCTCAAAAACATCGACTACAAATTAATAATTCGAATATTTTTATGTGCAAGTTCGACATAAAAATTATCTAGAATTTATCAAAAAATTTACGTTTATTTATTAATTATTTTATTCTTACGACTTGCCATCAAATAAGTAATCCATTTTTAAAATGTTTTAACAAAAAAAAGGTTATAATCCTCAGCCTAAAATTTCGAATTTACATTTGACAAATGACAATTGATATTTGATCATTTGATGCACAAAACGGTTAAAAAAGCGTTTCAACCAATGTCTACGTTAAACGTAGACATTAGTTGGAACGCTTTTGTAACCGTTTTGTGCATCAAATGATTAAATAGCAATATTGTCCAAGGTCGACGCATGCGCACAAAACCGATACAAAGTTTCGTTACCGTTTCAGAACGGTCCATTTATAGCAGGTTGAAACAAAGGTAATAAAAACCAAACTGAAATTTCTAGTCGGGACGCATCTAATCGTTGATTTACCAGCTCTAATTATAATATGTGCTCCTATAACAATTAGGAAAATCTACGCAAGTATTGCGGAACATAAAATAAATAGCTGTATCAGGAGAACATACTCTCCTCCTGATATCTACTGGTTATTTTGGTATTCAGTAAAACACTTTTAAGGAGATAGTTTACATTTTAATTACTCTTATTAATTATATATTAGTACCATGGTACCTTAGGTATCAATGAGGACGACATATTTCCTGTGTCTATTGTTTATAAACAAGATGAACTGTATTCCGAACAAGATTGATTATTAAACATCTATTTATCTTGTAATCAGCTAGGAAATCAGTAGACTGTTTGAATACCGCTGCTCTATATAATAATGCCACAGCACAGTAAGGCACGTACATGATATATGTATGTATGTATTTACATTTGTTCGGAAGACACTTCCAAGTCCTTCGCAACGACTTAAATTAAATGAAAGGGTCGAATCAACTCTAAATAGAGAGTTGTTGGGGGTTGGGGCAAAGCCCCGGACACCACATCATCATCATCATCATCATCAGCAACCATTCTGAGGCATTGAAGTTTAGCGCTTGTTACCGTATCAAATCTGATAATGCGTCTATATGCTGTAAATACACAAGTCTGTCAACACAGTTGGTTGAAGTTGAAGGATATTCAGATATCATCTTAAATTAAAACAATATAACATCGTGACCCTTTGTATCATCAGTGGCAATTATAGTTTAAACTGTACACAAAGTTCATGGTGCCTTTTTTATGGCCGCTTGCTCCGACAGTTTCAGAGTTTAAATCGCGATATTCTCAATTTTTGAAAATCTAAGATATTGCGATGGTAGCTTGTTACAAATTTTGACAATATTAGATACAATTATCCTTTATCACTACCAAGTTACTATTTTTACAGATAGGTTTTTATATTGTAGTGAAAATGTTTTAAAAAGAAAAAAAATCACACCGAATGAAAATGTAGTAAGTTGACAATATATTTTTTAATAATAATAATAATAATAATAATATATTCTTTATTTGTAATACTGGACTACAGTTTAAATAGCGTCAGAAAAATACACATTAAAAATTTATAAAACTTACTTTGAATAAGATATTTCAGGTTTTAATATTACTTTTTAAAATCAATTTTAAAAAAATCGTCTGTTTTATACAAACATTCTTTTAAGAGAATTCCTTTTATGGCCTTCTTGAAAGTGTCAATATTGAGATTTTTTATATGATCTGGTGGTTTGTTGTACCACCTCGTTGCGTTTAGATATTTATCCGATACTGCTAATCTATGATTAGGTATGGAAATTATATTGTTATTACGTGTACTGTATGAATGATAGCTATTTAGGATAGAAAATTCTCTTATGTGTTCTTTCACATAGACTAGATTTTTATATACCACCAAAGATGGAAATGATAATATTTTTAATTTTATAAAAAATGGCCTACAGTGCTCATTATACCTAGATTTTGTGATTATTCTAATAGCCTTTTTCTGTAATATGAAAATGTCTAAACACAACGAGGAGTTACCCCAAACCACCAAACCATAACTTAAGTAACTGTCTGGAAGAAAATCTAGTTCAAAGTTAGTAAATACTTTTAAAACTGTTTTTGTAGAATAAAAATATATTGCAAGATTTGCTTATGTGTTTAAAATTATAAAGCAATGTTTGAATCTTATGTGGCATGCGATTTTTTCACTGAAAACTGTATACAAATTGTACACCTAGTTCTTTCTTATCTCTTTGTTTTATAATTTTATGATTGTACACCTAATTCTTTCTTATCTCTTTATTTTATAATTTTATGATTTTTTATTTTAAAAACAAACTAAATGGTGAAACGATCATTTCTGTAGGTATTTATTTATAAAAAAAATACAATATTGGAAAGTTGATAAAACTATAAATTAAAAAAAAAACAAAGCTTTTCAAAATCACGCAAATAAATCTTAAGCTAACAGTAGTTTAATTTGTTGTCATTGTAATTTAATTCAGTGAATAAACAGAATAGACTAAAGTTACCATTACATAAATAGGTTTATTTTTATAATTTTCTACACTGTAATACTGGCAACACAAACATATAAAAATAATAGTAAAAAAAGACTTTTTAGAGACAAGTTTTTATTGAAATGTACTAAAAAGGAAAAAATAATATTTAATAATTTTGGTTCATAATAAATTATTATAAAAGCGGGGGTTGTAATCTCTATGATAGTTTATTAGTCGCAACCCTCGCTTTTATAATAATTATGAACCAAAATTATTAAATATTATTTTTTCCTTTTTAGTACATTTAGATAAAAGCTTGTCTCTAAAAAGTTTTTTTTCACTAATATTTTATTTTGTTCATTTTAGTCTTTCAAAATTTTATCTCCCTTTGACACTCATAGGGGTTGAATTTCGAGAAATCCTTTCTTAGTGGATGCTTACCTCAGAAAAGGAACCAACTGTCTAAATTTCAAGTTTCTAGCTTCAGCGATTTGGCCTGGGCGTTGATTAGTCAAAAAAGCCCTACATCCCCGTTTGAACCTGTTAGGGGTAATTTTATTTCTAAAAACGATTTATTCATATATTGCCATCGGGAATACAAATATGTGTACAAAATTTCAAATCGATCGGATACGTGGAAGTAGTTCAAAATTGACTTGCAAGTTTTGACCTAATCAAACAAACTAACATACATTGCAAGAAATAAAAGCTTGTAATAATAAAACTGTTAACTGTTCAAAATAGTTATTTTCGATACGTGTGCGTGAAGTGAGGTATTCTAGTAGGCTTAAATTGAGGCACGAGTTAAGGGACTGACGCATACTCAACGAGATCTCGTTGTGCATGCATCAGTCCCTTTAGCGAGTGCCTCAATTTAAGCCTACTAGATATCTCACTTTAAGCGGACGTATCGAACATAATTTTTTATAACGACTGCTTCTAAAGTTTAATGAGAGAAAAAAAATTATGAAAAAGGAAAATTCGCTCTTCGAGTCCTTAAAACTTTACAATTACAGACTAAGTTACGATTTAGTTTATTTTTATTAAAGTTATTAACTTCTGTATAAATCATTAAAAATATGACTCTCTCATGATGTGAACTTTGTAGGTGCGTTACTATATAAATATAGTAACACATCGATCGATAGCCAGTGAATAGTGCGTATTGTACAAAGTGCAGACATTTCGAATTTATAAGAGATTGTACTTTAACGCACGCTTTGGACTTTTACGCACGGTGACGGTACTTTTACGCACGCTTTGGACTTTCACGCACGGTGACTGTACTTTTACGCACGCTTACTAAAATACGCCTCTTCACGCCCGCCTCACAGTGCTCGAATATTGAACTTTAGAAGCAGGAGTTATAAAAAGTGATTTAAACACTTTTCGTATTATGTATGCATATATGGTTAATTTGAAAAATGTAAAAAAGGGTAATGATAATGTTCAAATGAATGACGAAACTGGTCGCGGAAATCTTTTTCAAATAAAATATATCACCTTGTGGAAATTGCACTGTTCGTTTTTTCATACTTTTCCTATATTACAACTCCACTTTTGAATAAAAAAAAATTGAAATTGTGTTTTAAAGACCACCAACAGCTAAGGTTATTTGAGCCTAGCACCAATTCATATTTTCAATTCATTATTTTTTTTTAACAATAAATTGAAAATCCAGTTGACACTTTTACCAGCTCTCGGGCTAGAACCCGGGAACTGGGGACTTGTAATAGAAGAACCATAGCAACGTCATGTAAACCAATAAAAATGAAGGTTATGTCATGTTTAGGTAGGTATCTTTTTTGAACTTTCGTATTACCTACAATCAAAAGATCTGTTGCACATTTTAAGCAACTTGTGATTTTCCATTTCAACTAAAGCGGACAGTGTCCGTTCACCGTTGTATTCAAACTATAAGTACATTACCTATAGAGAGGTACCAGACCAGACCTACATAAGCCTCCTGAGAATCTCTATTTTGAAACTTAAGCTTGCAAGTGACCTGGAACTACGTTGACCATCCTATGTCGATGTGTGCGTGTGTGCTGTAAGGGTGTTCGCGATGCCTTCTACAATCAATAACCCTTCATAACTAACTACCCCTAACTAGTAGAGAAGTACAATACTAGGAAACCTATATGTACATGCCATCGCCACTGTAATGTATGTATATATGTATGTATGTTCCATCGGACAGACCTACAGACGAACACACAACCTCTTGCATTATACATTCATGTATGGCCAGTGGGCAGTGATAGCTGCCCCACGAACAAGGATGACTAAAATTACTGACTATTGTTCTCGATTTTATCCTTTGTTCCTTCTGTTTTTTTAAATTTTTTATAAACCGGTTGCAAATTATGAAGCGCTGCAACACAGATTAATATGTAGGTGCATTTTTTAAAAATAAATTTAGATATTGCATTTTACCGAAAAAAATTCAGCAAGTAGAAAACTTGCATGGTGTCTTAAGTCTACTGAAAGTTATTTTTTTGTTCATTAGGTTAGACAGCAATTTGTTAAGGTGGCCTTTGTATATTGCAGTTCGGGTCCTGATTTCATATTTGACGGTCGGAATATCTAGATTGCGATCCAGTCTGCGTTTGTAATGTCCCAAGGTGTATCCACAATGAAACGTAATGTTTTGGATAGAACATTTTGTAGAATTTCAATATTTGAATTGACTGCTGTTAACCCCACAGCTGTATATAGACCATATTATTATGTCCAATTAAGTTTTAGGATGCTTTTCTATTAGAAATTTGTTGCCAGTGTGACAGGTGGGCATCTATCACGTTTCGTGGTAAACGTACATAATTGTAAATTTATTTTGTAATAAAACTTTTATTTCTTATCCTTTGTTGCCATTTATTCTATGTATTTTACTTTTATTAATTTGCTGTCATAATAGGTATGGTATGGGAAATTCAAAAAAGACATTTTGTTCAACACCCGCAAGAAATATGTAATTTCGTGGCTCTACTGAGAGTGGGCGAAATAATGAATTCTCTGACTGTAGACGTAGAGAGTGGGCGAAATGCCATTTCATTACGGGGAACGTTTACGCAAGTGTTGATAGTTTCGTCCACCAATTAGGTCATCCATTATTTCGCCCACGCTCAGCAGAGCCACGAAATGACTTATTTCTTGCGGTAGTTGAACAAAATATTGTGTGCGACTATTGGTCGAAAGAGGATATTCCACTCGTGTGTTTTTCCGCACTCGCTACGCTCGTGCGGCAAAATCCACACTCGAGGAATCTCCTCTTTCTCCCACTAGTCGCACAATATACTATTAATAACAGAGGTTGTTAGCACCCAGTGTAAATAAATAATTAGAAAAAATGCACAAACGCTTAATATATAAGGGTGTACAAGTTTTAAAAGGATGGTTCTCACACGTAGTGGAAAGCATTAATCTAGTTATTTAATCTAGCTATTTACAGGAAAGAAATTTCGAATGTTAACTGTAGTCAAGTGACATATAATTTTTTCTTATACCTACATAGATGTTTTTTTCAATATTTTTTTCACCGAATTACTTTCAAAGACAGTCTAGATGACCAGTCCTGAAGTAAATTTCTGAATGTTCTCTTTCAAGTGTCAAAGTGATCGTCTATTATTGAGGAAATCAATTTTTAGATTTCAAAGGATAACACATCCTTATCACAGGAGTTGTTCCAAATACATGCATATAGCGCGGAGGAAGAACAAGAAGGTAAAGGATGCCAGTGAAGAGATTGAGAGGTCTGTTTAAGGCCCTTCTACCAGGCTGCAGGAGATGGACACACACACACACACTAACACGCAGTACAGTTCTGTAGTTCCCCAGAACCAACGACGAACGGACAGACGTCGGTATAACCAGTTTACAGCTGACGTCTTCGCCAATGATTATATTTAGACATTTCTCCACACCACATCCTTGCTTGACCGTACCTTTCGCACACACAGAAACTGGTCTCAAGTTCTGAACGAAGTTTTATTGCTGCATTCGTATCGGATCGACCATATGTGATTGATTCCAGTGTTGTCTCAAGACTCTTATGACCTCTGTTATCGAGCGTCTATAATTTACGATATTTATCTATCCAGTGGCGGATTTAAACAACGGTGACTCTTGGGCAGGTGAACAAGTGGGAACCTTTTGCTGACATTATATTTAAGCATTTTTGTCACTTTAAATTGGAAGAATACGCTGGTTTTAATTTTCTTGGTACTCATTTTGTCGGAGTTTTTGGACGGATGCTTAAATCCCTTACTGCTATGTGCTAATATAGAACTGCCCTGATTTCATGATTTGTAAAACGCATAATTATAAAAACCGTTCCCGTATTTGTCTTCCAAATTACCAGATTATTAGGGGACATTATTACAGATTTTGGTTTAGTTTTTTAGGTTAAAAAATATAAGCGACTAGACCCTGCAGTCAGGGTCCATTCTGATTGGTCAAATACCCCATCTTGATGTCGTTTGACATACACACACACACACACACATCTAAACAAACGTAACAATTAACTAGTGAACTCTGTATACTAATATGGATAGTTGATACCGATTAAAAATGGGTTTTTGTATGTGGAGAATGTTCAAACACATATTCTTCAAGACAGGCATTAATTTTCACAAAATTACAATGAAAACTTCAGATAAGGCTTATAATCTAATTCTTTGTATAAAAATCGATCAATTTTCTGACATTTCAAAATAAAACTTAATTAAAATTTATCCAATTTTTCCAATTTCTCAAGAACACTGTTATTGTATAAATTTTGGACATCCTAATATCTCAAATAATAATTATATTAAATTCGGTTTTTTTTTAAATGTCAAAAAATTGATTGACTTTTATAGAAAGAATAAGATTGCAAGCCTTATCTGAAGTTTTCATTTAATTTTGTGAACATTGATGCCTGTCTTGAAGAATATGTATTCGAACATTGCCCACATACAAAAGCCACTTTTTAATCGCTATCAACTATCCATATTAGTATACAGAGTTCACTATAGTTAGTTGTTAGGTTCAAACGACATCAAGATGGGGTTTTCGACCAATCAGAATGGACCCTCACTGCAGGGCCTAGTCGCTTGCTTAAAAAATAGTCAAAAAGTATTTTTTCAGCACCCTTTTTAATAAACCTATTCTTTTAAGATATTAATTTTGCAAGAAATTCATTAATAATATTTTTGAGGATTGAACAACCAAGTAGGTATATATAGTAAAATAAACAAAGGTATTTTTAAAAAACAACGTTTCGTCTTTAATTATTATAAAAATGCATATTTTTTTAATTTTTCTGTCAATGAAATTTCTTCTAATTTATTTTATTTAACCAATCGTTTTCAAAAGCTGTAGCAACCACACATTGTTTCGAATTAAAGCTACTGTCTGTACTATACGTGCGTTCCTTGTGAATAATGACAATACCTTAAATTTTAAACCGATGATGTTAGGGTTACTTCCTGTCAACAATATAATATAATTAAATCAACACGAGTATAGCTGACATGCAAAGAATTATACAATAGCAGTTGCGGGGCTCGAATCTCTGGTGCAATTTCCGGTGTCCACGCTTAGGGTGACTTCTTAAGTTTTTTAATATTATGCAGTTTGTATATTCTTCTTAAACGTTGTGGCTTTAATATAATTTTATCTGTTTCGAAAATTTCGCAAAGTATAAACATGCGGAGACGAAGTACGTCCTAACTTTTTCCAATTTTAATATTATTTGTGAAATCAACCCGTGGTAGTATAATGCTTATAATATTGAATAAAAAATTATTAAAATATGATGACGACTTAAAAAGAATATAAATAAGTTCTGTTGAAATTAAGACATCATCAAAATAAGCCGAGCTTAAAGCTTCTTTTATTAAGGGAATTTCTATTTCCAAAAATATGATTTTATGAGATGTTTGTTTGCACATCAAAAATATTAATCAATTAAACGTAGGTATAATAACAATCTGATAAATATAATCTTAAATGAATAAATAACTATAACGACAATATTTATTCTCTTTGCATGGCTATTTTTACAAACTTTTATTTAACTTTCAATGTATGTTAGTAATAGTTTGTTTGTGTGTTTGTTTAGGTCAAATCTTGCAACTTCCACGTATCCGATCGATTTGAAATTTTGTACACATATGTACTTCCGATGACAATACATAAATAAATCGTTTTTAGAATTAAAATTTAACTCCTAAGGAGTTCAAACGAGAGTGTAGGACTTTTTTTACTAATCAACGCCCAGGCCAAATCACTGAAGCTAGAAATTTGGACAGTAGATTCCTTTTCTGACGTAAGTATCAACTAAGAAGAGATTTCTCGAAATTCAGCTCCGAGGGGGACCAAAAGGGGGTAAAATTTTGAAAGTCTAAAATTAACAAAATAAAATATTAGTAAAAATAACTTTTTAGAGACAAGCTTTTATTATGTACTAAAAAGGAAAAAATAATATTTAATAATTTTGGTTCATAATTATTTTAAAAGCGGGGGTTACGACTATCATAGAGTTTACAACCCCCGCTATTATAATAATTATGAATCAAAATTATTAAATATTATTTTTTCCTTTCTAGTAGAATAGAATAGAATAGATATATTTACACACAAAAGTATTAAGTACAGTGTGAAGTCATCAATTAAAAGCTTGTCTCTAAAAAGTTTTTTTTTTACTAATATTTTTACTATTAACGTAGGGCTACCATTCCGGAACATTTCTCGGTTTGCAGAGCTGTTACGCTAAACTAATCAATTATCCCGGTTTGTGTTTTTCGAGATGATTGACTTATAATAACTTTACATAAGATAAATTAGTGGGAATGGGACATCTGTATTTAACTCGGTACTTAATTTACTTATTCAGCCAACGTTTCATTCCTAAATTCGGATTTCTTCAGGACTCTAAGAAAGTGATATACTTATAGTCAATATAAAAAAATATGATTTTCACTAGCTTGCAGATTTGAAGCAACTAAAATGTTTCATTTCCCACTAATTTGTCTTAATTAATTCATCATGAACTATGACACCAAAAATAAAAACTCGGGTCGCAGTGCCAAAACCCTGCCGACAATATAGTGTATTTGCTAATACAGGCCTTGTGGCTTTATTATGTGAACTTAAGTTTGTTTTTAGACAAAATGAAAAATTTAACCCCTTAATACATCCCTTAAAATAATATTTTTTTTCCTAATTTCAATATTATTATCAATGCAACCTCTGTACCAAATTAAATAAACCCGTCAGCAAATAAATCACTATCCGTAAACTAGTGTTTTCATAAAATTTGTAAGTCCGATCCTGTCGGGCCGATTTTGTTAAAATTTTAGCAACACATTTTAATCTCTACTAAAGGGTTAAATTCCAATTTTGAAACAATTCTGAGATTTTTTTCGGTATTTTTGGGCCCAAAAACTTTTTTCAACCCTTAAAAACTACCCTTAAAATAGTCCGATTGGGCCCAATTTAAATAGGTTCCGTGCGGTGATGGATTCCAACGTGTCTACCAAATTTAGTTTAAATCAATTAAGTCTTTCGAGAGTTATGCCGCAAACACACACACACACACACACACACACACACACACACATATATATATATATATACATAAATATATAAATATATATATATATATATATAAACATTTCCAAAAATGGTGCCAAATTATTCAGGAGGCTATGATACGTCGAGAAATTTTGGTCCGACTCCTAGGTCCCGCCATCCGACCGACGCCAATAGTGTATGTGCCATATGGCAAATACACTAATAATTTTACTGTCCCTATGTGTAACTAGCAAGTAGCAGCTAAGTAGTCAAACTATACTTGTGATTTAAGTTGATAAAAGCAATCATAAAATCATTACTGTTTCAATTTCTTCCACCTCTTATCCAAACATCGCGACATTAATATGCCATATCAACGAGTTAATTATAAGCGAGATAGTTTTGATCACAATAAGCAAATAACAATCCATGTGTAACGATGGACTCCGCTAACGCAAATGTGTTATAAGTTATAACACAATTGCATACGGAAATGAAATGTGTGACAATTAGACAAATAATTTCCATCGTGACCCGTTAACAGTTATTGTTCCGGTAACCGTCATATGTTGTTGATATTAAACAGCGCAGATATGGACGCCATAATCACATACGTATATGTATTCACATTGTACATCGATGGTTAAACGTGAAAATAACCTAACTTTAGTTTCAGCTTTGCATTGTTAGTAATGAAATGAAATTATTTTGTAAGTTTTTTAATGTTATAATATAAAGAACTAACATTTTGATACTAATTTCTTCCTTGTTCAGTTTTAAAAGGTTTTCTTGAATAAAATGTGTATGAAACTACCTAAACGTAAAAAAAATCGCTTTAATAACATTTCTTCATCGTTAATGCGTCAACGTAATTTTAAATATGATAGTGAAACTGATAATTTTTCTTCGAGGTTTTATATAAATACGTATATTAATTATCTTTCATTTAGGTCAAGAATTTAATATCACACTTCTGCTAAAAATGCTCCAAATTAATCGATGAATTTTATTCAAAATTTTAGCCATTAAGAAACTGATTGATACATTTTCTTGGAAACACCCCTTGCTTGTCATCAAAATCTTTGTAATTTGTGAACCAACCACGCGATCAAGTGCAAACATGCGTTACTAAATATCTTAGAGTGACTTATCTTTATTGTAAAAGTCAAATCGCGTCTTCGAGACTTTGCTTATACGAGTAGATCTATAAGGCTAAAAGAGCATAAAATGACCTAAAAATACGGGATTGTATACTATACATATAAAGTCTCAACTGTAAAGTATGCTAAAAACAGAGGTAAATACATATTACTTATATGTAATACTCCTATATTGCTTGCGCCCGTAAGTGGAAGTATCAGGTCACAAGTGAGACAGCAAATAACTGTTTCTATCTTTGTCGAGAAATCCATCTCGTTGTGCGCAAACCTTGCAACATTCGATTCACATTGTTTCCATAGCAATTTCGGAAATATTATTATTACTACTAACCTTGTTATTATCATAGATCAATTAATATTATAAATTGTTCATGCGCATAAGACTCGACGTCTTGCGAGAGAGACAGACATATATATGTCTGCACCGTAGGCTTTTCGTCCGACTCTAGACCCCGGCTAGCAATATAGGAGTATTACATATATGGGTAAATGCTGCAAAGCTGTATTTTTCTTTGGCATATAGTTTCAGTTACGCCGAATTAACTAAAAACCCTGAATACGGATGCAGGTATTATGTATATGTAATATGTACGATGTAACCATATTGAATATTAATGTATTATTGTATTCTATTGTGTACCATTACCCAAATAGATATACAAATATAGAATATTGTTGATAAAACGTAAGGTGGCCTTCCACCGTATACTGTTGTACTGTAACCGGTTAAGGTATATACAATATAAATGTAAAGCTAGTAATGCAATCAATTCTCGCTGCGTATAATTGTACATTGAGTATAGATTAAACACAAGGTATGCAGAAATAAGGTGGCTATCCAATATTATATCCACACTATGTGCTATATAATACACATACAATATATTCTGTATGCTAGTTGTGATGTGCTTTGCGTATAATACTGCACGAAATATGGATGGGAGAAGAACTGACTGCAATAGTATATTGCATTACATAGGTCGAAACATAGCGTTTGCAACCAGTGTGAAGTCTGCTGCCCGAGGCACGAGGGCAGCAATCACACGCGCTGCCACGCTATATTTCGTTCCCAGTAATTCCATATTATTTTTCACAACTCTATTGATAATTCGATTTGAGGTACCTGCAATTTGGGTGCGTAAAAAAACCGTAAAAATATTATATCTGTCAGATCTATGTGAAATGAGCCATTTTGCTGAGAGTAGTTCTTTCAATTATCAACGAGAGGCAGCACTTGTGGTAGGTACAAATATTATTTATTCCCCATTAGTGTCGTGTGATTTTAGTGGTATTACTTGATTATTAAATTATTATTATTAAATTAATTAAATAATTAGGTTATACCACTAAAATGACACGACACTAATGGGGAATAAAAGTGATTTGCAAATATTCAAGAGGGGGTGGCGGGAAAAGCACAGGGGGATAACCGGGGACTTTTGTAAAAATACATCTCTAAAGGTGTTCTACCATCTTTGAAAAATCCAGCTCTATGGGAATTACTTGCGACATAAAACCTTTATTGACCGGGCTAGATAAAGTAGGCAAATATTACAATGCAGCTAGCCTGCTATATCGATAAAAGCGGCCGATCCTTCCGAAATTATAAACTTATAAACTTATAAATTCCTTTGCGCAAAATGAATCACTTGAAGTTTCTTTGCATTAATAATGAGTATATATATCAGCGAATAATTATTAAAAAGCAAAAGGAATGACTATGTACACGAGGCAATTTTTTTTCTTTCTAAATCGGAATAAAGTCGCTTGTAATCAAAGTATTCTCTCCATTTGTTCAACAGCTTCCTTTTAAGGGCCTCGATCTTAATCCGATCCTATCTCAATACCTTGTACTAAAGTTTTCGGCTCCCGCTTCATTTTCAACAAAAGTTTTTTCCGGTATGATATTTTCGTCCTCTCGTCCATCCTTTTCCGTGCAAGGTGTCTACCGGATTTGTATACGCGATATTATATTGTACGTATTTGTATATATGTAGGTATATTCGTACCGCGTCGGGGGTGGGGGTAGGCGGTCAACAGTCGGGGGTGTGTATAGATGTACACACAAATACACATATGCATGCATGTGTGTGTATATGTATTCCTCGAGAGTGAAATAGTTTAGTTTCAGTTGTAGCTAGCACACAACCCTTGACCTCACGAATTCAACCCTTCAGGTCAGAGCCGCTAATGTACCAAACACCCTCCTTCTTGTATAAAACCCCCAAACCAAAACTACGGTAGCCCGTTTTAACACACATGCTACCATTGCATATATTCGACCTACACACATAACAATGTGTCTTTACGGCTGTATTTCGAAATAACATCGATAAAACTAATTACAAAGTATCGAATCGTATAATCCACATTGTATTACAAAACGACATTTTATTGCAACAGGTGATAAAAATAGCCCAGGAATAACCTTGCTCATTGAATAATATAGTTAAACAGGATATTGTGGAAATGTTTGACTTCAAATAATATATTATGTATAGGGTGATTAAGGTTTTATTTTGATAACTTGCAATTTAATCTGCTGTCATCAATATTGCAAATAAACCAGAGGAGCGCATCCCCAACAAGGGGCTCAAAAATTCTCGGAGGGTTGGGACATATACAGGGTGATTCCAAAGTTGACGTTATCCTTTTACCAGCGAATAGGGCTTCAACAAATAAGATTTTTTTTCCTGTGGCGCTTTTTCGAAATATCAATATCAACGGAGATACAGGGTGTCAAAGTTTTATTTAAAAAATTAAAATTTATTAATAACTGGCAAACCACTTGAGATATTTAAGAAAAATTTTGTAGGTGTCAATAATTACGGGGGAGGGAAATTCTTCAATAAAAAAAATATTTTTGGGCTGACTAGTGGCGCGCGTAGAAAAAAAACTGATTTTTCTAAAAATAAAAATTATTATTGAATTCCTTGTTTTCGAGTAAAAAAATAAAAACCGTTCTAATGGGCACCTAAAATTAAGATTTGAATACATACATAGTATGTATTTTATTTTTTTACAAAATTTTTCTTAAATATCTCAAGTGGTTTGGCAGTTAGTAATAAATTTTAATTTTTTAAATAAAACTTTGACACCCTGTATCTCCGTTGATGTTGATATTTCGAAAAAGCGTCAAAGGAAAAAAAATCTTATTTGTTGAAGCCCTATTCGCTGGTGAAAGGATAACGTCAACTTTGGAATCACCCTGTATAGATTGGTACCAAGTTCATCGTTCTCTTTATTTTTTTTTAGATTTAAAGGTCTATCGCTATATTTGTTCTAATGTTTCTTTATCACTATTTTTTTAAATCACTGGTTTAGAGCTGTGATCAGTTATTCACAGTGTAGAATATAGATAATACCATTAATTTATTTATATTGAAACTTACGGTAGGTAGGAGTGGTTCCGATCGAGCAGAAACAGTAGAGTAATGAAAAGGAATACAACCGCGGTACTAGTATAGAGATGAGGTTTTCTACTGACGTACTATTAATGAACAAGACAACGCGTTTGGTTGGCACTCACATCTATGGTTCAGTAGTTTCAGTTTATGGTATTGTCTTTGAGAACTGTTTGTCTCTCAAAAAGTGGAATTGGAGTTCTTGTAAAATTTATTTGTTCATTTAAAAATAGAGATGGGCGGTCCGGGTCACAACGAAGATTCGTTCCAACCGGATCTCGTTCACCTAATGAACGGGTCTGATTGAACGGATCAAGTGATCCAGTGGCTCCATGATCTCTATGTGAGTATGCGCTACCGAAATTCCTTTTACGTACACTGTGTTACAGCCTGTTACAGGTTCCGGTCATTCGGTCTTCTAAATGTGATGACTGATGATTTTTGATTATCGTATTTATTTTATTAATTTTAACGCGCGTTTATTTATTAGTAATAACAAAATTCATATAATATTCATTCAATGAAGATATCTACATTAATGTCACATTTATTTAAAAAAAAAACAACTCAAAATTTTCAATTCAAAATAAAGATTAGGATACATTCTACATGCCACATTTATAAAAAAAAACACACAAAACTTAAAACTTCCAATTCAATATAAAGATAAAAAAAACAAAAAATTCACATATAAAACAATAGATTCTATAGAGTAAGAATAGAATGTACTGGTAGTTTTAAACTTTATTTCTTACCTGATAAGGACCTATCAATTTCATTCATCGTTCGTCAGTCATTCGGTCTCGGAGTTGGTACGCATTAAACCGTTTACCTACAGACTGTTCTTACTTCTTACCTGATAAGGACCTATTAATTTCGTTCGCATCGTTCGTTAGTCAGTCGGTCTTGTACCTAGACTGTTCTTACCTGATAAGGACCTATCAATTTCGTTCATCGTTCGTCAGTCAGTCGGTCTCGGAGTTGGTTAAACCGTTTACCTACAAACTGAACCAGATCCGATTGGGAACTGAATTCAGATTCTTTCATAATCGTTCACTTATTGGACCCGTTCACAGTGAACGGGTCCAGCGTGAACGACACATCTCTATTTAAAAATAGAATGTGATGGGCTGAAAGACTATATCATGTTTGAGCAATTTCCATATAAGAATTCCGAATTTAATTCCTTTATTTAACGTCATTCGCAGATCGCAGAAGTATACCTACAGTTTGCCTCAAAAAAATTCGATAACCTAGAACATCGTTTCCTAAACTTTTTCGCCTACGGACCCCTTCGAGATTAGCAAAATTATCGCGAACCCCATTAACATAAATCAAGAGTAAGTTATATATTTAATTTTTTTTAGTGTATAAAATGTCAATTTATAACATTTAGATTTTTCGTAAGTTTCTCTTCTGTAGTAGGTATGTAGTATAAACAACATAATATTAATGTTTGCCGAACGGCGTTCATGCCAAACTGTATATTATTATACCTTTGCCGAGGACAGTGTGGTCCAGTGGTTAGCGTCGCGGCCTCTGGATCAGACTGTCGTGGTTTCGAATTACGCCACCGCTCATGGATGTTTTGTGATATCTTTTAGTTTTAAGTGTGTTGTTATTTGATGTGAACAAGACGCTAATGTCCTAAGTTGTCGACGCGTCTATAATTTACAATAAATAAATAAAATATATCTTTGCCCACTTACAAACTTGCGTTCCAGATCGCTGACTACAGAATCACTGTTTGCCGGACGCCGTCTATACAGTTCGGCCACTTACACCAGAGATGAATCCGCAGATCCCAGTTTGGAAAACGCTGACTTAGAATAAACAATTCGTGGCATTTAAAAATGAATTATTTCGAATACATATCAATTTTTATTTGCTTTGCTCATTTGTTACATAAAACATGTTTTGCATGTAAATGCCAAACGTCGCATAATGAACATAATATGTTAAAACCACATGTTAGTAAACTGTGGTTAAAAGTTAAAAGTGAATACTTTCAAACATTTTATACTACGTAGGTACGTGTGTATGTGTGTTGGAAAACGAACATTATAAACTATTTACCTAAAATTATTTCAAAAATAGCAGGATATTTTGTTCCAGCCACAGCTATCGCATACATGCATGGATTTATACACATTATCAGTGGTGAGTACAAGATTTTTCAGATAGCTTAAACAATTTTTACTGACTTTTTTATATCATCCTACGAAATCCGGATTTGGACGCAGATGAAACAGATTATTAATTAATATAGTGTTTTGCTAGCATGCTGGATTTAAAAAAAAACTCTTTATTAATACTAAAACCGAATTTTTTCTTATTTTGTTCAATACTTTGACCGTAAATTCAAGTTGTAGGGGTCAGATACTTCTGTGAAATACGTAAAAATGTTTCGTGTTTTTTATAGAAAAATGTATGGAAAGAAATATTGACTATAGGAACTATAAAAGGCAAACCAAGCGTCAGCTGGCACACCCGCGATGGGTGTGGGTGTGAGAGGCTGCGAAACTGGTAAAAAAAAAATAATTTTTAAGTAATAGTACACCCCCTAAAACTTGTTTTTTATAAATAGTTGACATCATTGTGAGTTGAAAAATAATCGTCAGCTGCATCGTGGAAGGCGGACTGTGCGTCAGCTGGTCGCATGAACTTGTAAAAAAACACGTAAAATATATGGCGCATTTCACTTTTTTGCACTGACAGCAGCTGAGACAATTTCGTTACCTAGGATTATGATAGCGATATAATCGTAATCCTAGGTAACGAAATTGTCTCAGCTGCTGTCAGTGCAAAAAAGTGAAATGCGCCATATATTTTACGTGTTTTTTTACAAGTTCATGCGACCAGCTGACGCACAGTCCCCTTCCACGATGCAGCTGACGATTATTTTTCAACTCACAATCATGCCAATTATTTATAAAAACAAGTTTCAGCCGGCGTAATATTACTTAAAAATTTTTTTACCACTTTCGCAGTCTCTCACACCCAAACCCACCGCTACTTGAGCAGCTGACGGTCGGTTTACTGGTTAATTGTACGAGATCAACTATCGATATCAAAATCAGCCGGCTTACTATGACTTTTTCATTTGCAACACAAACTCCCGGACTAATACATTTTATATACCTATCGAATCAATATATCGATTCATCGATACAATTTTATCGAATTTTATTTAATATCGCAAAATTTAAGATATGGCCAGTATAGTGTGTATATCGTTTCAATATTTACAGGGCTTGAGAATGTCCGAGCGTGTAGCAATGCTGTTGTTTACATGACGTTGCTATGGTTCCTCTATTACAAGTCTCCTGCAGTTCCCGAGTTCTAGCCCGAGATCTGGTAAAAGTTAATTGGATTTTCAATTTATTATTAAAAAAAAATAATGAATTGAAAATATGAATTGGTGCTAGGCCCAAATAACCTTAGCTGTTGGTGGTCTTTAAAACACCATTTTTTTTTCAATATTTACACCACCAAACAAGTGATGTTCGAATACATACATGATACCTGAAGTAATTTCACAGAATTTTTTTGCAGTATGTGTCCCCATTCATTGTTTACGCCACTGGATGAATGATGTACGTAACGTAATGTACATACATACGTAATCTACGTGCACATAATCGTCTTGATTTATGATGTACCTATGTGCACCCCGTTACCCCAATAAAGATAGTTTCAAAAACTTTTACCGCACACGCTGTAGCTTAGCACGACAACTATAACTACATATAACATGTGGCACGATATTGCCCACATCAGAATATATTATTTTTATACACAGAGCTTCACATTATTTTGAAAAATGACAATTTTGACGCGTTCACCTTTCGCCAACTCGATAAAAAGTTAAAAGTTAATTTTCTTGCTGTTTTGTAACTGAATATTTTTGTTGAGTAAAAACAAATATACTACAGAATTTTAAATATATTTCTGAAAGTGGAAACATCTTAATTTACAGTACTGTTATCTATCTACATCTTAATTATTTATTATTCTGTTTTAAGTTCTTTGGCGATGTTGCTGCAGGTGCAATTACAAACACTGAAAGGGATAAAATTAGTCAATGCTATAAAAAATCGTTTATTTCTTTTTCCGAAGTGGTTCTTTTTCTTTTATTTAATTCAAACACGCATGTTTTATACTATAACGGATTTAAGAATTTTTGTAGTGATATAAAAAATAAAAACGTTTTTTATTTGTTTTATTAATATTGTACCTATACAGGGTGTATCACAGAAAACCGAACATAGGGAAAACTCCATTGTGCAAATTAGTTAGGATCAACGATTACTTTGGCCACATATGAGAATGGGTACCATGGTAACGCTGACTAACCATTATTTAATAACAATAATAGCTAATAATGAATAATTAGAAAAACCAGTTAAAATAAATTCTTCAATATTAAATGAATTTATTTTTATTAATGAAACAATTTTTTATTAATGAAACAATTTTTTATTAAGAAAATATTTTTTTAACTAATAATTAAACAAAACAAACCGTAAAAATAAAAAATTAAAGCAAATGTTCAAATAAACTTCCATTTTGAATTAAGCAGTGGCTTAATCGGTTACAAAAACTTTGTCTCACTTTATCTAACATTACAGGAGTCATATTGAAACATACTTCGACGATTTTGTCTTTAAGTTCATCCAGATTTTGTCAAATAAACAGCAATATGCATTTGTTACTGTATACGTACACCATGGTAACCATGGTAACGACCTCTGAATAGAGGGCAAAGCAATCTCTGATCTTAACTAATTTGTACTGTGTACTTTTCCCTATGTTCGGTTTTCTGTGATACACCCTGTATAATAAGTAATAATAATAATAATAATAACCTTTATTTTTTAAAACATTTACATGTATAAATTGCGTCAGTATAATAGTATCAGCTAAGCATAGTTTGCTTGCTGAAGCAAGATGCCTTTGAACTTATTTCTTAATTTGGGGAGTTTTTTTAGATCGTTATACAAACAGGAAATACACAGAAAAGAAAAAAATCTGCTATTCATATAAAAGTTATCCCTACCCTGCAACCGCAGAAAATAAGAAATAAGTCCGTGTATCTTGACCGGTAATATGAAAAACTCATTCGAATATCTTGATTAATTTACCATGCAGGTCAACATTTTTCCAAAGATTCATATTTATTTTCCAAATATTTCCATGATACGTTGCAATTGTACCAAACGTTTGTCTGGGTTCCTATTTTTTTATTCCTAGGTTACAGAAATTTGTATTTCTACCAGATTTCGTTCGCGTCAATGTCGATATCAGCGACTGATTCGTTCGTATTAATATTAATTTTGACGAGAATCCTAACTTAAGGATGTTATGGAGGTACAATCGTAGACAAAAGTATGTTCCTTGCCACATATACCTACTGTAGGTAACTTGTAGATAGGTAAAGCACATCGAATTGTAGGCAAAACTTTTAATCCTATACAGTGTTATACACCAACAGACAGATATAAATTATAATACATTATAGGCGACCATAGGTAATATTATGACTGCACACTAATATAGCAGCGACTTTCACAACATCGCATTCGAACGGCAATGAAATCTATCAATTTCACTGGTTAGTTCTCAAAAGTGGGCGGACGTTATGTTAAAAATGTTTATATACGTTGCCACGTTTTCAGAGTAAGTACTATCTCGATAATTCGGAAATTAGTGACAAATTCAGCATAATAAATTATTAGAGTAATATTTTTAAAATAAAACCTGTAAACTCTAACATTTCTCTCTAATTATGTTCCTTAATGCCTAAGCTCTTCATTTTCAGATTTTAAATTCATTTTTTCTATACCTACATTCAATCAATTTGAATGGACACGATGACATGCTTTCCATTATACATGTAAAATTGTGCAAAATTAAAATCATTATAACTTTCTATTTATCTAGTGAACCAATTTGAATTTTTTTTTCAAAACTTCAGAATATATATCTAGATAAATAGTCAGGCAGTGAAATTTTTCGGTTTACATCATTTTTGAAATACCTCCACAACATCTAGAGCGTACAGGTGAATAAAAGTAGATACCTTATACTTTAAATGTGGATACCCCGTACCAGGTTGATAGTGTACTAAACTTAATTAAAATCGTTTCAGCCGTTTTCCAGTGATGTCGGTATAAACAGACACGCAAACAAAAATGTTACAGACGCGTTCTTTCGTCTAGGAATCACGAAGTAGGTAGGTATACGAAAACAGAAAAAAATCGCAAGAAAACGAAATTAGAGATTGAGGTCCCGTTATACAATTGTATGCTTTATTATGACTATGATATGAAATTTATTCCAGCTTTGTGAATTCGTATTGAATTAATATGCAGCATAATATATTGTACAGAGTGTCTCATTTTGATGTATACATACAATTTACGTGTAAATATTTAACATTGTTTTTCCATAAGAAGAAAGTTTGCTCTGCACAAGTAGGCTTTGGCAAATAAAAATATTATGGCTTAAATTCTGATCCATTCATTTTGTCCCAATCAATCTGGGACACGGTGTATATACAGTTCACATAGTAGAAGCATATTTGTATGTAAAATAAAGCACATTTTGGTCCGGTTTTAATCAGCGAATAATTTAATTTCAGAAATGCAGTAAGTAGTTAGGTGATTATTTGTATTGTGTAAATTGCACCTATATGTATAATATGTTGTATATAAATTCGGTATCCCGCCCAAGACAACTCGGTCAGCTCTTATATAATATAATGACTTATTATACCGGGTGCTAAAAATAATAATTTTATCGGTCATCGCCAACTATGTTTGAGCCGTTTAGAAATAAATAGAAAGTTATAACCGACATTTTTTAAACCAGATAGCTGCACCATGACTATGAAGGGATGTCAAAGAAATAGAAAAATATCCTGGGATATGAAAATCATTGGCTAAGCTTACACTTGTAAAAAACAAGAGCTTATTGGTGTTGGTCGGGATCGAACCGGGGATCTTCTGCGTACGAAGCAGACGTGATGACCATGCATTAAACTACAAAACCAATTAACTTTGCTAAGGAGTAATCAGGAATTAGGTGAAAAACTACACTCAATCTACTGGTTGGCCCAAGCAGGCATTAAACAATTAAAATTATTCTTGTCGAATTGTCTGACAGAAGGCTGGCAAAAGAACTACTGCAACAGAACAAGCATTTAGCGTTGCAGAATTATGACAGGATTTCTTACGGGGCATCTTTCATCTGAAACATCTGGGTGACCGAGCTTTGCTCGGATGAGTTCAATAAAAATAGTAACTTAATATGCTGTGAGATATTGATATTGTATTATTTTCTTATTCTGTAAATTTCATCAAAATCGTTATTCATTTTTGAGAAAAAAATTCGACTGATGACCAGTCCTATACTTCCCACCTAGTAAATATTTGCAAAAAATAAACACTCTTTTTTTTTTATTCTTTGACTAGGCCCAAATAACCTTAGCTGTTGGTGGTCTTTAAAACACAATTTAATTTTTATTCTTTGAAAAAAGCATGGCCCTCTTTTTTGTTTGGTGGTCTACTGATGGCTAGCTTAATATAGCAAAAATCATGGTTACCTTGATTTACGTACAATTTTTATTTTTTTTAGTAAAATATTTTTTTTCTCGAAAACTATACATTTTAGAGAAAAAAAATATTTACATTTTTTTCATATTATAACATCTAGAATTCATTTATATATTTTTTTACCTATGTTAATACGTGACATTGAGGACGTTTTTTTGAATATCTCAGGATCCACTGAACCGATTTGACTCAAAATCTAATCAGATCTAAGTTAAAGGCTGATAAACACAATAGAACAATCGGCATGCCCGTATGTTGTTCCGTTCTTAAGATATCGAAGGCGAAAAATTGACCACATACACACACACACACATACACACATACACACATACACACATACACACACACATACAGACATCAGTCAGAAAATGATCTTAAACGATTGCTAGGGTCTCAAAACGTGAAAATCTGTTAAAATCTCGAAATATTGTTTTCGGACTGAATCCATTACTTCCCTACCATAGTAGAGGTGGGAAGTAAAAAGGTCTAGGTACGATTATACGTCATACCTACTACATTTAACATACTTATACATATTATATATAGGTAATATAAAAATAACATATCTATTTATTTAAATATTAGTTAAAACTACTTACATAATTATGTTTAGTTTTTATTGTTGTTATTTTTTTACTATTCACGGTTTTAATAAGTTAAAGTTTCACTGTCAGTGTATTTTGACATAAATAATTAAATAAAATCAAGAAAAATCGCAGGATAGTAGACAAAATATTTGATATATTAAATGTACAACGTTTCGTCTATAGATTTAGACTTTTTCAAGTAAGTACATACATAAAAATAACAATATTTATGAAAATTAATATTAATTACTAACCATAGCAATTAACATAAGATAGGGTATCCTTATGTTAATTGCCGTTTTTAAAAATGCTAAAATCGATAGGAAAACGAATTTTTCCAGTGATGAGACCTAGCTAAATCGATTTTTTGCCCCCCGAAACCTCTTTTCGGTAAATTTGATCAAAGTTAGAGCCATTTTTGAGAAAAAATTTACATATATATACATACAAGATTAGCTCGTTTAATAAGATAGGATAAAGCATCTTCACACAATGGGACTGGTTAGCAGTGCCTTATGTACAGGTGGTGTGATCAAGAATCAGGTTGACGAATCATCCTAGCCACATAATTGGCGAGTGTGCTTCTTTGGCGGTCCTCATGATATAGAACTTTTGGTTCTCACACTCTGGGAAACAATTAATTGGGAGGTATGATCCCGAAAGGACTGATTGCCTTCTGCGATGGCTCAAAATTTTTCGGAGACATGCCTCGACAGTAATAAATAACGAAGTGCTACACACGCGCATCAGACTAACCCTTGGATACCAAATATATAGTTATCTTTAACAGCTGTCCATCATCATGCACGAACAATTAACATATAAATTTTGTGCAAATAAATCATTAATGTGCGAATCTTCAGAGATTAATAATTAATTGCATATAAAGCGTTAATGTAAATCGGATGTGAATGCAGGCCTACCATGGTCAGTAGTTTCAGAGAACACAGTGTATGCGCATATGTAAGAATGTAATACATGAATACATTATTATATT
This sequence comes from Mongoloraphidia duomilia, assembly GCA_039654895.1. Taxonomy (NCBI): domain Eukaryota; kingdom Metazoa; phylum Arthropoda; class Insecta; order Raphidioptera; family Raphidiidae; genus Mongoloraphidia; species Mongoloraphidia duomilia. The sequence goes on along the minus strand of CM077521.1, from coordinate 31,746,961 downwards.
ATGTACAATTCATGTATAATACTCCATACATACATTCTGTACAGTATTAATGTATGTATGTTGGTATTCTGGAGAATGTATGTTGTATGGTCTACATATTATCTACCTATAAAACTAGGTTATGTTAACATAATTTCAGTAGAGAGATTTCGTATTACTGCGGCCAAAGCTATTACTTAACAAATTCGCTCGTATTCTATCAGCTAAGTAGACAGCATCAGACCATCCTCTATTCCTGAACTGGTTTCATTTAATTTATTTATTGTGGATTATAGACGCGTCGACAACTTAGGTCATTAGCGTCTTAATTACAACAAATATCACATATCACTTAAAACTAAATAACATCACAAAACATCCATGAGCAGAGGTGGGATTCGAACCCACGACAGTCTGATTCAGAGGCCGCGACGCTGCCAACAGCCATACTGAGAGTGTAGCGGCGCTGTTGTTTACATGGCGTTGCTATGGTTCCTCTATTACAAGTCCCCAGTTCCCGAGTTCTAGCCCGAGAGCTGGTAAAAGTGTCAACTGAATTTTCAATTTATTATTAAAAAAAAAAAAATAATGAATTGAAAATATGAATTGGTGCTAAGCCCAAATAACTTTAGCTGTTGGTGGTCTTTAAAATACAATATACAATACTGTCCTCTGAACTGGTTTCGATATTTGGTTCTCAGTTCCGGAATTCGGGAAGTAGTTTCGATATCGAGAAAGGTCTACAAAAATACTACATGTAGAAGTAACATGTCTTTTTTAAAATCGAAAAATGTTTTTTTACAGAAAATTTTGAATGAAACTGAGTCAGAAATTTGCAAATAAAAAAATCAACATTATCGACTAGTTATACGTAGAAACACTTCGAATATGATTATAAGGTCCACTTTCTGGTCGGCAAATTAAGCAAAAATTTGATAATTTTTTCATTAATCCCGGAATTCCGATATTAATTTTTTCAGTTCCAGAATTCCCATATACAGGGTAGACCAGGTTATAGTAGCAATAATTTACCATTCGATGGTCCATCGAAAAATAAGTCGACATGGATAATTTTATTTTTTTCCAAAACGCTTCCAAAGGGAGATACACCCCGTCAAAGTTCAGTTTTAAAATTCTTTTTTTTGTCCTAACTCTCAGGTCATTAATGCGTTTTTGACCAAATTTGGTACAAGTATTTATGCAATAGATACTCATTACTTGACGTAAGTAACTTTTGTCAAAATTGTTAAGTGGCGTAGATACAGGGGGGTTGTTTCACTTTTCCCACCCTATTTTCTGCGCCACTGGATATTTTTAAAGAATAACATTTTTTTCGAATTCCCTGTTCAATTTAGAAAAAAAGAGTCACTCTTGCAAAATCTCGATTTGAGGCTTCGTTTACGAGATAATTAGAGTTGAAAGTTTAGAACACTTCTAAAATAGCCACCTACGAAAATAATAGGTCTGGAATCTTGTACAACAATTGTAAACTTTTTACTGTTTGACGAATTTAAATAAATAATTCATTAATTAAATTAAAAACAACAAATAAATAACTTATGAAAATAACCAACAAAGTAGGCGATACTTGGTTTTGAGATAATTTATGACACTTGTCAGTATTGATTTTTAAAACTGGACTTTGAAGGGCTGTATCTCCCTTAGGAAGCGTTTTGGAAAAAAATAAAATTATGCATGTCTACTTATTTTTCGATGGACCATCGAATGGTGAATTATTGCTACTATAACTTGGTCCACCCTGTATATGAAAACCCTACATGCGTCTTCCTTTAATGTAAAAAATTCCTTTTATAGTTCCTAAATAAAGTAAAAACTTTTTAGAAAAGATACTTCAATGATTTCTTATGTTGACTGATATCAAACTATAAATTGAAATTTATTTAGTATAACCACTAACCTCTAGCACCACTAGTTTTTTTTGAAATTTTATCTACTTATATTAGTATTGAGGGGAATCAGTTTTCATGTTGCGTTTTCAGTAAAATCTCGAAAACTACGTAAAATAAAATTAAAAAAAAATAGTTTTGCGTTCACACATAACCGAATAAAATTTTTTTTGTGTGTGAAACTTTTGTCTAAAAAATTGACGGGTAAGTAGTTTTAGGTTCTGACGATTGAAATATTTGCGGGTTAGTAAGCTTTATAACCAATTTCAGCTTGGTGCCTTTATTCAGGCCAAAAAATTTCGACTGTGACAGAAATGACGGACGAACAAACGAGTAATCCTATAAGGCCTCCGTTTCTTCCTTTTAAGCTATAGAACCCTAAAAGAAAATTTTTTCTAACAAATAGTTGGCAAAACCAAAAGTGCACATCCCGTTAAGTTTTCTACTGTATGTTAAAAATTGAAAAAAAAATATATAAATAAATAATTATCAAGTGGGATAAAAATATGGAATAGATGTGAAAAAAAATGTTATGATGTCGACCGGGATCGAACCGGCGAATTTGTCCGTACTAAGCAACCTAGCCTTATCTATTACTCCAGGAGCTCAACAGGTGTTTAGCTACTTTTATCATTTATGGTGTACCAGTGTAGCACGTAGTTGTTCTAGGATAATATATTGTACAATAATCTTATATATAAAATTCTCGTGTCGCGGTGTACGTTATTATACTCCTCCGAAACTGCTGGACCGATTTTGATGAAATTTTGTGTGCTTATCGGGTAGGGTGGAGAATCGGACAACATCTATTTTTCATCCCCCTAAATGTTAAGGGTGGTCCACCCCAAATTTTTTTTTTTTTATTTTTTGGACAAAATTTTTTTTTTAATTTTTTCATGATTCAGCATTGAAAAATACATACAACTCTAAATTTTCACCCTTATACGATCAACCCCTGATTTTTAATCGCGATTTTTATATTAAGCTTTAAAAAATACATATATGGCGAACGAGCGAAGCGAGTGAGTAGTGTATTTATAATATTCAAGCGAACGAGCGAAGCGAGTGAGTAGGCGAAAATATTCAAGCGAACGAGCGAAGCGAGTGAGTAGGCGAAAATATCCAAGCGAACGAGCGAAGCGAGTGAGTAGTGTATTTATAATATTCAAGCGAACGAGCGAAGCGAGTGAGTACTGTATTAATAAAATTCAAACGAACGAGCGAAGCGAGTGAGTAATGTAATTATTCCTAGAAATTATTAACAACGTTTGCCGGATCAGCTATACTAAATATACGTGAGCGGAGTAATGGGTGACCGCTATTAAATCATAATTTCATACCACCCGAGCGAAGCCGGGACGGGTCCGCTAGTATTATTATAATATTATTGTTATGTTTTTTTTAAACTATTAGCTGGCAAAAATTATAAAATAAAATTGTTTATAAAAATTAAACTAGTGAACGCATTTCAGTAAATTTTAATAGGATTCTAGTCTGGCAGTAAACAAAGCGAATAAAATATAAACCAAAGCGATTCGTCAAAAATTGCAATCTGTAGAGCTCGGACGAACGTACGTACGTACGTATAGACCAACCGACAACTGCTGTAATTATGAACTCGAATCAATCTAAAAATGGTTCCATTTTATAGAACAGAATCTCCACTTTACAAAAGCTACAATTTAAATGGATTTCGTGCGAAATTAACCTAGATATAACTTCTTGTATGAACGAAGCTCAGCTTTGACGCGCAAAGCGATAAAGTAGTGTAGTGGTGTGTACAATAAATATGGTGATGGTAGGGTAATTTTAATTTTAAATTTGGTTAAAGATTACTTGCCCTTAATCCTGATGGTCAATAAAGCCGCCCTTGGTGCATAGTTTGACAGCTCCTGCAGTGATACATACGTGTTGTATGTGCCAGGAGGAGAGCCAAGGAAGGCTAAGGAAGGAAAGGAAAGCTTTGTGCATTATAGTACCTACAGATACTAGTGGTTATAGCTGCCTATAACATGTACACTGGCTAATGTAAGATATGAAAATCAATATTAGAGAAACCTACCTACTGGCAATATTACTAATGTGAATTATACAATCATTTTGATAGGTACATTCGAAGACAAAATAACATTAGTACATTCCACAATAATCGTAACACCGATCTTCTGTTTTAGGCTGGAGTCAGACCATTCGAAATTACAGTTGAGTTTTCCGTTAAACGCAAAGCAATCGAGAAACAATCACTTGGAATTCAAAATTGGAATTCCTATTAGGCTTTCTGAATGGTATGACTTCAAAATGCAAATTTGAAATAATCAGTATTGCTTTTTGTTGATCCTATGTGCCACGGAAGTGTTCATTTCCAACAATTCTTAAAATTAATATGAAATACTAAGGTTTACGGCCCCTTGGAGGTGTAAAAAATTCAAGCTTCTAAGTCAACGCAATCAAAACATACGGCTATTTTGTCACCTATTTTGATACTCGTAAACTCACTTATCAAAAACCTATAGGGTACTTTCTCTGTTGACCTAGAATCATGAAATTTGGCAAAAAGCAAGGTCTCGCAGTACAAGTAAAGGAGAAAATCTGAAAATCACAAAAAGTAAAAATTAAAGGGGGTTCCCACACAAAAAACGGAAAAACCTTTTAAAGGCCGTATCTTTGGAACTGTAACAATGAATGAATGAATGAATGTTTATTGCACATTAAAAACGTACAAAAAGCATGGTTCAAATTACATTGTTCTTCCACCTAGCCCATAAAAAATTACAAAATTAAAAATATAATAAAAGAAGAATTACTATCCCAGTTGTTCTGTCAGTAGTTTATTATAAATAAATGCAGAAAAATTATTTTTATTATAATTTTTTACATGAGCAGGTAGATCATTCCACATATTTGATGCGACATAACAGTAACCGGTTGAAATTTTCACAGAATATGTGATATTATGGCGGATATCCTAACAAATAATAAATTAAGGGACGTCCCCATACAAAAATATGTGAGCTGTCGTGGGACGCCTGGCAGATGTGAAAACTCAGCCCCGCGAGAAATTTAGTGTAACGGTACGGAACCCTCGTAGCACGAGTTCCATATGCACTTGACCGGTTTTTTTATTTGTAAAGATCATTTATTGGCCCCTCACTCCCTCCAAAAATCTATGTTAGATAGACTCGATGAAATTCTATGAAGGTGCGTTGTGGAACTCAAGCTATATTCAACCCTTCTTTGTTAGTTCAAGTTTGAAGATATATTCTGTACCTATGGCTATAGCTATCATCATATACTCGATTCTGAATGTTTACATTGCACCTCTTGACGGATCAGGGACCGTTTTGTCTATTTTTTTTAGATAGTTAATTTAAATTAAAAAAATGGGTGCGTGTACTTATGTACGCGTGTTAGAAGTTATATACCGACATTAAAAAATCACCAAAAATCGTATACCCATCTGATATAAAAATAAAAAATAGAGAAAAGAGAGAAAATAGAAAAAAATATAAATACAAACAGTCGAACTTCGATAACTCGAATTCTTGATAATTTCGACTGTAACTATCAAGTGGAATATGGATTAGTGAAACAAAAAACTATAATAATTTAATGTTGCTATACGGAGATTCGAACCCGGGACGTATTGCGCATGAAGCGGCCGCTCTATCTACTAGGCCACGCAGACCTTACAGCAAGCTGCTATATTTAATTATGGTATAACTAGTTGGACGGTTGGTGACGTGTGACGGGTGTCATGATGATCACGTTTTTTCTCAGTTAAGTCCCCTGCGACCAAGCGCACAACATCCGTAAAAAAGTATAACTTCAAAATCATATTATTTTTATTTTTGTAATTTATAAAATATGCAGTAAGTACTTACCTATAGTTTTTATGTAAATTCACTAATTTTTTGTTAAGTATTTTTATTGACAAAATTTATCCATAAGGAAAAGATCAATAATCTAATTTATCAGATTTGATCGTATTATTACGACCAAATCAGCTAATAAAATATAAGATCATTTTTTTTGTTAGGATTTAATGTAGGTACAATCAAACAATCTTCATAAAACGAGGATTTGCTGTATTTTCTGCTACGCAAACAGAATCTAGATTAATGAAATGATTTAGAGGTTTCCTGTAATTTATTTCAACTAGTTAAATCTATTAGCTATAAATATAAAATAATACACAACGTTTGTACATTTCTGACACAGCCTCCAGTAATCGTTAGTAAGTTCAGATAGCAGTAGCTTTATTATTGGACCATTCACACAACTACGAAATATTACCATGATAGATCCATAATGTCTCTGGTCGCGAGACAAAGTAGTCTATGTCAGATTTAGATAGAATTTATCATTATTTAACACTCCAGTGAGTATGGGAATTACAGTAGGTTTTAGTACCTTAGAGGAAGAAATATTGAGAATTAATCTGTGTAAATTTTTTACCGATCATTCAAAAACTAGGAAAGTGTGCTAATAAGCAGTTCTCAATTCGAAGATGTTATTATTATTGTATGTGAGAAAATACCTCATAACTCCGTGGCATCTGCTACACGCGCATTTTCAAACTGCTGCTTTTATTATTTGAAAGGATATACCTATCAGATTGGTCCCATATGTAAAATTTCCCTCAGAATCGGTTCAGTAGTTCGGCTGATCTTTAATAAAAGTGAGTAACGGCGTGTGATTCTTTAAAGTAAATGTCATTTTTTGACACTAAAAAGTAAAAAATAAAAAACTTTTTAACAAAAAGAAAAACCTCCTTCAAAAAACCACTAAAAAGAGGAAAATAATGAAATTTTGAGGTCTCTGCCAATTCAATAAAATATGTATTTCGTTAAAAGAAGATATGTAATCACTATATACCGAGCTATATACTATACTTTTTAATCGACTTCATATTTATTAAATTGGCGCGGACCTCAAAATTTCATTATTTTCCTCTTTTTAGTGGAAATATACAATGTCTAACAGTGAACGTCATTGGTCTGAATCAGTTGTTTCTTACAGTAATCAAAGTATGGGAACCAAAAACTAGAAAATTGTGATAATCGAGGTCAGTTATCCAGATGTCCAGAACAGCCATTAACGTCTGATTATCTGCATGAAGTACTATGACCGATGAAAACGTGTGATCTGTATCACCCGTGGCTCGTGGCGGTCTACAGCGCACTTCGAACTCGCTGCTGTATGCGTCAGTCCCTTTAGCGAGTGTCTCAATATAAGCCGACTATGATATCTCACTGTAAACGGACGTCCCTTGAACGATAATGTCGACAACGACTGCTGCTAAAGTTTAGGTACGTAGACCACTAACACTATGAAAACGGTATATTCGCTCTTCGAATCCTTAAAACTGCACAATTACAGACTAAGTTACGATATAGTTTACTTTTATTAAGTTATTAACTTCTGTAGAAATCATTAAAACAGGACTCTCTCATGATGTGGACTTACTATATATAGGAACACCATGCGGGATCTGACAGCCCGTAAACAGTGCTTGTAGTGTACAAAAAGCGGAATTAAATCGAATTGCTGCACATAACGCACGGTAGAGCCCTGTACTTTTACGCACGCTTTGGACTTTTACGCACGGTGACGGTACTTTTGCGCACAGTTTATACTTTCACGCACGGTTACTGTACTTTTACGCACGCTTACTAAAATACGCCTCTTCACGCCCGCCTCACAGTGCTCGAGTATTGAACTTTAGAAGCAGGAGTTATAAAAAATATTGTATTATTGTACGCGTGCGATATATATTACATTAAGCAGTCGACTAGAGACACGAAATGTTGTACATTTCAAATATGTATTACAAAAACGATTTATCAGCCAAATCTCTAAAATTGGCTTTTTCGGTACCTATGTAAAAACCATAAAACGTTTAAAGGCTTCCAAAATCTTGATATTGATTTTTTTTACCATTTCAAGAATTTACCTATTCACTCTTATAGCCGCTCAAAAGTAAAAAAGATTAACAAGAATCAAGCAGATATTTTGTAATAAATTGTCACATTAAATAAGATTAGAAACTCATCGTACATGACGTATAAATATCACGCGAGTGTATTTTTAAATACCAATTTAAACTTTTTAAACTCTAATTACACATCACATTGTCATCACAAGTTCGAAGTAATTAAATGTCAATCCTCGAGCTAGAAGATGTGAAATATATTTTTTTTAATTTGTCGTAGATAGTCTTAATTCTGAAATAAGTAGCTTTAAATCTTGAATGAAAATGAATTTAATGAGTCGAATTATTTTCAGTGTACCATTCAATTAAATGATAAGAAATGTAAGAAGGTTCTAATGCGGTGAATATTGAATTAAGAAACTTATATCCTCACTTACAGAAGCTTATAGTAGAACAACCTTTAAAACCTATTCGGCATATTCCAGTCTTGTATTAAGACAGGGGCAGACGGGGAAAAGTTTCTGAGTGCGCATTTTTGCGGGGCATTCGACTCGATAGCCCTATACTCCCACACCTAGTAAACAATAATAATGCTAGTAACTGAAAATTTTCCCAACAAATTAACAATTCTCTTTTCATAATATAAATATAAAAATTTTGGAGCATACAAGTAATTCAAGAATTACAAGGCGCGATATTCATGTAGGTACTGTGTGTAAACGGTTTTATCGAACATAGGGAAAATAACACTGAGAAGATTTATAATTTTGTAGTAGGCTATGAGCCATAAGACCAAATATAAATATGTATTGGATTTCAAAGAAAAAATAGTACAGTGAATTTTTTCGACAATTTTCCATAGCAACGGTTGACTATTAAGCGTAACTCGGAACCGGCTAAATAAAAACAGTCATGATGTGTCATAAGACACCCGACAGAAGCTATGCTTCTTACGCATTGTATATAAAACCGAATTTATCAAAGATATAAATAATACAATTAAAAAGTTATTATTTGATCGCCATTTTGAAATCTGACGCCATTTTATTTTTTGTGTCTTGTTAAATTCTCAAATATCAATTTTCAAAAGGATCAGATAATTTTTACAAAGAAGTATATACCTATGACCGCCATTTTGAAATATGACGTCATTTTATTTTTTTTGTGTCCTATGAAACTTTCAAATACCGATTTTCAAAAGGATCGGATAATTTTTACAAAAAAGTACATATGGCCGCCATTTTGAAATCTGACGTCATTTTATTTTTTTGTGACCTATGAAACTCTCAAATATCAATTTTCAAAAAGATCGGATAATTTTACAAAAATGTACATACGGCCGCCATTTTGAAATCTGACGTCATTTTATTTTTTTTGTGTCTTATGAAACTCACAAATATCAATTTTCAAAAGGATCGGATAATTTTTACATAAAAGTACATATGGCCGCCATTTTGAAATCTGACGCCATTTTATTTTTTTGTGTCCTATAAAACTCTCAAATATTAATTTTCAAAAGGATCGGGTAATTTTTACAAAAAAGTACATACGGCCGCCATTTTGAAATCAAACATCATTTCATTTTTTTGTGTCCTATGAAACTTTCAAATACCGATTTTCAAAAGGATCTGATTATTTTTACAAAAAAATACATATGGCCGCCATTTTGAAATCTGACGTCATTTTATTTTTTTGTGACCTATGAAACTCTCAAATATCAATTTTCAAAAAGATCGGATAATTTTACAAAAATGTACATACGGCCGCCATTTTGAAATCTGACGTCATTTTATTTTTTTGTGTCTTATGAAACGCACAAATATCAATTTTCAAAAGGATCGGATAATTTTTACAAAAAAGTACATATGGCCGCCATTTTGAAACCTGACGTCATTTTATTTTTTTGTGTTCTATGAAACTCTTAAATATCAATTTTCAAAAAGATCGGATAATTTTTACAAAAAAGTACATACGGCCGCCATTTTGAAATCTGACATCATTTTATTTTTTTGTGTCCTATGAAACTTTCAAATACCGATTTTCAAAAGGATCGGATAATTTTTACAAAAAAGTACATATGGCGGCCATTTTGAAATCTGACGTCATTTTATTTTTTTGTGACCTATGAAACTCTCAAATATCAATTTTCAAAAAGATCGGATAATTTTACAAAAATGTACATACGGCCGCCATTTTGAAATCTGTCGTCATTTTATTTTTTTTGTGTCTTATGAAACTCACAAATATCAATTTTCAAAAGGATCGGATAATTTTTACAAAAAAGTACATATGGCCGCCATTTTGAAATCTGACGCAATTTTATTTTTTTGTGTCCTATAAAACTCTCAAATATTAATTTTCAAAAGGATCGGATAATTTTTACAAAAATGACGTTACACTTTTCACGTAAATCGGATCAGTGGTTCTCGAGTTATAAACTTTCAAACGAATATACAGACAGAGAAAGCCAAATTGTTCAGAAAGATATGAAACATCGAGAAATTTTGGTCCGATCCCTAGATCCCGCCATCCGACCGACGTCAATAATTAGTTACAGGTCCTTTTAACTCAGTAGGCCATGGTTTTTAAACACAAAAATCAAACGTCACCAGTCAAAAAATTGAATGACTATATTATAATGTAGCACCCGTTTTTATTTTAAGTCAAAGCATACGCTGTCTTCCAATATCCATATCACACTGTGCAACAACCGAAACATGTTCGCGATTTATTAGATAAAGTCGCATTTATATAGTTGAAATTAGCAATTAAATGTGTATAAAAAAACTGTTTTCACACAATATTATACATAAAATCTATCTAAAATTTTCTCCTCTTTCGTTTAAGACAGGTTTCGAATCGATCTGACTTGAATTGAGCGAACTATAAGCAAAAAACACCGTTTTTTCTAATTTGCTCCCCTCTGGGGCCAAAATTCAAAAATCGGGCGACGTTAGGATCAAATAGACCCCGAGAGGAATCGAACAAAAAAAAGTTTTTTAAAATCGGGTAACTCGTTTGGGCTGTACGACTGATACAAAAAATCCGTCACAGATTAACAGAATAACAGATTAACAGATTAACAGACAAAGCGAGTGTATATAGGCGCTTCTAGCTTCGCTTTAGATCGCGCCTAAAAAGCATGGCCATCGTATGTGCTTCTTGATCTGTTGAAGGCCAACTAAAATCATAGGCACCTTGATTAGGCAAATAAAAAATAATTTCCTTTCAATTTTTTTTTTTTTTAGAAAACATTTTTAACTTCCAGCTAGGTCCTAGGAGAAGCAATTCTGACTATTTCCAAGTGGATGTCAGACGCTAATGACCTCTGTTGTCGAGCGTGTATAATCCACCATTCCAAGTGGATGTCTGTACGTCTGTATGTATGTATGTAAGTAGAGATCGGGTTTACGGCACTCGAAAGAGTTTTACCTCAGTTTATATTTTCTAAAAATTTGAACTTAATCGATCAAGTGGATTTTGAAAAATCTCAAAAATAAAATTTTTAAAATAATGTTTTTTGAATAACTTTTAAAATACTTTACCGATCGATTCCAAAATCTAATTATCTCTATTTCCCAAAAAACTGCGTCGAATGCCGCAAACTCGATATCAATCGGTTGATTCGTTCGAGAGATATCGTTGTCGAAAAATTTTCAAAAAAGTGTTTTTTCAAATAAAAATAGATGATGTACTATAAGGAGGCTGTGGAAAACATTTGTCCATTTTCATAATGTCAAGTGACAGTTTACTTTTCAATTATCCAAAATATTACTAAATTACGAAATAAAATATTAATATACTTAATAATATTAATAGAAAGCCTAAGGGGTGCAAGCTTGCACTTTTTTATTTATTAGATGCTTTTTATTGAAATCGTCTTTGTCCTTCTATCATTTTGTCTTGGTGTCTTGGTATATATGTATAATGTATACTAGACATGGTGCGGTTAGTCTACTGCTGTTAAGGCATCGCTCGCAGCAGGTCCCTTTGGCGCAGAGAATAGCGCGCGTTGGACTTCTAATCCAAAGGTCGTGGTTTCGATTCCTCATAACTTAATGACTCTTTTTAGGTACAAATAAAACATATTTTTCATTTTTTCTTCTTATTTTATTAGAAAGCAGTAAAGTATTTGTAACTAAAAAGTACAAAATAATATTAAGATAAAGAAAATTTTATTAATAGAAGATGCATGCTTTTTATTGAGCGGTCCTAAAAAGCAGAAAATAAAAAATTAATCTTAAATGTTTAAAAAATTTTAAAAGTCATTCGAGACTCCAGCAAACAATCATTAATTAATAACAAAATTTATGATTAACCAACAAATATATTCTAGAATATGGTCTCGAATGCTTTTTAAAATTTGGAAGATTAATTTTTTATTTTCTGTTTCTTAGAGTCCATCAATAAAAAGCATATTCTAATAAAAACAATTTTTTTTACTTTAATTTTATTTAAAACATGAAATTAGGTATCTAAAGATTTATGCGGGATCTCACTGTAGTATTCTAGGGTTAAATTAGGGTAATTGTTAGTTAAAAATTATCGGACAAAAAGTAATTAATTATTAGTGTATTTACCGATTTTAAACTTTTGGAATCGAGAACTCGAGTGCCCGATTCTATTCGGGTCCTTGTCTGAATACCTAATTAGAATATTGCTATTTTCTGTAAAGAATTTTGACAGATATTATAGTGATAATTCAATACGTGCTCACGATTTCAAGCTCACGTAAACAATAGAATTATTTTCGTGAACTTGTTAAGCTTATGTTCGCAGACTCTGTCTCAAACTCTGTATCAAACTACATCAATTATCTACATTATACGTTATACATGATGTTTACAAACTTCGTCTGAAGTTGGAGAAAGAAAGATTAAAAAATAATAATTTCTTCCGACGTATACCAGTAGGTTTATACCTTCGTACTTAGGCCGTAAGCCTCATACTTTTTTCACCAAGTTGGCTGCAGGAACGAAACCACTGGAACAAGCCAAATCTATACTAATATTATAAAGAGGAAAGATTTGTATTTTTGTGTGTGTGTGTATGTTTGTAATGAATAAACTCAAAAACTACTGTGCCGATTTCAAAAATTCTTTCACCACTGGAAAGCTACATTCACCCTGAGTGACATAGGCTATATTTATTGCTAGAGAAGATTAGGGATCCTTACTAAAACTTAAGTAACGTAACCCAAGGTGTAAAAAAGTGCCCTAAAACGTCTTTCGTCGCATGCGCTGCGGAAACTATTGATGAAGAACAAAAGTATGTTCTACAATATTAAAGAACATATCAATATCTACAAAAAAAACTTCGCGATACCATATGTCCAACTATTATCGTTATGTCACAATAAACACTTTTTACATTTTAAAAGTTGATAGAAATACCGACCAAAAGTAGACCACACCATTCATACTTCTGTTTAAATCCTTATCCAAATAAATCATTTTGTTTTCAAGACTGTTTCAATTCATATAGATTACTTTTTGAATTGTAAATTGTTAAAATTATAAAGAGGAAAGAAAAAAATACTGAGTAATCTCTCTCACTTAAGATTAAATACGTTACTTAAATAAAAAAACGTTGAACAAATTCGGATTGTAAGTATAAATAGATAATGTGGTACTGCGTTTAAAAAAATATAAAAATAAAACAACAAAAAAATATAAATAAAAGGTAAAAATATAAAAAAAATCTTATGTCCACCCGTGCGAAGCCGGGACGGGCCGCTAGTTACTTATATTATTTTTCTTCTTAAAGGACAGTTTTTTTATATTTATCCGTATGTTAATATGACTTGAAAGTTGAATAAAAAATAAATGTATGCGACGAATGAAAACTTGAAAAAAAAATAAACAGTTTTTAATATTATTGTGATTTAAATTATTTATCTTGTGTGTTTTTGTGTCTCTTTTTAATAAGTATTGATGGGATTAGATAGTCTTTTTTAGATCTACCCCCAGGGGGGACATTGGAATGTGGTTGCTCTCGCAAATTGCATTCCAATGTTCTTTGGGAATTAGCGCTCCCAGGGACCAGAGCTCGTACCAGTCGGTTTGTGTATAGTAGAGGTGGAAAGTACGAAAGTAAATAGTCAGTGAAGTGAGATTTAAATGCTGAATTCTAAAGTAAAGACGTGTATCGAAGACATACACTTGAACATCCTGTATATTTTTAAGTGTACCTATATGTACTGACAAGAACTGATAGCATCTTCGCGTTGTTTATTTACATATTACGTACAAGTATTGTATACTTACTTGTAATACGTAATGATATGCTTAGGCAAATCACTTCTGAATAAATAAATTATCAGTAAACGACGTAAAATTGATTATCTACGCTTTTTCTCGTAGGTATAGGTATATATTCATATAATAATTTGTCTAACCTTATATTAGAAATTATAGTGCATTGTACATTTATTTAAATATTAAAAATACATTTTCGTGACGAAAAATTATTTTATAATATAATACCATACTGCAGTACACGTTCAAGTTTCTAGGGTGGCTTTATTCAAGAACTGTGGGCACTCCCTATTAAACGACATCCCACTGTACAAAAGTCAACTAGACAGCACTACTCAAATTTTATTAGTGAATTTAATAGATAATAAATATGATGGAGAACATCAAATCGGTGGCAGACTAATTCGATTTTTTTAAAAATGTTTTATGGTCAGTGTCTCCTATACTGGTCAACACTACTTGATGAAATTTATACATACAGATTGTAGAAAAATATTAATTAAGTATTTACAATTATCATTGTCTGCTTGCAAATTTTTTTTTTGCATACCTACTTGGCAGACCTCATACTGTTAGTTTATCCAGATATTTCAGTGTTTGGGATAAGGCAGAATAGCCGTCATTTGAGGACAAAACTAACATTCACGCAAACTAAGCCGCAATCAAAAAACTAGTTGAAAACGAATTTAATTAAACCATATGTCGCGTAACTGGCAATTCTTTTAAGGCCGATTCAACGTCCAAAGAACGCACATTTTTTTGTAAAACGGCCACTAGAATGTCTGCGGTACACGTCATTCTATCTGAATGCCAAATTTCAATTTCCTACGACTATAAGGGTTCATAAGTTACAGGCCTGTGACAGACGAAAAAATGGATCGTCAATGGACTTCCGTTTTACTATACGTTTTGGGTTTCGTTACCATTTTAATACGAAATTCTAAAAAAAACTTTTTAACAAAAAAAAAACCTCCTTCATAAAGGCACTAAAAAGAGGAAAATAATGAAATTTTGAGATCTGTGCCAATTAAAATATGAAGTTGGTTAAAAAGAAGATATTAATCACTATACTATGCTTTTTAACCGACTTCATATTTTAATTGGCGCAGACCTCAAAATTTCATTATTTTCCCCTTTTTAGTGCCTTTTTGAAGGAGGTTTTTTTTTAGTTAAAAAGTTTTTTATTTTTTACTTTTTAGTGTCAAAAAATAACATTTACCTTAAAGAATCACACACCGTTACTTACTTTTATTAAAATCAGCCGAACTACTGAACCGATTTTGATGAAATTTCTATGGGACCAATCTGAAAGTATATCCTTTCAAATAAAAAAAAATTTTCAAAATCGGTTCATAAACGACGAAGTTATCCGCGAACACACATAAAACATAAAACATAAAAAATATATACGGTCGAATTGAGAAACCGCCTTTTTTTGAAGTCGGTTAAAAACAAATCACTCTATGAAACAAATTACGTTGACTGGCACTTACATGATACAAAATTCAAACACCCTATGGCTATCTATGGTAGTTTGTGTCACACATTTTTTGTAACGCATTTTTCGTCTGGCATAATTTTACCCCCCTATATACCGCCGGGAAAGACATAGTTCTATACGTAAAAAAATAAAAATACCTACTTATGTATTAGCTAACACGCCCGCGCCAGCATAATGCAATATTAAAAGCAATAAATAAAACATATTAATATTTGTCAATAATGTATTATTATAAATGTTTATCAATAAATATTATCAACAATAAATCACAGCATTGTTAATCTACAGCAGATGGAGAGGTGTTTTAATCGATTACTGATCCATGAAGAAAGTGATCAACCGATGGCAGATTAATTCACAGATGAGAATTATTGGTACTTGCATTATTCATACGCGTATATTCTTTTATTGCAATGTAACGTTTCACTCTGGTTTTTAGGAGTGTTGTTCGTGTATTTAGACTGCATAATAATAATAAATGAATGACATATTATAAAATATATTTCTCAGAATTCGTTTTAAAAATTCACAAGGTTGCAATTGCAAAATATGAATGTGCCCGTAAATTTCATCAGGGTACTTTTCAAGAGGTCGAATGAATCGTTAATTTTTCGTTACCTTTCACGCGAACAACATGCTGAGTGGAATTTATTTACGAACACAATATATTCTGAATTTAAAACTCGCGAAAATTGTGCGTCTCTCCCTTTGAAACTGATTACCATTTTTATAACCGACTTAAAAAAAAGGAGGTGGTTCTCAGTTCGGTTGTATTTTTTTTTAAGTTTGTTACCTCATAACTCAGTCATTTATAAACCGATTTTGAAAATTTTTTTTTATTTGAAAGGATATACTTTCAGATTGGTCCCATAGAAATTTCATCAAAATCGGTTCAGTAGTTCGGCTGATTTTAATAAAAGTGAGTAACGGCGTGTGATTCTTTAAGGTAAATGTCACTTTTTGACATATCAGACAGCGTAAGAAAGTCGGTTTAATAAAAGTGAGTAACGGTGTGTGATTCTTTTAAGGTAAATGTCACTTTTTGATACTAAAAAGTAAAAAATAAAACGCTTTTTAACAAAAAAAAACCTCCTTCAAAAAACCACTAAAATGAGGAAAATAATGAAATTTTGAGGTTGGTTAAAAAGAAGATATTAATCACTATACTATACTTTTTAACCGACTTCATATTTTATTAAATTGGCACAGACCTCAAAATTTCATTATTTTCCTCTTTTCAGTGGTTTTTTGAAGGAGGTTTTTTTTTTGTTAAAAGAAGCTTTTTTAACATAGAACTACGCCTTTCCTGGCGGTATATAGGGGGGGGGGGGGGTAAGACTACTTGACTTGATACTTGACATAATAATATGTCAGGTTAAGTAGTTAGGTATATCATACCTAACTAGTAGGTAGTTAGTAGTTAGGTATATTATACCTAACTAACTTAACTTGAAACCTGACAGATATAACTACTTGACCTGATACTTGACATAATATAACTTACTTGACTTGACTTGATAGTCGAATTTTAATACCTGACTTGATTTCAAATCAAGTAGCTTGAATATCAAGTCAAGCTGTGAATCTTTTGTATCGAGCAGTTTTCGGATAACGGATAATTTTTATGTAACGTAATTATCGGGTAGAGTGTAATTACCGGATATCGTATAATTATTATCTGTTATTCAGTTCAAGTATCCAATTTTTAAAATTAATGAGCAGAACCAACCTTGGGTCTTTAGGATCATTAAGCACTACCAAACCTAAATGAACAATTTTATACAAACAGGTCAAGTTAATTAAGTTTTAAAAAAAATATGGTTTGAGAATTTTGGGGGGTCTTATTGACACGGGGCCGTAAGCACCTTCTTATAATGCTTATTCCTTATCGTTCTGTTGACGAGTTTCGTCATCTCTAGTTTAAAGGGTAGCATAACTTTTCACAAAACCGTTTTCTCGAATCTGCAATTTAAGTTTGAAGAGAAACATAAAGATCGAAGCCTGATAAGACTTATACAGTATACTGCACACGTATACTATTATTTTACTTTAGAAAAGTCACGCGGTTGATACTAACACAACTATTATAAGTACTAGTAATGCATGTGTTTCTACTTAACGTAGTTACTTCAACTTAAAGGCTCAAAGTAATTGTTTGATAATTGTTAGTGATCGTCAGATATTTGCTCAGACTGTGGTCATGCGCGAACTTAACAAATTACACGTTGCATGGAGTGCGGCGCAAGATGTGCGATATGTGTTATCCAGGGTGGCCAAAATAAATTACTTATCGTCAAATGCATCCTTGGCCTACTCTAAAACCAGTAATACGCAACTACGATGCCACCGCGATGCTATTTTCTTTCGAGATCTTTATACACATTATTTAAAACATAATAACCTTTTCCACCAAGTAATATAAGGACTACGAGGGGCAACTCATAGGCGATTGATGAAAATAATAAATTACTCTCATTCAGATATTGTTGTAGTAGCGTTGCAGTTGTGTGTTTTTGGTGAGAGAGCAACCTTAAAATATAGTGAAAATGGGCACTGCTACGGGTTCCAGCTATATAACTACCGTGGTTTGTAGGCAGTTCATAGTATTGTGTACAGAATAAGTTTATTTAAAACTAACAGTTGCCCGTGGCTTCGCCCACGTATATTTCGATTTATGATTCATTATCCCCCGCGAGATATTCTCCCCCTGCGAAGCGAAGTAGGGCTGGTGGTGTTTATAATATTATTGATCCCCCAGCGAGAAATTTATCACTCAGGGATAGTGTAGCTTTTTATTAGTGAAAGAATTTTTAGAATCGGTTTAGTAGTTCCATAAATAATAATTTATGCTTTATTATACCCCTCCCCCCCGCGAGAATCTCCCTTCCTGCACCCCCCCCCCGAGATATGTCGTGGCTAAAGAGTTAAAATCAAAAGGTCCTTAAACATTTTTTTTTGCATTTTAGGAGACCTATCTAAAGATACCCCAATGAATGGGATAAGTGAAAAAAAATGTTGAGTACACTCAACTCTAATAATCTAGTGCCCAATCTTCTGGAGTTTATAAGAAGATCCAGGCTATTTGTGGACTTGTGGACTAGATCCAGCTAATGGGGAAGCACAAAAATTTTTTTAGGATGAGGTGCACTTTATGGGCCAATCCAGAACCACCCCTAATTGTTTTTAATCTTTTTTTTACACTCAACTCTATGGGAGGGGACCAAAAAAAATCATTTTTAAAAATATCTCATCATTTCTATTTTTGGGTCATCAATCTACGTCCATATTATCATAAGTACCTACTACCTATATCAAATTTCATCTTCATAGATATCTATATAAATGAGAGGATGGGAGGGCTATGACATACAAACAGACAGACAGACAGACGGACGGACAGACTGACCGAAACTACTAGTTTCTATGGACCCCTAAAATTTTACATCCATTTTCTACCCATGGTTATAGACGTTGACTGTTTGTATGGTTTTTGAGAGAGAGGGAGAGAGAGAGGTCAGGGATAGAGACTGTAGAATGCAGATTCTGATTATAGCTACAACTGAGATCGTAAGCGTCTATATACCTTTTATTATTATTATTTTATTAAAGTTTAGCTTTGGTGTATGGTTATAGCTTGAAACGTAAACATTCTAAATATTCAAAATAAAACGAAAATATAAAATTCAAAATATCGAAAATAATAATGTGCATATTAACATAAGTATCGTTCTTTGCAATTTACAGATCACTACATACAA
This sequence comes from Mongoloraphidia duomilia, assembly GCA_039654895.1. NCBI lineage: Eukaryota > Metazoa > Arthropoda > Insecta > Raphidioptera > Raphidiidae > Mongoloraphidia > Mongoloraphidia duomilia. Next base: position 31,727,627 of record CM077521.1, on the reverse strand, counting down.
AAACTGCTTTCAAAATTGCTTCTAAGACGATGTATTTTCGTGAAATTCGGAATGTTTATGTAGAAACAGTTAGTCAGTTATAATATTATATTTGCGTATAGAAACAGTTTAAGATCCATAGGTCAATTTGTAGAAATAACCCAAGGCTTGGTAATACTAAAATAATAATCTCATTCGGATGCTAATTAATTGGTCCATTTCGCACAGTGAACAAAGTAAATATTATATCTGGACACCCTGGATTTCAAGCATAGTATGTTCACCACGACAGCTCTGTTCTCTTCACTTCACTTGTTTGTGTGTTCACACACTACACACATACACACAAATCTAGTGATTCCCTAATCCTATATCCAACATCTCTAAATAAACGAATATTGATATAGTCTGTTCTACCACGCTTTAATCGGAACGTTTGGTTTTCGTGTTCATATTTTCGATTCTTAAAAGATCAATTAATCATAAGTTTGCATCTTTTTAAACAAGGACAAACATTGATTGCAATGTTTTAATCGCTTAAACTTTTATCTCAATCGCAGGCCGCAGTGGATTTACCTACGGTTAAGAAATATACTTTTTTCACTTTGTTTTGCCAATTTTGTTACTGAAACCACCTTGAAGCCTATAAGACAGCCATTAGGCTTCACGGTGATTACTAACACAGTTGAGTAAGAGAAATGTTTTAACATAAATAATAATTAAAGATGTTATTTGGAATAGCAGCCAAATTTTTCTGATTGTCCAATCTTTAAAATTTTTTCTTTAAAAAGTATAAATTTTAAATAAAATTGGAAATCGTCCTTTATTTATAAAAATTGACGTTTCGTCCGGTTGGACATTTTCAAAATTGTTTATATAAATGGATAATCTGTAATATTGATAGACAAGTTTTTTTATTGTTTTTTATTTAATTGCTTATAAATAATAATTTCAATTTGTAGAAGAATTTCTTCATACCACAGGATCATAATAAAACAACACTGTTATGTTAGATTAGCATTCGAGGACAGTGTGGTTTAGTGGTTAGCGTCGCGGCCTCTGGATCAGACTCGTGGGTTCGAATCCCGCCTTCGCTCATGGATTTTTTGTGATGTCAGTTAGTTTTAAGTGTGTTGTTATTTAAAGTAATCAAGACGCTAATGACCTAAGTTGTCGTCGCGTCTATAATTTAGAATAAATAAAAATAGATTACCATTCATTGTGCTGGCGTTTCGACAGTCTTTTTAACACGCTTATATTAGCTTCACCTGTATATTTGCATGCTTGCTTGCGGGCTTGTGTGCTTGCTTGTAACCGACTTCTTTGAACTTGATTTTGACCAACTTTGAACGGTCAGATTTAGTTTAAACTTTGCACACTTATCAAGGACCGACGACAATACAATAATTCCATAAGTTTGTCCCATTATCCTGACCAGGATCTCCAGGACTAAAAAAAAAAAGGAAAAAACTTCAGATTGAACTGAAACTTTGCACACTTATCAAGGACCGATTACAATACAATAATTCCAAAAGTTTGTCCCATCATCCTGACCAGGATCTCCAGGACTAAAAAGCAAAAATAAATTATAATTTAAAAAAACTAAAAAACACGCTTTAATGAACTAAAAAGTAAAAAATAATTAATTTTATTGTAAAAAAGCGTGGGGTGCTTTGTATCATATTTTCATACTACCCCACGCTTTTTTACAATAAAATTAATTATTTTTTACTTTTTAGTTCATTAAAGCGTGTTTTTTAGTTTTTTTAAATTATAATTTATTTTTTGTCATCTTCGGAGAATCTTTGTTTTCTTTTCAGACGCTAATGACCTCTGTTTTCGAGCGTTTATAATCCACAATTCAATTCAATTCAATTCGGAGTATCTATAAATAATAATACACTTCTTCACTTATTTCGGCACAGAAATTCATACACTTTGTCCTTGAAGCGAAAAATGAAAATCAGACATGATCTTTCACAGGACTTATATTGATAAATTATATTATTTTTATGTTTTGGCTTTTTCGATATTGATTTAGACCCAAATTAATGAAGGTTCAGCAGGTTAATGTAAAAAAAATCCAGCTTTCGAGCGTTCTACAATATGTGTCAACAATAAAAATCAAGATGATAGTTAAGATTTTAAGAGAAACAGTCATATTTGAATGTCTTCTTCTTCTATATAAGACTTTAAAACTTCACGTTCTACCACAGTTGACATTATTTATATTTTTCTTATAGATTTCATATATAAACTAAATTTGATTTGAACAGACTATACTGACAAGCTGCGTATTGCTTTCCCAACTCAGACTCACTATCTTACAGAAATGTGCTAAGGTGAGAAAATCCAACTGAATTTATTTCCTTTTATACCATTCAGTCGAACGAGCCACCGGTTGCTCCTTACTTTGCTCTACACAAAAGTAGAACTTTCGAGACAGCTGTTGTTCGCTAGATTCAGCGCTTATAAAAGCAACGTCGTAACATCAACCCATAAATTGACCTTTTCTATGCTAAAGCACTATTTTGTTTCAATATTTTAACTTCGTTTAAGTTTACTTGTAAGTTTTAAGTAAATCGGAAATTCTACTAACACCTCATTTAAATGCTTAACGGTTAAAACAATACTTTTAAAGAGTTGATTTTCTTCAAACAGTGCAACTTTATTTTTATTTTTTTAATCACGAAGTTACATATAGGTATTTTATTATTTATCTTGATATAATTTAATGCTTTAATGTTATGGTTATTTTCCAAAAAAAGATACTGATCCAAAAATTTAAAAACAAAATAGGAAATATAATATACAGGGTGCTGAATTGCTTTGCGGATAATAGGGTTTTAACTCGTAAAATCAAACTTTTGCAATTTCCTGCTTCCCTAATTATTTTAGGAAAAATATCTTCGAATAAAAGTTTTAGAACATAAAATTCTACATCTCGATCATTAAACAAAATTAATTTTGCATGCTTAGTGCAGAAATTTGATATGAAAATGTCAAAATTACCTCAAAAACAGATAGCGATAGCCATGAAACTTGAACAAAATGAAGACGTTTTAGTTGTCAGAATAGTTTCTAATCATTTTGTTCAAGTTCCATGGCTATCGCTATCTGTTTTTGAGGTAATTTTGACATTTTCATATCAAATTTCTGCCGTTACAAAGCATACAAAATTTATTTTGTTTAATGATTTAGATGCAGAATTTTATATTCTAAAACTATTATTTGAAGATATTTTTCCTAAAATAATTAGAGAAACAGGAAATCGCGAAAGTTTGATTTTACGGGTTAAATCCCTATTACCCGCAAAACAATTCAGCACCTTGTAGATTTATGCTCCACAATCAGAATATTAAAATTCCGATGTTATATATTATTATGTTCTAGACACGCTCAATAATTATTAAATAAATTATTTGTCAAAAGTCAAATGATTAATTTTGATGGACCAGACCCAGCGATGTAGCTTAGAGGTACAGCACTAGACTCGCATTGGGAAGGTACTGGGTTCGAATCCCGGCTGGGGCAGATGTGGCTAGGACTTTTTCCTACTGCCTCACGCCGAGAAACGGTAATTCCTGTACCGGCCATCTTGTTTGAGGTTTTTCTATGGTTTTCCGTCAATAATTTCAGATGAATATCGAGATGGTTTCTTATTCAAGGCCATGGCCGACTACCAGTGAAACTCCTATGCTCCCAAAGTTGCTTACCTTATCCTAATGTCCTATAATTCCTTCATTCGCACATTGCTATTAATTAAGTTGAAGTATAAAAATGTATAAAACGGGAAGTGGTAAAAATGGAAAATAGTAATGGTGCGAATGGCGTCTGTTATGACATAATGTCGAGAAACGGACGTTAAACGCATTATTATTGTTATTATTTTGATGGACCAAGAAAAAAATCACAGTTTAATGTACATTTTTCAGCTTGGTTCGTTTTGATTTTCATCTCCAAATTAATGATTTTAACTTGTTACTAGAAATAATTGACTTCAATTTTTAATTTTGTCCATTTTCACACATGATGCAATAAGTGTCTTAATTTCTTCCATTAATTTCGTCAATCTAAATTCATCGTATTACAGTGCAACCTCGATATTACAAAACTGAAGGGAATTAGAAAATATTCATTATACCAAGTAATTTGTTACAATGAGGTTTGTTATATAGAGGTTAGGTTGGACTACGATTCGTTTTAACAAGGTTTCTCAACCATTGCAACTTTAAAACTAACAACAGTGACAAACAGCAGTGTTTACATTACTTAGCATCAAACAACAGTGATTGTCTTACGAAAAATTTAACGTGTCTGAACCTGTCGAGACATGAATTATTGTGGAATTGATTGTGAATAATTGATAGGATACGTTATGTAAAGGTTATAAGTTGACAAAATAGAGGTAAATAATACTTTCTATTTATATTTTGCAATGATTGAAAATTCGTTATAAAGAGGTTTTTGACAAATGTATTCGTAATGTAAAGGTATATTTTGCATTAGCTCTTACGGGCAGTTCTAGTGGATTTCGAAAAATTTGTTAAATCGAGGAAATCGTTATATTGAGGCCCGTTATATTAAGGTTACACTGTATTTCCATAAGGATAAACAGTTTAGAACAAACTTTGAAATTCGCCCAATCATTGATGACTTGTAAATTGGAAGAGCTGTACTTATAAATAAAAAGCCACTGAAGCAAAACGAATAGATAAGGCAGCAAGGCACGTCTTCATAGGTTCACAAGTAAGTGCACTAACACTCGCGTTGCTGTGATAACTGAGTGATAAGTCGAATAAATGGAGCGTGCAGCATATGTGTGTATGCTGGTATATATTCAAGACATGCTGCAATCTGACTGATCAAGGGAAAACTTCTCGTCTCCATCAACCATCACGGTCATCACGCATTGTAGCGTTATTTACCAAACGTTTACTCGTATAAAGCGCTATACGATTGTATCTTACATAAGAATGATGTTTGTTATAAAGTGTGATGGAAACTAATAGAATTAAGGCTGACCTGTACCGGTTGATCACAAACATTCTGTCATGATCAACATAATATACAATACAATTATTATTACTTTATTGGTTCAATAAGTCACAAAAGTGTGGACAGTTCAATATAAAAATAGTAAATTATTCATACGGACATTTTTTGTCTACTAATTAATCTTTTAAGATCAAATTTAAATTTTTGTAGTTGAACTTATTTTTTATTCGGTCTGGCAATCCTTCAATATATGCATCGGGATTTCCAGAGTATTCCGTCTGTTTCTATAAGAGTGTGTAAAATGGTTATTTGAAAAAAAATCTGGATTATTTTTTTCAAGACAAGACTTTTATATATATAAATGGCTGGAAGTGTTAATATTCAATTTATTTTAAAATATGCTAACATGATTCTTTGTAACTTAAAATATAATGCTTCTTCGACTGACAGAATCGTCACATAGTACTTATTTCTTCCTATTCGGGTCGCCACGCAATAATTGGATTTTCACGGGTTCTTTGCTAAAACCGAGGCTAAAACCAATTTTAAATTAATTTTTTTATTCTAAAATTAATAAGTCTCTTGAATCATAATATATTACTGTGGTATAAACGGCTTTACAATTTATTATAAAAAAGATTACATTAAAAAATCTGAAGTGGTACAACTAAGCCCAAATAACCCATGGCTGTTAGTGGCCATAAAAAGATTTGTGAAATTTCATATGAAATATTAGGTAATTTAAAAATTTATAGCATGGTCAAAATGAAAAAAACTATAACCTTTTTTATGAATTTTTGTCTAGAATCTAGATGCGCAAATGCTATTTGACTAGGAAAATGGCATTTGCCTGAATCTTTTTTAAGCAAATAACAATCAAATTATTTCTTAATTAAAGAAAAGTTGTAATTTATTTCACAACCAAACTACAAATACAAAATGGTAAATAATATCAAAATTTTAATAACAAAATTATTTGTTTTGACAAGGATTGCTAGAATGACATTTACTATTGCACAAATTCTTAGATTTAAAACAAGTACTACGATACACTGACGTTTTGACGCATGACATTTATATTTAAAAAATCCTTGCCCCGGAAACATCAACTCCCCGGACTTCTCTTAATGAAATAAAACATTCTTGAGGAATTTCATCATAATTAAAGCAATGTAACAAATTATAAATTAGCAAACTGAATGCTATTTAATCATTGTTTATCACGATTACGGCACAAGTTATGTATAAAACTTAGCAAAGACTAATAAAAATCTAAATATTTACTTACATTGTCATAAAACTTATGAAAAATCTAAGGAGTAAACAGTAAACAGATGCTAATATACTACGTTAATAAACTATCGCAGTCAGTTGCCTAACAACGATTACGGCGAATGCCATTTTCCTAAGTCATTTGCCCAAGCAGATAGCATTCGCCTAGACAAAAGTTATTTGCCTGGAAATATCACGCACTTACGCGCTCATTAATCATGAAATCTCAGGAACTATAAAGCCTACAAACATGAAATTTGGAAAGTAGATTCCTTATAGGACTTAGGCACTCGCTAGGAAAGAATTTTTAGAAATTCAATCCCCAAGGGGGTCAAAAGAGAGTGTAGAGGTTTTAACAAAATGTTCATATCTCGCAAATTGTTAAGGTGAGTGGTATTGAATTCAACATACGAACTCTTCTTTAAAAAAACCCCTAAGGGGGTCAAAAGGAGGTGTATTGTTTTTTGACAAATTGTTAGATCTTAAAAATCCAAAGAGTTTTTTAAAAAAACGTACGAATTCTTCATTAAAAAAAGCAAATACATGTTTCGATTTTTTATTATTCACCTTTAAGGGGGTGAAAAGGATAATTATAAGAATAGTCTTTTTTGGAACTGTTCGAGTTAGAAACACGAAATTTGACTTAAGTATTCTTTGTTAAAATCGAAGAGATCGGTGTTCGACAAATTATGGGAATCCGTATCCTATAAGGGGTGAAAACGGGGTTGGAAACCTTCATAAAAGACACGCTGTATCTTTGAAAAATAAAAACGTGTAACTAATGATATTCATAGCACCCGGGCGAAGCCGGACGGAACCGCTACATATGAACAAAAAAAGTAAATAAATGAACATAAATGCATCTTCATAATAATTTTTCAGTATTGTAGATAGAGCTATATAAAGCATGAATACATGTTACAGTATATTACATTATTATTCTTACACGATGACTTGCGTTGCTGAAACTTACAATTAAGTACAACATTCAACATACATTATCATCAAGACAAGTTCACAATGTCAAAATTTATTGATATCTGCTGCTGATTTCAACAATCCTATTAAAAGTTTAAGAATTCAGAGTCATTTTGAACTGGTTTCATCCTTTTAAAGATAGGTAACTTCTCGACTTCCCTTCAAGCGCCTGCTAATTTTTCATGGCTAAATTATCTGTGGTGATAATTCAATCGTCTTTTGTTATTTCTACAAAAGTTACAATATTCTTTACTTTAATACAAATCAGTTCAAATATTTAAAAAGGAAGCCTTCTGGCCGACCCTAAGTGTTATTCTGTAGTGACGTTTATAATTAATATTAACTCAGCTTTACTGAAATAATAAAAAAAAGTTCAAATCTCTCATTCCAAACTCAAATTAGATTCAAAATTTCTTGCGGCTTGAAGATTCAATGGTAAATAATAGTTTACTCTATTTGTCTTTATGGGAAAATAGCTCTAGTCTGTTCTAATCCTTCCTGGTCCAATTTTCATTGTTTCTTTTGATGTTTAATATTTTTAAAAACAGACATTTGCATTTTTTACGTTTGTAAAAACTATACTGATAATAAAATTAAATATAAAAACGACAATACATTGTTTTATTAAAAAAAATTCACAGATTTCGCAATTCTTGCAACCATCGAGGACATTGGAAATGATAACAGCATATATGAAACATAATTAACTGTTTATTATACACACAATATTTATCAATGCACTATTTAGTTTTGTCAGGAATAACCCTATTATTCTTCTGTTATATACGCGTTCACTTTTGCTTGATTACTTAACTTTTAAATGGATTTTTCTACAGTATTTATTAAAATTTTCTCAAAAATAACACCGCAGATCGTCGCAAATACCTCTCAATTAACTAGACATGATATAAAACACATTTCGAAAAAATTGCACTTGTTCAATTTTGCATGATTGCTCCTCACTTGATCGCGACACCGTTGTCTTTTGGCCTTGAACGAAAACTCGTAACTCTGCCCCCATATACGAACATAAACATTTCCAATGTTAAAAACAATTACTCAAGTTACGGTACGTCATAGGATTTGAGACATTACCTATATGAGCGAACTTAATATAAAATAAAATAAAACGGTTCGACACAACTTACGCGCTAACTTTTTCAAATAGGAGATTGTTAACCACTACGCCCATATGTCTCTCTAGCTCCGTGCATTTTCTAAGAGGCGCTAAAAACCGACAAAAACAGGTTTAAAAAGTGAAAAATAATCGTTCTCTCGAAAACGGCTTCAACGCTTTTGGGTAGCTAAATTTAGACATGCAGGATCTACATATTGTGTAAATTTAATCAAAATTGTTAGTTCCGTTTTCGAGAGAACGATTATGGTCCAGGTTTTTATCCTATTTTTGTTGGTTTTTAGGGGACCAATTCTCACACATTTAAGCTACGATCAATTTTACTATTTCGCCTCGAGGTGTGCCGTCCTGAACATGTATGCAAAATTTCAGCAAAGTCAATCTAATAGTTTAGGCTTTAGGTGCAATCACAAACAAACAGACGACAAACAAATATGTTTAAAAACAACTTTTTTGGGTTGTATAAATACGCTTAAAGACTTCTACATAATCCGTATAAAGTAAAAAATTTGAAAAAAAATACGTTTCGAATTGATAACATCTGTTTTTTTGAAGTCGGTTAAAAATGAAATAAGTGGAGAACTGACCAAAATTAAGCAAATAAATTTTAAGCTAACGGTTAAATAATTTTCGTATTATGCGAGCCTTTTAAAAAAACCTAAAAAATTTCAATCTATCCCGATTTCAACATAATTTTGAAATCGCTAGCTTCTAATGCGAAATCCTGAATTATGTAGTTGGTAACAAAATGTTACGACAGTGTTAAGTGAGCTTTAGAGCAATTGCCAACTCGTAACGTCGCCTCATCGACATTGCACAACATTATTATTAGCACATTACACGTTAAGATGATAAAATAGTTATTGCTAAACGTAACAATGTACCTACATAACACTGTTAAATTACATCTCAATTATGCGATAATTTGTGGTGTGCTTAGTTCACTATACACTGTTTTCTTATTGTGATATATGGGAGCTGTCTAAACTGTGGACATGTATCTGACTTTTAACGCCAATAAAACTAGAACGTTTAAGTTGTATTTTTTTAACAAAAGGACTGTTTTTCTGCCATGAGTACGCAATGTTGCCAATGCCTGATTACTAAAGAACGGAAAGTTAAGTCCAGTAACGTGGCCGGGGCGGTGCAGGGATGCATTTGCATCCTCCAAGAATGTATTAAGAGTCTCCCAATATATTATTTTATTTATAAAACTAGCGGTACCCGTCCGGCTTCGCTCGGGTGCTAAGAAAGCCCGAGTGCAATACACTACTCACTCGCTTCGCTCGTTCGCTTGGATATTATAAATACACTACTCACTCGCTTCGCTCATTCGCTTGAATATTATAATTACGAACAAATTTGATTACCATAAAAAAGTTATAGTGAGTCAACCTTCAAAGATATAGACATATGCTGTCGCGGACTTTTTTTTAGAACTTTTAAAGGGGAACAATTCCGTCATACATGATTTTTGCGTAACTTTAACCGTTTACGCAGCGCACGCAGCGGAAGCTCTCAAAAGGAATAATTTTTCCCGTTTTTGCAAACATTTTTCATTGATGCTCCGCTCCTATTGGTCGTAGCGTGATATTATATAACCTATAGTTTTCCTCAATAAATGGGCTATCTAACAAAAAAAAATTTTTCAAATCGCACTGGTAGTTCCTGAGATTAGCGCGTTCAACCAAACAAACAAACAAACAAATAAACAAACTCTTCAGCTTTATAATATTAGTATAGATAAGCTAATTTGTAAATGTACCTACAATATTTCCAAAAAAATCACTCCCAGTTTGTTTACGCCATTATCCGTAACCATTTATTTATGGTTTAATTAATACGAGCTTCCGACTTACCAGAAATGAAAAAGTCCTAAGAGATCGTACTACCTATTCGAATTCTAAATTTTTAACGTGGACTGAACCAGAAGATTTTTAAATACTTTCATTGCTTTCTAATTTTCCAAGGCTTTTGTTCAAACATTTCAAAAAATCAATAACGACTTTGAAAATATGAAAAATTGTTAATTTTTAAAGGGTCGTTAATAAGAAAAAAAACTTTTTAACAAAAAGAACCTCCTTCAAAAAGCCACTAAAAAGAGGAAAATAATGAAATTTTGAAGTCTCCGCCAATTTAATAAAATATGATGTCGGTTAAAATGAAGATATTAATCACTATATAGGTAGGTACTATACTTTTTAACCGACTTCATATTTTATTAAATTGGCGGAGACCTCAAAATTTCATTATTTTCCTCTTTTTAGTGACTTTTTGAAGGAGGTTTTTTTTTGTTAAAAAGTTTTTTATTTCTTACTTTTTAGTGTCAAAAAGTGGCATTTACCTTAAAGAATCACACGCCGTTACTTACTTTTAATAAAATCAGCCGAACTACTAAACCGATTTTGATGAAATTTCTATGGGACCAATCTGAAAGTATATCCTTTCAAATAAAAATTTTTTTTTCAAAATCGGTTCATAAACGACGAAGTTATCCGCGAACATACATAACCACATAACCACATAAAAAATATATACGGTCGAATTGAGAAACCTCCTTTTTTTGAAGTCGGTTAAAAATCAATGAAAGTCATCGATTCAGTTACTAACTATTTATTCACAATGACCCAAAGACCAAACAGTAGACACTGTGGGGTGTAACTGCAGGTAAATCATCCTGGACGATACTGGGTGATTCGGGTTCAAGGCCCGACGTTGAATTTTAATTTTTACGTATTGTTGAAATACATATTATTGAATACTGGGTGCTAAAAACATTTCTTGTTCTATTTTTTTTGTTCTTTTTTAACATCGATAAAGAAATAGTTTTCTGATGAACTATGTCAATATTTTAGTTAAAAATGGATTTATATGGCACTTTTTCAGCCCACATTTCCAGCGATTGCATTCTAAAAATAAATTTGTAATTTTGTCTGTCTTTTTATTCAGACATCACGCGTAAACGGCTAAACCGATATTAACCAAACGTGTTGCATATCTTAAAATCGACCCAACGTGGAACTTAATTTATCAGAATTTGGAGAGAGGATTTAATGGGAAACTACTTCGTGCGACCAATGTCAGCTTGTTTATAAATTTCGATCATTTATTCTAACATTTTCAACCGATCGCTATTGTAGATGCAAGGTATAACAGTTTATGAATTCATTGGGATTTCAGTCAGTATTAGAAAATCCAAATTAATATAAACACACAAATAGTGGGCGAGGTTGGGTGGTTGTGGGGCCCGTTTCTATTATTACCCATATAGCCTATAGGTAAAACATTATTTACAAATACACAGAGTTATGTAGGCTTTCATATAAACATACATACATGCGTTCTACATATAATACAGCCGCGCGATCAAATTCTCATTAGAAACATACCTTCAAGTCTTAGAACAATCCTGGTAGCTAGAAATGTATTGTGTCCATGCGCAAGGATGGGTAGTCGAAACTGATGGCCATTTCAATTTTAGAAAAGAAATCATTAATAAACATTATTCCTAAATATTTTATAGTTAATCAAGACAGATAAATAAAATAGAAGTTTCATTCGTCTATGATTTTCGATTTTTCGGCTTTTAAATACATTTTCGTTTGTGTTCTCGATTAGGTACTAAACCAAATCTAATATAAAAAAAAATTTTGACTGTCTATCTGTACGAATGGATTTAATTCAAAAAGTACTTAAGCGATTGACTTGAAATTTCCACAGGTTAGAGTTACCCTGGGATCAACCTAATCTTAATATCCAACATAATATCTTAAGAACGGCTCCGAAGATATGATGATGACCAGGGATGTAGGTATTGGATTCCATGAAGCGGTTGCAGTTTGCAGATATCTTTTGACATTGGCCATTTAAAGTGGGAATCACGAAAAGTCTAAAGGGACACGGGCAACTCCATGCTTAAAAACTTGTTTATAATAATTCGTTCAACGTTAATTTCTTGACTTTATGTCTAAGTTATGAAAGATAGTAATCATACGAGTCGTGTGAACACCACTGGTACGATTACTATCTTCCATTTACCGCTCCTTTGTTATAGTTATCTATATTTTTAAACTTTAATGACACAGTGCGAGTAGGAGAATTATAGAAAGTTAGGATAAAGTCGGCAACTGTGTGAGCACTGAGCATACATAGCAGTTAGACAGGTTATCGGTGCATAGGAAATCATCTCGATATTTGTCTGGAGTAATTGACAGAAACTATAAAAGACCTCAACAATTAGATGGTCCTAATTGAAATAATTACCCTTTCTCGACGGAAGGCAAAAAGATCCACATTTGTTTCGCCGACATTCAACCCTGGTACCTTCTGAATATTAAGTCAGTATTCTACACTTTGCTACACACCATTCTTACTAGAGCACTCCGTGTCAAGTGTTTTCATTTTTAGTCGAAAAGTACTATCTTGAAAAAAATTACTTCTGTAGGGTGCCCATGAACAAATTTTCGAAATTTTTCGACACATTTAGATAGCATATGAATATGTCTATAATCCTTACAATGGGAGTTTATTGAACAGTCTTCTTACTAAAGCAATCCGCGTCAAGTGTTTCCATTTTTAGTCAAAAGGTACTATTTTGATAAAATTGCTTCTGTAGGATAGCCGCTTTAAATTTTCCTATTTTTTTGATGAAGTGATAGTCCATTAATTGATCTATAACCTTGATGTGCCAATTTAATATTTCTTGAACACTCTTCATATACTAGAGCGTTTCCCGTGAAAGGTTTATATACTTGCTGTATTTTCAAAAAAAATAATGAATTTTTGAAAAACGGCAATTATTAAAGGATTAACTTTTTTACTCACTCTTAGAAACTCAATGTAAAAAATTCGACTGATGACCAGTCCTATACTTCCCACCTAGTAAATATTTGCAAAAAATAAACACTCCTTTTTTTTTATTCTTTGACTAGGCCCAAATAACCTTAGCTGTTGGTGGTCTTTAAAACACAATTTAATTTTTATTCTTTGAAAAAAGCATGGCCCTCTTTTCTGTTTGGTGATCTACTGATGGCTAACTTAATATAGCAAAAATCATGGTTACCTTGATTTACGTACGATTTTTATTTTTTTTTAGCAAAATATTTTTTTTCTCGAAAACTATACATTTTAGAGAAAAAAAATATTTACATTTTTTTCATTTTTTCATTTTTTTTTTTTTTTTTTTTTTATTAACAAAAACAATGTGTGCATCGACCTTAAGATCATTAGCACTGGTACAATTTGTTTTTTCATATTATAACATCTAGAATTCATTTATATTTTTTTTTTACCTATGTTAATACGTGACATTGAGGACGTTTTTTTTTAATATCTCAGGATCCACTGAACCGATTTGACTCAAAATCTAATTAAATCTAAGTTAAAGGCTGATAAACACAATAGAACAATCGGCATGTCCGTATGTTGTTCCGTTCTTAAGATATCGAAGGCGAAAAATCGACCACATACACACATACACACACACATACACACACACACACACATACAGACATCAGTCAGAAAATGATCTTAAACGATTGCTAGGGTCTCAAAACGTGAAAATCTGTTAAAATCTCGAAATATTTTTTTCGGACTAAATCCATTACTTCCCTACCATAGTAGAGGTGGGAAGTAAAAATCATGAAAATCCATCCACTATAAACATGAGTCCCGAAGTTTTTGATTATTGAGTTTAACTGAACTCCACTATAAGTAGGTAAATTTAATTTTCGTAGATAAGGGTAGGTTCTATAGCCTTAGTATTGCTTTCATTCGATTCAGCATCCAAAAAACATAGATAACGACACCCCACTTGACAAAATGAAGCAAATTTGGTTTGGGTTCTTTCCCTTTCAAAAACAACTTTTCCCCACATTGAATTTTTATGGACTCTTCGGACTCTTGATTCTAATGCCAAAGAGGACTTATAACCAAAATTTCATAACGGGAGGAATTTTTTCACGAGGTGATATTATTTTTCTTTATTTTTCGTGCCTTATATTAGAAGTCTAATCGAGAGACTTGGCTCTGCCATCTGTTAAAATATGAATGAAAAGCGTGATAACATAATTTATCGTTCCTATAAGCCTAAATTATAAATGACCCTGTATCTTTGATAAATATGATACTAAATATAGCAGATTTTCATGAAAAATTTGACTAAACAAAACATACTGTAAGATCTAACATATCGCGATCTCATTATGGCGTGCCTGAGTTTGAAAATAGTAGGCGCAGGAGGAGAAGGGCTAGAATAGCTGACCGTAAGTCTCTTGAAGAGTGATGGAACCTTTGGTGTGAACTCCTTTGTTATAATTATCTACATTTTTAAACTTTAATGACAAAGTGCGAGTGGGGGAATTACAGGAAGCTAGGATAAAGTCGGCAACTATGTAAGCATGGCAGGTAGACAGGTTATCGGCCCGTAGGAAATCATCTCGATATTTGTCTGGAGTAATTGACGGAAACTATAGAATACCTCAACAATTAGATGGTCCTAATTGGAATAATTACCCTTTCTCGACGGAAGGCAAAAAGATCCATATTTGTTTCGCCGGCATTCAAACCTGATACCTTCCGAATATTAGGTCAGTATTCTACCACTTTGTTACACAGTAAAATCCCTATTTTAATTGACATTTTTTAGTCTCTGTGAAGTCTAATCGAAAGATTTGACTCTGCCATCTGTTAAAATATGGATGAAAAACGTGATAACATAATTTATCGTTCCTATAAGCCTAAATTATAAATGACCCTTTATCTTTGATAAATGATACTAAATATAGCAGATTTTCATGAAAAATTTGACTAAACAAAACATACTGTGGGATCTAACATATCGCGATCTCATTATGGCGTGTCTGAGTTTGAAAATAGTAGGCGCAGGAGGAGAATAACTGACCGTAAGTCTCTTGAAGAGTGATGGAACCTTTGGTGTGAAGACACAAACTCTTAAAAGTAACCACAAAACACCAAGCCATTTATCAGGAGATGATTAAATCATTTCCTGATGATGTTTAGCAAAACGAGCGTCGAGAAGAAATATAAGTGGCTAGGCATGTTTTGTGTCTCCACACCAAAGGTTCCATCACTCTTCAAGAGACTTAACGAGTGTCTACTGAAATGTCCGTCTGTCAATCCGTTTGAATGTCTGTCCATCCTCAGTTCAATTGCAGAGAGATATCTAAATACCAACAACTGGCGAACACAACTAAACACAAACCAAGCAGCCAGCATCAGAGCTATCGCACGGTGTACGACAGTGTACGTGCCCCAATGTTATACACATCGGCGTTATGCACATATCGGCCGCCGTCGCCGCCGCCAACGTCTCCACCCCCGTCGACGTGACCCACCTCCCGCCTCATACACATGCACACGTTATGTATACACAAATATAGGTTGCGATGGATTACTTGAGATTCTACAATAATATATAATCCCAGTCAGCATTATTAAGGGAGACTTCGTCCCACACACACACACACCGACACACGTGCGTTAATAG
The DNA here is from genome assembly GCA_039654895.1 of Mongoloraphidia duomilia. Lineage (NCBI taxonomy): Eukaryota > Metazoa > Arthropoda > Insecta > Raphidioptera > Raphidiidae > Mongoloraphidia > Mongoloraphidia duomilia. Next base: position 31,711,758 of record CM077521.1, on the reverse strand, counting down.
ATACGTATATAGCATGTTCAGGCGAAACTAGCAATCTGCCGTTGGCAATATTTCCAATTGGCAATAGTCGCACGTTGAGAATATTTCCGGAAAGTTGCCGAAATTTGGGAATATTAAAAACGGCAACATTGTCGCAAATTTGGAAATATTGCCAAGATATGATAATATGCTCGGAAATATTGCCCCAAATGACATTAAACCAGTGTTCATATGAGTCTTGGACATACCCACAGAGCAAGGTACCTATAATTATTTTATATTGTATGATATATAAACTTATACCATACCATAACCATACGTCTATACCATATTAATAATGATACTTAATAATTCTATTACACCAAATCCAAAATCAAAAATATAAAAAAAAGGATAAGTGTTTTCGGCATTTTTACTTTTATTTCGCATTAATGTTCAATTCAAATTTAAAAAATTTATTATTCAATAATATTAACCCCATACCTACCTATATCTATACTTTATTTATATTTTTGTTTTTATTTTAAACTGCAAGTCCTTAGAACACAATAATATTTCTGTTTAAATAAATTTGCTTGCCTTCAAAATGTAAATACTGTATTGTGACGTCACAGTTCATAATTACATACATATTATATAACATCTGGAGACGCACAAACAAGCATGCTCAGAAAATAAAGGTCTGTCAAAAAATGCATTTATGTGACTTTTATCATTTTGCTCTGAAAGTACAGATTTGTTGTAACTTCTATCTGTTTTTATAATACGGATCACTACAAGGGCGTACCCAGGATCTTAACGATAGTCAAGTTCATAATTATTAATTAATTCAACAATGAATTTTTAATCCACAAATCCACAAGTTTCAAAATTTAGGATAGTGAGTCATGCATAGTTCGTAAGAAGGTTAATGGAGGAAATCAATGAAACAATGTAGATATGATACGCGTTCCATCATAAAAACTGTGTCCATTATATAAATAGTGAAGACTGAAGTATAAGTGCTTGACTCACTATCTTAAATTTGGGAACTTAACTATAGAGGGGGGCAACTTAAATTTGTCTTGTGGAAGGGGGGGGGAGTGAAGCACGATTTCTTACATAATAATTGATTGCTTTCTTTGTTACTAATACTGAATTGCTACGTAAACGTCTCTGTGTGGCGGGGCGGGATACGAATTCGGTTTGCGAAGACCATAGACTTTATTTTTTCTTATGGGGGGGGCAGCTGCCCCTCTGCCCCTCGCCAATATTTTGCTAGAATAAGACTATATATCGAGAATGATACGTTTCTAGAACTTATTCCTCGGATACTCTGTATAATATACCACAGATGATTAACAAAATCAATTGCGTAATTTTATATTAAAGTTTCAGGTTTATAATATTTTTATAGCATTCACGTTAATTTCATTAACTATTGTTCAGTCTATCGAAACACCTTAAAAATTGGGTTTGAATAAAATTGTACTATCGATGTTACAAATGTACATGCATACAACAGTAGGAGAATATCACCATATGCATGCATGTATGATGATATTATGTGTTTATAGGTGATCTGAAACTTATTTACTTTTGCATCGAGTAATCGTTAATTTATATCCGTTACCGATTACCGGTACTTGTATTATACATTTCGGAAGCTATACATGCTGCAAATACGTCTGCGCCATCGAGATCCGACAGCCGAAGGAGCACACTAAGCATCAACTAGACGAGTAGTCAATAGCGCATTATCATAGCATATGGCTATGATAATGCGCTATACAGCGAAACTAGTACTAATCCAGAGTAAGGAATACTTTTTACTATATACGAGTAATTATACTTTCAAATATACTAAATATTTGACATCACCAATGTGGGCAGAAAATCAGAAATCTTATAAAATTCCAGTGTACCCCTCCCCCTTGTGTTATCCACAGTTAGGGATTTTTTACACACGCCGGAATCGGTGTCGGTGACGGTGCCAGCAACGGCACACACGCTGGCATTAACTTGACGGTGCCGAAAACTATAAGTTTGTTTTTGGCAGTGATGAAAGGAATATCTGCTATCAACAGGTGTTATTTTCTTAGGGTGTTGTACCTTAAAAATAAGTGTCAAAGAGCAAAAACGAAAGACAATACTGGTCACATCCCCTCTTGACTGTCAGATACTTCAAAGTCAATTTTTACATCTTTGGAAAATTCAGAGATGATCAGTTTAAATTCTTCAATTACTTTCGTATGAATACAAATAGGTACATTTGATTTCCTAAACAAGGTTTACTTTCTTAACACACTGATCGTTATATTATGAGAACATTCGACAGGACGAAAAATAAACAAAAAAAATGTGAGCCGTCGTGGGACGCCTAGCAGATATAAAATATTTTCATAGCTCTCCCCCTGCGAGGGCAATTAGTGAAAGAATTTTTAGAATCGATTCAGTAGTTCCAGAGATAACAATTTATGATTTATTACCCCCCTCCTCCAGCGAGAAACTCTCTCTCTCTTTGAAAGTATTGAAACAGCAATACACAGATGTTTACCCCACACACTTAACATAGTGAGACGTAAAATGGCGAGTATCTTATATTTATTACCTCCCTCCCCACACTCTTCGAAACGGCTGAAAATTCCCTGGCAATTCACTCACACACACATACGCGTAATAGCTACACACACACGTAAACTGTGTAACAGTATACAATATATTTGTTCTTACTTATTTGTTCTTACTTATTTAAAAAAATATGTTAGTACCGATATTTTGCTTAGTGTCTACCATGCATTTTTCCAATCTATTATTCAATATGGAATAATCTTTTGGGGCAATTCGGTCTGGGCACAAAAAATGTTTCTAATACAAAAAAAATGTATTCGTATCACAGCGGGTGTGGCATCTAGAGAGAATTGTAAAAATTTATTTATTCAGTACAACATACTAACACTAATAGATCTTTATATCCTAAATTGTGCAAATTTTGTACAATTTTATCCATCTTTGTTTAATGAAAATCAAAATAATCACGAATACACTACAAGGTACAAAAATAATTTAAAAACTACTAATTGTACACTTGCGGTGACGAATACACAATAATATACCTACGGAGATCAAAACTGCAAATTCCAATCAACAGTTTAGGAATAATTTAAAAAAAATTTTATTATCTAAAGCTCATTACAAATTGAACGAATTTTTATAATTTTTTTCTGTTTGACACTAGTTATGTACATTTGTACTAATCAAATAAAGACATCTATCTGTCTATCTATCTATGTAAAGACGCGTCGCTCCATTCAAACGAAACCACACCCACGGCATAAGATGTTCCACATCAACAGTTCTCCGGCACCAATTTGTCGAGTTCATCACCGGCTGCATTAACAGTTGCCGAAATCGGACTTGCATATCTGCCGGGTCGGCGCCGGCATCGGTTTTGCTTAGGCACGTGTCTAATTAGGCACGTACCTAATTGTGCATAATAATAATAATAAGAATAGTAGAAACGGAACATCCTATAAGAGAGGTGTTCTGAGCATAAAGCAGCAGAATACATTATAGATCTGGACGACGGGCAATCGCATGTTCTGCATAGAGCATGTATGTAGAATTGTAGACGTGAGGTATAGGTAGTAGTGCTAGTAGGTACCACACTAGGGTATGTAGGTGCTGCGGTGTAGGCCTGTCTGTATATGTAATACTACGTGTTGTGTTCAGTTCGCTCTACTTGTATAATATCTATGTATGGATAAAGGTACACGACGAGGGCCAAGGGGTTTTGCTTGCTTACTGGCTTCTAATCAATAGATTCATACACGCGCCCGGACTTCGCGTACCCCAAACCACTGCCCATATACCACACAGCCCCAACAACCAAATGAAACCCAACCATACCATCCCGTTCCAATCCTACAATTTCTACGTTGTCCACTTTAAAGAGTTCTAGTATTATCCGCTAGATAAATCTTAGGCTTATGTTAAAACATTGCATTGGTTACAGGAAGTTTACCTATTATTCAGAAAAAACGATCAAGCATGCGCCGAGGCTTTCGACCTTACACCATAATTCACTATAATAGTTTTCCATTAATCTTTATCAGTCTCTTTATTTCATCGCGAGCTTAAAATCGATACAGTCGAACAACGTGCACATTAAAAAACCGCGAATAAGTTCTTCCAGTAATTAACAGATTGTTCCGACGCACAATACAACAATCTTCGGAACCATCCCGTCAACAGACGACTAAAACGAAAACTGCCAACCGATCTAATAGCACTGCACTGATCTAATACAATTAATATAGTTTCAGGGAAACCTCCGGTTGTTCCATAACGTTATTATATAGTGCCTAAATAATAATATGTGATCAATTCCACGAATACCCTGCGAGTGCTGAACTGGTGTCTGGTATTAACGTTGAAAAAAAGCCCTTTTATAAGTAACTAGCGGCCCCGTCCGGCTTCGCCCGGGTGCTAAGAAAGCCCAGGTGCAATACACTACCCACTCGCTTCGCTCGTTCGCTTGAACATTATAATTACATTACTCATTAACTTCGCTCGTTCGCTATATATTATATAAACCTTCCGTGAAAAATTATCTAACTGATGGTGAAAACCGCATCAAAATCCGTTGCGTGGTTTAGAAATTACATTACTCACTCGCTTCGCTCGTTCGCTATATATATAAACCTTCCGGGAACAATTCCGTCATACATGATTTTTGCGTAACTTTAACCGTTTACGCAGAGCACGCAACGGAAGCTCTCAAAAGGAATAATTTTTCCCGTTTTTGCGTTTCCGCTTATGGCCGGCGGACCGGCCGAGACACATCCGACCAGTCGAAATCCAGCGCCTCGCGTGCACAGTAGATACAAAAAACAATTATTTGTGTTTAACGGTATTCACTTTATCTGTCTGTATACCCGCGATACAGACATATCCATTTTTTATCCCTACTGTTAGCAATAATATTTATAATACGCTATCTGTTTCCAAATATCTAAACTCTTTGTATGAGTATTAGTTAGTGTAAGGGACCAACAGATCTCCATATACCATATATACATACATGCAGGGACCGTTAGAAACTATACATACCTATAACGTACCACTGTTAGGTAATATGTAGATACAGACGTGTGTAGGGATGAACGGGGTGGACATCTGTGGGTGGCAGCACTAACTGAACTACATATAGTGTACTAGTATAGTGTGTGTAGTGTTAGGTAGCTCGCAGGGATGTCATGATACTGCTATAGTACAGTCTTAGCACATTTATATACGTACCATTCATCCCCCTTTCCCCATGTACATCCGCCACCCACTCCTTTATGCATATTAATATTGCAACGGACAATTGCCTGTCGAACATAATAATATGCACTTCCGGGAATTTGCACTTGTACTTATTATTTCGTTACCGTTTACTTTGCATAATAATGACATTTGACACAATGGATTGTTTCAATTTTTACAAGGATTCTCAAAACTAATTTTTAACTTATGAAATAATTATAATTTTTGGTGTGTAAATATTTATACGCCCCTCTAAAAAAAAAAGAAACAACAACAACAAACAATATAGCTCAGACTAGAGTGAGTTCGAGGGCAGTATAGCGTAGTGGATAGCCTACTTGTTACCAGCTTCTAGACTAGACTGTCGTGGGTTCGAATCCCACCTGCACTCATGAATGTTTTGTGATTTTTAAGTTAGTTGTTATTTAATGTAACTTAAGGCGCTAATGACTTAAGTTGTCGACGCGTCTATAATCTACAATAAATAAATAAAATAGAGTTAGTTCATAAGATCACCTTTGAATAGACAGATGTAAACACTGCGGTGAGTGGGGGTAATCCTTATTGAAGTCAAAATTTTAGTTCATGATAGCGGTGCTGCAATCAGGATGGCAAATGTAAGACATAAAAACAAGAAATGAAAAACTTTTAAATTTGTTTAAGCATTCGCTTTGGTTTACGCCTTTTCTTTGATGTTTTATCTCTTTTCAATAAAATTATTTCTTTGTTTAACTTTGCCCTCCTGCTTGCAGCGTCGCTATCATGAATTAAAATTTTGACTTGAATAAGCGACCAATCCCTACCAATACTAACCATATTACAGTAAGTAGACTTGTCTATACGATCGTGAGTAAGATATTACATGAGGCGCTTGGAATACAGCGATTAGTGAGGCGCCTATAGTAAAGTATAGCAGCTGTTATTCTGCCACATAATTTAGATGAAGATTTTTAAACATAAAAACCCGCGAACCCACCATTTTTATTCATATTCAAAAAAATATACATAGTTTTTCAACAAACATGCGCCAAATCACTAGTGGAAATTCTTCATCTGAAAATGATACGAAAAATTCTTAAGAACGTGTGACACTTTGTTACTGAGAAAATTCTAAATTTTTGTATTATTTCAATTCATTGGAAATCTTGACAGATTGATGTGAACTTCATGTGAACTATAAGAGTTTAAACTATAATTATTTTTTTTTTCATAAATACAACCTATTCACGAGAGATTTTAACTTGAAATGACCTTCCCAACAAACTGTAAAAATTTCAAGCAAATTTCAACATCTTGTTTCTCAGTTACGAAGCGTCACCTAGACACGTCATGTTCTTTTGATATAGGTGTCATTTTTAGATGATACAAATAATTTGACGCATGCTTTTTAAACATCCTTTATAATGAATGTTGTATTTTCCGGTGTGTAGAACGCTACTCTTCTATAACATGCAGCATGTTTCTGAGGCAACTTTTACTTAACTTTATGTGGGTATATAAAGAAACTTTTATTAAACTTTGTATTAATTTCTCTATATCACAAAAAATTAATTTCTTAAATGAAACATTTGCATAAATAATTATTTTATTTAGGTTAATTTAGTTCCTCCTCGTTTGTTTCTTCAACATAATATGCAATACATCGACGTACCTGAACGCAACTTTTATAGCGTATATATTCATTATATAAAGCGATTCATGATTTCGAGGCAATTTTTGATAAGTAACAAGCGCGTCTTATCGGAAAATACAGTACTTAAAGCGCTAATAAAATTGTCAGCTCAGAAAACTTGACAAAGATGAATAAAATTCTCGTAAATCTGCGCTATAACTTTAGTTGACCGTATAATAAATAGTATATTGTGCGACTAGTGGGAGAAAGAGAAGGAGATTCCACTCGTGTGTTTTACCGCACTCGCTACGCTCGTGCGGCAAAATCCACACTCGAGGAATCTCCTCTTTTGACCAATAGTCGCACACAATATTTTGTTCAACTACCGCAAGAAATAAGTCATTTCGTGGCTCTGCTGAGCGTGGGCGAAATAATGGGTGACCTGATTGATTGACGAAACTATCAACACTTGAGTAAACGTTCCCCGTAATGAGCGTGGGCGAAATAGCATTTCGCCCACGCTCATTACGTCTCTACGTCTACAGTCAGAGAATTCATTATTTCGCCCACTCTCAGTAGAGCCACAAAATTACATATTTCTTGCGGGTGTTGAACAAAGATAATTGTAGAGCCATTTTACAATTACAATAGCACCGTCAATAGTGAAAGTAAATACACTATATAACAAAAATATGACTTTCTTTTTCACGAAAAAAATGACATTCCTATATCGGTCAGCCCTACAAAATTTGTAGAAAATCAACATCTATTGTCCCATCCTTATGATAGTGCACCTACCTTATACTTGTACATGTATAATATGTAGATGGACATAGGGGGCGGGGGACGGTGGGAGAGACGTAGTGACTTGAACAAGGTATGGATAAGGCATGAACACAATAGGAGAATTTAGGAAGATTCCTCGGTTTCAGTAGCTTGACTAGGTAGATATCTATAGAAACATACTAGCCGGAATAATATTTCGTGCATCCGATGGTCAAGAAAACAGACATTGTTAAATTATCAGAAACATACATAATATGATAATATGTATGTATAATATATATGAACATTGAATATTGAGATTCACAAATCACAATTATTTGATCATAGAAATAACATTCGATAGCTGTCCATAATATTCGAACTATCTCATTATTATTTTAATAGATATAGGTATACCTATAACCTAGGTCCTAGATTATAGTCGATATTATAATAGTGAAAAGAAAACAGTACTGTCTCGTAATTGATATTAATGTAGATAAATTAATTATTTAAGAAACAAAATTAATGAAAATTACACTAACTAAAAGGAAGAAAACCGGGCGGCAAGCTTAAAACCTTAGACGCAGGCGTCACGCAGTAGATGGGAACTTATTTTGTCTCTTTCTTCTGTTTATTTTTGAATGAGTCCCCACCTGCTGCGTCTAAGTTTTTAAATTTTCCGACGTGTTTTCTTCCTTTAGTTAGTATAATTTTTGTGCAGTCGGGTTTTTTTTAATAATGAATTTTTATTTGGGTTCTAAAAATATGGTGTCTTATAGCGTTCGCCATATTGAATTTTCCGTGACGTCATATACCCAGTATCATTCGTGAGACCATGAGTCATGACGAATTTATCGACGCCTCATTAATTATCAAAATCCAACAAGCCGTTTTAACTTTTGTTTTTTGTGTTCTGACAATAATATGGCGTCCATCGATCGCAATATTGAATATTTTGTGACGTCATATGCTGTCTTAAGACTCGCAGTGCTAAGACGAATTCAGTGATACCTCATTTGTCAAAATCGGTCGAGCGCAGTTCTTGTTTTACAAGGGAACATAGAATTGGACACATATACATAATATACATTATTAATTAATATAATGACTGCAAACAGTATATGAAACACATGTTGTAAAGAACAATGACGCAACACAATGCTGTAATCAGGAAAAATTTATTAATTCATGTATTTGTTCACGACGTTTGTGTTAATATTTGTATGTATTTATAATATACAGGGTGTATCACAGGATTGAAAACATAGAAAAGTAATGAATGCAACAAGGAAAACATAAGCAAAATGAATAGCGTGACAAAGATAGAATACACATGGCTAACATAACTAAATTAATTATCATGGTTTTTTACATGAATAGAGGGCAAAGCAATCTCTGATCTTAACTAATTTGTACTGTGTACTTTTCCCTATGTTCGGTTTTCTGTGATACACCCTGTATATTATTCATATACCTATATTTAATGATAAAACACATATAGCCCGTCCTTATTACTTCGCTGCAGTCAGATAATAAAAAAATAGTAATATACCTGAAAAGAAAATACACAAAAGAAAAGTAGATAAAGTTTTTTTAAAATTGACATTTATTAATAATAATCTCGATGTTACAAGAAATAGTTTGGGTCTTCAATTTATAACGAAAAATTTACTATGTAAATTTTTCGTTATACAGGGTGAGTTCGACCACCCGTATCAGTCGTTTTTTTCGAAAACGGTTAGTCGTAGAGAGTTGTGTCAAAAATTTGTATAATAAAAGCCCTAATAAAGAATCGAATGGTGATATTTTTTCCCCGGGAAGGTCGGATTCCCTATTAGTTTGCTCCAGAATGTCCAGAGCTCCGGAATTATAAATGTAACGATAGGTCGAAAGTGGTATTGTTGAAAAGATATTTAAAAAATAAGCAAGTTTTGTTGGAAATTTTTTTTTTTATTACTGCCACCCCTGTTGAGTAATATTTGTTTGAAATTACTAAATTAAAATGTCATAATAACGAACTTTTTAAAAGTCCGCATTTAAAATCTAGTTACCTATCTATCGATCATTAAACACTGAAGAAGTACATAAATTTCTTATAATAAGTAATTACATTTTCTCTCACTGCTCATCCACCTTTTGTCGTAGCGTAATAATATGTAGCCTATGTTACTCGAGAAGGAGTAGACTTTTAAACAGTAATTTTTCCAACCGGTTCAGTAGTTCATTAGAAAATTGCATACTTTGAATATATTAGACTCCACGTTCGAAAATTGAGAAAAGATATCAAGTTTGTTAAACGCTTCCAGTTACATTGCTATTAAAATTAATGCCTAGACGCTAATAACCTCAGCTATCGAGCGTTTATAATCTACAGTATCTATCTAAAACTAATGCCCTAAGTGTAAGTAGATGGGCAACACATTATGATTACATAGCAACTGACAAAGTGCACAGGAGATAATCATCGGCTTGTTATACAAGTAAAACTTTATTATGCGTCGGCTATGCTGACACAAGCCAAATTACTATAAAATCTTTTAGCCTGTCTAAGCGCCTATAACATAGGGATGAAGAAACTCACTAATATTTAGAATATGGTACTCGAATCGAAAGCCTAATTTTTGCCCGTTAACCATAATCCGACACAATAAATTTATACCTGACACTGACAGTGGTCCCATATCCGTTTCTTATTATCATCTAGTGGCCAATACTTGTTAACGATCAATGAATGATGAAAAATAATAATAATAATAATGGTCCATCGTAATCATAGACGTAGTGTGACGCAAAATAAGGAGCGCATTAAATTATAATATTACTAGCGGCCCCGTCCGGCTTCGCCCGGGTGTTAACAAATCCCGGGAGCAATACATTACTCACTCGCTTCGCTCGTTCGTTATATATATAAACCTTCCGTGAAAAATTATCTAACTGATGGTGAAAACCGCATCAAAATCCGTTGCGTGGTTTAGGAGGAGCTAGAGGTTAAACAAACAGACAGACGCGGAAAGCGACTTCATTTTATACTATGTAATAAAGATAAAGAAGATAGATAGACGGATTACTACAGGGATAGTGACATCGGACGGAATTGTGTAAAACTATGAGCGCAAACTAAACTAAAAAAATTATAATTATTGTCAAAGAAAGAATATAACAAAAATAAAAATATATAAATAAATAAATAAATATCATGTAGAATTTAGAAAAAAAAAGTCAAAAATTCTACGATGCCATCAGTTTCCGAACCCGGGTCCCTGTGCATAGAGCGCTGCGATGTAACCTCTGCACTACGAGTGGAACAATTGAGTACGGTCGTTTTTATGATATATAAGTATGTTGCGAATTCTTACGGTCGGGTTACGAATTGAATTAATTAATTATTAATTATTATTATTTATTAATTATGCTATATATATAAACCTTCCGCGAAAAATTATCTAACTGATGGTGAAAACCGCATCAAAATCCGTTGCGTGGTTTAGGAGGAGTTGGCGGTTAAAGAGACAGACAGACGCGAAAAGCGACTTCAATTTATACTATGTAGAGATGATTTAAGTTTTAAATAAATACTATAAACGCAACGCAAAGAAAAATAGCCTATATTTTGGTAGCTTGTTTATGGAAATCTATAATGTTTTATAACGCTAAAAGTAAAAAGCAAACATTTCATCGAAAAACATTGCTCAACTTGGCTTTGTCGTAGTCGGGTATAAAAGTCACAAATATTTTGACATTTTGTCAACAGGTCTGGAAAAAAGAAAAAAAAATGTATTTAAAACCGATATACGAGTATTAGATATTATTAAATATCTTTCTGCTGTCTAGAAAATGTTAGGAACACGTAATTATCCATAAGAGGGTAATAATAGGTATATATTGATTTTAAATTTTCGAAATCAAATATCCAGATTCCCGATTCTATATAAGTATCCAATGCAGCTCAAATATTGTAACTACAGGACCCCTCTAGGGGGCGTCCATTAATTACGTGAGGCGTTTAGGGGTGGGAGGGGGTCGAGCCGAACTTCACCCAATCTCACGTGGAGGAGAGGTCTCGACAAATATCACGTAATTTTTTTTCCGCAAGAAACTGTGTAAAATTGCGAGAAAACTGGGTTAAATTAAGTAAAACCTGTTTCTCCACTAAAATATGGCTACATCCTACACAATAACATTTATCGTGGTTATTCGAACGCCAAAAAGTCGAAAAATCGCCAAAATCACATCACGTAATTAATGGACGCCCCCCTAGTTATGCAGAAAATTGGATTAGTGAAAATCGGACACTGTGGTCTGGTGGTAGCCGACTGGGAATTCTCCCTCGCAAAAAATCTGAGAAGTTTGGTTCAAAATAAACTAAATACGTCAAACATAAAATACAACTTAACGTTGGTATCGTCCATGATGTATTGAATAGGATGTATAAAATAGCGGGAACTTGGACTAAAGAAAATTTTTAGACGCTAAATTTTTTAATAATTGCGACGTTTCGCGAACGTTTGTTCACTTCTTCAGGCAAACTATAATCAAACCATTATATTATGAAGATGATATTTTTACATTGATCAAAACATTTTTATACATAAAATAACTTACATTAAACTGTTAGCATCTTTGTTTCATAAAATGAAACAAAGATGCTAACAGTAATAATGTAAGTTATTTTGTGTATAAAATTTTTTTGATCAATGTAAAAATATCATCTTCATAATATAATGGTTTGATTACAGTTTACCTGAAGAAGCGAACAAACGTTCGCGAAACGTCGCAATTATTAAAAAAATTTAGCGTTTAATAATTTTCTTTAGTTCAAGTTCTCGCTATTTTATACATCCTATAAAAAACAACATTGCTATACCCTCTAGTTAAACTTCCCTGGGAGGCCGTGGCTCCTACTTTGAGAAGCACTGCTCTATAAGGGAGTGATTCTCAACTGGAGAACGTTGACAATGTTCGAAAAGTGCTGCCTGCAGGATTTTATAAAAATAATTGTATACTTAGAAACTATTATTGACTCCTAAACATAACAATAGTTTTTAAGAAATTAAAAAAACAACAGCTCTTATTAAATAAATTCGTTTTTATTAATCAATATTTTTAATAACAGTACCTACCTATATAATTTTAAATATACAGATAAGTGTAATTTTTATAAATACCTGCTAATACCGTTAGTAAATCTCTTTTATTAACTGTTAAAACTCACTATCGCTCGTTTTTACATACTGTCACTACTCGTCAGTAATATGCCTCTTTATGCGTTTAGATATACAAGTTACTATAAACGTTGTGTTTTTATTTAATTTTTAAAATGCATTATTGATTTTTTTTGTTTATACCTCACAAGCATAAAGCCTGATTACAGAGATGAATACATATCCCGTCTTTACAACTAAAATGTCGGCAATATTAAAAAACACAAATAAGTAGTATGTATTACATCAACAATGAATCAATATTATTTGAACGATTCGATCACAAATGATACGTTGCATCTTATATGGTGATAGAGGCAGCTTCGAATGTATAGCATTGTGTCCTTAAAATTCGAAACTTGAATTATCTCAACATCAATTTTAGTACGACGGGCAAGCATCAGCGACAGGCAGAGGCAAACACAAGACACGGGTGGGAAGAACACAACACGAGAACTATCCAACTGAACGGGGAGAGAGTGTTACATGGAACATACGGCAGGGAACTGGGAACTATCACTCTTGGGTCGACTGTCACTGACTGCTATCCGATTAGTCACGGTCGTTAGCATGCTAACATAATGTTAACCATAATTCGTCTTTTTACAAATCCACAGTTCTCAGGGTCTAATCGGAGAACTAGTTAAAATCATTTGATTTTTTTATTTAATATATTATAACACTAAATTAAAAAAAATACTTTACGTTTTACATAACATTTAATTGCTAGTAATTAATGGTAATCGGAACACTTATTATTACATTCAACTTTCGCAAAAAATGTTTTTTGAAGTGAAAACTTCTTTAGGCGCGTTAGGCACTCTTTGCCTGGGTAGTGAAAAAATGTGAAGCGTTCGCAACTACTTCCCTGAGAATTCGCAACATACTTATATCATAAAAACGGCCGTCTACACACTTCCACCCATAGAGTTAAGTTGATTACGTCTTTGCGTAGGAACCTGGGTTCGGGACCTGATGGCAGCGTAGAATTTTTGGCGTTTTTTTGTCTAAATTCTACATGATATTTATTTATATACTTTTTTACTTTTGTTATATTCTTTCTTTAATTGGTATATGATAAAATCAATCGATTTAAAACCCCTTATATCCACACCATATTATTCACATAACAATTGGGTTTTTAAACGAATTTTTTTTTTTACTTAAATGGAAGGACCACATCAACTTTTATAGCAAAACTGTTTTTATTTAATTTTTTTGCTTACTAATTAAAAAGTTATATTTAAATAAAAATTAATTTTTAAACTCAGTTCCGATAACGCGCCGAAAGAATCCGAACGCGTGTGACGTCATTATGTTATCTATGGTCTTTGTATCCATGGTTACCAAGTTAAAAATTTATTATTTTTGATAGTATGTGTAATACATATACACAAATACCAACAAATGCAGACACATTTTAACATAACGACGTCACAAACATTCCTGGCGCGTTTTGAAGTCACGTGATATTTTTTAAATTTTTATACATTTTAATTAATTTTTAGTAATTTATCTATAGCTTTAAAAAAATGTTTCTTTTCGATTTTCAATATTATTTATGTTAAATTATTAGAAAAAATTAAAAAATTAATAATTTTTTTTAAACTTAAATACCTAATTAGAGGTGAAAATAATAAATATCTCAGACAGCTAGGCTGCCATGATTTTTTGAGCTATATCTAAGAAAAAATCAAATGACCACTGTCGGGACTTGAACCCGAAACTCCCAGCCTCCGGCTAGGCGAGCTACCGATTTCTCCACAGTGCCCGAGAGTGGAAACCGATCCTTTCTTATATATAGCTATTTCAAGTTGAAAACACACTACATGCGAGAGTCGACTATTCTTTCTTTGACAATAATTATAATTTTTTTGAAACCAAGGTGAAATTAATTAAAAATACAATTTTAGTATTTTAGTAATAAATAATTTTTAGTTCATAAATGCGCTATAATAGATGACACCATAAATTAGAAAATCTGAAGTTTTCACTTCTGTCGTGTGGTCATAAGCACACACCCATTTTTTTGTATAAGTAAACGTATTACTAAAATAAATAAATCTAAAAAACCTAAAAGTTTGTCAGCGAGCTGTATAATAATTTAAAAAAATGGAAAAATTAACATGTGGTGGAAGTCCCGATGTTGGTGGTGGGAAAACGTGTCTCCAGTCGTTTATACGGGTTTTTTTCAAATAATATACTGGATGATTTATTATAGTTCACAATCAAACTTTGACATGAAAGATCATCTAATTAAAAAAGAAAAATAAAAAAAAACAACGAACATTTTGTTATTTGTAAAAACAACGAAAGTGTAGCCATATTATGTTTAATGATCCTTAAATAAGTGAAATGGGTCATAACTTCATATAAATTTTTTTCTTAAAATAAGATGGAGATATCATCTGTCAAAGTTTGTCCGTGAGCTAATAAATCAATCTGTATATTATTTATATAGCATTGTATATTTTTTAAATCTACTCGTCGAGACCTTTAATTTGATATCCATCTCAATGGGATTTTCTGAATGTTTTTACGTTAGACAATACGGCGGTTCTTAGCTGCCATATTGAAATATTTGTGACGTCATATATCCAAAGACATTCGGGGAGTCAAGAGTATTCACCTCATTAATTGTCCAAAATAGTCTATCCGTTTCAAGATAGTCACATAAGCACAATTAACCTTCCTTGACGTGCCGCAATCGTGTAAAAAATTAATTGTCTAAGTGCCGTAACCACGATGATAATTATTAAATATTAGTTCTGCGTAGTTGTTTATACTAATGCTATTAGGCTAATGGTTTATAGTTTGGCCAAACCCGTCTCTTCAAGCATAGCACACTGTGTTGTGTCTATACTGTAGAGATCCTTCGCCAACATACATACATACACATAAGTAAGGAGTAGGTATGGAGTTAGGAGGAGGGCGAGTGTAGAAGCAACCGGACATCAAACTACCATCTAAGTCACGTGACTAATGAGAAGCACATACAATGCTGCCAACCCAACACACACACACACACAGAAGCAGTAACCGCCATCTCTGCCACCCTGTAGATATACAACACACGCCACTATCCACCACGTCACCCAACACTGGGTAGTCGTCACCCGACAACCACCCCCATTCTCAAGGGTAGTTCTTGTGTCTCCTAGAACAGTGAGCTCCTCGCGTGGTTCCTACGTACATATCTTTGCGTATATGTGTAGGTATGTGTCTGCGACATCCAGTGGCGGCGATCTGTTATGATTAATGTTCAAGGTTTTCATGAAAAGGGTGACTCATGTCTGGATTTAAAGAAAAATAAAGTTGAACACTTGCCTATGCACATTTCCCATAAAAAAGTTTTAAATAATGAAATTAGATACTTGGTACAACTGAAATTCCTGGTGGCGCCCTAGAGCCATAGGTATCTCACTTTTCCCAACGGGCAACGATTAGGGCGAACAATCGCCTACTAGACTGGATCATACTTTAGCATTCCTCACCCAAACGTACGGACGCAGGAGAATAGCTCCAACATGAATAATTTGGAACCGATAATTTTAAAGACGTCGATACAATAATTGTCGTTTCCGTATTACCATTCTGCAGGAGTTCTAAAAGGCTAGCATTCCAGGGCTATTTATCTTAAAAGCCACAATGACTATAATAATCAGCTATTGTGCTCAGCGATGGATCGTCCTTTACTCCTCTAAATCTAGCCGTAATGACGTAGCTTTTAACCCAGTTGGCCGATTAGTTAGAACTGCCAATCGCAGCTCTATAATATATAGCGACGCATCTCCCTTTATTCCTTCTATCACGGTTAGGCTAGAAAGAAACAAGGGCGGAAAAAGTCTCCTGTTCCTTTTTGAACGTTTGAACGTCAAGTAATTTGCAACCACAAATATTAAAGGCTATCGTATCACTCTTTTGTTGCAGTTCTAGTGCCTCAAAGTTGTAACCCATTTATCCCTATGGCTATAGGATAGTTAAAGTATAGTGATGCGCGATACGAGATGTTTTAGTTGATTGTCTCGATTGTTCAAACATCTCGATGACTCTCGATGGTTGTCACTTGGACTCGATTGTTGTTGTTTCATAGTTCACCGAGACCGAGTCGCATAGTACTGAATCTTACACTGTCAAGAGCCACATAATATATACAACCATTCATCACTCAACAACTGTGGTCGAGTCGATGGTCGATTGTGCAGTAATCGCGTAAATACGAATTCAACAGTGAAGAGATCACAGAGTACGTACTGAAGAATGTGAACAGTGAACAATCAATGAGTCGCGTGAACGTCAGTCGACTAGCATATAACCTTGAACCGCGATTGTATGTATTCTCATTCGCTGCTATTGCTACGAGTATAACCTATGTGGCAAATATTTAATCGACTTGAACAATCGAACATTTCGATTGTAAAATCAAACTCCGAGTCGACTATATGGACTCGATTGTTATTATGAACGATTGCAATTGTTTCGATTGTAAAAACATTTCGTAATCGCCCATCACTAAGTTAAAGAGAGCACTCGAGAGAAAAATCTCCACATATATAAAATTTTTCTTTCATTTGTGTACGTCAATAAATTGAAACCACAATTAGTATAAAATGTTGTAGTTTCGATTTTTCACTCTTCTATAGCTAGCGAATGCAGTCTAGTGATTGAAGTGGCCCCAACTCCTCGATTAGTTTATTGGACCGCCACTGCGACAACACAACAGAAGTGAAGAGGACGGCGTATTCATGTGTATGCATGTTATGTAAGTACGTACATACATGTATGGGTCCACGGCGACGGTCCAAGGGTTAGAGACAAGGGTTGCGAAGGAAACTAGCGGGCGGGCGGACAACGGGACAAGAGACACGATCAACGGACAGACGGACGGACTCTCTGAGATACACACACACATACACAAACACACGGAGAGAAGCTGAAGGAGTATGGAACGGAACAGGGTGTCAGTAGTATGTGTGGACGTGAATATGCAATGGGGGATGGAGATGAGGCAAGATTAATGGAGCTACCCCTTGGATTGCCTTAGCCTAAAACAACCCTTAGTCCGAAATGTCGTGCATTTATAGTTCGCAGTTAACACACTACTCTCTCTGTACTTATCTTACAGATATTATTATTATATTATGATAAATCTATTCTTTTAATGCGTTCTTTATTTTAAGGAGACTTTACATAACACATTGAAATATACAACAGTAAACACTGTGAATTTACACATTGTCAGAATACACATAAATTACTTTCAATTTGTACAGACACACCGTTTGAACTGTATTTGGGCGCGCCACTGTCGTTTGCATATAAGGCAATTTTTAACATGAGGCGAAAAAATTATATTTTATTTGTTATACGTACTTACTAGGTACACTGTTTAAATTATATTTTTATCATGAAGCGAAAGATTTTAGTTGATATAAAAATGTTATTTTCATGATAGCATAGATGATATTTTTATTTGCTATCAGCAAGTGTTTTAAAGTGCTGGAAAAAAATGTTTGCCCTATATATTGTACGCAAGAAACCCAGCGATGTAGCTTAGTGGTACAGCACTAGACTCGCATTGGGGAGGTACTGGGTTCGAATCCCGGCGGGGGCAGATGTGGCTAGGACTTTTTCCTACTGCCTCACGCCGAGAAACGGTAATTCCTGTACCGGCCATCTTGTTTGAGGTTTTCCATGGTTTCCCTCAATAATTCCTGATGAATATCGAGATGGTTTCTTATTCAAGGCCATGGCCGATTACCTGTCAAACTCCTATGCTCCCAAAGTTGCCTACCTTGTCCTAATGTCCTATAATTCCTCCATTCGCACATTGCTATTAAATAAGTTGAAGTATAATAAAAATGTATAAAACGGGAAGTGGTAAAAATGGAAAATAGTAATGGTGCGAATGACGTCTGTTATGACATAATGTCGAGAAACGGACGTTAACCGCATTATTATTTATTATTATTATTGTACGCAAGAGGCTTTGAGGTTGACAGTTTTTGACTATATAAAAATGTGTGGACAACTTAAGGTGCTTTCAAAAATCCTTTTGAGTGACCATATTTTATCTAAGTAGATAGTATGTCCGTCCGTTCAGCAACCGAGTTGTAGGAATAAAGATTTAACTACGGTCTACGAGTATGTAGTTATAATATTGTTATGCCAATAAACATTTAAATCTGTTTTAATTTGACAGTCTTTAAAATAGGTCGTTAGGAATGACTAAATAAATAATAATTCACCAAGTTTTATTTAAACATGGAATTGGAATTAAAAATATATTTGAAGGTTAAACATGATACGTATCAAAAATAAAAATTCAAAACGACATTTAATGTATATAATTTAATACGTACAGAACAGGAAATAAAAAGTAAAAGATTTTGTATTTTCCGAACCGATAAGAATGGTACAAACTTCTTCAGAATCATGTTCGGAGAATATTTTCATCCGAGTTATGCAACTATGTGCAACAGGTGTTTGGCGTTAAGCAATGAAAAGTTTTCTGTAGTAACCTATCTTAAAAACTTCGGTTAAAAGAATCTTTCGGTAAATATATATGTTTTACTGCGTATATTAAAACAGTATAAAGCTACAAAACTATTTAAACTGCATGTTATGTCATAGTTTTTGAAGTATTTCTATAACGTTTATTTTCCAATACAATAAGAAATTTAAGAATGTGATACAAAATACGTTGTAAAAATAAGCTGGGTAAGCAATAAATTATTTATTTTTGATGACATTTTTTCTTAAATATTATAATATATTTATGACAATATTATTTATCAATTTATCAAGAAATTGATCTTTTCAATAATAATTGATGTAGTAAATTCGGAGGTATGTGGACATTAAATAATAAAACAGACAGTTTTTTTAAAAGTACGACGTTTCGTTTATTGATTTAAACTTTTTCAAGTACAATTTTCGTTCACTTGTTTATAATTTTTTACTGCCAGTATAAAGTACTTGGAAAAGTTTAAATCAAAAAACGAAACGTCGTAATTTTAAAAAAACCATCTGTTTTATTATTTACTGTTTACATACCTTCGAATTTACTACATTAATTATATAAATACTAGCCGTTACCCGTGGCTTCGCCCACGTATTTTACGATTACAATTTATTATCCTCCCCGCGAAAAATTCTCCTCCTGCGAAGCGAAGCCGGGCTGGTCGTGTTTATTCGCTCGAATTTTATAATACATAACTCATTCGCTTCGCTCGTTCGCTCGGATTTTATTAATACATTAGACACTCGCTTCGCTCGTTCGTTTGAATATTATTAATTCCTTCTTCGCTCGTTCGCTTGATTATTATTAATACATAACTCACTCGCTTCGCTCGTTCGCTCGACTTTTATTAATACATGACTCACTCGCTTCGCTCGTTCGTTTGAATATTAATAATACAATACTTACTCGCTTCGCTCGTTCGCTCGAATTTTATTAATACATTACTCACTCGCTTCGCTCGTTCGCTCGAATATTAATAATACATTACATTTGTTATCCCCCCGCGAGAATCTCACCCCTAAATTTGTTATCCCCCCGCTAGAATCTTCCCCTCTAATTTGCTCTCCCCCTAATTTGTTATCCCCCCGCGAGAATCTGCCCCCCTGCGTAGCTTTCTATTAGTGAAAGAATTTTTAAAATCGGTTTAGTAGTTCTAAAGATAAAACAAAAACAAATCTATCCCACGGGAACCGTACATTTTTCCGGGATAAAAAGTAGCCTATAACATTATCTGACCCCTAAACTACCACTATGCGAAAAATCATGTCGATCACTTGCTCTGTGAAAAACAAAAACAAAACTATCCCACGGGAACAGTACATTTTCCCGGGATAAAAAGTAGCCTATAACATTCTCTGACCCCTAAACTACCACTATGCAAAAAATCATGTCGATCCCTTGCTCTGTGAAAAACAAATACAAAACTATCCCACGGGAACCGTACATTTTTCCGGGATAAAAAGTAGCCTATGTGCTATTCCAGACTAAATCTATCTCTGTGCCAAATTTCATCCAGATCCGTTCAAAAATGACGAATTTCCATACAAACTTTCATCCCCTATTTAGCCCCCTTAGGGGATGAATTTTCAAAAATCCTTTCTTATTGCTCACCTACGTAATATAAGGAACTCCTATGCAAAATGTCATGCTTCTAACTTCAAAAATGACGAACTTCCATGCAAACTTTCATCCCCTTTTTAGCCCCCTTAGGGGATGAATTTTCAAAAAAAAATTTCTTAGTGCTCACCTACGTTATATAAGAAACTTTTGTGCAAAATTTCATGCTTCTAACTTCAAAAATTACGAATTTCCATACAAACGTTCATCCCCTATTTAACCCCCTCGGGGGTTGAATTTCGAAAAATCCTTTCTTATTGCTCACCTACGTAATATAAGGAACTCCTGTGCAAAATGACATGCTTCTAACTTCAAAAATGACGAACTTCCATGCAAACTTTCATCCCCATTTTAGCCCCCTTAGGAGATGAATTTTCAAAAAAAAATTTCTTAGTGCACACCTACGTTATATAAGAAACTTCTGTGCAAAATTTCATGCTTCTAACTTCAAAAATGACGAATTTCCATACAAACTTTCATCCCCTATTTAGCCCTCCTAGGGGATGAATTTTCAAAAATCCTTTCTTATTGCTCACCTACGTAATATAAGGAACTCCTATGCGAAATGTCATGCTTCTAACTTCAAAAATGACGAACTTCCATGCAAACTTTCATCCCCTTTTTAGCCCCCTTAGGGGATGAATTTTCAAAAAAAATTTCTTAGTGCTCACCTACGTTATATAAGAAACTTTTGTGCAAAATTTCATGCTTCTAACTTCAAAAATGACGAATTTCCATACAAATTTTCATCCCCTATTTAACCCCCTTAGGGGTTGAATTTCAAAAAATCCTTTCTTAGTGGGTGCCTACGTCACAAAAGGAACCTACTGTCCAAATTTCAAGTTTATATCTTCAGCGGTTTGACCTGGGCGTTGTCTGTCAGTCAATTAGTCAGTCAGTCAGTCAGTCAGTCAGTAACGGAACTGTTTTATATATATAGATGGACACGAAATCTACTAAATATTCTTTTCAATAATATGTATCATTTGAAAATATATTTACTTGGACGTGTATAAAGCAAAAAAGAGGCTTGGTGTGTGGGTGAAACCACACTGCTAACTTACCATTGGGTGCCTTTAGAGATTAGAGACCAATCTACTGTAGAGAAACTATTTGCAATAAACATTTTACAACAATTTTACAGTAGCTTTTTTTGTTATAAAAAAAAACCGCCAATTCTAATTTTTTGCAAACCTTATCAGGTGTTCATTATGCAATTATGCGTCGAATGAAATTGATCCAGAGTCGATATAATTTTTTGTTCTCGAGATATGCGAGACGAAAACAAAGTTCACGAACGTACGTACACACACACAGACACGATGGATTCCAGCTCTAGGGAAACGTGGAGATATGTCAAAATTTTTCATTTGCAAAATCGGACCCATTACAACAACTGCCAATGGGAAGTTAACAAGAAATTTTTCAAAAATAGAAACATCATAATATTATTACGTCATGAAATATGTATCTTCCTATCTAGTTATGAACGCGATCTATTTGAAACGCGTGCTGTTCTTTGAAAGTATACCTTCTAGGTTAGGCGTCATATAACGCATAAGCGTCTTATATAGTTCATAATAATAATTACTATTTGTTATTATATAATATGTAACTTGTAATGAACGCAGTTTCGTTACGAGCTGTTAATATACTTTAATACTATATGCTATATTGCTATTCTTTTAAAGCTAAACTAGTAACGTCATATAATTTATATAGTCGATCTTTCCAACTTGCTATGAACTGTATTATGGTGCCAAGCGAAGAGTGTGATTTTTACTTCCCACCTCTACTATGGTAGGGAAGTAATGGATTTAGTCCGAAAAAAATATTTCGAGATTTTAACAGATTTTCACGTTTTGAGACCCTAGCAATCGTTTAAGATCATTTTCTGACTGATGTCTGTATGTGTGTGTGTGTGTGTGTGTGTGTGTGTGTGTGTGTGTGTGTGTGTGTGTGTGTGTGTGTGTGTGTGTGTATGTGTGTGTGTGTGTATGTGTGTGTGTGTGTGTGGTCAATTTTTCGCCTTCGATATCTTAAGAACGGAACAACATACGGGCATGCCGATTGTTCTATTGTGTTTATCAGCCTTTAACTTAGATCTGATTAGATTTTGAGTCAAATCAGTTCATTGGATCCTGAGATATTCAAAAAAAGTCCTCAATGTCACGTATTAACATAGGTAAAAAAAAATTCGACTGATGACCAGTCCTATACTTCCCACCTAGTAAATATTTGCAAAAAATAAACACTCTTTTTTTTATTCTTTGACTAGGCCCAAATAACCTTAGCTGTTGGTGGTCTTTAAAACACAATTTAATTTTTATTCTTTGAAAAAAGCATGGCCCTCTTTTTTGTTTGGTGATCTATTGATGGCTAGCTTAATATAGCAAAAATCATGGTTACCTTGATTTACGTACAATTTTTATTTTTTTTAGTAAAATATTTTTTTTCTCGAAAACTATACATTTTAGAGAAAAAAAATATTTACATTTTTTTCATATTATAACATCTAAAATTCATTTATATTTTTTTTTACCTATGTTAATACGTGACATTGAGGACGTTTTTTTGAATATCTCAGGATCCACTGAACCGATTTGACTCAAAATCTAATCAGATCTAAGTTAAAGGCTGATAAACACAACAGAACAATCGGCATGCCCGTATGTTGTTCCGTTCTTAAGATATCGAAGGCGAAAAATTGACCACATACACACACACACACATACACACATACACACATACACACATACACACACACATACAGACATCAGTCAGAAAATGATCTTAAACGATTGCTAGGGTCTCAAAACGTGAAAATCTGTTAAAATCTCGAAATATTGTTTTCGGACTGAATCCATTACTTCCCTACCATAGTAGAGGTGGGAAGTAAAAATATAAATGAATTCTAGATGTTATAATATGAAAAAAATGTAAATATTTTTTTTCTCTAAAATGTACAGTTTTTGAGAAAAAAAATATTGTACTAAAAAAATAAAAATTGTACGTAAATCAAGGTAACCATGATTTTTGCTATATTAAGCTAGTCATCAGTAGATCACCAAACAAAAAAGGGGGCCATGCTTTTTTCAAAGAATAAAAATTAAATTGTGTTTTAAGGACCACCAACAGCTAAGGTTATTTGGGCCTAGTCAAAAAATAATAAAAAAAAGGTGTTTATTTTTTGCAAATATTTACTAGGTGGGAAGTATAGGACTGGTCATCAGTCAAATTTTTTTAAATATAAACTACCATATTAAAATGAAGTTTGTATGCACTACTGAGCAGGCGCAGTTTAAGATGAAATTACTTATCTAGAATCTAGATAATATCACAGATGACATTTAATACAAGATTTGTTGTGGCTGTACTAACAGGCGACCTTTTGAACCGTCGCAAAATTCAAAAGCTTGAAATAAGTATGTGTGAGTTATAGTTGATTCAAAACATAAGAGAGGTTCTGATCCTACACACTTAAAACAATCTCAATTCTATTAAAATGTGTATGTTGCTTTAGTCGTGGGATATGTACCTATAAGCTGACCACGCGCTGTCGCTACATTTGTTTTAGGCATCTTGAATTCTCAATGTTCTTTTTCCTCGTCGCCAATAATTGTAAGGTATTCCAAGTAAAATTACTTTTTATTTTCTAAAAACTAAACTTTATTCTTTCACGATTGAAACTTAACTGCCTGTTCTAATGGTGTTAAAATATAAATTTCGTTAGACATTATATAATATGATAGTTTTTTTTGAAAAAGGCAGTCAAAATTTGACTGCCTTTTTCCAAAAAAAAATTCGACTGATGACCAGTCCTACACTTCCCATCTAGTAAATATTTGCAAAAAATAAACACTCTTTTTTTATTCTTTGAAAAAAAGCATGGCCCTCTTTTTTGTTTGGTGATCTACTGATGGCTAGTAATATAGCAAAAATCATGGTTACCTTGATTTACGTACAATTTTTATTTTTTTTAGAAAAATATTTTTTTTCTCGAAAACTACATTTTAGAGAAACAAATATTTACATTTTTTTCATATTATAACATCTAGAATTCATTTATATTTTTTTTACCTATGTTAATATGTGACATTGAGAACGTTTTTTTTTAATATCTCAGGATCCACTGAACCGATTTGACTCAAAATCTAATCAGATCTAAGTTAAAGGCTGATAAACACAATCGGCATGGCCGTATGTTGTTCCGTTTTTAAGATATCGAAGGCGAAAAATTGACCACACACACACACACACACACACACACATACAGACATCAGTGAGAAAATGATCTTAAACGATTGCTAGGGTCTCAAAACGTGAAGATCTGTTAAAATCTCGAAATATTTTTTTCGGACTAAATCCATTACTTCCCTACCATAGTAGAGGTGGGAAGTAAAAATATATATCAACTGCCGTACTAAATGCAATAACATATAACATGATAGGTTGTACAATATGTACACAACAATTTTGACGAAATTTTGACCCCCATTTACCTATAATTTTTTTTAATCGAAAAAATCGATTTTCAAAAAGATCGGAAATTATAAAAAATGCGATACTCGGACGAAGCCGGGCCGGTCAGCTAGTTAACTTATAACCTTAAACTGGTCACACAACGTATCTATCTATAAATTAAATATACTTAACTCCAGAGCATCAATCATTGGTAAAGAATCTATATTAAGACCAACTTAATTTTTAATCGTTTCATTAATCCCGGAATTCCGATGTTAATTTCTTCAGTTCCTATACTAAAAAAAAATGGGTGTGAGCTTATGACCACACGACAGAAGTGAAAACTTCAGATTTTCTAATTTTTGGTGTCATCTATTATAGCGCATTTATGAACTAAAAATAATTTATTGCTAAAATACTAAAATTGTATTTTTAATTAATTCCACCTTGGTTCCAAAAAAATTATAATTTTTGTCAAAGAAAGAATATAAGAAAATTAAAATAAATATATAAATAAATATCATGTAAAAAAAACGCTAAAAATCCTACGCTGCTATCAGGTCTTGAACCCAGGTTCCTATGCATAGAACGCAAAGACGTAACCAACTGTGCTATGAATAGAAGTGTCCAGATGGCCGTTTTTATGATATAAGTATGTTACGAATTCTTAAGGTCGGGTTGCGAAATCCTCTACCGATGCCATACTCAGGGTAGCAAACACAGCGAAATCAGCCGTTTGGGGGAATAATGAGAGGAAAGTCAATGTACGCAACAGACCATATTGCTTGATTGTAGCATTAGACATTAAGAATGCTTTCAATTCCGCTCGATGGGACCGGATATGGGAGCAACTTATAAGAAGATTTGAGATCCCAGGCTATCTCTTAAGGATTTTGTCCAATTATCTCACTAATAGGGTGTTGTGGGCTGATACCACGAATGGTCCCGTGAGCTATGACGTAACTACGGGAGTTCCGCAGGGGTCAGTCCTTGGACCAACTTTGTGGAACGTCCTCTACGATACTTTGCTACACGAAGAGATGCCCCCGGGGGTTGAGCCCATAGCTTTTGCAGATGATGTCGCCGCGATTATTGCGGGAAGCCTGGAGGACATGCAAAGTGTCTACGAAGACATGATGACGCGAGTATCAGCGTGGATGAAAGTTAATGGGCTATCCCTTGCAGTGCACAAGACCGAAGCGGTTCTGATCACTGGGAAAAAAAAGAGGGAGAATATTACCCTAAACTTTGATGGGCATGCGATGACCACACAACCATCCATAAAATACTCGGGGGTCAAGATTGACCAGCGGCTGAGCTTTAAAGAGCACCTCACATACTCGGGGGAAAAAGCGAGCAGGGTCATGAAAGCAATTGCCAGGATCTTGCCTAATGTTGGAGGACCACGCCAAAATAGGAGCAGGATACTTGCCAGTGCATGTACCTCCATCCTCTTATATGGAGTGCCAGTTTGGGCCCAGGCTCTACAGGTGCAGTCCTATAGTAGGCTGGTTTGCCCGGTTTACCGAATGGGAGCTTTAAGGGTGGCATCAGCGTACCGAACAGTCTCGAACGACGCAGTGTTGGTCATAGCGGGACTCCCGCCGTTGGATCTCTTGGCCACAGAACGGAAGAACCAGTACGAAAGGGTGCATGGCTCTGAAGAGGAGGACATGCATGACATAAAGGAATGCACCTTAGCGGCATGGCAGTCGAGATGGGATGCTTCTGATAAGGGAAGATGGACCCACCGACTCATCCCCAACGTGAAAGCGTGGGTTCGTAGGAACCATGGGCAGGTGGACTATTACCTCACACAGATACTCTCTGGACACGGTGGATTCAGGGAGTACCTCAAGAGAATTGGCGCAGAGGAATGTGCTAACTGCCCAAACTGCCCCGAGCAGCCGGAGAGTGCGGAGCATGTCTTGCTACAATGTGTTCGCTTTGAGAATGAAAGACAGGAACTACAGCAACACATGGGCATTTCTCTAACAGCGGAAACGTTTATTGACAGCATGCTGGGCTCGAGGGACAAGTGGGATGCTGGCTGCCATTTTGCAGCCGCAGTCGTGCAGGTTCTGCGGAGAGATGAGCGGGTGAGGCGTAAGGATGCCTAAGTAGGACCATTCAGCTAGCAGCTGAGGCTCCCCTCCCCTCGAAGGAATGACAAGCCGTCGGTACCGCGGGGAGGACCTATGGAGCGAGTTAGAGGGGGTTTTAGTGGGTATGGGGCTGTGCCCGAGTCCCACACTACCCAGGGCTATCTTCCCTGGGTGTGCGTAAATGCATTTCCTCCTCCGGAAAAAAAAAAAAAAAAAAAAAAAAAAGGTCGGGTTGCGAACGGCCAGCTCGCGAATTCTTATGGTTTTTTGCGAACGTTTCACGTTATTTCAGTACCCAGGCAAAAAATGCCTAACGCCTAAGGAAGTTTTCACTTCAAAAAAAATTACAAAATTCCGGACTTGCGAAATCTCGGAATTCCGGTATGGAAGTCCTATACGGATTGTGCTATTATTCGGATGTCGTACAACTGAGTCGCAATGTACCTTTCTGACTAGTAATTATGAACACACTGTATTCAGGCTGCTAAATGCAGACTGTGCTATGACCGTTAACAAAACCGGACGGTCGCCAATGTCTTACTACACGAGGCCCTGTCTTAACTTTGTAATGTCAGCAGGCAGCCAACATTATTATACATATATACAGGAACGGGGTGTATTCAGTGTATACTTGCATTTGTGTGTGTGTGAAGAGCTGGCAAGACAACCAACCCCCGTTCGGTTGGCCGCCCCCGTAGCCCGGCCGAGCACTGATTTCCATACTGACTAATGTTCAGCAGGACACCCCAGTCCTCTGGTGTGACAGGAGAAGGTACCAACCTAACATACTACACTTACCTACATGTATGTGTGTATAGTAGTGTGTTTGCCTTAGCCTTTCGCAAGGATGTCGAGCTCTCCTGCTGGCGGGTGGGTGTTGGTGGGGGTGGGTGGGATGTGATGTTCTGGCAAAGCATGCGAGAGATGGATTATTATAAACCACACCTCACATACTGCCACGCACACATAAACATGTTGTTCACTACAATTCACTCATTCGGTTTATATGTTTGCCTTCTATGTACCGCTATAAAAAAGACATTGTTGTTCAACTATCGTTTGTATTGTTTTTTGTTTAGAAATTGACTGTAAATTGAAAACAGAAAAATCGAAAACACGTGAAAAAAACCGGCTAAGTGCGAGTCAGACTTGCTAATGACCCTTGTTGTCGAGCGTCTATAATTCACATTTCATTCATTCATTCATGCACCGAAGGTTCCGTACAGCAATAAAAATAAATAGTTAGGTAGGGGTAAAAAATTAACAGATTTAATTAGTTAAGCTTGTTTTTAAAAGTTTTTTTACATATATTTTATTTTGTTCTTTTTTGTGATTCAAAATTTTTCCGTATAAAATTTAATTAAAAATTTAAAAAAGTATATTAACAGGATATTTGATGAATAAAAAAAATAAAAATATTGCGATCCGAAACCCGGGATCGAACCAGGAACCTTTAGGTCTTCAGTCTAACCGTTCTACCAACTGAACCAGTCGAACGATGATGTTAGTGCAGTATATAGAAGTACGGCTGGTGTCAGTGTTGTGTAGTAAAATAAAAAAAATAATTTATTAAAATTAATTATTTAATTCTAATTATTATTTGCCAGGATTCATACCACAACAACACACAATCTGTAAAAATTTCAACTAGCTACCTCTTATCGTTTGTGAGATAGAGCCTTGTGACAGACGGACGGACGGACATCGTAGGCTCTACAAAATTGATTGTTGTTAATTGTCTCGTTGAACGTGACGAAATAAATGCTTATTTGCTATATAAAAAAATGTTCAGTCATTAAAAACTGAAAAAGACAGATTCATTGGAATTAATGTATTTAAGTGTATTCTATTTTATTCATGTAAATTTTCTGAATAACTGCTGTAAAAGCAAGCACCAATTCGAAAATTAAAAAAATATGCGAGTTTAGTCAACAATCACTCGCATTCACCAAATATTATGCAGAGCTAGAATATAGAGCATTTTAAATAAATAATGAAGTAATGAGGAAAGTTTTTAAAAAAATACATGAAAATCAATTGAATCGGAGTAGGTATCCTCAATATGTTTAATAAAAAGCAAGATCGTTACATAATTTATTGGATTATTTAAAGTGAAGTTTCTTAAAATATTTTCTAAAAGAGTTGATTTAAAACATGTTTCTAGCACTATTTTAGGGCACCGGAATATAGTTGACACTGCCTAGTTTGATTCGCCTAAGAATAAAAAGAAATCTATTTTTTTCATGTTTAACTTCCATAGAAAAATAGTGAATTTTTCACGTTGATATCTCCTTCAAGCTCTTCGTGTTTAAATGAAGACGTGTGAAGTAAGTAGTTATCTTATCTGAATGAAAATAAAAAAACTAACTTATTTCTCATTATATCGATTGCAGACACAGTTTTTTATGGAATAAAAGAAAAAAAATTCGACTGATGACCAGTCCTATACTTCCCACCTAGTAAATATTTGCAAAAAATAAACACTCTTTTTTTTTTTTATTCTTTGACTAGGCCCAAATAACCTTAGCTGTTGGTGGTCTTTAAAACACAATTTAATTTTTATTCTTTGAAAAAAGCATGGCCCTCTTTTTTGTTTGGTGATCTACTGATGGCTAGCTTAATATAGCAAAAATCATGGTTACCTTGATTTACGTACAATTTTTATTTTTTTTAGTAAAATATTTTTTTTCTCGAAAACTATACATTTTAGAGAAAAAAAATATTTACATTTTTTTCATATTATAACATCTAGAATTCATTTATATTTTTTTTTACCTATGTTAATACGTGACATTGAGGACGTTTTTTTGAATATCTCAGGATCCACTGAACCGATTTGACTCAAAATCTAATCAGATCTAAGTTAAAGGCTGATAAACACAATAGAACAATCGGCATGCCCGTATGTTGTTCCGTTCTTAAGATATCGAAGGCGAAAAATTGACCACATACACACACACACACACACACACACATACAGACATCAGTCAGATAATGATCTTAAACGATTGCTAGGGTCTCAAAACGTGAAAATCTGTTAAAATCTCGAAATATTTTTTTCGGACTAAATCCATTACTTCCCTACCATAGTAGAGGTGGGAAGTAAAAATACTCAAGAAAATTAGAAATAATATTTTATATTTAAAAAACACTACTCATATATCAACAAAGATTGATGTACCAAAAAAATAAAACAAAACTCCTTGCTTCAGTATGGCGAAAGGTTTGTTTAGCGATGTTTCGGTATAGGGAGGTTGATATTTTTACACCAAATCGCCATAACGCTCTTTTCGGGGATTTACTGCACTTTAGAGTAGATGACAAGTGACAACTCCACAGAAGAGAAAATAGTATTTATATAAAATTAAGAACTAAGAAGGTTCTTTAATCAGCTGAGACGTTTTTTCTAGCCGACTACTGTTGATAGTAATATTAAATACATAAATATTATTTTTGCAACACTTGCATCAAAAGTACAATTTTAGATGGCTGTGTACAGTTTGAAAAGTGATTCTTTATGGAAGTTTGTACTGAATTAAAACGGTAGTGTTTAAAGTAAATATTAACGCACTCAGTTCTATAAAGTTATACTGTTTTGTTTTACTTTATAACACACGTGCTTATAAAGTACTTTATATTACACATGCACGCTTTTAGTGTTTTTTCGTGTCAGT
Source organism: Mongoloraphidia duomilia (assembly GCA_039654895.1). NCBI lineage: Eukaryota > Metazoa > Arthropoda > Insecta > Raphidioptera > Raphidiidae > Mongoloraphidia > Mongoloraphidia duomilia. The sequence goes on along the minus strand of CM077521.1, from coordinate 31,680,526 downwards.
TTTGCGGACCTTAAATGACCGTTTATTGACGAGTGACGTCATGATCCATTATGAAACGCTTTTCGATGAATAATGGAAAAACATTTGAAAAACCCGATATCTAATGAACAAATGTACCTCTTTTCGGTGTTATAAATGAAATATGGTTACTATGGTAACAAAGTAAAACCATGCATGTGTTATATAAAGTATAGTGTGCAACACGTATGCTAAATACATCTTTATGCGTCAGGCGCATAAAGATGTATTTAGCACACTAGTCACACAATATACTATTATAGATTACTTCGCTATAAAATATTTATGCAAATTGTGTTTTATTTGCTTAAAATTGAACTTTTGCAAAAAATAATTTATTCCAGAACGAGTGTGTGTTTACCGCGCGAGCCGAATAAATGCAATTATTTCCTAATTTTTTTTTTTCAATTTTGCGAACTTTAGGTCTGGCAGGAGAAAAATTAGTATGCAACACGGGAGGAAATTACTACATTTCCTCCCGCGTATTTTAAACACGAGAGGAAATGTAGCACTTTCCTCCCTCGTGACACAATGTACTATTTTAATAATTTTAATAATTAAATAAAATAAAAATAATAATTTTAATAATTTTTTTTCAGTTTTGCGAACTTTTGGCCTGGCAGGAGAAAAAATAGTTTGTACATACAGAGTATAGATGAATCGACATTTTTTCTGTTACCTCCCATCTAACATCTTTATCATTACCTACCGAGCTACCTACGTATTTAATCGAAAATGCAAATTATTTTAGAATTTTAGAGGGTTACAAAGTTGCGTATTTTTTATTTTCATATTGTAAATTTATTGCAGAGAATGTGTACATAACAATATAAGAATTAGCATTCTTGACAAGGTTACAATAATAATAATAACATATTATAATATTAGTCACACGTTTATGGTCACATGGACATTATGTATAGCCTTTCTGAAAACTGATTAATCATTTTGCTGCTTATAAATTGGAACTTATCCATGTTTAAGTAAAAATTGATATTAAAAATCGTTAGTTATCTTTTTATATTAAATAACGATAATTAGGTTAAATGTATTAGTTCAGTTGACTGGAAAAAATATTGGGTATAGGTACCTATACTGTAGGTTATATGGTAGATGCAAATTTATGTTCTGATGGAAAACTTGATAGATTTGCCTGATAGATTTATAATTCATTGACTATTTAAAAAATTCCAATCTGTCCAGGTTAGTCTGTGGCCACCATGTGTACCAAATTCCAGACCGAATGAGTAACCTAGTGATGAGAGCACAAACTAACATTCGGAAGGTACTGGCTTCGAATTCCGATGGGATAGATATGGCTGGGATTTTTTTTTCATTGTAATCTCGCCAAGAAACGGTTATTCCTGTACCGGCTATTTTGTTGAGGTTTTTCATGGTTTCTCTCAACATATTATAATTAAATATCGACATTTAATATATTATAAAGATAGTTTATTATGCAAAGCCACGGGCGTTCTCTGCCAAACTCCTATATGATCACAAAGTTACCTACATTATCATAATTTCCTATAATTCCTCCACTCGCACATTGCTATTAAATAAGTTGAAGTTTAGGAATGCAGAAAATAACGGGAAACTGGTAATTAATGAAAAATAGTAATGATGCGAGTAGCGTCTGTTAATCTGGGCAAAGCATCGAGCACCGAACCTAAGTGCTTAAAACACCGACCATCGAGCACTTTCATTTTCAAAAATGCTTAAAAGCATCGATCACTCACTAAGCATTTTTAAGTAACTAAAATCTTAACTTTAAACATTACAGTCCACAGTTTAAAACTGAAAAGGATCTCTAACATTAAAAGAAATGAGTAATGTATAGGATAAACTAAATATTATGTTTTATTAACCAAAAAACAAAAATTAAGCAATGAAAGTGCTTATCAAGCATTTAAAGAGCTTATTAAGCATAAGTGCTTCATAAGCTTGTTGAATGCTTATTAAGAAGTTTATAATGCTTAAGTGCTTATTAAGTACAAGTCTTTGTGCAAGTGCTCTAAGAATCAAGCATCTGTTTTACAAAGTGCTTTAAGCTTTATAAGTGCTTAAAGCATTATTGCGAGTAAGTTCTCAGCACTGCTCAGCTCTGGTTATGACATATAATGTCGAGAAACAAACGTGAAACGTAGTATTATAATTTATAATAGTTATCACCCAATTCCAAAAATTGATGATTTTCCTAACCCCAAGCACAAATAAATAAATGCGAACATAGGATAGTTCTTATTGGACATGAAGCAATGCATTTATTGTTATTTATTGAACTATGAGTGTATATCGGTTATGGATCAGTTGACAGCTGAATTAAGTTGTCGAAATGTCTGAATGATATAAAAGGTATTCTGAGTACACACACATGCACGTTTTACGGCATACACAATTAGAAAAAGGCCAGAAGGTAAAACGATTTCGGGTCGACTTTATAGAATTATCTGTAACAAGTCAATTTTGATATAAATCAGTGTTAACAGCTGCTATATGAGATCAAATAATCATGATCATTAATTCGTGTTATTTTTTGTTTAACCCTTTACATGCAACCATTCATTTATACTAACATTAGGAATTCTATGACTACAAGGTTAAAATAAGATAATATTTTTTGGCATGAATTTTAGAAATATTAGAAGAAACGAAAATAGTCGGAAGTGGTTGACATGTGAAACAAAACATAGCATGTATAACTATGTTGAGGTCTCAGACACAGTAAGCCAGGTGACTGTGGGGAAAACCGCCAAGGTTCAAATCCCACAGTTTTTAAATATTTTTTTATTTTTTTTAAATAATGAAAATATGTAGGTATTAGAAAACAATCTAAAACGTCATCTGTCTATACCCGCGATACAGACATACCCGTTTTTTTTTCATTACCTACCTATTTTCATATTGATTTTTATTTTGAGTAGGTACGAGTACATTGTACAAAAACGCTTCACCAGTACATAAATTCTAAATTTTCAAAACGATTTATTAGCCTTTCGACGGGTCAACCAAAATCCATTTTTTGCTAAAAATAACAAAAATCACTATCTCAAATGCCTCAAAATGTCTTCCTATTATACAAACCTCGCGTAAAGCACGTCGAACAAATATCATTTATCAAGGTACTATATTTTTATTTTAAACTAGCGACCCCGTCCGGCTTCGCCCAGGTGCTACGCTCGTTCGCTATATATGTAAACCTTCCGTGAAAAATTATCTAACTGATGGTGAAAACCGCATCAAAATCCGTTGCGTGGTTTAGGAGGAGTTAGCGGTTAAACAGACAGACAGACGCGGAAAGCGACTTCATTTTATACAATGTAAAGAAAGATGAACTCAAAATGGTTAAGGTTCCCCAAGAATGCCACGACGCTTTTGCGATACGTAATTTTTCGGATTTATTCAAATTAAAAATATACTTAGATAAATGAATTTTGTTCGTCTCATATTATTATGATTGGTGGAAAATGAAGAAATTGTCTTTATTCTCATTTTACTAAAAATTTGACAAAACTATTTTGACTTAATATATGACAACAACCCGTATTGGTAACGTAAAACACAATTTTACACCTTACTCTCTATAGTGAACGCTCAAGTGTTGCAGTGAAAAATGGACTAATAGGTAATCCTCACGTCCACTTCTGCAGTTATTATAAGACAAATCGTAAAGAGTTAATTGGCTATTATTGCTTGCAAACGCCGTTAAACAAGTGTTCAAATAGTACAAAGAAAATAAGCAAATAGATAATATAGAAATAAATATAACGTCCTCAAATAAATCTGTTACTATCATTGTTTACCATGTCTACATGATGAAGTAAGGGAGATCGGAGTAATTCACTAACTATAGGTATAGACATTGGGTGACACTACTCTATGTAGACTATTACTCACATTAGCTGGCTAAATAAATAAAAAAAAATTCGACTGATGACCAGTCCTATACTTCCCACCTAGTAAATATTTGCAAAAAATAAACACCTTTTTTTTATTATTTTTTGACTAGGCCCAAATAACCTTAGCTGTTGGTGGTCTTTAAAACACAATTTAATTTTTATTCTTTGAAAAAAGCATGGCCCTCTTTTTTGTTTGGTGATCCACTGATGGCTAGCTTAATATAGCAAAAATCATGGTTACCTTGATTTACGTACAATTTTTATTTTTTTAGTAAAATATTTTTTTTCTCAAAAACTGTACATTTTAGAGAAAAAACATATTTACATTTTTTTCATATTATAACATCTAGAATTCATTTATATTTTTTTTACCTATGTTAATACGTGACATTGAGGACGTTTTTTTGAATATCTCAGGATCCACTGAACCGATTTGACTCAAAATCTAATCAGATCTAAGTTAAAGGCTGATAAACACAATAGAACAATCGGCATGCCCGTATGTTGTTCCGTTCTTAAGATATCGAAGGCGAAAAATTGACCACATACACACATACACACACACACACATACAGACATCAGTCAGAAAATGATCTTAAACGATTGCTAGGGTCTCAAAACGTGAAAATCTGTTAAAATCTCGAAATATTGTTTTTGGACTGAATCCATTACTTCCCTACCATAGTAGAGGTGGGAAGTAAAAATTCGACTGATGACCAGTCCTATACTTCCCACCTAGTAAATATTTGCAAAAAATAAACACTCTTTTTTTATTCTTTGAAAATAAGCATGGCCCTCTTTTTTGTTTAGTGATCTACTGATGGCTAGCATAATATAGCAAAAATTATGGTTACCTTGATTTACGTACAATTTTTATTTTTTTTAGTAATTTTTTTTCTCGAAAACTGTACATTTTAGAGAAAAAAAATATTTACATTTTTTTCATATTATAACATCTAGAATTCATTTATATTTTTTTTACCTATGGTAATACGTGACATTGAGAACGTTTTTTTTTAATATCTCAGGATCCACTGAACCGATTTGACTCAAAATCTAATCAGATCTAAGTTAAAGGCTGATAAACACAATCGGCATGGCCGTATGTTGTTCCGTTTTTAAGATATCGAAGGCGAAAAATTGACCACACACTCACACACACATACTGTAGACATCAGTGAGAAAATGATCTTAAACGATTGCTAGGGTCTCAAAACGTGAAGATCTGTTAAAATCTCGAAATATTTTTTTCCCTACCATAGTAGAGGTAGCAAGTAACAATTTGGTCACTTCATATACCGCAAAAATCTTTTTAATGCAGCACAAAGTTTAGTTTGTGCGAAAGATGAGAAGAGTTCTTGAAATGTACTTCCATTAATAAAATTGTTGTAGTAAGAAGTGACTAAATAATAATAATTAAATTCTTTATTAAAAAATCCTTATTGGATGTTAATAGTGTCAATTTACAATAATTACAGGTTACTGTACAGATAAGATGGGATGGTATTATAATTTTTTGTTAACTACATATTTTTAAATTGAGTTTTAAATTTATCATAAATTTTTATATTACGTATTTCTTCCGGAACTTTATTCGAATCATGGCATTGCGAGCAACGCTTAGATGTGTTTGATTTGTTTTTAAGTTCTTTTTATTTCTGATATCATATTTATGTGACTACATTAATTTCCAAAAGGCTTGTAAATTGTTGTTTTTATAGTGTTTCAACCATGCAGTGCTTTTAATTATTCTTATAAGCTTGCTAAGTAATAAATAAATATTTTTAATTAAAAAATTCTCTTAAAATACAGTAGATCCAGCTCCACATTTTTACTAACATTAATTTTCAAAATTAGTTGTATTTTTTAGAAATCAGCGATAATTGACATATTTTTATAGATTTTTCATAAAATTATGAATGAATTTATTTTTTATGTTGATAGAGAAACCATTAATATGTCCCGAACCTTATAAATTTTAATGCTGTAGTTAATAAACTACGGGATGCGATGTCGCTTATCTCAAAAACTACTGAACCGATTTTGATGAAACTTATTTGTAGTTATAGTGTAATTGTAAAGACTACATATCTTCAAATGTTCATGTTTCTAGGTAAAACATTTTTCAAACGCAATCAAGGGGAAACTAAAATGGCTAGTTTGCATGCCTCCCACGTCATTTTAGACATAAAATAAATGCTTCATACACAATACACATCCGACCTGACTTATCTTCGAAAATTAATTTTTTGTACCCCCTTTTCGATGCCCGAGAGTACAAAAAGATATTTATCTGGGTTAATTGGGCCATCAAATTACATAATATTATGTTATGTCAACTTCGTAGTTTAGAGGCTAGAAGGTTGTGACTGACGGACAGACATGCAGACAGGCAGAATAATGGAACCAACAGGGTTCCGTTGGAACCCATTAGGTTCGAAAACGTTAAAAAATGTGACAATTTTGACTTTAACGCTATTGTTTTTTGACTATATACTCGTAGATGTATAGGTTACGTTGAAATGGCTTATAGCTTACCTCCCTGTAAACTGGTGTCATACCGACACGTTTTTATAGGTCGTTTTACTACACACGGCTTCGAACCTACGTTCCGTATAGACTCAGTGCTGGTATGCTATTCTGATGCGTGACATTGTGCCATTTATACGGAAAAATGTGAAAATAAAATAAATCCCGTATACTCTATGTTTGCGCGACGACGGGACTGGGGTCGAAGGGGACGATGGTAGATACACTTCACCCTCGAGACAGATAATAGCCGTTATCTGAAGTGGTCTGCACAGTTATTTAAGGGGTCTTCAATGGTCACCGAAACACAGTACTAAACATGCAGGGGTTGAGTTTCTACATTACTACTACCTATATAAAGATGAATGCGTTTGGGGTTGGAGGTTAACTCGCTTCTTCCCTTCAACAGTTTTTCAATAAACCGTGTAATTTTATTTGCTTTTCATCGTTTTATATTATTACATGCTTGAAGTAATATTATATGGCTTACTTTTTCGCAGTTATGTGACCTATATTCTATAAACGTGCCAATTATCACAATATTAATGCATTTAACGTCCGTTTATCGGCATTAGACGTCACTCGCATCATTAATATTATTTTCAATTAACGACATTTCTCTCGTTATTTTATATTTTTTAACTTTTATGTTTGTTAATTGCATAGTATAAATTAAGGAATGACAGGAAGTTAGGACAAGAGATGCAGCTTTGTATGTACAATAAAGATTAGGTACAATTAAGATTATCGGACATGATCATCTACATTTGTCTGGAAATATTTAGGAAAATTTTGGAAAAGCTCAACAAAATTGCTGGCGCATAGAATTACAATTTCTTAGCGGGAGACATTCAACAGGACGGAAAATACATACGATTCGAACGACGCGAGATCGTTGAAGAAAAACATTAAACGTTTCTATTGTGAAAATCTGTTAATTTAGGTTTGATTTTTTAAGGCCACCAACAGCCAGGGTTATTTGGGCCTAGCACCAATTCATATGCCATATGAACAACGGCATTTCTACATGCTCAGATATTATCAAGCTCAGATTTCGGTTTCATAAAAAAGCTCGGAGCCTGGTTTAAAACTTTGATTTGAATGATTTTCTACAATATAGGTACTACTACTGTGTATTAGTGGCGCTCTATATCAGAAGAAACTGGTCATTATAGCACATTACTTAATATGCTGTTTGTTCGCTCCTAGCTCATGGTTAAGGTTCCATACCGGAATTCCGAGATTTCACAATTCCGAAATTTCGGACAAAATTTTTAAACAAATCAATTCCGGAACTGAATAAATTATTATGGGAATTGTGGTATTAATGAAAAGGTTAAAAATTAACAAATTTTTACTTAATTTATTGACCAGAAAGTGAGCCAATGTATTTTTGTAGCAATGATTGATCATCTCTTTAGAGTCTGGGGTTTGTGTTCCAAATCATTTCTATTCGATAATGTTGTTTTTAGTGTATTTGCCATAATATGGCACATACACTATTGGCGTCGGTCGGATGGCGGGACCTAGGGGTCGGACCAAAATTTCTCGACGTTTCATAGCCTCCTGAACACTTTGGCACCATTTTTAAAAATGTTTATATATATATGTATGTATATATTTATATATATATATATATATATTTATATATATATATATATGTGTGTGTGTACACGATAACTCTCGACAGACTTAATCGATTGAAACGAAATTTGGTACACACATTGGAACCCATCACCGCAAGAAGCCTATTTAAAATGGGCCCGATCGGACCATTTTCAGGGTTGTATTTAGGGGTTCCAAAAAGTTTTTGGGCCCAAAAATACCGAAAAATTTGTCAGAATCGTTTCAAAATTGAAATTTAACTCTTTAGTAAAGATTAAAATGTGCTGCTAAAATTTTAATAAAATCAGCCCGACAGGACCGGATTTTCAAATTTTATGAAAACACTAGTTTGTTGATACGGATTTACTTATGGAAGGGTGTATTTAATTGGGTGTACTGATAAAATCCATGTCTAATATTAAAATTTAGAAAAATTTAATTATTTTAAGGGATGTATTAAGGGGTTAAATTTTTTATTTTGTCAAAAAACAAACTTAAGTTTACATAATAATGCCACAATGCCTGTATTAGCAAATACACTATATTGTCGGCAGGGTTTGGCACTGCGACCCGAGTTTTTTTTTATTTGTTTGCAAATTTCTAACTCAAAGTTTCATTCATTTTCTATGTCGATTTAAAAAAAATAGTGTTTCTTTTACATGCAGTATTTTTGTAGACATTTCTCAATATCGGAACTATAGTTCCGGAACTGAGAACCAAATATCGAAACCAGTTGCGGAATTGAGCATGATCTTATATTGGGGGCCCTATACTCGCAATGATCAGCAATTGGAGCTGAAGTGAGAACGCAATGCCAGCAGATAAATGGCAGCGGTCAGTTCCAACGCAACCTCTTCTGTTTATTTTAGAGCGTTTATAATAAACAGTAACGCGCCTTCTATCTGTACGCAAATCGCTTCTTCATTCAACCGCAATAGCATAATTGGTAGAAGGCATTCTTTTCAATTCAAGCAAATGTAGAAGCAACAAAACAGAAATACCAAATCTAATTGCGGGAGAAGAAAAATATCTGTTTGATACATTTTTAGAGTGTTGGGTCCGTCTTGTGACTTCCTGTGTTTTAACACGCCGCGTTTCAGCAACGAGTTGCTATCTTCAGGTGTGGTTAAATTTTTTTTAAAATTACACATTGAGTATCCGTAACACGTTATAATATTCACAATCCACTACATAATACGCATGTCTTAATATTATAACGTGTTACGGATACTCAATGTGTAATTTTAAAAAAAATTTAACCACACCTGAAGATAGCAACTCGTTACTGAAACGCGTCGTGTTAAAACACAGGAAGTCACAAGACGGACAACAAAAAATACAAGGTATTTCTAATACTTCATAATAAAATATCTGTGGTAATAGAGTAAAGTGATTTGTGTAGGAAATTTATAAAATAAATACAAGCCGTTTTGAAGTGTAGTTTTAATTTTTTATTTAGGAATAATTTTCAATTTCTTATTTTTAATTGAGATTCTATTGCTTTGGTAAAGAACGAGTAAAGAATATAGAATTCTGATAGAGGACAACTGTCTAAGCTATGTGGTATCAATTTATATTTTCAAATTATTATAATTTTAATTATACTATGTACATTAAACATGCAATTGATACTTTCTTGGTTATACTCACTGAAATATAAAAATACTGGAACGCACTGACGCGCTGCTATAGAGAGCCGAGAAAGACAGAAACAAATTGGATCACCTGCGTCTTTGCGTTAAAGTCTGTTCCAAAAGTTTTAGGTAATGAATATTAATTAACATTATCCTATTTTATTAAACGTGCTAATATTGTACCTATACCTATATTATTATATTATGTATGTTTTCTAGAAAACGGCTCAAACTATTTGGGTGACATTTACTGAAAAAGAGTTTTGGGGGGGCAAAAAATCAATCTATCTAGATTTTGTCTCTGGAAAAACAATTTAAAATGTTTCACTTGTGAAACATTGGGTAGGTATTTATCAAATATTGAAAAATCCAAACGGAAAATCCGTTATTTAGAAAGTTATTCTCCCTAGGTTACTCGATCCAATTCGAAACAGTTTCAGGCATTTCGACCCATTTATTGATCTTATTTTTGCAAATTAAACAATGTTGTTCATTTGTTTGCTATACTCAACTCGATAATCAAGTATATTTACTACTTAATCGGTACTTGATTTTCCGAGTACTCGGAGACTTTTGAGAAACTCTGATTGCTTCATTTTCATGCCTTCCTATTATTTATAGATGGATGCCTTAACAATTTGCTTTGAAAACGATACGTACAGGTTTTCTACCCCAATTAAAAGTATATTTGCTTATTTCTCTAATTATTATTCACCTACCTATCTCCCATGCATGGCTGAATAACATTTTTCTTTTCTGTGTGAGATTTTCTCTCTTGACTTTGCACTAAAATTTGAAGAGTTGCAAATATACCTAAATATTGTTTATAATAGCATTTCTCACGCCAGTATATTTCTCATCTAGTCGGTTTTTGAGTATGGAAAGCTTTCAGTTTAATATTGCCTTTTTCTTTTCAAAATTTTGTTGAATATAAAGTTCGAACCTTATAATATTCACACTGTTCTCTCTCTCTATTACCACCAACAGCTAAGGTTATTTAGGCCTAGCACCAATTCATATTTTCTATTCATTTTTTTAATAATAAATTGAAAATGCAATTGACACTTTTACCAGCTCTCGAACCCGGGAACTGGGGACTTGTAATAGAGGAACCATAGCAACGCCATGTAAACAACAGCATCGCTACACGATCAGCTATTCTCAAGCCCTGTTCTCTCTCTATTTCACTCAGATGCAAATTTTGGCTCACTACGCATTGCCGTTTTGTCTTAGCTAAGTAATAAGTAGCCTCTGTTACTCGTTAAGAAGTAGGTAAGCTTTTACACATTGAAAGAATTTTTCAAATCGCTTCAGTGATTCTCAAGTTTTAAGGTAACATAGATATAAACCGCCTATTCTTTTATGCATTAGTAGATAAGTTGTCTTAAAAATCGTCATGTTTAATTAATTATTGATGAATATAATTGAATGCTACAATAATTGACTATAATTCTATTTAAAAATAAAGTTAGAATATACAATTGGACTTTTGTCGTCTAATAAATAATTCCATAGATCATATTAGAGGGTAGTATTATATAACAAATTACGATGGAGAATATTGTGGTATTAGCCTTACACGTAAATATGCTATATATGCATGTTACGTATGAAAGGCTAAATTGAGCTGGCCATACAATGAACTGTTCAAGCATATCAAAAGGGGTCGTTCATCAAAAGGGGTCGTCTTGAAGGAGTGACCTCAAAATCTATATATTTAAATCACAAGCCGTTTTCTTTCGGTAGTCCGTCAGCGGTCCCTATACTCAACTCATTTACATTTTATTTATTGAAGTTTTTTTCCAATCATTATAATACATAAGAGTGTGTTTTTTAATGTTTATTGTTTTTCCAAAAAAGGGAATATTCTGGCAACCTTAGAATGAATATTATATATTTTGGAATATACATGCCAAATTTCAACGGAGTTTTTTTGTTAATTTCGCAAAATGTGAACACTTTGTCGGTACTATATTATTTACTTTACTTATAGATAGATACCACACTGTAAGAAATTAGAAGACCGATTACGTAGATTATCGATGGTCCATTTGTAGTCAGCGATTAATCTGGTAATAGGCGCACAAAGAGACAATGGCGTCGCAAACAGGTATTGCCTGCACATCGTGTATATTCCATAAAAACACATTGCGCATGCGTGGTTACTAATTTTACATTAATTTGTTTTGTATTAATCCATTTTATATATGTAACTATACATTTTATTTTGTAATTTTTACACACTTTATTGGAATATTACACAAATTATGTAATTTCAATTTACTTTATGTAAAAATCACAAATTTGTTTAACTTTACAGTAAAAGTCCAAGTTTTTATGAAGTTTTCAGTATAAAAATAAATAATAATGTAAAATCACTTAGAAAATCGAGCGAATTCTACCTTAACTTTCGAAGCATTTTTACATCCATTTTTTACAGTGCAGGTAGTCATTTAGTTATTTGATACTGTCTAATGCCTTTTAAGTCCTGTAAAAAGTAATGAAATATAAAATTCAAAATTTTTAAAAATCCCAGACAGCAAAAAATGGGTTCGTGAGTTCGACAAGGTCTTTACACTCTTTGCCCTAAGTAGGAAGGTACGAACCAACAAAGGAATGTTATATCGATTTTTTTTTAATTTTCAATAGCGGCACTTTCGTTAGTCGGAAGAGGTTAACAAACTGGATTTATGATCTCCTACGCCCCCCACCTAAATTCATAAAAATCAGCGATAGCGATAAAAATGTCATTTTTGATGACATTACGACTGGACTGCGGGTGAAATTGTAAAGAATTATGTAAGATTTGTTACTGCATACACTGGTATCTATATGAAATAAAACAATGATGTCTGACTGTACGGCAAGCTTTACTATATGAATCTACATAGCATATCATTTAATATTCATTTATAAAACATTCTCGGACGGTAATATGATGGCATTTTTTACTTTATAAATCATTCCTAAGGTGTTTTTTTACTATTAGTGTGGTTGGATCAATATTATATTATATATACCTATATGTATACTATTGTATAAAATGCCGACCGTTTGTGTACGAATTGTAATAATCTAACATTAAGTTGAGAAAAAATAATATTAATTTATGTCCTTATTCGACAATAATTCTGTTTTTTGAAACAGAGTATTATTATAGTATCAGGAAAAAAAAGCTGTATTCTTTTTTTTAATTTTAAATATATACACCTCCAGAGCCGTCTTAGGCCATGCAGGGGCCCTTGGACACACAGAGTTCGGGGGCCTTTTTATAGAAGGCCAAAAAAGGTGAATAAAATAATCTTAATGTATTTTTAACTTCCCATTGGAAGTTATTGTAATGGGTCCGAAAATCGAAATCAAAAAGGAAAAAAAAATTTTATGTTTCAAGGTCACTATGTGTGTATGTGTGTGTGTGTGTGTGTGTGTACGTACGTACGTATGTGTCCATTTCTATAATTGATTCCAAACATATCGGAAAAAATCATTTTACCAATCATAGTCACAGTCAGGATTCTAACCTAAATCTTTCCACTTTCGCGGCGGAATGAGCTTATAATTACTCAACCGTGACATGATTACTAATCTAACATTCTCCTTATATACTTCGGAATCAATTGTTTTTCACTACATGCGAGGACTATGGTTGATAAAATGATTTTTTCCGATATGTTTGGAATCAATTATATAATTGGCTGCTTTCCAACAAAAATTTTCAATTGCAATTCAGCCGTATAAATCTATTAATTTATAATATAATATGTTATAACTTCAAGTTATTACTTCAAGTTTGGGAACCAGCTAATATGTATAATCAGTCCGCATCCGTTTTAGAATTATGCCATTACAAACAGACAGATAGGTTAATAGACGGACACAAATAGATAGACAAAAATTATGGAAACGCATTTTTACGTTTAGGCTACGAAATACCCGAAAAAAGTCGTAAGAAATCGGTTGCAGGCAGAGATGCCGCTACAATTTTTTATTTATTAGTATAATTGTATGTTCACGAAATTTTTGTTCATAATATAATCTCACTAATTTGCCAAAGGTTCATACAAAATAGACATTCAGACACAATGTTAGTCTAGTTCGAAACCAAGCTGATGGCCAACCAAGAAAGTGTCGCACCAATTTTCCAGTTGCCCATAATATTATAATAGATTATACTCCTGGATTATCCTGTTAATAACATTACCAGGAAAAAATGGAGCCATCGTTACCATTCGCTCGGTAGGCTCTTGAGGTCCCAGTCCGCCCCTGATTGCCAGTATTGCGATTTCAATTTATTACCCTTCCGGGTGACCACCTTATGTATAGGTACCTATCTAATATGCATAAATTTAATTGTTGTCATTTTAACACCTACTAATCAATTAATTCCACAAGTTTTTATACGATATCAGTTTTTTTTTGCACGAACTGCAGTAGGAACCATTTTTTCTAATTCAAATTTGCAGACGTCTGAAATGCATCTCGCTGGAAATAGAAAGTGCACAGAAGAAGTCAATTAAGAATCAAAACTTGATAATTTCAATTAATGTAAAAATGCATAAATAAAAATCAACGCTTAATCAACAATACATTTAACTGTAAAAACATCATTTTCAAGTCCATTTCACATGAAATAACACAGACAGAGATCCGGAAATCTACAGAATGATACACTTATGATTTCTATTCTGTTAGACACAGCTGTAACAGATGTAACTGTTATACATACGAGGGACGTTCAACAGTTATTTTTACTTCCCACCTCTACTATGGTAGGGAAGTAATGGATTTAGTCCGAAAAAAATATTTCGAGATTTTAACAGATTTTCACGTTTTGAGACCCTAGCAATCGTTTAAGATCATTTTCTGACTGATGTCTGTGTGTGTGTGTGTGTGTGGTCAATTTTTCGCCTTCGATATCTTAGAATTGAAGCGGACCTAACAACAGACCTTAGCACCATCCTAGATAACTCTGAAAAAAATACAGACAAATTATTAACATTTTTGGAATCATCACAGATATTAAAAAAATTATAATTGATACTTACCGTACTTATCGCTATGTAATACCATGTCATATTTATGTACTTACCTTATGTGTTTATGTACTTACCTTACGTATTTTTTAGTAGTGCTAATTAGCCCTAAGGTTGAAGCACATATGTTATGTTTTTGTTGTTTGCTAAATAAAAAAAAAAAAAAAACATACGGGCATGCCGATTGTTCTATTGTGTTTATCAGCCTTTAACTTAGATCTGATTAAATTTTGAGTCAAATCGGTTCAGTGGATCCTGAGATATTCAAAAAAAACGTTCTCAATGTCACGTATTAACATAGGTAAAAAAAATATAAATGAATTCTAGATGTTATAATATGAAAAAAATGTAAATATTTTTTTCTCTAAAATGTATAGTTTTCGAGAAAAAAAATATTTTACTAAAAAAAATAAAAATTGTACGTAAGTCAAGGTAACCATGATTTTTGCTATATTAAGTTAGCCATCAGTAGATCACCAAACAAAAAAGAGGGCCATGCTTTTTTCAAAGAATAAAAATTAAATTGTGTTTTAAAGACCACCAACAGCTAAGGTTATTTGGGCCTAGTCAAAGAATAAAAAAAAAGTGTTTATTTTTTGCAAATATTTACTAGGTGGGAAGTATAGGACTGGTCATCAGTCGAATTTTTTATATTGTGTAAACATCTTACCGCTCGCCCCACAGTATATACGGCTGCATATTGGTTCAACCTTCAGCGTTAAGTAATTGCGTTAGTGTGTACGAGACACATTACACAATCACGATAAATATAATATGTACACGTTGTGAGAAAAATTCAATACATAACAAATTTCTTTTTTATATTAGATCAAATATTAGGATAGCAGTTTAAAAATGATCTTTTGAAAATAAACTTGTAGGTTAGAATGCCTAAATTTCTTGAATTATGCAATTAAAAATTGAAATTATTAAAACCATTGCACGTATATAATTTTTCCGAATGAAACCAATATGAATCCTGCATGTGTACACTGTACATGTCAACTTTCGTGATTATCGCGTCACCCACACCTTATTTTTTTTCCAATATATTTCTGGTGCTAATAACCAAATTCGCTTATTTTTGTTAGCATACTGGCGACTCTTGGACGAAAAATCATTAGTATAATATATAGGTATTTCTATACAAAAAAAATTAAAATTTTAATTATTTTTCCATATACAAAATCCAGAATTTGAAACCACATTACAGACACTGTTTCTGCAAATTGGTTAGCTGCATCGTTGATCATATTGGCGAACAAGTCAGGAAATTGTCTCCCTAATGCTTTTCAAAATCTGGTAAATCCGAGGTAAATCTTATATTTTTCGCTACATGCCTCTTATTTTATGAAACTCCAAGCAAAAATATCTAATAAGGTTAAATGTAGCCTCACCCGATTCACCGATTATGAAAACAATTGTTGGGATATTTCTGGACAATTTAGGCCTAACACTTAATGGCCAACACCAGACTACCTATATAATTATCTATCTCGTTCTACTGAAACACTATACAGGGTGACCACCCGTATCAGTCGTTTTTTTCGAAAATGGTTAGTCGTAGAGAGTTGTGTCAAAAATGTGTATTATAAAAGCCCTAATAAAGAATCGAATGGTGATAATTAGGCAAGTGTTGTAGGAAAAATTATTTAATTACTGCCACCCTTGTTAAGTAACAATCGTTTGAAATTATTAAATCAAAATTTCATAATAACGATCGAAGTCGGGATTAAAAATCTAGCAACCTTAGACATTGTCACAAGTATTCAAACTGTCTTCCATTTACTCTTTAATACATACTACTGTGCTCTTCTGGTTATACTGTGAGTGTACTTCTTCAGTGTTTAATGATCGATAGGTAACTAGATTTTAAATTCGGACTTTTAAAAAGTTCGTTATTATGACATTTTAATTTAGTAATTTCAAACAAATACTACTTAACAGGGGTGGCAGTAATAAAAAAAAAATCCGTACAAAACTTGCTAATTTTTTAAAGATCTTTTCAACAATACCACTTTCGACCTATCGTTACATTTATAATTCCGGAGTTCTGGACATTCTGGAGCAAACTTTTTAGGGCTTTTATAATACAAATTTTTGACACAACTCTCCACGATTAACCGTTTTCGAAAAAAACGACTGATACCCTGTATAATCACTTATCAGATGCTTAATAAATTGGTTTTAAATTCAGTTTATTTCACCAAGAAGAACTTTTGCTACACTTATATTACGAGTATATGTTGAAAATTAATTAATGTTGGTATCTGATTAATATGATGGTCAAAATAAATTGTAGTCTGACTCCACCGCACGAACTTTCTCGTTCAACTGCATCGATAGTGGGTTTTCATTAATCCAGGCCTCTGCACATACGAACTGACGAACATCTAAAACTTGCTTTTTCGATATGCAGGGACAATGATAATTTTTTTCGCCATTTCAAGACTCACGATCATTCGAAAGTAAAAATGATTTTTTTTTGTCCGTTCCTAGTAGCAAGTAACTGTTGTAGGGTACAATCATACACACTATATAAAGGCGTGATATCGGTGTCATGTCATGGGAATCAATAACAACAGCAACACTAAGCTAATCAAATCGTTCAGCCAATCAACAATGTTACAGAGAACTAACACTAATGATTGACGCAGATCAGTCGGCACAATTAATTAACTTTCCGCGTCTCAACGCCTCCACGGTCTGTCGATGACCACGGCTCACGAAAACGTCAAAACCGTACCCGTGGCCGTTTCTCTATCCCCCGCTGGCTTCGCAACCGCGAACAAAATTACTGGTGTCTCACCGCAAACAAAACACACACAGGCAAACGCACTGTTTGTTGGGGATGATGTTGTTCTGATCAAGAAATTATATTAAAGCCTTGAGAATAGCTGAAAATAGTAGAGATGAAATTGTTTATATAGCATTTTCTATTTTCAAACCCATAGTTCCCAGGTTAAAATCTGAGAACAGTTGAAACTGTTATTTTGAGTCCAAATCAAAGGATATAACATATAGGCGAAATTTCAATAAGACACAAGAAGAGTAGGAGTGTTTGTTGGTTCTGAACTGCTTCTGAACTTCCAAAGCGTATGTCGGCAATACAGAATTCTTCGGGCACAACTGCTTGTTTGTTGGTTTCTCGGACTCTTTGGGATTTTTGAACTTGGTCTACCGTCTAGGCTCCAGAATTACTAGAACCAAGTTCAAACAGTCGAAGAGTCCTTCCCACCTGCGCTCATGGATGTTTTGTGATGTACTAGTTTTAAGTTCGTTGTTCTTTAGTGTAGTTGACAAACGCGAATGACCTTAGATGTCGACGCGTCTAGAATCTACAATAAATAAAGAATTATCGACCAGCAAACATGCAGCTGTGCCCGAAGAGTTCTGTATTGTCGATAGACGCTTTGGGAGTTCAGAACCAGTTCAGAACTTACCAACAAACACACCTAATATTAAAAAGCGTATACGAGTTTCAGCACTATCTGTTGAGGTGGATTCAAATTATTAGGTATATTTTCTACTTGCATTGCAGGACGTACAGTGGGTACTGATGTTGTTTGTCTTTTCTCTGGAGCATTTCGAAACTTTTTATATTGCATCGGGCAATTTTTTTCACTTTTTGCATTCAAATACAAAAAAATATTTTTGTTAAATTTAAAATTGTTTACAATACTTTTTTCTGCATAACACTATTAAATTTTCAATACAAAACTGATAAATAATAAAATATAAATTACCATGTAGACAATAATTAATTGTAAATCAATCGATATGACACGGAAGAGCATTTGGTGATTTATTTTGGTCATTCTAATAAATTGGCATTATTTCGGAAACTGGAATTGTTAGTCAAGGTGTCATGCACTTTAGCGGCAACTCAAACATGCAGCATATACTACGATACTGATTTGGTTTTATACAATATTATACCAGGTGATTTACAAGACTGGGTTAGTTTACGGAACAAATCATTTTTTTGTGGTACAAAGAGAATGTTTGCGATTGAACATTTAACCTGTCCGAATAAAAATTAACCAAATGTTATGAAATTTTGGAAACACAGAAGGTCTAGAACGTATTATTAGTAAAAATAGACTTAAATTAAAAAAAGAAAATTTATTTTTTTTAAATTTTGTGGAAATTTAAAAAAACTTGCCCATAATTGGTAAAATGTTAACATATTTTCATATTATTTAAGAAAAGGTGATAATTCGTTATAAGTATCTCATTTTTAAACTTCTAATCTATATAATCATTTTTACATGGCTTCTCTATTACAAGGCCCCAGTTCCTTGGTTTTAATCTGAGAAAATAAAAAAATATCAATATGATTTTCAATTTATTTTAAAAAAAAGATAAATTGAAAACATGAATTGGTATTAGCTCAAAAAAATATGTCTGTTGTCGAAGAGTTTTCTCTAGTTTTATACGCAAGTTTTGTGAATCGTCCAGTATAATATATTATGCTAGTACCTATGTAAGTACGTTACCATACTTACAGATTACATCAGGTTTTTACTTTAAGACACCGTTTTTGTAAAAGTTTTTGATCGTTGTATTTACAAACTGCGGTAAGCATAAATTCGTAACAATAAGTTCAGAATTATTTTTAACATTCTTGTAGAGACCAATTTTTTAAAATGTATTTATAAAATGATTTTATTCTTAACACACTTTTATTAGTTTCACTTGTACGTTATTGTTATAATATTATGTATAATTATGTTAATAAACAAATATTGCAAAATCTCGATTTTCACCCTCTTTCAAATGTCCAATTGGTGTGAAACTTTGCTGTCGTTTGTCGTTTTGATGACACTTATTTTGACTATAATAATATTTATATAACAAATTTAAAAAAATTGAAATAAAAACATATGGTGGAAGTAACGGTGCTAATGGTGGGAAAGCGTGTCGTCACTAAATGTACTATTCAAAGCATTAGCAGAGGTGGAGAGAATGCGCGCACAGCTGATATCTTAAGAAAGAGCTACCTCCCCCAAATCAGATAATTATGATTGTACCTACTCTATCCCGCAAGAGTTTAAATTTATCAAAGACAAAAAAGTTGAAAAATAAAATTTATAGCTTCAAAAAAATTTAAAAAGCGCGCTTATATCAACGTGCGAAATACTAGAAAACAAACTTTTTCGTCTATAATAAAGCGTGAGGCGCTTTTTTAAACGTTATAGAAGAGAAAGTTTATTTTCTACTTCTATAATGCGTTGATATATAAGCGTGTTTTCTTTTTTTTTGAAACTATAAATTTTTTTTATAAAATTTTTATGCATCGTAAAATTGTCGTAAGTAAAATAAATTGGGATTTTTTTATATAGTTACAGAGTAGCTATATTGTAATATTAAAATGTTAAAATTAGCTTTGAAGTAGCACAAAACTTATTTTAAAAAAATCATAAAAATTATATAAATAGGAATTCGTTAATCAATTTAGTTTTAGCCTTTTTACAGATAAGGGTAAATTTCCAGCGTTGTTTGGCAGGCATTATCCAAAAATTGAGACCATATTTTTAAATTTTGAATTTCTAAAATCACTGCCTTTTTTAAAATTGTGAGAGTGATACATTTCGCCATGAGAAAAGTTGCTTAAATTTTATTTAATGTATACAAATTTTTTATAAACATAATATAGAGACCGTAACCGCGATAGAATGTTTGTGCTTAGATTTGCAATGTGTAACGTTGATTATAAATTATTATTATTATTATAAAAAATGTACAGTACAATTCTGAGCACACAATAATTAATTGAATAATTATTATACAAAACGCGAGCTGTGTAATGATGGATAATCAATATAAAGAAGGGAACGCCGTTTAAAATATATATGTAAGTAATTAGTTTGTTCAGTAAACGTTTTTTAACTTCCCATTGGAAGTTATTGTAATGGGTCCGAAAATCGAAATCAAAAAGGAAAAAAAATTTTTATGTTTCAAGGTCACTACACTATTTTTACACTACTTTTAGAAAGATGTCTGTGTGTGTGTGTGTGTGTGTGTGTACGTATGTACGTACGTACGTACGTACGTACGTATGTATGTGTCAATTTCTTTCTAAGACGAAATCTCGAGAACGAAAAATGATATCGACTACGTTGGGGTGCCAATCGACGCGTATTAACGTAAATATGATCTGAAAGGAATTTTTTTAAAATCGGTTCAGCCGTTCTTTTTCCTTAACCAAATAACCTCCAAAAAAGTAGATTTTACACAATATCTCGCGAATAAAAAATTATATCGACTTCGTAAGGGTGTCAATCGAGGCGTGTTAACGTCATTTTGATCCGACATAAATTTTATAAAAATCGGTTCAGCCGTTTTTTTTTTTTTTTTTTTTTTTTAATTATTGATGTTTTAATGATTAAAATGATTACTTTTCTGTGTAATATCTAATTTAATTATTATTATTAAATATTTATCAAACTGGGAAGTTCGTCGTGTGGACCTCAAGGGTCGCACTTTAGTCCTAATAAACGACCCACCTCACGGCTTGTTTTTAATAATTTTGAAACAACAAATTTACATAAGAAAATTACTTTAATTTTTCTGCGTGCTGTAGATGAAGTGTTTGACAGTTTTTATATTATGTCAATTTATTTAAAAGTAATTTTATTGGTTCCGGTTTTATACGTTAACATGTTTTAGTATGTTTTATATACACAGGATGGTTTATTTTAATGTTAATGTTAAATTAGCACCAAACTGATTTAGAAAACGCGCGGATCCTCAACAAGATGTCCCTCAAAGATACGTGGGACAGCAGTTTGAGACACGTTGTATTGTAGTATTCTATTTATTTTTTTTGGTGAAACACGATCAGATCAAATTAGAATAAAACGTAATACCTACATTACCTAAAATAATCATAAGGAATGGAAACAGTATTTACGCCAACACAGCTATTAATTATTAATTACCGACATTTCGTCTTATTTATTAAGAGTTCCTCATGATTATTTAAGTTAATATTTGAATTTTGGACACAAATAGTATTTATTAATGCTGTATTTTAATTCCCAGATGACATAAAATCGAGTTTATCTAATACCTACCAAGAAAGTATAAATTTAAAAAAAGCTTTCCTAAACGGTTTAATTGATACTGCACCGTACAGTTTAAAACAATTTTTCTAAAATTAATTTGAATTTTTCGGCTGTTTCCTGGAATAGACTAAATCTACACGTTTTCTCACAACACGACCACACAAAGAAACAATGAGTATTATTGTATTTTATAACATTTTCAACGTTAAAAAAACGAAAAATTTGGTCATATTTCCCTAACAAAGTATTTTTGGATGTTTAGGTATTTATAATAATTTTTACCTATACTGTCTGAATACCCTACGATTAATTATTGCTAAAAATATAATTACAACGGAACAGTTCTGTCTGTAATTTCGTTTCCTGGTTTTTCAGGTATTTTGTACGATATCCGAAATTTCTGTCAGTGTAGTACCAGTCTTAATTATTGGAAACGGCTGCATTTGGTACTCAAATTTAAAGTATAGGATACTTTTACCGGCTATATGCTTAGGTTGAGACATAGTTCCTGTCAAAATTCAGATTGAGAAATAGTTCCTATTCAAACCGACCGATATTTATTTATTTCATGAATAGCTTAAAAGCTGTGAAATAAGTCAGATGAAAAAAATAATTACAATTCGTCAATGGAATAGCATTTGTCAATGACATAATATTTTTTAATGTCTTTTAAAAAGTGGCAGAGGCAGATCTTTAAAATCACTTGGTAATTTATTGTAAATGTCCACTAAATTGAAATTGATTTTTTTCCATTCCATTTAATATTTAGGAAATGGTTTATGCAGGTTTCCAGCTTGTCTAATATTTCGATTATCGATCGAAATATTAGTTTTAAAATAACTCGAATGAGATTTTACAAACACAGAGCGAATCTGCTATAGGAAAATCGATCGAGGCCATTGGTCGGAAGCTACACAAATCGCCGCTTTCGTGAAATTCTCGTAAATCACCTGTATATAATATTGTAATCGAGTATCTCAGCATTTACGTATGCATCGTGTCTGGATACTGTAACGGCCGTGACGTATCTACTATGGAGTAACTGACTGTGAGTTCGTTCTGGGAAATTCTTTAATGTGTTCGCTGCGCCGAGTTGATTTAAGTGATACTGATTTTTTGTTTAAAAACATACTCAACTAAGCTATATGACGTATCAAAGACATGTCACTTCATCACACTGTATTAGACTAGCACAATGAAATGCCATTTAAGCTCGGTGAAATCTGAACGTGTATTCATTAAAAATATTGACAAGCGTATGTAATATCAACATTATCGCATGGTCGACGTAAAAAAATATATCGTTTAGAAAAGATATTTTAATAGTACCCACGCTCTATAAAAAGCAGTAGGTACAGTTAAATTCACGCACGCTATTGAAAAATGTTGTCATCTTTGTCACCGTGTTAAAATACTCGCTAAAAAATTATTTCTTTAAATACGAATCTTTAGTTGATTTTTCTTAAAGCGGCGGCCTAAAACCCGATTGCTCTATTGAAGGTTTTTTTTATGAAATTATAACCATTTGTTTTTTTAAAGATAAAAGCATGATCATTATCATTTATAAAAAATATCGCATGATACATTGCAATCAATACTTTAATATAGATACAATAATAAAATAAAAATTGATAACCGGATTTCTATCTGTAATTTCATTTTCTTGCCGGTTTTTGAGTATTTTGCATAACACCTAGACAGGAAAATTCATTTCTTGAATTTGTGTCTGTTTGTTTGTACTACCATCGTACTTGAGAACGGACGAACCCATTTTTATCAAACACTAATTATTTGACATCGAAAAGTAAGTAAAAGGCAATGCAGATTATTTTGATTCATGTAATGAGAACTGTCAGTTCAAAATAACTCTAGAATTATTACTAAAAAAATGGGGAATGTGATCATTGCCATTATAACTACCAGCAAGCATACTTTTTAATAAAATATCAATTTCCAACTGAATTTAAATTTGAGCAATGAAAAACAACTGTTTGGAAACTGAAAAAAAAATCTATTGGGACGCTAATGACCTCTGTTGTCCAGCGTCTATAATTCACAATTCATTCATTCATTGAAAAATCTATTACAAAGAAATGATTATACTTCGTGTTTGTGAGAACATAATATTATATTAGGAACTAATAATCCCTCAAGTTTGTTAGTCACTAGTAAATCATGTATTTTCTTTAATCATTAATGAAATATTACATTTTATTTATAGTAATTTAAAACAATAAATGCTACTGAATTCAATTTTTATAAACGCGCCAATTGCTATGAAAGATTTGATTCGTGTTATAATATTACAGGTAATATATGAATCTACAGATTGCATCAATTCGAAACTCCATTATCTATTTGATAGGAACTTACATTTTTTCTATTGTACTAATACATTATTGTATCGCATACCAATAGCAGAACCGTTTGGTGCTTTTGCTTGTTTTCTGCAAGCAAGGAATAATAAAATATATGTAGGTAAATTTTTATATTATACTACCGTTCTTTATTGATAAAACTTTCCAGAGTAATATAAGTAATTTTAGAGGTATCTTTAATTATTTAATTTTAGTAATCTCATCATAAAGCGGTGAAAAGTAGCTGTACCGTAATTATGCTCATTTTGCTCAAGCTTATCAAAAAGCTTCCATATGGATTTTTTTTCTTTTTTATAAAAGCTTATAGACCTATCTCCATATGGGAACTATTAGTTCCGGAATTTCGAAACTGAAAATCAACTATCGAAACCAGTTCCGGAAGTAACGATGATCCGATATTGGAGGTTCTAGTCAAATTGCCAACATTTTATCTCCTGAAAAATCCAAAAAGTGTACTTGACAGAAAATCTGGTTTTTTTGTAGGTATAAGTGAGTCTGTCAGCTCGGTTTAACATATTATACTAGAATGCGTTCTGTCGTAATAAATAATAATTCCAATTGTTGTTTAATGGCGCCAATGTATGATGATAATATGGATGTTGTACGTCGAATGTCGATAGGTAGATTTTATTAAATTATATTTCATATTTTCGCATATTACAACACAATTGAACATATAATTCACCGGACATAGTTCATTGTTCTAAATATTACATTAACGACATAAATCTGAACTTATTGATAGTAATAGTAATCGTTCTTTACTGCCAAAAGAAAACCACTGGTCATGAAAAGAAAGAAAATGTGGTGGCTCATCGGGAGGAAATCTCAATTAATTCAATTAAAAATAAGTTGCTGCTCTACAAAGTCATCCTAAAACCGGTATGGACTTACGGAATGCAATTATGAGGCACAGCCAGCAAGTCAAATATTGCAACAATACAAAAGTTCCAATCAACCACACTGCGTATGATAGTAGATGCACCATGGTACTGGTACATCACCAGTGACACCCTTAACCGCGACCTAATGACGCCAACTGTCAAGGAAGAAATCCGACGCTACAGCACCAGATGCCAAGAAAGATTGTAGAATCATTCCAACCAGCTTGCCATAAACTTATTAGATAATAGTACAACGATAACCAGACTGAAAAGACACATTGTGCTCGATATACCTGAACATAGCTTAATTAAGGGAAGTGCACTGAGTGCCGCATTGGGCGTTCTTGCCATTATTCTATAATCTTATTACTTTATAGTCGGTATAGACTAATTACTAAAACGGTGCGATTTATAAAAAAAAACTTGTTTATTTACTCCAATAGAGGCTACAGACCAGATCTGTGGGAATATCGGCTTAGTCCGGGGTAAAACGCTTATATTTTAAAGTGATTACTAACAGGCTGAATTTTCGTGAGTGGCTTAGTTTTGACGAGTCCTCCAACTCTTTCTCTGCGAAAATTCTTGGTATAGGTATGCTAAACTCTGCGCAGCCGCTAAACATGTTGATTTGGCGAGTTTTTAACACTTTGTTTTTCAGTTAAATTGCCAGATAATTTATAAAAAAACAGAAAGCTGCGCTTGTCCTACAAAAGCGATGGATTGGAATGGTGAGTCCTCCACCCCTAGTATGTAAAAATAACGAGGTCTGAAATTTTATTACGGGCTGATTTTTAGTTTATTGTTTAATTAATATTTTTGAAATCGAAGGGTCAAATTGTCCTACAAATTGTCCGGCAGGGTTTTCTGGTCCACGAATACTCTAAACTGATAACATTTATTTCTAATTTTCTCAAAAACGATTGACTATAGGACAAAACTTGTTTACCGATAGCAATTACAGCAAATTTTAACAAGCCGTGAGGTGGGTCGTTTATTAGGACTAAAGTGCGACCCTTGAGGTCCACACGACGAACTTCCCAGTTTGATAAATATTTAATAATAATAATTAAATTAGATATTACACAGAAAAGTAATCATTTTAATCATTAAAACATAATTATTATTTATTTTTAACAATAATTTAAAAAAAACGGCTGAACCGATTTTTATAAAATTTATGTCGGATCAAAATGACTTTAACACGCCCCGATTGACACCCTTACGAAGTCGATATAATTTTTTATTCGCGAGATATTGTGTAAAATCTACTTTTTTGGAGTCTATTTGGTTAAGAAAAAAGAACGGCTGAACCGATTTTGAAAAAAATTCTTTCAGATTATATTTACGTTAATACGCGTCGATTGGCACCCTAACGTAGGTAGTCGATATCATTTTTCATTCTCGAGATTTCGTCTTAGAAAGAAATGGACACATACGTACGTACACACACACAGCATCTTTCTAAAAATAGTGTAAAAGTAGTGTAGTGACCTTGAAACATAAAAATTTGTTATACATTTTGATTTCGATTTTCGGACCCATTACAATAACTTCCAATGGGAAGTTAAAAAGTTATAAGTGACCTCGAAATTGATATTAAGAATGTTGTGACCTTGAAATTTTGTTGCAAAATAATGAGATTATATAAAAACTGGTCCTATTACGTCAGGATGAATATAAGGACAACAATTGAATCTTGACTATAAATAGACTACAGCACTTACGTTTCACTGCACGTACGAAATTAAAAATCGTTCATTTCAATAGCCACATATTCTCATGCTCGGTGTAATACGCGCCGGTTATACATATACCTGCCTATGTATCTACCATCTCCGGCCTAGACATTAGAATCTAGAATTTAGATGATGTATTAAGGTAAATGCAGGATATAATGAATAAAAAGTGATTGATATACAGTAGCACACTGCATAAACTCTATAGTTTAATAGTTTATACTAGTGATCCTCGTGCAAGAATGATCTTGCAATATCTGTACGTTGGAACCTACTATAAAAAGGAAAAATGCCCAGAATGTCAATAGAATAAAATCTCACTAATATGAACCTAAATTATTAAAAATTGTTTTTTCCTTTTTAGTGCATTTAAAAACAAAGCTTGTCTCTTAAAAGTTTTTTTACTAATATTTTTTAACATATTGTCCATATTCTTTAGCATGGAAATAATATCTAGGCGGGAAAACTTGTTTCCAGAATTTTTGTTTGTTTGTACCGACATCACATGAAAACTGATGGACTTGCTTGATGAAACTACACAAATATGTACACTATAGTACACTATCAATATTGGTACAAAACTTAAAATGTTGGGTATTTTTTATCCGGCTACGCCCAAGTTAAGATTTAACGGCCGTTAAAACCAACAGGAACGCGTATCCCTATATCAATCCTTCTTTTGTGATTCTGTCTTTATTCATTGTGTAATTTTACGATAGTCTTGTAAATGGTATTAATTGGAGGTGTTAACCCAAGAAACCAACACTGATGGAAATAATATCTTTATTTATTTTATTTATTGTGGATTATAGACGCTCGAGAACTAAGGTCATTAGCGTATAAATAATAAATTACGTCAAATTAAAAGGACATCACGAAACATTATGATCGGAGGTCGATTGGAGGTGGACCGACCCAGCAATATCTAATCATTACACCAAGCTGTCCCCGAAAATAATATTATATACAGAGAAAAAACACACTTGAATATTCTACAATATTTATTAACACTCACGAAACACGTCGAGTGTTAATAAATATGGTAGAATTTTCAAGTGTATTTTTTCTTTGTATTTAATCATGTTTTACCAAGTGCCTAGCGAGGAATCAATTTAAGTTATTGTAATATTATAGATGTGAAGAAACTGTTTTAATTTAAAACAGAAAAGTGGTGATCCTGATGATAATGGAAGAAAACAGCTTTGAAGTGGCTTAAGGATCCAAAATAAGAATCAAATACTGTTAATATTGCATTTATTAGCTAACGTTTCGAGAATTATATTCTCATTATCAGAGCTCTGTATAAAAATTTTAAAATTGTGTTAGGAAAAATACTTAAAAAATAATGTATAACAATTATTGATTAACTTACCAAATGCCGTCAAATGTAACAGTAAAATTGTCCAAAATTTAAAAAAACATATTAACATTTTATTTGGTTTTAATGAAGTGTAAAAAAAAGTTGTTTTATTGATTTATTTTGTAAATGAAAATACTGAAGACTTTATGTTTTATAGAATTTTGATTTAATTTTTTATTGTGGAAATTTTTTTTGCCAGATTAACTGATTAATATTTAAATGCTTTAAGTATAGAAACTAAGTGAAATAATTTTTTGATTTTTAAGTTGTTTTGCAAAATTGTAGTATGTTTATTCAAGTTTTGACAATTTTTATTTCATTGAGCAAATTACTATATATATGCGACAGGTTATCAATATCTATGCGTTTGTTTATACAATTTTTTGTTTTATATATGTAAACCATTTCAAGGAAAAGGCGTTTTTGGTAATTACTTTCTAGAGCCATAATGGAGGTGTTTTCAAAATCAAATTCGTGATTGTCGGCGACGCTATGTTGTACTAAAGAAGTGCAAAAACAAAGTTGAGAATGTAAATTAGATTTTATTTGGTTTTAACGCCCACATTATGTTGTTTCAAACGCATGAGTAAATATTGAGATGTCTGTCCCATATATGTAGCATTACAGTTTTTGCAATATTATTATTATTTTGTAATATTATTTTGTAATCTTATATATAAAATTCTCGTGTCGCGGTGTACGTTATTAAATTCCTCCGAAACGGCTGGACCGATTTTGATGAAATTTTGTGTGCTTATCGGGTAGGGTGGAGAATCGGACATCATCTATTTTTTATCCCCCTAAATGTTAAGGGTGGTCCACCCCAAATTTTTTTTTTTTTTTTTTGGACAAAATTTTTTGTTTTAATTTTTTCATGATTCAGCATTGAAAAATACATACAACTCTAAATTTTCACCCTTATACGATCAACCCCTGATTTTTAATCGCGATTTTTATATTAAGCTTTAAAAAATACATATATGACGAACGAGCGAAGCGAGTGAGTAGTGTATTTACAATATTCAAGCGAACGAGCAAAGCGAGTGAGTAGTGTATTCATAATATTCAAGCGAACGAGCGAAGCGAGTGAGTAGTGTATTTATAATATTCAAGCGAACGAGCGATATATAAAATTCTCGTGTCGCGGTGTATGTTATTGAACTCCTCCGAAACGGCTGGACCGATTTTGATGAAATTTTGTGTGCTTATTGGGTAGGGTGGAGACACGGACAACATCTATTTTTCATCCCCCTAAATGTTAAGGGTGGTACACCCCAAATTTTTTTTTTTTATTTTTTGGACAACATTTTTTGTTTTAATTTTTTCATGATTCAGCATTAAAAAATACATACAACTCTAAATTTTCACCCTTATACGATCAACCCCTGATTTTTAATCGCGATTTTTATATTAAGCTTTAAAAAATACATATATGGCGAACGAGCGAAGCGAGTGAGTAGGCGAAAATATTCAAGCGAACGAGCGAAGCGAGTGAGTAGTGTATTAATAAAATTCAAACGAACGAGCGAAGCGAGTGAGTAATGTAATTATAATATTCAAGCGAACGAGCGAAGCGAGTGAGTAATGTAATTATAATATTCAAGCGAACGAGCGAAGCTAGTGAGTAGTGTATTTATTATATTCAAGCGAACGAGCGAAGCGAGTGAGTAGTGTATTTATTATATTCGAGCGAAGCGAGTGAGTAGTGTATCAATAAAATTCAAACGAACGAGCGAAGCGAGTGAGTAATGTAATTATTCCTGAAAATAACGTATATGGCTAAACAACGTTTGCCGGGTCAGCTATACTAAATATACGTGAGCGGAGTAATGGGTGACCGCTATTAAATCATAATTTCATACCATCCGAGCGAAGCCGGACCGGGTCCGCTAGTATTATATATTATATTATTATTATTTTGTAATATTATTATTTTGTAATATTATATATTTAACGCAAACAAAATTGTGGGCAAACGCTAGTTATTTAATAAAAATATAGCTTTGATAGTGTGATACCGACCTTAAAACAATGGTATGCTCACATATTAGGTACAAAGAGTCCATATGAGCGTAAATAAAAACATAAAAATCGTATACAATTTATATCGACACTGGTTACTATACACAGGCGTATAATATGTAACGCATCGCACATCGGTCGAATTAAAACGTATCTATTGCTAATCGATTACGTTCCAAATATCACATCACAATCCGTCTTGAACGCGTAACCAATATGTATCTCTGTTATATAATCATGTATCGAGTCTATAGTCAACCCCCATTTATGTATTACATTATCATACGTACAGTAGTCGTCAACTTAGACCTTAGTAGAGACTACAGTTTACACTACAGCATTGATAGGTAGTTTTTGTAGAAAAGTTACTTGCACGTTGAATTTACAATGTATTAGTACACAACCATTTACCACAAACATTATAATTTCTTGTTTAGTTCAATTTTTGTCCTAAACTAAATAAAATATTAGTAAAATAAATTAAAATTTAAAAAAACTAAAAAACACGCTTTAATGAACTAAAAAGTAAAAAAATAATTAATTTTATTGTAAAAAAGCGTGGGGTGCTTTGTATCATATTTTCATACTACCCCACGCTTTTTTACAATAAAATTAATTATTTTTTTACTTTTTAATTCATTAAAGCGTGTTTTTTAGTTTTTTTAAATTATAATTTATTTTTGCTTTTTAGTCCTGGAGATCCTGGTCAGGATAATGGGACAAACTTATGAAATTATTGTATTGTCATCGGTCCTTGATAAGTGTGAAAAGTTTCAGTTCAATCTGAAGTTTTTTGCTTTTTTTTTTTAGTCCTGGAGATGAATTATTGTATTGTCGGTTCTTGATAAGTCGACAACGTTTAAACTAAATCTGACCGTTCAAAGTTGGTCAAAATCAAGTTCAAAGAAGTCGGTTACAAACTGACAAGCAAGCAAACATACAAGTGAAGTTAATAAAAGCGTGTTAAAAAAACTTTTTAGAGACAAGCTTTTATTGAAATATACTAAAAAGGAAAAAATAATATTTAATAATTTTGGCTCATAATAATTTATTATAAAAGCGGAGGTTGTAATCTCGATGATAGTTTATTATAATAATTATGAACCAAAATTATTAAATATTAAATAATTCAATTCTAAAAACGATTTATTCGTCTATTGTCATCGGAAATACATATGTGTACAAAATTTCAAATCGATCGGATACATGAAAGTCGTTCAAAATTGACTTGCAAGATTTTACCTAAACAAACGAACACACAAACAAACACACAAACTAGCATACAAACATTGCAAGTTAAATAAAAGCTTGTAAAAAAGCTTTCCTGAGCCCTTAAAAATGACGTCAGACTTAATTTTTAAATAACATGAAATCGTAATATATTTATGACTTCATTTGAAAAGTATTTTTTTGAGAACACAATTTTAAAAAATTTTATCATGATTCAAAATGGCGGCATTTTTTTATGAATTATTAAGAATTTATATTATTATCCAATTAAAGCACTAATTGTTTGGTTCCATGAAACTAGTCAATTGGCCAAGTTACAGAGGTGCAGGTAATGTATTAATTTTTTAAGGGCACCAATTAGGGTAATTTGGACCTAGCACCAGTTCATAGTTTCAATTTATTATCGTTTTAATAATAATTTGAAAACCTAATTGATACTTTTTAACCAGTTCTCGAATTAGAACCTGGGGAACTGGAGGCTTGTAATATTAGAACCATGAAAACGCCATATAAAAATAACGGCATTGCTGTATATATTATATATAATACAGAATTTGATAATGGAAAAAATATGACAGCAAACTGTCTTTATGTGACGTTTATCGTACATATTTACACAACGTATGTGTGTCCACAGTGTATTATCATCTCTTCCCGTCCACTTATACAACTGCATGTATGGCGTAGCAGTACCAACTAGCGTTCGTTCACGGAAATTATGGTCAGTGGTTAAATTTTGCCAAGATATAGTTTTGCATTTTTACGATCATTTTAAGATATGTAATTAAAAAAAAAATAAAAAAATAAAAAAGAAATATAAATAAATAAATAAATATCAAGTGGAATAATAATATGGAATACTATACTTCCCACCTAGTAAATATTTGCAAAAAATAAACACTCTTTTTTTATTCTTTGAAAAAAAGCATGGCCCTCTTTTTTGTTTAGTGATCTACTGATTGCTAGCTTAATATAGCAAAAATCATGGTTATAACTTGATTTACGTACAATTATTATTTTTTTTAGTAAAATATTTTTTTTTTCGAAAACTGTACATTTTAGAGAAAAAAAAATATTTACATTTTTTTTATATAATAACATCTAGAATACATTTATATTTTCTTTACCTATGTTAATAGGTGACATTGAGAACGTTTTTTTCTTAATATCTCAGGATCCACTGAACCGATTTGACTCAAAATCTAATCAGATCTAAGTTAAAGACTGATAAACACAATAGAACAATCGGCATGGCCGTATGTTGTTCCGTTCTTAAGATATCGAAGGCGAAAAATTGACCACATACACACACACACACATACACACACATACACACACACAATCACACACACACAGACATCAGTCAGAAAATGATCTTAAACGATTGCTAGGGTCTCAAAACGTGAAAATCTGTTAAAATCTCGAAATATTTTTTTCGGACTAAATCCATTACTTCCCTATCATAGTAGAGGTGGGAAGTAAAAACTTTAAGATGTCGGTCGGAATCTAACCGACGAACTTGTCCTTGCAAAACAAGAGCTCTACCCATTAGTCCACGAGCTAGATGGATGATTAGCTACTTTTATGGTATAGCAGTGTAGTAGCACTTAGTTGTTCTACGATAATAATATTAACTGTACATTGTAAAATAATATTATACTTACTAGCTGTCAAAAAAAAATAGATTAAAATTGTTTATTAAAATTAAACTAGAGAACGCATTTCAGTAAATTTAAATAAGGTTCTAGTCTGATAGTAAACAAATCGAATAAAATATAAACCAAAGCGATTCGTAAAAAATTGCAACCTGTAGAGCTCGGACGATCGTACAGACCAACCGACAACTGCAGCTGTTCGTGATTTTCAGTTACAATTTTAGGAGTAATTATGAACTCGAATCAATCTAGAAGTGGTTCCATTTTATAGAACAGAATCTCCCCTTTTCAAAAAGCTACAATTTCAATGGATTTCGCGCGAAATTAACCTATATATATAACTTCTTGTAAGAACGAAAGTCAGCTCTGACGAGCAGCGATAATAGAGCACATCCGTTAGACGTAGTGTAGCGGTATGTGCAGTATTTTTATGATATCACAAATCTATTCTAAAATATCTCTCTCAATTTAACATTAATTCTAGTAGTGAAAGTCTGCATAAGTTGACTGTCAAGGATCAAGCTTAACGTTCCGGTGAACTGGTTGTACGATTGAAACTATGTAATAATCGTGAAATTTCGTCGCGCTATTGTCTGATGTGCTTACAAATTGCCGACGCACGATTTATGCGCATCACATTGATATGTGATTTACAATACTCCACAGCAGCGCTACTCAAACTATTCCATATAATTTATAAATAATATCGACATTTTTAGTTTTCTGTTTTGTTTTCAAAAATAAAGAATTATTTTCTGGCAGTATTCCATACCAGCAACACAAGATTCCATAATTCATTATTACAAGTTCCTCAACACAGATTAAGTTTATTTGTGGACTTTATTACAATTGTGTTTGTGTTTCCTAAAAAATATAAATAATACTCAAAGTTGGAAGCTATATCTCTCAAATAGGGTATTTGCCAGTGATCAAAATAAAATATGAAACTTTGTTATAATGAAAGTTTATGCTCTAAAATATTTATTAATTTTTTATTTTTATTAATTAGGTTTTGTAAACATATTTAAATACATAAATAAAATCATGATTTTTAATCTATGTGTCACGTGACTTCAAACACCGCGTGACGTCAATTATAAGTTAAATGTAAATGTATCCATAGCAACGTAGGTCATATTGTTTACATCATGTTTACATAGGTACAGAATGGTATTTTTCAACACTCTGTTTCTGGGTTTTTAGATAATATTATTAGCTAATATAAACGCAAGTTCATAAAATTATGACGTCATATATCAGTAGAGCAAAAACGATTTTTTAGCGGGCGGGGCTAACATAAATATTTCAAAAATTATTTTTGAGCTTATTTGAAATCAGAATGAAGAGATTTAGGCGTCATTTTGTTCAGAATTTATTACTCTATTAATATACCACAAAAAAAAATTTAGTCAAATACCCAATTAGGTATTTAAGTTTAAAAAAAATTATTAATTTTTTAATTTTTTCTAATAATTTAACATAAATAATATTGAAAATCGAAAAGAAAAATTTTTTAAAGCTATAGATAAATTACTAAAAATTAATCAAAATGTATAAAAATTTAAAAAATATCACGTGACTTCAAAACGCGCCAGGAATGTTTGTGACGTCGTTATGTTAAAATGTGTCTGCATTTGTTGGTATTTGTGTATATGTATTACACATACTTTCAAAAATAATAAATTTTTAACTTGGTAACCATGGATACAAAGACCATAGATAACATAATGACGTCACACGCGTTCGGATTCTTTCGGCGCGTTATCGGAACTGAGTTTAAAAATTAATTTTTATTTAAATATAACTTTTTAATTAGTAAGCAAAAAAATTAAAAAAAAAACAGTTTTGCTATAAAACTTGTATGTGGTCCTTCCATTTAAGTAAAAAAAAAAATTCATTTAAAAACCCAATTGTAGATATCTAATAATTGAAAAAGTATTTTATTCAATAAATGAGTAGGTACCTCTCGTAATGGATACAACCATAATTTTATATTAATTTGTATTTGTTATTTCCGATATTATCTTTAATTTTACTCTTTTATTACATTTTTTTAAAATTTATTGTAACCTCTTGACGCAGCGCCTCTTGTATTTTACAGTGTTTTTTGGGCAAAATATATATTATTTATTTGTTTATAACATCGATCAACTGGAAGGAAGCGAAAATGCACGGATAATAGGTTTTTGAGGTTATAATATCCACCATTTTCCAACCCAGCTTCGTCCTGCAACAATTGAGAGCTGAAAGACCGCATTCAAGAGGGAATTGTAGAAATAGTTGAAAATTTCCTTCGCCGGGTGATGAACAAGTTTGAATCGAAAATTAAAAGTTGCATTGAAGTTGATGAGAACCATTTAGAAGTTGAAAGTTGAACAAAAGTTGCAGTTTATAATATCTTTATCTCTACTTTATTCGTCTTGTTTTGTTATCCTCTTTTTTCTGTATGTTTAGTTATTATTATTTTCTTATCTCTTATTTATTTCTTGTCTAAGAAGAAATAGAAATTTAAATTCCATATAAATGCATTGCACTAAATCCCCGCAATATTTTCTATGCTCGTTTAAAAGAAAACAATATTTTAGTTTGATCATAAATCTGTTGTCAAAATTAGTTTCGCCTAGAATGGATTTTAGTTTATAATTTATTGATATATGTATATTATCTGTGGCCATAAGGCACAGCTGCTTATGTCATATTAAAATAAGATAAATTGCGATTTAATTATCCAGTTCATTTATTACTCCAGTCTTTCATTTTTCACTCGGTTTTTCCCTTACCTTGACTTATCTTTAATGCAACATGAACATCTCGAATGTTGAGTCGAACTAAACTCATTCACTAAAGTACATTTTAAACCTAAATACGCCCAACATATAATTTCACAAAATCATGAATATCACGATTTTGAAACAAATTTTATTCCACTACATATTTGCAGTAAAGGTAAACAAATGGACACCCTCGAAGAATATGAAATATATAAAGCCACAAAATTCAACAATACCAACATTCTTAATGACAAACTAACGTTAAAATCGAACATAATATACGACACAATAATTAACAACACACAAACACCCAATACTCATTAATCGTCTACCTAAAGACACACACACTCACACGTCCTTTTCTTCTACCTACTATTATAAATCATAAAATTTTAAAAATTAAATTAGTACTCCACAATCCACTACATAATACGCATGTGCTTAATATTATAACGTGTTACGGATACTGAATGTGTAAATTTTAAAAAATTTAACCACACCTGAAGATAGCAGCTCGTTGCTGAAACGCGTCGTGTTAAAACACAGGAAGTCACAAGACGGACATCAAAAAATATAAGGTATTTCTAATACTTCATAATATTCTAAATATTTCACAAACCCGTGTGTATTGTTGAGCGTATCACTCAGGGATTTGTATTTTATTCGAGTATAAAGAACAGAGAGATGTGTAAACATTCAGCTTCGAAGACGATAACAGTTACTCCCCTCGACACAGAACTTAGTGAGGGGAAGTATCCCTCTTTTTGTAGTTTTTCTACGTACTGTATACCTATTAATAGGAAAAGAAAAATAATAAATATAAATATAAAATATAAATACATAGGTACTGTTAGATGTAGGAATGTGTGTGCGTACTGAATTCTTACCATACCACCAATCACTAAGGGCGGAAGCACCAACCCCCCACCCGTTACTGTCGCATGGTCACGGCCAGGGAATAAGCTGTATCAGAAGTCTGAAGTGTTGAAGGTCATGTAATTTGGCCACTGGTTATTTTTCTTTGAAAGTTTATTAATAATAAATGATCCTGTGAGTGTTGTTTTTATTTATTTTATTTGAATTGACAACTGACTAAGAAAGGTAGAGTACAGCTGAAATTGAAACTCTGCGTCACTTCTGCTACACACCGTCTCCGTGACATTTCTTCGAGATAAAAACAAAATATTGGGGGACAGTAAAGATGTATTACACATCAAAAATTGACTGTTTATTTAAAATTGAATCACTTGTTCAACAATTAAAACGAAAAATTGCTTCGAATATTTATTTTATTTTTACAGTGTTATATTAAACAAAATAATATACAATATATCTGAAGATACAGAGAATATTTGCAAATAAAATATTATTAAAAAAAACTTTTTAGAGACAAGCTTTTACTGAAATTTACCAAAAAGGAAAAAATAATAAGTATTTGATATTACTTAGGTTCATAATTATTATAAAAGCGTGGGTTGTAAACTCTATATGAGAGTTTATTAGTCGCAACCCCCACTTTTATAGTAATTATGAACCTAAATTGTTAAATATTATTTTTTCCTTTTTAGTATACCTAGATTTCAATAAAAGCTTGTCTCTAAAAAGTTTTTTTACTGATATTGTTTTTGTTCATTTTAGTCTTTCAAAATTTTACCCCCTTTTGACCCCCGTAGGAATTGAAACTCGAAAAATCCCTTCTTAGTGGATGCTTACGTCAGAAAAGGAACCTATAGGAACGGTCCGAATTTCAAGTTTCTAGTTTCAGCGATTTGGCCTGGACGTTGATTAGTCAAAAAAACTCTACACCCCCGTTTGAACCCCTTAAGGATTGACTTTAATTCTTAAAACGATTTATTCAACATTGTCATCGGGAATACATAGAAAATTTCAAATCGATCGGATACGTAGAACTCGTTCAAAATTGACTTGCATGATTTGACCCAAATATACTAACATACAAACTAACAACAGGTAAAGTTAAATAAAAGCTTGTAAAAAATCGACTTAAGCGGTTTTCCGTGTGCCCACATATATTTGCTATAGCGATTCTTTAGACACACTTAATAGAAAGTTTAACAAAAAAAGTTCTATCAAAAGAGTTTTATAGTCTAATAGCAAATATTACACATGTGATTAAAGTTCTTAAAAAACACTTCAATTTATATGCAGTTGAAAAAAAATCACGTCTCTTTTGTTTAAACTACATATTAAGACATGTGGGTGGCAAAAAGTTGAAAACGAATTACTTTACGGTTATTTTATTAATACAAGAAATGGTCACAATATAATGGATAAATATTGATAAGTATAGATGCATGCATAGAATTTAGAACAGATTTTGAAAAAAAAAAACAGTGTTGCAAATTGCTAAAACTAATCAACACAATACCAGTGAGACCTGTGTAAAAATGTTTTTTCTTTAGTCAATTTAAATTAAAGATTAGAAATTAACGACCAACTTTCTGCAGATTTTTATAAAATTTCATTATTTATACAACATTACCTTATGTTTGAGCCTTCATGAGATATAAAACATTGTGCCAAATACTGTATAAATTATACAGGGTGTCCAAGACTTGCGTTGTCGGCCGATATATTGATTTTGGGTGAAGATAGAAAAAAAGTTTAAATACAAAAGTTGTATAAATTTTAATGTTGTATAGCCTAAAAATATTTTCAATTATACAGCTTGTCCCATTTAAGCGTGACAGATCAAAGCTATGTTTTTTTTAACCTAGCACCCTGTTTTTATTTGTTTTTTCAATTCTGCACCTAAATGTGAATAGAAATTGTAAGGAAAGCTATGCTCGAAAATTCAGTAATTTTTGAGTTATTCAAGTTTTTCAGAAATTTTTGACACATGCAGACCTTTACCTAAAATTCGACATAGCGAAAACAAAAACCTTTATCAAACTGAAGTTTTGAGGATCATTAGATAGTAGACGGACAAATCAATGTCAGTCGTAAAAAAATGAATTTTTTATACAGGGTGTTCAAAATAATGTACTTCTTTTACCTAACTTCAATCACGTGTAACTTTTGATTTTTAAATACAACGAGGTTATTTTTTTGCTGGAATTGCATTCTTTAGGATATTTCTTAACACATTTATTAAGGGTTGTCCATACCTAAACCAAATACTTTAATACGAAAATATTAAGTTTAGGTATGGACAACCCTTAATAAAAGTGTTAGGAAATATCCTAAAAAATACAATTCCAGCAAAAAAATAACCTCGTTGTATTTAAAAATCAAAAGTTACACGTGATTGAAGTTAGGTAAAAGAAGTACATTATTTTGAACACCCTGTATAATAAATTCATTTTTTTACGACAGACATTGATTTGTCCGTCTACTATCTAACGATCCTCAAAATTTCAGTTTGATAAAGGTTTCTGTTTTGGCTATGTCGAATTTTAGGTAAAGGTCTGCATGTGTCAAAAATTTCTGAAAAACTTGAATAACTCAAAAATTACTGAATTTTTGAGCATGGCTTTCCTTACAATTTCTATTCACATTTAGGTGCAGAATTGAAAAAACAAATAAAAACAGAGTGCTAGGTTAAAAAAAACATAGCTTTGATCTGTCACGCTTAAATGGGACAGGCTGTATAATTGAAAATATTTTTAGGTTATGCAACATTAAAATTTATACAACTTTTGTATTTAAACTTTTTTTCTATCTTCACCCAAAAGCAATATATCGGCCGACAACGCAAGTCTTGGACACCCTGTATAATAAAAAATAATAAATTCAATTGTGAAAATTGTGGTCACAAATTAAAAAAAAATCATATTAAATAAACATAACGCCTGACCGTAATGTATACTAATACTAATACATACTTTACTTTTTTAGGTACTTATAGGTGTGCCGTCAGTTGATCCCAGCAATTTGATACCACGACATTTGATCCCACGACAACTGATCCCAACGACATTTGATCCCAACGACAATTGATCCCACGACATTTGATCCCAAAAAATTGTCTATAAACTAACAGAGCCTGATAAGTAATAAAGTTATTAAATTTTATTAATTTAATGAAATAATTTAATCGAGGGAAATTTGTTTGAATTAAATTTGTAGACATTATGATATATTTGTAATTACATTGATATTCGAATTCTAACGAATGTAATAGTAAATATAATGTGTTTATGAGTTAATAATCCTTTAAAGATTATGTAAAGATCAAGTTGAATAATTCACTTTTATTTATCATTTCCCGGGATACGTCGTAATTTTGTCAAATATCGTATTTTTTAAATTTTGTTGAAAAATTACCTATTGTACATAGAAACTTCGAAACATCAGATGTGCAGTCAATTTGGTCTTTCGTGCTTTTCACATTATAACGAATTGTTAAATATGCCATTAAAGTTTATGAAAAGTCAGCGTGATAATTTGTTATTAATTCATAAAATACAATATTTGACAAAATTACGACGTATCCCGGGCAATGATAAATAAAAGTGAATTATTCAACTTGATCATTACATAATCTCTAAAGGATTATTAAATAATAAACACATTATACTATTACATCCGTTAGAATTCTAATAACAATGTAATTACAAATATATCATAACGTCTACAAATTTCCCGACAAAGGGAATAATCGATTAGATTATTTCATTAAATTAATAAAATTTAATAACTTTATTACTTATCAGACGCTATTAGTTTATAGACAATTTTTTGGGATCAAATGTCGTGGGATCAATTGTCGTTGGGATCAAATGTCGTTGGGATCAATTGTCGTGGGATCAAATGTCGTGGTATCAAATTGCTGGGATCAAATGTCATGGAACCGTATCTATATATTTTGTTTTCCTAACTAGAAAACCAAAATGATCTTGAAAAATCTTCATTGACCTTGAACTTTTGAAGAATTTTCACCTGTGCCACTTTTTTCGGGGGGCTGCCTACCTCCGAACCCTCGCAGTACGTCCCCACTGAGGACTAAGGGCCGGTAGTCAGTAAGTCCTGGGCCGGTTGACTACAGCCAGTCCGCCCCTGGATATATTAATGATTATTATTGGACAGACATATCTTAGTTTCGCCCCTTCTCACTGAGACGAAACTGAAAAAGTCTTGGTAGTTGGTTTCCTACAGATAAAGTCAAATTAAGTAAAATTATTTGTGAAAAGCACACTAAATCAATGCATTTTTCTTGAAAAATTGAGTAATTTGTGAATTGACAAAGATAAAAAAAAAATGATTTTCATATAAGACGAATTTGTACGATTTAAAGCATTTCACCAATTGATAGAACGGAAAAAAGCGTTTGGTATAACGCTTAGTGTGCTGGTCTTTGGATAAAACTGTCGTGGATTCAAATCCCACCACCGCTCATGGATATTTTGTAATGTCGTTTAATTTCATTTCATATAATTAGACGCTAATAACTTTAGTTGTCGAATGTCTATAATCTACAATAAATAAATAAATAAATTAGTGTAAATATATCCAAAAACGCTAAAACTTAATGTTTTTACTTGTAAAGCTACAACATTAATCCGAAGTATACCTTTACAATTTGTACAGATGGTGTCAAGCGTGATCCTTTCTTTGAGCACGTCAGTCGTTAACGGGGTTACCATTGGTTCACACAGCATACAGCCATAAATCATTGAATCAGTTCTCAATTAACAAGGACTATATGACATTGATGACAAGGTCTAGTAGGATTATTAGAGAAATGTTGAATATTGGCTTAGTACCTTCTACACTTACACACAGTCACACACACATACACATGCATACGATGCGTATATGTATATGGAATCCATAACTCTATTGCAACACGGTTAGATATTAGGCCTATGTGTATTAACCCTATTCTTCACGACATAACTGGACAGGGATGAGAGAACGTACAATTAAATCTCGCTATATTACAAATTATATTGATTGCGTTATTCTATATGGTCGATAAATGTGCTGTTAAATTTTTGTCTCGCTTTAACTTATGTAATGCAAAATTTGTTAACAAAAATTTAACAGCACTTTAAATTTCCACCCTAACCAGACAGAATAGCACCATGAATTTTTCCACTAGACAAATGTATCATAATAAGTACTATAAATGTTATTTTCTAGACATTGACATTTCGATAGAATTTTTCTTATATAACATTTTTCAAATGTGTCTAAATGTGTTTTGTTGTAAATCGCTTATGTAAAATCTTTGGTCATTTTTTGTTTATTTTCGGACAGACTTTTTGATTCTATTTTATACAACATTGTATGAAAACGTTTCATTTTTAAACGAATTTTAAATTTAAACTGCATTTCAAGACCCTCCAATGATTTTTTGTGTCGATGATTACAGGTTTACGAGTATATGTTTCATTTGTACTTTACCTTTAAAGTTAAGCAGTTTTTATTCGTGGCTCATAATTTCGTAGCTCTAAGTAATAAGTTTTGTTTGGTATAGAGCGCTGGCCGATTGCTGGCATTCTAGGCCCTTATTGCTTCGAGGATGGCACACCGTAAATAATTCACAACAATATGCAGAAATATTACAAACATTTTTAATGGACATTATGTGGTTTCAATAGAATGGAGCATGACCACATAATATTATAGGCAGCGTAAACACGGTACTGAGAGAAATGCTACCAAATCGTTTAATATTACAAAACAGTTATCCACCGCACCCTCCAAATTGCAACGTTCGGAATTAGGTACTTTTATGGATATACGAGTATGTGAAGTCAAAAGTGTCTATTAATCCTCTGCAAAAGAATTTGGATGATGATTGACCTTTGCCGATATGTCTGCGAAATGTACCGACCTATAGACGTGCAATGTTTAATTTATTGCTTTGGGGTGGAAATATGCACCCAAAGATATGGTGTTTAATTTTTATTGGTGTGTCAAATAGCTCAGCTTTATAAAATACAATCCCTTATATAGGTACCAGCGGCCCGTCCCGGCTTCGCCCGAGTGGTATGAAATTATGATTTAATAGCGGTCACCCATTGCGCCGCTCACGTATATTTAGTATATTGTTAAGTTGCTTTCCCCTTGCGAGAATCTCCCCCCCCTAATTTGTTATCACCCGCGAGAATCTCCCCCCTGCGTAGCTTTCTATTAGTGAAAGAATTTTTAGAACCGCTTTAGTAGTTCCAGGGATAGAATTTATGATTTATTACCCCCCCACTAATTTTTTTGAAAAAAATACAGCCCATGTTACTCGCTGATAATGTAGCTTTCTAAAGGTGAAAGAAATTTTAAAATCGGTTAAGTTGTTTTTGAGTTTATCCATTACAAACAAATAAATTTTACCTCTTTATAATATTAGTTTAGATATAGATTATTGTTTTGATAAAAATATTTTTGCCATACTCACTACAAAATAGCTACTTTGCATGCATGTATACCGGCCTGTAATAGGTCATTTAACAGGCAGGCGTGCCGAAAGTGTTTTCAATACATAATTAGTGCGGTAAGTAAACGGTTGCCATCGAGGTTGCCATAGAAACGTTTGTTTATTCACTCTATCCACCTTATTTATACATACTTACGGCCTGCTGTAAATGTAAAGATGGCGACGCAGTTGAACTGTCAAATTTTTTGAAAATACTGGAAATAAAGTGAAAAGTAGGTATTTTGTAGTGGGTATGGCAAAAAATACCATACCTATATTATTCTCGTGTGTAACGGTACATTATGACTCGTGTGTAAAAACTCGCTATCGTTCGTCACAACTCGTCAGTAATAAACCCCATTACGACACCAGAAATACAATCTACTATATTTTTACTGATAAGAGTTGCAGAAAGTGTGGTTAAATTTTGAAGGGTTCCAAGGCCAATGGGAACAGTGGTAAGTAAACGCGAATGTGGAGTTGGATCAGCCCTAAACAAATGCGTACAACTTATATGATCAGTTTGAAGTTTACGATTGGGACACGGTGAAAGAGGCCAATGGGCTAAGTTCCATATTATCTATGAACGCGTACGGAACATTGATTATAATATGTATGTATATAATGTAACGCAGAACAAATATTATACATGCTACATAAGTA
Source organism: Mongoloraphidia duomilia (assembly GCA_039654895.1). Taxonomy (NCBI): domain Eukaryota; kingdom Metazoa; phylum Arthropoda; class Insecta; order Raphidioptera; family Raphidiidae; genus Mongoloraphidia; species Mongoloraphidia duomilia. The sequence goes on along the minus strand of CM077521.1, from coordinate 31,636,661 downwards.
AGTACATACACATAGGTATGTATATATCTATTTCAAGTTTACGATATTAGGGCTCATGAAGTTTATAATTGGGATCGACCTTTAACTTCTGTGTATACCTACGACCATACCACCCACCTATACCCGGTCACCTGCTACACCTTATAAGAGAATCTATTTCACATACACGCATGTACAGGCTCAGAAATTACTAATGAAAAACTCAAAATCTGTTACGTTCATAAATAATGATACCTAATATAGGTACCTATTCAATTTTAAACTTCCGGCTTTTGAAGATTTTCAAAAGTGCGGGAAGATATTAGTTTCAATCCGATTTTCAAAAAATCGAGTTTTCAACAGATCTCGACGTTTTGAGGTCCTAGGAAGCTATTCTGACCATTTTAGGATGGACGTCCGCGCGTGTATGAATGTATGTAAACACGAGATATGAGCGAATAATAAAAATACAAAAATGATGTTGAAGAACTCTATGATTGAAAAATTAAATAAGATTGGCATTCGTGGTGTTGCCACTGATTGGATCAGATCCTATTTGTCAAACAGGAAAACAATCGTTACCGTCGACAGTGCTCACTCAGACACCGCCGAGTATAATACAGGGGTTCAGCAGGGCTCCATATTGGGACCTCTGCTTTTTTCTCTATATGTTAATGACATTAGTAATTATATAGACAGCGACAGCTTAATATTATATGCAGATGACACCACGGTGGCCATCTCAGCAAATAGCAAACCTGAACTCATAAAAAGAATCCGGCTGTGTAGTGAAAAATTCATTGAATGGTGCAACAAAAATAACCTTATGCTAAATATAAATAAAACACAAATTATTGTCTTTGAGACCAAAACCAAAAGTGATAATATTATTAATTTCATAATCAACGACACTTTGATAAGGTCATCAACTGTAGCCAAATTTCTTGGAATTCTTGTCGACTCCAAACTGAACTGGTCCTGCCACGTTGATTCTATTTGTAAGAAACTAAACAAATGTTTCTACATGATAAAAAATTTAAAACCATGCTGCAATAAAGACCTACTATTAACCATGTATTATGCCCACGTATATTCCATAATCGATTATAATATTTTGGTTTGGGGACAAGCCACAGATGTATCTAGAATTTTCATAATACAGAAAAGAATTTTAAGACTGATCTTTAATTTAAAACCTAGAGAATCAGTGAAAGAAACCTTCATACTAAACAAAATTTTCACACTATCTTGCATATATATATAAAATAATAATTCATGCCAGAGAAAACGGCTACACTCTCTGCAAGGATATCCATGCGCATAATACAAGGTCCGGTAGCAACATTTTTATTAGCAAATGCAATTTCTCCAGATATATGGCAATTATAAACAGATTATAAATCAAACTTAATTTTAGATGCTCTGAGGATGGTGCAATGAGCACCGAAACGTAAGCTTATAAATGCAAATTTAATCATCAGTATTGCAAATTTTATTTGATCCTTTTGTCACTGAGTTTTTTCTCCTAATTTCTAAAAAATACAAATACTTGAAAAAGTTCTACAGACAAAATTTTTAAATAGGTACACTCAACGATCGTTCGGACTGCTAACCCATCTTCAGGAGCACAAATACTTGAACTAACAAGTTCGAGTATTTCTACTCCTGAAGATGGGTTAATAGCTTGAAACCACCCGAAACGATTGTTGAGTGATTTAAAAAATTTTGTGTGTAGAACTTTTCAAGAGTTTGTGTTTTTTTATTTATTATTTAATTTATATTTTATTTCTTGCGAATTGTCTAAATCCAAATTAATTGTACTTTCAAAAATGCACAAGCTTGTAGAAACAACTTTTATTTTGCATGCAGGTAATTTAAATTCTTTTCCAGGGAAAAGAATGCAAAAAAGTCATTATACATATTTTTTGTTGGCACCTACCATTGATCTCCATATAATAATCTGGATAGGTTTTGCCATCTGAATAGTTGAAGCCCAGTATTGTGAGGTTTGATTCTAATCCAATATGGCGTCAACTGCAGGTTTTTTGTGTTACTATAATATTATGTAATATAGTAACCACGGAAACGAAAATGAAATGTCTTTTCATTAATGATTATTTTGTAATATTGGATTAGATTTAGACCTCAAGAACATGTCGGCCAATCGAGCTTCACTTCAGAGTTCAGTGTATACTATGCTCTATCCAGATTACTAAAATTGAGATCAGTATAGCTCCTATACTAACGCAACTTCAAACTTGCGTTGCTAGGTGACAAATTACCTCATCTCAGGTATCTACTTATTCGGACATTCGGTATCCGAATACAATATAGAGGAGAAGGTGGAAATATGGAACCCCACTTTGTTTTCCTTCGGTAACTGAAAGGATTTTACTAATATTTACGGATTTTTTTCATTAGTAGGGTCAAGACATATTTAGTTTGCATATATGTGAACGAATTTAGAATACAGCGATATTTTTACATGTTACAAGCAGTTATTATAAAAAATCAAAACTGGATATTCGGGGAACTGTGCTGGTAATATGAAACTCCTTGAAAAATGAAAAATTATATTGAAATAAATGCATATGTTGCTACAAAAACATGACATAAACACAACTAAACTTGAAATATCCTTAACAGTAAAATAAATACGATTCTTAGCGACAGTAGTAACAAATATTGACACATTAAACATAATTGACACATTACACACTGGATCCATACTTCTCCTCATATGTCTTCTAAGGGTCCCATATTAACAAAATCACATGTTGCAATACATCGCTTGGCATATTGTTCAAAAGTTCAATAAGTGCAATTTTATCTGTTAGGTTTCGATAGAAAGGCAGTATTTTGACTGGTAAAATTATCAAACATCGAAGAATCGCATGTAACTCACCTGTATGTTGACATTAAATAACACAGATAAAGTTTTGTTTTTCAGTTAAACACATAACTTCACACTGTTGAACTTGTACCGCGTTCTATGCGCTGCAATTTCCCACACGACTTGATTTGTGAGTAGCAATTGATATTTAGGTATCTAGAAGATAGATGTCACTACCGACTCATTATTAACCAGGGGTTCCATATTACCGACAGGGTCCCATAATACCACCTTCTCCTCTACTAATTGTATTCAAATATGGATACAAAATTGGAAAAATATACAAATACAGCCTGTGGATACCGACAATATATTCGAATTCTGTATCCAAATACCGGAGTATTCGAATACATACTACCCAACTCTGTTTATTTCTTGCCAACTTTGACCATAAATCATTATTATTATTATTGATGGCGGGCACTGTCTGTACAGTTAGGTATATTATGTAAAGTGGGAGACGTTGTGCTGCCTGCGAATGATAACCGTGTTTTGGAAACTTGACCACTGGCCGTCTTCTCGCAACTCCTTAACTAGGATACGGTTAGAACAGGAGGGTAAAGGCGTGAGAGGAATGAGAGGTAAGGACCAAGTGCACTTTACTAATTTCAATATAACTTTATTGATGTTTCATTATCTTTATACATCTATATATGAATCTATCATACCAAAGCAAGTCTCCATAATTACATTCCTCGAGGTTATATCATTTCATAACCATATTCAATCATTTACGATTCCAGCAGATTTTACTGCTATGTTTACGTTAGTTTATAAAGAAATAAATACAATTAAAATTTTTATAGCCCAACTATAACCTATACCTATTATAAACCTCCTAAGTTTAAATTTTTGAAGTTATACTGCTTTTGGCGCGTTGTGGAAAAATGTTGAGAGTAAATTTTTAGGACGCGCACGCATCGCGTCACGAAATTTACCATCACCATGAAGTTGCATCGAGTCACGAAATTTACCGACACCATGAAGTTGCAACTGTCAAAATAACTGTCAAATAAAAATAACCTCAACAAAAGTGAGGTATAGTACGAATAAAAATTATATGTGTTTTTAAATTATTGAGGTTAACGGAGATATGTATTATTTGTTTTACATTATAATTTATAAATTATTACATTTTACGCATTATTATTTAATAAATAATTAGATATCGCCATATATTACAATATAAATTTTTTTCAAGCTTAATAGATAATCTTTTGCACCTTTTTTCTTTTAATAAATAATTAGATATAAATACTTATAACAAATAAATATATTTAATAAATTAATAATTTATTAAATTAAATTAATTAATTTAATATCTTTATTTTATTATTTTATCGTATTTTTTACAAACGTTTAGTACTGGCACGCGGGATAAAATTTTTGGAGCTATTTTTGTTTTGTTACGTAAAAGATGTATAACTTCTGACCTGCGTTATACATAGTACACACACACTCTTTTTTTCTAATAATTTTTTAAGAGTGGCATCTTTTCATTGTTACTGTTTTTTTAATATGCAACAGAAATATGTAGTTTATCAAAAAATGTGTGTACCAATACCACATAAAATGTTAAAAAATCTTACAGTTTTTTTTTAGAATTAGAGAAATTATGTTTTTAGTTATTATTTTCACAAACAGTTCGGGTAAGTAGAACCGATTAAGTATTGATTTTGTTTATTTCATATAAAAAATTCCAGCCAATTGAACGCGGGACCATTCCAACTTCAAAAATACTGACATTTGGCATAATATATTATAATAAATAAATTTTGACCTAAATTAGATACCATTCCCCACTTGTGGAGTTGGAATGGTAAAATTAGGCTTATATTATATACAACAAAAATTAAAACTATAACTGGTGTAATCCATAATATAAACCCAGCGATGTAGTTCGAATCCCGGCGGGGGTAGATGTGGCTAGGACTTTTTCCTACTGCCTCACGCCGAGAAACGGTAATTCCTGTACCGGCCATCTTTTTTGAGGTTTTCCATGGTTTCCCTCAACAATTCCAGATGAATATCGAGATGGTTCCTTATTCAAGGCCATGGCCGATTACCTGTCAAACTCCTATGCTCCCAAAGTTGCCTACCTTATCCTGATGTCCTACAATTCCTTCATTCGCACATTGCTATTAGTTAAGTTGAAGTATAAAAATGTATAAAACGGGAAGTGGTAAAAATGGAAAATAGTAATGGTGCGAATGGCGTCTGTTATGACATAATGTTGAGAAACGGACGTTAAACGCATTATTATTATTAATCCATAATATAAATAAAAAATAAATTGCAGTGCCGTCTATATCTTTGTGCAAGCATCCTGAAAAAGAGACAGGATCAATTGTCTCGAAACTTGTGATATTATATTATATTTGGCCTACATATTATCATAGAATAATATAATTTTAACTGAGAGGCGAAATTTTTACGAAGCTCGAAAAATGATGTCACTAAACTTGGAAAATAATATCTAAAGGTAATTCTACCTTCAAACTACTTACCATATTAATTAACTGAGAGTTCAATTGTGGAGAGTAGGCCCAGCATGTGATTCAAACGGGTTTTTTCTACCGGCGATTATTAAAAATAGACATGTGAGTGGATAGAAGATAAAAATATGGCGCGGTATGTCACCTAATACCGAAAAAGAACATTCACGATTGCCAGTTTAACAAAACATTAAGTATGAATGGATAGCGACCGATCGCAATCACATGGCAAGAAGATTGATGTGGACCACATGGACCAGATACCGACAATTACATCGTTGTTCTCTGTTTATAACAATACAACTATGTCAGAATTACATCATGAAACTAATAAATAAAACGTGCACTTACATACGTATGTATGTTTGTTTGTACAAACCGAACACAATGTGAGTCTCTTCCCTGTACAAATAATATCAGTGACCGCAAAGTAAAACCGCTTATGTCGAGTTTTTGGTAATTTTTAGGGTTATAGTAATTTTTAGGGTTATAGTGAAAGGATTCGCTCTCCGTTCGTCCGTGTGTCTGTCACATGCCTCTAACTCTTAAAAGATTAAACCGCGGTGATTTAGGACTAGCGGTCCCGTCCGGATTCGCCCGGGTGCTATGAATGTATGATTAGTTACACGTTTTTAGCTTAAGCAATTTCAGAGATACAGCGTGTCCTTCATGAAGGTTTCCACCCATGTTTTCACCCCTTAGGATACGGATTTCTATAATTTGTCGAACACCGATCTCTTCGATTTTAACAAAGAATGCTTACAATTTCGTGTTTCTAACTGGAGCAGTTTCGGAAAAAGACAATTTTTACAATTCCCCATTTCACACCCTTAACGGTTAAAAAATTCACAGATTTCGCAATCCTTGCAACCATCGAGGACATTGGAAATGATAACAGCATATATGAAACATAATTAACTGTTTATTATACACACAATATTTATCAACGCACTTGTTTAGTTTTGTCAGGAATAACCCTATTATTCTTCTGTTATATACGCGTTCACTTTTGCTTGATTACTTAACTTTTAAGTGGATTTTTCTACAGTATTTATTAACATTTGCTCAAAAATAACACCGCAGATCGTCGCAAATACCTCTCAATTAACTAGACATGATATAAAACACATTTCGAAAAAATTGCACTTGTTCAATTTTGCATGATTGCTCCTCACTTGATCGCGACACCGTTGTCTTTTGGCCTTGAACGAAAACTCGTAACTCTGCCCCCATATACGAACATAAAAATTTCCAATGTTAAAACGATCGAACATGTATTTTCTTATCTTTATTGAAAAATTCGTATGTTGAATTCAATACCTCTCACGAACGATTTTTGAGATATGAACAATTTGTCAAAAAACAATACACCCCCTTTCAACTCCCTTAGGGGTTGACTTTCGAAAAATCCTTTCTTAGCAGATGCCTACGTCCTATAATAAATCTACCTGCCAAATTTCATGTTTGTAGGCTTTAGAGTTCCTGAGATTTCGTGATGAATGAGTGAGTCAGTGGTATTTCACATTTATATATTAAGCTTTGAGTACATGCGGCTAAAGTATTGCGGGCGCAAATATTCCAAGGTCGTTTTAAAAAAAAATTGTTTCGTTGTCTTCAGCGGCCGATAAAGTGAAAATACTTTTTTTTTATTTAACATGTGGCATATCGTTGAAAAGAACTCAGTTTGAATGAGTAGATATGCATTAGTGATGTGCCGGATATCCGTATCCGAGGATATCCGAGGGAAAAGAAAGATCCGTATCCATATCCGTATCCGTTAGTTTTTTGGCGGATCTTTTACCTTATCAATTTTCAATTCATAGATAAAATTTTATATATATAGGTGATTAGGTAATAATGAAAAATAGTTAAATTCCATTCAGATTATTTTTTATTTTTTAATATCGTGGTCAATAACTTTTTCCCATAACAGATAGTCTCTTTCCAAAGGTCGATGTGCAATATTTTGTATTTACCGCCGCGTACTCTAAGAAAGTTAAGATCCGTATCCGTATCCGTATTCGCGGATCTTGAGACCAAATATCCGTATTCAGATCCGTATCCGCGGATATACATTTTTAACGATCCGGCACATCACTAATATGCATTCGTTTTTTAAATTTTTCTGTATCCATAATAATAAATTATTACTCTTCAAAACAACGAAATTGGGACACCTATTTTCATGGAAACGTGGATAATTAAATGGATTGGATTGTCACAAATCATTATTTTCCCGGAAATCTGACATAAGCAGTTTTGCCTTATGGCCACATAATATATGATCTATGATTGGACATTTCAAAGAGGAATTTACGGTGAACATGTCTTAATGGCAGACGGATTTTTAAGGAATAGCATATAATTAATAAACTAAATAACTGTGATGTTGTCAACTAGGATTTTTTATCGGTTTATTCTTTACAATTGTAACGTACCCATCAATCTCTTTTTATTAACACATCGATCACAATCAGTCCCTTATCTAGGAGTCCTGATGCCCCTAGCGAAAGGAGGGCTTGACGCCCTCTCATGTCATAAAATTCACACAGCAGCAGCAACAACAACAACAACAACAACCAGCCTTAAAATAGATTTCTGATGTCAATTTACATTTGTGCATAATATCATGTTTGAATAACTGAATAAAAATGCTATAAATTGATTCATGTTAATTGCCACGAAATATAGCATCTGCATAATACAAAACCGCCAAAGTTTTTCTGCTTTTATGTATTTCTGCTCTGAATCATGTAAGACAATATCGTAAAAAGAAACAGCTGTAGTGTAGAAGTTTAGAAAGTGCAATATATAATAATGATTGCCTCAGTGGTTTTTAAACTTTATTTTTATATAAAATTATAAGTATAAATACTATTAATATAGGTAGGCACTAGGTAGGCTTATAATAGTAACGGAATCTTTTTGATTTCTTGCCGGATTTTTCGGGTATTTATTATGATACCTAGACGACTATAAACGTGTTTTTAGATTTTTTTGTACCAGCATCACTTGGGAAAGACTGAACTAATTTTGATGAAACCGTGGTACATTATCAATAATGATATTCAAATTTATAACTAGGTAAATAAAACAGAACTAAAATATTCGTTTAAAAGTGGTTTTCAACACTTTTATATTTTCAAATCGTTAAGGTTGCCTCCAATAGACAAGATTAACAATTTTTCTCGTCTTGAATTTCGGGAACTTTGTGAACGAAAATATTCTTATTTTCTACTTTTCAAATTTTTTTTAAATATATATATATTTAAGTCGAAAACCTTAGTAGTTACATTTTTTTACAAATTCAAGTTTATTTGGCACTCAGTCATAGCTAGGAGTGCCACCTTTGCATGAAGACTCTAAGCCAGTGTTGTAAGTGCTAAGGGAATTTCCTGAGTATCTAGGGAAAATTTGGGTATGTGAGGGAAAAAGACTTCACCATATCGACAGACAGTTTCGTTCTTCTAACCACAAATTACTTTTTAAACTCGGATCCCGGACATACATCCGTTAAACCCGGATCGGTGGTATAGCCTGGTAGCTCTAGTCATAAATTTAATTAGTTGAATTATTGACAAACAAACAAAAAATCGACATAGGTACCAAGTTTCTGACTTAAAAATAGGTAGGTATATAATACCTATATTTAAAAAAAATAAAAAACACTTATTTTACAATGCACACCTACTAATAAAAGTAGAAAATAAGAATTTTTTCGTTCACAAAGTTCTCGAGATTCGAGACGAGAAAAATTGTTCTGGGAGCAACACTAACGATTTCAAAATGTAAAAATTTTAAAAACCACTGTTAAACGAATATTGTCGCGGACTTACTAGGTTTACACTATAATAATGTTTTTTAGTTATATTTGATCACGTAGTAGACAATATACTTATGTTGGTATTGTGCATAAGTATATAGTATATGTTTTTTATAAAACAAAAATCATTGAGTGTAAAGATGCTATAAGTAAAGTGTATCCCACCAAAAACAATTCTTATAAAAATAAGGCCAAGTCTCGTGATTGCGTAGCAGCAAAACGTTATGAGATCTAATAGAGCCAAGTCCAATTAATTGTAAGTGAAAAGTAGTGATATGTAAAACTTGGCTAGCTTCAAAGTTTGTTAAGAGAATAAAGGAAGTTATAAACCAAGTTTTAGACACCCTTTGCCGACGCTGCCCGTGTCGGGCGCTCCTTCCTGCACTTACAATTAATTGGACTATTAGATCTCATAACTGTTTGCTGCTACAAGAATTATTTTTTGTGGGATTTCAATTATTTTTGTAAAATGTTGCTTATACTACCTTTCCACTTAGATTTTCATTTATAGATCCTCTTTTATTATACCAATAGAAATCGACACCCTCTTTTCTCGTTACTTGTACGCGAAACCCAGCCTGCATACCAAATTAAAACTTTCTTAGGACTACGGGAAGAACCTTAAAGGATTTTAATGATAGTCAGTGAATGACGAAATCAATGAACTTTGCGTATTAATAAAATCTAAAGTAGCGCGGTTATGAAAATGAAATTTAGTACATCACATAAGCTTGGTGACCCCACCTTATCCTGAAAAATTGAGACTTGAAGTGTTATCCAGACCGAAGTTACGAAGGTTCAAAAATGTACCGAATTGCTTCGATAAAAGGTAGGCTATAGGCAATGCTGGACTTGGCGGGGTCACTACCGTGCCCCCAGATAGTATATGTATGTGACGATAATAGATTTGCACTACTCTATCCCACAAACACTTTCACAGGCTGCTGTCACCGACTAATTGGAAAGAAAAAGTCGGTTTCGACTCATTCATAAAAGAAAGAAAAAAGAGTCCGCTACCTGAAGTCTGCGCTACCGGTGTGAGAAAACGAAATAGTATTAATTAAAGAACCGCACATTATGCAACAGCTTTGAAAAAAAATTGTTTTCTCAACTTTAAATTTTGCGAAAATTTTCGGAAAATACTTTTGAATTAAAAAACCTTAAAACGCGTTGAAGATATTTATTTACATATATATTAGAAATCGTGTCCATCGTGATTATAATAAAATTAAGAAAAATCGCAGGATAGTGGACAAAATATTGGATTTATTTAATTAAATGTACGACGTTTCGTCTATATATTTAGACTTTTTCAAGTTATTTTTATGTACTTGAAAAAGTCTAAATATATAGACGAAACGTCGTACATTTAAAAGGGCACTGCACAAAAAGTTGCCGATAATAAACCGTTAGAGGCGCTGTCGTCGCTGTAATTGTAATATTTTTCAAAATATTGTGAGTATTTCGTCTACTAGCGTATAGAGGACACTAATATAACAATAATTTTTATAATTGATCTATGATGACAGCAAAGTTAGTAATGATATAATATTTCTGAAATTGCCATGGAAACAATGTGAATAAAAAATTTAAATATTTGAGAAATGTTGACACAAGTGGACACAAGTCGTGTCATAAATAGTTAATAATGTTGAGTTGAAAGTTGAAAAATTATAATTTCAGAGCAGAAAATTAATAAATAAGGACATTTATGAAATCTTATAGAACATGTGCGAAAAAATGTATAAATAAAATCTATTAAAACGCTTGAATCAATCAAAAAGAAATAGTCTGAGTCAAGAAGAAAGCATTTATGAAATTTCTCCTATTAGAAAAAAATAACTCTATGACAGATCTTGGAATTAGGCAATACGTCTGAAAAGCCCAAAAGAAGAATAATTGAAGTGTAATAAAGATTTAAAAGTGCCAAGTGAATTTATAATTTTTTATAATAATGTGAATGTAATGTCACTTTTTATTACCTATATAAATTTACTTTGTGCTTTTTTATTTTACATAAAATTTCTGTGGTGTCATTTTTGTAATAAGCGATATGAAAAGTTTCATTAGTTAATTAGTTCATTTCACTATTCTTACTTGTAAAATGAATAAAATAAATAACAAATCGAAGAAAATTCATGCATAACAGTCTATAAAATGATACTAATATTTTTAAAAATTTACGTCGTTTTGGATTTCGATTATTTCTTCCCATTTCCCTGGTTACTGAACTATTTTTTTTTCAGAAAAACCTGGAAAATATAAAAAATCTAATCTCAATTTGAAAATTGTGTACGTGGTACCAACTTTACACAATCAAATAAATTTCTCAAGAGGAAAATTTGATAATTTAAGTTGTATTTAATTAAATAAATCCAATATTTTGTCCACTATCCTGCGATTTTTCTTAATTTTATTTACATAAGTAATTTGCATTTTTCAAAATTATTTACTTTTAAAAATATTTTAATATTAAAATATTCAATTTGTATCACATAGCAAGGACTTTCTTATGCTGATTTGCACAGAGAAACGGTATTTCCTGTAACGGCTAACTTACGTATAAATAAATAAATAATTTCTTTATTTAGGGAAATGCTTATCTATGGTTTCTCAATAATTTTTACATCAGTATTATTATTAACTTCCCATTGGAAGTTATTGGAGTGTGTACGATTTTTATTATTATTATTATAAAATATAAGTAGAGGTTGATGAATGTTTTCTTTAAATAAACAATAATAGGTACAGCAAATAGGTACGTTACATATTATCATTGTTTAAGAATGCAAAAAGACGAGGATATAGAAGCTGATGTACATTTCTAGACATATATCGGTACATGCTTCATAAGTAACTCCTGCAATATTTAAGAGCAACAGTGGTAAACGCCTTGCATTGTTCAATCTTTACAACTCCCACGGCATAACTTATCTTTCTTCAACGCTAGTAGATTTATATCTGCCATCTTCAGAAAACTAATGAAAATTTTCCATTCTATCTCTTTTGCACACACGAATTAGTCGATCTTTTGTTTTTATCCGTGATTAATATTCTTCGTCTACTTGATAAGGATGAGAACAGATTTCCTCAAAACCCGGATGAACAAAGGAAACTTTTTTACTTCCCACCTCTACTATGGTAGGGAAGTAATGGATTCAGTCCGAAAACAATATTTCGAGATTTTAACAGATTTTCACGTTTTAAGACCCTAGCAATCGTTTAAAATCATTTTCCGACTGATGTCTGTATGTGTGTGTGTGTGTGTGTGTGTATGTGTGTGTGTGTATGTGTGTGTGTATGTGGTCAATTTTTCGCCTTCGATATCTTAAGAACGGAACAACATACGGGCATGCCGATTGTTCTATTGTGTTTATCAGCCTTTAACTTAGATCTGATTAGATTTTGAGTCAAATCGGTTCAGTGGATCCTGATATATTCAAAAAAACGACCTCAATGTCACGTATTAACATAGGTAAAAAAAAATATAAATGAATTATAGATGTTATAATATGAAAAAAATGTAAATATTTTTTTTCTCTAAAATGTATAGTTTTCGAGAAAAAAAATATTTTACTAAAAAAAATAAAAATTGTACGTAAATCAAGGTAACCATGATTTTTACTTCCCACCCTACTATGGTAGGGAAGTAATGGATTCAGTCCGAAAACAATATTTCGAGATTTTAACAGATTTTCACGTTTTGAGACCCTAGCAATCGTTTAAGATCATTTTCTGACTGATGTCTGTATGTGTGTGTGTGTGTATGTGTGTATGTGTGTATGTGTGTGTGTGTATGTGGTCAATTTTTCGCCTTCGATATCTTAAGAACGGAACAACATACGGGCATGCCGATTGTTCTATTGTGTTTATCAGCCTTTAACTTAGATCTGATTAGATTTTGAGTCAAATCGGTTCAGTGGATCCTGAGATATTCAAAAAAACGTCCTCAATGTCACGTATTAACATAGGTAAAAAAAAATATAAATGAATTCTAGATGTTATAATATGAAAAAAATGTAAATATTTTTTTTCTCTAAAATGTATAGTTTTCGAGAAAAAAAATATTTTACTAAAAAAAATAAAAATTGTACGTAAATCAAGGTAACCATGATTTTTGCTATATTAAGCTAGCCATCAATAGATCACCAAACAAAAAAGAGGGCCATGCTTTTTTCAAAGAATAAAAATTAAATTGTGTTTTAAAGACCACCAACAGCTAAGGTTATTTGGGCCTAGTCAAAGAATAAAAAAAAGAGTGTTTATTTTTTGCAAGTATTTACTAGGTGGGAAGTATAGGACTGGTCATCAGTCGAATTTTTGCTATATTAAGTTAGCCATCAGTAGATCACCAAACAAAAAAGAGGGCCATGCTTTCTTCAAAGAATAAAAATTAAATTGTGTTTTAAAGACCACCAACAGCTAAGGTTAATTGGGCCTAGTCAAAGAATAAAAAAAAGAGTGTTTATTTTTTGCAAATATTTACTAGGTGGGAAGTATAGGACTGGTCATCAGTCGAATTTTTTTCTTTTTATTTTAAGCTAACTCACACTATTCTTTGAAAATTCTATACATCATTATTTTCTTGAGACTCATGTCAACATACATTTTTATTATCATTTTAACGTATTTAATTTATTTTCGAGTCATCATAATTTTCTATTCTAGACGCAAACTTCCTTTCGTTCATTCTTTGATAAACTTTCCGTCTGTACCCTGCATTTATATTTTATATTTTTCTTCCCCACAAAAATTTTGGCGTACGTCTTCTTTTATCACATTAAAGATTACTAGATAAACTTCCCCCACTCGCTTTGATTTCTTGCAAGACTTTTCCATACTGTTTCACCTATACCCCACATTTTCTATTTTCTCTTGAATGACTCCTCTTCGCGATAATTTTGGCCAGCTGCGCTACCTATCAACTTGAAGATTCCGAAGCAAACTCCCTCCACGCTCTTCCGTTTCTTGAAAATCTTATGATATTATTCCACCTATGCCGGGCTATCTCCTAAATTCTCTTGAATGTACACTCATGGACAAAACTACCAAAAATTTTTAAATATTCGAAATTTCTTTTTGAAGAAATAAATTCTTTCAAAATAATCCAATCAAATAAACTTTTTACTTCCAAATCCACCATAACCGCTCCGATTTCGATGACATTTTTGTTAAAAATGTTTGTTACTGCATGTAGAAAGTTCTTGATTACTAACTCATTTTCACTGTGTCATACATATACAGGGTGTGCCACGACGATTTACCCAGGCTCTAGTTTCTAAACCGTTTGAGATATTTGAATGGGACAAAGACTATATTTTTTAACTATGAGGGTACTTTAAAATAATAGTGAAAACAATGCTTATAAAAAAGCCACCCCTAAAAATTCAACCCTTAACTTTAAAATGTTAAATGACACCCTGCATATTTTTTTATATTCTCTTGTTATAAACATCGTACTGATTTGTAACATCACTTGAGTCAGCTGAATAAATCAGTTTCTTTTTTATTTATTGTAGATTATATAGACGCGTCGACAACTTAGGTCATGAGCGTCTTAAATTACGTTAAATAACAACTAACTTAAAACTAAATAACATCAGAAAACATCCATGAGCGCAGGTGGGATTCGAACCCACGGCAGTCTAGTCTAGAGGCTGGTACCAAGTAGACTATCCACTAGGCTACACTGCCCTCAATAAGTCAGTTTCCCATCCCTAGCTACCATATTAACAATTCCATATATTCCTCTCATCTTTATACAGTTTTCTACGATGAATACATGAATTCATCATTAAGATTCTATATCGCAGGATTGTAAAGACACTTGCATTTTATTATTGTGAATATTACTCATTTTTAATATCTGTAATACCAGGGGTGGGGAGCTCATCTTTTGTAGTCTTCATTGCGGCTTTATCATAGATTTTATATTTTTTGCCTCTAAATTCGTCTTCTCAACTTATTTTTTTATTACTCTATTATATTAGATATGTCAGTATAATACAATCCTAGTCAAAATTAACGCATCATTCAGTTTTTCTGTTATCTATATATTTAAAACACAAGCTCTATTTCTCTAGACAATCCGCCAGCAACCCCTGCTCAACCGATTGACATAATTTTTTTTTTTAAACTGAGGCCTTAGTCCACAGATATGTTATCGCTATTTTTTTTTTGGTGAAATTTCTTTAAAAGGGGTGATTTCAAGCGATAATAGCAAAAATGACGAGGGGGGCAGTGGGGTGAAGAGAAACGTAAACAGAGAAAATCTATCGGCGTTCACGATACATGAGTGTGAGAGAAATGCAAATATGTACGCATGTCATGGATAGGCTATGCAAACAATAAACAATGAAACAACTTGACAGTTGTACATTTTAATTTTTAGAGCCCAGATTTTAATAGAGTTATATTGACAAAATTTCCAAAAGTATTTAAAATTAAACAATAAAGCTGTATATGTAGTACGTGCAAATTTTTTTTCTCTTTTAAATATAGTACTTAGTTTAGACACATTATTAATAGTTTTTTATATTGACAAAACGTCCATTGACAATGACATTATAATGAAGGGAGGTTATAGTTTTTTATACACACAAAACGTCCATTGACAATGACATTATAATGAAGGGAGGTTACCTCAGTGTTGCAATACTTCTATAACTACACCTGAAAAAAGGTATTCATATTCGTGTCTAATAATATAAGCTGAAATACGAAGAAAGTGATTGGCAACTTGGAAGAAAAACCGATGTTTCTCAAGTACCGACAAACTCATCGATTTTTTTCTGAAGATCATTCATACGTAAGTATTACACTGATAGATACGTTCTATAGCTTCTAAAAACTACTATTTTACGTACACTTTAAAGTTATGTTTGAATCAAAAATATTTATCAAAAATTATATTAAAAACATATCGTTAAAAGCTAGGTTATGTGTTTTACTCACGCGTTCATATACACAATGATATTGAGAAAGCTTGAAATATATATTTCTTATTGTTTTCTTAATAAAGTGATTCATATTACATATATATATATATATTCATTTACAGAGAAAAAAGGTTTGTGTTGGCAAACATTTTTTTTGGCGATAGCCTTTACTAAACCATTGTTCTTTGAAGACAGTGTTAAGACGTCGCAAAAAAGTTTTGCACGGATACACTAGTATTTTTAATATTGTACGAATATTGTTAGTTTTTTTTAATGATGAAACCACGGTAAGCTTTAAAAACATCAAATGCTCGTGAACGAGTAAAACGAGAAACTAGAAATGATTTTTATTCCTGCAATATCTTTGCAAGAGAACCATTTGGTGTTCTGGGAAGGAATTTGATACGCTTGCAGAGTTGCAGAAATATTGCAGCAGAAAATCTTTACCCAGACCTTCACCATACTCATTCTCGATCATCTGATCGTTTCCAACTTACTTCGTTTCATAAGAAAACAAAGCATGCGTTCAGTCCAACTATTCTTTTAGCACTAAAACTATAGCAAAAAACTGGAGTGGTAGGTACGTCAATTTTGACCAGGAGAATATATTTATCATTTATTTTCTTCATTCATCAATTTTTGTATTTATGTAAAACACATGGGGGTATAAATCATTAGATTTATACGGCTGAATTGCAATTGAAAAATTTTTCGTTGGAAAGCAGTCAATTATATAATTGACTCCAAACATATTGGAAAAAATCATTTTACCAACCATAGTCACAGTCAGAATTCTAGCCTGAACCTTTCCACTTTCGCGGCGGAATGAGCTTACATTTACTCAATCGTGACATGATTACGAATCTAATATTCTCCTTATATGCTTCGGAATCAATAGATTTTCACCACATGCGAGTGTTATTTCAATATAGCTATGTTGTAGAAGTGAATCTTCGTACAAGCGAGAGCTCATCATGAAAGTGAAAATTATTTCACATGGGGGTATATTCCACTATGGTATTAACCCCAGGAAAAACGGTAAAGGGTGAGATGGTTAGGTATACATCCACGAAATGAAATATGGCCTTCCGCGGTAAAAAGGTTCGGCAGCCCTGGTCTATACGCTAGTTCACATAAAATAATTTAATTCGTTCCCATTTTAATTACCGCATTTTTAGTATTTCACAACATCGTAAAAACTAAAAATATTATTAGTTCCTCAGTTTTGAACTATCTTATATTTGTTATGAGATGTTCAAAATGCAATTTAATTTTACAGATGAAGACGGCATTATATGATATTGACGACATTTTTCATTATAATTATTAAAACATTTATTCAGATATTACCGAAATTGATATTAGATCACAAAATTTAAAAAAAAAGTCCATATCAAAGTCAATTAAACACACATAATATATTAAAACTAATAATAAATTAATTGATTTATATACGGCTGAATTGCAATTGAAAATTTTTGTTGGAAAGCAGACAATTATATAATTGATTCCAGACATATTGGAAAAAATCATTTTACCAACCATAGTCACAGTCAGGATTCTAACTTGAACCTTTCCACTTTCGCGGCAGAATGAGCTTACAATTACTCAACCGTGACATGATTACTAATCTAACATTCTCCTTATATGCTTCGGAATCAATAATTGATTTTCACTACATGCGAGTGTTATTCATTCAAAACTTATAGGCTCGCATTTACAAAGTTTCGTCAATTAGAAAATAATTAGGCATACAATATAATAATATAATTTGATAAAATACGATTTTAATACGTTTTCTAAAATGTCAAAATTAAAAGTATTTAAATTAATTTTATATTATTAAATTTTAAAAATTCTATAAACTTTCATTCTAGCTCTTTTCGAAATCAAAATTTTTAATTTTCATCCGTTAAACGTTGACACGTGGCTATTGTAGATAAAAAAATATTTCCCTTTAAATTTGTTCGTTTTTGTTTGTAAAATCAATTATATCGCGTACTATGATACTGATGTATTATTTGTACACTCCCGTTATCGAGGATATTTCATCTAAATTCAATACTTTATGGTACGTGCCATTCCATGGACGAGGATAGATTATTTGGAATTAGAACATATGCTCTACTCAAGGCGATACACAATTTACCATTGTGCAAGATCTATTCTATATATTATATATGGAATGTCTCAAAACACAAAAGCAAACATTTCCACAAGATACATGACTTCCATAATCAAAAATAATCTTTAATATAAAAAATTTCAGTGGAATTTGCCAGGAAACCTTTATAAGATAACTTAGACATAAGTGTTTATAGATACCAATTAATATTAGTGTTTCCGTCTAGACAATTAAACAAGACAAGACTTTCACTAAAGTCTTGTCTTGAAATACCAAGACTTCACTAAGTCTAAGTCTAGATTAAAAAACTCTTGTCTTGTCTTGAAAATTTCTAGACAAGACTTTTGCAAGTCTTGTCTTGAAAATCTAGACAAGACAAGAATCTAGAAAGTCTAGATAAGACAAGACAAGAGTCTAGAAAGTCTAGATCTAGACGGCAACACTAATTACTTAATATGCACAAAATTGCGTAATTTCCAAAAACACTAAACCAATTGACATCAAAATCCGTTGGCTCAGGATATGGAGTTCTTAGTGAGACCATGGAGGATAGAGAGAAAGGAAACTGATTTCGGTAGGCCGCTATGCGAACCGCGTGCCTCGAAAATCGGTTCGTAAAAGCTTTACGCGAAACGCTGTAGGTATAAGGCCCCGAGTTTCGTGCATTGTTGCGCACCTTTCTGCATGGAACCGGTCTCAATGATTCAATATTCAAATCGCCCACTCTACTTGGGACCTTATAGCTTCAACTTAAGAAAAACACCCACTTCTAAAAAAATGTTTTTGCTCAACCGTACAAGTAACTGATTTTAAGATCCTTTGCGATTCTTTGACGATTTATATACCTCAATTATTAGAAGGGAGAAAAGTGAAAGTTTTCTTAAAAACCAGCTTCAACTTTAATTAAAAACAAGCCGTGAGGTGGGTCGTTTATTAGGACTAAAATGCGACCCTTGAGGTCCACACGACGAACTTCCCAGTTTGATAAATATTTAATAATAATAATTAAATTAGATATTACACAGAAAACTGAAAAGTAATCATTTTAATCATTAAAACATAATTATTATTTATTTTTAACAATAATTAAAAAAAAAAAAAAACGGCTGACCCGATTTTTATAAAATTTATGTCGGATCAAAATGACGTTAACACGCCTCGATTGACAACCTCACGAAGAGTCGATATAATTTTTTTTTCACGAGATATTGTGTAAAATCTACTTTTTTTGGAGTCTATTTGGTTAAAAAAAAAGAACGGCTGAACCGATTTTGAAAAAGTTTCTTTCAGATCATATTTACGTTAATACGCGTCGATTGGCACCCTAACGTAGTCGATATCATTTTTCAATCTTGAGATTTAATCTTAGAAAGAAATGGACACATACGTTCGTACGTACATACGTACACACACACACACACACAGACATCTTTTTAAAAATAGTGTAGTGACCTTGAAACATAAAAATTTGTTATACATTTTGATTTCGATTTTCGGACCCATTACAATAACTTCCAATGGGAAGTTTGTCGTCCAACATCTATTGTTCAGATTTCCTGGCAACTGGACATAAGGCTAATGCGTCGATCTATGATACATAATATAAGCTTTTTGTCTTGTTTCAACCAATGAGCCATTTTCCTGAGAGTAGTTCTTTCAATTATCCACGAGAGGCAGCACTTGTGGTAGGTACAAAATCACACGACACTAATGGGGAATAAATAATTATTTATTCCCCATTAGTGTCGTGTGATTTTAGTGATATAACTTAATTATTTAATTAATTTATAAAAATAATAATTTAATAATTAAGTATACTACTAAAACGACACGACACTAATGGTGAATAAATAATGTTTGTACCTACCACAAGTGCTGCCTCTCGTGGATAATTGAAGGAACTACTCTCAGGAAAATGGCTCATTCCCTGTCGTCTTATGATCGCGAGAGACGTTAATATAGTTTTCTATTATAAATAAAAATGTTTTAACCATAAAACAAACTTTTGGCAAAAATTTTACATATTTGCTTGCCAAGTGGAATATTTGAAAGTTTTTTTGCTACATCTTATAATATGTGTTTAATTGCCTTTATTTACTAGGTATATTCTACAACATTGTCCATCTTCCACATTTAGCTGCATATATGAAGTATGATTATCCGAACAAGAATAACATTATTTGAACACAAATACAATACTGCAGCAGGACGTCCGACTCGTGATGTTTAATGAAAACAGGATATCATATCAACATTGCAGACATGTCAATAATATTATTATAATATTTAATCATATTGCTGCAATTTTATCAACGGCTATGACAATTAATTTATTGTACTTATATTATGATACCGCATAATGTTTATCAACATATATTTCATTTTATATAATAATTTTTATACTTGAAAAGGGCATACAGATTGTATCAAATTAAACCTGTGCATAGGGCATTCTGTGTGTAAGACAGAGATCGATACATAAAGCAATAAGTAAGAATGAGATAAATGATCGCTAATGGGATGTTACGTGGTTACTGTAAATTAAATTAATAAAAGATTTACATTTTTACAGCATAGAAGGAGCGAAAAAACAAGATGACGCTATTAGGTTGTATAAATATTATTTATTTACAGTAACCACGTAACATCCTATTAGCGATCATTTATCTCATTCTTACTTATTGCTTTATGTATCGATCTCGGTCTTACACACAGAATGCCCTATGCACAGGTTTAATTTGATACCATCTGTATATCTTTTGCCGAAACGTTGTATATTATTTTTTATTATATCTATTAATTTATGTCTGTCAATTTGGTCGTTTTTATTAATTCAGTTATGATTACACAGACGAAAAATCATTTAACATATAGTTCTGTTAACAGTAGACTTTGCTTCTTCATATTTTTAAGTTAACAGCGGATTTTCGTAAATCTATTCACCAACTTGTCATACAAAATGGACGTCCCATTTTGGTTACATCAATATCAATCATAGGGAAAGGGGTCGCTTTGTGGTAGCCTAGCGCTGTATGACGCACTTTAACTTTTTGTTCTAGCTGTTGGTCCAAAATTAAAATAACACGAGATGTATTAAAAATATGCAATGGATGCGTTCGCAACGCTCGATAAAACCAATGACGAACCGGGCGTGTTCTTGTAATCCTCCAAAAGTTGGCTATATTTCTTGAGGCTAAAATGGAAAGGCGAAAAGAAGTGTTATTAGAAAAGACTGAAAAAAAATGAACGATCACACGTCTGTACGAACTACCAGTTTCCCAACACAATATTAAATGTCTATAATAATAATAATAATTTATTTTGTCCATAAACGGATAAAAATATATCCTGACACGTCCAACATATATTAAATATATAAAAGATATAAAAAAGAATACGAGTACATAAAAACTGATAATAAATAAATTAAAATTAACAATAATAATTTAAAATTAGGTAATTAAAATTTGTAGTCTAAAAACTCTTCGATGGAATTAAAACGCTTATTAAAAATTAAGATGGCATGACTAGTTCCTCCTAGAAAATTCAGGAAGGGAGGCTGGGGGGGTTGACAATGTATGTTCTATTTAAACATACTCTTATATGGAATATTAATCCGAGTTGTGTCGGAACGTTTATTAATAATTAAAACTATTAATTTATTAACTAATGTCGAGACATCATGCATTATTATTTTGTTATTTATTAAACACGGCAGATACATAAAAATGTAATTTGTATCAATTCAAACGGATATCTAAAGAATGTAAACGGAACGTGTGTCGAACAGGTAGAGTAATACAATTAAATATACCTAAATAATATATTAAAAGTATATACGAGCCGCTAACATTAAATTATACACATTGGCTATGAGATACACTTAACTGATACCCTGATACCTAAATATGACGAACAGTGCTTGTTTATACAGTTTGTCTTAAGACAAGTGTTGGATACCGAAAGTATGGCAAAACGAGACTAAAATCCGTTTTATAGGTATTTACTAATAGTCCAAGCTCTGACCGTACAAAAGTCTACTGGACAACACAACTAAAATTTTATTATTGAATTTAAAGATAATATTGAAAAACATCAAATCGATGACAGACTATAATTCCATTTTTTTCTCATTTTTTCTCGAATAACGCTCAACACTAGGTACTTGATAAAATTTATACAGACTATAGAGAAGTATCAATTATTAACAATTATCATCGTTTGCTTTGCAAATTTTTTTGCATACCTAGCAGACCTCCCTAAATGGATAAATGTTCAAAATGAGGTCTGCCAGTTATTCAAAAAAAATATGCAATGCAGACGATAGAAATGTTAGCTGAATCTCAAATTTACCAAATTATTAAAATCTGCCCGTTCATCTATACCCCGTGTCCGGTCTCAAAGGTGAACATATAGGGATTTAAAATGGTATTGTTCATTTTTGCTGATTCGTGTTCGCCAGTTCAACGTACAAGAAAGGTAATCGTAACTATCGAAAGATAAAATTATTGCGCATCAAATGATTCTAAAAATAAGACCAAAAATGAAATTTTTACTTTAAAATACCAATTTGAAATTTACCGATTTTGCACTAATGATTTCAAATTAAGTAGGCGAAAAACAAAACACTGAAAGAAGTGTGCTGTAATAAAATTGTCAAAAAACTTTCGTACTCGTAATTGGTACACGTAAGCATTTTTACAATAATTGAAGTAAAAATGAATAACTACTCCAATGAAGAAAGAATTTTTATTGTAAAAACGTTTTACAGCGGTGTTAGTTTTCGGAGAGTTAGAGATTTGTTTTCTATTAAGTTTAATAGCACACAACGTTAATTCCCTATGTTCTACTTTGAGTCCGGACATCCGGTATACTGTATAATATCACAAACAAGTTCTGGCTATTTAACATAGGTACAGGTAACAGAAACTCAGCAATAGGCAAAAACAATTTTAATACGAAATTTGTTAAAAAAATCGATGTGGAGAACCATACACGATTTACATGTTCTATTAATGTTTTTCAAAATAATTTTTAATATGAAAGCCCTTATACAATACTTCGATATTGTGGGTTCAAACTATGCACAAAATTGCTTATAATTTGCAAAACCAATGATCTTCTTGGCACCAAAATCAATAAGTCTGAAGTCTTTACTACTAGCAAATTAGAATATAGAATTTTTGACACAAATGTGATATCAAATATAATTTTGTTTCACAATAATTCTAATAAATTTGAAGTTAAACGGTTTTCATTTAAAACGGACATCGCAAAATGGAACATAATAATGTACAGTTTAGTTTTTGTAACATCTTGTATTTATACTCATTTGAAATATATTATTAACACGTTTTTTTTACTTGGGCGGTACTAATTTTCATTTAAACGCCGTATATTATATCTTACAGAATATAGGTATCTATACCTTAGGAATCTATATCTTAATACCTTACTGGATGTTTTGAAAATCTACCACCATACAATTAAAGCGTATATTGTGTGGTAATGTATGTATGTACAGTGTACAAAATAAACTCGAGAATCGATGGAGTGGTTTTGATAAGGCCTTCTCTAAAGAATAGAAATTGTCATCATTTTGGACGTATAGGCTATGTTAACTAAAATCGGTTCAGCGTTTCATTAGTTATTACTTATTCCGGTTTTAGTTAACGCACGTGAACTATTGTAAAAGGTAACGTGTCTACCGTTTGTCTGACTGAACGCGATAGACTCGGAGAAACAATTAAACCGATTTTCATGCGGTTTTCACGAATAGTTAAAAAAAATTTAGGAAGATTTTAAGCTGTCATTCCTAGGCAATGCCGAATAAATACGACTAGTATACAACCAATTCAAAAATACTTTTATAAATATGAACCTAAATTAAATAATATTATTTTTTTCTTTTTAGTACATTTAACTCAAGACTCTATTGAAAATAAAAGCGTTTTAGTTAAAAACATTTTTTTATTTATTTTATTTTCTCGAGGGGTTGATTGATTTGAATAATTTCGACGCCGTTCGGTTAAAAATGTTTACGGAATGGTCCCATATAATTTTTATTTAAATCGGTTCAGTAGTTTAAAAAACCATGTTTCTATGGAAACGAACTCTCAAGTCAAACCTTGACGTCACACACTGTTTATTTTGACCACATCACATGATTTCTTTGAAGTGCGATTTGTACCCGAACGAGCCCAGTCCGGTCAGCTAGTTACCATAATATTGTATTGTCATCGGAACTACGCAAGTGTGCAAAATTTCAACTCAATCAGTTAACGGGAAGTGGGTGAAAATTCGATTACAAGATTTGATTATTAGTTAGATAACTTAAACTAAATAACAGCATTTAATAAAAACCGGTAAAAATTACCCAATGTACATAAATAATTCTATTTACGAATTACGAAAAACGGTAATGCAGATAAAATATGTGTTTAACTTCCATTGATTCTTTTATATGGAAGACATACTCATCAATCAATTCATCATCAACTATATTTGGGAGGTATTCGGTGCATTGATGAATTATCTTGTAAATATGCAGTGTAAATTTATTTAAAAATTAACTATATGTACCAGTGCAGTTGGTTTGCTCATTTTTCACACGTTGACTGCATCAAATTAAACACCATTTACGTTGATGGATGTTTCTATACATCAACACATTTCCGGCGCTTCATGAATGAATTACCGGTATTTAGAAAAATAATAATATATTCGTTCAGGAGTCATAACGATTCCGAATTTATAATTCAGCCTGAAATAGTGTAGAGTAACAAATCATTGTTTTTGCAGCCAGATTCTAGTGGTAGGTACCACAGAATAGGTCCCCAAATTCAGGTAAAGACTTAATAAAAAGAATAATGAAGGTTGTAGCCTGTAGATCAGGTATGGGCAACCTTTGGAAAGTTGCGGGATAAACTTTGGGATATTAATGGAGTCGCGGGCCGTATATAATAGGTATTTGTGAAAAAATAATAATGATACGGTTTATTTTATTATTTTTTTTCTTCGGCAAGGTATTTTCTGTAGAGATCACTTAGCTCCACGTCTTCAAATTTTGACTTCAAATGTGTGTCTTCCTGAAGCTCGATCAACTTCATTTGCAGGTGTGTCGGAGCCTTCTCTAGTGTTTTACCTCACTTTTCATAGAAATAGCAAAAAGGTTAAAGGAGCTATCCATTACCTGTGTTTTCGAAGTCGGAAAATCTATTAAAAAATTGCTCTGACAGTGATTTTAGTTCTTCAGCATATTGAGTGTAATCAATATTATCGTGACTTGATAGTGTTGAAAAATGATAACAGCTTCCAGATCGCATTAATTGTGTTTCCCACAAGCGAATTTTGTTCCGGAATGCTTTCAGATGACTGTACAATTCGTTTACCAACTGACCTTGTTTAAGAGACCCGTGAATCGTGATGTCAACTAGAAATGCTAAATCACATAACCATTTCTGATCACTGACTTCAGGCAATGGTTTTTCTTTGTTTTCCATAAAATCGGCTATTTCCTGTCTAAGATCGTAAAATCTTTTTAGTATTTTGCCTTTGCTTAACCATCTTACTTCGCAATATGTCACATCACCATGTTCTGAAGAGAGGTCTTCCAAAAATGCTTTGAACTTTTTCGAGCGAGATTTTAAAATGTTCCGCGGGCCGGGCGTTGCCCATATATGCTGTAAGATACTACTCCAATGGTACCTCAGGAATCTGTGAAAAACAATGATTTATTATTACTCTACACTATTTCAGAATGGAATATAACTGCAGGGATGACATGGATTGCCTATACACCTGCAGAAAAGAAGGAACTTTTTCAGAGCGTAAGGGTGTGGGAAATGGAAATATTTAATAAATCTTGGAGTCAAATCGAGTCGAGTAGTATCTAAACTTTTTCTTCGTGTAATAACAGACTCGACTCGAAAAACATTGAGTTTATCAATGCTGGTTTCGACTCTAAAAGGAAAATCCGTTACTTACAAGTAAACCAAGCGAATTGTGTTTAAACCTTTCTCAGAATGTAAAATTGTTCTCACTGTTCGGCTCGATATCAACAGTCAGGCCCCTCTTTTCCATTGGTCACTCTGGGCAAATGCCCAGGGCCTCGCGATCAATAGGACCCCCTAGTTCCTACCAGATCACCAACCGATAACCGCTATTACCGATAAATATATTTATTTTGCGAAAATCAAACGATTTATAACAGATAATTACTGACTTATAGTCTATAATAGTTACTTACTTATAATAAGTTAGTAGGTATTATAGTCAGTAGTTATATAAAAACGCTAATAAGTAACTTGTTAACTTTTTTGGTGTTCTAAAGAACAAGGGGCCTAACACTATAAATGCTAAAAGAGTTCCTTTTCCGGATAACAGTTGAATAAATTTATTATTATTATTTATCTACTAAAGACGGCCCTGTCAACAGTTCCAGTCATTTCAGCTCATTTACTGGTTTTATTCTTGCAAATAGAGCAGCCAACTAAAATGTCGTTGCACAACTTTTTCACTCGATGCGACGATCAAGTATAATTTTACGACTTTTCGAGTACAGCCTTATAAATAATCGAATGTTTCCATTCAATACTTAAGTCAATACTACTTGTGAGTTATACCATCGGTATTTACCTATATCGACTGAACTCTTTGGAGTTCGCTTTAAATAATTAATCAGTTGATTTGATTTGGTGCAGCGCTGTTATGATCGAACCCAGGTGAGCAAGAAGCAGAGGCGCGCTTAAACTGACCACTCAGTGACCCGATACATTGCCTGTCAGAATGTGGGGAGAATCGCCAGGTTGGTTTTGTTATGTTAACTGACTGATGCGCTTCACGGGTCACCAGTCGCTATTGCTTTGGCTCGCCTCACCTTTCTTAGTAGGTACCGTACTATACCTATATAATGTATATCTCAACCCATACTACTTACACAGACTGTTTCAAGACGACCTTTTCGCAAATTACTTTACCTATAGTTAATTTTCATATTATGTTAATATTTGAATCTGTGTTTCTTATTAGATATCTTTAAAGATGCCACAGCAATTATCACCGCAAAAACAGATTTTATCTACTTGAAAAACTTATATCTTTCACATGCAAAATAAAATACCTCACGTTTACGAAAATTTAGATGCAAGTTTGACAAACTTTATTAAAAAATCACAAAAACTAATTTGTTTTACAAAATTCAAACTACAAACATATTTCAAACAAGACACATAATTAGGTACTCACCTAGGGAATTATTTGATTTTTAATTTGTTATTTATATTGCTAAATATTCGTAATTTACCTATGAAAGTGAACATTTACTTTTTGGAAAGTCATTTATATACATTCTGTTTTCTTAGTTTATTTTTTATAAACTATATCGAAAACAAAAATTGGGTTTACCTATTTTTCAATAATATTTGTAAACGATCTACGTTCTTAACGCAATTTCAAAAGCAATTTTTTAAAGTGTCACATCACGTCCAATCGAAGCTATCGACCAGACCAGTACTCATCGAAAAGCAGTGACGTTATTGTTCATAACTCTATTGTACACAGCATACAAATGTGATGGTAGTCGACTAGAACAGTACTCATCGAAAAACAGAGGCGGTTATGTTAATAACTAAATTACGTATGCATAACTAATATCGTACGAATATTCAGTCGAGCAGCACATAACATACCCATTGACCACCAACGATAGAATCTTGATTCTTACGTTCATTTCCATATCTAGTAAGCAGGGTTCAAATTATATTACCAAATCCACGTAAATAAAATTATCGGCGATTTCGGGCTAAAAGCGTTTAGGGTTATGGCAATAAAGTTTCACTTGCACCGTGGTTTAATAAAACCGCACTCTAGTTTTTTATTTTTGAAGCTATGTTTCTTCTCGCACGTTTGGAATGGGGACCTAAATCACAAAAAGTGAAACGTCACGAACGCGGCGATGCAACGCACCTCATTGGCTATAGTCAGCGCGTATTGTTGCTCTCGTTTCTATAGCTTTTATATTGTGTAAATAAATTCGATTTTATATACAATGTATAAGAAGCATAGCTTCTGTCGGATGTCCCACGACACCTCATTTTTTTTTCGGAAGTTCGCTGAACGAAACAGAATATTTTTGATTTCTTATAAACTGTTGGTGTTTTATTGGACATACCCAGTCCAAAATGTGAATAATATTAAGAATTTTTTTCACTTTGTTAATAATGAGTTTAGATGCAATAAAAATCGTTTGATTTACGATTTGAAAAGTAATTTTTATTCAAGGAAAGCGTGACCTGTTACATTTGCAGGAGAAACTTTTGGAACAGCCAGTACAAAAATGTATATATGATCAACTTTGTTTGTTTGTTAACTATTACAAAATAACTGGACAGGTTATCTTTACGTACAATAATCTAAAATTAAAGAAATGATCAAATGACTCATGATATTCTTACGAGAATTGATTGACAAATTTTGTGGAAATGGTGAACTATATTGTGTTGATTTGTGATAAAAGTCAATAAATTTTTTTAATATAATATTTCTTTAGGTATTTTTTTTATTTAAATTATAAAAAGTTTGCAGTGCTTTCGCTAATAAAAAAAAGTTTCATAGGTCCAATTGCACTGATTTTACTGAAAATTTAGTCCTACTAAAACAGTTCAATTTTGCACACGAGCAGCTTCCGCAACAGAGATGAACATAGGCTATAATAACTAGCCGGCCCGGATCCGCCTGGGTGAAAATCGGGGATAATCTCAGAATACTGATTTCTCCGTAACTACTGAACGGATTTTGTTCCGGTTTTCACGATTAGATGGATTAATTCACGAGGAAGATTTAGATGTATAAATTAAACTGGCCGACCCGGCTTCGTCCGGGTGAAAATCGAGTGTAGTAATCTCAAAAAACCGATTTCAAAAAAACTTTCATTGTTGATAGGTGATACACTTTGCTTAAGGAGATAGAGTATAATAACTAGAGCGAACAAGCGGAGCGAGTTAAAAATGTATTAATAAATCATAAATTCATAGCACCCGGTCGAAGTCGGACCGGGCCGCTAGTACCTATATACACATTTTACCCGAATGTAACACTGACGTCGAACACATCAGAGTTATAGCATAATTACTATATTAACGTGCTTATCTTGGCATGCTGTATGCACTATTATTACAGTGTGAATTAAATACATTTTCAAAATTTAATCCCTCAAATATATGGCGTATGAGATTGGATGATGTTAAACTTTTTTTTTAAGTTTATAATTTCCCCCAAAAAAATGAGCCTTCAGATACAGTCTCTTCCGGTCTCTTCTTTTCGGTTAAAAATAAAGATACTAAAATTATGTTGGACTATTTGAAGATATTAACTTATTTTCATGGTTTTAGGTTATTAAAAAAAATGTACCAAAAAAGTTTGTTCTCCAATATCTTCGAAGTTTTAAAAAAAAAACCGGGCATATAAAGCGGTTAGTAAACAGGAAACAGAAAAATTATAGCAAATGATCTATGAAATTCTCGACGCATGAAGTACGGTCATTTGTGACCAGGTTTTTTCGTAGGTCCTGATAATAATATCAAACATTATTAATATAAGAATTTGTTTTCCTTTTATCTCCATTCCTGTAATTCTAATTTTAACAAACCGTTCGTAGATCATAAAATTAACGGGATCTTAATTGGCATTGTAATTGGCAATTGCATTTAAATCTCACAATAGCCAGTCAGTTGTCGATGATGACTTACAGATTCGTAGCAGCAATGGTTACGCACGTTTTCTTGATTAGATTTAAATTTCGTTCACACATCACATACATAATGAGAAACTAACGTTTAGATCACACAGGTCATCTTTAAATGAATCAGTGGTCAATAGTAGAGTAGGTACCGATCAGATTCCTTTAAGTTTAACAAAAGGCAAAACACAACTCAATCAAAACATCACACTGCCATCATGAGACAAATGATCGTGTCAACAAAGTTACGTATTTGCCTGTATAGTGCCGTTAAATCGGCGAAAAAAGAGCCGACATTTTGTTTCTGGAATCGTAGGAGGGGTAGTGGTGAGTTTAAAACTAAGTTTTCGGGATTGGGGGGGGTGCTTCAATTTGGCAGCCATCTTGAAAAGAAGGGTGTAAGTAGATTTTCTTGCGATGTCTGTGGCATCATAGCTCTTCAATGGGTGGATCGATTTTGATGCGGTTTTCTTAATACAACAGAACATTTTTGCGGGAAGGTTATAACTTATAGGATACCTACATATCTTATTCAAACCAATTTTCGTTGAAAGTATTTTTATAAGTTCTACTTCCTTAAATTTTTTCAAAATTTTCCACCCCATACCTAGTTGAAAAGTTAGAGGGGGAAGACACACTTTTTACGACTTTAGAAGCGCATATCTCACCAACTATTGACTTAAATAAAAAAGTAATTTTGAAATATCTTAATCATTTTCGAAGAAACGATACCCCACAGTCCACACGCTTATATGCCCTGGAATTTTTTTTCATCCCACATTTACATGTGTGGTGTGTCACCCCTAATTTTTTTCCGTAATTTCACTTCACCGTTGTATAGCGGTTCGTACTTAGAAGACACCTACCTTCCAAATTTCATCCATATAGTGCCAGTAGTCTCCGAGTAAAATGGCTGTGACATACAGACTAACAGACGGACGAACAAGTGGATGGACAGACGGACGGACAGATGGACAGACAAACAGGACGAAATTATAAGGGTTACGTGTTTGCCATTTGGCTACGGAACCTTAAAAAGAGGATGGAATACAAAAAAGCTACTAAAAGACAAATAACACGTCATTCAATTCAATATGTATTATTAATATTCACTTAGATAACTGTGGTAAACATGATACTTTGTAGTAATAAAATGCTTTCGTAATAAAATACAAAAAAATTAAAATTTTAATAACTGTTTGTTATGTACAAATTTGCTCACTCAAAATTTTTGCAAGACTCACGGTTACACAGATACACCAAAAAACTGATAAAGCCCACATTTTTTATGGCGGACAAATGGGATCAAATGGAGGAAATCTCCTGTCCCCACAACTGACCGCCCTATGAATATCAAATAAAATATTATTAAAAAAAAACTTTTTAGAGACAAGCTTTTATTGAAATGAAAAAGGAAAAAATAATATTTAATAATTTTGGTTCATAATTATTATAAAAGCGGGGGTTGTAATCCTTATGATAGTTTATTAGTTGCAACCCCCGCTTTTATAATAATTATAAACCAAAATTATTAAATATTATTTTTTCTTTTTTCATTTCAATAAAAGCTTGTCTCTAAAAAGTTTTTTTTTTCTAATATTTTATTTTGTTCATTTTAGTCTTTGAAAATTTTACCTCCTTTTGATCGCCCTCGGGGCTTTTCGAGAAATCCCTTCTTAGTGGATGCTTACGTCAGAAAAGGAATCTACTGTCCAAATTTCAAGTTTCTAGCTTTAGCGATTTGGCCTGGGCGTTGATTAGTCAAAAAAACCCTACACCTTCGTTTAAACCCCTTAGGAGTTGAATTTAATTCTAAAAACGATTTATTCATGTATTGTCATTGGAAATACATATGTGTACAAAATTTCAAATCGATCGGATACGTGGAAGTCGTTCAAAATTGACTTGCAAGATTTGACCTAAACAAACAAACACACAAACTAACATATAAACATTGCAAGTTAAATAAAAGCTTGTAAAAAGAAATCGCTGCCTACCCATATTTAATGCACGGTTGAATGACGAATTGACAGCACTAGTAAAATATGTTCGATTCTACTTAAATTTTCAAGATAGCGAGCTTTTTTACCCGATTAACCCCATGTATCCACTCTAGTTTGTTAAAAAAATTGTGTTTTAAAGACCACCAAGAGCTAAGGTTATTCATATTTTCAATTCATTATTTTTTAATAATAAATTGAAAATCCAGTTGACACTTTTACCAGCTCGGGCTAGAACCCGGGAACTGGGGACTTGTAATAGAGGAACCATAACAACGCCATGTAAACAACAGCATTGCTACATGCTCGGCTATTCTCAAGCCCACACTCTAGTTTGTAAGAATGAGTACAACTTGCATCGACATCCTGTATATTTCTAATAATCCTTATCCGTACCGTACCATACGCATAATATAATATATTGACTTAAAAATGTATGTGATATATCGTTTACATCTACCGGCAATACGAAATAATCAGTTGAAAATAACGACAGCCGATTAAAGCCATAACATACGTACATTGAATAAAAAATGTGAGTAAAATCTTAATGGGAAGGTAGGTACTGAACATCTGCTAAATTAATCCCATTACAGGCTGTCACAAAACGTTGCTGTTTTAAAATTTGTCTCTTTTCAACACCATACAAACTTATTCTACAACCCACGCATTATGCAAAAAAATATTGGTAGGTACTTTTAGTCTTTTGAGAGGTCATCAATTTCAAATTTAATACAGTTTACCCGTTTTTAATCGAAGTGAAAATGATTAGTTTGTGTCTCGGTTTGTGTTATTAACATCGAAAATTCACGTACAACCTATTTTTCATGGAAAGTTGTAGTAATCAACACAATTTTCTCAACGCCTTTCTGTCTTTTGCTTTCGTACAATCTTTTATTTAGATATAATAAAAATAAAAAAACACAAACTTAAAATTTGTTCATATAATAATAATTATTTTGATAAAATTACAGCCAAATTGCACACATTATCATAATTTATTTTAATGTAAACGACGCCATGAATAAGATTTATATACCAGGAAAAAATCGCATAAAATAAAAAATTAGATTAAAAAAAATCATACATTCCGATTACGTAATAAAAAGCGACTAGAAAAGATGGAAACAACTGACAAGATCAAATGATAACATATTATGCATGAGTCGGAGGCATCAGCTATTTCTGTTGAACTTGTTACATGTATGCTTCCGACTGAATGTTATCATCTGACCTTATTTCCAACTTTTTATTTCCCTGTTAGATTTTTTGATTTTTTTAATTAAATTTTTTATTTAAAATTTTTTAGTTATTTATTTTGTAATACATACAAACGTCTACATATTTGAAATCGTCTCAACGAGATCTTTCTTACAAGCTTTTATTTAACTTGTAATGTTTGTATGTTTGTTTGGTTAGGTCAAATCTTGCAAGTCAATTTTGAACGAGTTTCACGTATCCGATCGATTTAAAATTTGGTACACATATGCATTACCGTTGACAATACATGAATCAGTCGTTTTTAGAATTAAATTCAATCCCTAACGGGGTCAAACGAAGGAGTAGAGTTTTTTGACTATTCAACGTCTAGGCCAAACCGCCAAAGCTAGAAACTTAAAATTTGGACAGTGATTTCTTTTGTGACGTAAGCATCCACTATATGAAGGGATTTTTCGAAATTCAATCCCTATAAGGGAGTCGAAAGGAGATAAACTTTTGAACGACTAAATTAAGGAGCAAAATAAAATATTAGCAAAAAAAACTTTTTAAAGACACGCTTTTATCTAAATGTACTAAAAAGGGAAAAAATAAGTTTTAATAATTTAGTAAATAATTATAAAAGCGTGGGTCGTGACTAATAAAATATCGTAGAGTTTACAACCCACGCTTTTATAAATATGAAACTAAATTGTTCAAATATGAAACTAAATTGTTTAAATAAAAGCGTGTCTTTAAAAAGTTTTTTTTACTAATATTTTTTTTTTTTGAAAATTATTTTTATATTCTGACAAAATGGCGTCTAGCGTCCGTCATATTCCGTGATGTTATATACCCTATGTCACTGTCGGGATTAAGGCGAATCTAATGACATCTCATTTATTAGAATCAATCCAGCCGTTCTGACGGTACATGGAAATTAATATTCCCGCATACATAGGTACAAACATCATACATAGATAGCGCGAAAAACATAACTCTGTCTTTGGGTAAAAAGGTATATTGCTTTGCGTTATCATAATATATTTAAACAGATTTCTGTTGAATGCAAACTATGTTATTTATTTACATATACAGGGTGTCCAAGACTTGCGTTGTCGGCCGATATATTGATTTTAGGTGAAGATAGAAAAAAAGTTTAAATACAAAAGTTGTATATATTTTAATGGTATATAATCTAAAAATATTTTCAATTATACAGCCTGTCCCATTTAAGCGTGGCAGATCAAAGCTATGTTGTTTAAACCTAAACCTAATATTTTCGTATTAAAATAATAGGTTTAGGTTTGGACAACCCTTAATAAAAGTGTTAGTAAATATCCTAAAGAATACAATTCCAGCAAAAAAATTATATCGTTGTATTTAACAATCAAAAGTTATACGTAAATGAAGTTACGTAAAAGAAGTACATTATTTTGAACACCCTGTATAATAAATTCATTTTTTTAGTACAGACATTGATTTGTCCGTCCATTATCTAGTGATCCTCAAAATTTTAGTTTGATAAAGGTTTCTGTTTTGGCTATGTCGAATTTTAGGTAAAGGTCTGCACGTGTCAAAAATTTCTAAAAAACTTGAATAACTCAAAAATTACTGAATTTTCGAGCATGGCTTTCCTTACAATTTCTATCTACATTTAGATGCGGAATTGAAAAAACAAATAAAAACAGGGTGCTAGGTTAAAAAAAACATAGCTTTGATCTGCCACGCTAAAATGGAACAGGCTGTATAATTGAAATATTTTTAGGTTATACACCATTAAAATTTATACAACTTTTGTATTTAAACTTTTTTTCTATCTTCACCTAAAATCAATATATCGGCCGACAACGCAAGTTTTGTACACCCTGTATAATCACTATGTAAGAATAATAATACAAGTAAAATTAAAGAAATTATTGAATGTTGTCATTTCTGTGCAAATCTACGGTTTGAGATCTTTCATTAGAGCACTTGATAAATTTCTGACATCGGAAAGCCTTTCAATGAATGTATACTCAATGAATGTTTGCCATAGTATATATTTTGATCCAGTCTGTATGGAGTCAGTCATGCACGTTACACGTTGATTACGATCTAAACCGAGCACAGAACTAAACATATATCATTGCAACTATTATTATTGCTATATTTGTTACTAATGATTGTGTATGATCGTGCATCATTACTCATTAATATGGTTCGATTCCATCTCTCAATATTATATATAGTGCTTACCTATACGATTCCTGGCCTGGCCTGCCCATGAGAAAACATCATTACTGTATGTTGGGATTCTTTAGTTCTTTCCACATGTGCTACATATACCTAGTACATACATGTGTGGGAAATTAGCAGTGATGGCGCCACGGCGAGGAAACCTGTAGACTGTTACAGTCCTACCTTAATATGACTGAATAATCTGCCTGATCGGTTTTGCAAAT
This sequence comes from Mongoloraphidia duomilia, assembly GCA_039654895.1. NCBI lineage: Eukaryota > Metazoa > Arthropoda > Insecta > Raphidioptera > Raphidiidae > Mongoloraphidia > Mongoloraphidia duomilia. The sequence goes on along the minus strand of CM077521.1, from coordinate 31,601,030 downwards.
CACTAATGGTTTCAGTTGTCGAACGTCTATAATTTACAACAATAATTAATTCTAAATGTTTTTCAAGTGGTTTCTGGTAATGTGAAATTCACGTAAAGATTTAACTATTCCTAGACATTGACTTATTATTTATTAGTGTATTTGCCATATGGCACATACACTATTGGCGTCGGTCGGATGGCGGGACCTAGGGGTCGGACCAAATTTTCTCGACGTTTCATAGCCTCCTGAACACGTTGGCACCATTTTTGAAAATGTTTATATATATATACATATATATATATATATGTGTGTGTGTGTGTGTGTGTGCGGGCAATAACTTTCGAAAGAGTTAATTGATTTTAACGAAATTTGGTAGGCACTTTGGAATCCATCACCGCACGAATCCTGTTTAAAATGGGCCCGATCGGACCATTTTAAGAGTTGTATTTAGGGGTTCCAAAAAGTTTTTGGCACAAAAATACCGAAAAAATTGTCAGAATTGATTCAAAATTAAAATTTAACTCTTTAGTAGAGATTAAAATGTGCTGCTAAAATTTTAATAAAACGGCCCGATAGGACCGGACTTTCAAATTTTATGAATACACTAGTTTATTGATACGGATTTACTTATGGAAGGGTGTATTTAATTTGGTGCAGATGTTGTACTGATAAAAACCATGTCTAATATTGAAATTTAGAAAAATTTAATTATTTTAAGGGCTGTATTACGGGGTTAAATTTTTTATTTTGTCAAAAAACAAACTTATGTTCACATAATAATGCCACAATGCCTGTATTAGCAAATACACTATATTGTCGGCAGGGTTTGGCACTGCGACCCGAGTTTTTTATCTATGTCATACTTCTAGGATATTTAAATTTCATATTGTGTAAATATAGCAACGAAAAAAAATTAGAATTTTTCTTTAATCTTAATATAGTACTATCTACTTATTTTTAATGTAAAAGCATGCACAAAATTATGGAATATTTTTAAAAGTTCGTAATTTCTCTTTGAAAAAATAAATTCTATTAACATTTTTTTCAAGTAATAGTGATAACAAAAAATATTCGATAATTTTGTCCATGAGTATATTATTTTATAATTTCCCGCTCTCGAGATACTAGCTATTAACTTATTATACATAATTATGTGTGTTTTCACTCGCTGAATATTTTGAAAAATGTATCTCATTTACCTGCCAGGTTTCAAATTAATATTTCAGGGTCAATTATTCCAAGGAATAATTGTATAAATAACAAAAAATCTATTATCTGCAATCTACTAAAGTAGGTATACAAAATAAGCTTCCAATGTGAAAAGTAGTCGGGTAAAATGATATTACCTAATTTATATTAGAAATCGTGCCCATCGTGATTATAATAAAATTAAGAAAAATCGCAGGATAGTGGACAAAATATTTGATTTATTAAATTAAATGTACGACGTTTCGTCTATATATTTAGACTTTTTCAAGTACATAAAAATAACAATATTTTTGAAAATTAATATTAATTACTAACCATAGCAATTAACATAAGATAGGGTACATAAGACAAAAAACATGGTAACACAGTAACAAATTATGTTGACTATAAATTTTAACAATCAATAATAATAATACAAATGTTAGTATAATTTCATAACATAATTGTACTGACTACTTAAATTTTGAGTGTCTGTTCTATAATTGATTGAATTGTTTTTTCTAATAAAACACATTTCACTGATATTGCGTTTCTTCCAATTTGACTCTTTATCTAATATTTGAACTTCATTGAAAAGAAATTTATGCCCAGTGTCGAAATGATGAGATGACAACGCCGTCTTATTATCACTTAATAAGTTTATGTTTCTACAGTCCATTTTGTGCTGATAAATTCTATTTTTTAATAACTGTTTTGTTTGTCCCACATAGCACTTATTACATTCACAAGGTATTTTATAAATAATATTAGATTGATGTGAGATAGGCGTCTTATCTTTAAGTCTTGTAAATAACTTCAACATAATTTGTTACCATGTTACCATTTTTTTATCTTATGTACCCTATCTTATGTTAATTGCTATGGTTAGTAATTAATATTAATTTTCATAAAATAATATTGTTATTTTTATGTACTTGAAAAAGTCTAAATATATAGACGAAACGTCGTACATTTAATTTAATAAATCAAATATTTTGTCCACTATCCTGCGATTTTTCTTAATTTTATATTACCTAATATTTTAGTTTGCTAGCAGTGAGATGATACTAAAACTAGCATCTTTTTACTCAACTAATTTTCATATTGGAAGCTTGTTTTTGTGTTAGACGCAGTCTGTTCTTGTTTATTTTCGATTGACCATAGGAGTGAAGGTCTTTGTAATGGCGAAAAAAACGATAATGTCCGTTCGTCCGTACGTATGTGCAGAGATCTAACGGACACGCTGCTCAACGGATCGAAACCAATTTTTAGGTTTTAGGGTTTTTTTCTCCTTTTGTCCTTATTACCCTAACTAAGCATATTTTCCTGATTGAAAAAAAATTTGAAAATTGTGTTTTTCTTGAAACCAGTTCTAATGATGTTGATCATGTTTCATAATTTGAAGTGTCATTAATGGTCCTACAAAATTACGATGTTTATTTGTTTCAGAAAAATCCAGAAAGGTAATTTACTTACCAACAAAAAATCGCTGTCGATGCAGCTCAGCGAAAATGTCAGAACGGTGAACCTGTATCTTTTATTTTCATTTTAACTTGAAATCAGTGAAACAAGACATAGCTCCCATCCCTGTATCGTAGCCACTCAGTCGTCAGTCCCCTGGTTAGTGTGCACTGTGCAATGGTCAGGTACATCATATGTGAATGTGACTGTGGTCAAAGTCATTGGCTGTCTGACGCCCCCCATCAGGGGGCGCATAATATTGATGTGCGATAGAACGCGTCTCTTGCTCACAGAACGTCAAGATGAATAGCTATCCGACAAACTTGATCAATTCAGACTGAACTGTAGTCTATATACGAATCTGCCGGTGTCGAGATGATATCGAATCGACATACTTCTCGTAACGAAAATGTCGCCAATAATTTTACAGAAGTACAAAAAAATATATTGCACAGAAAACAAAAATTCAGTTATAAAATGAAATAATGTTTTTCATGAACAATGATGCAGTAATTTGATTTATTCTTTGATCTGCATGTAATTAATAAGTTTTTGCCAAAAATTTCGAATTGTTTTTAAAAGAAATTGAAACGACGAGTAGACGAGATTACGCAAAATGAGACTCTTATAACATTTAAAAATATTAATTAAAACTATTTTGAGATTTCACATTTGGATTATAAATTGGATCAGAAAAAGAGAAGGCTTAACACATTAACAGGGAAACCGAGATCCGGTAGTACTAGGTACTTTAGAACTTATGCAATATTGTGTTAATTGTTCTATTGAAAATATAGGTAAACAATATATTTGCAAACAATATATTGTGAGAATATGTTTCATCACTTTTCGTGCTCACGGATGAAAAGCAAAATGTCTAGCATTTTTAATGATCGCATCTATGATTGGATGAGACGTTTGTAAAAATATTATCGTATTATTAAACCGCAATACCTAAGTATAATATTGACTTAACAATACATTTCTTAAATTTCTAAAACTGATAAATGATCCGATATTCAAAATATTGTTAACCCATTAAAACCCACTCAAGTAAGTACATGTTAAAAATCTAATGGTACATAAAAGATTTAATAAATCGTATTCAGTAATTAGTGGGTATAATCGTAAACTGTATAGAAGCGCATAGTGCAGTCATAGTAGAGAGTTAATAATATTCTCTATACTCTGAATATACTGCGTGAAAGTGTAACAACATTAATTTTTTTAAATTAATTTATTATTTAATTCTAATTATTATTTGCCAGGATTCATGACACAACACACAATCTGTGAAAATTTCAACTAACTACCTCTTACCGACGAACGGACGAACACAAGCGACTAGGCCCTGCAGTCAGGGTCTATTTCTGATAGGTCGAATACCCCATTTTGATATCTTTGACACACACACCTAAACGAACGTAACAACTAACTATAGTGAACTCTGTATACTAATATGGATAGTTGATAGCGATTAAAAAATGGGTAAATTTGAATGTGGAGAATGTTCAAATATACATATTTATTTATTGTAAATTATAGACGCGTCGACAACTTAGGTCATTAGCGTCCTTCAAATACATATTCTTTAAGACAGGCAATTAATGTTCACAAAATTAGAGTGAAAACTTCAGGTAAGACTTGTAATCTAATTCTTTCTATAAAAGTCGATTAATTTTCTGATAATTCAAAATAAAAGTTAATTAAAATTTATTTTTCTATACCAATTTCTCAAGAACACTTAATGTAAAATTTTGGACATCCTATTATCTTAAATAATAATATTAAATTAGGTTTTATTTTGAAATGTCAAAAAATCGATCGACTTTTATAGAAAGAATTAGATTACACGCCTTACCTGAAGTTTTCATTCTAATTTTGTGAACATTACGGCCTGTCTTGAAGAAAATGTATTTGAACATTGTCCACATACAAAACACATTTTTTAATCGCTATCAACTATCCATATTAGTATACAGAGTTCACTAGTTAGTTGTTACGTTCGTTTAGGTGTGTATGTGTGTGTCAGAAGACATCAAGATATGGTATTCGACCTATCAGAATGAGCCCTAACAGTACTGCAGATCCAAGTCGCTTGTCGGGCGGACGGACAGACCCTGTTGGCTCAGTAATACTAACCCTAAAAAATCTATATACTATGGTATTTTAGTGTGTGTCAACAAGAATTCAACAGACGCTAATGACCTCTGTTGTCGAGCGTCTATAATCTACAATTCAAGTCAAGAATTCAACACCATGAAATACGTTAATTATAAAAAGAAATACCTTAGATATCGATCTAGCCAACTTTGAAAACCCGTTACTTATTTTCTAGTGAGAAATAGAGGAAGCAAGTCTTCCATTTATGAATCAGGTAGCAGTAGTGTGCAAATGAACGATTGATTATATTGATCAAATAGATATATCAAAGGTAGCGATGATCTATCAGTCACTCACGGTCACTCATTCCAAAAAAATCCATTATTGGTAACCAATTTAAATTGTAATTTGCATTAAATAACAGTTAAAGTAACGGTAAAAAACGCCTATACGTATTGTTATAAGTTGCCAGGTGTCCGGTTTTGTTGTCCGGTGTCTTGTTTGGGTGAAAAATGAAAAGAAAACCGAACAATAACGTGTATTTTATTACTATTTAAAAATAAAATATTAGTAAAAAACTTTTTTAAGACACGCTTTTATTTAAATGTACCTACTAAAAGGAAAAAAATAAGTTTTGACACGATTTCTAATATAAGTTTTGACAATGTTACGGATCACCCTGTATATATGAACGACAGGCAAGAGCTCTGAGAAACGAGGTCTGCTTACTCAACAACTGGTACCTGCGCGAAAGTTCTAGAGAAAGCGAGAACACACTAGGCTTATGCCACGCAGCATATATAAACAGCCAGTGCGAGTGAGTGAATCAATCAGTCAACGGTGAGTCACGCATTCAAGCCTACGGTGGATCAGTAATATAAATAGTGCCGTGATATAAATAACCAAATTGATAAATTAATAAATACTAGTGTAGTGGTAATAATTACGAATTATTGTATATAGTTGTTTGTTTTGCTTTGTAATTACTGTTTAGTTATTGTTTACTTGTGTTGATTGTTAGAACTGACTTTTCGTTGTTGCATTCATTATTATTGTGTTTTTAATTATTGTAAATAAATATTTATTCCGCCAACTCAGTAAACAGTTTTATAACAACAATTTAGTTTCATAATTATAAAAGCATGGGTTGTAAACTCTACGATATTTTATTAGTCACGACCCACGCTTTTATAATTATGTATTAACTAAATTATTAAAACTTATTTGTTTCCTTTTTAGTACATTTAAATAAAAGCGTGTCTTTAAAAAGTTTTTTTACTAATAATTTATTTTGTCCCTTTTAGTCGTTCAAAAGTTTATCCCCTTTTGACTCCCTTAGGGATTGAATTTCGAAAAATCCCTTTATATAGTGGGTGCTTACGTCACAAAAGAAACCTACTGTCCAAATTCCAAGTTTCTAGCTTTAGCGGTTTGGCCTAGGCGTTGAATAGTCAAAAAACTCTACTCCCTCGTTTGACTCCCTTAGGGATTGGATTTAATTCTAAAAATGATTGATTCATGTATTGTCATCGGGAATGCATATGTGCACCAAATTTTAAATCAATCGGATACGTGGAAGTCGTTCAAAATTGACTTGCAAATTTGACCTAAACAAACAAACATACAAACATTGCAAGTTAAATAAAAGCTTGTAAGAAAAAACGGACACTAATTCACAGTCCGATTTTTTGAAATTGTAATAAAATTAACGAAACTACCTATGTGTAATTTTCAATATTTCTAAACTTTTCTTTACGTATAGTTTATTATCTTAAGAAGAGTAAATTTCACACTGATTTTTGTTTGTAGGTAGATATATAAAAAGATAATTATTTTTTGTGTTTTGTTTATTTTTTCCATTTATATGCTAAGAATTTATGTAAAGAAGATAATTACTTTTTTTCTGTTCTGAATGAAGACTTTAATTCGGGACTAAAACCCGAATCTTCAGGTTTGCGTCTCAATTGTGATATAGGTTTAAAATATTTTTTTCTAGTATTGCACTGTAAGTTGTAACGTTACGTCTTTCGATGGGTGTTCCTAACTGTACCTACTGCTAGTACTGACTTTATTATTTTGTTGATGATTTTAAGTACCTAATCAAATGATTAATATCACATAAGTTCATACAGAAGTTCATCAATTTGAATTTCTAATGTTTATACATCTTGTTTAAATTGTTTTAAAATATGACTTAAATGTAGGAACGAAACCTCGACGAGAGAATAGCTAATCAATTTTTATTATTTTACATTGAAAGTTTAAACCCCAATAATGCAAATATTGATGTTTTTATCAAATATTTTTAAGGGAAAATAATCAAAATTCATAATTTAATTGACTAAAATTAATATACTTATAAATAAATCAGATACGCCACCTTGCAGAAAACATATCGTACAAAACATGCCCAATATCTGTTTGAATCACAGCATAAAAAACTTGATTTTTCTATCAGAAGTCAAACTATGGATGAACAAAATTGTGATAAAAAATTACACGTAAGAAAGCCTTTACTCCAAATCTTCCTAAAATATGCTTGTATATTCTATAGTTATTAATAACTACGGACTAGGTTTAAGGTGTCAAATAATTTAGTTCTTGATTGACAGTGGTTCATTCTTAGTCAATAAAATGCGAGAATTGAGTTAGGACAACTTTTTTTCGAAATATAAACGACAGTGGAATACATTCCGAGAAAGAAAAAAAAATTGAATGTGTGCCTCACCTATACATAAGTGCACGGTCGAAGTTTTATTACATACATTTTTCATTAGAACACATTTCGCTGAAATTTTTGGCATTTTTAATTTTAACTATTTACTTATTTTTATTTTTGACATATTATAATAATTTATAAAAAAATACAAGATTTTGAAACGTAAAAAGTTGATTTTTTAACTTATAAAATCTATCAGAAAACGACTTTTTCTTGGGATGCGACGTAGCTAGATCGACTTTTTGCCCTTCAAAACCTCTTTGCAGTGAATTTCATCCAAATCGCTTAAGCCGTTTTATCCCTGTCAGCGTTTCATTAATTTTTGAGTCGGCCATTTTTATATCGGTATTTTTTGACTCGAGGTCATTTCAAATCACTACCCTCGTTAAAAAAATATAACTTCAAAAAGCAATGCTGCTGTACATTATGCTGAAATATAAATTAACCAAGTTCTTAACTGTAAAACGTCCTGAGATCAAATGGATTGACTCAGACTGATGATTTTTCCTTGAAGACGAGACACGCCTGATTCCTGTGGAACAAGAAGGACAACTTTTCTTTGTCAATTTACCAAAATAAATTGTACAAGTAGTTCAAAATAAAGTACTTCGATTAATTTTAAATTCCCCAATCCCCTATTCTACCGTCTTTAGTATTATTTGGTACGAATTACAATTTGATATTCTTAATAATGTATTATGTATATTAATTTTTTCTTACTGGAACCAGCTCGACATTTAAAATCATATTTCTCATTTGCTTGAGAATTCTTACGCATTTTTTCTACTCGTCCTTTTATTGATCATTCGCGCAAGAGCCGTTACCGCGACGGCCGAATTTATACACACTTCGCGCTGATAGTTGAAACCCGGAAAATTACGACGTTCATCCGGAACCTGGACATTTATATCCATCAAATCAGGAGATTCCGGGCCAAACCCGGAGGGGTAACAGCCCTACCAATAACAAGTATGACCCTTTAAGGGTTGTGGAGATCTTCGTAATGATGATCTCATCCTTGGCTGGTGCAGGCAGCCGTGAATCTTGAAGAGTGATGATTAAAGGAAAGAAACTGCGGCGGCATATGTTGTGTAGTCGGCACGGCACAACTCTCAGCCTCACACTGGCATGGCATGGCTGCATGGCAAGGTCTCGCCGAAAGATGAATTATTATAAATGATTATTTGATACGTACGTGTTATCTTATCAGATCAATCTGTTTGTTGTAATCTCTTATTGTTTTCTGTTTATGTTGTTTTATATTATATACCTACATCCCACATACACAATATTATTATATATTATACACCGTAAGGTACGGTATTCACACACAATAATCACTCACTAGTCACTGCACACAATGTAACATTATTATAAATTCTATGAAGATAGGTTCACTTGAAGGCAACTTTAACTTAAGAGGACTCGATCAAATACATCCTTCCGATTAATACTACACACAAAATACCAATAATAAAATGACTAATAAAACATACAATATGTAACAGGATACTTTACTAAATTTTTTTTTGTTATACCTATTAATAGAGCAGTAAATTTTGAACAAAATGACACCTAAATCACTTCATTCTGATTTCAAATTAGCTAAAAAATAATTTTTGAAATATTTATGTTAGCCCCGCCCGCTAAAAATCGTTTTTGCTCTACGAACCTATGACGTCATATTTTTTATGAATGTGCGTTTATATCTACTAACTCGATGCTAATTATTATATCAGAAACAAGTTGTGAAAAATACCGTTTTGTACCTATGTGAACATGATGTAAACAATCTAAGCTCCGTTGCTATGGATACATTCATTTTTTACTTAAAATTGACGTCACACGTTCTCACACGGTGTTTGAAATCACGTGATACATAGATAAAAAATTATTATTTTATTTATTTATTTAAATATATTTACGGAATTAATAAAAATAAAAATTCTAATAACTATATATATATATATATTATATATTAAATTCCTTTGGTTCCTTTAGGAACATAGGGCTTCTACAAATGCTCTGAAACGAGGTCTATCGAGAGCGAGTCTCTTAACTTCTTGCGAGGTGACGCCATATTCTCTCATTTCGGCCTCCATAGTGCGTCTCCAAGTATTTTTTGGACGTCCTTGCTGTCTGCTTCCTTGCGGGTTCCACTCTAGTGCGCTACGAGTAATATCAGTTTCTTCTTTTCTAAGGGAATGTCCTATCCATTTCCATTTTCTTGATTTTATTGTTCTCCCTACTGGTATTTGTGCTGATCTAGCTAGTAACTCAGCATTTGAAACTCGATGGTACCATTTCAACCCGAGTATCCGTCTCAGACAATTATTTACAAAGACTTGACAAGCGTTCGTGTTCTTTTCAGAGGATTTCCATGTTTCGCATGCGTATAATAATACCGACTTGACATTTGTATCAAAAAGACGGAGTTTATTTTTCACAGACAGTTTTGGGCTATTCCATATATTTTTTAACATTCCAAAAGCCTGCCGTGCTTTATTTACACGGGCCTCTACGTCTTCGTCGGTCCCACCTTTATTGAACACTATACTGCCCAAGTACGAAAAACTTTCTACTTCGTTGATCATTTCACCTTCTAGGATGAGATTATTTTTATTTCCCGTTCCTATTTTCATTAGTACTGTTTTCTTTCGATTTATTCTCATTCCGACTTTTTTGGCTTCGAGCTGCAACTTGTTTAGTTTATCTTGCATATCTGTGTGCGTGTGCGATAACAAGCATATATCATCAGCGTAATCGAGATCTTCCAGTCTTTTTTGCAGACCCCATCTGATACCTCTAGGGACACTGTTTACTTCCTTCATTATTTCATCAATGGCTAACACGAAAAGAGTCGGTGACAGAATGCAACCTTGCTTGACTCCTTGGTTGACTACAAACCCATTTGATAGTTTGCCTTTATGTATAACCTTACAGCTTGAGTTCTCATAGATCTTCTGTATTAGGCTAATAATCTTGTTCGGTATTCTGTTCTTACGCAAAGTTGCCCAAATGAAATTTCTGTCAATGCTATCAAATGCCTTTTCAAAATCCACGAAAGTTATGTATAATGACGATTTCCATTCAATTGTTTGCTCAATTATAATCCGTAACGTGTTTATTTGGTCAACACACGATCTTCCCCTTTGAAAACCTGCTTGCTCGTTACGTGTCTGTTCTTGCAGATAACACTGTATTCGTTGTAATATTATAAGGGAGAAAATTTTACTGGCTACCGCAATTAATGTAATTCCACGCCAATTATTACACTGACTTCTATCCCCTTTTTTTGGTATTTTAACTATTAGCCCTACTTTCCATTCTGACGGTAATCTTTCAGTTTCCCAGATCTCTTTAATAATTGGGTAGAGTAATTTAGAGGTAGTTGTTATATCAGATTTTAAGATCTCGGCTTGTATGCCGTCTGCGCCAGGAGCTTTGCCATTTTTCATTGCTTTTATGGCATTGCCTATTTCTGTTTCGGTAGGAATTTCGATATTTATCTGTGCAGATTCTAACGTCCTTGGAATGTCTTCCGTAGAGAATTGTTTAGTAATATTTATATTGTTTAAGATTTTATTAAAATGGTTTTCCCATTCTTGCATTTGTTCCTCTTCTGTAACCAAGATTCTCCCTGCTTCATTTTTGATTGGTTTGTCACTTATAAATGTTTTGTGAGATAATAATTTGGTAATCCTATATAATTCTTTGCTATCATTTCTTACAGAAGCAGCTTCTGCCTTATTTGCTTGCTCCTCGACGAAGATGCGCTTGTCCCTTCTTGCACCCTTTTTAACCTCTTTGTTTAATGCGTTGAAATCTATTTGTAATAGTCTTTTATTTTCATAAGTTAATGCACTGTTAATTAGGGACTTAATTCTTTTCCTTTCCTCTATTAGTTTCCACGTGTTATCTGACATCCAGCACTTTTGTTTTTTGTTTCTATGTCCTAAGATATTTTCTGAAACATCGGCTAAGATTTTCTTAGTAATCTCCCATTTCTCGTCAATATTTTTACATTTTTCAAGTGATCTCTCGTTTGCCTTCTTTTTGAGTTCGCATACAAATCTATTATTTATTGAAGGTTGATTTAATTTACTGGTATCATATAATAACTATGTTAGAGCATAACTTTCATTTTAACAAAGTTTTATATTTTATTTTGATCACTGGCAACTACCATATTATTATAGCCCAGTCATTTTAGATTTTCACTGGGAAATAATTCGTAGTTAGCTGAATTTTTGTATACATCTTCGATATGGTGTTTTAAAAAACATATAAAAAGTCCCCATCGGTATCATCCCGGCGTTGCTAGATATACGAGATTCAAGCTCTCGAAAAACGTTTTTTTTGCGAATTTTGGTTGGTTATAACTAGAGAACTACCTACTGAATTAATTTCGATAAAATTATTATTAATCGTTAGCTTAAAGTTCAACTTAAAATTAAAGGTACAAATTATTATGGTAAGCCATCGGGAAGCAGCATGTTATGTAAAATCGAGGGGAAGGAAGCCGCAGCGCGGGTACTTAAGTGAAATTATAAATCGTAAACTAAAAATGTTTATACAAAAGTTGTAGAGAATTTTGTTCTCTACAAGATTGATAATAATCATTTTTTACTAAAAATGAAACGGAACCGAGAAATTCGCAAAAAACCATTTTTCGTGACCTTGAACTTCGAACACCTATTTGGCAACAACGGCACGATATCTATAGGGAGTGGGGACTTTTTACACGTTTTTTAAAATACCATAGCGAAGTCATTTTTGTTTAATTTACCATGTTTCTTTTTAATTGGCATCAATGACTATTGTACCTAATACCCACTATGAAAATAGGTTTTAGAATATATTAAAATTTGCCTACAAGCAGACAAAAAAATTTAATGTTGGTTTTTGAGGACGAGGAACCCAACAATTCTGAGGCCCCCGATTTTCTGAGACCCTAGGTACGCGCCTCATGCACCTGTGTGGTGATCCGCCACTGCCTCGTATCAAAAATGCTATCGGGATGTAATAAAGTTTTAGGCGAGAGCTGAAGGGGAGGGCTAGACCTCTCTTAAGTCATGAACAAAGTATAACGTTTGAAGTCTTTCGTGAATACAATTCATTTTCAATAAATACAAATTTTCAGCATATTCAAACAATTCCTTAAGATTGAGAGCTTATTTGATGAATTGTTTAAGTCGTTATTTTGCTATTTCTTACGTTACGATATTGTAAATCGACATTTAACTGTAACATTGTATTCATCACGTCGGCTTCTTTGTATGGTTTACTAAATGAAAAATAAATTTATAACTATTAAATAAATTAGATTGTTCTTTCTCGTGAAAACCGAATTCAAACTGAACTTTGACTCGGAGCGTTAAGGTGTGGATATATTGTTATTATATCAAGCATTGTTGTGTATGTAGGTACCTTTGTGAAGATACAAAATAGATAAACACATATCTGATATCACTAACAACCAACTAATCTTAATCAATCACACATTTTTCGATTTTGAAAAAAAAAAATCTTAGTAAATATTATAATATACCTAGGTACCTACTCTAACGGAAAGAAATTTTTCTCACTTTTACAAATATCTCTGAAAAGCTGGGGAAAATAATTCAGCGTTAATAATAATAAATTCTCGGGAACTTGGATAAAAATAAGTTGATGCTAAATTTTCAAAATTTGCAACGTTTCGTTGGTTTATTTTCCAACTTCTTCAGGCAATATTTGAGGTTAGCATCCTCGTTGAAATATACAATTTGTGATTAAGTCGTCACTACGTCTGACACGTTGTTCATTAAATAATTTTTTATTTTTTCATTATTATTGAAAATTATTCGACAAGCTATTGGGAAAGATATCTTTGCATGTAATAATTTATCTGGTCTTATATTATTTTTAAAGACTTGGTAGTAGTATGAACCAAAATATTTCAACGAGGATGCTAACCTCAAATATTGCCTGAAGAAGTTGGAAAATAAACCAACAAAACGTTGCAAATTTTGAAAATTTAGCATCAACTTATTTTTATCCAAGTTCCCGAGAATTTATTATTATTAATATTAAATCAACATGGATGCGACTCAACACATGGATAATTCAGCGTGTTAAAAATAATCACACAACACCAAACCATTTAATAAATCCCGACGTACGTTACTCCACCCATGTTGGCATCATTTCCTTAATCCTGATGATACCAACGTGGTTGGCGAAACGTGTACATCGAAATGATTTGGTGTTTTGTGGTTATTTTTAATATTTTGCATCTTCACACCAAAGGTTCCATCACACTTAATGAAACTAATTCAGAGTCATTAGAAAAATATCTTGTAAAATTTTCTGTGAAACAAACATAGTAATACAGTAGTAATGACGTTTTGTTCCTGTTATATATCCGCTGTAATCAGAAATGTTTGAACTATTGAGGTTATTATTGAAAGGAAACAATATCCACACATGGGCTATCTAAAAATGTCGGAAAATTCGGAAAATCTTACTCAAATCCGCAACATCCCTGAGTTTAATTTCAACGCCTTTATAGATTACGATATATACATAAATTATAGAAAATACCTATATAAATAGCATCGTGGAACTAAAGAATGGGGATGTATAGTTCCTATACTGGATAGCCTGTAACTTTGGTACCACTTAAATAGTAGCTAAATTTGACACTCTAGACCAGGGTTTCTCATACTTATAGCCTCGCGTACCCCTATTAAATTTCCCAGACAACTGCGAACCTCTTTTAAAATAAAATCTCGCTATAGAAGAAAATAAGGTTTTTTATTTAAATAAGAAATAATACAATCACAAAGAGCATTATGTTTGATACATTTTTAGAGTGTTAGGTCTCCAGACTCCAAGTCACTATATGAATAATAAGAAGTATTAGAAATACCTTGTATTTTTGGTGTCCGTCTTGTGACTTCATGTGTTGCTAACACGACGCGTTTCAGCAACGAGTTGCCAGCTTCAGGTGTGGTTAATTTTTTATATTATAAAACACACACACATTGATTATTCGTAACACGTTATAATATTATGATGCTAAGCACTTGTCTATTATGTTGTGGATTGTGAAGTATTGATTTAAATTTCGAGATTTTATGATTTATATAGTAGGTAGATGAAATGGAAGTGTGAGTGTGTATGTATGTGGACGATTAATGAGTATTGGGTGTTTGTGTGTTAATTATTGTGTCGTATATTATGTTCGATTTTAACGTTAGTTTGTCATTAAGAATGTTGGTATTGTTGAATTTCGTAGCTTTATATATTTCATATTCCTCGAGGATGTCCATGTGTTTACCTTTACTGCAAATATGTAATGGAACAAAATTTGTCTCAAAATCGTGATATTCATGATTGTGTGAAATTATATGTTGGGCGTTATTTGATTTAGTGTTTAGTAAGTTTCTTTTAGGGAGATGTTCTTTGAAGCGTTCTTCAAACGGTCTTCCAGTTTGACCTATATAGAATTTATCACATGTGCTGCATAATATTTTATTCCGGCGCCTATAAAATATTTTGCAGCACATGTCTTGCTGCCCAAAAATCAGCTTGATGAGTCTGATGTGCTGACATTTTCAGCAATGATTCCTGTTACTTAATACTCAAACTGCTGCATTAATTATGCTTTTGGTTGTGACCATAGGGTAGCCGCAAGCGTGAAGCGAGCGAGCATCAAATTAGTGATAAGTCGCGCGTGCGTCATCATGCGTGTTGCAAGCGTGAGCCAGCCAGTCAGCCGCCATAACATAAATCTTGTCGCAAACCCCCTACGATCAACTGGAGAACCCCTAGGGGTTCGCGTACCCCATTTTGAGAAACCCTGCTCTAGACCAGCCGCAAGCGTGAAGCGAGCGAGCATCAAATTAGTGATTAGTCGCGCGTGCGTCATCATGCGTGTTGCAAGCGTGAGCCAGCCAGTCAGCCGCCATAACATAAATCTTGTCGCAAACCCCCTACGATCAACTGGCGAACCCCTAGGGGTTCGCGTACCCCATTTTGAGAAACCCTGCTCTAGACCTATTGATTTTAGTACTAATCATATCAGTGCTTTTGAAAATAGGTATACTCATATATTGTGAAGATACTTTGTATCTATAATATTATCGTATAAGGAGATTATGGTAAACTAGCCGTCACCCGTGGCTTCGCCCACGTATTTTACGATTTATAATTTATTATCCCCCCGCGAGAAATTCTCCTCCTGCGAAGCGAAGCCGGGCTGCGGTAGTGTTTATTCGCTCGAATTTTATAATACATAACTCACTCGCTTCGCTGTCGGATTTTATTTATAAATTACTCACTCGCTTCGCTCGTCCACTTGAATATTATTAATATATTACTCACTCGCTTCGCTCGTTCGCTCGAATTTTATTAGTACCTACATTACTTACTCACTTCACTTGTTCGTTTGAATATTATTAATTCCTTCTTCGTTCGTTCGCTTGATTATCTATTATTAATACATAACTCACTCGCTTCGCTCGTTCGCTCGAATTTTATTAATACATGATTCACTCGCTTCGCTCGTTCGTTTGAATATTAATAACACAATACTTACTCGCATCGCTCGTTCGCTCGCATTTTATTAATACATTACTCACTCGCTTCGCTCGTTCGCTCGAAAATTGATAAAACATTACATTTGTTATCCCCCTGCGAGAATCTTCCCCCCTAATTTGTTATCCCCCCGCGTGAATCTTCCCCTAATTTGTTATACCCCCGCGTGAATCTTCCCCCTAATTTGTTAACCCCCGCGTGAATCTTCCCCCTAATTTGTTATCCCCCCGCGAGAATCTTCCCCCCTGCGTAGCTCTCTATTACTGAAAGAATTTTTAAAATTGGTTTAGTAGTTCCAAAGATATAACAAAAACAAATCTATCCCACGGGAACCGTACATTTTTCCGGGATAAAAAGTAGCCTATGTGCTATTCTAGACTATAATCTATCTTTGTGCCAAATTTCATCCAGATCCGTTCAGCCGTTCTGGCGTGATTGAGTAACAAACATCCATCCATCCAAACTTTCACATTTATAATATTAGTTAGATTAGTTAGATTCCACTAAAATTTTCCGCATTAAAAATTATTTATTTTGGAACACGAAGTTAGCGTCTGGCTCCTCTATACCGATTTTGTTCATTTCAATTAATGGCGGCTCCAGAGGAGGCAAGGGGCTATGCAGTTAGGGATTTCAATTCGAGATAGATTTTTTCACCTTTATTGATTGCTACGAGTCAATTCGGTTTGAATATGCTGAAGGGAAAGAACGTTGAAGCCTGTCTGGGGTAAGACTCTCGGGCACATTGTTATTGATGAATTATATGTAAGAAATATTCTTTGGAGTTGGAGAAAGAAATGTGTTGCCCCCTCCTCATTGAAATTCTGGAGCCACCGGTGATTTCAACGATAATTAATAGACTACTGAGTGTCTCCCACTGAAGTGTTAATAAGTCATTCTGAAGCGTAGTTTACGGTTTTACCCAAAATAACAATATGAACTAAAAATATGGTAAGTAAATTCGCTTTATGACATCAAAAAATATACGCTGCATTTTAAAGTCACCTTGCTAAATAAAAATAAATATCAAACTATAAATTAATTTCGTGCAAGTTGGCACACGTGTCGCAACAATACGTGGACACATGTTTCCACACCTATATCAAATCTCTGCACATGCTGTAAGTATTAATAACGAATAAAGGTAATTACATTTTGTGAGCAATATATCAGTTTAGCGGCAATCTTTTTGGATATACAAATCTGAACAGAGGGCGTAACAAAACTCTTTATTTCTCATTTGTAATTGATTCAAAAAGACCGCTCTTATAAACAGTCATATATAAATTTAATTAAGCGTAAATGACTTTGCATTTAAACACATTCAACTCACCCAGTAGGTGAGTGATACCGAAATATATGTATACCTACTACATCTTTCTTGGACTTGCATACAAATAATATAATATAGAGGATACCTATTTGTGTAGGTGTGTGTTTACGCAATGCATGTAGGTATGTATTTGTGATTAGTTAGTCGGTGACGTACGGAAAAATAATAATAATATGGAACTGTTTAACACGTCAAAGTCTGTAACAGAGCCGTAATGACTTTTATTTACAATTTTTTTTTTTCGGGAACGAATGTCATGCATAGTACCTGAATTTATTTCAGAACCAATTTTAATCAAACATAGCCGACAAAATCTGTCCAGATAATGTACCCACATGGGAAGGAAAACCACAATATGAAATCGGTTATCTATACATATAAAACAGTTCCGCGACTGACTAACAGACAACGCACAGCCTAAACAACTGAAGATAGAAACATGAAACATGGAAGATAATGTTCCTCACAGGGTCTAGAGGTACATTAAAAAAGGATTTTTTGGAAAACCCCCCTAAGGTGAAAATGTTTATACAGAAAATCGTATTCCCTGCTTTCAACAATTGAAACTTGGTATAAATTATACTCTTCAAGACAAATAAAAAAACACTTATTTTAGGATTTTTTAAGATAACCCCTAAGGGGGGTATAATGGGGTGTTGAATCTTGTATGGAAAATCTACAACCCCTAAGGAGGGGTGCAACGGGCTGTTGAAATCCACGCGGGCGAAGTGGCGGGCATATAAGCTATGTATTAATAAATCATAAATTCGGGCGAACGAGCTAAGCGAGAGATAATGTATAAACTGTATATACAGGATTTTATATTACTAAATACTGGGCAAAAAAAATCGAATTATACGTGAGCGGAGCCACGTGTAACCGCTATTAACTTATAAGCGAAAGGACATATAGACAAAGCGAGACGTTGCGTTTTACAAGCTGGTACAGATGAACATCTATGGTTGATGTTTTATGTTTTGCTTTCGTTGTCCGATGTTTGCATCAGGGACGTTACAGATGTGGGTTTTACTTGACATCTGCAGATGCGGATGCGGATTTTTTGATGTCCACATTCTGCAGATGCAGATGCGGATGTTGGTGTGGAAATGATAATAATAAAAATAATAATATTTTTAACGATAAATGTGCCTTCTGATTGGTAAATATTAAATTTTTTATTTTGGTGAAATTAAATTAAGAAAGTCATTATTTTCATTACCTATACTTAATAATCAATTTTCAGAATTGATAAATTACATTATTTTTTGAATAGTAACATTCAGCTTTTTCAGGATTAAGGTGATTTCGCAAATGTTCATAAATTAATTCCGCGCTGCTAAAGAGCTGTTAACTTGGAACGCTTGCCAGTTGGAGGCGACAAATATCTATGAGCGATTATAATTAGCAATCAATTTAATAATCTTGTTATGACTTGTATCACATCCGAATCCTCTAAATCTCCGGATGCGTATGCGAGTACAGATGTCAAAAATGATGCGAATGCTTCACGATTGCGGATGAGGGTGCAGATGTCTGCAACATCCCTGGTTTGCATCATCAATGATGAAAGGTCGATATTCTACTGTACGTACTATGGGCGCACAGAACATCGAATTATAAATAATTCAATGTGGTCATTTTGATTTCATAGTTTATTGCATTATTCCAATAAGTATTACCTACATTTTAGTTTTAGTCGCATTTTTTATTAGTTTGTTATCTGAATTAAATTACAATTTCGACTTGCAGAACGATGTTTGGTATGTGTCATTTGAAAGTCAAAAAAGTCCTATTTAATTATTTTTTTAAATATATTATAAAATTAAATAAAACACATTTTTTGAAATTATTCACACTTTAGAATTTATAGTTTTATAACAATTGTTTCGCACAACACATGTTTTTGTAATTTTTGTTTAAATAGACATTGCCTTTAGAAAAAATTCAATGATAGGAAGGAAACTTAATTTTATTGAAAAATAATTTCATTGAAAATGTGAAAAATGGACACTTTTATTAATAGAACTTAACTTTTTTGTTTAGTGCAGTTGATGACCTATTTTTGAATGCTCTACCAACATTTTTCATAGTTTTAAGATTCGAGATGGAAAATATCAAAATACCAACACACTCCGGTAGAGATGACTATTTAAATCGATACTGAATACATCCCTGTAAATAAATTTCAATTACTGATAAACAAAGTGTATATACATACATGCATGACAAGCAATGTGTGTATGAGACTGTGACCATTTTTATTTTTATTGTTATCAAGAACTACGGCTCTACACTTTGTTGTATTCTTTTACACTTACTCTCCCAATATTATACCAACTGTCCAAAACTTCCTCTACAGTCTACATCGACACGACACGTACGTGATTAATATTACCGTCCCGTCTCGTCTCGTGACGAGAAACAGTCATTCTCGTCTCGTCACTTACTGTAAGGTCACAAGGTGCCTTTCTCGTCTCAATAGCAAAAAATCACGAAAAATTTCTTCTCGACAATTAAATGTGCCATCTCTAGTAAAGTAGCGAAAATTATGTTTCTGCAGTGGTTAAAATGTCACAATTAACTCACGTTTCCTGTACACAAAGACCCAAAATTCGGGAATTCACATAACCACCCCGGATCCACTGTTACGTTCCATCAACTTCCAGGGTAATCTGAGTTTGGTGCTAAATCATATTTTGGATTTACTGTTATTTTTAATAATGCATTAAAAATCCAATTAGTACACCTAACGTTAACTAACTCTCATTTTAATACTTTATAAAAAAAATAATAACAACTACTTTTATTTTAATCATATTAGATATATTATTGATTCTATATTAGTTGTATCGATATTTTCATCGAAGCGAAATCTCGACAATTTTAAACGAAAAAAAATCGTTAATTTTGTCTTGATATTTTAATTTATCATTTCGACAGAAACACCACAAGTGATCTACGATTTAAATCATTTGATTTGTACGTATTTTTGCGCCAGTCTCATAAATACACCACGTCTTATCAATCAATAGGATTTTTTATTTATTATCAAAATATATTACCAAATTAATATTATGTTTTTAGGTTATTTTTGTGGGCCTAACTATCTCTTCTTCTCTACATAGTATAAATTGAAGTCGCTTTTCGCGTCTGTCTGTCTGTCTGTCTGTTTAACCGCTAACTCCTCCTAAACCATGCAACGGATTTTGATGCGATTTTCACCATCAGTTAGATAATTTTTCACGGAAAATTTATATATAAGTATAGCATAATTAATGAATAATAATAATTAATAATTAATTAATTAAATTCGTAACCCGACCGTAAGAATTCGCAACATACTTATATCATAAAAACGATCGTACATAACTGTTCCACTCGTAGCGTAGAGGTAACGTCGCAGCACTTTATGCAAAGGGACCCGGGTTCGGGAACTGATGGCATTGTAGAATTTTTGGCTTTTTTTTCTAAATTCTACATGATATTTATTTATATATTTTTTTATTGTTGTTATTCTTTCTTTGACAATAATTATAATTTTTTTGAAACTAAAAATTATATATAAAAGCGAACGAGGGAAGCGAATGAGTAGTATATTTATAATGTTCAAGCGAACGAGCGAAGCGAGTGAGTAATGTATTGCAACCGGGCGAAGCCGGACGGGGCCGCTAGTAATATAATAGCTGTTACGCTCAAAACACTGAAGTGTCACATTCGGTCTCAGCTTTGTGTAATCTAATAGCTTTATATACAATGTCACTCTTAAAAGTGCAAAATATTTTAGCTTGAACTGCAGGAACTTTGTTTATTATAGGCATAACACTATAAATCGGTTAACAGCTGTGTTACCATTTTTCCTTCAGTATGAAGTAGCCTACACTTTTACCTTTTTATTCGCTTATCTAAAATCTAAATTTACCCTTTAAAAAAATTTAACTCTGTTGTAAACATTGATGTTATGCGATTTAAAAATATTACCTTCTCTTATAATATAGAGTTTCGAAACAAATTAAACACACTGTATGCATGTACAATCTAGAATATGCACGTACAAAAGCTTTTTTTAATTTTATTTAGATATTGCACAATTGAAATTTTACATGATTGTGTTTGTCATAAAATAATAAAAACAATTATTATAAAAGAAAGAAAATATATTTTTCAGTGTTACCTACCGAGGAAAATATTTTTTTTTCTTTTTAACCGACTTCAAAAACACAGAGGTTATCAATTCGAGACGTATATATTTTTTTTTGTAGAGTTGTTTATACGGCTGAATTTTTGAATAAAGAAGTATTTGGATTAGCAGCCAAAATATTTTTATTTTCCAGTTAAAATTTTCTTTAAAAATTTTCTTTAAAATATTAAAGTAAAAATAATAATAGGATATCATCTTATGTCGACGATATCCTATAATTATTTTTACTTTAATATTTGAAGAAAATTTTAACTGCAAAATAAAAAACTTTTCGCTGCTAATCCAAATATGTACCTACTTCTTTATATTTTTACTTCCCACCTCTACTATGGTAGGGAAGTAATGGATTTAGTCCGAAAAAAATATTTCGAGATTTTAACAGATTTTCACGTTGGCCCTGCAATCGTTTAAGATCATTTTCTGACTGATGTCTGTATGTGTGTGTGTGTGTGTGTGTATGTGTATGTGCGTGTGTGTGTGTGTATGTGTGTGGTCAATTTTTCGCCTTCGATATCTTAAGAACGGAACCTAGTCAAAGAATAAAAAAAAAAAAAGTGTTTATTTTTTGCAAATATTTACTAGGTGGGAAGTATAGGACTGGTCATCAGTCGAATTTTTTTATGTTCGTTCAGCCATAACTTCTCGAGGGGTTGACCGATTTGAAAAAATTCGACGCCGTTGGGTTCAGAATGTTTACGGAATGGTCCTATATAATTTTTACTTAAATCGGTTGAGTAGTTTCTTTTTTTTCTAGTATTTTAAATTATTTAGATGAATTTTCAGTCGACAATATTTCTTATTACATTTACAGTTATATTGTACGGTAAATGTATAATATGTATAAAATTAATAAAAACGCCTTTTTTTTATAATGTACCTATATCTAATATTTATTTATCCCAATTACTATGCAGTGGAACACAATATAAAAACGTTATTTTAAACTTTATTTAATATCAATAATTAACATTAAACTCATAATGAATTTAAAAAAAAAGGACAATTGCGAGTATGATTCGCGCGACCGCTCCATGAGGATCCCTTCCGTTATAAGTTATAACATAATAATTTGATAATTACTCGTACTATTGTTGAGGTTGACAATAATTGACAAACAATAAAAATTACAAATTTTTATTGAAAGAGCAGTCAATTGGGTTTTTAAATGAATTTTTTTTTACTTAAATGGAAGGACCACATACAAGTTTTATAGCAAAACTGTTTTTATTTAATTTTTTTGCTTACTAATTAAAAAGTTATATTTAAATAAAAATTAATTTTTAAACTCAGTTCCGATAACGCGGCGAAAGAATCCGAACGCGTGTGACGTCATTATGTTATCTATGGTCTTTGTATCCATGGTTACCAAGTTAAAAATTTATTATTTTTGATAGTATGTGTAATACATATACACAAATACCAACAAATGCAGACACATTTTAACATAACGACGCGTTTTGAAGTCATGTGATATTTTTTAAATTTTTATACATTTTAATTAATTTTTAGTAACTTATCTATAGCTTTAAAAAAAATTTTCTTTTCGATTTTCAATATTATTTATGTTGAATTATTAGAAAAAATTAAAAAATTAATAATTTTTTTAAACTTAAATACCTAATTATATAATTGATTCCTGCAAATATCGAAAAAAATCATTTTGACAACCATAGTCACAGTTAGGTTCTTATTTAATGTATCCTCATTGGGTGTTTGAAATAATTTTCACCTACATGAATAGCTCTCGCTATATTACGATAATTCACATCTACAACCTAGCTATAATTAATAACACTCGCATGTAGTGGAAATTTATTGATTCTTTTGCATATATGGAGAATGTTGTCGCACGGGTGAGTAAGGTAAGCTCATTCCGCCGCGATAATGGAAAGGTTCAGGCAAGAGTCCTGCAACTGTGACTATGGTTGTCAAAATGATTTTTTCCGATATTTGCAGGAATCAATTATGTAATTGGCTGCTCTTCCAATAAAAATTTTCAATTGCAAAACAGCCGTATAAATCTATTTAAAATAAAACTTACATTTGTCACGTAATAATTCGACATAAAAATAGAAATTAATGATATTCGGATTTTTTTCCTTTACTTGTGCTATGAGATGAGGCCTTCTTTCGTGCCAAATCTCAAGATTCTAGATCAACGGGAAGTACCCTATAGGTTTTGATGAGTGAGTTATAGTGATTCCGTATCAAAATACACAATTTTTGAACGACCGAATATTTTTTATTGCACCGAGTTAGAAATTTGAATTTTTTATAGAACTATGGAGTTGTAGACCTTAGTATTTGATGTTAATTTCAACTTGATACCTGTAATCATTTTTGAGAAAATGGGTCTTGGCATAGAGACAGACAGACAAACAACGAAGTGATTCTATAAGGGTTCCATTTTTTTCATTCTGAGGTATGGAACCCTAAAAATACCTAATTTTAAAATTGCATATTTATCGTATATAATTATAATTGTCATATTTCTGTAATATTATTTACAGTCAAACTCAAAAATAATGTTGCCACAGTTTTATGGATCAAACGGAGACATGATTGAATATCACTTCATGTAGCATTATGTAGGAAAAAAGAGATAAGTTAATTATTATTAACAAAATAATACAATTATATTTTAATAGTAATCGTAATAAATTATGGCAGTCAAAAAAACTCTGAATTTATTTGATATTGCAAATTTCCTTTTAATGTTTATTAGATAAAAAATCAAAATAAAAATTGGAAAGTAATTATGAATAGTGCGCCATTATTTATCTTTTATTTAATACTATACTTGAGATTCATGTTGTAAAAAAAGAGAGTGAAAAAAATCATAATAAAGCTGGCAAGGCTGAATGTTAGCTTATTTAACTGCATATATAACTTGGTATGTAGGTAAATATTATTTATCCAAAAAACATGTGCACCAAGTCCGCTTTTCGTTGTTGAGTAATATATTTTTGTTCAACACCCGCATGAAATAAATCATTTCGTGGCCCTGCTGACCGTGGGCGAAATAATGAGTTCTCTGATTGTTGTGCAGAGTGGGCGAAATCCCATTTCGCCCACGCTCATTACGGGGAACGTTTACGTGCAGAGTGGGCGAAATAGCATTTCGCCCACGCTCATTACGGGGAACGTTTACGCAAGTGTTGGAGATTTTACGACCCAAAAATCACTTCCACCATAATTGTTCCTGTTCATTAATTGTTCACAATTCGTTTTTACACTGTTTTAATAACCTGAATTTTATTTTATTGATCACCAAAAACAGAGATTCTTCCTTTTAAAAATTTAAGTTCACGATATAGGGAGAGGGGGGTGGCCACCCTTGAACCCACGGTCAGAGGCTTCGCCAGCTGTACCCCGATCAAGGGCTTTACCTTTGGATCCGTCTCTCTTGGACCTGACCCTTAACCTCTTTCTATAACTAGTATATCATGACAAATCTGAGGGTGATAGTTTCATCAAGTAATCAGGTCACCCATTATTTCGCCCACGCTCAACAGAGCCACGAAATGACATATTTCTTGCGATAGTTGAACAAAATATTGTGTGCGACTATTGGTCGAAAGAAGAGATTCCACTCGTGTGTTTTACCGCACTCGCTACGCTCGTGCGGCAAAATCCACACTCGAGGAATCTCCTCTTTCTCGCACAATATACTATTTATCCTACTTCCTATAAAATAGCTGCTTTTCATGCATGTAAATCGGTCATAAAATGACCGACTTCGTAGCAGGTGACGAGGGCGCTAAAGTAATTTCAGCGTCCGTTTATAACGATATCTAATACTAGCCGTTACCCGTGACTTTGCCCACGTATATTTCGATTTATGTTTTATTGCCCCCCCCCCCCCCCGCGAGAAATTCTCCTGCTGCGAAGCGATGCCGGGCTGGTGGTGTTTACACGCTCAAATTTTATTAATACATATTACTCACTCGCTTCAAAAATAACTTCCATACAAATTTTCATCCCCTATTTAACCCTCTTAGGGGATGAATTTTTAAAAATCCTTTCTTGTTGCTCACCTACGTTATATAAGGAACTCCTGTGCAAAATTTCATTCTTCTAACTTCAAAAATGACTAACTTCCATACAAACTTTTATCCCCTATTTAACCCCCTTAGGGAATGAATTTTTAAAAATCCTTTCTTATTGCTCACCTACGTTATATAAGGAACTTCTGTGCAAAATTTCATTCTTCTAACTTCAAAAATGACTAACTTCCATACAAATTTTCATCCCCTATTTAATCCCCTTAGGGGATGAATTTTTAAAAATCCTTTCTTATTGATCACCTACGTTATATAAGGAACTCCTGTGCAAAATTTCATGCTTCTAACATCAAAAATGACGAACTTTCATACAAACTTTCATCCCCTTTTTAACCCCCTTAGGGGATGAATTTTCAAAAAAAAAAATTCTTAGTGCTCACCTACGTTATATAAGACACCCATGTACAAAATTTCATGCTTCTAACTTAAAAAATGACGAATTTTCATTTCAACTTCCATCCCCTGTTTAACCCCTTTAGGGGTTGAATTTCGAAAAATCCTTTCTTAGTGGGTGCCTACGTCACAAAAGGAACCTACTGTCCAAATTTCAAGTTTATATCTTTAGTGGTTTGACCTGGGCGTTGTCTGTCAGTCAATCAGTCAGTCAGTCAGTCAGTAACGGAACTGTTTTATATATATAGATAGGACATTTTTCGAAACGCAAAATTGTGTGTAATGGCAGTATATTTTTAAATTACACAAATTATCACAAATTCGGGATCGGTTAGTTATCTATAAATTTTGATTTTTTATAGGACCAAATGACCAAATATAGCTAAAATTCAGAACCCAATAGAACCTATTATATTTATTATTCGTCTTTTTTAAAATTTAACTCAACTCTATACATATTAATCCCCTCTCTTAGAGGGAAATTTGCTTTCCTATGTGTTTATATCGTTCTTCAAGGAGGTTAATACCGACATTTTGTTCTGCAAATTGAAATATATGTTTAAAACAGTCGCCGTAACAACATATTAAAATTTGAACCTTGAACTAATAATATAAACTTCGTCGGGTACATGACACGTTTAGAGTGATCTGCCATTCCTTTAATATTGACCAATCGATCTGCAAATATTATAATGGCATTATTGGGTCACCGACAAGCTATACAAACAATTTCAGCTTTGAAGCAATAAGAATTGTGACCATTGTTTTGTTACATGTCGGGGGCGGTCTGCATCCTTCCTATACCGCTATCTAACAAAATCCATTACTCAGGGCACTTTAATATGCCTCCCTCAACATCTTCACAAAAATAAGGTCTTGAATAAATAACACCAAAAAATTGTCACTAGCTCTCGGTCTATAAGCTATTCCTTAAACGAAACGAATCTGACAATAATATTAGTCATAATCTAACAGAGTCGTCTATTCGGTGTAGCTTGAAACGACATCGATTTGTAACCTTGATTGATCGTAAATGACGTCAAATTATTTATTAAACATTTACAAACGCATTTTGGCGGCAAGAAAAATTCAAACAGAAAATATATGTTTTTTCCCTAAATATAATATCCGAGACTTTCGAATATTGATGACATAATATAATATTTTAGTTAGGTCTATTTGAGAGCCAAAAAACTTAAAAATATCCTATGACACATATACCAGTTTCATCTGGATAATGCCATATGTGTATCTCTATAATATGTATTACTATATTATATTAAATGATCGAGTGTATCAACGGTAAGGCCTATATTGGCTTGTATTCGGAATCGCGAGTCACGCTCGCCTCGTATACACTGCTCGGTGGGTGGTACGATGAATTTACAGCCAATAAAATATTGTTATAATTAATTTACTGTAGTTCCCATATTAAAAGGCATTAATGTAACTATCTTTTCATCATACGGGTGGCCGTGTATTAGTACTGATGCACACGATTCCAATCAAAACGTAATACTTTACTTAAATCCACAAAACATTTCCAAAATTTGTATTTTTTTTAATTCTGTTAAAAGTTCTTCGGAAAAAAATGTTTTAAACATCTGCAGCTAATTCATTTGGATACAATCCAAGTGCGTGGCTATCCAATTTAACAGGTCGCTAGCGCGGCCCGGCTTCGCCCGAATAGATTTTGGTTTGAAAACGAAATAACGAAGAGCAACCTCATCTAAATAACATCACTTATAGTTTATTAGTTAGCGTAGGTACTCCAATTTAGCGTAGAAATTGCGTGCAAGCTATCCCCCACTTGCTTAACATTTTCCTTCACTATATACTCATCCCCATTTTGTCTTAGCGTAATAGGTGTGTTTGGTAACAAAGTGTAGTGTAGATAACTCGTGAAATTTTTCACTGAAAAGTGTAAAAAAGTTTACCAAAAGTGGAAACTAAATGTACACTTGTAACAAACGGGCTAGCGTAGATTCTGAGTAGATTGTAGTAACATGCGCATTGCAAAATAAATAATTGACAGATTGACAGAGGTCATTATTTCTAGTTTCACAAAATGGACGGGATTAAACTTCAATAGCCTCATCCGTACTGTCCAGAACAGGGCTGAATGGAAGGAAGTGGTCTCCAACGTCCTCTCTAGGGGATATGGAACTCATCATCATCACAGTTTCTTTGGTCGTAAAAATGTTAAACTCACCGCCGTATTTATCTTGTACCTAGGGAATGCAATCTCGATCTCGCGAGATCTCGAGCCATTTTTCGAGATTTAATCTCGTGGGCAGGCAATCTCGTTTTTGAAATCTCGTTCGAGATCTCGACCCGATATGGTCGAGATCTCGAACGAGATTTCAAGAACGAACGCGCTTGAAGAAAAAACTTATAACTTATACGTTATAGTTTTTGACAGTCGCGCTAATTGATTCTGTTTGTTTCTCTGCATATTATATTGTTTTAATTATTGTTTTCTTGAGTGAAATTGACAGTTATTTAACTTATAACAAGCTTAGATGGCTAACAAATTACAAAGTTAAGTGAATACTGAATATGTCTAAGAACAATTCAAACCAAATGTTCGTGAACGTTACTAATAGTAACTTACCCTATGCTTCCTAACTCCTAAGAAGTTATTTCCTAAATAATTGTGTGCTGTGTGAGTTGGGGTATTGCTGTTATATTTTGAAAACAAAACATTAATTGAATCTTGAAACAAAAAAATCAACGTTTATTTAAGGAGAGTAATGAATAATAATCATCTGCACAGTGCACTACGCAATAAATCACACACGTACACAGTGACACAGTCACACTGTCCCAAGTAAGTGGTTTTCATTTTTAAGTATTTTAGATACAAAATAATACGTTCTTTTTAAAAGTAGGCGAAATCTCGATATTGTCGAGATTTATCTAGATCTCGCCAGACAATCTCGCGAGATCTCGAATTGCCAATCTCGCGAGATCTCGAATTGCCAATCTCGAACCCAAACTTATCTCGCGAGAACTCGAATTGCCAATCTCGGCTCGAGATTGCATTCCCTACTTGTACCATTACATTTTGAAGCTCATTCATTTTTAAGAGACAAAACATGTAAAAAACAGATAGGTAACGAAAAAAGTATCAAATTTGTTAAAATAATTGTCAAATTCAGACATATATCACGTGATCTACATTTAACTACGTACACCTGCTCGAGAGTCGGTACTCGGACTATTAGTTATTACACTTTTAGTCCCACACTGAAATACCAAACAGGTCAGTTATTTGTATAACAAACGTAAGCCTCTAACCAGAGATGTACAAAATGGTTTTAAAAAAGCATTTAAATACAAAATGCAAAATACTTTTCAGATTTACTATTTCAAATGCAAAATACCAAATAGTTTTGCGTTTTGTATTTCAAATGCTAAATGCAAAATAGGTATTTTCAAAATACTTTTTCAAAATAAAATACCTTTTTACCAAATTTTTGATATTTTTATTTATTTTAGATATTTATCATGAGAAATAGAGACACAATGCCGAGCCGAACAAAAACGTTTAATAACATGGCACCTTATGCATGACATATTGGTCATATTTATCAGTACGCGTATCAATAAATTCTGTTATGTTATTAATAATAATACTCACTTAAAATAATTCGGCAATACAAGCGTCATTCGTTCATTTCATTTTGTTTGACTGGTGATGTTGGCTAAACTTAATCACAAAGTATTTTGCATTTTGAAATGAATATTAAAAATGCAAAATACATCTCGAAAGGTATTTCAAATAAAATACAAAATGTTTTTTACTAAAAGGCATTTAAATGCAAAATACAAAATAGGTATTTTGCATTTTGTATTTGCATTTTAAATAGAAGTATTTCAAATAAATCGCATCTCTGCCTCTAACCTCCAAATAGCTACACTGCCACTGATGAATGTTGGAGAATTCTGATCTAGATAACTGTTATCACAACTTAACATTTTTACTTTGAATTTTTCTTATCGAGGGAGTATTTTTCTCTTTGATATTTTTTCAAGGAATAAACCGGAAACATGGAATTATCACGATGACGATAATATCATCTATGCTGAAGAAAAGCATATTTTCAGCTACAGCTTATACACATATTATACAGCAGACAAGAAATTCATATGAAAACAAAAAGCTGCAGCATACAAAAGAGTAAGTACCATAATATTTCTTCATATCGCGCGTCTATGAGAAGATTTCTTTTATTTACGTGTACCAGTACCTATACCCTACCTGGCTCTCTGGTGCATACTGGATATTATATAGGTTGTAGGATTAAAAGGGTTGATATAAAACGTCGACAGGTTTAAAACTCCCATAGACCAACACGGAAATTCCGCGTCGGTCGCGGATATTCGCGCCGCTTTAAATTCACATCTTACTGTTTATACGGCGACAAAACTACACGTAGTTCAGACCCACGCGATTTTTTCCGATAAAACCGTAATTTTAACTGCGTTTTTATTCACGCGGATTTTTTCGCAGTTGTATAGCAAAAGGCAAGATATTTTTAAAATATTTTCTTTTCGTTTGCATACACTTATTATGATTTCACATGTTTTATAAAAAATATACGAAATCTTGTATATGATTATTTCGTAAGGATGTGAAGTATCCTGCGGATTCCGTCACAAATTTCGCTGCGAATTTTCCGTCGCGAAATCACGACGAATATTTCGCGTTGATCTGTGGAGGCCTTTAATCTACTGTATATAATTATTATCAAAATAAAAAAAATATTTAATTGTTATTAAGAGATTAATTTATTAATTTGAAGATTTTAATATTTTCTGTGTTTTTTAAAATATTTGAAGAATTATAGAATTAATAAATCTATCTATCTATTGCAAACCGTATTTATGTACTATTACTTTTTGATTTTACACCCTGTATATTCTTAGCACTGTATAGTAATACAGGAATATTAAGGGTGGATAAATGTACATAATTATACAGATGATACAGTACTCTGTACTGTTTGCTTATTTATCTTTAGTACTTTACAGGTGACAAAATTATTTATATGAGTGTTTCAAAAATAGAGATCCTCCATTTTGTAAGGTTACTGAACACCCGAAAATAAAAAAAACTAGAGTGCGGTTTTATAAAACCACGGTGCAAGTGTAACTTTCTTGCCACAACCCTAAACGCTTTTAACCCGAAATCGCCGAAACGTCGTTGCTTTTGGATGAGTACTGGTCTGATCGATGTGACGTGACGCTCGACATGCGTAACCGAACGGCAAAAAACGAGACTAATAAAGTTTCACTTCAAAAACCAGCTATGGTGGATTACAATTTGAACCACCTTTTCTGCAAACTGCAAAATGTATATCACTAAAACAGCTGCATACTTCTCAGACACGTACGCCCGCGCCGGTTAAAGTTTAAACTGTGCCCCACCTCGGTATGCGTCGAACTAATTAGAAATATAGTGTATATTATGTCAATATTAAGGAAAAACAAAGGCATGTTTTCAGTCCCAATCTTTTTTTTTACTGCTACTCCCTTTACAGGTTGCAATTTTTTTGCGACGCCTTTATAAATAGTATATTGTGCGACTAGTGGGAAAAAGAGGAGATTCCTCGAGTGCAGTAAAACACACGAGTGGAATCTCCTCTTTCGACCAATAGTCGCACACAATACTTTGTTCAGCTACCGCAAGAAATGTGTCATTTCGTGGCTCCGCTTAGCGTGGGCGAAATAATGGGTGACCTGATTGATTGACGAAACTATCAACACTTGCGTAAACGTTCCCCGTAATGAGCGTGGGCGAAATAGCATTTCGCCCACTCTCTACGTCTACAATCAGAGAATTCATTATTTCGCCCACTCTCAGTAGAGCCACGAAATTACATATGTCTTGCGGGTGTTGAACAAAGAAAATACCTGTACGTGTAGCTCTAGCAGACATTAAAATTACTTTATTATTCAAACAAAACTCTAAAGAATATAGAATCTTAATTATTATTTATTAGAAAACAAAAAAACTACAAACAATACTATTAATGAGAACGATGAGCTTGCTTAATTCTGAGCAAAACTCGATAAATACGTCGCGTGCATGCGACCTGTGCAATGTGCATATCGTGTCGCGACTCCCCTAAGATAACGCCGCGACGCCTCACAGTTAGGGAACCCCTGGAGTAGCCAATATGCCCGAATTTAAAAAAAATGCTTATTCCTATGATAATTTACCTGTACCTTAAAGAGTTAAAAATAGCGGTTATAAAAACCTTAAGACGAATTGATCATCCCCTGTATGTCATCCAGAGGTGCATTCGATAGCTAGATGTGTTTGTGCTTTGTATGAATATGCACGTAAAGATATATATCCAGCATCCAGCTGAATAGAAATGGAGCTCACGAGATGGTTCTTTCTTGTACATCTCCAAGCGCCGGAGCTAAGAATTAAACTAATTAATCCGCAACTACAGGAACGGTAAAGCGTATTTACCTCATTCACCCTCGCACCGCCCTGCACTCTAGCCATCACCACTTCTACTATCGCCTTCCAGTCCTCTTCCACAGACCCGTCGTCATTCCACCTACACTTATGCTCGCATCTTTACATCTTCATCTGCATTACCATCGCAACTCACAGTTTATTTATTTTTTAACTACTTTTATATTCGTTAGTCAGAGGCGGCGCTGAAGAAAACCACGTTTATTGCTGTATTCTTTCCCACCAATAGTAATCGCTACATTCTTAAAGAAGGATAAAGAATTTTTTTATGTATCTATGATACGCAAACAGGCCCTCTATTCTATTCTAATTTTGAAAAATGTCTAAAATCCGAAACTGAAAATATTCACAAACATTTTTCAAGTTCTTCTGAAAAAAGTAATGGACTACTTATATAAAGAAAGGTAGAAGTGTAATTTGGCCTGAATTCAGAGAAATCCTGAAATTCTACAACTGAGAAAATTCTCAAAGGTAATTCAGGTTTTCTGAAACAACGTGATTTATGATCTGTGGCGAACAGCATAAAAATTAAATCAATCATGACCCAGGCTAATAAATGAATGAATTGTGGATTATAGACGCTTGACAACAGAGGTCATTAGCGTCAACCCAGGGTAAGGTCAGCTGAGCACCAAAGGGGCTTCTATAAAATCAACAACAGTTGACAATATCTCGAGAGTGAACGATTTTAAAGGTTCGTTTGAAAAAGATATTTCATCAAAAAAACTGAAATATTTTCAAAACTGTTTGTGCTGCGTGATATCAGTGTGTACATACATAAATGCTTTTTTGCCATACCCACTACAAAATAGCTACTTTCGATGCATGTATACCGGCCTATAATGGGTCATTTAACTGGCAAATGTTTTACTTACCGAAATTTTACTTACTGAAATAAACGGTTGCCATAGCTATAACTTCTGTTTATTCGCTCTATTCCAAACTTCACGGCCTACTCTAAATGTAAAGATAGCGACGCAAATGAACTGTCAAATTTTTTTTGCCATACCCACTACAAAATAGCTACTTTCGATGTATATATAGCGGCCATTAATGACCCATTTAACAGGCAGGTGTGCGGAAAATGGTTTACTTTCTGCACTAACGCAGAAAATAACAGTTGCCAGTTGCTTCTGTTAATTCGCTCTATACGTCTGCGTACGCTTGTGTGCGCCTGTCATTACTTACTTGCACAAACTTTGCGGCACACTAGAAGAAAAGATGGCGACGCAAATGAACTGTCAGAATTTTTTGAAAATGACGTAAAAAGTAGGTATTTTGTAGTGGGTATGGCAAAAAATACCATATATGTTTCGTACGTAATGGTATTACGGCTCGTGTGACTGTAAAAACTCGCTATCGCTCGTTTTTACATACTGTCATCACTCACCATAATATGTCCCATTACGTATCTAGACATACAATCTACTATTTTTAAATAAAGTGAAAAGTAGGTATTTTATAGTGGGTATGGCAAAAAATACTAGGTCTATATATCTCGTGCGTAATAATATTATGACTCGTGTAACCGTAAAAACTCACTATTGCTCGTTTTTACATACTGTTATCACTCGTCAGTAATATACCCCATTACGCATCTAAATATTGAATCTACTATTTTGCCATACGTACCCACTATAAAATATCTACTTTACATGCGTGTATGTATGCATGGAATGGATCAGTTAACAGGCAAGCGTGTTCAAAACACGCTAGTGTGGAAAATAAAGCCATGTCCATAGTGATTTATGTTTATTGCTACTGTGCGTACGCCACTGCGATAGCTCAAGGCCTACTGACAAGTGAAGTTGGCCTTGGTAACGCAATTGAACTGGCAAAAAATTTTGAAAATGAAGTGAAAAATAGCTATTTTATAGTGGATGTGGCAAAAGATACCATATATTTCTCGTGCGTATAATGATGTTATGACTCGTGTGACTGTATGACTATCAACTCGTCAGTAATATACCTCATTCCGACACTAGAAATACAATCTACTACATCTACACCTGCACGCTCGTTTGTTCAAATACTTAGATCTCTTTTTGGTGTATCTATAATAGCTATAGCTTTATCATTGCTACATGGGGACAAAAATATAGCACTTCTAAAAAAAATAAGTAAATTGATTAATCTTTCATGCAAAGTTCTCTTTTCGCGTGTGTTCAGGATAAACTTGAATTTCGCTTGACCAAATTTTATTTTTGTTTTCACGGTTGTATCCTGTAGTGCAAAATTTCTCAAAATCGTAAAAAACTGCTAAAAAGGCTGATTTTCGATATTTATTTTTCATTTCGTAACATATTAGTGCATTGACTTTAGCTTTTTATCTTGCAAAGAGCCCTACAGAAGCAATTTTATCAAAGTCAACATTTTGACTAAAAATGGAAACACTTGACGCAAAGTTCTCAAGTAAGTAGGGTGTTTATTTAATATTAATTTCCTATGTATGGATTATAGACCTATCCATGCTCTATCTAACTATGTCGAAAAAATTTGGTAAACTTATTCGTAGCCACCTTAAGGAAGTAATTTTTTCAAGGTCGTACTTTTCGACTAAAAATGGAAACCTTTGACGCGGAGTGCTCTACTAAGTAGGGTGTTTAATAAATATTAATTTCCTATGTAGGGATTATAGACCTATCTATGTAGGGAATATAGACCTATCTATAAAAAAAAAATCTTTGCCAAAACGTCGGACTTAACAGCTAGTATTAAACTCCCAACTATGGAATAAGTACTCCAGTGGCGGGAGTCAAAACCGACGCGGTTTTACTGTCATATAAAATTCACTGTACACGTAAACACGCACTTGTGTACAAATAGTGCTTCTCAACCTGTGGGTTGCGGCCCACTTGCAGGTCGAAAAAAAAATCGATGCAATCAACCATTGATACACACGAATAAGATCATTTTTCCTTCGTTTTTATATCTCTTTTTTCTATTTACGTAATTTCTAATTACAAGAAAACAGTTTAAAATGGAGTCCTTCTTCCGAATCCGTCAAAAAAATATAAGATGCTACTAGGGGGCCGGGTGAACACGACCCCTTCCCAGGAAATGAGGATTTATAAAAAAAATGTATTCTTAACAAAAGCAGATCAATATTTTTCATTTTCGATGGGCACAAAACTTCTTTTTTTTTTTATTTAACACAACAACATGTGCATCGGCATTTGCCACTAGCACTACAAATTATAATGACATATTATAGTTAAGGTATATACAAAGGTAACTTAGATTTTGGAAATTTATACATTTGTAAATTAAGGTAAGTATGTTAAGAAATGCATTGGTAAGTATATAATATACAGGGTGAGTTCGACCACCCGTATCAGTCGTTTTTTTCGAAAACGGTTAGTCGTAGAGAGTTGTGTCAAAAATTTGTATTATAAAAGCCCTAATAAAGAATCGAATGGTGATAATTTTTTTTTCCGGGAAGGTCGGCTTCCCTATTAGTTTGCTCCAGAATGTCCAGAACTCCGGAATTATAAATGTAATGATAGGTCGAAAGTGGTATTGTTGAAAAGATCTTTAAAAAATTAGCAAGTTTTGTACGGATTTTTTTTTTATTACTGCTACCCCTGTTAAGTAATATTTGTTTGAAATTACTAAATTAAAATGTCATAATAACGAACTTTTTAAAAATCCGCATTTAAAATCTAGTTACCTATCTATCGATCATTAAACACTGAAGAAGTACACTCACAGTATAACCAGAAGAGCTCAGTAGTATGTATTAAAGAATAAATGGAAGACAGTTTGAACATTTGTGACAATGTCTAAGGTTGCTAGATTTTTAATGCCGACTTCGATCGTTATTATGAAATTTTGATTTAATAATTTGAAACGATTGTTACTTAACAGGGGTGGCAGTAATTAAATAATTTTTCCTACAAAACTTGCCTATTTTTTAAAGAGCTTTTCAACAG
Organism: Mongoloraphidia duomilia; assembly: GCA_039654895.1. Classification (NCBI taxonomy): domain Eukaryota; kingdom Metazoa; phylum Arthropoda; class Insecta; order Raphidioptera; family Raphidiidae; genus Mongoloraphidia; species Mongoloraphidia duomilia. The sequence goes on along the minus strand of CM077521.1, from coordinate 31,564,578 downwards.
CACCACTCTCAACCTATCGTGCTTTCTAAAATTCCGGAGTTTTGAACATATAATAATTTATATTTATACTTATAGAAATTTACAGGGGTGGCAGTAATAAAAAAAATTTTCCTACAAAACTTGCTTATTTTTTAAAGATCTTTTCAACAATACCACTTTCGACCTATCGTTACATTTATAATTCCGGAGTTCTGGACATTCTGGAGCAAACTAATAGGGAAGCCGACCTTCCCGGAAAAAACAATTATCACCATTCAATTCTTTATTAGGGCTTTTATAATACAAATTTTTGACACAACTCTCTACGACTAACCGTTTTCGAAAAAAACGACTGATACGGGTGGTCGAACTCACCCTGTATATTCTATATTATATTATCTGGTTTGTTTAATTTATTTTTTCCAGTTATTTATTTTCAATTATTTGTTTATCAAATTGATGATTTTTTTTTAGAGGGTGACTTTCAAATTTGATATGGTAATAAATCAGGGCACAAAACTTATTAACACGTTTCATTTTTATAAAAAATACTAGCGGACCCGACCCGGCTTCGCCCGAGTGCAAAGAATTTATATTAATAGCCGAGCTAATTTTATTAATACATTACTCACTCGTTTCGCTCGTTCGCTTGAATATTATTAATACATTACTCACTCGCTTCGCTCGTTCAATCGAATATTATTAATACATTTCTCACTCGTTACGCTCAATCGCTCGAATTTTATTAAAACACTACTCACTCGCTTCGCTCGTTCTCTCGAATACATTACTCACTTGAAAAAAGTTATGAGTTATGGTCCTGAGTTCATATACAAAAATCCGAACTGGCGATTCCCATACAAAATCACTAATTTTGAATTTTTCGATTTTTCAGCTATTCTTTCGGGTTTTCCCTATTTTTTTTAAACCACCCCTGTATTAGAGTGAACAAAACAAAAAAAAAGTTATTCAAATCGGTCAAGCTGTTTTTGAGTTTTAGTGAGACTAACGTACAGCAATTGATTTTTATATATTATATTGATAGATTAATACATATTTATTTCCATAGCAAATAATAAATTTTGGATACAAAACGTCATGCAAAGTGTAAAAATACAATTATTTTTTATATTATATTTTGATAACTAAATTCAAAGAAAAATTTGTTTAAAAAAATCTCGCATAATGCTTTGATTTATTATATTTACGATGACAGATAGGCTGGGCCAGCCCCACTCCCCAGCTTCGAATCCTAGTTACGCCAATGACCGTGAAAAGGTTGACAATCAGTGATATACAACATAACATGGATAGTTATATAATATACATTATACACACACCTTTGCATGCGTGGCTTTAGAATAGATAATAGCACCGTTTAGGAATTTAGCCGTATTGATAGTTGAAGTTTGTTAAACTGCTAAACTACACGAATTAACCTAAACGCAAATGCAATTTGTCTTGGTCGGACTTGACCCGCGGACTATTTCTCTTCAGGAATGTTAGGTGTGTGTATGTTATCTATATACCTACTGCGATGACTGTACACACACACATATTCACACCCCGCACCATTATCGTACCGTCTGTGACCCCCTTTACTGTCGAGGGACACGAATTACCGATTAGTGATCACTGATTATCTGAAAATTAGACTGTAACCATTTCTTCTGCGTATAATTGTTTATTTTGTTGTAACATATACCTAATTCAGTTTTTTTTAATGTAGGTACAATTTGTTAGCTTCAACATATTGTTATAAAACTGTTTTCTGAGTTGGCGGAATAAATATTTATTTACAATAATTAAAAACACAACAATAATAAATACAACCAAAAGTCAGTTCTAACAATCGACACAAGTAATTAACACTTAACTATATACAATTGACTACACTAATATTTATTTTATCAGGTGAATTTATATCACGATATTTATATCAGATTTATTTCTAACGTTTATTTATGTCGGTCATTTAGTCAATTACTTCAGTACTATTTATTTATATCTACTCCACTATTTATATCACTGTACTGACTGATTCGACCGTTGATTGATCAATATTTATATCACTGATCCGCTTGGTTGCACGACTCACCATTCACTGATTACCGATTGCGTGACACCGTCGACTGATTGCCTGATCGCTTCACTCACTCGTTTATATAGACCGCTTGGCTTAGGCACAGCGCGTTCTCTAGAATGTTCCTGCAGTTACTCGTTGTTACAGTAAGCGGAACCCCGTTTCTCAGAACTGTTGCCCGCCGTTCATATACAGGGTGATCCGTAACAATATTATAACGAATCGGGTCGTGAGGCCAGGAAAATTTGAGAGTTATAGATTGTAGATTATACAGAGAAAATTTAAATGATACGCGCATGGCCGTGTAAGAAACTCCTTCGACATTTGTTTGGATTAATTGACGAAAACCCCAACCGAAGTAATCGATCACGGAATTGGTTCTCTGATATTAAAGATTTTGTATAATTTTTTATAGCAAAACCATAGCCTCGTTTTTTTGCGTTCGGTTACGTATGTCGAGCGTCACGTCACGTCTAATCGAAGCAATCGACCAGATCAGTAGGTATAGTCATCGAAAAACAACGACGTTATGTTCATATAATTGTTGGTACGACTATACATACAAATGTTATGGTAGCCGACCAGTCCAGTACTCATCGAAAAGCAGCGAGGTTTATGTTCATAACTATATATTGTACGCCTACAATCTACATAACAATATATCGTACGAATTTTCAGTTGAGCGGCACATCAAATACCCATTGACCACCAACGATAGAATCTGGATTCTTATACGTTCGTCTCCATACTGATATGATCAGGGTTGAAATTACATTAACAAAATCACATAAACAAAATTATATAATGTTTGGAGATTTCGGGTTATAAAGCGTTTAGGATTATGGCAACATTAAGTTTTACTATTGCACCCCGGTTTCATGAAATCGCACCCTAGTTTTTTTGTTTACTCTCCACTCTCCAATAAAAACTTAGAGCTATACTACTATACTTATTACAATTATTTTTACCCAGAAAAAATTAGGTTATTTTTCTACCGCCAAAACGCTCATTTGAAAATACTTAACGGTGACGTCACTATCCAATAATTTCAAAGGGTAAATTGGTTAAGGCAACAATATAGTAGATACATCTTTATGCGTCAGGCGCAATGTTTTCAGTAGGTACTCGTATATGGCTCGCAGATGCGCACTCGCCAAGGCTCGTGCGCGCTCGCCTACTACTCGTGCTAAAAACATCACGCCTAACGCATAAAAATGTATTTAACACACTAGTTGCACAATATACTATTATCACTTTGTAATTAAAGACGCACAATTGATAAAATTTTCTGTTTTAGGTTGGTATGAGTTCCAGGAACTGCGTAGCACTTTCGAAACGGAGGTGTCGTCGTCGTTGAGGGCTTCTTCCATTTTTGCCTTCTTCAGGATCTTAAAATTAGCAAATCGATCCCATACTCCAGTATATCAAATTACGCACCTACAAGAGAAAATATACAAACGAATCTCCTGTATAAACTCTTGTCGATTTAAAATTTGAAATACATTAACAGTATATAAATACTGGAAATAGAAATTCTTTTTGCATGATTAGTTTTCTGCTTCATTAATGGTACTTGCATGGAGTGAAGGGGAAATAGAAAATGACTTTTTAATCATTGCAACGATCTCATTATGATTTCATAACTCAAGGAAAAAGGTAAAAATTGAAAATGAAAGAAGAAGAACAGGAGAAGAATGTATTAAATACTAATTAATAACCAGATTCTTATGAAGGGTTTTTACACAACATTCTGCGAATAATTAGTTCACGCGAAAAACTGCACCTTTGGAAATTATTAGTTATTACAAACATTTCCAACAACAATGAAATTAACAGTATGCCTACTTTATTCTTTATTTTATGCTTGCCTAAAAGTGCTATATAAATTCGTACAATGTTTAAATTTACGATATACAGGGTGCTGAATTGCTTTGCGGGTAATAGAGATTTAATCCGTAAAATCAAACTTTTGCGACTTCCTGCTTCCCTAATTATTTTAGTAAAAATATCTTCAAATAATAGTTTTAGAACATGAAATTCTGCATCTAAATCATTAAACAAAATTAATTTTGCATGCTTAGCGATAGCCATGGAACTTGAACAAAATGATGACGTTTTAGCTGTCAGAATAATTTCTAATCATTTTGTTCAAACTAAGCTAAAACGTCATCATTTTGTTCAAGTTCCATGGCTATCGCTATCTGTTTTTGAGGTAATTTTGACATTTTCGTATCAAATTTCTGCCGCTACAAAGCATGCAAAATTAATTTTGTTTAATGATTTAGATGCAGAATTTTATGTTCTAAAACTTTTATTCGAAGATATTTTTCCTAAAATAATTAGCGAAGCAGGAAATCGCAAAAGTTTGATTTTACGGGTTAAATCCCTATTACGCACAAAGCAATTCAGCAATTCTTTAAGAATTCAAGAAACTATATTTTTTGTGATTATTCTATGGCATATTATTCTATTAAAATATATGATTAGCTTTTAACTTTTCCATATGCGGAATAGGAGAAATCTTGTGATCGTGCAAAAATTTGATTTTGAGTTTTTGGTAAATTTACACGTTTTCAAACCTGTTGAACCCAAAAAAACAGTTTAAAATATGTTTATCTGTCGCCTTCTATTTGCCAATTTTGCTCAAATTTAGAATACGTGTTCAGGCCGGTCACACGTACCTCAAATTAAGGAGAAGTCTTACTGCAGTTTAAAAGGCATCCTCTATTTGCGATACAACTCATATACACAGAAAGAAAGTATGACGCTTGTAGACTTGCGCAGGAGTGGGACTATAATTAATATAAGATTCTTGTAAATGTCTTTACCAGTTCCTCGATATATCTGGACTCATAAAGAGATTCGAATTTCTTTGAAAACTAGAGAAAACTCGAGCTATAAATTATTAATTAATTGTTACTTATTCGCTTCGCTCGTGCGCTCTAATTTATAATTTATTAATACGTTACTCACTTACTTCGCTCGTTTGCTCGAATTTACAATTATAACTACGCCCGTGACTTATTAATAGTATTATTGGGTATATATAATATCCTATTTCATACCGTTTTTGATATAGTTAAACTTGATTTAAATCCAACTTGGATTCAATTCGATTTGCACCCGGGCGAAGCCGGGCCGGACAGCTAGTATATAAGCCTAAACCTTTCTCAAGAAATAAGTTATCGAATGCTAAAAACCGCATTCAAATCTGTTCAGTATTGCGGATTCAATCCGATTTTCACTCAGGGGAAGCCGGCTCGAGCAGTTATTATAGACCTAAACCTTCCGCATGAAATATCTTATCGAATGATAAAAGCTGCATTCAAATCCGTTGAGTAGTTTTCCAGACACCTACCGCGACTTCCTTTTATACTATGTATAGATAAAAAGCTGTCGTAGCACAGACAGTAGACACCCCTTAAGGTACGTGCAGTACGCAGCTGGGATTCTAGATGGCAGCATGTATGGCAGATGGTGGCTGAAATTATAAGCGCTTATAGGTTTGCACAACGAAGCTTTGATACTAGCATTGATACAAGCCTAAATCGCGTTTGAAATGTCAGATAGCGAAGACGAATATTTGTGTTCTTCTGCTACAAAGTGGTATATTTTAAATACAAATTTGGGTAGGAACTATCATGTCCACCGTATATTAATAGAAAACGATCTAAACATGGCGAATTTCATCATTTATACCAAGAATTAAAATTTTACTCAAACCGGTTTTTTTAATATTTACCTACGTATGGAACCTAACACTTTTCAATACGTCTTAGAAAAAACTCAAAACAAATTAAATAAAAACTGGCAAAATTTCACTTATTAAACTAGTCACATCCATTGCGAAACTTGTATAGCGGCCATTTGACAGTTGTCACACGTTGATTGTAGTAGTCAGCGCGCTGAAAGAATGGAGAGATACATTCTTGAAACTAGCAGCTCTTGTAACAGCGCTTATACCTGCTACACTCACTGCTTCGTTGTGTACGCTCGCATATACAGGGTGAGTTCGACCACCCGTATCAGTCGTTTTTTTCGAAAACGGTTAGTCGTAGAGAGTTGTGTCAAAAATTTGTATTATAAAAGCCCTAATAAAGAATCGAATAGTGATAATTTTTTTTTCCTGGAAGGTCGGATTCCCTATTAGTTTGCTCCAGAATGTTCTGAACTCCGGAATTATAAACGTAACGATAGGTCGAAAGTGGTATTGCTGAAAAGATCTTTAAAAAATAAGCAAGTTTTGTAGGAAATTTTTTTTTATTACTGCTGTAATATCCTTAGGATATACAAATAAATAACCAGAAGTTTTTATAATGTAGTTTATTCAAAGTTCAAATACGGAATAAAATAATACTTTAACATAAAGAAATGATTCTACAATATTACATAATTAATAAGTAACGCAAGTTCACTGGATGACAATATTACGCAATTATAGTTGAATCCAGTACACCCCGCTACTTAATTCAAGGAATAATACCAAAATATAAATTCTTACAACCATCTTTAACTTATATTTAAACAATTTCACACACTATTTTTTTTTAAGTATAAACCAGCCTTTCAGGCTGTTTTAAGTTCTGCCGAGGTCTAAGGTTTAAATTATTTTGGTCAGTATTTTCAGCCTTAGATCTCGTTTCACTTTCATAATTAGGTAAATTTTGATTATCATTATCAGAAACTGTGTTCTGATCATCATTTAAATTTTTGTCTATCTTTTCAATGGGAAGTGGGTCAAATTTAAGTAATTGATTTACGTGTCTTTTCCAATATAATTTTAAAACGGGAATAAAAATTATATAGGTACGTGAACCAATAACTTTATCAATTATTCCTTGAGTCCAAATTGGCTTTGAAAATCTATAGTCGCGTGCTAGTACTTTTTCCCCCTTTTTAAATTTTATTTTTCTTTTACCGGAGTAATTTTCAATTTGTTTCTGTTGTTTAAGATTAACATTAGTTTCAGCAATTTTTTTATATTCAGAACCGTTTAACTTTTGACTATGAGGATTAATTAAATCAAATCTAGTGCGTAACGAACGATCAAACATTAAATTCGCTGGCGACACACCGGTTGTGCAATGCGGAGTATTGCGGTAATCCATTAAAAAATTATTAAGAATAAAATTTAAATTTTTATCATTACTTTTATACAGTGAAACTTTTAAAGCTTGTTTAACCGTGCGCACTGAATTTTCTGCAGCGCCATTTGTTGCGGCATGGAAAGGTGCACCGGTTTGATGAATTACGCCATTTCCCTTTAAAAATAACTGAAAATCATTAGAAGTAAATTGACGACCATTATCGGTAACTAAATACTGAGGTAATCCAAAACGCGCAAAAGTCGACCTAAAAACGTTTATAGTCATATCTGACGTTATGCTAGACATCGGAAAAACCTCAAGCCATTTACTGTGGGCATCTAGAATAATTAAAAAATACTTATTTTTAAATGGACCTAGGAAATCCGCGTGGATTCGAACCCATGGCTGATTCGGCCAAGTCCAAACTTTTAATTCAGCTTTTTGAGGAGAGCTTTTAAATGGTAAACACGATTCACATGACTTAACTAAATTTTCTATTTCGCGATTCATATTAGGCCACCAAAAATACGACCGTGCTTTACTTTTCATCTTTACCATACCCATGTGTGAAGAATGTAATTCTGTTAAAATTCTTTCACGCAATGCAAATGGAACGATAACTCGATATCCGAATAATATACAATCATTTTCAATTGATAATTCTAATTTTCTATTAAAATAAGGTTTTAAATCGGGTTCAATATTTTTTTGTTTCCAATTGTCATTTATTAATTTAATTACTTGGCTTAAAATCACATCATTTTTAGTTTCTTGTCGAATCAAATTAATATCAATAGGAACGTCAACATTTGAACTTACGTAATTTAAATAGCTTACATCACCAATTTCAAACTTAGACTGAATCTGTTCTGAATTAATAGGTAGCCTTGATAAACTATCTGCACTATTTAATTCCGATTTAATATATTCGATTTCATATTTATATTGAGAAAGGAGCAGTGCCCAGCGTTGTAATCTACAAGCCGTCATCATAGATAGACCCTTTTTATTCCCGAAAATTGTTAATAAAGGTTTACTGTCTGTAACTAATATGAATCTGTTGCCAAATAGATACTGATTAAATTTATTTAAACCGAACATTATACTCAGTGCTTCTTTCTCAATCTGACTATAATTTCTCTCTGCCTGGGACAACATTCTGGACGCGTAAGCTATAGGCTTCTCGATACCTGAAGGGTAAACATGAGAAATAACACTACCGAGTCCGTACTGAGATGCATCACATGTCAACTTGATTTTTAAATTTGGATCAAAATGTACTAAGACGTCAGCAGAAATTAAAACCTGTTTAACTCTATTAAAAGCTTTATCACAATTTTTGGTCCAGTCCCATTTTATATCTTTCTTAAGTAAATTATATAAGGGATGTAATACATCAGAAGCATTTTTAATAAATTTGTTATAATAATTGACAAGCCCTAAAAATGATTTTAATTGTGAAACATTATTAGGGATGGGCGCATTCATAATAGCTTCAATTTTATCTTCTGATGTTTGCAAACCTTTACAATTTATCACATATCCCAAATATTTAATTTCCTTTTTAAACAATTCGCATTTCTTTTTACTAATTGTTAAACCGCATTCTTGTAATCGATTTAATACAGCTTCAAGATTTTTAATATGTTCAGCTCTATCTTTTCCCGTAATTAGTATGTCGTCTAAAAAACATATTGTTCCTTTTAAACCCCCTAAAATTAATTCCATCGTTTTTTGAAAAATTGCCGGACTACTAGAAACCCCAAAAGGTAACCGAGTGAAGGTAAATAGTCCCTTATGGGTACTAATAGTGACCATTTTCTGTGATTCTTGATCAATGGGAATCTGCTGATAGGCGTGTGACAAGTCCAATTTACTGAATTCTTGACCCCCCAATAACTGAGTAAATAAATCTTCTATTCTAGGTAGTGGATGTTTATCGACTTCTAAGAATTTATTAATTGTTACCCTGTAGTCTCCGCAAATCCTCACAGTGTTATCCCTTTTTAACACTGGCACGATAGGGGTGCCCCATGGACTGTAATCAACCGAAACTAAAATTTTCTCGTCTACTAAACGCTGTATTTCAAGTTCCACCTTACTTTTTATCGCGAACGGCAATGGCCTAGCTCTAAAAAATTTTGGATTGGCATCCTGTTTAAGCTTTAACGAAACTTCACCCTTAGTAAATAATCCCAGTTTTTCCGTAAAAACCTCACTATACTTGTTATAAAAATAATCATCATTTACGTTATTTATTTCATTTAAATCAGCTATACCAACATTAAACTCCCTTAACCATTCTCTACCCAGTAAAGGTATTGACCCATCCTTAATTACGTATAATTTTAAATTTTTAGTTTCACCCTTGAACGTGACTTTGACATTTAAAATTCCAATAGGCGTAATATTTTCACCGGTATAAGACATCAAAATTTTATCAGTTTGATTTAATTTTATGTTTCTAAAATGCTCCTTATAAAATTTGTCTGAAATTGCTGATATGCTAGCTCCCGTATCAACCTCGAAATTAATAGGTATATTTTGTACTAGTAATGTTTCTGTAAACGGCTTATCAGACATTGATTTAAGAGAAAAAAGAGATTCGTCATTATCAGCATTTTCAACAAAATTATGATTATTTTTATCTTTATCTGCCTTATTCTTTTGTCTACACACGGATGCTAAATGACCTTTCGTATTACAAAAGTTACAATGATATTCCTTATATTTACAATTATCTGTTTCGTGATTATTTTTACCACAAACTTTACAGGTATTCTGCGTGGTCGAGGACTGTTTCCCTTGCCTCCTGTTCCATCGCTGATTTCTTCCCCTGTCCGCTATACGGTTCACTTCCTCCAACTCTGTTTTGATCGGCCTATCCAGTGTGACTCCGTCGTAGTTGTGCCGAACCGCTTCCTTATTTATGGCTATTTCCACTGCTCTATCCCAGGTCAACTTGTCGACATCCTCTTCAAATAATCGATCTAGTATCGGTCCTGGTTCCAGTCCCATAATGAAACGATCCCGCATCACTGTAGCTAATTCAAGCTTGAAGTTGCAATACGACGCCAAATTCCGAACTCTTGCTGCCCAATCTTGTATTGACTCAGAAGAAACTTTCTTGGAGTTATAGAATTTGAAACGAGCCGGAAAATACGATCTTTTTGGTTGAAAGTGATGTTCAAAAAATTTTACTAAATCTTCATATGATTTAGCTTCTGGTTTGGTCGGAACACATAGATTATAGATTAATCTGTAAGCGTCTTCACTGCACGTATTTAATAAAATTGCCCTCTTCTTTTCAGGACTTACAATTTCATTTGCGATGAAATATTGATCCAATCGGGCTCGAAAAATCCCCCTTTCGCATATTGCTGGATCAAATTCTCTTAATTGCCCGTACTTAACATTTGCGGTAGCCATTTTAACGAGAAAAAAAAATGTTCTGTCCTTTCGACTGCGCCAATGTAATATCCTTAGGATATACAAATAAATAACCAGAAGTTTTTATAATGTAGTTTATTCAAAGTTCAAATACGGAATAAAATAATACTTTAACATAAAGAAATGATTCTACAATATTACATAATTAATAAGTAACGCAAGTTCACTGGATGACAATATTACGCAATTATAGTTGAATCCAGTACAACTGCCACCCCTGTAAATTTCTATAAGTATAAATATAATTTATTATAGGTTCAAAACTCCGGAATTTTAGAAAGCACGATAGGTTGAAAGTGGTGCTGTTGAAAAGCTCTTTAAAAAATAGGCAAGTTTTGTAGGAAAAATTATTTAATTATTGCCACCCCTGTTAAGTAACAATCGTTTGAAATTATTAAATCAAAATTTCATAATAACGATCGAAGTCGGCATTAAAAATCTAGCAACCTTAGACATTGTCACAAGTGTTCAAACTATCTTCCATTTACTCTTTAATACATACTACTGAGCTCTTCTGGTTATACTGTGAGTGTACTTCTTCAGTGTTTAATGATCGATAGATAGTTAACTAGATTTTAAATGCGAACTTTTAAAAAGTTCGTTATTATGACATTTTAATTTAGTAATTTCAAATAAATATTACTTAACAGGGGTGGCAGTAATAAAAAAAAAACTCGGGTCGCAGTGCCAAACCCTGCCGACAATATAGTGTATTTGCTAATACATCAGGCATTGTGGCATTATTATGTGAACTTAAGTTTGTTTTTTGACAAAATAAAAAATTTAACCCCTTAATACGTCCCTTAAAATAATTAAATTTTTCTAAATTTCAATATTAGACATGGATTTTATCAGTACACGCAATTAAATACACCCTTCCATAAGTAAATCCGTATCAACAAACTAGTGTTTTCATAAAATTTGAAAGTCCGGTCCTGTCGGGCCGATTTTATTAAAATTTTAGCAGCACATTTTAATCTTTGCTAAAGAGTTAAATTTCAATTTTGAAACGATTCTGACAAATTTTTCGGTATTTTTGGGCCCAAAAACTTTTTGAAACCCCTAAATACAACCCTGAAAATGGTCCGATCGGGCCCATTTTAAATAGGCTTCTTGCGGTGATGGGTTCCAATGTGTGTACCAAATTTCGTTTCAATCGATTAAGTCTGTCGAGAGTTATCGTGTACACACACACACACACACACACACAATATATATATATATATATATATACATATATATATAAACTATATAAACATTTTTAAAAATGGTGCCAAAGTGTTCAGGAGGCTATGAAACGTCGAGAAAGTTTGGTCCGACCCCTAGGTCCCGCCATCCGACCGACGCCAATAGTGTATGTGCCATATGGCAAATACACTAAAAATCCATACAAAACTTGCTAATTTTTTAAAGATCTTTTCAACAATATCACTTTCGACCTATCGTTACATTTATAATTCCGGAGTTCTGGACATTCTGGAGCAAACTAATAGGGCAGCCGACCTTCCCGGAAAAAAATTTATCACCATTCGATTCTTTATTAGGGCTTTTATAATACAAATTTTTGACGCAACTCTCTACGACTAACCGTTTTCGAAAAAAACGACTGATACGGGTGGTCGAACTCACCCTGTATAACAATGCATTAATTTAAGCAAGCCCTGCTATGATCTACGCTACCATCTAGAATCCCAGCTCCATACTGCACGTACCTTTAAGGACATGAATTGTAATTTGTATGTGCTAAGATATTACGAATTGGACTTTGATTTTAGGCACAATGGAATTTCAAACATGACTGTGTAGTCCTTCGATTACGTATCGACATTTTCTGTGGTTAGCCTAAGGTTAAAGGTAAATTCCAATCGTCAAATGTTTAAATATCTAACACATTCATAGAACATATTTCATCTTATACAGCGTGATTATAAAATGAAAATAAATGAGCGCTCGGCGTAATAAACAAAGTTCTCCTCTGCTTGTCTTGTCTGTCCAACACGTTTAAATTGGAAGCGATCTGAGCGTGGATTCCTCTACATAAAAAAGCAGTAGCTGATTTGAGAAAAAAGGATTTTAGTAACTGCCGACACGTTTATTAACTTTTATTTTTATAATATGTAAATATTTTGGAATTTTTAGATTAAAAAATTTAATTCAAAAATAAATTAAATTTTTTATATTACTTATATAGGTAATAGTATATACTATAATAATAATAATAATAATGCGTTTAACGTCCGTTTCTCGACATTATGTCATAACAGACGCCATTCGCACCATTACTATTTTCCATTTTACCACTTCCCGTTGTTTTCTACATATTTTAAACTTCAACTTTTTTTTTTTTTTTTTTTTTTTTTAGCAATGTGCGAATGGAGGAATTATAGGAAATTAGGATAAGGTAGGCAACTTTGGGAGCATAGGAGTTTGACAGGTAATCGGCCATGGCCTTGAATAAGGAACCATCACGATATTCATCTGGAATTATTGAGGGAAACCATGGAAAAACCTCAAACAAGATGGCCGGTACAGGAATTACCGTTTCTCAGCGTGAGGCAGTAGGAAAAAGTCCTAGCCACATCTGCCCCCGCCGGGATTCGAACCCAGTACCTCCCCAATGCGAGTCTAGTGCTGTACCACTAAGCTACATCGCTGGGTTAGTATATACTATATAGTATACGCTAGTTTTTATGTTTTTAAATACGCATTATAGCCCAGTCAACGAAGCAAAAATAAATGCAATAAATCGTGTAGTCTGGGTTATTATTTTAAGTGGTAGGGGTGACCCACAGGTAACTAAAAGCCCCCAGCCCCCCATACGAGCTTTCGGCGGGAGGGGGGTAAAAAGGTCCCGTTTTTTGGTTTTTCGTAAATATCTCAAAAACTAAGCGTCCTAGGAAAAAACTTTTCATAAATAATGAAGCTAATTAAATTTCCTACAAAATGGTATATTAATTTTTTTTTAGAAGCAATACAAATACCTCTCACCTTAACGAGACGTGAGATATGAACAGATGTTGAACAGATGTTGAATTTCGAAAAATCCTTTCTTAGTGGCTATTTTTGTCACAAAAGAAACCTCTTGTCCAAATTTCGCGTTTCTATCTTCAGTGGTTTTTTCTCTGCATATACCGACCTACGAACGCCTCCTGAGTCCAGGGGTGGGGATAGAAAAAAAAGGTTGCTCTGTGTCTGCCGAGTCATGCGGAATCCTCATTTTTGTTCTCGGACGATTTTTTTCAGAGATATAGATTGTTGCAATAATTTGCCCTTGAACAGTAGGCAAATGTTACCTATAGGTATGTACTTAAATCGTGCCAAGTTTCAACCCAGCAGGAAAAAGTGCAATGTTGGACCCCTTAGGTTCCCTACTATATGTTTCGAATCAATTATATAATTGGCTGCTTTCCAACGAAAAATTTTCAATTAATTATTTACTTCGTTGCCACCATATTTCATTATAGCATCTAAAAGATCATGACGTCACCAGTCAATAAAAAACCATTTAAGATCAGCATTACAAACACTAAAAAACACTAAAAGCGTGTATGTGTTGAGTAAAATATTTTAAATTAATTTGGATACGTTTTGTCATTAAAAATTAAAAATTATATCCAATAATTGTTTAACTATTCATTTTCGTTTTACGGCAAAAATTATTTGTTAATTATTAATATATCGATAGTCTTTAAACGTTGAAGCAATAAATACACAAAACTACTAATTATTTCTAATTGCCAGTATACGAGCATATTTAATTTGGTTTCATAACGGCAGTCAATAATTAATATGCTAATAACAGTAATTTGTTTTAAGTAGGTGCGTATTATTATACTCATTTATGATTAGTAGATATTCGTGATATAGATATGTGTTTAACATAATCTTAAAATCAATATGTATCACCTGCTTTAAACCGGACTTAGTCTAGCAATAACAGTATAAATTTTGACAATTAAAATTAAACCAACATGTGAAAAAATATATTTAATACTAGCTGTGCCCGCAACTTCGTTCGCGTGCACATACCTGGTCATCATCATATCTTCGGCATCGTTTGAGATATCACGACGAAGTAATACTAAGTTAGTCCCAGAGTTACTATCTACACTCTACAGGGAAAAAACCATCAAAGATCAGTGAATGCTTTGCCCATTTTTTATGCTTAAATCCCAAGGTTAGTAGAGTATAGGTTGCCTCATTCCGATAGATAGTAGTGGGGGGATGACGTCACTCAGAATATACCATGCTTGCTCACTTCAATAGAAAAGATCAGACGATGGACGCTGCTAATTTTTGGAAATAAAAATCACAGTAATCATGGTAGTGTGATATGTTTTTTCAGTACCTAATAGAAACATGATTCTTCTGTTAGTGAAAAAAATATGATAACTTGTCAATTTTGCGATAGCTGTTAAGTGTTATGGTGTTTTGTGGTTATTTTTAATATTTTGTGAATACAAAAGATAAAATAATTAATTTATCAATTTGTTAGTTAATTCTATTCGTTTCTTAAATTTAAAAAAATAGGTAATTAACAAGATCTGCCATTTCTTGAGCATTATTTAATTTTTTGTTTGATTATATTATAGACATTAAAACCTAAATTTTGTAATAAAAATAAAAATTATCCTATTTTTTTACATCTATTCTTCTATTTATTGTCTCCTGCCAATTTTAAGAAAAAATCTGCACGAAGCACCTAATATAAATAAGCATAATCTTCAACAATTTTTGTACTTGATTTAAACTAAATTCTAGCTGACGTCATTCCCGCGCTTACGCTGATTGGTCAGATGGAATGAGGCAACCTGTACTCTAATAACCTTGCTTAAATCCATGATAATTAATTTAATTTAGTTGGCCATGTGTATTCTATCTTTGACGCAGTACTCATTTTGTTTATGTCTTCCTTGTTACGCTCATTAATTTTCTATGTTATCAACCCTGTGATACAGTCTGTATAGATAACTTGTGTAAATTTCATGTCAATATAATACAGAGTACAGACATGAGATAGACAGACATTTATGAATTGTTGCAAAACTTTTTCATCAAAATTTGAACCATATTTCTGCGCAATTTCTTATCTACTAGCAGTTACTCAAGACGCTATAATATTACACATATGACTACGACTATGTGCAATCTGACAGCTTCGACTGTTGCAACAAACGCCAATACAGTTTCCATATGTGGTAAAATGAGTGAAAGAGAAGTAGAAATAGAAAGTGAGAAAGTATATGTTTTCGAGTTAGTGTATGGTGCAGTGGTAAGGAGCATGTTCGGTAGTGATATTCTCCCAACTGGTGGCGTTCATTAGGGTGGTAGCATTGGAGGTGGTTGGTCGGTTGAGCACAACTGACTGGTCCACGTGTTTCTGCACTAACACACTATACATTATATCTGAGGTCAAAAGCCAAAATCGCTTATGTTGAATTACTGATGACTTTTTCAGTATCTTCAGATGCATTACTTTTATTCGTTAAACTACATCATCACCAATGCGTGTGATGGGTCACTTAGAAATCTATTTTTCTCTGCTATGAATAGAAAATATAGAATCGTCGATCCATGCCTAGAGTTGGCACCTGCATGAAGTATAGGGGAACCGGGAAGAGGCGGAGTAGGGTTGTGATAGAAGCGAGAGTCTAGTTGCAGGCAGTCCGGGAGGCGGCAGTTCTTTGGAATAGGCGCCGCAGACGAAACGTAACGCGTTTTCCCCTACTTAAAGAAAAATCCGCTGAGAAAAAATTTTGTGACCCTTAACCGAGAACATTATATTGATGGGGACTTTTGTGTGCTACTTCTTAAATAGAGATGCTTGTAAACATTCAGCTCTTAGTGGGAATTTTCCCGAAGTCAAATCCTAATGTAGTTTTTATTTCTCAGAGAGGAGAAATTTGTGATCCTTGAATGTCAGTCAACCAATTCAGTGGTAAAGATCATACGTAATTTTAAGTTCCACAAAATTATAAAAATTGTTAAATGAAACTATGTTGTTCTTCCATCATTTTTAACATAACAAAACATTGCACAATAGCATTAGATACTCCGAAGATGACAAACAAGTTTGTGAAAACATGAGTATAATAAATTTTGATCCTTTGCAATGAAAAAATAAAATCCTAGTGTTACTATATGCTATACCTATAGGGAAAAGTGGAGAGTTGAATCATAACCTTATGTCACAGAGAATCTGACGTAAGCCATTTTGTCTGATGGCCAATGCTAATATATCTGCAACAACTACACGCACACACATATCAAACGTAAAACTAACTATGATTACGCAGTTGGTCTGCTGTAACTTTTATCAAACGTCACTCTTATTTTAAGGGATGTTACTGTCCAAAATTGAGTTTTTCATGTTTAACTTCTTATGCGAGTTCGGGTCGTTTAACGTGTTAAATATTTAACAGATACGACATTCAGCTTTAAATCTAGATTTAGGAAAGTCATTTATTTTCAGCTAAATGGAGTTCATCATTTAGCTGAAAACAAACTACATTCTTAATCTAGATTTAAACTGAAAGTCGTATCAGAAACCGAACATTAGATGCAGATTTTGCGTATAGATAATTTTCACTTCTGTAGTGTGTACTGTAAACAATTTAAATTAGTAGCCGGCCAAACTGTATAGCTTTGCGCACTAGTACAAACTAGCGTTTCGGATCGCTGACTACAGTCACTGTTTGCCGGACGTTTTGTTGCAAACTTACGAGCTGAATTTGCTCATCATGATATATTTTTTATGATTTTTGATAACACACACTTCTAGATTCGGTCATACTTATTAATTTGGATGTATCTTAAGAAAATGTTTAAAAATTAATTATGAAAAAAAAAAATAAACTTTCACACAATTAATTACATATTTCAATAATCATTAATCAGTAGATTAGTTAGTGGCATTGGCAGTATTGTTCTCTTTATTTACTGATAATGACTTTTAAAAGAGAGAATAAAAATATAATATGAACTAATTTGTTTTTATAATGATGCCTTATTCGTTTCAATTCTTAACCAATTTTTATTTGTTCAGGACATCTATATAACACTATTTGTTAACGCGATTTTGATTTAAATTTTTTACTCATTTTGCGTGATAGACGAAATTAAAATTGTTTTTGAAAACTCATCTCTGGAAACTGGATGGGACTTTGGGTAAGTTACAAAATAAAAAAAATGTAGATTATAGATGCCCGACAACTAGAGTCATGAACGTGGGCAAGTTACAACCTCTCCGTTAATTAAAAAAATAACAAATTTCTTAAACTGTTGTCAAGTGTGCTTTTTGGAACTGACAAAATGTTAATACCTATAGAATTTGCAAAAAAAAATACCATATCGATACAAAACACAGAAAAAAACTTTTAGTCGCCTAATCGTTCATTAAATTCGTTTTAGATTTATTTGTGGCATCTCCAAGACTTGTTAAGAAATACGAACTTTAATGAACTGTTATCATTTTATTACTTTATCTTAAAGGGTGAATATATGGATGACATAGGAGTATATTAAAACAGTACCCAACCTAAATAGTAGCAATGGTAAACACACACACTTACGTGTACAAGTATGTGTGTAGTGGTGGTCCGTGGAATGCCATTGTATCTGTTTTCTCATTCCGAACAACCCTTGTCTTAAACTTGATCAATATTTCACGGCTTGCCCTACCCCATCCCATTGGCTTCGGCCTGCCACCGCCACCCACTCCCGTACCACCCTCTCATACACCCGCCTCACCACCATCATACCACAGTACACCATACCTTCGTTATACAATATAACATGTTACACGACATACATACATACTCTCCACGTACCATGTGGAACTCATGCATGTGCTACTTGGTACTCCATATGTATTGTTTATACCATTGGTGACTCGTTGCATTCGATTTATCAAGAACGCAACCCTCCATATTATAATATAAGCCTACTAATACATCGCTCTTCCACCACAAATACACAAATTCGACGCACACACGCTACAATAACCAAAATTAAAATCAGACGATTTTGAGTTCCGCACTTTGGTAACTCTGTTGGATGAAGTTCTGTTTGGAACAAGATGACTTCGAATGACTGCGGTAACAATACAATCGCGTATTGACTGGTGGTTGAGCAGCCTACGAATTTGGCGCTGCAGATAAGTCTAGTTAAAAAAGTTTTGTTTAAAACAATTTTAAGGGACCTCGTATGGACGAAAACACTAATGGTGCGCAGTGAAGTTGCTACACGTTTGAATTAGAAAAATATTTATTTTGATATTTGTCTCTGACTCGGAACAATATATTCCCTGACATTACCATGATTTCTCTGATCTATAAAAAATTCCATAATTTTTCTACGTTTTCCAGATCTATGGCCATACTGTCTTAATATATTCGAATATAAGTGTTTTGCGGGATCCCCACGTCGCCATTTTGGAGTATAAAATAAATATTTTGTTACTCTATTATGAGACCAATTCATAGACACCCCAGGTAGCTATCTTCGAACATTTAATTTTTTTAATTCTTTTCTTCATGTATGGATACTCTCCAAAAGTAATTAATTAAACAATAGCATTTGTCTGGATTTAGGTCATCAAATTATGTAATATATTATGTCAATTTTATGATAATAGCACGATTTAGGAACTGTAAGAAGACTGTGACGAACGGACGGATAGACAGAACAGTGAGAACAATAGGGTTCCGTTTTGGGTACGGAACCCTTAAAATGAGTCACTTATGTGACGGGTGACAATATTGGCGATAGCCGCCACTGAATGAATCGACGTTACGAGGCTAAGCTCTCCTATATAATTTGCGTTTATGTATGTATGTGATACTACCTACGTTATAATTAGGAATGTAGGTTTAATTGTAGGTTCGTTCAACGGTTGTGAACCGATGTTACGAACGCTATGCTATACACACGTATGTCATAATGTACCTTACATATGCAGGGTTGGGAGAGAGTTAAAACTTCAACTGCCTCCAGGATAATTGCCACAAAGTTGTGCCAATTAACACATTTTTTGTTAAGATTGATATGTCTATCGTTTCAGTAACTAAAGAAAAAACCGCTTAGATCGAATTTTGGTAATAGACTACAGAAGTAGGCGGTCCTAATTTAAGCGCGAAATTTAAAGTGGAGTCGATTGGCGTTCAAAAATGTATGGGGTTTAACGGAATATTCATTACTATTCTCTTAAAACACATTTCTTACCAAAACAATGGCTGTTTCATAAAAATAATTAATAAATCCCGTCGTTATTGGCTACAAAACTTTATTATTTCGTGTGAAATAGTTTTTTATTTGAAATTAAAAATTTATGAAAAATGAATGTCCTAACTTGATTCAGCCAGTGACGTTTATTCTAACCTAACTTAACCTCGTTGACGTTTGTCGAGGTATAATTTAAGCAATTATAATTAGAAATTGAATTTGTTCCTTCCATTTGGAGTTGAAAAAGTGTTCTGAAGTCGTTTGAGCTACGCTAGATCAAGGGAGGACAATGTTTTCATCAATTAGGTATTGGATATCTAGGTATTATTTCAGCTTTTTCCTCACTCGGAAATTTAAACTTTTTGCAGTCATAATTTTCATTATAACTGAACTCAAGTACAAGACACCATCTTATAACAAATTGCTTTAATTGAATAAATGAAATTTGACAGTTGTGTCGTGTCAATGAGTGAACGTACGTTTAACGCAGATTCTAGTTAGAAGGAGACAGTTGCGATTCCGCCATGCCTTCCTTTCCTAATCTATTAGGTGCGATAGTGTTAACTGAAGAATGAAGCGGGCACGTTCGCTTTGTCTGTGAATCTGTAAGTTCTGTTAGTCACTTTTTTTTTGTATCACGCCTACACTCTACAACCTATACGGCTCAACCGATTCTGAAAAACTTCCAAGGCCTATAGTTGATCCTAACGTCGCCCAATTTTGGAATTTTGGTCCCAGAAGGGAGCAAATTTTTTACTTAGGTACCTATAATCCACTCAATTAAAGTCAAATCGGTTCGAAATCTATCTTAAACGAAAGAGGAGAAATGTGTATATTACATAAATTACGTTTAATAGAAGATGTTTGTGAAAAAATGTTTCACCTCTAGGTACAATTTACATTCTAAATTGAAACTATATTTTAAAACGATTATTGTCCAGACCCAAAATTACACATCTTTTATTAGAATCTTTGTTGGCCGGGCGGTTTTCATACAGATCGACCATCGACGGCCGAACTTGCGTTATTAAATATCACTGACTAAAATCACTGTTTCTCGGATAACGTCCATATACAGTTCCAGACTACATAATTTCTTTGATTACAATCACTGCGTGTATCGGATGATATTATAACTTTTAGATTTTTAGACATAGGTACTTTCTCGAGTGGAATTAACAATTAAAGTTCAGCTATACCTATTTTGGAAATACCCTGTATACAAACTTGAGATAGTGAATCGTGTTCTAGAAGAATACTTTTTCTCATTGCGAAATTTGGGATAATTTTCATATTTTCGCGTTGATTTTCATTAAGAACTTCGACAATGTAAGGACCTTTCATCCCTGCTGAACACATACGTATTACATAATATTACGTAAGTGTATATTCAGAACACAATACACAATACGTGTATAGGATAATATGTTAATTTTTCAAAAGTAATGAGTGTTGCAATAACCGGCCGACCGTATCACAAACAGGGATTATTAAAGGGTTGCTACTGTTAGCTCAGAAATGTAGAAAATGATTTTTGTATAAACATACGCAAACGCATGTATATCAACAACAAAACGTACAATTAACTCTTCGCTGGGCGCGCGTTAATCTCTGTTATGAGTTTCTGTAAAAATGTTACCTGCTCTATTAAAAAAGTTGCGTAAATGATTGTATTTGTTTCTAATAGAATTACATAAATACTTTTATATAAGACATGCACGCTTTTAGTGTTTTTTCGTATCTCTTTTGCGAACCTTAAATAGCCGTTTATTGACTAGTGACCATTATGTAACGCTTTTCAGTGCTATAATGGTTCATTATGTAACTGGTACCCCGTCAAAATAGCCTGTGACAAAACAGCCCCGACAAAATAGCCCCGACAAAACAGCCCCGACAAAATAGCCCCGACAAAATAGCCCGTGCCAAAATAGCCCCGACAAAATAACTCGTGACAAAATAGCCCCGACAAAATAGCCTATTCTGAAAATATTTATTAAAAAACGAATTGTAATTCACTGTTACTTGCCGTGATCGATTTTTTTGTGCCATCCCTATTTTTTTCATAATTTTTTATCCAAATTTCATCTATATACAGGTAGTGCTAATAGTCTCCGAGTAAAATAGCTGTGACATACGGAATGATGGACAGACGGACAGGACGAAAATGAGGTCCGTTTCTGCCATTTGGCTAAGGAGCCCTAAAAATGAATAATTCAGTTTCGAGCACCGCAGGAACCATTATGGACTTGTAAAAAAGCTAATAAAGCCAAAATGGTCGCTCGGAGTTAAAAAATGTACCTACATAATATGAATATAAAAGATAACCTTACTTAAATACGGAGTATTATCTTTCTTAATATTATGGAATTGAATTGAATTGTAGATTATAGACGCTCGACAACAGAGGTCATTAGCGTCTATTAATATTATGGACTTACTTCGTGAAATGTAATTATAATTTCTGTTTATAATAATATTATAAACAGAAATTCTAATTACATTTCAAGGTTATCTGAAATGCCACGAAGAAAGTCCATATGTTCCATATTTGCGTAATTTTCTACGAACACTTGCAGGCGTCGACTAAGCTGAACATATTTATTTTTATTAGCAACTGGCTGGCGAACACATCTTGCTCTTTTCGGAATTTTAAATTTAAGTCGGGGCTATTTTGTCGGGGCTGTTTTGTCGGGGTTATTTTGTCGGGGCTATTTTGGCACGGGCTATTTTGTCGGGGCTGTTTTGTCGGGGCTGTTTTGTCGGGGCTATTTTGTCGGGGCTATTTTGTCACGGGCTATTTTGACGGGTCACGTATGTAACTAGTTACATAATGATCCATTATGCAACGCTTTTCAGTGCTATAATGAAAAAACAGCTGCATAATGAACCATTATGTAACTGTTTTTTTAATTCAATTAAAGTCTAAAACCATGCATGTGTTATATAAAGTATAGTGTGCAACGCGTGTGCTAAATCTGTATGCGTCAGGCGCGATGTTTTCAGCACTCGTATGCGGCTCGCGATGCACACTCGCCAAGGCCCGTATACGCTCGCCTACTACTCGTGCTAAAAACATCAGCACTCGTATTCGGCTCGCGATGCACATTTGCCAAGGCTCGTGTGTGCTCGCCTACTACCTACTTGTGCGGAAAATATCGAGCCTGACGTATAAAGATGTATTTAGCCCACTAGTTACACAATATACTATTTTGCCATAGCTGTTTTTATATAATAGCGGCCTTTATAATGAGTCATTTAACAGTCACGTGTGCGGAAAGTGTTTTACTTACCGCATTAGAGCAGTAAGTAAACGGTTGCCATAGCAACTTCAGTTTATTCGTTCTATACGCCTGCCATTACTTACACACGAACTTCACGGCATACTGTAGATGTAAAGATGGCGACACAAATGAACTGTCAACATTTTTTGAAAATGAAGTAAAAAGTAGGTATTTTATAGTGGGTATGGCAAAAAATACCACAAATATCTCGTGTGTAATGGTATTACGACGATCGTATGACTGTAAATACTCGTTAATAACGAGCGATATCACTCGTCGTTATATAGTTCATTATACATCTAGATATACAATCTACTATTTGAAGTAAAACTTCTTTAATTGCGGTAAAGTGAACTGAAAAAAAACAAAAGCCGTAACGAAAAGTGCAGTGATAAGGGTGTGCACTTTTGGCGTTGACAACTATTTTTGGTGTATCTATGAAGTCTCACTTCTAACGCACGTAGCTACCACGCACCCAACTTTTTTTAATTGAAAATTCTTAAGTGAGGCAGAAAAAATTCGACAATATTGTTGAACTGAAACTTTAAAATGGCTAATATAATAATGAACGGCCAAGTGCGTATCGAGCCACGCAAAGAGTATAGGATTCCGTATTGTGTAAGTTATGCTAAACCTACAATTTTGATAGAATAAATAAAATAAAAACACATTCATAATCTACTCAAAAGGCCCTTTTTAACGATACCCCACAAGAATAGGCAAAACAAACATTTTTTGCCCCGCCGTTTGCATGTATGGGCGCTTTCTTTTTTCTGTTTTTAGTATTTCTAGATTAACTAGAGGATATAAGTGGGAGCTTGGACAGTATAGATACTTTACATGTATACCTATAATCTACATACGCTAGTTAGTTTTGTTATAAAAAGATAAAAAACAATTTTTTATTAACAAAAAGACTTTGGGACTGAAATGATAATACTGTTAAGCTTTTTATTTGTACCTTTTTGGTGGTTTCATCGAAACCGGTAGCAAAATATTTTTTAGGTAGGTACATTAATTTATTTGGTTAAAGTTTTATTATACTCTGCTGCCTGTAGACTATATTACGAAACATTCACGTGTACCCTGCTGGGTTAACAAAATTGAGAAGCACGCACTTCTCAAATTACGGTTTTGTATTATTGTTCTAGATTCATGTTAATATAACTATTGTAAATATTTTTACCAAAATTAAAGCTGTATTTAGGGGTTAAAATGGGTAGGTAACTTATAACTTTTGCACAATAAAGGAATTGTCTATAAAAATATTCTAAAACAAATGATAAATCGTTAAGGACTAAACAAACCGTTAAATATTTGTGTTTCAAAACGTACTTAGTAATAGATAAAAAGAGGTAACGCGTCGGTCAAATAGTTGTTCCACTTTTTTATGTTTTAAAAATTCATCAAAATCCGTTTATACAATACAACATTATAACTTTTTTTTATAGTTTTGAGGAAATACAAAAATCTTGCCGTAAAAAATTGTAGAATAAATTCCATAACAATTTGATAATAAATTTATCACACTTGATTTTTATCTCACTTGTAGATTATTTGGCCTTCAATATTTTACGATTTATATTTTTTTGCCATACCCACTACAAAATAGCTACTTTCGATGTATGTATAGCGGCCATTAATGACTCATTCAACAGGCAGGTGTGCGGAAAATGGCACTAGCGCAGAAAATAACGGTTGCCATAGCAACTTCTGTTTAATCGCTCTATACGCCTGCGTACGCTTGCGTGCGCCTGTCATTACTTACTTGCAGGAACTTTGCGGCACACTGTGGAAGGAAAGATGGCGAGCAAATGAACTGTCAGAATGTTTTGAAAATGACGAGAAAAGTAGGTATTTTGTAGTGGGTATGGAAAAAAATACCATATAATATGTTTCGTACGTAATGGTATTACAGCTCGTGTAACTGTAAAAACTCGCTATCCCTCGTTTTTACATACTGTCATCACTCACCATAATATGCCCCATTACGTATCTAGACATACAATCTACTATATCAGACTTGGTTTTTATTACACTTGTAGATTATTAATTAGCCTTCAATATTTTACATCGATTTATATTTTTATGTTATACAGGGGTGTCCACGAAAACTTTCGTTGTTTTGCCTTTTGAGTAAAAATTGAGAGGGACGTCATTTTTAGATCTGACAACATAATTTTTTGGACCGGATGCACAAACCTCTATCCCTAAATAGGTACAGAGTTGCAATTAAGAAAAAAACGTGTTTTAAATTTTGTAGGTATAAATTTTCACACGGTATCGTGGCGTTTGCCACGTGTTTTTCAAAAATAACATTTAAAGTAGGTATTAGGCAGAAATAATCTACTGTTACGTGCATTTCAAATTTCAAAAAAACTATAGCTGTGCCTACCTGTCGATGACAGGACAAAGTCTATAGATGGAATCAAAGTAAAAAATGTCAAAACAAAGTATAAACCCGTCAACTCTACAAACACGATTAATTATTAAAAAAAAATTTAGTCAGGTGGAAGCTGCTGAAAGTTCGTGGAAAAAAACGCCTTGTGTTATAAACATGTAGATGAGAATATTACAAATTGATATTTCGCAATTGTGTCCCTCTCAAGTTCTCAGTTGACGCTGGGCCTGGTCATATAGCGAACGTGTTTTCAAGAACTAATTATTGTAAAGGTTTGATTCAGTAACATATAAGTGTGGAACAGCCAATAGGATATAGTTCCACCCTCGAAACTTGCAAACGAGTCGGTAATACAGTTGTCCTTTTCATAGCCGAGAAGAACGCGCGGTAAATATAAAATATATAAAGCAAAGTTCCGGTCATTAGAGAATTATTTAAAACTTCCTTTCAATTTCATTTGTCTGGTCGGTCGTCTTTATAATGCTATAGCAATGACGGCGAACCATTGTTGCAAATACAGTAAATATAAATCACGTAGAAACTGTTGGAAATTAATTACTTTCGCCATACAAAATTATAAGGCGAATTGTGGAATGATATATAATTCATATACATATTATATTGTACGCATTTATATACTGTGCATTATAGAGTAGGTATATCTGTGTCCACATTGCAATATGACTTACGTATAATTTTTGGTAATTTTACATATAGGTACTAGCGGCCCAGTCCGGCTTCGCCCGGGTGCTAAGAAAGCCCGGGTGCAATACACTACGCACTCGCTTCGCTCGGTCGCTTGAATATTATAATTACATTACACACTCGCTTTGCTTGTTCGCTATATATATAAACCTTTCGTGAAAAAATATCTAACTGATGGTGAAAACCGCATCAAAATCCGTTGCGTGGTTTAGGAATTACATCACTCACTCGCTTCGCTCGTTCGCTATATATATAAACCTTCCGTGAAAAATTATCTATAACTGATGGTGAAAACCGCATCAAAATCCATTGCGTGGTTTAGGAGGAGTTAGCGGTTATACAGACAGACAGACGCGGAAAGCGACTTCATTTTATACTATGTTGAGAAGATGTAGCTCAGAACCAGACTGGCGTAAATCGCAATCAAAAATATTTTAGGAAAGCTATTTGAAAATGTTAAATACGTACAGGGTTATATTTCAGAAATTGAATCGTTCATCTAGCTGATATTTTCAAAAGCAACCAAATGTCAACACTGTACAGTTCACCAGTAGATAAGGGATGATTTTTATACACTTACTAGAAAAGCATTTATTGAAAAACTACCTATGACAAAACCAATTTTAACTAAAATTTAAACTACCACAAACGTTTTTATGAATATCAGACAAAATTAATGAATTGGCAAAAACGGGGTACAGATTCCAATACAAATATTCTATTTGTTAAAAAATACACTAAATTAAAGTTGAAACATCTACAAGAAATTATCAAAAACTAGCGGCCCGGTCCGGCTTCGCTCGGGTGCTATGAATTCATGATTTATAAACCTATCGAAAAGTGAAAATCAACACCCAGATGAATCACAAAAATTGATATTTTTATTATACATACTTACACTACTTTGAAAGTAATTAAAAATGCCTATTTTAACAGTTAAAAATGCAATAATATATTTTCGAAAATACACTGATACATGATGCGTAACTATGGAAACGTAGGACGCATCATTAATTCATGCGACCTCCTGTTTTTCCAAGTTGTACAGTAGTGCGTGGATGCATAACTTGAATGCTCTCCGTTGGGAACACTTTTCCGAGATAAAAAGTAGCCTATGTCCTTTGTCGGGCTTCAACGAATCAGTGCAGTGGTTAACCCGTGAAGAGGTGACAAACAGACATATAGATAGACAGACAAATATTAGTTTGGAATCAACATATGCTACTTTGTTTTGAAGTCACAGATATACCTGCGACCTGCGTTGATTGCATAGATCTGTATATATTATTATTACTTAAGGTCCAAGAGTGTTGACTGCTGCAGAAGGACTGATACAGCGTGCGTATTATTCTCTTAATAATATCATATATCGATGTGCATTGTGCCGCGTTCCCTGCACTCCGCCGATCTACGCCACCCACATAACGCCCCTACAATAGGCATGTCCAACATACCACAAGAATTTAAGAAAACAAACATATTACATTTCTTTAAGCCTTTCACTGCCCTATAGTCGGGCCGCTTAACAGATGGAGCAATGAAAACGCATAATCACTGCGTGATCACCGCGTGCAAAGTACCTGATTGGTTGCTTGAACGTTCGGGAACGAAACTATATGCGAAGGCCACACCTGCGGCGCAAGCTATTCATGTGCTTTTTACGTGATCACTCCATCTGTTAAGCGGCCCACTATAGACGTATATACACGGTTAGCGTTTTACTGCTCCCTATATATCTACGTTTGAATCGGAAAAAAAATATTTACAGCCGTATTTACAAACGCAACGCCTACTAACACATCGCTAGCCAATCAAGAACTTGATCGCGGCTTTTTAGTGTATTTGCCATATGGCACATACACTATTGGCGTCGGTCGGATGGCGGAACCTAGGGGTCGGACTAAAATTTCTCGACGTTTCATAGCCTCTTGAACAGTTTGGCACCATTTTTGAAAATGTTTATATATATGTATATATATATTTATATATTTATATTTATATATTTATATATATATATGTGTTCTGGTGATGTAATCTGGTGAAAATATCAATTTTAATTTACTATTAAAAACAATAACATGGATACTTTAAAAATTTGATTTGGTACCAATCCCAGATAACCCTGGAAGTTGATGGTCTTAAATAAAGCTTTCCAACATTTGAAAACATTGAACTCACATATTATAACTGAAATAATAAAAGAAAAAAGTGAAATGAAAAGCGGACTTCGATGAAAGGAAAGAGACTGTATAGGCAAACATTTTAAACTATTGCTTGTGATACGCTATTACAGCCTTAAAGAGAAAAGTTTGAACACTCCTGCAATAATATCCATGTGCAGTTTAATGATAGAGTTGCATAAAAATTATATTCACAATAAAAATGTCTTCTACCTACACAGATGCAGCTCTATCGCATTGTTAAAGCACTCAAAACATAACCATATACCTACATTAATATAGCTTACCTATAGTTAGTAGTTAGGTAGGTATCTGGATAATGTTTCATGCAACTGAACTGAACAACTGCATATAGAACTGGAATGTGCATTACTGTTAATTTCGCGACCTACCTGTAATCGTTTATTTCAGGAAGTTGAATTGTTACAAGTTACAACAAATTCAACTTATTTTGCTTATATAATAAAATAGGAAATGTTTTATTGAAAAACGGTTTTGTATAATAATAAATGATGAAATTTAAGAAAACGAACGCCCGACTTCGTAGAAGAAGAAAACAAGTGTGGTATTTAAACCAATAAATTTATTTTCAAGCCAAAACAAGTTATAATATTAGTGTTCCGTACCAAAATTGGAAAAAGTTAACACTAATGATGGCCTTCCTCCAGTGTCTGTCCGTCCGTCCGTATGTCTGTCTGTCACATTAAGCTCCCAGAGCCAAACGGTATAAGCTAGAGACTCGAAATTAGGCATTAGTTAAAGCTTGTTTTGGTCCATTGCTGCGGTTTAGATATGGCTAAATAATTCGGATAATTACGGGCAATAATGCGGGGTCAAACAGGTTATGAAAAAATGAAAAAAATTTAACCCCATCGAGTGGGGTGTCTAATGAAAGGGCCGATAGAAAACAGTAATATTTTTAAAAAAATTATTTAGTTAAATTTTCTTAAAAAAAATGAAAAATCGCGAAAATCACTTGTCCCACTCCCACCTCATTTATTTCTAAAGTATCAATCGGAAAAATCTGAAATAAATTTAGCAAATGTATCATAACGTCAAAATTGATAAAAATTATAAACAACATTGTAACAGATTTTTTGACGTTATAAGGTTATAATGAATTCAACATACGAACTCAAAGTCCAATTGCGTTTGTGGGCTATGCAGCTACCTAGAGATATAACGGTGTAACCATGGAAACGAAAAACATCTCATTCATAACATAAATAAATGTCAGTTTACTCATATTTTTTAAATAAAATAAGGCTTTTATATTTAACGATTGTACGGAACACTCATTGCGCGAGACCCGACTCGCACTTGACCGCTTTTTTTGTTATTGTCAGTAGTCGGAAACCTGTTCGGGAGCGAAAAAATTCGGTATTTGATTTCCCGACTATACTGATAACAAAAAAATACTATCATGTGTTCTTGTTTTGATTTGTATATATCTTGCATAATTAATTGGTAAATACCACGCTTGATTTTTTCTTTTACGTATTTGAGTTTTAATTTTTTTTCTTTAAAATTTGTTCAACATTTTTAATGGTTCTATACTTTAAAAACAATTAAATCGAGAATTAAATTTATCTTTTTTATTTTATTGTAAACTATTTTTAAGACGTCTCTAAAAATAGAACACCACAATACCGAAATTTGAATGACTGCAGAAAATTAAAAAAATCAATAGGTATACCTACACAATATACAGGGTGAATTCGACCACCCGTATCAGTCGTTTTTTTCGAAAACGGTTAGTCGTAGAGAGTTGTGTCAAAAATTTGTATTATAAAAGCCCTAATAAAGAATCGAATGGTGATAATTTTTTTTTCCGGGAAGGTCGGCTTCCCTATTAGTTTGCTCCAGAATGTCCAGAACTCCGGAATTATAAATGTAACGATAGGTCGAAAGTGGTATTGTTGAAAAGATCTTTAAAAAATAAGCAAGTTTTGTAGGAAATTTTTTTTTATTACT
The DNA here is from genome assembly GCA_039654895.1 of Mongoloraphidia duomilia. NCBI lineage: Eukaryota > Metazoa > Arthropoda > Insecta > Raphidioptera > Raphidiidae > Mongoloraphidia > Mongoloraphidia duomilia. The sequence goes on along the minus strand of CM077521.1, from coordinate 31,534,216 downwards.
GCCACCCCTGTTAAGTAATATTTGTTTGAAATTACTAAATTAAAATGTCATAAATCATAATAACGAACTTTTTAAAAGTCCACATTTAAAATCTAGTTACCTATCTATCGATCATTAAACACTGAAGAAGTACACTCACAGTATAACCAGAAGAGCTCAGTAGTATGTATTAAAGAGTAAATGGAAGACACTTTGAACACTTGTGACAATGTCTAAGGTTGCTAGATTTTTAATGCCGACTTCGATCGTTATTATGAAAATTTGATTTAATAATTTCAAACGATTGTTACTTAACAGGGGTGGCAGTAATTAAATAATTTTTCCTACAAAACTTGCCTATTTTTAAAGAGCTTTTCAACAGCACCACTTTCAACCTATCGTGCTTTCTAAAATTCCGGAGTTTTGAACATATAATAATTTATATTTATACTTATAGAAATTTACAGGGGTGGCAGTAATAAAAAAAAATTTCCTACAAAACTTGCTTATTTTTTAAAGATCTTTTCAACAATACCACTTTCGACCTATCGTTACATTTATAATTCCAGAGTTCTGGACATTCTGGAGCAAACTAATAGGGAAGCCGACCTTCCCGGAAAAAAAATTATCACCATTCGATTCTTTATTAGGGCTTTTATTATACAAATTTTTAACACAACTCTCTACGACTAACCGTTTTCGAAAAAAACGACTGATACGGTTGGTCGAACTCACCCTGTATATAAACAGGCTATTTAATACGAACAGAAATATAGTTTATAATAGACCGCGCGTCAATAACAGTGTTATGAAATACACGTATTGCATTTTAATTTGATTATTAATTTTCCTTCTTATTATATTCAATACCAAACACCTATTGCATCTTCACCGTGCATTTTTTGCGAATAGGGGAAAATATGGTGGGAGTACGGGTACACAAATGGTGGAGGTATAGATGCATGCTATATTTTTTTGTTATTCAAATACGTAAATAGTAAATACATAATCGGCAGTCATAGAAACTATTTCAAAGCAGTGGAAGGGATAATTTATGTTGCAATAAATTATACCGAAATCCAAATCGGGTCTCGGGATTGTAACACCGACTCTGACTGCCATGGGTGACCCGCAAGCCTACCGGAGGCTTAATATTCCATTTTGAAATGAATGTGCGGGGAGATGAACGGTTTTTACAAATACATATGCACAAAATAGAATGAAAAAATCGGTCAAATGCAAACTATACTTGCACAATTAGTGTTCCGTACTATCATCCCACCACTTGTGTGCTCTATAGCCAAATTTTGGTTCTGCAGTTATAAAGAAAAAAATTTGGTTCTGCAGTTATAAAGAAATAAACAATTACATTGTTTATAAAAATTGATGGTGCTAGAATTTTTCAATCCTGATAATTTTTTTTTGTTCTTTTTAGGCTTTCAAATTTTTTACTAAAAGATATTTAATACAACCCCAACGTGGAGCTCGAACCCACGACTATGCGATTACGAGAGTCGTGTTCTACTGTCGAGCTACAGTTTGACTTTTTCAATGTGCTCGATATACTACCTACATACCAGTTTGATGTTCTTTCATCAATTAATTAATTAAATGGTTTATAACGATTACGCTAGAATATTTCAATCCTGATAATTTTCGTTCAACCTAAATCTAATTCTTAATGTTCACAATTTTTTTCAGATTTTTTTGAGCGACCCTTTTGGGGATATGGTTAGGGTACAGCAATTTTTAAGCGTTTTTCCCCAAAAATATTTAAAAAATGAAAACATAAAAATACAATATCATATACCCATTGTTGAATTCGTGCTTCAATAAGTTTTCATTTAACACCCTACACGATGCCCTTGAAAAAAGTTTTTTTTTTCATTTCCCAATTCAGCCACTGAAATTAACCTCCAGAATCACAATTCAACTTTTTATACTTCACGTCTGTGATTAGGCCACCACACTCTATATCTGTGCCAAATTTCAAATTTTTACTTGAAATGTTTTCAAGGAAATCGCTTGTGACAGACGGACGGACGAACGGACACCAAAGACAACGAATACAATTATTTGTGTTTAACGCCATTACGTCATCTGTCTGTACCCGCGATACAGACATCCCATTTTTGGTGTTCCGTGCAGACAAATCACTTATGGAATCAGTGATTTGTCTGCACGGAACACCAAAAATGGGATGTCTGTATCGCTAGTACAGACAGATGACGTAATGGCGTTAAACATAAATAATTGTATTCGTTGTCATGGGAAGAAATACATCTACTTTTATTTATCTTATTATGAAATCCAATACCTGTGAGCTGTGACGCAATCTACACTGTATTTACATGACATAATATACAGAAATAAAGAGATCTATCTACCTATATATTTTCATTAAAAAAATATTAACAGTCTTCGGGATTCGAACCTGGGCTTGGCGTTTGTACCTGTCGGCAGACTCGTACTTAACCATATAGCCACACCGGCTTACTACATCTGACACCTTGACATAAGATAGTTATATAAGTACATGTTTCACATGTCAACCACTTCCCCTGTTTCCGTTACAGCTAATATTTCTAAAATGCCACCGTAGTATGAGACATTAGACGTTATTCACATCAAAATCTAGGTACGTGAAACTATTATTAAAAATTCAACATGAACGGTTTTGTACAGTGGCCACAGATATACGAATGTGGGGTATAATATGTAGATGTATCAGAATACTCTGACAACCGCGTCTTCACGTACAACCATTGAAGCACGTAGTGCAGAGCCCGCCTCTTGCGGCGACTACCAAAACAATGCACATTGCATATTATGCACTCACCGCGGTTCATGACCACATATCATACAAATAATTACCAACATTGTCTCCTAAGGAAGCTGCCAGATATCATCGTGAGACAAATCACACGTCGCATAAAAACGTGTCATAACTGCAAAAATAAAATCATTTTAATGATTATGACAAAATAATTGAATAGATAACATTTACTCTACTGTCCATCCTAATCCGATTTTTCTAGCTATGAAATTTTTGTATAAAGAATTTTAGTTACGTTTTGTTACTATCCCACAGGAATTATTCCCCCGCGAGAAGTTTATCAAAATGAAATATAGCCTATATCACTCAGGTAGTGTAGCTTTCTATTAGTGAAAGAATTTTTAGAATCGTTTCAGTAGTTCCACAGATAAAAATTTATGATTTATTATACCTCCTCGCGAAAATCTCTCCCTCTGCGAAGCTAAGTCGGGCTGGTGTAAGTAGGATTCCGCCAATACGCTAAAATGTAAAGGAATCTCACGTTTTGTTAGTAGTAGAAAACCAATAAAAATTTAATTAAGCAATTAACTCAAAAATTAATTTAAAAAGTTGAATAAAACATAGCCTATAGCACTTCTGGAATCATAAGGAACATTTAAAAAAAGTCATCAAAATCCGTCAAATAGATTTTAAGTTAAATCATTTGGAATATACACACATACCTACATGCAAGGAATTTTATATAATAGTACCTATATGCACCACGACGCCTAACACTGATCGCACCGTTGCTATCAATCGATATGGGACATGTATTAATTAATAATATACTTATTATGATATTCGGATAAAAATAGAGGTGTGGTCTATTTTTATCAACTTGGAAAATTTACTATGAAGCCGTTTTAGGTTTAGGAATTACAGACGTAAATTGTAATAAATTACAAAGAGATGTAGTATAGTGAGGATGCTCATTGAAATTAGCGTAATCACGTGCCATTGTTTTGAATGGCGGGTCACAGTCACACATATAATATAGCCAACGAAATAACGCCCGAATAATTACTGACAACGCGAATCATGTTTCATTTAATTGATTTTTTTCCGTAGCGATTTCTTTGAGAAAGTATAATAATTTAATAGCAACAGTATATGACACAATGTAATTTTAAATAATTATCAATGCAGCCTTTCTCCATTGTTTTTTTTTATTTATTTCTTTTATCCAAACAACAAGTCCTGTAATTGCTACAGAGAAGTTGAAAATGTATGTTATAATACTGAATTGGGTCGTCTAAAACTAAAATAAACAACTGAACATTTTTTCTAAAAACGACTTAGCGTGACTTTGTAGAGATGTCAAACAATAAATTAGGGAAATAAAACGGAAAAGTTTTGAAACGCAGTAACTTTTTAAGGTGTTATAAAAGAAAACATTTATGTTGAGTTTTTGGTACGACTTATACCACCAGCAACTGTCCGAATAAGAAAAAAAGCTATATTAATACGGTTCAACACTTTTTCAAAACGAAAATTTATGAATACAACAATGGGAGTTGAGTTTTTTGTGGTTATAATATAATAATTATTAAATAGACAGTAGCCATTCCACAAACAAATACTTTTCTTAACGTAATCAGTTGGCGAACATGCCATGTTCGCCGACTGATTACGTTAAGAAAAGTATTTAATAATTATTAGAAAATTTATGAGTAATAATAAAATATTGAAAAAATAGAATTCGAGTTAAAAGCTAAGTTGACATCGTTGAAACTGAACATAAATCTGCAATATTTTGATAGACAAGTATACAAAAGATTATAGACGCTCGACAACTCAGGTTAATAGCGCTATGACTATTATATGGGTTAGTTTAATTTCAACTCTATACGACTCAATTTAACTCAGAGCTGTTAAAAAAAGTTAAGAAGTGACACCTTTGCGAAGTTTTCATACTTTTTAGGTTCGTACAATAGTGGGTTTTAGACTGTGGATTCAAAATTAATTTATTGTACAGTAAAAATAGACTTTTAATAACAGAAATTAACGAAATTAGGCAAACGTGCTCGCACTTTTACAATTTTCTAAGCCGTGAATTAGATTAAACAATAATTGATGTAAAAACTAGTAAAATATTTTTTGAACATATTATAATATGTATAATAAAAATAATTGTATTTTAAAGACCACCAACAGCTAAGGTTATTTGGGCCTAGCACCAATTCATATTTTCAATTCATTATTATTTTTATTTTTTTTTAATAATAAATTGAAAATCCAATTGACACTTTTACCAGCTCTCGGGCTAGAACCCGAGAACTGGGGACTTGTAATAGAGGAACCATAGCAACGCCATGTAAACAACAGCGCCGCTACACTCTCGGCTATTCTCAAGCCCTATAATATGTATATATCTAGTGTTTAAAATACACAATCTATGGAGTTATATGACAACTCATAGAACTTGCATAGCTTGACAGTTGAATATATTAAATTCCCATATAGGGGTTATAGATCTATTGTGAAGTATTAGAAATACCTTGTATTATGTCCGTCTTGTGACTTTTTGTGAATTTACACTACGCGTTTCTGTAACGAGTTACCATCTTCAGGTGTGGTTAATTATTTTTTTTAAAAACACACATTGACTATTCGTAGCACTATATAATATTATTATGAGTACTTCACAAACCACGACATAATACACAGTGCTTAGCATCATAATATTATATAGTGTTACGAATACTCAATGTGTGTTTTTTAAAAAATAATTAACCACACGTGAAGATGGCAACTCGTTGCTGAAACGCGTAGTGTAAATTCACAAGAAGTCATAAGACGGACATAATACAAGGTATTTCTAATACTTCATAATATTCATATAGTGACTTGGAGACCCAACACTCTAAAAATGTTATAGATCTACCTCTGGGCTATTTAACTGAACAGAAAAATTCAGTAAATCTGGAAGCGGTCACCCTGCAGAAGCAATTTTCAGAGATCTTACTTTTTCATCTTAAAAATACGGTCTATAGTCTATTCATTTTCAAGATAGAATGACATGTGGGCGTGATCAGCTCGTGTCCCTTTGTTTCTTGAGTTGTGATTGATCGGACGGGAGAGTTTCAAATTTTGAAAATGTACTGGGCCGTATTTATCTATTTATTTCGTTGTAAACTGTAGGTTAGTGACACTATTGGAATTTATTTTTTCAAATTAGTCAATCTTGGAAACGAATAGACTATAGAAAAAAATGGTGCTGTAGGGTGGGCGCTTTCAGATTTTACAAATTCGACACAATTAAATAGCTCATAGATTTATTACCTCTATGAGCTATGTGGGAATTTAGTACTTCTCGAACGTATACCATTTTATAGATACTAGAGCACTGCGCGTCAAGTGTTTCCATTTTCGGTCAAAAAGTACTAAGTACTATTTTGAAAAAATTGCTTCTCTAGGGTGACCGATACAAGATTTTCCAAGTTTTTCTACTCGATTAGATAGCACATGGATGGATCTATATCACATACTTTTAGAGACTATTTTTACTGTACTATACGTGAATAAAAACACAATCTGTGCGAATATTATCATCGCTAAAGATTTGATATTGATGTCTCTAAGATTTACCTGTTATTTATGACCAGCCTGTATCCCGGCCTTGTAGGATGATTATGTAGGCCTTAAAATTGATTTTCAAAAATATGTACTTGGTATGAATTTTTGATACGTAACATTTAAACATACATCAAATATCATTAGATTTAACTAATTTCTCCTTGTAGTCCAAACGCAGGTAATAAATGAAGGGGGTTACCTGGAAAGTGTTCCGAAGTTAATGATATTTGTGTGTTGTTTGCGGGTAGTCTGTGGAGTAGAATCTGAGTTTTGGACCTCGAGGACCCTGTGCTAACGTGGGGGGAGCCGAAAAACCACGAAATTTTACCACCTTTTTTGAAATGGTCGACTTAAGCAATTCTTTCATTATGTAATGTTTTAAAGAGGATTACATTTCCTACAATTTTCATTCCCCCAACTTTTCTGTGGTACTAATGGTAAGCGCGCTGCAGCTTCTTGAAAATCACCCGCTCCGCTTTTTGTAACCTTGGTAACCAATGTATAACATGTGTATTTTCAATTTAAAGTTTGATGAAGAAGAAAATAAATAAAACTATTGAAAAGAACTTACATTTTAACCATTGGTTACCAAGATTACAAAAAGCGGAGCGGGTGATTTTCAAGAAGTTGCAGCGCGCTTACCATTAGTACCACAGAAAAGTTGTGGGAATGAAAATTGTAGGAAATGTAATCCTCTTTAAAACATTACATAATGAAAGAATTGCTTAAGTCGACCGTTTCTGAGAGATTTCGAAAAAAGCAAAAAAGATGGTAAAATTTCGTGTTTTTTCGGCTCCCCCAACGTTAGTACAGGGTCCTCGAGGTCAAAAACTCAGATTCTACTCTACAGAGTACCCACAAACAACATATCAAAATATCATTAACTTCGGAATACTTTCCAGGTAAAAAGTACCTGACTGCTAGACTATTGTCCAGATTTTTTAATTAGGATACACAGAACTTTTTTAGAAACGTCGACAAAAAAATTTAAAAGAATATGGTTATTTCTACAGGTTGTGTCTATGAAAAATAACGGAATAATAATTAAAAATCATAAAACTGTCGTAAAATAGATTCTTGATTGTTTCCTTTTTAAGTTGACTTCAACCATCTATATTAGTATATAAGAGTATTTACGAAGGTTCTCTTCACTTTCTTCCGGAAAGTTGTAATGAGTTTCTAAACATTTGCATTAGAGAGTAGCTATTCTCATTATCGGCTGTTCAGAATTGAAAATTATACCGAAAGTGCAAAAAAAAGTATTCGATTTGTACACAAAATCAGCATCCTGCAAATGCAGAACTTACTGTCTTGAAATTTGACTAGAGCCGGGTTAAGTAATTATCTCAGACCACAAATTTCAGAAAATAAGAAAGTCTCAAGAGAAATAGCATAACTGCTAGTAAAAAAGTTTTAAATCAAGAAAGTAAAAAATAACAAATTGAGAAAAGTAGGTATAACAAAACTTTTAGGGTTCAGATTGACATCTATTTAGATAATGCTAAAACAGTGAGAATGGCCAATTCACCTTTACATGTTATGTGTAATTTAGTCAATGAGAAAATCCTTAAAATCATTGAAAACAATATTTTAATGCACGTATATTTTAACCTTTTGTGAGTTGTTGGGCTTGAATGTCTGTAGACTCATTGCTATTATGTTCCTTTTTAAAATAAATTAAACTATTACCTAAATGTAAAGAGTCTCTATTACGAATGTTTAAAAATAATCGATAACAGTTATTAAATAACAGTCTATCATTACAGATATTTTAGTCCATTGAAATGTTACATTTTTTTAGGCTAACTTTGCATTTTGGGTAGGACAAAATTTTTTTTAAAGTTACGTAGGGGGGCTAGTATAAGTTTAAAATTGAGTTTTTGGGGTCGGCGACCAGATCATTTGGCCACCATTTTGAAAAAGGGTGGTAACAGGTTTTGCACTGTATCTCCGTAACGGTACATCTTAGAGAAAATTTGTGGAGAGGTTTTTTGTTTAGAATCGAATTCTCTACAACTTTACAGCAGATACTCTTTGTCGTAAATTAAAAAATTAAAAAGATATGCCTTATAGAAGATAGAATATTTTTTGTTTTTCTGTTAAAATTGAAAGAAAAAAATATAATTTTTTTCTTTCAATTTTCAATTTCGTTACGAGTGACTATTTGTCAATCAGGAGTCAAAGTTCAAAGCAATCGAGTTTTATACAAACATATTAGAACATGACATCCAACGGCATAGCTGAACTTTATTATTAATCCTGCCTTGAGCTTAACCATATCAAGAAAGCAACCGTCAATATTACCATTTTCTTCTTCTTTTCTATCGCAATCTTGTGATCCCAAGTCACACTTTTTGAAAAATTATTCACTTCTAATCAATTGCTTTATTTGATATAAAGAAATAATTTTTGAAATTTTCGTTTTCTTTTAAAATTGTATTTTTTTAATTTAAAATTTCGCCTATACCTTGCGAAGTTGACGCACGAAGAGCCGACCCTACATATTAGCGACAGTGTCTTACAAAATAATTGTCTTTTCATAGGGTCCCTTAGATGACCCAGCCAGTCCGCCACTGAGAGAGATAAAGAGAAAGAAGGTATAAGTAATTCTGCATCAAATTTTGTTATCGAATCTAATAAATTACACATATCTGAGTAGCTGCGGTACCTCCGCAGCTGGCAATCCCCGTTTCACGCACAGTGTGCGCCAGTTATTGTAAGAAATCCTTATCATTTAGTTTGACGTCTAACCATTTCTCAGTTACCCTCCTCGCAAAACTCGTATGTTACAATTTCCTAATAATTTAATGTACTATAATTCACACCAAATATACAGTTTATATACATAATATTATCTACAAATTGTGTATAGATTTTTTTACAAATAAGAGGGTGGGAGAGTACCACAGCGATTCTAGCGTATTAGGTTTGAATAAAAATAAAATTTTTAGTTTCAAAAAAATCTATAAAACACGCTTATATCAACGTTCTAGAAAGTAGAAAATAAATTTCAATCTATTCTACGTTTAAAAGCGTGGGACACTCACTGTACCTATATTTCATTTAATCCGTCGAGTGTTCCATGCTTTTAAACGTTACCTATAGAAGAGAAAGAAATTTGTTTTCTACTTTTGAAAGCGTTGATATAAACGTGTTTTTTAGATTTTTTTGAAACTATCTATTTTTTAGATCTTTAGTCTTTGTTAAATGTCAACTCTAGCGGCAGCTCTTTCACATTTACTTCATCTCTGCTAATGCGTCACTATTACAAGGTGTCTTGCACGTTAGCTTTGAGCAGTTCAGCTTCTCGATCTGAATTGAAGTCAAGTGTTCCCACCATCAACACCATCACTTCCACCATATGTTTTTTCCAATGTTTTAGGGTTCCGTACCTCAGAATGAAAAAACGGAACCGTTATAGGATCACTCTCGTGTCTGTCTGTCCGTCCGTACGTCTGTCACAGCTTATTTTCTCCGAATCTACTGGACGAAAAAAGTTGAAATTTAGTGCATAATATATAGAGTTTGGTGACCCAATCACGGACGTATAGCATAAATAAACGAATTCTGATTTTGAGGGTTAATTTTGGGGACAAATTAGAATATTAAAAAAAATCAAATGCATCATGTGACATATCACATGAAATTGAAAACTTGTTCGATCAATGAAAAAATATATATTTACCCTCAATTTTTAGCCCACAAACATAGACAAAAAATAATTTTGTGAATTTGACTCTTAGGCTAGGTGCAAACCACACTCCTTGGTTCCTACGAAATCACCACATTCATGAGGAACTGAGCATTACAACTATTGAACAGTTTATTAAAAACTGCGCTCAGAATTTCTTTAACAAATTAGATTAATGTCCAGGAGCAGTACGCTACCAGCTCAATCGACAAATAACAATTACCGAATCGTTATAGATTAAAACATTTTCCACAAGACCTGTAACTAGTTATAATACTCTGGTAAATTAAGTGATTTAAAATAATCTCACATCACAATGCAAGTGTCGCGTTAGCTCAATCAGTTCTCACAGAGAAGCCTTCTGGCCGACACTTAAGTGTTACTCTGTGGTGAAGTTTTATATATATTGTGAACTCAGCTGTGAATGGCCCTAGTGCGCTGAACCGGCTTTACTAAATTTAAAAAAAGTATTATAATTGCCTACAATTCAATTGTCACTGGATATTGAACGGTATAGAGTAATCATTGGGTATTCAATTCGTACACCCTGTTCCAAAATTAGTAGGTTTCGTCATGTCTCGACTGAATATGGACTAGCATTGGACGTATCTTCGAAAACGATATTATTCACAAATTCTCTATTTTATAATCGGAATATACTGTAATGAATGATACAAACACACAGCTTGAGTGGGAATGATTATGAGCCATAGCCGTTGCCTCCGGTGGAGGTGAAGGTACTGTACGTATGTACGGATGTCGTGTAAACGGGTGCAGAGGGGAGTACCCGGTCGACTCTACCTACATCTCATACCTACATGCATAGTAAAAAGAAGAGATATAATATAGAAGAAGAAAGGAGAGTGGAGACTCATATACGCAGATCGATATAAGACTTAATGAGCCCAGCAGAAAGAACGCACTAGCTCCATTCCAACCCCTTCCTCATTTTCTCTTCTCTCGGCCTGATGGGAAATGAGCTACGCGACCAGGGGGTGAGTTATACACACACATACATACATATATACAGTTATACCAACTGTATGGAGAATAATATCTTGCGGTGGCTGACTTAAAATTATTATATTTATGATTAACGGTTGGTATTTAATTATTTCAATGTTAGAATGGAAAAATCGGTGTAGTGGAGTTTAGTACAAAAACGGGCCAGTTGTTTAGCAATAATATATTGTGCGACTAGTGGGATTTTGGCCGCACGAGCGTAGCGAGTGCGGTAAAACACACGAGTGGAATCTCCTCTTTCGACCAATAGTCGTACACAATATTTTGTTCAACTACCGCAAGAAATATGTCATTTCGTGGCTCTGCTGAGCGTGGGCGAAATAATGGGTGACCTGATTGATTGACGAAACTATCAACACTTGCGTAAACGTTCCCCGTAATGAGCGAAATGGCATTTCGCCCACTCTCTACGTCTACAGGAGCGTGGGCGAAATGCTACTTCGCCCACTAGTGGGCGAAATGGCATTTCGCCCACTCTCAGTAGAGGCACGAAATAACATATTTCTTGCGTGTGTTGAACAAAAATAGTTTCAATTTCTGCACTGACATAGCATAGAGATCTGGATGTAAGAGTGTTAAAATTTGTAACACTTCTTCCCTCCTGCCTAAAACTTTATTACACGCCCTGATCGTATATTTGAGTCAAGGTTGGAATTATTGGCGTCGAAATAATCTTATGATCCCCTCTAGGAGTGCTATAAGCCAAATTTTAAAAATTTCTAGTTTAGGTCACACAACACTCTTCTAAACATTAGATAGTTCTATGTCAGCTCTACGAAAAAGTTATTTGAATATTTTTCAAAAAAATTGTTCAGCTTAATAAAGGATGCGCTATCAATAGCGTAAGGCCGCACACTATTCGCTAAAATACACTAATGATGTATTACGAATGCGCGATTGTCGAACACACTTCGAATGCGAGAATTTGAGAAACGCATCGATCGCTATATCGAATGACTGTTGCCAAATCGAGCGATCGAACGAGACATTTCTCGGATGAAACTTTGAGTCAGAGAATTGCAAATAAATAAAATAGTCAATATTATCGACTAGTAAAACTAGGTAAAACGTTCACATACGACAATAATCATGACATCGAGATTAAAAAAAGAATTGCTATGGCAAAATTAAACTTCAACAAAATGAGCAAATATCTAACAAACAGGAAACTAAATATTAAAACCAGACTAAAAATGTTAAAATCATATGTGTGGTCAGCTTTATTATATTCGTGTGAAACCTGGGTTTTAAAAAGAAATATTATGAAGAGATTGGAATCTTTCGAAATGTGGTGCTACCGGAGAATGCTTAAAATAAAATGGACAGATTTTGTGACTAATTTGCAAGTGTTAAATAAAATAAAAATAGAAAATAATCTCGTACTAACTATTAAAAAAAGAACTATAATATATTTCGGGCATCTAATGAGAAGTCAGCAACTAGAATTTCAAAAATTAATTCTGTTAGGCAGATTACAAGGAACAGTCTCGAGGGGTAGAAGGAAAATAACCTGGCTAAGTAATATAAAAAAATGGACGAATATGTCTCTGAAAAGTCTACTGTTTTATGTAAAAGACAGAGAATATTGGAAAGATGTGATTGCCAAGGTCCTGTAAAGGATATGGCACTTTGGATGGATGGAATAATTAGAAACACTTCGAATTTTAAACTTAAAAAATACTTACTAAAGTAAATACTTTATAATTTATATTATGTATAATTATTGTAGACTCTAGAGAGAATGGAGATCTATATTAACGCTCATTTTCTGGTAGGCGATCTAAGCAAAAATATGTTAATTTTTAATCTTTTCATTAATTCCGGGATTCCGATTTTAATTTTTTCACTTGTGGAATTGATATGTTTAAAAATTTTAATAGTTTTTTTTATACGGCTGAAATGCAATTGAAAGATTTTTTCGTTGGAGAGCAGCCAATTATATAATTGTTTCGAAACATATAGGAAAAAATCATTTTACCAACCAGTGGTCACAATCAGGATTCTAACCTGAACCTTTCCACTTTCGCGGCGGAATGAGCTTACAATACTCAATCGTGACAAGATTGCTAAACTAACCATCTAAGATTCTGAAGCATATATGGGGATGGTTAGTTTAGCAATATTGTCACGATTGAGTATTGTAAGCTCATTCCGCCGCGAAAGTGGAAAGGTTCAAGTTAGAATCCTGATTGTGACCACTGGTTGGTAAAATGATTTTTTCCTATATGTTTCGAAACAATTATATAATTGGCTGCTCTCCAACGAAAAAATCTTTAAAAATTTTGTTCTAAATTGCGAAATCTCGGAATCTCGGTGTGGAAGCTCTAGACACAATGTATAAGTATACTGTGTAGGTGTACATATTAGAACAGGTATGCAGTTGACTGGGTCACCTGCAGTTGTGGAGACATGTCACCGAAAGAAGGTATAAGTAAACGCCGGTGTAGCGGGATGAGCTGTACGCGCGTATAGAGTTAGCGAACCGGGATGTCTTCTTGCACGTAGAAGAAAATGGGTGACACTGGCGTATATATACACTCGCCAACGTTTAAAACAACTCCTCCCCTCTTCCTCTTCCCATACGGTTGCTCTGTCACACACGACGCCGCCGCCTTCAGCCCACTGTTTAGTCACCTCGTGGCTAAGTCTAAAGGATATACCCTACGTATGTAGGTTTTTCTTACGCCCCAAGGATGATTCAACATTTTCATTGTTTGTGATTTTGTCCAAAGGTAACATTTTTCAGTTTTACCTGCAGTTTTACTAACAGGTTTTTTTATAAATCGAAGCATCCACAATTTACATTGTATTTGGTTGCATCTAAAACTCATTTCTTTGTATTGATTAATTTGAGATGGAACTAATTTTTAATGAAATATTTGTTGACGACGATGTCTTCAGTGGCTGATAGATCCAAAATGATACGTAATTACAAAAACTGAAGACATCGTCTTCAACAAATATCTCAAACATTCTAGGATCGCCTTGTCTACTTTTGAAAATCAGATTTTAACATTAATTTTTTATTTTTTCAATTGATAACACTTTAAGATTAGTATCAACTATCATTCTTAGTTGGTTCCAAGGCAGTGTTAAATTCATATTAATAGATGTGATTTTATATCTATTGTTACTATATTAAACCGTAGATATGTTATGTGTGTTACAAAATGTTTCCAAATCCGAAAAAGGCTCGCATGAGCTACCCGAAATCCATATAAGCCTTATAGTTTTGGACAAGTTTCTGAATTATCAGTTTTCTTTTAAAAGATCAAAAAATGTTTTTTTTTTGTTTCCTATCATTTAAAAAGAAATTCAGCAAAGTGAAACACGTCTTATTCGAATTACAGAAACATTTTCAAAACCAAACACTAAATGACATTTATTGATTTTTTAATAGTTTTTGCAATAAGCAAGGAAACAGGATGGGCGGTTAATTGTGCCTGTGAGTGTATATTAACAAAAAAACTCGGGTCGCAGTGCCAAAACCCTGCCGACAATATAGTGTATTTGCTAATACAGGCCTTGTGGCTTTATTATGTGAACTGAAGTTTGTTTTTGGACAAAATGAAAAATTTAACCCCTTAATACATCCCTTAAAATAATATTTTTTCCTAATTTCAATATTATTATCAACGCAACCTCTGTACCAAATTAAATACACCCGTCAGCAAATAAATCACTATCCGTAAACTCACTTTTTCATAAAATTTGTAAGTCCGGTCCTGTCATACCGATTTTGTTAAAATTTTAGCAACATATTTTAATCTCTACTAAAGGGTTAAATTCCAATTTTGAAATAATTCCGAGATTTTTTTCGGTATTTTTGGGCCCAAAAACTTTTTTCAACCCCTAAAAACTACCCTTAAAATGGTCCGATTTGGCCCATTTTAAATAGGTTCCGTGCGGTGATAGATGCCAACGTGTCTACCAAATTTAGTTCAAATCAATGACGTCTTTCGAGAGTTATGCCGCGAACACATATATATATATATATAAATAAATAAATAAATAAATATATAAATATATATATATATATATATTTATTGTGATATTATTTTTATAATATCACATTTAGTATTTGTATACCCTTAATAATATTAATTATTATTATATTTAAATGTTCTGATTGCAATACTTTGGTGCAGGTTACCTAGAAAACAGTGTTTATAAGGTAGTGTGCCAGTGATATTGTTAATTGAGAAAATACAATAAATAGATTAAATATATTTAGTTAGTTACGCGAGCAGAAAAATTTTTGAATGGAATTTTTTCACTTTTGTAAACAAGTTGAAAAATCGAAAATTGAGGAAAGAAAAATAGTATAAAATGATTGATTTTGTCGGTAATATACTACGACCGGTTTCATCCGAATACCATTCATTATTATAAACATTATTCCATATTATAATTATCTAATGGAGACAGCGTAATGCCTGATTACGTCATTTGATCCGGTAATGTATTTTATTTTTCTCGTCTCTTAAAGTTTCTTAATTTATTAGAATATTCTTATATTCTAGTTCAACCATGTTTTCAACTAATTCCAATTAGTTCATAATTAATAACGAATACCTATTCCTATATTCGATTTCAATTTTTGTTTAGAACTAACTCCATTTAGTTCATAATTTGATGACGAATATTCCTATATTCGATTTCAATTTTTTGTTTAGAACTAACTCCATTTAGTTCATAATTTATTAACGAATATTCCTATATTCGATTTTCAATTTTGTTTCGAACTAATTCCATTTAGTTCATAATCTAATAACGAATATTCTTATATTCTACGTCGACTGGGTTTACAACTAATACCAATTAGTTCATAATTTAATTACCAATATTCTTATATTCTACGTTAATTTGGTTCACAACAAATTGTTAATTATTATTAATTTATCAATAAATATCCTAGACTTATACTTAGTTTCCTTATTTAACTTACGTTTCGATTGTTGTCCTTTAGGTGAGGATCACTCTGGGAAATTAAATTTTAATTATTCAGTTGGGCCCCATTTTAACATCCCGATCCTAAAGACAACATCCGAATCTCTCCTTTTCCCAGTTTTCTCTCTCTTCCCTTTTACAGGTGAGACGACGACTACACCAAGGCTAAGTCCACTGCATATTACAAATTGGTAGCAGAGCCGGTAGTTAGTGTCTCAAGACTTGTCTTCTCTATTCATCACTTGTCTTCTCTATTCATCACTGTCAACATGCCAAAAACACGTCAAAAATCGACCTCTTCCGCACCCGATTCTCCGAGAGCGCTTCATCTCTTGGAGTCTTCTGAACACGCCGTTCAAGGGACTTCTGCAACAGTGCCAGAGAATAGTGTTCCTTTATCAGAGCCTCAGGGTGAGTTACACCAAAGTACTGCAATAATCCAGAACCAATCGATATTTTCGATTACAGATTTAAAGGATTTAACTGTTAAAGTACCCTGTGTTAATGGTTCCGATCTGGAAATGTTGATAAAATTTATTCTGGAAGTAGATGCTATTATGTCCGTACCCTTTGTTCCGTACCTGACTATATTTAAGTTGTTAATCTTTAAAACTGAAGATTCTTTACGCATCTGGTGGACTCAGAGAATTACCATGGATTCCAACTGGTCTCAATTAAAAAAGGACATCCTAAATCAATTTACAACGTCCATTGATCGTGCTATTTTGGCCGAACGCTTTGTTAATAGAAAACAGGGTCACTCTGAAGGTTTCCCTGAATATGTCGAGGACATTCTCAAGTATACTTTTCTATTTAATTCCCCGTATACTGAAGCTGAAATAGTTGCGAAATTATGGTTGAATCAAAACCAACAAACTTTCAAGTACCTTCAGTACCGCGATCCGCCTACCTCGCTGGAGGAACTCCGAAATTTAACTAAAAGAATGAGGGCGGTCGATAGGCAACGCTCTTCGTATAGTGTTGTTCCTGTCGAACGAACTTTATCTAATTCTAATCCTATAGTTTGTAGATATTGTAAGCAACCAGGGCATTATCTTTCTCAATGTCCCGTCCGTCCAATTCGTCTTTCCCAGGTCACTCAAAGGGCTATTCTACCTGAAAATAAATGACTGACCAGGCCTATCAAAATTCGTAGTAATAACTGTCTCATAGAACAAATTACTGAGACAAAAGCTCCAGTTTCTAATTTAAATATTAAGCCCGATCCAAACAATTCCATTTCTCAATCTGCCTCTAGTTTAAGACGCCTAAGTACTCCGAAAGTTGAACCCCATTTCAACGAACTTTCTCCATCTCCGAATACAAATTCTCTTAAATCGAACCTTCCTTCCCTACCTATCGTGCATCTCTTTTTTCAACAAATTCGTGCAACAGCTCTGTTAGACACGGGATCAACAAAAAACTATATTAATCAGAACTTAGCTGACTATTTAGTTTCATTAAAATTAGGTTCTTTGTATGATTCAACTTCATATGCTCAATTAGCTGATGGTACTATTTTAAAGTCTCAGTCTAATTTATCTCTCGTGGTAAAAATAAGCTATTTAACTTGGAAACTTAATTTCCACATTATGAAAAAACTGAACTATCCAGTCATTATAGGTTTTGAAGCTTTACGCCAAATGAATGCCGAACTTAATTGTAATAATAATACTTTAACCTTTAAGTTTGATTCTTCCATAATCATTCCATTTTTACCATTTCCCTCTCTGATTACTTGTTCGTCAATAGGTAATATTATTGAAGTCGATTCTTCTGTTGAGTTATTTCCACAATTACAAAATGAGTTTCCCGATGTACTGACCGATCGACTTGGTCAAGCTTTGAATTTCAAATATGCGGTCCAGTTGACTGACAATGTTCCTATTAGAAAATCTCCATATCCTTTATCTCCCCGGCAAGCTAAAATAATGAGGGAACACATTAGTGATTTATTAGATAAAGGCATAATATCTGAAAGTAAATCTCCTTATTCTTCTCCTGCCTTCTTAGTCAAGAAATCCAACGGTGGTTTTCGATTGTGTATAGATTATAGGCAGTTAAATAAGAAGGTTGTTATGGATAGCTTTCCCGTTCCGTCAATTGATCACATTTTTCAATGTTTAAAAGGTGCAAAGGTCTTCACAACACTTGACCTTAACAGTGCATTCTATCAAATAGAGTTAACAGAAAAATCTAAAGATCTTACTTCTTTTGTCATCCCTGAAGGTCAATGGAAATTTCATAAAGCTCCATTTGGTTTATCTATTTCTCCAAGTGCTCTAAATAGATTGATGTTCAATATATTCGCCGATCTCAGGTATAAGTTCGTTATTGTATTTTTTGATGACTTGTTAATTTATAGTCCAGATATGGATTCTCATATTATACATGTTAGAGAAACTTTGATGCGATTACGAGAAGCGAATTTGACCGTCAATCCTGCAAAAATCACCTTTGCGAAATCCGAACTTAAATTTTTGGGTCATCATGTTTCCTCTAGTGGTCTTTCTATGGACTCCGAGAAAGTGGATGCAATAAAGAATTTGTCAGACCCTAAAAATTTAAAACATCTACAATCATTTATTGGAATGGTAGGGTATTACGCGAAGTTCATTCCCGATTATGCTCAGATTATGGCTCCACTTAACGACCTAAGGAAAAAGAATGTCAGATTCCATTTATCAGAAAGTCATTTACGATCGATACAGAAACTCAAAGAAGCTCTTATCACAGCTCCAGTTCTCCGCTTTCCTGATTTTGATCGTGATTTTATACTTCAGACAGACGCGAGTCAAACTCACATCGGATGCGTTCTTCTTCAAGAATTTGGTGATGGTTTGCATCCAATCCAATACGCTAGTCGAAGATTAACTTCTGCAGAGAAAAAATTCAGTACGTATGAACAAGAAGCTCTCGCTTGTATTTGGGCGATGGAAAAATTGAAATCATATTTATCACATCGTACGTTTTTGCTTCAAACCGATAGTTCTTGTTTAAAATGGCTCATACAACATCCTAGAAACCTTGGACGCGTTGGTCGCTGGTTGCTAAGAATCAGCCGCTTCAAGTTTCGAGTAGAGCACATCAGAGGTAAAGACAATTGCACAGCTGACTGTTTATCACGTCCTTTTTCCGATTTTCATGTACCGGACGAATCATTTCTGCCTTCTGATCAACTCAATCAAATTGTTGATCTAATCAATCCCATAAGCGATTTACGTATTTTACAAGACCAAGACCCAGATTTAAGCGTAATAAAATCTGAAATAACTCAAGGTATTATTCATACTAACTTCTCTATTCATGATAATTTCCTAGTTCGATGTATTGGCAAGAAAAGAGTTCGTCGAATTGTTGTTCCTTCAGCTATTAAAAATGAAATTCTAGAACAATTCCATAATTCTCAAATGGCAAGTCATCCAGGTATTTCAAAAACTTTCCGAGCGATTTCTCGAAGATTTTGGTGGTCTCGAATGTATGTAGATGTACGAGAATTTGTCAAGAAATGTACATTTTGTTTACGCCATAAGGTTAATCAACATCCCGATAAAGTCGTCATGTCTTCTAAGCCTTCAACTACAACCTGGGAAAAAATTTACATAGACCTTATGGGTCCAATAATAAAGTCTCATGCAGGTAATAAGTTTGTTCTACTGATTTTAGATAGTCATAGCAAATGGCTTATCACTTATGCTATTCCTGATTCAAGTTCTACATCAATAATAAACTGTTTACATAAAGTTTTTACTACTTATGGTTCTCCTAAAAGTATCGTTTCAGATAACGCTACGTATTTCACTTCAAAAATATTTAATGAATTTTGTTCTCTATGGGGTTCAAAAAGTTATCACAGTTCCCCGTATCATCCAAGTTCGAATCCCGTTGAGAGGGTAATTCGCAATGTTAGAGCTGCCTTATCTATCTTGCTTCATCAATCTTTTGACGATCATCTTTCTTGGGATCTGTTATTGGATCACATAACATTTAGTAATAATACTTCATACCATGAAAGTATAAAAAACTTACCATGTAAGGTTTTTCTCGGGCGAGAAATACAATTTCCTATAGATCGGCGTTGGGATTTATCGGCTGTTTGGGAGAAAGAAGATTCACTATCGTCAAAACAGATATATGAAATTTTGCAACAATCGAATGCAAAACAAGCTAAATATTTTAACAAAGGTCGTAATTTGCATACAAAGTTCGCGATCGGAGATAAAGTTGTTCAGCGGCTACATTTCCAAAAGATGTATCCTAAGTTTCACTTAAAATTTCTGCCACGTTATAGCAATCCAAGAATTATTCGTCAATTCACGAGCCCCGTAAGTTGTGTTGTCCAAGATCTAATTACGGGAGAAAAATTCAATACTCATATTGAACATTTAAAATCTGTTTAAATGATATTAAAAACAAATTACTTCAAAATTCTTCGTAAATAGTGTTCCCATGAATTTCATTTCTAGTTTAAGGTTCCTGGCGCAAATTTCGAGTTATGCTTCAGAGGACGTATTATTATTAATAACTTCAAAATTCTTCGTAAATAGTGTTCCCATGAATTTCATTTCTAGTTTAAGGTTCCTGGCGCAAATTTCGAGTTATGCTTCAGAGGACGTATTATTATTAATAACTTCAAAATTCTTCGTAAATAGTGTTCCCATGAATTTCATTTCTAGTTTAAGGTTCCTGGCGCAAATTTCGAGTTATGCTTCAGAGGACGTATTATTATTAATAACTTCAAAATTCTTCGTAAATAGTGTTCCCATGAATTTCATTTCTAGTTTAAGGTTCCTGGCGCAATTTTCGAGTTATGCTTCAGAGGACGTATTAGTATCGATTTAGTTTCGTTTTAGTTTTAACGTTTGAGAGCGTCAATATATTATATTTTCTAAAATATAAAACTGACAGTAATTGAATCAGCGGTTCTCAACATAGTATAAGCAAGTTTTGTTTTAAGTTTGTATTTTAGTTATACTCCTTGTCAACCAGTGGTTCTAATTCTTGTTAAGAATTGTGCGAGTGATCCGGATGTTCGGCAGCCTCTATCTCGATGATTTCCAGATCATTATCTATTTTCCGGTTGCGAAGTACCGTCTGCCCGTACGTCTTAATAAGTTTGAATGAAGATTGTTTGGTTGATTCTTGTTTTCTTCTTCAGATTATTAATTGTTAGTTATTTAATCATAGTTAGTTGAATAGTTGCTCAGGGTGCTTTGCACTTAATGTACTTATGAATCTATTATTTATCATGATCAAGAATTTCTTTCATGTCATTAATTTATCATTTCTATAATTATTCATGAATTGTTTATAGTATTCAATTCTCAACAATACCTTTATTGTTGAACCTATTTCCAACAATCGTTGGAGGGGAAGATTGTGATATTATTTTTATAATATCACATTTAGTATTTGTATACCCTTAATAATATTAATTATTATTATATTTAAATGTTCTGATTGCAATACTTTGGTGCAGGTTACCTAGAAAACAGTGTTTATAAGGTAGTGTGCCAGTGATATTGTTAATTGAGAAAATACAATAAATAGATTAAATATATTTAGTTAGTTACGCGAGCAGAAAAATTTTTGAATGGAATTTTTTCACTTTTGTAAACAAGTTGAAAAATCGAAAATTGAGGAAAGAAAAATAGTATAAAATGATTGATTTTATCGGTAATATACTACGACCGGTTTCATCCGAATACCATTCATTATTATAAACATTATTCCATATTATAATTATCTAATGGAGACAGCGTAATGCCTGATTACGTCATTTGATCCGGTAATGTATTTTATTTTTCTCGTCTCTTAAAGTTTCTTAATTTATTAGAATATTCTTATATTCTAGTTCAACCATGTTTTCAACTAATTCCAATTAGTTCATAATTAATAACGAATACCTATTCCTATATTCGATTTCAATTTTTGTTTAGAACTAACTCCATTTAGTTCATAATTTGATGACGAATATTCCTATATTCGATTTCAATTTTTTGTTTAGAACTAACTCCATTTAGTTCATAATTTATTAACGAATATTCCTATATTCGATTTTCAATTTTGTTTCGAACTAATTCCATTTAGTTCATAATCTAATAACGAATATTCTTATATTCTACGTCGACTGGGTTTACAACTAATACCAATTAGTTCATAATTTAATTACCAATATTCTTATATTCTACGTTAATTTGGTTCACAACAAATTGTTAATTATTATTAATTTATCAATAAATATCCTAGACTTATACTTAGTTTCCTTATTTAACTTACGTTTCGATTGTTGTCCTTTAGGTGAGGATCACTCTGGGAAATTAAATTTTAATTATTCAGTTGGGCCCCATTTTAACATCCCGATCCTAAAGACAACATCCGAATCTCTCCTTTTCCCAGTTTTCTCTCTCTTCCCTTTTACAGGTGAGACGACGACTACACCAAGGCTAAGTCCACTGCATATTACAATATATACATATATATATAAACATTTCCAAAAATGGTGCCAAACTGTTCAGGAGGCTATGAAACGTCGAGAAATTTTGGTCCGACCCCTAGGTTCCGCCATCCGACCGACGCCAATAGTGTATGTGCCATATGGCAAATACACTAATAACAGCATGCGGGTCCAAAATATCTTGATGAAAGGTATTATGTGTGTTGGGAAGAGTCATACTGCGAATCGATATAATGATGCCGTTCTTATAGTAGTGCAAATTGGGCAGCTAAAAAATCAATTTTATTACTCCTTTGTCACACTTCTGGTGGAATTGGGTGCCATCTTAGAAGGGGTGCCGAAATATATTAAAAAATCAAATTTTTGAAAATATAGTATCGCATAGTTTCTAAGATCAGCTACTGAAGAAGACAAGAAATAATGTGTTGTTTTAGCGTGAATTCGTCGTTTAATATTTTTTAAGTAAATTTGTTTTTATGAAACGCAAATTTCCTTGAATATTTGTTTTTATAAGAAACAGAAGAGGTGCAGTAGACCGCATTATTAGAAGATATTTTTTGTCCGTTAAATAAAACTTAAATGAAAAATTTGATGTTGATAAACTTTACTCAACCCTGCTTTTTAAGTCAGCGAACAGAAACTATGCTCACCTCTGACACACGTAACATAGGCGTACCTAGTGTTTAAGAGTCAAAAGGGAAAATTCAAGGAAAGTGGACAAAAAACTTTTATAGATCCATTTATATATAGAGAACTTTATGTCGTTCGTATTTACATTTTTTTTTTCACTGCTCAATAGGTAATACTTTGCTTTAGGACATTGGCTATAATAACTGGAGCGAAGCGAGGGAGCAATGTATTTAATTAATCATAAATTCAAGCGAATTTAGTAAATCATAAATTCGAGCGAACGAGCGAAGCGCTAGTCTATTGTTTTAATTAATTTTCGAGCGAACGAGTGAAGCAAGTGATTAATGTAATAATAAATCATAAATTCGAGCGAAGCTAGTGAGTAACGTTTTAATAAATCATATGGACCAAACTACTTGTCACTTAAATTATACAATCAGCTTTCAGTTGAGATAAGAAATTTACCAATTTATCTTTATTTAAAAGAAATTAAACTAAAATTATCAAATGAACCAGTATACCATTATAAAGAGTTCTCATAGTAAATTTTTTTTGTTTTGACGATTTTGTAATTTGTATTTGTATACCAATTTACAAATAAACTTTTCATTCATTCATATAGCACCCGGGCGAAGCCGGACAAAGCCGCTGGTACCCCTTTAACTTCAGGATTTTCAGATGTACGTTTCATAAGATTTTTGGAGCTTAGTAATTCCCCTATGGCTAAAGTCATAGGCTGTTTTTTCTGTACACCTATGTATTTAAAATATTATGTAACTACTATATACGCGGGTACGGTATGGTATGTAGGTGCTGTAGGTACACTCCTCATGGATAATACTGTAGTAAGGTATATGTCAAGTGCGTTATTCGAATGTTTACACTTCGCTACGAACAATAAATCCGCGCTTTAAAAAAGCTGTTGCTCTTTCTATTGTTTTTTTCTACAAACAAATGATAGCTACACTACGCCAACATAACGCGCGCATACAGTTTGTCCGAAAGCTATTTTGAACATAGACAATTTATGAGTGCAACAAAGAAGTCACATTTTCCATGGATACTTTGATTTCGAAAAAAATAAAACAAACTATCTTTGAAGCACATTATTATGCTTCAGTTATTTTCCATGAATATGTTTTGGATGTTTACTTAAATTTAGTTTAAAAATTTACCTAGCCATGATTTCATTCTATTTTTTCTGTTTATGTTTTCCTATTAATTTTCTATGTTCAAAATTGCTTTTCAGCAATATACAATATACAGGGTATGGACACTTATTACTCCCCACCACACGTTATTCGTAAGGAGGCTTGGACCAGAGTATTACCACAACAATACTTTTAAACAGGTAAATTAACCTCAAATTTAAGCATAATAAATAAAAAATGTCAGTATATTTGTTAAAAATTAATATTTTTCTATTACTTTCATTTTATTATATTATAATAATAAATGAAAAATATTAATTATTATTTGCAAAGTAGGTACTTTGGTCTTTGGAAACATAGAATGAAAAATGTATTTATTTTATTCTTTAGTAATGGTATCGCTTTGGTCCAAATCTTACGAATAAAATGTCGAGTTGAGTTGTAAGTGGTCCACCCCCTTCATACAGAATGTGTAACATGGTGTCATTCCGTAAAAAATTAATTAAACAGTATGATTTCTATTTGATGTTGCCTAACATGACTAACAAAGCGCTTAATTTAAGTGAAAGAAAAATATATATATAGATCTCAATTTTGAAAAGAAATTTATACCGCTACCTATATGGTAATCTTATTAAAGTTGCATAACATTACTTGCAAATATTTTAAAACGACCCATATTACAATGGACTGACATTTTTTAAATAAAAATGAAGCTGAAATTTAAATAATTTTAAAATTGTCCGCGAGAACTGATTACTTGAAATGTGGTCATTATAATAGACGAATTTTTATATTATTTGTACATCTTGTGATTAATAATTAAGCATGACTGTTTTTATATATCATACTTATTAATAATTAAAGTACAAACTGCATTGATTTTGTTTTTGAATCTTAGACCTTTTCTAGTTTTCTTTCATGTAAACTTTTGTTTTTTGTTTCTCTGGAATCGTTGAACTAACAAAGCATTTTATTTTGTTAAACAACATTGATTTTTGAAGTTATACTTCTTTTGGCGCGTTATGGAAAAATGATGAGAGTAAATTTTTACGATGCGCGCACATCGCGTCACCCCACACCACGAAAATTTATCACCATGAAGTTAGTCGTTAAAAATATTATATATGTGTTTTTAAATTATTACATACGGTGGCGATTGGTATTAAAAAACTGTGAATATCTTTAAATACATTGATTGATTGTGAATATCAGTGATAAAAGTTGTTTTTATAAGCTTATAAATTATTCCAATCACAATGTGACAAGAGCGTATCTATTCATCTATACTCCTTGAATTTGCTGCTTAATACTAGCTTCGCCCCAAGTGAACTGTCAAAATCACTATATGTGTTTTTAAATTATTGAGGTTAACGCAGGTATGTATTATAGGTTTACGTTATAATTTATAAATTATTACATTTTACATTATTTCGAATGAAATCATTTAAATTAATTTATTTGATATCTTTATTTTATTATTTTATCGTCTTTTTTACAAACGTTTAGTACTGGCACGCGGGATAAAATTTTTGGAGTTATTTTTGTTTTGTTACGTAAAAGAAGTATAACTTCTGACGTGCGTACATAGTACACACACACTCTTTTTTTTTAATCAAAAATTATAAGGCACTCCAAATATACGAATATAGTTACATATAATATCACAGAAACACGTATACAGTGAAAAAGTTGCGTTTCGAGATATAGTTAGACAAGTTTTAATAGTAATGAAGCAAGTGTGTTGTTTCTTGAATGAGTAATTAGTTAGAGCTGGGACGACATTTAGTGAACAGTTATTCCAATACAGATTATAGGGGTCGCGTGAATGTATGCAAAAAGCGGTGAAGAGCTCTGGGCTTACTTTTAAAAACTCTGAGGGTAAGAAACTCAAGGGCTCAAGTCTCGCACGTATGGCGGGACGGGAAGCGAAGGCACAGTCGCAAGTCTGCCACTATCACCGGTCTCAAACCCCCCAACCCCAAGTCAAACTCACGGAACCAGGGCTGTCAGTCGTTTACCAACATTATTTCAATTTTTTTAAATGCACCACTGCCATTAAAAAATAGCAACTTACACTAAGAGCTACCTTTATCGAAGCCTTAAATAAAGCCCTTTATAACCGACTTCAAAAAAGGAGGTGGTTCTCAATTCGGTTGTATTTTTTTATGTTAGTCACCTCAGAACTCCGTCATTTATAAACCGATTTGGAAATTTTTTTTTGTTTGAAAGGATATACTTTTAGATTGGTCCCATAGAAATGTCATCAAAATCGGTTCAGTAGTTTGGTTTTTAAATCAAAATAACTGGAAAAAATATTTCATCCAAGTAAACGAAATTGCGTATTTTGCTTTCCTGTGACTTTTCAGTGGTGTTTACGGTCAATAGAATAGCCCCAATGAACTGCTTACCTTCCGGCTTTATCATCAGATGATGATGAAACCGGAAGGTATGCACCGGAACTCCGTAATAAAACAATGTAACCTAGCTGTGTTTGGGCTTAGTGGAATTGTCATGAGATGCATGTTGGCTATAAGTGCCGTATATTCGTATAAGTCGTGTATTATGGGAAGTTAATAATCTGATTTGGTGAACTTCCTTTTGGCTAGGACGCATGGAAAGTTTTAGTTCAGTCCAGTTTTATTCCCGGGATGTCTTGCCGACATGCACTGTAACATTGGTTAAAGCGTTTATAGGCGTAGTCAAAACTCAGTTTTGCTTAGTTAAATGTGTTTACTTAATTTACTAAGGCTTAACAACACTAAGAAAAGTGATGTTAAGATGCGTTTATGCGTTCGAAAATCGATGTTGGGATATCGTTCTGAAAAGTTTTAACTTTATAATTTTACTCTTCGCGTAAACATGATGATAATAATAACTATATTGTCAACACATAAATCTCCTTTTCATTTTCACTCCTCAGGTTGATATTGTAGCCAAACCCCAGATGATACGCCGCTGGCGATAATAGAAGCATCGAGAACAAGTAACAATGTGTAGCAAAATCCCAAATTATACGCCGCTGGCGACAATAGAATCATCGAGAACAAGTAACAATGGTGAGGCGTGGTATGATATTGAAGACACAGGTAATCACCAGAATGTTCTGGAAAGCGCGCGAGCGTGGGGGGGTCAAGCTGCTAGCTCTATATAAACAGGAGCAGTCACCGGACAAACAACAACGAGAGTCGTGTGACAGTGTCGATTTGAAATAAATACAGCATATAAATTGTTCAGTGTTAAAGCGCTTCAGTTAGTTTAAGAATTACTGTTCGTGTTATTATAAACAGTGTTGACTGTTAAAATTGAGATATAATTCTTACATTTTATTGTTATCTATTTTTGTTACATTTTTAATTATTGTAAATAAATAATTTATTCCACCCACCTAAGAAAACAGTTTTGTTACAATATTTTCATGGAATGCCTATAGGCTTTATTTTATTGTACTTTTATTTTATTCAATTGTGCAGGTCTATATATAACGCCATTCGTTATTTTAACCATTTTATACCTCTATAATTTGACAAATTTTAATTTTCTGGAATTCGCACGCGAATCAGGAGTTGATTTTGATTTAAAATCAAGTAGGTCTCAGAATAAATTTTGTAATGTGTTCAACAGCGATGTGTTTTTCCATTGTATAGAAAAACACATCGCTGTTACACATTGCAACATGTATTCTGGATGAATCAAAGGGTTAAAATCTGACAACCCTGTGCAAAACACAAGAAATACCGAAAACCACCTCGCGCTGCAACACAAATAGATACAGAATGATATTTTAAAATAAAATAAAGTTCACTGAAGTGGATGGAGGAGTAGTAAAGGGTGAAAGTTAAAAGAAGAATTCCTCAACAAATGTTTATTGCCTTTCTTTCGTTTTTATTTCCGCGGACGGACTTCGTTATTTCATTCTTTAAAGTCTCTGCCTAGCTGATGCATATACTCCTTAGTCCTTTACTCCTTGCATAGTACACATTAAGTGCTTTTTTTTAATTACTTAATGTTTTCTTTTTAAATAGCATTATTCAACGTGATTATTGTACACAAAGAGGGGACGGTTTTAACAACTTCATTCGTCTAAGTAAATCATAATTTTATAAAATACGTTATACAATTTCCACATTATTTTTCATTTAAGATTATTGAAATATTTTAATAATACAAACGCATATGCCAAATTATATTGTAATTTATTCTGCAATCAACTATCCCTAAACAAATGTTTCCGTTCAGTTTTTCTTCAGTACGTTCTCAAACTGTCAATCTCGTGTATTTGCTGAATGTTATAGGTACGAGTATATACCTACCTAAGCTTTAGCTAATTTGCAATGGAGTAAGTTCTCTCTATACGCTACTCACTAAGAAAGAGTAATTTCAGTCTTAAACCGTAGTGCTTACAGAGAGTTGACATTTTAAAATATCGTCAATAATTTAATTTTTATTTTTTAAGTACAATGTAGGTACTGATAAATTTTCGAAAGTGCAATAAACGATATAAAATGTGAAAATCCAGAAAAAAACGGTCGCTCGTCTATAAGGCGTTCTCGTCGAGGTTTTCGCATTTTGGACCCCATTTTTTTCGGTATCGCCTCCACTTAGGCTTCTAACGTTTTGCACATAATATATTATGCTCCAAGTGAACAATAACTACGCAAATTGTCAGCCTTGTACCAGTCAGTTAAAAATTCGTATAAGTTAGCTCTCTGTCTGTAAGGAAAATATCGTTAAAGGTGACAAAAAGTTTAAATCTGCATTAAATTATTAGGGCCCTATTTGTATTTCACTTGCTAAATGTTTATTTAAATATTTTATATACCTATTGTAATTTCATCTTTTAGATGTTGGAATATAAATTTTTTCATATTTTGTCTACAATTTATAAAGACACTAGCGTTGAAATAAAAAAAAATAAATGTAAAGTTTCATCTATAAAATATTATACGTAATAATAGTAGAGTGCATATCTGTGAGTATCGTAATGAGGTATATATTACTGACGAGTAGTGACAGTATGTTAAAACGAGCGCCATAATATCATTGAGCACGAGATATAAATGGTATTTTTTGTCTTCATTTTCAGTTTTTGATATAACTTAAATCCATTGTAAATCAGATTGAGAAATTTAACATGTAAAGTCAATATGTTGATTGAAATGAAACGCACTGTATATTATACTTACTTAAGATAACGTATAGTCGTCAATAGCTTTCTATAATAATATGAACACAAATCAATAGTTCGACTGAAATTATAGAAATCATGTAGTAACATTTATTTTCATTATATTTCAGACACCTTTATTCAGATAAGTGTCGTTGGCTGTTCCGTACCTATACTAATATCCCCTATTCTTTAACACATTTACATTATTATTTCCGCAGACACAGGTGGATCATAACTTCCGCTTTTTTGTCTTACTAAACAATGCCTAATTTTGTTTATTCATAATATATCGTTGACCAAGTCGTTATGTTTACATTCATAATGTAGCAAACCCCAAGATGTTACGCCACTACCTCCAATAGAAACGACGAGAAAGAAAGGTCACAGTAGTAAAGCGTGGAATGGTATCGAAGATACGAGTACCTGTCGGAATGTTCTAGAGGACGCGAGAACGTATTAGGCTGGGCTGCGCGACCTATATAAACGAAGTACGAGTGAGTCAGGGGGGCATTCACCGGAGTCAGTCAACAGGAATCAGTCAGTGTAGACTGTACTGTGACAGTGTTTAACAGCGAAATAAATCTGAAATAAATACAGTGACTAAAATAATTACAAATAAATAATCCTTGTATATATAGTTATTTGTTAAGTGTTATTTAAGTGGTTCGTTTAGTTCAATAATTACCGTTTAAGTTTTTTTATTATTAGAATTGACTTTTCGTTGTTGCATTTATTGTTATTGTATATAGTTAATTGTTACGAAATATTGTAAATAAATATTTATTCCGCCAACTCAAAAAACAGTTTTGTAACAATAATAAGAATGAAATGTCACGATCTTACTGACATGATAAGTCATTAAACCATTTTTTGATTAATGTTAACGAGGGATAATAATAATAACTAGTGAACGTCATGCAATAATGATCTTGCAGTAGCCAGCCGCGGATTCACAACTTAAATTTGGGGGGAAGGTCAACCAACTGACAGCAAATACAATAAGAGGCTTGGTGTGTGGGTAAAACCACACTGCTAACTTCCCATTGGGTGCCCTAATTAGAGATTAGATACCAGTCTACCGTAGAGAAATTACTTGCAATAAACATTTTACAACAATGTTACAGTAGTTTTTCTGTTATAAAAAAACGCCCATTCAAATTTTTACTTCCCACCTCTACTATGGTAGGGAAGTAATGGATTCAGTCCGAAAACAATATTTCGAGATTTTAACAGATTTTCACGTTTTGAGACCCTAGTAATCGTTTAAGATCATTTTCTGACTGATGTCTGTATGTGTGTGTGTGTGTGTGTGTGTATGTGTGTGTGTATGTGTGTGTGTGTGTATGTGTGTATGTGGTCAATTTTTCGCCTTCGATATCTTAAGAACGGAACAACATACGGGCATGCCGATTGTTCTATTGTGTTTATCAGCCTTTAACTTAGATCTGATTAGATTTTGAGTCAAATTGGTTCAGTGGATCCTGAGATATTCAAAAAAACGTCCTCAATGTCACGTATTAACATAGGTAAAAAAAAATATAAATGAATTCTAGATGTTATAATATGAAAAAAATGTAAATATTTTTTTTCTCTAAAATGTATAGTTTTCGAGAAAAAAAATATTTTACTAAAAAAAATAAAAACTGTACGTAAATCAAGGTAACCATGATTTTTGCTATATTAAGTTAAGATCACCAAACAAAAAAGAGGGCCATGCTTTTTTCAAAGAATAAAAATTAAATTGTGTTTTAAAGACCACCAACAACTAAGGTTATTTGGGCCTAGTCAAAGAATAAAAAAAAAGAGTGTTTATTTTTTGCAAATATTTACTAGGTGGGAAGTATAGGACTGGTCATCAGTCGAATTTTTTGCATTCCTTATCAGGTGTTGTCACAGAATTTGTTCTGTGACAAGCTTTTGCACCTACAAAATAGAGTTACCGACTACATGCATATAGCTAATTCCATCATAGTGTTCATTATGAAATTATGCGTCGAATGAAATTGGCCCGGAGTCGATATCATTATTTGTTCTCGAGATATGCGGGACTAAAAGCAGTTTACAACAATTTTACAGTAGTTTTTTTGTTATAAAAAAAAAAACGTTAATTGAAATTTCCTGCAAACCTAATGAAGTGTTCATTATATAATTATGTGTCGTAGGAAATTGACACGGAGTCGATATCATTATTTGTTCTTGAGATATGCGAGCTGAAAAAAGTTCACCAACGTACGAACGTACGTACGTACGTATACACACAGAGAGACATATCTCCCTAAAAACACTAGATTCGGACTCTATAGGGACCCCAAAACGTCCAGATATGTCAAAATTTTTCATTCGCAAAATCGGACCCATTACAACAACTTCCAATGGGAAATTAACAAAATATGCTAGTATTATACGCACGTTCCGTTAATTTTCGAATAAACGTAAAGAAGGCCCGGTTCTGGATTCGCGGCTGGCATAAAATGCATAGAATATTAATATTTTCGATATTTGTGCAAGCATTTTGATATTTTAATACCTAATCACTATTCTATGATATCGGAAATTTTTCTATATAGGTATATTAGCGTCCGAATGTCATAGATTTGCATAAATTATATATAGATAATAATAATTCCTTTTATTACAAAAAAAAACTCGAATTTAATTGTAAATCCAGGTAGATACAATTCCAATATTTCGTTATGGCCCAATGCCATATAGAAAAAGAATACCCAAGGACGTAGCCTAAGGGGGCAGGAGAGGGCACGTGCCCCCCTCCCCCCTTACATAAGCAAAAATC
Organism: Mongoloraphidia duomilia; assembly: GCA_039654895.1. Taxonomy (NCBI): domain Eukaryota; kingdom Metazoa; phylum Arthropoda; class Insecta; order Raphidioptera; family Raphidiidae; genus Mongoloraphidia; species Mongoloraphidia duomilia. Next base: position 31,501,980 of record CM077521.1, on the reverse strand, counting down.
CATTAAATGTACATGTAGATACATAACATTTCATATTAAATTTTTTTAATTATACATGAATTTGATTATTTCATTTTCCATGCCCAAATCATCTTCATTTGTATGTAATACTTATACTCCTAAGTATTACAGTCAGTGGTTACCTCAGGGAGGCTTCGGGAGGTCCAAGCCACTCAAATTAAAAAAAAATTGTCAGCAGCACTAACTACGGGAACTGCGCGGTGCGGCCCCGGGAGTCCAAACATTCTCTCCCCTATCACCTCGCTTTGGCCCCCCTGCTCAAAATCCTGGCTACACCCTTGATATATTTTATCCGATTAACCGAATTAACTCGAATTTGTTTATACAATCTTCCCTTATTTCCTGCAATTGTATCGACAACATTCACTTTCATCACAGTAGATAATTAGATTTATAATAAATTAATTAGATCTTAATTAGGCAATTCTATACCTATCTATAAACTTATATTTCCGACACAAAAATCGAGGTTTACATTTTTAAATTCATCAAATTGAAATAGATTTTCATGAAAGTGAAATAGCCTGTCTAAAAATAAATTTAGGTAGGTACTCTAATATTATACAATATAGTTTCCGGTAATTTAAACTTCAATAAAGGCAGATGTTGGTAAAGTCGATTATAAAATATACTAAAAGATCAGTCAAAAAGTATTTGCTTGGTAATATTTTATTATATCCTTAATGAATAAGTAATTTCCAAGAATTATTTTTATACGAAGTACGAAACTTTATAAGTATCAAGTATTTTGATGATTATAGTCGATTCGATTTTAGAACACGTTTGCTATAAGCTTATAAATAACGTTCCTCTGAGAAGTTTGCTTAATTTGGAGCTAAAAGAGGTTCAGTGTCTGAATAATTATAAAAAAATAACCACAAAACATCAAAACACTAACACCTTTGTCTTATAATGTTCGTTTCGATAACCATATTAGCACTTTCTGGTAATGCGACATGGTTAGCGAAACGTGCGTTGAGATAATAGTGTTATAGTGTTTGAGTGTTTTGTGATTATTTTTTTATAAGTATTCAGTGTCTAACATCAAAGTTTCCATCCCTCTTCACGAGATTCATAAAGAAACGATTTCTAGCTAGGAATTAACGGCGACTGTTTATTTGTTTTGTTTGTTGACTTCCTGCGTTTTTTATAGTTTTGGTACGACCTGTATAAGTGCAGACAGATAGAATCACTCCAGTAGCTAAGACATCTATCTATAGCTACATAGCTACCTCTGCATGACGTACACAACACTCTCCTATTTTCAATCAAATTTAAATCGCATACATTTTCTCGTACAGCGGAAACAAAAATCAATATAATCATATTTTAAGAAATTGATTCAAAACAACATTAAGTTTATAGATGTTTTCCGCGATTCTTGTCAATTTTCTCGTAGAACGCAAAATCGTCATAAGTGAAGTTTATCTAATTTGACATTTGCTTTCTTTACGTTGTCAATACTGTGTAGAAATGACCCAATGGTCAACGGCACACACTCCAGTCAGAAAAAGTAATTACAAATATTTATAGCATTTGACTGTAATTTGTTTGTTTCAAAATGTGCATTATTTGTTTTATTTTATGCATGTATCTCTTAATTTAATGATTGGAATGATATTATTTTTCCAACACTTGCATCAAAAGTACAATTTTAGATGACTGTGTACCGTTTGTTAAGTAATTCTTTATGATAAATTAATAGATTTATACGACTGAATTGCAATTGAAAGTTTTTCGTTGGAAATCAGCCAATTATATAATTGATTCGAAACATATTGGAAAAAAATCATTTTACCAACCATAGTCACAGTCAGGATTCTAACCTGAACCTTTCCACTTTCGCGGCGGAATGAGCTTACATTTACTCAACCGTGACAAGGTTACTAACCTAACATTTCCCTTATATGCTTCGGAATCAATTGATTTTCACTACATGCGAGAGTTAATCCATTATAGCTAGGTAGTAGGTGTGAATCTTCGTTCTAGCGAGAGCTCATCATGAAAGTCAAAATTATTTCAAACACCCTTAAAATGGGATATATTAAATACATAAGTACCTAGATATATCAATGCTATAAATAACCATAGATTGGTATTACTACATAATATTCTAGAATTAATAATTATAATATCTTGTAGACATCGTAAGATAATCTACATGTTAGATACATACATAAAACACAGTATAGAAATCAACCAACGAGTTTGATTTTTTTAAGATAAATTAATAGATTTATACGGCTGAATTGCAATTGAAAATTTTTCGTTGGAAAGCAGCCAATTATATAATTGATTCGAAACATATTAGAAAAAATCATTTACCAACCTTAGTCATAGTCAGGACTAACTCTAATGGTTGGTAAAATGATTTTTTCCAATATGTTTCGAATCAATTATATAATCACGTGGACTAAAATATAAAAAAGAGTAAGTGTGCTTAACACCATACGGTTGAAGTAAAACTCTCGCACTCTCGCTCACTTATCACACTTAAATCAAAAATTGACCGCTCCCGTGTTGTTACTTGTCGCATGTGTTCCATCTCCATCACTATAGAAACGGCTACTTCCGCGGGACAATTCTATCGCCCAGCGAAGATTCTTTTAAATATACTGTAACGAACCACATATCATGAGCCACTCGCATAACAAACAGCACAGCATGCATTGTTCGAGAATCTTGTACCGGTCTCCAGAAAAATCTAGAGGATTCCAGTGATTCCAAAACAGTATAAATACAGCGTGCACGGGCAGTTAGTCAATCAGTGAAGTACCGGGCGTTTACCAGTACGAACGATAATAATAGTGCGAAAATAAATAAGTTGACATAAATATAGAAATAAATAAAACAGTATTTTGTGAAATATAAATAGACATTATCAGAAATAAATAGTTATTGTATATATTATAGCAAATGTTATAATTAATAGTGTCGATTTTTAAGTTCGTATAGTTGTTAAGCGTTATCTAAGTGGTTCGTTTATAGTTCAGTAATTAGCGTTTAGTTTTCTATTGTTAAAATTGACTTTTCGTTGCATTCATTATTATAAATAAATATTTTTACCGCCACTAGAATACAGTTTTGTTACAATACTCTTCCCGTTCTATCACAATGAAAAGTCTAAGGAAAATTCCCTCCATTCTCTTGATGGTTTTCCCTATAACGGACGTCTATTCTGAAATTAAAAGTCTTTTATCAAGCAAAGGCGTACACACACAACGACGCGTATAATATGTATTTACTTAACTCACACACACATACAGACATCGGGTAGTTAAAGTTTTATCATGAAATATTGACATCACATGTAATAGAATCCGCTATCGGTAAACAAATCTGACTGGAAATACTTGATTCATTATTTTCACTGGCTGAATTACTTACACGTGTTTAGAGTAGTATTAACATTGGGAGAAGCTAAGGTGTAGTAACCTGTCTGTGCCACGGAAAAAACAGCTCATACCTACCCATAAAATTAACAACGGATAGACCAATGGATAAAAGGAGCAATAACCAATCTAAAACATTTGTTTTGACATTTTGAACATGAACACTTTCTCGTTTTGGATATTTCATGAGCGTTTTTAGAATTCAAAAAAATTGCAAAGCTACGTTTTGTTACTATCCCAAAAAAAATATCCCCCCCCCGCGAGAAATTCTCCCCCTGCGAAGCGAAGCCGGGCTGGTGGTATTTATAATATTAATTATAGGATTCCGACAATACGCTAAAATGCAAAAGAATTGCAGAGTTACGTTTTGTTACTATCCCACAGGAATTACCCCCCCCTGCGAAAATAAAATATAGCCTATATCACTCAGGAATAGTGTAGCTTTCTATTTGAGTAAGAATTTTTAGAATCAGTTCAGTAGTTCCTGATATTACCCCCTACATCCAAACAAACAAATTTTACTTCTTTATATTTAGTTTATAATATTAGTATAGACTATAGATTAAGCGTTCATATTATAGACGCTAATAGTAATGACCCCAGTAATTGTCGAGCGTTTATAATCCAATCTATTAATCAAGCTTTCGGAAAACACGACTGTGGATTTTTGCTGGGGATCTTCCACCCACCGACCGAGGAGGTGGGAATTTTTTTGATATCAAGGGTTCATTTCCAAAATTTCAAAAAGTTAAAAAAAAATATTCTAACCTGTTTTTGGGTCTATTTTGTATGAGTTTTTAAGTAGGCACAGGGTAGATTTTGTTGAAAAAATCTAAAGAGGTATTTTGCAGTAAAACAAATAATAACTGTCAAAATAGTGTGTAAAAAACATACCTACATCAATATTAATTGTAGGTACCTAGAGATCATTATAGTTCATAATTATTAATGTAAAATGATAATAAATTAGTGCTATAATCAAAAGTCAAAACTACAACTATTTCAAACGCCATATAGGTAGGTACTCATCAGTAAAAATAAACGTTAATTTTCAATCAAAATTCCACATACAAGTAAGAGCTGGCACATCAGCCGTCATTGCGAAATGTAATGTAAACCTTTTTATAAAGATGTTATTTAATTTGGTGTAGATATTTGTTAAATATGCATTCATAGAAAGTCATCTATTTACCTATATCCAACCTTGAGAAAAACTAGTGCGGTTTTAACTTTTAAGCCACACCTTGACTTCTTCCAATTTTAATGCTTCACACAACACACGTATCACGATTTGATATATTTTTCAATTTTTATTATTAAACCAGTATCGTAACCATGGGGGTAAAAGGGTGCATTTTTACCCTCAAAATTTATTTTCCTTGATTTAGGTATTAGGGAACTCGTTACGAAAAAAATGCATTCCCCAAGTTATGGATATACCACTGCAACTGTGGCAAATAATGACCCACTTTTGTTCGGATGATAGTTTATTTTCAGCGATAACGATAGTTTTTTAGGCGCCAAAGCCGATTTTCGGTTTTGCCTTCGGTCAAAACCGAATGTATTGTATAATGCTAAAAAAAAATAGGAAAAATATTTATTATTCTGAGCTAAACGGAATAGCGTTGAAATTGAGAAGTGTTAAACGTAATGACCCTCATAGATACAATTTCTCTCTCACTTCTCTCTCTTTTCTCTCTCCCTTATCTCTCTCTTCTCTCTCTCTCTCTCCTCTCCCTCTCTCTTCTCTTTCTCTCTCTCTTCTCTCTCGCTTTTCTCTCTCTCTCTTATCTCTCTCCGAGATTTTTTTTTTCATTTCTTGTTTTTTTAACTATAGGTATTTTTTGCTTACAGAATTGTATGCGTGATTTAAATATAATAATACTCTCACTCAACTATTCAGTAAATTGAACAATCGGCTTTGGCAAAACCTTCGGCCGGACTTAATTGACCGAAACCGAATGTTTTACCGAAGATTCAATTTTTAACCGAATGTGGCAGAAGTTGAAACTTCAGTCGAACTCTGGCCATTGATTAACCATCACGTAGTACGTCGTTTGATTTAATAAAATGTTACGTTTTTTTTACAATTTTTATGCCTGGAAGTAGTTTTATTTTTCTTATTTTCATTTATTAGCTTGTTGAGAACATTTCTTCCTTTGCACGAGGTAGGTTCCCTTTCTCATATAACTTTCACTCCCAAATGAAATTGTACTGTTAATTATAATATTATGTTACATAAAATTCCATCTAACTTTTTTTACGTGATGTCTGACAAACAGAAAATATTGCAGATTTTTATGTTGCGCTCAGAATTATTTCAGTTGGCCCCTTTAGCTCTAAATTGTACCTATACTATAACATTAATTCCAGCTTACAACAATGCCAAAACCAAGAACAAAATTCAAAGAATGAAGATTGCAAATAATTAAAAATCAAGGTAACATCACTGTAGGTATAATATATTGTCGGGCATCTCGATCTATCTATCATCAGCCTATTTTATTTTGATAACTTATTCTGATTTTTACTCATATAGAAGCAATTTAATACTTATCTTATTGCCAATTTTTTTCGGGAAATAAAAAAAATATTTAACTTATAAACTTTAAATAGATTATTTAACTGAACATATTTGAATACATGCTAATTTGTTATCAGATATAATATAGGTAATAATTTTGTAAAATTTTCCAGAGTTAGTACTTTCATAACTAATTAATCTAATAAACTTTTAATATAAAAAGACATTTAAATTTTGAAAATTTTGGACCCCGATATTTCACCCCCTGCACTCTTCAACCATTAAAAATAAAAAAAATATTCCGCATATTTTCGAAAAATCGTAATTTTACATGAGCAATTCCAATATTTTAATAAATGAATTCGCGTTTGATAAACAAATAACGAATACTGAAAGCATCTCATTACAGATAATTCTCATATTTTTAAAACAAGTCGATAAATATTTCTTTATCTTCCGGAATTCCAATGAAGTCAATATCTCTCGAAACGTTCAGTTTCTATAATCCCACAATCGTGCATATATTCTTATACTAAATAGACACTAACACGACTGCGCGCTCACATATTTTTATATGTATATATATCTTAATTAAAATTCAGAATTTTTATATATCAGAGTTCAGAAGAAGAGGAGTTGAGATGGAAGTAATATTTATGCATCCTTCATATTATATACATGCAGTCATGTTAAACATAAAATTGATATATCAACTCACTCATTAACTGACTCTTAACCACATGTTAAAATACAGTGATTTTTAGCCGACTTCAAAAAAAGGAGGAAGGTTCTTAAGTCGACGCGTATATATACATTTTTTTATGTATGACCACGCATTACTTTTTACAGAGTTGTCCGATTTTGATGATTCTTGTTTTATTGGATAGGGTATATCTCAAAGTTGGTTCCATATAAATTTAAAGCAGTTCAGTAGTTCGACTGATTTTAATAAAAGTGAGTAACGCCGTGTGATTCCTTTAAGGTAAATGTCACTTTTTGACACATCACACAGCGTAAGAAGTCGGTTAAGTTTGTAGAAGTGAATCTATAGGCAAGCGACTAAACTACGTATTGTAAAGCCACTAAAAAGTAAAAAATAAAAAACTTTTTAACAAAAAAAAACCTCCTTCAAAAAGCCACTAAAAAGAGGAAAATAATAAAACTTTGAGGTTAAGAAGTATAGTACAGACGCTAATGACCTCTGTTGTGGAGCGTCTATAATTCACAATTCATTCATTCAAGAAGTATAGTACCTATAGTGATTAATATCTTCTTTTTAACCGACTTCACATTTTATTAATTTGGCGCAGACCTTAAAGTTTTATTATTTACCTCTTTTTAGTGGCTTTTTGAAGGCGGTTTTTTTTTTGTTATTAGATAAAGCTACATTTTGTACTGCAGTTTTGTCAGGAAATGTAGTGAAGAAATTCCATTTCACAGGATCGCCAGAATCTTATAAACAACATTTTTGTAATTTTTTTAATTGCAAGGAGTAGGTACCGTTAAAGAAATATAAAAAATTTTAAAAAAATTAGAATTATAAAACGTAAGAGTATTCTCTATCGGAAATTATCCCCTGAACTCTTCATCCTAAACCCTTTCCTCTCGCCTAAAAACAATTATAGCACTCCCGACACTATTTTTAAAGCTAAAGTGTTTGGGTAAATGCCAAATGAAGGACCAAGAATCACATTATAGATTCTACAGGCAAATTTTTTGAAGAAGTTTTGGCTACATGTGAAAGAATACGTAATTTTTAAAAACTTTCAAGAATAATGTTTTTTAATTTTTCGCCTGAAGTATAGCATCTGTAGTGTGATTCTTGGTCATTCATTTGGCGTTTATCCGAACCCTTTACTTTTAAAAATAGCGTCGGGAGAGCTGTAACCGTTTATAGGCGAGGGGAAAGGATTTGAGATGAAGAGTGCAGGGGGTAACTTCCGGTAGAGATTACTCTTAAGTATTACTTAGTCTTATACCGGGTTTCTAGTACAACTTTCAACGGTAAAAGTCTTTTTAGAATTAAATTATCATGGAAACTACGGTAAATTTCAAAGTTAAATGTACTTTAAAAGTATTTTTATCTTTGAAAGTCGTAACAGAAACCCAACATTAAAGTGCATTAAAAATCACATTTTGTGATGAATTTTCTAAAAATTCATTTTCAAAAAGTACATTTTTAAAAAAAGATTTCATATTTCGATTTTTGCCAATACACGTTTTTACAAACTTTTTTTAACTTAGGTACTGTACGTTAGTTAGAATGTGCTTTAAATCTTGTAAGTCAATTTTGAACGATCGATTTGAATATCCGATCGATTTGAAATTTTGTACACATAAGTATTATGTATTTCCGATGACAATACATGAATAAATAGTTTTTAGAATTGAATACCTCTAAGGGGTTTAAACGGGGGTGCAGGGTTTTTTTGACTAATCAACGCCCAGGCCAAATCGCTAAGCTAGAAACTTGAAATTTGGACAGTAGGTTCCTTTTCTGACGTAAGCATCCACCAAAAAGGGATTTTTCGAAATTCAACCCCTACGGGGGTCAAAAGGGAATAAAATTTTGAAAGACTAAAATGAATAAAAAAAAATATTAGTAAAAAATTTTTAAGATACAAGCTTTTATTGAAATGTACAAAAAAGGAAAAAATAATATTTAATAATTTAGGTTCATAATTATTATAAAAGCGGGGGTTGCGAGTTGCGAGTAATAAACTATCATAGAGTTTACAACCCACGCTTTTATAATAATTATGAACCTAAATTATTAAATATTATTTTTTCCTATTTAGTACAATACTTCAATAAAATCTTGTCTCTAAAAAGTTTTTTTTACTAATATTTTTTTTTGTAAAGATAGTAAAGTAACAATAAAAGTGTGTATCAACTGCAAGCAAAAAGAACTAGCGCATGTAACAATAGTGCGGTTTTTTTTAACGCGGTGTAAGGTAAGATCGGGCGACTCGTGACGGTGGTTAGAACTATAATATGACGTGCATGCATGAGTGTATGTGTTAGACGGAGATGACTAGACAATCGTAAATATGAAGCGAAACGAAGATGTACGACATTGCAGTCGCAGTTTTCCTTCTCTCAGATATATGCAGATAAAAATTAATTTCCATCTTGGGTCGGCCAGTAATTTTATTGGAAAATGCTTTTCTCGGTGCCGTCTGGTGAAAATATAAAATACTGCTGCACTTTGTACATATATGAAGTTTACGGATGTATGAATGTGTGTGTGTGAGTGTATGCTTCGCGCACTGGGAGGGTTGGGGTTGGAGCTGGGAGCATATGAACGATGAAGACGAGCAAATCTACTTTTTTTCACCGACTGTCTACACTTTTAAATTGTAAAGTCGGAATTACACATTAGCTACGTTTACACCGATTTAAGCTATTTTCTCAAATTTTTTAATGAAAATTAACACATTTTTTCTATTTTGAAGTTTACATATACTTTTAATTTTAATTCTTCCATTCTTGTAAATTTTTTGAATTTTCTTCCACCAAGGCATATTTTATAAACACCATTAATTCCTTAAGGCCACGTCCGCACAGACAGGTGGCTTGCTTATTAAAGGAAACTGTCAATCACATGAAACCTTTTTGTATACTTTTTTAAAATTTACGATGCTAGACTATGCCAAAATGTGCCGTTCTGCGCCAAGTCATTTTGTACTAAGTACATTATTTTCTGTAACATCTTATTGAACCTAATAGTATATTTTGTAACTAGTGTGCTAAATACATCTTTATACGTCAGGCGCGATGTTTTCAATACAAGTAGTAGGCGAGCGCGCACGAGCCTTGGCGAGTGTGCATCGTGAGCCGAATACGAGTGCTGATGTTTTAGCACGAGTAGTAGGCGAGCGCACACGAGCCTTGGCGAATGTGCATCGCAATCTGCATACGAGTGCTGAAAATATCGCGCCTGACGCATAAATGTTTAGTACACGCGTTGCACACTATACTTTATTCAACACATGCATGGTTTTAGACTTTAATTACATTAAAAAAAAACAATTACACAATGAATCATTATGTAACTAGTTACATCATGGTTCATTATGTAACTAGTTCCATAATGGATCATTATATGTAACCAGTTACATAATGAACCATTTTAGCACTGAAAAACGTTACATAATAGTCACTAGTCAATAAACGGCTATTTAAGGTTCGCAAAACACATACGAAAACACACTAAAAGCGTGCATGTGTTGAATAAAATGCTTTATTACTTCGTTTCTAAGACATCTGATATAAATATAACTATAGATTCTCATCAAATAGAATCTATTCTATCAATTTTTACGAACATTCGACATTCGATTCGACATTAAAAAAAAACTGAGACAATGGAGTTAATACAAAAGCTAATTATAAGTTTTACATGTCAGCTTGATAAATAAAAAAAAACATTCCATTAGAAAAGTTGACAGTGTAGACAGAGCTGTGCTGTGAGCTATGGACTATTACAGGCTGCTCTATAGCTCTGTACAACATATATATTTAACTAAGGTAACTCTTATACACTATACAGTGTGTATTTATACTTGTGTACTGATTCAGTGGCTCACAAACTAGTTCACACCTAAAAAATACACTGAAGTTCGATTGTATGGGCACGGGACACCGCTAGAAAATGTTTCAGTGAGAAGCAAAAACCATATTGTTACAAAACTGTTTTCTGAGTTGGCGGAATAAATATTTATTTACAATAATTAAAAATACAATAACAATAAATGCAACAACGAAAAGTCAGGTCTAACAATCAACACAAGTAAACAATAATTAAACAGTAATTAACACTTAACTATATATAATTAATTCTATATACAATTAACTATATACAATTGACTATACATATACCAGGGCTATTTATTTCTAGTTATTTATTTTATCAGGTGTATTTCACGCAACTATTTATATTTCTGCACGATTTATATCACTATATTTATATCAGATTTATTTCGCTGTTCAACACTGTCACAGTATAGTCTAAACTGACTGATTCCCGTTGACTGATTCCGCGACTCACTGTTCACTGATTTATATAGGCTGCGTGGACTGGAGCCCAGTGCTTCTAGCGTTCTCTAGAACATTCCGACAGGTACTAGTTGTTCAGTATGCAGACCCCGTTTCTCGCAACTCTTTGTTTGCCGTTTATATACAGGATGATCCGTAACAATATTATACATCTGCATCTGTTTCGAATCTTTGAGTTAGAAACTCCACCAAGGGATTAAAGATATTCGACTAGGATACAAACGACTTTGCAATTTCATTTCTGTGGAACATAGATACTATTAATAAAATTAAAGATAGTTCTTACTACAACAGTTTTATTAATGGATATGCATTTTGAAAGCTAACACTATACATGTATAGTGTTTGCTGAAGATGAAAGCATAGCTTTGATTTTATTTTTATTCCAATCACAGTGCTCATATATTTTATTAATAGATACTATTGTGTCTTTTTAAGACAACATCTCTCTGACATTGTCGACAACAATATTGTTTTGTTTTGAGTTTCTATAACCTACGCTTAAGAAACAAAAAATCTAAATTCAAATCTCGTTGTGATCAGACATATAGCCCATCAAATTTTATTGTGTTTTATTTATTTATTTTTAAATAAATATTACTTATCACCATATTAATCTTCATAATACTTACAATGTTCCTTAAGAGGTTTCTTTTTTTTTGAAAAGCTTATGTCGGGTTTATTGTACATTTTAATCACGCTGTTAAATGATGGGTTGCTATGGTAACGATCAACAATTTGCCAAAATGAAAACGCAGCAGCCAATGAACACATAGCAATCAAAATTTAACAGCGTGATTAAAATGTACGTTAAACCCGACATTAAAGTCTTTTCAAAATGCGTTCTACGTGTAATTTGTAAGCTAACGTTGTGCAGTGGGAAAAAATCCTTAAAATTACCTCTGCTAAAGACTATTTCAACATTAATTAAAATGACACATTTGAAAATAGATAATGTTGAGAGACTCTGTTTTATGAATGTTTCTATGCATGCAGATATGTATATGTATGTATGTATGATGGAACCACGCCCTTACAGTAACTAAGAAATACCTCTCACCACCCGCACAACCACCCTGCCATCAACCCTTAATGACGCAAGCAAAGCAAAACAAAGAAAAGGTTTTCTGCGGACTCCTCTATACACAGTGTCCGCGGGCTTTCTGGCTTGCTTGTACTTATCGCAGTGCATACAACACACGCCGTATACAATGTAGTACCTTCCTACTTTTCCCCTGGATAATGTCGATGTATGTAAATAATAGATTATATTCAGGTGTATGACTTGTTTACTCGGGGCGAAGCGCCTCGCGGTTTAATATTGCAAAAAAATGGTTATAAGCGGTCATTTCAACGATACCATTGATGTTCTCCGCTTGCACGAACAGCTGCCTTTATCATAGCTGAAATCATATTATTAAGCCGCGTTCTCATTATGCCGATACATGCCAAGTGGCAAGGCCAAATGGCAAAGCCAGTTGCCGCTGCCACGCACAAATCACTGCGTCCATATTGGAAATGGCATTCAGTCGCAATGTATACCGACGAGGACCACCATATGTATATTAAATAAGTACTTCTTACGATGGTCGGGAATGAACTGAGGCCACCGGAGGCCAATCATGGCACGTCCCCACTACACTTGCCACGGTGGCTTCCTTTGATTTGGACTGACACTCGTCGGGTTTTCGGGTTGGCATGCCATCTGGCACTATTTTGTCAACTAGCACGAGCTGACAAAAACGTCCACATCACTCTTGGCTTTGCCTTTTGGCCATCATATATCAGACTAGCTGCCTCATCCGGTCTCTCCAGGGTGTACTCGTTTCGTCCGTTTGGTCGAATTTATCATTAATTAATACGTTACGCACTCGCTTCGCTCGTTCGTTTGAATCTATAATTAACTGCCCGCAACGTAATATTATCAATGGATTTAATATTATATTTCACATCGCTTTTGTAATAAACTTGATTTCAATCCAGGTCGGAATCAGATTTGCACCCGGACGAATTCGGGTCCGGAAGCTAGTATAGACCTAAACCTCCCTCAAGAAATAAGCTTTCGAATAGTAAAAACCGCATATTCAAATCTGTTCAGTATAGCGAATTTAATTCGATTTTTACCCGGCCAAAGCCGGGCCGGTCAATTATTATAGACCTAAACTTTCCCCAAAAAATAAACTATAGAATGATAAAAACCCCATTCAAATTAGTGCAGTAGTTATCTAGATTAGCCGGTACAGACATTTAGACAAACAGACAGACAGACAGACAGACAACTACCTAGAATTCCTTTTATACTATGTAGTAGTCAAGGCAAGTTAGTTATCTTTACGAAATCAACATATAATTTTTTGTGGAATTCGTATTTGACGTCTAACCTGGAACGCGGCGGTGTTTAGTTTGCACACACCTGCTATAAAACAGTATACACCAACTTATACATAGTCATCATCAACACAGAATGTTCTCCATTGAAATATATGAACTGGAATGATAAGCAACTGTGAAATAAAAACGGATGAGATTCCTTTTTCTTTTAATTTATTATGATAATTATTGTTCCGTAAATGTTCAGTTATAAGACGCGATAGGTGGCGCTCTGTATACGTCTTTCCAAGAGCATTGTGCTCTCATTTTAATGATTCAACTTGCTCACGCATAAATTATTGCCTATGTACTTAGGTGCTCATAATCTTATCAATGTAATGTCTTTCTGCAATTTATGAGAAAAACTCTAAGTATTATACATCTGCCGGAATTTCGCACGTGCTTTATATAACTATAAATTTGTTAAAAACTTGAGAAATATTAAAATTAGAAGGAGCTATAGGGAGTGGTTTCAACTGAAAGGTAGCTGACCGTTCCAACCAGATCCATTATTATTTACAGGAGAACTACGGAAGAACAGACATATCTACTATGATAACCACGAGTAAGTATAACTGAACTAATGCCATGATGACAGATACGAGGCGCGCAAGAGAAGAAGAATCCTCATTCTTTCCTTTAAATTTAGTGTTTTTTTTAATTGTTTATAGCGGCCCTGTCCGGCTTCGCCCGGGTGCTAAGAAAGCCTGGGTGCCATATACTACTCACTCGCTTCGCTCGTTCGCTATATATATAAACCTTCCGTGAAAAATTATCTAACTGATGGTGAAAACCGCATCAAAATCCGTTGCGTGGTTTAGGAGGAGCTAGCGATTATACAGACAGACAGACAGACGCGGAAAGCGACTTCATTTTATACTATGTAGAGATTTCATCATTCCATTTAAGTGAAAGGTCAACTGGTCGAACTGAATCCGACTTACTTAGGTTTTCATAAGCGCTTTGGAACCTTTATATTGTAACATCCAGACACACAACACGACATAAAGAGTAATTAACACTACGTAATGCAAGCGATGAATTGATCATAATGTACCTGACAAGTTACAGGTCGTACTTTAGGGTATAGTTGTGGCTTCACAAGCAACGTGATATGTTGTTTCTATAGCTATCTCTGTTCTGAGGTTTAAATGGTTATTTCTACAAATAAATATTTAGTCGATCAGTTAATAAAATGAAATAAAAGGATATTTTGTTGATTTAAACAAATATTTTGTTTGATTGAGTTTTTTATTCAAGCGATTTTTATTTGTATTAAATGAATTATAATAATACCTATAAACCAAACACGTATTTGCAAAAAAGCATTTCTTTCGCTGTGTTGGTCTCATAAATGGTCTCAAAAATGTACTATATTTTACAAAAATAATAAAATCTTTTTTGAGTTTGTTCAATTCATTTTTTATGTTACGTCACATACAGGTAAAATACACTTTTTTGAGGCGGCAGGTTTTTCGAACACAAATTCTCATTCATTTAACTTGACAAACCTTTTTTTTTGTATTACTGCATGAGTGTTTATATTTTTTTATTTGAGTTCTATAGACTCTAAACAAATTTCTTATCCCCTGCTCGAAGAATAAATGGCTTATGTGTATGTGGTATACCCTATCAAAGTACCATAAAACACCTTATGAAAACCGAATCTCCCTCCGTATCTTGCATCCCGTTCTCTGCATAAGTAACGCACGTCTTAGCTTCAACAGAAAACTTCTTACATATGTGCACATATGAAAATGAAAAATAGGTAAGTCTGAACTTAATTCATACGCGCTCTCACTTTTCAGTTTCTTTCGTTGGTCGTGCGGCGTTCCCTGTTCCCCGCGAGCCCTGATGAGTGGCATCCCGACGGGAGAAGGTTGCGCGGGAGACATAGTACGGGGCTTCAGACCGGGTGGTGAGATGCTTACTGCTTAGTTTCTACCCCTCATGCACACGACCGCCTTTAAAACTAAGGGGGTAGTGTACCTACTACCTATCTATAAGCTTATATCTGTGGTTACAAGGCAAAGCTGTTTATGCCAGACTTTTTAATGAATTAATTACCCAAAAACAACACAACACTTGTACTGGAATTCGTGACAAAAAGAACTACATAATAAAAATTAGTTGCGTTTTTATAAAACCACGGTGCAAGTGAAACTTTATTTATATAAATGAGTAATAAAAATCGCAGAAAGTATGAAATTTTTTTTATTTATGTGGTTTTGGTAATGTAATTTGAACCCTGATCGGTAGAGACAAACGTAATAACCCAGATTTTATCGTTGGTGGTCAATGGGTATTTGATGCGCTGCTAGACTGAATATTCTTACAATATTAGTCACGTAGACGTGCAGTATAGTTATGAACATAAACGTCGCTACTTTTCGATGAGTACTGGTCTGGTCGGTCGCTTCGATTGGACGTGGACGTGACGTGACTTATAAAGTTTCACTTTAAAGAGAATAATAATATGTAACTAGGTACTATTAATAAAATCATGACCCTTCTTTTTTCGCAAGGGAAAAACATAAACGAAACCAGTAATTTGTTATACGCAATGATAAATTCATCAAATTCGAGTTCTTTTGGTATGTATCTATTATTAATATTCCACTGGAAGATTAATAAACCATTCTGAAATGCACTTTAAATTTTACTTAAAATTTGTGCTAAACAGTTTTACAAAACATAACGCAAAAATAACTGGAGGGATAAAAAAAAATTAGCAAAAGTTTGACATAAGTCATTTTGCCCCGCTGCCACAGATAAACCGAGTACATTATTGACAGTGGTGGAGGGTTCTTTCAAAAACTGTTAAATACATTGATGTTGACATTAAAACCTGTTAAATATATTAACATTATGGAATAGTAAATTTCATTTTGTACGTACAAACTTATTTTTAATTCATGTTTATGTAAAAAAATCATCTGTTTTTAAGCCTCCGGTAGAAATGTGAATAACAAAAATATTCTGTTTTCGCTACAATGGAAAGTGACAACACTGTTAGTCACCAACTTTCTACTATACGAACAATGTGACTGACACAACGAACGGTATTTATTCACCAGTACATATTTTACTTTATAAATTTTACTTATAGAACTCGTTCATACAGGCCGGATTCCGGAACGATTTTTTATCGGGTGGCCTTGTGGCTTATTAGTTTAAATAGCATTGTTCACATTAATTATCCGACACGATTAAGGTTCGTCTCCGGCACATTTTTCTAGGTGGTTTGTCACGGCCTGCCATCCGGTAAAAAATCGGGTCGGATATCGCAAATTTAGAATAGGAATATCGTGATAATTTTTATTGGAGATAAAGACGCAGCCTATAAGGTATAGATCTACAGAGTTTCATTAAAATCTGTCCAGTGATTTTTACGTGATGCGCGCACATCACGGGACCTAGCTATCATTTTATTTATATAGATAATCAACAGCGATAGTTATAATAATCTCGTAAGTCAAACACATCACTTAAGTCATAAACTGAAAAAATCAGTTACAATACCTAAAAAATAATATGAAATCGCTTAAAATAAATAGAATAATGTCTCAAGTTGCAGTGCGTGCTATTTTAAATACAAAGAAAGAAGAACCAACTCCCGAAATGTAAATTCCAGAGCTACGCACATTAAAAGTTGAGAATGAGTTGAGTTTTTGCCACAGCCTCACATGCGCGCAAATGAAATCGATTAAAATGCGAGCTTGGTGCCCTGAAGAAGAAGTATTAATGGCAGGGGGTGGTTGGGACGTGAGGGCCGCAGCCAGATATGAGGAAAATAACAGGCGAGCGAGGGCAGGGGACCGCTCGTAAGAAAAGTTGACTGTGCTCTCCTCGTACGTGGTCTCTGCTATACCATGCACACATACATCCTACACACACACATATAAATACATATACCACCTTCCGTGCGTTTATCTATAGGACTGTCTGTCCACGAAGGCCCCTAATGTATTCTTGTTATAAATTCACACTGAATTAATAACATGCAGAGCCGACTGAAGGAGTTTATGGAGCAATATCTATACAAAGAATTCGCTGGTACATATATAAAAATACGAGTGATAAAAGACAAGGTCAGAGGTCTATAATTTTGCAACGTTTTTGGTTTTAATTTTTGTACCTTAAAATGAAGTACAAAAACAAATATTTCATTTCCTCTTTTTATCGAAAAATAAAATTGTTTAACGGACAGAAGGAGCAAAATAATCAGTTTAAAATTGATTAATTTTAAATTGATCTTGTGAATCTTCCAGGAAACCGGAAAAAATCGATGATTACAAATCTTTTCCGGGAGCGGACGATCACATCACGGTAAAGATGATGTATAAACTGTCAGTGATGGATTTAGGCCTAGGACGGCAACATTTGAGGGGTGGCAAAATTGGGAAGGCGCCTGACCCTAAATATTTTTCCCGGGCGCTGGAAAGTCAAAATTGATTAAGTTTTCCGTCAACTGTGAGATTGAATTTTATTATTTTCTCTCACTGTTACACTGTGGAAAAATAACTAATACTTATGTGGAAAAAAATAACTCATAATATAATTTTGACAATCACTTTTACATAGAAAAAAAGGGCGGAACATCGGCAAAGGCCTAGGGTGGCATCGAACCTAAATCCGCAACTGTAAACTGTTAAGTATGAAAATATAATAACCAAATTTTATTTTGTCCAACCGAAACACGCTACGAGCAAGGAACGAATGCATATAAATATATACAGAGTGTCCGGATTTCAAGTGTACATAGGACATTTACATGGGAAAATGGTTTTTCTCAATTTCCTGCTTTCCTGTACACTTTACAGAAAAAACATACTTGGCAAAAATGAAAGGAATTCATGTGTAGAATAAGACAGTATTTTTTAAGATTTTTTTTCAAAATTTGTATTTTAACTCTACGATCGTAATTATTAATTATTTAAACCTTAAATATCCTGACTAATACTCATAATAACTTTTTTGTCTATTTTATTAATAGATTACGTTGATAAAAACAGAATACTTACAAATTTAAAAACAAATTTAAAAAATTGAAAAACCTATTGAAAACACCCTATATATGTCTTTCAGAATAATTCAAATACATTATAACATATTATAGTATAGGCGCTAATGACTACAGTTATCGAACGTCTATAATCTACAATCTCTTTTCCTCACATTTTGATATCTTCATTGACTTGACATGCAGCATTTGTATTCGCCAAGGAGTATAGAAGATTGGTCTGACAGTGGTGTATAATGTACTTATATACAGTGTGTCCACAGACTCATCCTCAACATGGGGATCTCCGTTGTTATGGGAGATAGAGATTTGGTTAAATGAGACAAAATGTGCAGAATCTCCAGTACTACTACCCTGCGTAGTCAAACTTTCCATATTTTGCTTGGTTCGCGACCGACAGTTGAAAAACGAGATTTACCCATTTTCGTTTTTTGTTTATAACTCGCTTATTAAGTAAGTTAGAAAAAAAATATTTTCACTTTCTTAAGGCCCTTTTTTATGAAGATTTCAAATCTCTTTTCATATTTTTATTTACTTTTATAGTTTTAGAGATACGTGTATTAACTTTGTTTTTTTAAATACACGTCAAAGATGGCCATGACACCATTCGAAAGAGATTTTTTTTCTCTTTAATTTGATATGAGGGTTGATGGATTTATTTTCAAAAATAACAGAGTTATACGTAAAACACTGATTTTTAATAGTAGGCTATGCTAAATTAATTGATAAAACAACAGAAGGCTTAGCAAACAGTTGAAATTCGGGTAGGCTTAGTAAACGGCTGTTTTGTGTTAGCTGTCAAAGTGTAGTTTGATGCTAATTTGTCAGTTTACTAAGTGATTTATTAAATTTACTTTTGTTATCATGGAACCATTTTGTAACAATGAAAAATTTGATATGTTATCTTGTTACATTCTATGCCACAAAAATTCGACCAGAGCTGCAGAAATGTACTTCGATCAGTATCCAGAACGAAGACAACCTCATTCGTCTATTTACAGAAACTTACGAGTAAATTTAATAAACTATGGATCATTTAAAAAGCCGTTTACTAAGTCAACGCGAATAAGTGAAGAAGACAAAACTACTGTTTTACGATCAATAGTTGAAAATCGCTTACTTTTCATTGTTACAAAATGGTTCCATGATAACAAAAGTAAATTTAATAAATCACTTAGTAAACTGGCAAATTAGCAACAAACTACACTTTGACAGCTAACACAAAACAGCCGTTTACTAAGCCTACGCGAATTTCAACTATTTGCTAAGCCTTCTGTTGTTTTATCAATTAATTTAGCATAGCCTACTATTAAAAATCAGTGTTTTACGTATAACTCTGTTATTTTTGAAAATAAATCCATCAACCCTCATATCAAATTAAAGAGAAAAAAAATCTCTTTCGAATGGTGTCATGGCCATCTTTGACGTGTATTTAAAAAAACAAAGTTAATACACGTATCTCTAAAACTATAAAAGTAAATAAAAATATGAAAAGAGATTTGAAATCTTCATAAAAAAGGGCCTTAAGAAAGTGAAAATATTTTTTTTCTAACTTACTTAATAAGCGAGTTATAAACAAAAAACGAAAATGGGTAAATCTCGTTTTTCAACTGTCGGTCGCGAACCAAGCAAAATATGGAAAGTTTGACTACGCAGGGTAGTAGTACTGGAGATTCTGCACATTTTGTCTCATTTAACCAAATCTCTATCTCCCATAACAACGGAGATCCCCATGTTGAGGATGAGTCTGTGGACACACTGTATATACATATATAACTTTACCGCGGGCACCGCGAAGAGCCTCCTCTGCAGTCGAACCTCAGCGCTGTGATTTTTTTTCGTTAATTAGTAAAGTTTTATGTTATTGATGTTGTGTGTACGTGACTGCACATATTTTTTTCTTTGTTTTGATGTGCATGTACAGTTGAGCTTTTTCATCATATGAATTAGAAATTTTAAAGTTTGTATATATGGCCGCTGTGCTTTCATATACCTACATGCACAAGATGCTTCTATATATCTACTCGTATTTATTTACTTGTTACTGCACTACGTTTTTAACATTTAATTTACCAGTTATGTATGTTTGTTGGTAAATACTTTAAAAAATACTACACGAGCACAAAAAGTGACACTTTATATCCGTGACAACAAGACAAAATCGCGTATGTCAATTTTTTAACATTTTTGCTATATCTTTAGATAGATTTTTTCTACTCTATTGAGTAACATTGTATAGAATTATTTATTCACGATTCATCCTTTATTTATTTATTGTGGATTATAGACGCGTCGACAACTTAGGTCATTAGCGTCTTAAATACAACAAATATTATAATATAATACTTAAAAACTAAATAACATCACAAACCATCCATGAGCAGAGGTGGGATTCGAACCCACGACAGTCTGATTCATCCTTCCTACGTATAACTTGACACAATTAATGTAGTAACTTAGTAGACGTTACGATTTTTTTAATTTATTTTTTATTTTACCAAATCTAACATAAGCCATTTTTTCGTATGCCAATTTCGTCCTATATATTATATATTATGCGCGACAACTATAACTCTCTATATGTCAAATTACACACAATCGGGATATGCTAGACATTTATAACACTTACGTCATGTTGCTCTAAAATCGAGCAAATTTATTTATGCAACTTTTTTTAAAAAACATGTTATAGATATATGACGGCTTTATAATAGCTCGATCTTTCCTTTGTGATAACATAAACTAATTGCAGAGCTAATTACCTCATAAATTTACTCCAGATTAAAGTGTCTTGCACAAAAAATTCACAACTAACAGTTACTCGTCCGAAGCTGATTTAATTTGAAGCGATGAATTTATTTATGAATTAGTATTTTTGGTAGAATTATAATAATTTCAGCCAATGTGTGCGCAAAAGTACATAAAACCATCGTTTAGAGAAATTTATTTCCTGTGAATTTTTTTAAATTCGTTATATGTATAGGAGATACGCGAGTCGAAAAAGTGTAATTTTCAACTTCGGTTGCGCGCGTAACTTCTAAATTTTTTAATATAACGATTTCTTTTAAACAATAGAGTACATAAAATATAACGGTCAGAGCATATTTTAAGCAATTTTTACTGGGCGGCACTAGAGTTCGAGAGTTAGGTCTACTAAAAAAATGTGGCAAAGCGTCAAGGACAATTAAAAAATTCGCAATTTTAAAGCATAGTATATTTTATTATAGGTATTTAATGAATAAAAAACTGAAAACTATAGTGTGGTGTCTTTTGAATCTTAACCTGCAAAACAGTAGAAAAGCAAGATACTGAAAAAATGATATGAATGAATGTAATAAGTAATGCAACTCTATAAACGCGTCTACTAGTGCGCAGACTGCAGATACAATATATGCCGAAAAATTAAAATCTAGCTCTTGTGACGCCGGCACAAACGTCTTTCACTAGGCGGCACAAACCCGTCACTAGGCGGCACAAACCCGTCACTAGGCGGCACTAGTGCCGCCTACTTTCTATGTTATTTTATGCTCTGATAACGGTAATCTTCAAAATGCTTCAAAACTAAAATCTTACATTACAGCCACATCGTCACGTCACTCCCACCATATTCGTGAAAATAAGTATCAATTTTTATTCTCTTGTGATTTTTTTTAGTGATGAGCAAAATTGGTCTTGGTCTTGGTCTTGCGAAAAAGCAAGACCAAGACCAAGACCGAATGAACAAGAACAAGACCAATACCAAGACCGAATATGCAAGACCAAGACCAAATACACAAGACTAAACTAAAAATTCTTACTTCAGAAATAATGAGCAAAATGAGCAAGACCAAGACTTGATACGCAAGACCAAGACCAAGACCAGACATATTTGAGCAAGACCAAAACCAAGACTGAATCAGCAAGACCAAGACTGTCCAAGTCTTGGTCTTGGTCTTGCTTTGCTCATCACTAATTTTTTTGCAAATCATTAAATTTCTAAATTGTATTTAACCTAAGTGAATTTTAGTTCACATTTAATTGAGCGTCTCACTTGGCTGCTAGCAAAAAATCAATTAAAATATCTTTAGGTATAAATGTTACAAATGTTAGGAACTATATAACACCAAATAACTTATAATTAAAAAAGAACTTTGATGAAACTGTGCAGTCATTTGGTTGAGTTAAGCGCGGGGGTCAGGGATTCAAGTTTGGTTTTGTAGTTGAAGGTACATGCATACATAGATATATTTGGTATACGTATACAAAACGTGATGAAGGAAGAAACAGAAGAAACCCTTGCCTGCCGCCAGATTTTAACGATTGGCACGAATATAGTAGACATGAGCTTAAAGAATACATACATATGTACAGTAACCAACATGTAATTGTGCATTTCAAAAAAAAAAGACGGACAAGTGCAAGTAGGACTCGCTCCAGGGTTCCGTACCGTTATAACAATTCGACAATAATACTTTGTATTGAGGTTGACAATTAATAACGAACTTAATAAAAATGAAGTTTGTCACGTAAATAGTTCCACAATATCTGGGTGGCCGAGCTTTGCTCGGATGAGTTCAATAAAAACAGTACTTAATATGCTGTGAGATATCATTTTCTCAGAATATTATTCCGAAACGAATTTATTTCTGTAACATAATTTAAAATAATTGTTTCTGATATTTTAACTACCTATGTGTATTTTTAAGCGTAAAAACTAAGTATCAACTTGAATCAAGCATTTTTTCCTGTAAATATTATTTAGGTCGCCATTTTCAAATCTACCGCCGTTATTGTTTTGTTGACTGAAGAACTCGCAAAAACCGATTTTCATAAATTGAATATCTTGTAAAAATGTTCGAATCAGATGAAATTTTGCTCGCCCGTTACCATTTTAACAATCCAATTTTAAGCATTAATACCAAATATCAACTTTATCGAAGTACTTTTTCTCTGTGATGTCATCTTAACAACTTCCAGTAAATTTCAAATACTTTTTTTTGCATAGGTACCTACTGAAAAACTCACAAAAATCGATTCTTTTAATAACAAACGTCAGACTAACCTGCGCAAAACTTTTTTTGCATGTATCTTCACCATAGTTTTTAAAAATCGATGTGTTTTGATACACATGCCTGCGGCGCTAGAAGTGCGGCCCTTTGGGCCGCCGTGCTAATTTTTAGATACGTAAAACTTTTTTGTACGTATCTTAACAATAGTTTTTAAAAATCGATGTGTTTTTACACAGACCCGCGGTGCCAGAAGTGCGGCCCTTCGGGCCGCCATTTTGTCATTATTTACATATTGTGCAAGACACTTCTTATATTAGTGTTCATTTACAATTTTAACACTTGTGATATATTATATAAAATCTATGTAGAAATAGACTTAGAATCAATTTAGCTTTAATTGAGCGAGTTATAATAAATAAAACAACACCTTTTTTTTAATTGCTCCCATCTGGAACCAAAATTCCTACCTAGATCAATTTCTCGCCCCGAAAAATCCTCATTCTGTAAATTTCATCAAATCGTTAGTCGTTTTTGAGAAAAAAGGTCTAGGTAAGATTATACGTCATACTACATTTAACGTACCTACTTACCTATACTACATATTTTATATAAGTAATATAAAAATAACATACCTATTTATTTAAATATTAGCTAAAACTACTTACATATTTATGTTTAGATTTTATTGTTGTTATTTTTTTACTTTTCAAATAATTACTGATTATTTTAATAAGTTAAAGATTGACTGTCAGAGTAATTTTGACATAAATAATGAAAATAGTTTGTTTTTTCCAAAGCCTACTCACAATACGACACTGTTTTTTGACGTTAAAAAATTGTTTTTTAAAATGATAAAATCGATAAGAAAACGAATTTTTCCAGGGATGAGACCTAGCTAAATCGATTTTTTGCCCCCCGAAACCCCTTTTCGGTAAATTTGATCAAAATCGTTAGAGCCGTTTTTGAGAAAATATTTATATAGATACATAGAAACATATATACATAGAAACATATATACAAGATTTACTCGTTTAATAATATAGGGGGAATAGAATTAGAAATTAATAATTTTTCTGATTTTTCCATTACTTGTGCCAAATTTCAAGATTCTATGTCAACGGGAAATACCCTATAGGTTTTGATGAGAGAGTGAGTCAGTATAAAATACGTGATTTTTGCCGTATCTTTATATTGCAAAGAGTTAGAAGCTTGAATTTTTTACAGGTCTAAGTATACAGACGGACAACTAAGTGATTCTATAAGGGTTTCATTTTTACCCGACTACGAAAAAAGGTAAGTTATTTTAATTTTCATTCTGAGGTACGAAACCCTATAATTACTAAAAACTCGCAGTGTACAAAAGTGTATTTGCTAATACATGCGTTATGGCTTTATTCTGTAAACTTTAGTTTATTTATGGACAAAATAAAAAATTTAGCCCCTGAAAATAATAATTTTTTTCTTAATTTCAATATTTGGCCTCCATTTTATCAATTCAGCATCTGAATCAAATTGTATACACCCTTCAGTGAGTAGGTACTACACTTTCTGCAAACTAGTATTTTCTTAAAATTTGTAAGTGAAGTCCGGTCGGGCCAATTTTGATAAAATTTTAGAGGCGCATTTTAATCTATACCAAAGGGTTAAATTTTAATTTTCAAACAATTCCGATAATTTTATTTGAAGGGATGTATTAAGGGGTTAAATTTTTTACTTTTTCCAAAATAAAGTCATAATGCCTGTATTAGAAAATACACTATAATAGATATATTGCCGGAAGGGTTTAGCACTGCGACCCCTAATTTTTTTTTAATTATTACTTATATCTATTCACTATACAAATTCGTTACGATTCCATTAAAATTTTACATTTAACAAGAAAATTAAAAACTAAACGTTAGAACACCTTTAGATTTTTTTTAAAATATAATCTAAATTTAGAATTTCGGCGCCCTAGGCACTTGCCTCAACGCACCGTAACTGAGTTAAATGATTTATTGTAGGTATATGTATGTTTCGACCAGATGCAAATCAAACGTTTCCCATCAGCTCATAGCCTGCAAATTTTTGAAAGAATGTTTTTGTATGGCTAGGGTAAACTACACTTTTCAGATACTTTAAAAAAATTTTAATCGTATTCAGGAAAATACCTCAAAAAATGATAAAATTTTTCCCTTGATTTAAAAATCACCTTCCCAATCCCCCTACATGCAAATACTTAGAAGTTGGCGTCAATAAATAAATACATAACTATGTCTGTGAATATAAATATAGAAAAATAATTCCACCAACTTTTAATTGAAAACAGGGGGGAGGTGTTTATAAAGCCAAGAGAAAAATGATTTTATCCTTTTCAGAAGTATTTTTTGATCGGTTTACATTTTTTACAATTATTTTTTATTACATTACCTGGTCTCGTCACTATACCAAACATCTATTTGACGTAGTTACATGTGCACTGCCGTACATACACACATACACAATATATTATACGTCGCGATGTAGGGTAATGCGCCTTGCCTATATATAACGACAGGCATCTCTCTCGCACCGAACGGCCAGCGCAAGACGACGCCCCCCTCTCTCTTGCACACATTAGAATGAAACAAACAAGCACCGGTTTGATTTAAAAGTTTTAAGAAAGGGGTACATACACTCACCCCTTAATCACAAGACGCACACTTTTAACGAACCGCTCCACAGTCAACTGTCTCACTTTAACGTGCAACATTAAAAAAGGAGCACTCTTTGTAAAGTTAGTCGCAACTTATTTTTTTGCAAATTTCTCTAACTTGCGGGATGTGAGATTTACTCATCCCACGATTTGAAAATTTATATCTGTGGTCACAAGGCAAACTCATTTATGTCAAATTTTTAGTTAAGATACTTTCACAAATCGCACTTTCTATGTTTTATATGACATATATTCGTTGCAGGGACGTAATCAGCATTTTTTTTGCATAGGCCAGGGCTAGGTCACACTGATGTAGATCTTCAACCCCAATATAACCCAAGACGCCTTGAGTTCCGTAAAAATGATAAAAAAAATGTTCCGCCATCAGCATGGGGTTATGTGAGTTTAAATGCTTGATGTTTTATATTTTCATTTTTACGGAACACAAGGCGTCTTGGGTTATGTGCTGGGTTGAATGCTTACGGTTTTATATTTTACGTCTTGGGTTATCTCATGGGCCATGGCCCACTCGGGTCCATCCGTAGCTGCGTCCATGATTCGTTGTTCGTTTGCGCTAATATAATTCATGTCAGACATATTGCGATCGTGATTTTTTTTGTAAAAAAAATTGTAAGAGAAAAGAAAAAAGTGTTTCTTTGAACTGAACAAAACTTGAAGTTTTAAAGAGATGCAACGAATTGATGCAAAGAATTCAAACTTGTATTGCACTCCCACTTAGTCCGAGTTTCTTTCATTCCGTATTATCCACATTTTCGTTTATTCAAGCATCTGTCGTATAATCGACAGTCTACTATATTCTTTATATCTTCAAATAATTTTGTTCCTCTTATTTTATGCAACTGCAAAAACATATTTTCATTTCTACATAATCTTTAATTTTATACTTACCTATTTTTCAAACGGCTCATTAACCCTCCAATATAGACGTGTAGGTCATTCAGTGGTCTATAATTGTAATAAAAAAGGTACCATCGAGGTACCTTCCTATACTATGCCTGTATATAATGTTGTTGACTAAAGTCCTTCACTCAACAATAATGTATATATCATAATACCTCAAGGTATACGACTATACGTATACGTTCCAGTGGAAAGGTACCTCCAGAGATAGTATACAGCGTCCTGAACGAGTCGAATGAAATTAAATCACCAAGGTACATATTTTTAAATCTAAATAAACTCGCTCGGGACGCTACACTGTTTTGTTTTTATTTAGATTTAAAACGCGGCGTTAACGAAAAAATCTATTTGAAAAGACAATGCTAGGTGATCGGCAGTGGTCTCTTTTCTTTGTAGGAAAAATTGATAATCACTAAATGAACTGAATGATAATAAACCGTCTCATTAATCTTATTTTAGCAACAATTTGGCATAAACCGTTTTGCTCTTATACCACAGATATATGTGATCAAACAAAGACACGGCGTTTTCTGTAGTTAGACAAAGTGTGCATGATAGAGAAAGACCAAGCGATATGGGTTGTGTCGTTGATTAGCGAGACAGTATTGTATAAGAATATAAGAAGGGTTGATGAGTGTATAAGAATGCGAAACAAAGACAACGTACTCATTTAGTTTCGGATGTTAAAGTGAGCACGATGCTGAAATGAAGAAATTCTATCTACATTTGCAAGTTGAAGTTTTCTTTGCGCTGTCATGCAAAAACTACCCACCCTATATGGAGTCCCAGTAACACACCACGGCGATGGGAGTGTGGAGGCAAGAGTGCGATGGTTGGGGTAGGAAGAAGGAAAATGAGTGAGCGCGATAATTACACTGAGCCGACGTCAGACGAAGACGGTCATATAGGCAACATACAATAATACTGTACTACCTATATATTACATACAATGTGTTCAGACTAATCGCTGCATGGGCAATGAGTGTAAATTAAAAAAAAATGGTCAAGTACAAGCCGAACTATTAAAATTTCTCAATTTTTACTTCCCACCTCTACTATGGTAGGGAAGTAATGGATTTAGTCCGAAAAAAATATTTCGAGATTTTAACAGATTTCACGTTTTGAGACCCTAGCAATCGTTTAAGATCATTTTCTGACTGATGTCTGTATATGTGTGTGTGTGTGTATGTGTGTGTGGTCAATTTTTCGCCTTCGATATCTTAAGAACGGAACAACATACGGGCATGCCGATTGTTCTATTGTGTTTATCAGCCTTTAACTTAGATCTGATTAGATTTTGAGTCAAATCGGTTCAGTGGATCCTGAGATATTCAAAATAACGTTCTCAATGTCACGTATTAACATAGATAAAAAAAAATATAAATGAATTCTAGATGTTATAATATGAAAAAAATGTAAATATTTTTTTTTCTAAAATGTATAGTTTTCGAGAAAAAAAATATTTTACTAAAAAAATTAAAAATTGTACGTAAATCAAGGTAGCCATGATTTTTGCTATATTAAGCTAGCCATCAGTAGATCACTAAACAAAAAAGAGGGCCATGCTTTTTTCAAAGAATAAAAATTAAATTGTGTTTTAAAGACCACCAACAGCTAAGGTTATTTGGGCCTAGTCAAAGAATAAAAAAAAGAGTGTTTATTTTTTGCAAATATTTACTAGGTGGGAAGTATAGGACTGGTCATCAGTCGAATTTTTTTATATACCAAACACTGTCTTATGTAATGCAATAAGCAATTCAATAAGTGGTCCATTTTACCAATTTTGATGCGGAAAACTAAAGATAGCTATATTTGCAGGTGTACTGATCCAAGACTCCTAAAAAAGAACAAACTTTCAGCAGTTTCGTATGTGGCTAAAGAGATGAAAATAATTAAAGACAATAGGCAATTATACAACAATACTGTACTACACAGAGTGTTTAGACTAAATCGCTACATGGGCAAACTTAAAAAATCGATGTATTGATGTAAAACCGTCGTAAAAAAAAGAATCAACAGTTTGGCATGTTGTATGATCAAGATGTCAAGTCAATGGTCCATTTTTACATTGACACTTCTGGGGCAGGTATATAATATAAGACCAGTCACCGTTCATGACTTATAAGCTAATCTATATCAGCTGGTGTAAAATGATTGCATATACAATCTACAGTTTTTATGATAAATAATTCGTGCTAATATTTGTTCATCGATACAAAATTATTATGAATTTATACCAATGTTAAATTGCAAATATATATCATATTCCAAGTCTTCATGGTTTCCGGGCTTGTAGGCCGTGGTCCGGTGGTATTTCTACCTGACGTTTCGTCTACAACTGCGGTAGACATTCTCAAAGGCGATGTGGCAGCGGTCGAAGTGTCCTCCTTTGCGGGTCACAGGTCAGTGTGTCGGTGACTGGTGTTCTCCCTTCTTTTATACCTAGTGCCAGTGTGTTCTCTGTTCGGTCGTAGTCCGTCTCTCTGTCATTACTGCGCAGTGTGTTGTGGTGGGGGTGAGTTCTCTACTCGGTCGTATCCCGTCCTTGTACGATTGGTCATTGGTTTTGTATGTCGGAGTGCTGGTGTCCAGGTTTTACTGAGATTGAGGCCTTCATCTTTTCGATTGAAATTCTGTGTGTGTTTATGTATTTCTATGGCCTTTGAGAATGTCTACCGCAGTTGTAGACGAAACGTCAGGTAGAAATACCACCGGACCACGGCCTACAAGCCCGGAAACCATGAAGACTTGGAACAATGCCGGCCGTGAAAGCTTGCACACTTGGATATATCATATTTTCAATCGGCAGACATATAAGCCTATAAAAATAAAATGAATGCGTTCAATTTTCCCAAAATTTCACGATATCTCACGTGAGGAACAGCTCAGGACACATTGTATATTATATCCTACTTCTATACCTCTATTCACTTGGTATGGTATGGAAGTAGAGACAATAAAAGTAATTCTTTTCCATGGTACATCTTGTGGTTCATTGGGTATAAGCTCGCGGGTTCGTTTACATCGCGTATATGCAAATGTGAACACTTTCATATAGAACGGAGCGGCTTCAATGAGGACCCAACCTTCCTTTTCTTTTTCTTCTTCTTCTTTCACATACGACTTCGGGCTGGGGAAATTATTGCCTTCGCTAAAATGGCTGATTAAAAAGTCGTCCCCTTTTTGCCGCTGTGAGATTTAATAGAGCAGTATTAAAACTAAAAGAAACCAGAGTCACGATTATCGAGTGTATATGAGAAAATATTCCAGTGAGAACAGTTTTCTGTCCTAAAATTCTCGTAAGAAACTAAGTATCCTTACTAGTGTTGCCTATTTTTCGAGACGAGACGAGTTCACAAAAATCTCAATTTCTTTTCGAGATTCTCGATCTCGAATGCAAAACAATCAGTCAACATTAAACTGTTTTAGAATATTATGTATTAAATCAAAATCAAAACAAATAACACAATATAAAGTTACATAAAGTCATTAACTTAAAAAATGTTCGATTAAAGCTGCTTAATCTGCTTTAAACGGCTGTGTGTATGGTTTCACAGGCCTGCCAAGCATTTAGACAAAGAATGGCCCTGACAGATTCGTCATCAAGTCTGTCTCCGTGTTTTCGGATAGCCAAACCTGCCTTTGAGAACATCTCTCTACTTTGACGCTTGTAGATTGTACAGCTAATATTCGCTGTAAGCAGATACATGGAGGGGATTTCAGAGTGACTGTTAGCGCGCAACGACGGATAAATAGAAAAACATGCGGTGGGTACCTAACTCCCTTCTCTATGATAACTGCTAAGTATAAATACGTCATGGTAAATAATAAAATGTAAAATGGACCGTAAAAGTGACGTACTTCTTATCAAAATAAAGTCTGTATGTTTATGCAGAAAAAAATATAGCACGCTAATTCATTTGCTTTTAAATTTAATTATAACATTACTTATTATTATTTTTTTAAATTATTTATTAATTATAAACTAATTTTTTTGATGTAATTTAACTACATATTTGACATTATTCATGACTATTGTTCTAATTTGACAGCTGAGATTTCGGTTTTGCGCGTAGATTGGATCAAGTGTACTTACCGAAATTGCTTTGCGAATCATGAAAAAGAAGGTTTATGATTTATATAATTGATCATAGAATTTCACAATTAAACACTTTTCACGTTGCTATTTTTGAATTCAACAGAATCATTCAATGATTAAATTGTAACTTAAGCACCGCCGATTTACGCTATCACTCACCAGACGGCAGGATAATGCATCCGCTCACAGCTAACATCAATCTTTCGCCTTGTAGTCAAGTTAACAAATGCTATGTGCATGCACAAAATTTTGTTTTCCTTCAATTCGAGATCGAGATTCTCGAGATCGAAATCGAAATTTGTCATTCGAGAAATTTTCAAGCTTAAGACGAGAATTTTACAGATGAGAATTTTCGAAACGAAGTCGAGAATTTGACAAGCTCGTCTCGTCTCATCTCGCTGCAGATAGATTAGATTAGAATTAACGTATGGCGATAAGGCAACTTGCCTCGCAATCACTGCGACCTGGAAGATCTTTTGTGAATCCCTGATAAACCTTGCAACTTTGCAGGGGGCTGCAATCCTCCACCCTTCATCACGTTCTAGAAAAGACCTGTACAGGTAGAATAGAATAGAATTTATTGCATAGCCTGATTTAAGAGACAATCGTCAAGGTATACAAAAAATACATACCGCAGCCTTTTGAAGAAAACTGATGTCTCGCGGCAACACTAATCTTTACACAACAGTAATATTTGCACGTCCTCAAAGAAGTAGATCTAGAATATAATTTAAAAATTGATGTCGAACTAGGTATTCTTAGATTATAACAGCTGAGAATAGGGTAGAATATATTTTTATTATGCAGAATGAAAATAGTTATACGTCAATTTGAGCAAAATCTGATGAAATATTCGACGATTTGTTGAAGCGAAATGATTTATTAAAATTCTTGTGCAGGTCTGTGCTATTTAAACAACATAATATGACGTTATTTATAGCCGCGATATCGTCGAAAGTGTTTTGGTAGAACGATCCTCCCAAAAATATGGCTATGCCAATGTAGCTATGTAGATTGTAGGTACCTACTTTTGACGTTAGCGCGGCTAAGTGACGTCATCATGCTGTTTAAATAGCATATACAACCACTTTAAAAACGAATTATCGTAATTCAACAAATTTCAATTATTATTATTATTTGAAATTAGGAGAGGAAGTCTCTGTGGCAAAAGGATCTTAATTTCAATAATTATCTACGGATCACCATATCTCTATAGATAGATAGATAGATAGATAGATCAATTTATTTGCATAGCCAAAAATATGGATACAAAAAGTCAAGACAAGAAATACAATATAAAAAAGTATACCAATTACAAATTAAAAATCACAATTTAAAAATTCATTAGCACTATAAAAACAATGTTTAATTAGAAGCGTTTTGACTAATTTTTTAAATTTTTTTAAGGGTTGCACTTTTATAAAATCCGGTAATTTATTGTAATATTTCATAGATAAATAATTGAAACTTTTTTGGCTAGTAGTGTATTTGTGCAATGGTAAACAAATAAATTGAACCTTTATGTCTCGTATCATGTGAGTGGCAGTCAGAATGTTTAAGAAACGTTTCAATATTTTCTTTGGCATATATCAAATTTGTGTATGTGTATAAAGATGGTAATGGCAATATTTTCAAATCAGAGAAGATAGGTCTACAATGGGTTCGATGTGGCACTTTGGTGATCGCTCGAAGAGCCATTTTCTGTAAAACAAAAACACGTTCAGCTGAAGGCGCACTACCCCAGACTAAAATTCCATACTGAATTCGAGAATGTATGAGTCCGAAGTAGGCGGTTCTAGATGCTACTATGGAAGTGGATTCTGCAATACGTCTGATGGCAAAAATTGCAGAGGATATTATAGAGTTTTTTAACATTATTATTATTATTAGATATAATATTATATTTCACACCGCTTTTGACATAAACATGATTTTAACCCAACTTGGAGTCAATCCGATTTGCATCCGGACGAAGTCGGGCCAGGCAGCTAGTACAGACCTACGAGTATAAACCTTCCTCGAGAAATAAGCTATGGAATGATAAAAACCGCATTTAAATGTATACAATATCGCGAATTCAATCCAATTTTTACCCGGGTGAATCCGGGCCGAACAGTAATTATTATAGATCTATACCTATCGAATGATAAAAGCCGCATTCAAATTTGTTCAGTATTTCTTGAGATTAGCCGCTACAGACAGACAAACAGACGTGACTTCCTTTTATGAATTGTAAATTATAGACGCTCGACAACTGAGGTCGTTAGCGTCGACTTCCTTTTATACAATGTATTATAGATATATAGAATTTCAGTCAGAAAGCTATAAAAAATATGTCCTCAAATTTCTTTGCTATGTATGAAATTTTTCTGCAAAACCTCATTTTAATTGTAATGTAAAAATAACTTGGCTATAAGAATTGGTTACAATTTCAGTATTGCTTCTTTGTGTTCATTATACAGGGTGTATCACAGAAAACCGAACATAGGGAAAACTCCATTGTGCAAATTAGTTAGGATCAACGATTACTTTGGCCACATATGAGAATGGGTACCATGGTAACGATGACTAACCATTATTTAATAACAATAATAGCTAATAATGAATAATCAGAAAAACAAGTTAAAATAAATTCTTCAATATTAAATGAATTTATTTTTATTAATGAAACAATTTTTTATTAAGAAAATATTTTTTTAACTAATATAATTAAACAAAACAAACAGTTAAAATAAAAAATTAAAGCAAATAAACC
The DNA here is from genome assembly GCA_039654895.1 of Mongoloraphidia duomilia. NCBI lineage: Eukaryota > Metazoa > Arthropoda > Insecta > Raphidioptera > Raphidiidae > Mongoloraphidia > Mongoloraphidia duomilia. The sequence goes on along the minus strand of CM077521.1, from coordinate 31,468,155 downwards.
TCCATTTTGAATTAAGCAGTGGCTTAATCGGTTACAAAAACTTTGTCTCACTTTATCTAACATGACAGGAGTCATATTGAAACATACTTCGACGACTTTGTCTTTAAGTTCATCCAGATTTTGCCAAATTTTGTCAAATGAACAGCAAAATGCATTTGTTACTGTATACGTACACCATGGTAACCATGGTAACGACCTCTGAATAGAGGGCAAAGCAATCTCTGATCTTAACTAATTTGTACTGTGTACTTTTCCCTATGTTCGGTTTCCTGTGATACACCCTGTATAAAGATTACTATAGAAAATCATTAATTTTATGTAAAATACGAATAATTTAATCTCACCTAACCCTAGATGGTCACCGCAGCCTCCCGACATCCCGTTCACATAACAGTGCCTGTGGGTCGCGGTGATTAGTTTCGTTGACTGATGACGTTTGGAGATGCGAAAACACTTGAAATGAACTTCATTTGAATTTTTACACTCATCACAATTCTCAATTTACACCGTTTGAAATTACAGTAGAAACTGAAGTTCTGAATATGAAGTACAGCTACATCAACGAATAAGTCTGTAAGTTGTTTGCCAATTTCCATACTGACGAAAAATTAGAAAAGTCTAAAGCCCGTATCAAACAGAAACAAATTTGTTAAAAATTTCGTAGGTAACAGGACTTTTCGTCGCAGAACAGATATGTTGTTAAAAATACACATTCTAAAGATATAACAAGGCAATAAATAGTATATTTCCTTACAAGGAACGAAACACAGCGTTTGCAATTCAGCAATTCACACTCGTTGCAAACGCTGTGTTTCGTTCCGAGTAAATGCATATTATTTTTCACAACAACTCTATTGACAGTTCGATTTGAGGTACCTGTAATTTGGGCGCGTAAAAAGCCACAAAAATATTAGATCTGTCAGACCTATGCGAAATTTATGTAGGGTTATGTCTGTCATTTTGACGTTTTCGAGTATTAATAATAATAATAATAATAATAATTTTTTATTGAAAAGCCACTAATGTGGATACAAACGTCAGGAAAATATAATACATATTAAAAAAGATCCTTTAAATCATAAGGCACAGTATTACAAAAATGTTTTTTTAATTTATTTTTAAAATATTCTGTTTTATTTATGATTTTTATTTCATCTGGCAATTTGTAAAAAATTTTATAGCCTATATAGGTAGGACTTTTTTCAAAAAATGTCGTGTTATGCTTTAAAACAATATTGTGGTTGCGGGTATTATATAGTTTTTGTTTATTATTATTATTTTCAATCGCTCTATCTCTCTCTTAACAACGTTAAAAAACAGAGAAAACCGACAACTGAAAATTTTCAGCCCTAGGGTATAGAAACTCTCAGTTTCAACACACTAAACAGGTACAGAAAATCTAATTTTCAATAGTGGCGCTATGAAAAAATTATTTACGAATTCTATTTCACAACACTGCTTTTTTTCGGCTTCATTTTTTAAAGTTCCGTAGACAATAGGAATCCTTACCTACAATTACGATATTTCCTTAAATTTACAACTGATTTATTAGGCATAGTACTAAAACAGATATTTTATTTATTATAATACTAGCGGCCCGTTCCGGCTTCGCCCGGGTGGTATGAAATTATGATTTAATAGCGGTCATCCATGGCTTCGCTCATGTGTATTTAGTATATTGTTAATTTGTTATCCAAGAATCTCTCCCCCTGCGTAGCTTTCTATTAGTGAAAGAATTTTTAGAATCGGTTTAGAAGTTCCAGAGATAAGAATTTATAATTTATTAGCTCCTCGCAAAAATGTATCCCTCTGCCTCCCGCGTAAATCTCTCTCCCTGCGTAGCTTTCTATCAGTGAAAGAATTTTTAGAATAGGTTCAATATAGTTCCAGAGATAAGAATTTATGATTTATTACCCCCTCCCCCACCTTACGAGAATCAAAATAAAATATTACCCATATCACTCAGGGATAGTGTAGCTTTCTATTAGTGAAAGAATTTTTAGAATCGGTTCAGTAGTTCCAGAGTTAAGAATTTATGATTTATTACCCCCCCCCCTGCGAGAAATTCTCCCTCTGCGAAGCAAAGTCGCCTGTCGTTGTCCTCGCTTCGCGTACTTGCCTACAGTTTATAATAAATTAGTACTTATTAGTGTATTTTCATATATCCCTAACGTGAGATTTTAATGGGTTACCCATACAAACTTTCATCGCCTATTTCACCCCCTCAATTTTTTTAGACAAAACGCAGCCTATGTCCTTCCTCAAGATGCAATCTATCTCCTTACCAAATTTTATCGAAATCTGTTCAACGGTTTAGGCGTGAAAAGGTAACAGACAAACAGACTTTTGCATATTTTATAATATTAGGTAGTAAGGATTATGTCAAATGTCAGTAGAGGACAGTGTGGTGTAACGGTTAGCGTAGCCGACCTTTAGATCACACTGTCGAGGGTTCGAATCCCACCTCCGCTCATGGATATTTTGTGATGTCATTTAGTTTTAAGGAAGTTGTTATTTAATGTAATTAAGACGCTAATGACCTAAGTTGTCGACACGTCTATAATCTACAATAAATAAATCAAATGTCAGTATTTTTGAAGTTGGAATGGTCCCTCGTCCAATTTACTGGAATTTTGTACCAATTTTGGTACGGAACTCTAAAAAGACCTAAAATGTTTGAAAAAAAATTTTTACAAATGCAGAATTTACAATACCTACTGTAAATGTTTGTCACTCTCTTATAAATTTAACATTACCTATACAGAAGATCAAAAATATTATATCTAAAATATTATGGACTTCAAATCAGAACGTAACTCTATAAACCATTGTCAAAAAAGATCTCTTTACACAATTTTCGTAAGGCTGCCCAGTAGCATTATAATAATTTATAATTTTCTTAGGATTATTATAATAGTATTTCGAATTTTACAATACTTCTAGCCATCTATTAATGTGCAATTAACAGTCAAAACTCAGAAAACGTACTTTACTACCAACTGTCATTTTGAAGTCGGTGCAAAAATGTCATAATTTTTCGTTAGATATGCAAAACACGCCATTTGCATTGTGCAGATGGAATTTGCGCAAATTGTTTGATCGTGTGTGGGAGCCCTAAGAATCAGATTATAAATTGCGATGATCTGAGCATGCACTGATGTAACGTGATATACCTTAGAGCACAACGGCGCGGCGGTCATGTACATTTAAGTCTTTCCAATATCTTTCGATAAGACGATGTTATTGTAACTAACACAAGAACTATACACAATACACCTATCAATACTAATTAAAGATTTCGATTAACAAGTAAGATTATACTAAATGAGTGTCGGACGCAACTCACGATGACTTAACTCCTTGATAGTCGGTAGGGTGCTGTGCCCTCACAGTGTTTCTCAAACTGTTCTCTCATTTGAACTACAGGGTCCGGCAGAATGGACTTTACACTTTGACTTGGGTCTTAGCTATAACAATTTATAGAAAATGTTTAGAAAAAAAATAAAAATACATTAATAAACTACAGACTTAGGAAATTTATCGACCAAAAATTGAATCTCGCAAATGCCCTCCTCGCTTTTCCACACACTCCTCTAAACGACTTACGAAATTATCCATTACCGACCGGAGCACAAGTGGGGAAATACTTAGCGCGAATTTCAGTAGTAATGTTCACTTTAAGTTCATCTAAGTTCCTGGGCTTTTCTTTCAATAGCCCCAAAGAAATAATTGCTTGTCTGACTATCTCTTCGTTTTCTGCATTATTTACAGAACGTAGTCTGCCTGGTGGTTTCTTATTGCACAGTGACCCTTCATTTTTCCATTTCTTTATTCAGGAATAAATAGCAGGACGTGAAGGACTATCTCTGGCGTTAAATTCTGCTCTGAACCGTCTTTGAACGACGGTAATCGAGTTTGTATTGATAAATTGTTCTACACAAAAGACACGTTGTGGCATTGTCCACTGCATTCTTGAACAACTGTCAAATTCGACAATAAAATTCCCAAAGCCTCCTGTGTGGTATGAAAAAAGAACCATCGCAATTTCTTATTTGGTTTCCTTGTAATTGAAAAAGAAAAGTGTAAAGTCCTTTCTGCCGGACCCTGTATTAAACAAAATAATATGTGTATTTGTGTTAGAAACTTATAAGCTTTAGATGCATGTTGTCGATATACTACAACTGTTAAATCCGTCGTTGATAGTGTCGATTTCGTTTTTGGCAGAATTTGTTTGATATATACGAGTACATATACCTACCTAGCACTAATCAATGCTCTGTACAACTTTGAACTGCAAGCGGTTTTCAAGTTTATCGTGAACCTATAGACAAGGCATAGAGACGCGAAAAAAGGATTCTATAATATCATAACTGATCCCTAAAGTTATTATCTAAAAATGTGTTTAAAAGCACTTATTTAATTACCTATTTCTTAAAAATTCTTTAAAAGTATTTAGTGGGAAAATCAACGTATTATTTTCTACCAGCGAGTACCGAATTTGAAAAAGATCTGTGATTTTTTTCCGAATTCCTCAAAAATAAATAAATGCTACACACTAAAACAAACGCTAATTTTTACCGAACAGTGTAAAAAACAAGCAAAAGTTAAGGTTCCCTGGTCCAACATACACAACTCTAGCGATACTATGCCGCCATGCGGTCTAGCAGGTGAATGTTCTGTACTGAGCTATTGAAAAAAGACAAAATTTTTCTTAAATAAATCACGATAGTGATTCGATTGTTCATGTTTTGCTACAATGAAAGGAGATAGATAGGATAATTAAATTCATTTAGGTACCTTCCCATTAGATGAACTTTGTGGACGCAGTGAACAAAGCTTATTTGACAACGTATATTTTAAATCTAAATAAACTCGCAGAAATAATGTGATAAAAAATGGAGGAAAAACGTATTAATAAAGGGGATTTTGCGGAAAAATATCTTTAATAGTTACTTCGAGCTCGAGCACGGGAAAGAATCATCACTCGGCGTTGCCCCTATACAAAAGTTAGCGGAAGGAGTAGGAGGTGGGACTACTCTCAACAACATACCAAAAATTGTAATTTTTTTTATAATTTAAATTGTTATCCTATACCGATCCTATACCTATAGATATCTATTTTCATTATTAAAGAAAAATAACTATAATCTATTAAAAGTCTTGGGATTCGAACCTGAGCTTGGCGTTTGTAAATGTCGATAGACTCATAATTTACCACACGGCCACTATGGTTTACTATCCATTGCATCTAATATTTCTAAAATGACATCTATGAAATTGGTTCAATGGTTCTCAAATTTGAAGCAACTTAGATGCAAACTTCTTCTTTTATATTATATTATATTATATTATATTATATTATATTATATTATATTATATTATATTATATTATATTATATTATATTATATTATATTATATTATATTATATTATATTATATTATATTATATTATATTATATTATATTATATTATATTATATTAGTATAGGTAGATATAGATTTAGTTGAATTGAGAAACAACCAATTTTGTGCACAATTTTGCTTATAAAATATTTGCAGTGATACTTCGCTAAATTGTTACCTCTAAGATTAAATCAAAATATGTATGGCAATGTAAACTCAGCTCTATAAATTGCAAGTTTCTTTGTTCTTTTCGCCAGTAATGACAAGTGTATCGCGACAGTTACATAAAAAGTTAAAATAAAATTACAACAAATAATATGTTACACATGAGTTGAACATATCCAAAGCAAAAAGTCACAAGTGGTACGCTTTGCATGTGCAAGAGAAAGTTGCCACATTGGCTTATTTTAATAAAAAAGATATTTATAAACCACGAATGCAATAATGCACATGATTTATAACAATGTTAAGTTTTTTTATTAACTTACTAACCTTTGATCGTGGCTTCGCTCGTGTGAACGCAGATATTTCAAAGATTCGCTAGTGTTAATGTTAGTTTTGACAGGTGTAGCTCCTATACATGGTTCACTGAGTTATCAGTTATCTTTTATTTATTTATTGTGGATTATAGACGCGTCGACAACTCAGGTCATTAGCGTCTTAATTACAACAAATATCACATATCACTTAAAACTACATAACATCACAAAACATCCATGAGCAGAGGTGGGATTCGAACCCACGACAGTCTGATTCAGAGGCCGCGACGCTACCAACTGAGCCATGCTGTCCTCAGTTATCAGTTATCACTTTCGATAATTCTAAAAACAGGTTTTCCTATCTAAATATCATAGATACAAAATACCTCAAAGTCCTTCAAGAAAATGAAATTACTAACTGTGATATCTCGTTACAATTTATTAACTTCCCATTGGAAGTTATTGTAATGGGTCCGAAAATCGAAATCAAAATGTATAACAAATTTTTATGTTTTAAGGTCACTACACTATTTTTAGAAAGATGTCTGTGTGTGTGTACGTACGAACGTTTGTGCCCATTTCTTTCTAAGACGAAATCTCGAGAATGAAAAATGATATCGACTACGTTAGGGTGCCAATCGACGCGTATTCACGTAAATATGATCTGAAAGAAATTTTTTTAAAATAGGTTCAGCCGTTCTTTTTTCTTAACCAAATAGACTCCAAAAAAGTAGATTTTACACAATATCTCGCGAATAAAAAATTATATCGACTTCGTAAGGGCGTCAATCGAGGCGTGTTAACGTCATTTTGATCCGACATAAATTTTATAAAAATCGGTTCAGCTGTTTTTTTTAATTATTGTTAAAAATAAATAATAATTATGTTTTAATGATTAAAATGATTACTTTTCTGTGTAATATCTAATTTAATTATTGTAATTAAATATTTATCAAACTGGTAAGCTCGTCGTGTGAACCTCAAGGGTCGCACTTTAGTCCTAATAAACGACCCACCTCACGACTTGTTTATTACTGTGTGATTATGTTACATCGGTATCTCCAACTAGAAGAAGTTTTGTTTGAAATGATGTGTAGAAACCTCGTGTCGCAGTGGTGCGTAGTCCCGTATTAATAATCGGAAAATAACTTTCACATCGCAATTGAAACTCGGTACGTGTATTTCTAATGGAGACGTTTTTTCTGCGAAACAGTGTGTACGGATCTCGAAAGGATCTCGCGTTTTTATAGAGTCGTAACTCGTAACCATTGCTAATATTTAGTAAAATTTAAATGCAGGTTAGAATAGAATAGAATAGAAATAATTTTTATTGAAAACCTATAAAAAAGGTGTAATAGCGTCATACAGATTTAAGATATGAAATTAAAATATATTTAATAAAAATAATTGACAGATTTGTCTTAGAATTGCACGCGGCAATCATATGGACAACGATCTATCATCAAATTCTTTACTCTATTTTTGAAAATAGCAATGCTCTGAATTGATTGTATATCTGACGGTAACATGTTATAATAATGTATTCCTTTACAAAGCGGACTCACGATATTTAGTGGTTCTGTATTTTTCTATGTATATATATGATTATTGTTACGGGTACTATAAGTATGTACATCAGAATTCAGATTAAAATTGTTGATATTATGTTTTATATATAAAATAAGTTCAAAAATGCATTCAGGAGAATGACCCCAGGAAATAATGCAGTAGCTCATCGAGTTGTAAGCAAATGCATAATAAACAGATATTAGCACGTTGGTACTGAAGGTGTTTTTCAGAGATCTGATATAATATGAAATTTTATTTAGCTTTGCGCATACGCTGTCAACTTGTACATCCCATTTCAAAGCAGAATCAATATAAATACCGAGAAATTTGGCCTTACTTAATTTGTTTATTTCATAGTCATTATAAGTGATTTTGTTATGTATATAACTAATGTTTGGTCTGTCAAATATTATAAAATTAATCTTTGACAGAGTCACAATTAAGTGATTCATTTTACACCATGTAGCTAAATCATTTATGACTATATTAATTTTTTCAACGAGTTCGGTAGCATCGTCTGAATGTAAGATGACCGATGTGTCATCGGCATACATGATGAGCTTTCCAGTGGAAATGTGTTGAGCTAAGTCATTCACATATAAAAAAATAGGCGACTATCCCCTAAATAACACGTAATGCTGTAGATATATTGTATACAAATAAAAATTAAATAATTATTCATGTGTAACGGAGCGTCCTTGATAAAATCAGCGGCTCAAGTTCTTATTAGTTGCTATTGTAGCTACGCACTGTCCAAGTCACACTTATCCGGTTGAAAGTTATCGACTGTATCTGCAACTGGCCAGGGATAGATTAAACATTTACCTGTACGCGAGCCAAAGCCCAACATATAATAATACATTAGCCTTTACGGTTTCGCTTACTTTAGGGCTAACGCCAATGCTACTTTTTGTATCGAAAACGCCCGATCTGGCAATTGCATCGCGACTTAACGATTACTCAGCTACTCGAAATTTCTCGTTCGATCGTGCGATTTAACAAAAGCATAAAGACTCGATTGCAATTCCGTTCGATTTAGCGATCGATACGATTGAATCGTATCCTCATCGGAATCTATGGCCTGGAGTTCAGTCGAATAGCGCAAGCCCACGAGTAAGTGCGCTCTGTTTTCGATAATCGTGCGTTCGTGAAACATCGGTTGTATATTTCAGCGAAGAGTGTACGACCTTACGCTGTTGGTAGCTACATCTAACGATTTCCAAGCGATTTTATCACAAAATCGTGCTACAAAAATAGCTTATGTGCGTTGGCCCAAAATGCCACGTTTGACAGAAACCTAAACTTCCTCGTTACTATTTTATATATTACATCAAAATTATTCTAAGTTGTTCAGAGCCAACAAAAATGATTATACTTTTAGGAATCTACATTATACGGTTAACTCTTCATAAGAATACGTTTGTTAGGAGCAACCCTCCATTAATTCTTTCTCTAAGAATTACAAGAAGGGGAATTGTACAGTAATCTCCACTACACATATCTCAGTTAATTCTGTGGGCTTATTCAACCCTTTTATATGTGTTTTTACTGAAAATACCTACAATATATACCTAATTTTATTATCATCTCTTAATGGAATTTATTGAAGAGACCTTTGAAGTCTAACCCTAACTCAAATAATTATAATAAAAATTTTATTATTGCAATATTCACATCCTTGATAAATAACTGCTTGATTTGTCATGGTCACCTTTGAGTTTTATGCAAAATGTGTAATATATTGTAATTAATATTATAGTTATTTATAAATAAGTGTTTACGAAAGTTAATTACGAAGTCATGTTAATAAAAATGCTGTAAAATTATTTAATTACATTCATTAATCATAATATTTTTTAACAACAAAAATATCAACTAACATAACAAATTAATGTCATCGCAAGACAAACTTAGATCAGACTAAGAAAGTCGAAAAATATTGCAGCAGTTGCATACGTGATTTGTGGAATCACATATTAATTGAATGTGAAATACAATAATATGGAATTACAAGAATGCAGAATTCTCTTGGCATAGCATTAAACCACCCTTGGACTCAAGGGGCATCCATAGGTCGGTATATTTAGAGAAAAAAGCACTGAAGATAGAAATGTGAAATTTGGACAAGAAGTGTCTTTTGTGACAAAAATAGCCTGCACTAAGAAGGGATTTTTCGAAATTAAACTCCTGAGAGGGTCAAAGGGGGTGTAGACTTATTTGGCAAAATGTTCATATCTCAACATACTAACTCTTCTTTAAATATAAGCAAACCCTTGTGCGAGCATTTTTTTAAATTCAACCCCTAAGGGGTCAAAATGGGGTGTATTGCACCGTTTAGACCACTGAAGATAGAAACGTGAAGTTAAGTTCCTTACAGAGTGTAGAGGCGTGCTAAGAAATAATTTTTTCGGAAATCAATTCTTAGGGGATGAATTTTAACATTTCCACCCCATTTCATCCCCTAAGGATTGATATCCGAAAAATCCTTTCTTAGTACGCCTCTACACCCCGCAAGGAACATAACTTCCAAATTTCTCGTTTCTATCTTCAGTGGTTTGCACCTTCTTTTGACCCCTTAGGGGTTGAATTTTAAAAAAAATGCTCGCACATGTGTTTGCTTATTTTTAAAGAAGAGTTAGTATATTGCATTCAATACCTCTCACCTTAACGATACGTGAGATATGAACATTTTGTCAAAAACTCTACACCCCCTTTTTACCCCCTCAAAAGTTGAATTTCGAAAAATCCTTTCTTAGTGGCTATTTTTGTCACAAAAGGAACCTCTTGTCCAAGTTTCATATTTCTATCTTCAGTGGCTTTTTCTCTGATTATACCGACCTACGGACGCCCCCTGAGTCCAGAGGTGGGGATAGAAAAAAATTCTGGTCCAGAAAGGCTTCCTTGTGTCTGCCAAATCCAACGGTATCCTCATTTTTGTTCTCGGACGATTTCTTCAAGAGATATAGACTGTTATTTGAAAAAATGCAATAATTTGCCCCTGAACAGTAGGCAACCGGCTCCTGCTAAATTTCATCCCAGCAGGAAAAAGTGCAAGGCTGGACCTCTTAGGCTCCCTACTATACGAATGAGGAATAATGTGCACTTTGTAAAATTATCAAATTTTGACACGTGGGACAATCCTATTTTGCGTATTTCTTATTTGGATGTAAGTAGGGAAGGTGATTGCAAAACTACGAGCAAACTTATTTTATCCTTTTTAGAGGCATTCTGATTCTTTTTTTGAAGTCAATTCGAATTTTTCGATCATTTTTTTTACTTCCCACCTCTACTTGGTAGGGAAGTAATGGATTTAGTCCGAAAAAAATATTTCGAGATTTTAACAGATCTTTACGTTTTGAGACCCTAGCAATCGTTTAAAATCATTTTCTGACTGATGTCTGTATGTGTGTGTGTGTGTGTGTGTGTATGTGGTCAATTTTTCGCCTTCGATATCGTAAGAACGGGACAACATACGGCCATGCCGATTATTCTATTGTGTTTATCAGTCTTTAACTTAGATCTGATTAGATTTTGAGTCAAATCGGTTTAGTGAATCCTGAGATATTAAAGAAAACGTTCTCAATGTCACCTATTAACATAGGTAAAAAAAAATATAAATGAATTCTAGATGTTATAATATGAAAAAAATGTAAATATTTTTTTTCTCTAAAATGTACAGTTTTCGAGAAAAAAAATATTTTACTAAAAAAAATAAAAATTATACGTAAATCAAGGTAACCATGATTTTTGCTATATTAAGCTAGCCATCAGTAGATCACTAAACAAAAAATTCGACTGATGACCAGTCCTATACTTCCCACCTAGTAAATATTTGCAAAAAATAAACACCTTTTTTATTATTTTTTGACTAGGCCCAAATAACCTTAGCTGTTGGTGGTCTTTAAAACACAATTTAATTTTTATTCTTTGAAAAAAGCATGGCCCTCTTTTTTGTTTGGTGATCTACTGATGGCTAGCTTAATATAGCAAAAATCATGGTTACCTTGATTTACGTACAATTTTTATTTTTTTAGTAAAATATTTTTTTTCTCAAAAACTGTACATTTTAGAGAAAAAAAATATTTACATTTTTTTCATATTATAACATCTAGAATTCATTTATATTTTTTTTTATCTATGTTAATACGTGACATTGAGGACGTTTTTTTGAATATCTCAGGATCCACTGAACCGATTTGACTCAAAATCTAATCAGATCTAAGTTAAAGGCTGATAAACACAATAGAACAATCGGCATGCCCGTATGTTGTTCCGTTCTTAAGATATCGAAGGCGAAAAATTGACCACATACACACACACATACACACCCACATACACACACACACACATACACATACACACACACACACACATACACACACACACACATACACACACACACACATACAGACATCAGTCAGAAAATGATCTTAAACGATTGCTAGGGTCTCAAAACGTGAAAATCTGTTAAAATCTCGAAATATTGTTTTCGGACTGAATCCATTACTTCCCTACCATAGTAGAGGTGGGAAGTAAAAAGAGGGCCATGCTTTTTTTCAAAGAATAAAAAAATAATGTTTATTTTTTGCAAATATTTACTAGGTGGGAAGTATAGGACTGGTCATCAGTCGAATTTTTTGAAGTCAATTCAAATGTTTCGATCATTTTTTTTCATAACAGAATGTTCTGCTCTCTGACCTCTCTTCAATGACTAGAAAGCGCCATTCAATCAACTAATTTACAGCGTATATTATATTAAATAAATTATAATTTTTTTTTCCATATAAAAAATGCTTAAATAGCTCAACGTTAATATCATTAAAAAGATGGTTGAATGTAAAATAGCACGGTGTTGAAAAGTGATGCTAATAATATTGGTCGCACACAATAAGATGATTGGTTGTGTCCATCATATCATTGTAATATTATTCCTTTCATACTCAGTGAATTGTAATCTGGAGTAGATTTTAAGAAGGAAACCGCTGTAATGATTGACATAGCATTTATTAATACAACAGAGCAAGTGTTGGTACTTACACATCTATAATAAACATACTGTGGTAACATGTTCTCATTGTGTTATGTTGTATGGATGGATGTGTCTTATTGGTTAGGCTCAGAGTACATGAACACCAACGGTTGCCATTTTCTGTCTATCATCCATGAGCAGGTCAGGTCGGCATTAAGAGTATTCGATACCGGAAATTGTTCCCTGCACTCTTCATCTCAAATCCGTTCCCCTCGCCTAAAAACGATTCTGGCTCTCCCGACGCTATTTTTAAAGCTAAATGAAGGTTCAAGAATCCACACTACAAATCCCTCAGACGAACTTTGTCTTGGCTATACATGTGAAATATTACGTAATTTTTAAAAAGTTGTAAGTTTTTCCAGGAATTTTGTTTTCAATTTTTCGCCTGAGGGGTCTGTAGTGAGATTTTTGGTCCTTCATTTGGCGTTTACCCGAACTTTTAGCTTTATAAATAGCGTCGGGAGAGCCATAACTGTTTTAGGCAAGGGGAAAGGATTTGAGATGAAAAGTGCAGGGAGTAACTTCCGGTATCGAATACTCTTACGGAAACTGACCTTTTCATGTGTTGTTTTTGAAGGCATGAATTAAAAAAATTATTACTAACAAAAATATGAAGACTTCTACAGCTAGGACGTGCACCGTTGTACTGAACCCAATAATGTTGTTCTTACTCAATACTTATAAGTACAATGAAATTGTTTTGTATTAAAATGAAGTTTTCATTCTCTCATGAATCTTTCATAAACACACAGTAGCTGAATATTATTTTCAGGGTAATTTAAGTACGCATTTAAAACTTCGCCAAATGCTGTTATTCACCAAGAAATCCGGGATTTCCCAGAGACACATCTAATAATGCACCACACACCTATACACATTTCTGCATGCAATTAATTAATTTATGGGTTTTTATTTTTTTCGTTTGCTTATGATTACAAAAAGAAAAATGACGTCCTTTAGGATTGATTATACCAATGCACAACCTTCAATACACAATACACATAACACGTGTATCTATAACTTATTTTATTATTTGTACATGTATATTTAATATAAAGGTTCTTGTCCATTACTAATGGTTATTGACTTATTGATTACTTATTTTCCAACGTTTCATCCTTTATTAAAGAAGGGACGTAACTTTGGCAAATATATAATCAGTCACTTGGTACTACTGTCCAATTTCTCAATAAATATGTCTCAACTGTATTTAATACACATTTTTTAACACGCTTATATTAGCTTCACCTGTATGTTTGTATGTTTGCGGGCTTGCGTGCGGGCTTGCGTGCGTGCTTGCTTGTTTGTCAGTTTGTAACCGACTTCTTTGAACTTGATTTTGACCAACTTTGAACGGTCAGATTTAGTTTAAACTTTGCACACTTATCAAGGACCGACGACAATACAATAATTCCATAAGTTTGTCCCATTATCCTGACCAGGATCTCCAGGACTAAAAAAAAAGAAGCAAAAAACTTCAGATTGAACTGAAACTTTGCACACTTATCAAGGACCGATTACAATACAATAATTCCATAAGTTTGTCCCATTATCCTGACCAGTATCTCCAGGACTAAAAAAAAAAGCAAAAAACTTCAGATTGAACTGAAACTTTGCACACTAATCAAGGACCGATTACAATACAATAATTCCATAAGTTTGTCCCATTATCCTGACCAGGATCTCCAGGACTAAAAAGCAAAAATAAATTATAATTTAAAAAAACTAAAAAACACGCTTTAATGAACTAAAAAGTAAAAAATAATTAATTTTATTGTATAAAAGCGTGGGGTGCTTTGTATCATATTTTTATACTACCCCACGCTTTTTTACAATAAAATTAATTATTTTTTACTTTTTAGTTCATTAAAGCGTGTTTTTTAGTTTTTTTAAATTATAATTTATTTGTAATATTACATCGTACTTTTGGTTATATAATCTACGATGTCACGAAAAAAACATTTCAGAAAACGTATTTCCTTTCAAAATTGATATTATAGAGTTTTGCATAGAATTGTATCTACTTGAAATTTTCGTACTCAATTTGGTAGAGATGAGAATTTTATTAAAGCCGGCACTGTAAATAAATGACGCGTTAAAAATCATAACAATTCATGTCATTGGCCGCAAATTTTTTGAAAAATGATTACAGAAATATATACATGAAGAATTTGTTATGCACCTATGTTAAAATACAACTAAATGCTTGTACAACATAAACGTGTTCAATAGGAAAGGCGCAACTTATTAACCTCTTCGCATCTTAGCTACCAAGCTCACGTCATTTCAAAATCATTATAAAAAGTTGTGAAATAAAACGATAAATAAATAACAATGCATACAAAGTGTTTGAGAGAAAATCTGTGGTCAAACTGCAAAACCGCTTATGCTGATTTTGTAGAAAAATAAGATTGAGTACTTACTATAACTAAGGAACGTTCAAATACAGGATTTTCAGAACGGTACTGTAGGAATAATTTTTGACATATAATAAAAAAAAATCAATAAACATAGTTTACCCTTGCAATTTTTAGTAAATTAATTATTTTTCTAAAATTACATTTTTAAGGGAGCGCCATGGCGTGCAATACATTCTTCGATTTGTCGACAAAAACTACTCATCACTGCTGCTCGAGCCTCGAACGCTCTCACCAATGTTTCTAATTTCTTCGGTGATGTTATTTTTCAAATGTTGAAGTGTGTCTGGTTTATTCATAAAACTTTCGACTTTCAACTGTATTACGAAAATGCATTTTTGTAACAGACGGTAATATTGAATTCTGAGCGATATTAATTATCAATGATTGAAATTATTTGTTTGTTGAATTACGACGAATTAGAGCACCTTTGAATGCAATTTATTTTCAACAAGATGGGACAGCGTCACATACTACTAGGATTGTCATGAATGTGCTAAGGAACATGTTTCCGGGGCGTTTAATTTCAGGAAACGGCGATTATCCCTGGCCTCCGAGATCCCCCCATTTATCTTCCCAGTTTATTTTTATGGGGATGTTTAAAGTCGAAAACGTATGTAAACAAACCACGTACACTCCAAGATTCGAAAAATAACATCACTGAGAAAATTAGAAATATTAGTGAGAATAAAATAATTTGTTAATACGGCTGAATTTCTTAGTAAAGAAGGTGATTGGATAAACAGCCAATAGACCAATCATAATCAATTCCTGCATAGGTTGTAAAATGATTTTTTCTTTCCGAAAATGCAGGAATTGATTATGATTGGTCTATTGGCTGCTTATCCAATCACCTTCTTTATTAGTGAGGATGTTCGAGCAACAATAATGAGTAATTTTCTTCAACAAATCGAAGAATGTATTGAACGCCATGGTGCTACTGCTCCCTTAAAAAATGTAATCTTTAAAAAATAATAAATTTGCCAAACATTTCAAGTGTTTAGCTATATTTATTGATATATTTTTTAATTATATGTTTAAAATTATTCCTACAGTACCGTTCTGAAAACTATCCCCACCTATTGGCTAACTCTGTATTACTTTTTTTACAGAGAGGGAGGTTATATTTTATCATCAATGTTACTATTATGTTACTGTTAACAAAGAATGGTAGGATATTGATAATATAATGTTATGAAACATTATTATCTTAAGGAATTAAAAAAATATTACCGTGATTTAGTATATTACGCTCTCCTAGAATTAAAATGTAGCGCCTCTTCTTAATGAAATTAATGTTACGTAACACGAGTAGAGGAGGACGAGGGTTTGTGAAATTGTTACGATATGTTATGATGGGGTAGGTGCAGGGTTTAAGATCACCAACAGCTAGGGCAATTTGGGCCTACAACAAATACAGATTTTCAGTTTATTATTTATTAATAATAAATTGAAAATCCAATTGACATTTTTACCAGTTCTTGGATTAAGACTTGGAAACTGGGGACTTGTATTATAGAGGAGCCATAGAAACACCATACAAACAATGACATTGATACACGCTCGGAGGGCTTGAGAATGGCCGAGCGTGTAGCAATGCTGTTGTTTACATGGCGTTGCTATGGTTACTTTATTACAAGTTCCCAGTTCCCGGGTTCTAGCCCGACAGCTGGTAAAAGTGTCAATTGGATTTTCAATATATTATTAAAAAAAAATAATGAATTGAAAATATGAATTGGTACTAGACCCAAATAACCTTAGCTGTTGGTGGTCTTTAAAACACAATTTCAATTTCGATACACGCTCGGCTATTCTCAAGCCTCAATGTTATTTAATATATTCTTCATGTCATATTAATATCGTATAACTTATAAGGTCAAAAAAATGGTTAGTAATTATTACAACTTTGAGATAAAGATTCGTGAAGACAATGTAAACACAAAAACAGCATTAATTATTTATCGCAAGCTTGCACAAACAAGCACATTCGTCCGGGATTAATTCATTAAAAAGACTGAAAATCGTATTAAATAAATTATCCACTTGACACAAGTCCATTCGAACTAACGAGTATTAAATTTTCTCAAATATATGTC
The DNA here is from genome assembly GCA_039654895.1 of Mongoloraphidia duomilia. NCBI lineage: Eukaryota > Metazoa > Arthropoda > Insecta > Raphidioptera > Raphidiidae > Mongoloraphidia > Mongoloraphidia duomilia. The sequence goes on along the minus strand of CM077521.1, from coordinate 31,451,163 downwards.
AGGCTTTCACTCCTGTCAAACCCGTTTAAATGTTTTATTAATTTATATACAGGCTGATCGAAAAATGTGTTTACACTGGCGTTTAATTTATTTCTTTGATTTGCACAAACTTAAATAGATATCATGAAGTATTAGAAATACCTTGTGTTTTGTCCGTCTTGTGACTTCTTGTGAATTTACACCACGCGTTTCAGCAACCAGTTGCCATCTTCAGGTGTGGTTAATTATTTTTTTTAAAACACACATTGAGTATTCGTAACACTATATAATATTATGATGCTAAGCACTGTGTATTATGTCGTGGTTTGTGAAGTACTGATTTAAATTTCGAGATTTTATGATATACAGTCAAACCTGGGTAAGTGAGAACTGGATAAGTGAGAAAACTCTATAAGTGAGAGTAATAGGCAGGACCCGTCATTTTAAGCTCCCAAAACCTCTATTAGCGAGAAACAGAAACCTCTGTAAGAGAGAGTCGTTTTTCCCTCATGGACCTCCGTAAGTGAGACTGCTACTTATCTATACCTCTATAAGCGACAATATAGCTACAATAAAAATACATACATACATAAAAGATACACACATACAGTAACAAATGACAAAACAAATTACAAATTTAACATCGTGGAACTTCCTACCATTGTTTTTGCATTGTTTTCTCGTCAATATTGTACCTAAATACCTATACCCTTATAAAGTACTTATATGTCGAATGTGACTTGTTATTGCTGCGTACCTCTATAAGAGAGAAACGCTACCCATGTACCTGCATTAGCGAGAAACTCGGGTTAGTGAGAAACCTCTATAAGCGAGAATGAGATTGTGCTCCCTTGAACTCTCGCTTATCCAGGTTTGACTGTATATAGTAGGTAAATGAAATGGAAATTTGAATGTGTGTGTATGTGTGTAGACGATTACTGAGTATTGGGTGTTTGTGTTTTAATAGATATACTGTTTAATTAAAAGAGAAATCATATTTTTATGGAAAACATTTTTGATTTCACATTTTCGAACTGTTATTGCGGTTTGCTGTTTATAATTTCAACTGCATAAATATTCAGCTACTGTTTTTTGTGCATATAAAGCCACATATTGTCGCCTCTTTCAGTTTCAATACTACAGCAAAGTTCCGATTATCCACTTTCTGCTAGCTGACATTCTGATTTATCCGATACTTTTTAAGTGAAACGATTTTCTCTAATGCATTATTGTTTTGCATAACTATCAGGTAAACAAAGCTTGCCCATGTTGCGTCTTATTAAATTGTTACGGGAAAAACAACATTTCAAACATATATCCGTCTTACTGCAGTTGGCGTTTCTTTCATTCCGCATTTATCATTTGCATATTATCCGACATGTTCAATCATCCGAGCACCTATCGATTCCGCGTTTATGTCGGACGTCTTCTGTACTATATATAGGTATCTACTGCTTATTTATATATTTTTTTGGAATGAATAATTATACAACTGATATTTGGTCTTTGTTTGCGCTGGGAAATAGGGAGGAATTATTTATAAGACAGAGAGTTCTTAGAGGACGTCACATGATATCAGAGCTGGGTAGTACCTACTGAGTACAAGTACCTGAAAAAAGTACTCAAAATACATTTTTTGTACTTGGTACTTTGTACTCCAAGTACATTTAAAAATTGTACTTGGTACTTGTACCTGTAACGATCTGTCGAATGTACTTTGTACTTGAAGCTTATATCTAAATACATTTATACTTTATGAAGAAAGAAGCCTTGTGAAAGAAGCCTGAAAATTGTATAAGAAACAGAGCATTATTGTAATAGGTAAATATCTACATAGTTACCTACTACTTGTAATGTGTAATATAAAAGTTACAAATATCTATTTTTTTACATTTTATTTTTAAGAGCAATTTTTTAGTATACCATTTATGTGAAAATAAATTTATACGGTATTGTAAGTTAGACAATTTGTTGTATAACCTTTGTTGTATAACAATTTGTTGTATAACACTAGATCGCAAACCCCGGACACTAGATCTAAAATCCCCAGCACCAGATCGTAAATCCCCGATACTAGATCGAATCCCCGACACTAGATCGCAAATTCCCTACAATAGATCGCAAATTCCCGATACTAGATCGCAAATTCCCGATACTAGATCGCAAATTCCCGACACTAGATCGCATCTTCCCGACACCAGATCGCAAATCGCCGACACTAGATCTCAAATCCTCGACACTAGATCGCAAATCCCCGACACTAGATCGCAAATCCCCGACAGTAGATCGCAAATCACCGACACTAGATCGCAAATCCCCGACACTAGATCGCAATTCCCCGACATTAGATCGCAAATCCCCGACACTAGATCGCATATCCCCGACACTAGATCGCAATTCCCCGACACTAGACTGCAAATCCCCGACACTATATCTCAAATCCCCGGCAGTAGATCGCAAATCACCGACACTAGATCGCAAATCCCCGACACTAGATCGCAATTCCCCGACATTAGATCGCAAATCCCCGACACTAGATCGCAATTCCCCGACACTAGACTGCAAATCCCCGACACTAGATCGCAAATCCCCGACACTAGATTGCAATTCCCCGACACTAGATCGCTAATCCCCGACACTAGATCGCAAATCCCGACACTAGATCGCAAATCCCCGACACAAGATCGCAATTCCCCGACACTAGACCGCAAATCCCCGACACTAGACGGAGCTAGGCAGTACTGAGTACAAGTACTTGAAAAAAGTACTTTAAGTACATTAGTTTGTACTTGGTACTTTGTACTCCAAGTACTTTAAAAATTGTACTTATTCTTATACTTGTAACGATCTGTTGAATGTACTTTGTACTTGAAGCTTGTGTCTAAGTACATTTTGTTTACAAGTACATTTATACTTTTATGAAGAAAGAAGTCTTGTGAATGAAGCCTGAAAGTTGTTCCAGAAGCAGAGCCATTAATGTAATAGGTAAATACCTACTAGTTACCTACTACTTGTAATGTGTAAAGCTTTGTCCAGACCAAATGTTATGTTAATAACATTGTTGATAACAAAAATGTTATCGACAAATGTTTTTACACAATGTTAACAAGATCCGTCCACACTAAATAATGTTATAAAAACATTGTTATTCTGAATGTTTACCAACAAGTATACCAACAAAGTTTTTAAAACATCACGTCCACACAAAATAAAAATGTTGAAAACATTCAATCAAGCAGATGCAATGGCAGACACCGACTACCTATAGTTTGTAAAATAAATTAAAAGAAAAAAAGTCATTGCTAATAATAATAGCGATTAGCAAGTATGATTATTTAAATTTTATTAACTAATTCTGAAATTTATATTTTTTTTAAATATTTACCTATATATTTTAATTTTGGTTGACTGTATGTAGTTATGTATTAAAAAAAACAAACAAAAATAATATTTTATATTTCAAGAAAATGTTTTAAATTTTTCTTTTTGACCAGGTTTAATCATTATTTAATTTAATTCTGTTTTTGTTTTACAATACAAATACAATACAATAAAAATTAAAGATTCGCTAATATATTACCCACATTTTCCGTTTCGCTATCTATAATACTTGATAACGACGGTAGGTAATTATATTTACCCAAATACGACATATACGAGCAAATTGCCTGTACTTATATTGTTGACAAAATATCCCTGGTCAACACATGGCGTTCAGATTGCAATATTGTAGCTAACATTCCTTTGATTTTACCGACTTGTGAGGGGACACCAAAAAATGTTAGAAACATTTGTTATTAACAATTTTTAAGTTTGTCCAGACTAAAAGTTATTAACAATGATCCCAACAAAAGTTATTAACACATGTTATTAACATTTTTTGGGTTTAAATTTATTTTTGTGAATAATAACATTGTTAGAAACACGTGTTTCTAATAATGTTATCTTTGGTCTGGACAAGGTTTAACGTAAAAGTTACAAATATCTATTTTTTTACATTTTATCATTAAGAGCAATTTTTCCGTTTATCTGAACATGAATTTTTATGGTATTGTGAGTTGGAGAATTTGTTGTATTGCCTTCATTTCCCAATAACACGATATTTTTTTTAATGTGTGAAGAAAAGATCGCCGTACAGTCCAGAAGTCACTTTGATTAATTTTTGATCTAGTATAATCATAGATAGAGGAGGGAGAGATGGAGAATAGAACAGAGAATAGAACAGTTCTTCTATCTTTTTCTATCACAAATACATAACCATGGTTACAGACGTAAATTAACAATACCTACCTACTATAAATTTTTAAATTCACAAATGCGTCAGCAGACAACCGATTCGTTTTCTATCTCTTTTCCAACCTGACATTGTCACTTACTGTTGTGCCTATGACTCCCGTACTCTATCTATGAAATCTCTATGAGCATAATAGCATTTTATTTTTTTATTGGAAATCGAGGTAACTGGTTAACATTGTATATTTTACGCAAATTACCTAATATTGGGAAATGAATGTTAAATTACGCCAAATTCTGTAACTTGTGTAATCACAAAAATCTATGCTACAAATCAATGAGCCGTGACCGGAAACATTGCTCTTAATAACAAAATTAAGGATAGTTACTTCTTACCAAAACAGTTTTATTGATGGATGTACATTTCGAAAGCTATGCTTATGTATAGTGTTTGCTGAAGATGAAAGCATAGCTTTCGAAATGTACATTTATCAATAAAACTGTTGTGGTAAGAAGTAACTATCCTTAATTTTGTTTTTATTCCAACCACAGTGCTCATATATTTTATTGCTCTTAATCTTTATTTGATAGAAATGATAATTTAGTCGTTTTTTTCTATTTTCTGTATTTTCAATTTGTTGTTTTTGTATTAATTCAAATTTAGTGTTAACATTTAATATAAATAAAACACAATTCGTAAAAACATTTTGTGCGTGTGTCACTGTGTGTGTATTTTAATTTGATAAATAATTGAGCTTGTAAGGTTTGTTTGTACCAGTTTGCTGAGACTGAGTGAAGTAAGTAGACTAGGTACTACTACTGACTACTGGGTATATTAATTATATTATGTACAATATACTTGTATAAAGTACTTGTAAAATCCAAGACTTGAACTCATCTAAAATTGTATCTACTTAGTACTTAGTACCTTGTACTTATTGGGTGAAATGCCAATGTACTTACTCCAAGTGCATTTCCATTGTACTTGGCCCAGCTCTGCATGATATTATGTTCTATGTTATCGACGCTGCATGTTATTATCTTTATGATCGACCTGTACTCGACGTTCGTCCGCAGGCTGGTGTTTCATCATTAATAATGATTAACGAACATTGCAATAAATACATAAATATCTGTACGCAGATGTAAATTCGTTCCTCTTTTAAAATATGAGCAAAGAAAATAATATCAGTGAGACGTTAAAATTTCGACGTTTTAATACTTTGTATGTAGAAATTGGGGGGAGGGGTGCGCAGGAGAGAGAGAAGACACATCAATCACAAGGCTCCAGTGAAATAACAAGTTTTGTGATATGTATGTATATTTAGTGTACATGTATATACAAGTATACACACAATGAAGGGTGCAGGCGGAGGAAGCGGTAGAAGAATAAGAGAAGAACATGAAGAAAACCCTTTCGCGCTCTCCTATAGTGTAGTGCGTCGTATACATACTTGAAGACGAAGACGAGCTCGCTTAATACATAAATGACATTTCTAATTTCATCCCTTGTATAATTGCGTTAACGTACAGTGCGTAAAACAATGTATTGATCGACATTTCTTGCACATTTTAAATGTAAGATTTTAAAGTCTCATCCCGTGTCACCCGACTGCCTCCATTACACCCAAACTCCCCCTCCTCCTCCTCCTCTTGCTTCTTATGCGTAGAGCACAACTTTTCTCTGAGAATATATTTTCCGAGCGTAACTTTGGATAATCTTTTCCATTTAAGAAAGAGCTTAAAATCCGCCCTTATGAGGGCTGGTGTACAACCCTTTTACTTCAGCCCTCTGAACACCACCCAACACCATTTCCTCCTACCCCATCTACCAAGACGTCCGTCAGTATTCACACTGTATTGTCTCGAGGCGAACTCCAGACAAAGAATTCGTGACGAGTGTCGAGTTATTGAAAAATAAGACTTTTGTTTTTGTTTCGCAGGAATTAGTGTTGAAATGGCTTGCATGAATGACTTCTTGCTTATTGTAGGTCGTCGTCGTTTGTCTCGTCCCAGTCGACGCGATCTTTAATCTTTTAATGAATCCGTCAAAAAGATCATAATGAGCATTAAAAATAATTATTTTTCACGTCTCCTTTTAATACAATTTAATTACAAACGAATAAACAAAAGGAATTTAAACAATCCAATAAATAAAAGTGCCTTTTATTTCAATTTTCACTAATCACTACCGGAGTCGGCATAGAGATAGTAACTGTGTTCCGTTTGAAAGTAGAAATAAACGCAATTAAAGATTCATCTAATTTTTAATGCAACTGGCCAGAATCAGCTGTATAGTACCTATAATAGGTACCCTAAAAAGAATTCTTTAATCTTACATCTTTATCCTCAAAAATGCAATCAGTAACTTTTAACAGACAAAGGTTTTCATAACATAAATACCTACATTTTATTAACGAATTAAAGTGAAAAAACATATTCCAAAAAGAAAAAAAATACGTTTAGAAAGAAGATTTGTTGATTCTAATAAATTTGCTTAAATATGATCAAATCAATGGGTACCAAATACCTACTTATTTGGTTTATATATTGACCAAATAAGTATTTGTAACATATTTTTATCGATTGAAAGTTACAAAATAGTTGGCAAAACCAAAAGTGCACATCCCGCTAATTATGATAAAAATATTGAAAAAAATATTTAATTTAAAAAAATATAAAAAATTTTTTTAAATAATAATATGGAATAGGATGCAAAAAAAAATTATGACGTCGGTCGGAAACGAACCGGCGTACTTATCCGCAAGAAGCAACAGCCTTTATCCATTACTCCACGAGCTTGACGGATGATCAGCTACTTTTATCGTATAGCAGCTTGTAGTAGCACTTAGTTTTTCTACAATAATTTATACTGTACATTGTACAATAATATATTATTATTAGCTGTCAAAACTAATAAAAAATTGTTTATAAAAATTAAACTAGTGAACGTATTTCAGTAAATTTAAATAGGGTTCTAGTCTGATAGTAAACAAAGCGTATAAAACATAAACCAAAGCGATTCGTCAAGAATTGCGAGCTGTAGAGCTCGGACGTACGTACGTACGTACAGAGCAACAGACAACTGCTGTTCGCAATTTTCAGTTACAATTTTAGGAGTAATTATGAACTCGAATCAATCTAAAAATGGTTTCATTTTATAAGAAAGAATCTCCCCTTTTCAAAAAGCTACAATTTGAATGGATATCGTGCAAAATTAACTTAGATATAACTTCTTGTATGAACGAAGCTCAGCTCTGACGCGCAAAGCGATAATAGAGCACATCCGCTTGTGCAATACACAAATATATTTATTTCAAATAACCGATCTTTTTTTCCATTTTATCGATATTGATCCAATGAGCAAATAAATATTTTTATCGTTAGGTATATTTACGCTATGAAGTTGATTGTCTCAGCAAAATACTTTTTCCTTATGCAATATTCAACGTCAAAATTAATTTCATAGTTTCTAAAAGAAAACTCTTATACGAAACATTTACATTACGGAGTCGAAAACCCTAGATTTAAAGCATAGTGAAAAATCATCCACATTCATTGTACATGTCTAAGGGACAACCCTCTCCCTTGCTCTCATATACATACCATACACACACACAAGCAGAGTAGAGAAGAAATTAGTGCGTGCAAGACGTTACGTCACGTTGGTTGAAACAAAACGAAAGAGACGTGGATGGGACGGCGTTCCCACACCACAGTCGTCCCCACACTCCTCGGTGGTCCCACCGGCACCCATACCGCTCCCAAGTCGTCTCGCACTAACAGGGGATGGACGAACTGTACGAAAATGAAAGTCACGTTGAAAGTTCAAAAAGTTACCTACGTTTTGATTTGTAGTATCAGTACTGTTACATGTTTTTTGCCATACCCACTACAAAATATAGCTACTTTCAATGTATGTATAGCGGCCTTTAATGAGTCATTTAATAGGCAGGTGTGCGGAAAGTGTTTTACTTACCGCACTAGGGCGGTAAGTAAACGATTGCCATAGCAACTTCTGTTTATTCGCTCTATACGCCTGCGTTCGCCTGCCATTACTTACTCACCAACTTCACGGCACACTGTAGAAGGATAGATGGCGACGCAAATAAACTGTCAAACATTTTTGAAAATGAAGTGAAAGGTAGGTATTTTGTAGTGGGTATGGCAAAAAATACCATATATCTCGTGCGTAATGGTATTACGACTAGTGTGACTGTCATCACTAGTCGTAATATTGTTCATTACACATCTAAATATACAATCTACTATGAACAACTGATTAATTGCATGATACACTGTTATTTCATTGCTTTTACCAATATAGAGATTTTAAATTTGACGCTATGACATCAGGTGGCAGCAAATGAAAGTATAGCAAAATGTGGTTTCGCGATTTAAATGTCTATAGGTACTTAATAAAAATAGTTTGTTCAGTAGTTACACTGAAAAGTACGTTGCATTATAGAAAATATTCATATTTTTTCAGCCAACTTTCTTCATACATAATATTTGCAATAAAACTGTTCTATTGCAATAATGTTTTCGTCCTGTCTATTAATTGTTCATAAACATTGTATATTTTTTAATATCACTTAATTCCTGTCTATTCCTTGACGACATCGCACAATACAATAAAATATTATGTATTTTTATCAATGAACTTTTAATGAAGCCTCATCGGTGAATTTTATCATTGGAAATGTTTATGTTCGTATATGGGGGCAGAGTTACGAGTTTTCGTTCAAGGCCAAAAAACAACGGTGTCGCGATCAAGTGAGGAGCAATCATGCAAAATTGAACAAGTGCAATTTTTTCGAAATGTGTTTTATATCATGTCTAGTTAATTGAGAGGTATTTGCGACGATCTGCGGTGTTATTTTTGAGCAAATGTTAATAAATACTGTAGAAAAATCCATTTAAAAGTTAAGTAATCAAGCAAAAGTGAACGCGTATATAACAGAAGAATAATAGGGTTATTCCTGACAAAACTAAACAGTGCATTGATACATATTGTGTGTATAATAAACAGTTAATTATGTTTCATATATGCTGTTATCATTTCCAATGTCCTCGATGGTTGCAAGGATTGTGAAATCTGTGAATTTTTTTTTGCAAAGTAAGATATTATATCTATAAGATACTGTCTATAGGCACGACTTTTGCTTTATAAAGAGACCACAAGCACCATGACCTCTTCTCTCCCCAGAATAACAAATATATTATATTTTTACATAATAAATTACAAAAAAAAAAGTAGAATTACACGCCCAGATAGCAAAATCCACTGATGGTGCATTTTATACCTCCCCCTCAAATAATTCCTAGGGTTTTAAAAATTATGTTTTTGTTAGTGTATTTCAACAATTCCAGAGAAACTTGTTATACCTATATTAGTTATGTACAAACGTTTACGTGGAAGATTTACGTAGTTTTAAACTAAAATGTCGGAAAATATTAAATTTTTATTATGGATTATTGTTAATGCGTCATTCAAATTTTTATAATTTTTTAAAATCAAAAATGTAATTGAAGCTAACGCTCAGTATTGACTTTAGAGATTACTTGTGTTAAAAAACTCTCAAATTATAAAATAATAAAATTGTAAAAAATAATTACCTATCCTTGGACTAAAAGACATCACGAATATTCGTTTACTTCGCTGGCCTCTCACAACTAGGGTTTTAAAGAATCAAGAAAGCACCGAATAAAAAGCTAAATACTGATAAAACATGAGATTTTTATTCTTAAACTATAGAAAAATTGCTGAGTGGAAAACCATAAATGACTTCTTTTAATAACAAAAATTTCAGTGGTATTTTCAAAAAAATCCTTATATAATACTTACGATAGTTACAAAATATGCACAAAATTAAATATGATGGGTACCGAAATTAACAGGCCCGGGTCTTTACTTTAAAAAAAGCATTCAAATCTGTGTTTATATTTTTTCAGAAGTTACTGTGAATGAAAGAAAATTCTATACACGCACACGCGCGCGCGACATGCACAACCGCCATTCGGAAAACCGCTTTTCTTTATGTTTGGAGTATAGTAGGGGAGAGTGTTGAATCTTGGAACGATTTTCGGTTTTTATTTTTTTTACAGAAAAAAGTACAATAGTAATGCTAACCGCCAAGAGATAACATTACACGTCTCAAAATTAGGACTGTTCCAAGGTACATGCGTTCCAAGGTACAACACTCTCCCCTACAGTCTTAATCTGAGCCTGTCTCGGACACGATTTTTTTAATTAATCACCATACTTCAATTTTCTAGCGCAACCCAAAATAACAATAATAAATGAAAATCTCACGGTTGCATCAGACGCTTATGACCTCTGTTGTCGAGCGTCTATAATTTACAATATCTATCTATCTCGCGGTTACAGTATTTGCATTTTGCTTTGTTTGGGTCACCAGTTCTTTTTATAAAATGCATCCACACATCACGTAACTCTTAACTATTCCTTGCCGACATTGCACATCACAATAAAACACAGACAGAATACGCTGGTAAACTGCAATAGGTTATCGCACGCACGCCGCGTAATCTGGCGGAAAATTTTGAGTTGGGGGCATATTATGTACTCTATGTGCTTGAAAAAAAATATGAAGTTTCGTTAACTAATCGTATAGATAATCGACGTTTATGCGATTAATCAGAACCCATTATACTTGCAGATCAAACTCGTTATCATAATTGTTAAAAAAAAATTAAAAATAAGTGTTACGATATTTAACAAAATAATAAAAATGGTCTTATGCAAGGACTTGAGTTTCAGAAGTTTACTTACAACACGCCGTTTCAACACCTGAAAGTAGCTTAAAATAAGTAATAAATAACAGGTACTCTATAATACTTACAATTTTGTCCTTAAAAATTTGATGTAGTACGTAAGTATAAAATCCATCGTTTGAAACCAGGAAATATCGAATATAACTTTTGCAGAAATGTTTCAATTTCGTGTATAAAATGATGATTCAAGGGGTTGATATTCCACGTGTTTGAATGGTCATGCTGTTGTTTTTTTTTTTTCATTTGTGCAGAATCAATCATACTTTGACCTTTTGTAGTTTTAAATCTATTTCACCTGAACACAGTGCCGGATTTACCAATAGGCCGAGTAGATCGTACTCTAGGGCGGCAGATTACTAAAATAATTTGCCTCATATAGTTATATTATTTTTCTATCTTCATAAACTTACCTAAATAAGTAATTGGAACAAAACAAATGAGCCTATTTTTATTATAATAATTTTTTTAAGGTCGGGGCAGCGGATAGTCAGCGTTCTTTACTTAAGAAATGTACAAATCCGGAGCTGCCTGAATGGTCAAACATCACTAATAGGGAACCCTAGCGTCACACTCACACAATATAGGAATGTTATAGAAGTAGAGTAGACTGTAGAGCAACAGTATAGTACAGGCACCGTCACCGCTGCCACCATCTAGCGGGACGGTGGGTAACTAACGACGTTCGTAACATACACATTGTTGTCATTATTCATTTTCCGCGATTATCATTAAAAATATTAACGAGTTGCTATTTTTCAAAGAAATATGTTTTAAGATGCGTTACGGCATACGTTATTACGTTACATAGTATACACCTTATATACCCAGATGGCAGGCCAGTAGTATGCAATGTGTTTCTGTCTTTCTTTGTTTTGCGATATAAATTAAGATTATTTTAAGCAGGGTTCCACGTAACGCAAACGAAAATTAAGGTCATCACAACGTACGTACACACACATATATACCTTCTGTGGCGAGAAAAAACAATACAAGCTCTCCTTGTTATATTATGAGTTATTTGCTTCATTGTGGTTACAGAAATAAAATTAAGACAAGACTTTTTACTCAGCAGTTTAATGTAGTAAGAGTAGACCAGTAAGTTAGTTATTGTAGATTATAGAAGCTCGACAACTAATGTTAGCGTCTAAAAGAGAGTAGACCAGCCTCAAGGTAAATGCAAAATATGGTACGAGTGTACGACCTACTCCTTTAATCATATTTTTAAAAAAGCATTCACATATAATAATTATTAAAGCCTGCATTGTCTTAATACTGGTGATCAGTTCACTTCAATATGCCTCAAAATCACATATTTAAGAGATGTTTTATTAATTTATGCTATTCTTTTGAACTTTTAAGGTGGCTGTATACACACTTAAATTTCCCAGAGTCAGATCTGGCTAAATATGAAACATAAACTGATTAATTATTATTGATTATTTAGTCAGTAATTAGTGTAGTATTTTGACATGAATATTATGCAAAAAAAATTCAAATGACAGCAATTTTTGTTCTCTTCTCGCCGCAGCAGATTATATAATAAACATATATCTATGTATGAGTGCAAACTTGTGTAGTTATATTCTTTATCTTCTTTCGTGGTTTCTGTGAATATATCATTATATTTTGTCGTTTTTTTGTTGTAATCAACATAAAACAGAAATGATTTTAAAAAAATTATAAACAAGATTTTATTAAACTTCCTTGCAATTTTCGAACAAATTATTTACAGTACCTAATCAAAAAATTTAAAACGTAAATATAGATATTTAACAAAAATTAAATTCAATGTTTCGCTTGCATACTCAGAACTTAAATATATAATAGGTATGCCTATTAAATAGAAAAAGAAACATCAAAATCGGTTCACAAATGCAGGGAGGTAACAGACATTAAAAACTATACTAAGCCAATTTAAGTAAAATTTATGTGGGACCACCCTGAAGGTATGCCCTATTGATTAGAAACAGAATCATCAAAATCGGTTTGCAAATGCAGGAAATATGAGGTACTGAACCGATTATATAAATATACATGTCGAATTGATAACCTTCTTTTTTTTGAAGTAGGTTAAAAATACAGTCAAGTTTCTTTTTATGCGGATATTTTTAATTTTGTTTTAAAGTTATGCGGTCGGGGTTTCCCCGTTATACATAATATATGAACAGTGTTAGAAGAAGAAGAAGGTGGAATCGGTCTTGATAAAGTTATAAAGGATCTGTTTAATAAATATACACACTTTCAGGAATTTGAGAAACAGAGGTCAAGTAGAGCAACTACGTCATACTCATGAACCTAAACAGCAAAATCATCAGAGGTGCAGGCAGTCAAAGTGTTCCAGGTGCGGAAGGCAGCATCCTCGCAAAAAATTAGTACCTAGTAACAATCATCATCGCAAAAAAAATTGTCAGAGGAAAAAAAGCATCGATGCTAATAATTCTGCTTGTGATGAACCGTTTTCTTTACAATGCAGATCTAATGCGCTGACTATTTCTTCTAGTGATGATAGGCGCTGATGACCTCAACTATTGACCGTCTATATAATATACAATCTATCTATCTTTCTAGTGATGAAAGCGATTTCACACTATAGAATGTACCAACAGTGACGATAATAATTTCTGATTAAAAAATGTCAAATGATTTGTTACCTCTCAATAAAATTAGCTTTTATAAATAAAGTTTAAGAAGGCGTTTCCATTATTTTTTATGGGATTTGGAGACTATTTTTACTCATTACTTTGGTCGTAATTTTATACGGTTTTAGATAATTACGGAACGTACCCTAATTTATAAACTTAAGTAATGTCTTTTTTGTGCGATTTATTATAATATGTGAAATACGTAAAAAGAGGCAGTTTACTGCATGTGTTTTAGCCGTTTGTACTTATATGTTTGATATTTAAAAATAGATATTTAATAAATTTCCAATTTTTAATTTAAGTAGTTTTATAAACAAGTATTTCGTGTGAAATGAGCAAGTTCATTTCATAAGAGAGACCCGTCTCTTCCACCACGATTAGCATATTCTGTTTACTTGCAATATTTCAACCAAAGTAACTACAATGCGTCTACAAAATAACATCTCACCAGTTATTAAAAAATATTTGAATATCTATAAATAATTACCACAAGAAAGTTAAAGATCTATGAAATCAAATATGCTCTAGAAAATCAGTTCCTGTGATTTGATATAAAAAAAAATTAAATTAAAATCTGCAGATTAGGTTATCATAAAGGCGTCACTTACTGTATTTGTACATACTTAAATTTTAAATATAGGTACTTTTATTATAAGAAAAACTGATTTTCTGGTCGATTTTTTATTCCAAGTAAGTTGTATCTCTCATTTAATGTTTTGTTAAAAACTTAAAGGGAATGACAACTGTGATGCCGAATCGCAAGTAATGCAGTATGAAATAAAATTAAAGTAAAAAAAATGTTTCAATAGATGATGTTTATTATTGAAGAGCCCTAAAAAGCAAAAAATAAAAAATTAATCTTCCATAGAGATTATATAAAAATTTTAAAAAGCATTCGAGACCAATACTCTAGATTCTAGAATATATTTGTTGGTTAATAATAAATTTTTCTATTATTTAAAGATAGTTTGCAAGGGTCTCAAATGCTTTTTAAAATTTTTATATAATCTCTTTGGAAGATTAATTTTTTATTTTCTGCTTTTAGGGCCACTCAATAAAAAGCATCTTCTGTTAAAATTTTTTTTTACCTTAATTTTACTTTGTACTTCCTAGTTACAAATAAAAAGCATCTAAAAAAAAGAAAAAAATCAAGTATTTCATATTTTCCTAACTGTGGGCGCCAACCCTGATACCTTGTATACAGTTTGATCATATTACGGGTTAACGCCTTTAACTGTGCGGTTACTGACTGTCTTGTTTCAAACAGCTTAGCAGTGACTATATAATATCTTATTATAAGCGTGATACCAAGACATAAGGACAGAATGACAAAATTCCAATTCCGATAAAAAGGATCTGAAAAGAAAATAGAATTCAATGATGAAAAAAGATCAAGCATGGACGTATTCGCTATAGTTTACTTGTAATTTTCACCAGCCTCTTTGTATCAACATTTTAGACTTAATACTTTCGGAGATAAGCGGAAAGGGACGTACTTTCTATTTTAAAGAGTTCATCAACGCAAATTGAAAAAAAATATTTTTTGTACCCGCAAAGTGAGCCCTTTTCAACGATATGCCGATGCAAATTTTTTTCTTCACTTTAATGGTCGCAGATGACGCAAAAAAATGTTTTGAGTAAATCGACCGGACCCCTGGAATATTTGCAGCACACATCACTTTATCTGCATCCCAAATTTCCACTTTCTACGACTAACCGGTCAGAAGTTACAGGTCTGTGACAGACTAGACGGACGGACAACGGAGTCTCGCCACAAAGGCTTCGTTTTTTAGTAGGGAACATTAAAAAGACAAAAATATTTTAAATGAACGGTTGCAATCAGTCGTATGGTGCTTTTAAATGTTTTAATAGGTTGACAAAGGTATTTAAAAGAGAACAATGATCGTACTGGACATATTTTTATTATCCTTCGCAAAAATATTTGACAACAATAAATTTGGAACAGCCTGTATTCTTTTGAATGAGCCATGATCCGTAATTGTGTATCCATCCTTAGCCTGTAGTCTGTACGCCTGTTTGGCCAGATCTTAAGTATGACATGAATGATACAGAGAATATTCGAGTCTGAAATATTTCAGGCAGGTTGACATGTTGTCAAGTGACTTCAGGTAAAATATTTACACATATTATAATATAAATTCGTCTCTCTAATGTTGTTTAATTGTAAATGCATGTTACTACGGAACTATAGGTTCTTTAATTAAAAGTATTAAGGTATATATCTATGACCAAATGTTAAAAGCACTTATGTAGAATTTTTGATATTTATCTGTATCTTTAGTGCCTACGGTTTCAATAGAGCGGCTGACTACCGCAACTCACGACTCCGACTGGTCGCAGCGTCCAGCGACAGACGGTGCTTTCAGTGGCGCGTCTTAGGAATAGAGAGGCAATTTAGTGGGGCCGTTAAGCGTTTCAACCTTACACTTTGTGATAGAAAGATGCCACTCGGTACGAATGTTGGTCGGCCCATATCTTCACTTTAAGAAGTGAAGCCATTTTGGCCTCCGCAACCGTGCTTCTATAGACAGAGTGGTTGCGTAGCTTTTAGGGGCAAAACGCCTGTAACTCAGCAACCGTTCCTCGCACAGTCCTGGGGGTAGTCTCATTGGATTCAGCACACTCTATTTCATACGAGACGGCTCTCAGACTAACTCCGAAACCTCCACCAGTTTTGTTCCTGTTGTTCACACGATGGAAATGTGAGCGCAACGTTTAGATTTTATTTAGATTTTAAATGTACGTTCGTGAATGAATTTTGTTCGACTCAACGTCTGCAACGCTAGTGTGGTAGAAAAGTACCTCGAGATATAATATTGTGGTCTATACAGCTCTTTCTTTTTTGATTGAAATGAAAAATGAAGAGTTGGATCATTAAATGAACTATAGATGTATAAATTGTTATTTATCTCATATGTTACCTAAAGGCTGACGTAAGCCATTTTCTCTTACGGCCACAGTTAATATGTAGATTCACACGGCACGAACTACACTCTTATACCGTAAAATATCCTCAACTGCATCCTCACAATGCCCGTGATCACCAAAATGAGGTCAACACATAATAGTGCAGGGGCATAAGTAAATATTTCGTAGTCAGTGGGATTTTGAATGAAGGAATAGTGTGACTACGTGGGATGGATAGCTCATGAGTCACACAATCAGATACTACCAGGTGTTTTGCCTAATTTTTTGGTGGAGAAACACCCTGTATACATGATTATATGTATCTCCGAAACGGTAGCAGATATCAAAAAAGTTGTTAAAACCTTTTTTGTTCCTTATTTTATTTACAACAAAAAAGGTCTTTACCAAATTTTGCCTAGAAGCAACCGCAAGCGAGTTACAGAGACAAAAAAAAAGATTTTTGTCATAAGGCTGCACGCCAAAAAATTGGGCAAAACACCTACGGTAGTATCTGATTGTGAGACTCACGAGCTATCCATCCCATATAGTCACACTATTCCTTCATTAAAAATCCCGCAGAATTACACGAGGCCCAGCACTATAACTTGAAAATAGCCGAGACCATCATCATGGAGTCGTTGTTACCACGGTTCTACACGGGTGAAGCCGTACCGGATAGCTATAGTTCAAATTGTTTTGGCTTGAAGCTTTTGACAGATTCCAGTAGTACCATAGAGTAGGTACCTAGCCTTCTTTTACATAATTCCCAAATTTAGGTAAAAACTTAATAACCAATAAACTTTAAGACCGTTCTGATTATATTTAATACTAGCGGCCCGTCCCGGCTACGCCCGGGTGGTATGAAATAATGATGTAACAGCAGTCACACATTGCTCCGCTCACGTATATGTATAGTATATTGTTAATTTGTTATCCTCCCGCGAAAATCTCTCCCTCTGCGTAGGTTTCTATTAATGAAAGAATTTTTAGAATCGGTTTAGTAGTTCCAGAGATAAGCATTTATGATTTATTAGCCTCCCCGCCAGAATTTCTCGCCCCCCCCCCCGCGAGAATCTCTCCCCCTGCGTAGGTTTCTATTAGTGAAAGAATTTTTAGAATCGGTTCAGTAGTTCTATTTTTTATTTATTGTAGATTATAGACGCGTCGACATCTAAGGTCATTAGCGTCTTTCAACTACACTAAATAACAACTAACTTAAAACTAAATAACATCACAAAACATCCATGAGCGCAGGTGGGATTTCAGTAGTTCTAGAGATTACTTTTTTCACTCGGGCGAAGCCGGCTTTTTTTGAGACAAAAAGTAGCCTATGTCTTTCCTCAGGATGCAATCTATCTCCCAGCTCCCTGCCAAATTTTATCGAAATCTGTTCAGCGGTTTAGGCGTGAAAAGGTAACAGACAGAGTGACAGACAGTTACTTTCGCATTTGTAATATTAATAAGGATAGTAAGGATAAGGATATTGTTATAAAATATAAATTCGGTATTGTAATAAAGAGACAACATTCAGAAGTTCAGAACAGTCTTAAAGTTTATTGAGGGCAGTATAGCCTAGTGGTTAGCGTGCTTATTGCCGCAACCTCTGGACTGGACTGCCGTGGGTTCGAATCCCACCTGCGCTCATGGATGTTTTGTGATGTTATTTATTTTTAAGATAGTTGTTATTTAGTGTAGTTGAAAGACGCTAATGACCTGAGATGTCGACGCGTCTATAATCTACAATAAATAAATAAATAAACTTAAAGTTTATTGCTTATTAAGTTTTTACCTGAATTTGGGAATGATTTAAGAAAGTTAAATACCATTCGAATCTGTCAAAAACTTCAAACCAAAAGAATGTATTGCTCTACACTATTTCAGGATAGACTATAGTAATACATATGTGAAATATAATATTTTCTTTAAAAAGCTCTCCCTCATAGCCTATGGTCTATACTATTCCTAATTTGTTCGCTACAGATAAGAAACAAATGAAACAAACCTCAATCCTCTGAACATGTAATTTTCTTTCTCTCTCATTTAAACTAGCTGTGTGAACAGGCTTTTACTTTTTACAGTCCCCGCCAGGAACGTATCCAGTAATTTTATAACTTATGTAAGCTAGAAAGAAATATTTCTTATGCACTGTTTTCATGCTTCGTATAAAATGTAAATTTTAAAAGTAATATACAGTCGACTCTCGTTAATTCGAAACTCGAGGGACTCTTAAAATATTACGAATTATCGAGTGTTTGAAATATCAAATGGTTCAAAATAAAGGCTCAACAAACAAACGTTGATACAAGTTTGAACTTGTCGCAAAATGAATGTATGTACTTACAATCTTTCCGCCTCTTTCTCTCTGCAACTTTGAATTGTCGAATGTTGGACGCCGATGAGTTCGAATTAACGCGTAGTTTTGTTATATAGCAATGATTACGAATTACCAAGTGCATAAAAATGTATTGATTTAGTTCGAAATATAAAGAGCTTTTGTAGGGAACTCGTGATAACTTTGAATTATAGAGAGGTTCGAATTATCGCAGGTTTGAATTAACAAGAGTCGACTGTAATTACATTTTTCTTTTTATCATAAAAAATACTATAAGCCAATTCAATTTATTGTTTATTTTTATTTGAAAAAACGGACACTTCATAGTCCTGTTTTCTTTTCATTTTTCTCCCGAGCAAGACATTGGAAAATCGAACACCTGGCAACTCTGGTTGTCCGACGTTGCAACGGTAGATATGCAGTGCCTCCTGAGTAGAGTAAAGTGCCCTAATATCGGACATTTGCCTAATTTGGGACACCGCTGTTACAAAAAATCTAAATGGAAGATGTCGCAAACAACTATTTAAGGTGTATCCAGCAGTCAAACCTTTACTATAGAGAAATCTTTTATTATCACCACTTACACACAAATGTCATTATAGGCATTTGAAGAAAAATCGAACATCCGAAAATTTGGCGACTTACTTTGAAGTGCGTATACATTTTCACAGATGAGTCATTTAATTACAAATTTTAGCTTAAGTTAACCTGCAGAAAGTGTAGTTTGATTACTACTAATCAATTTTTTAAAATTACCTCATCAGTGTTATATTTCAGTTTTCAACCTAGAAATAAACTAATTGCGCAATATCGGACAGTACGTAATGACGTCGTAATATCGGGTATCCGATATTAGGAAATTTGTTGGTGTTATTATGAAATGATCATTTCTGTTACAGATTTAAATCAATATTGATAATATTAAAGCATAACAAAATTATAAAAGCTTGTAAAAATATTTTAAACCTTATTAAAAACATTTTCCTAATATCGGATATACTATCCGATATTAGGACTACATTTTGGCATGACAGAAAAATGAGACTTTTTATAAATTTAAATTTTTTGTTCATTTTTGTTCCCTTAAAACTTTCCATATTTTTGGACGTTGTTAACGACACTATATTGTGTATTGTATGTCTAAGAAATTTCATTTTATGTAATGAGTTAAAAAAATATGGACACTTTTCAAATGCTATCCGATATTAGGGCACTTTACTCTACGTCCCTGTTTCATTCACTATACATATCCATCTAAATGTGAAATGTACAAGTACAACGAGAATGTTGAAGCATGTGTATGTTTTTCCAACACAGAGTATAGACGTTTTAAGCGTCCCTCAAAAACTCACATTTCGCGAGTTTTATATTATGGCTGTATGTATGTTCAGAGTGACACTGTGTGCCCACTCTTGTCTCTTCAAACTCAGCCCAAACCGAGCTCATTCCACCGAGCAGTCACTAAAGATCAAGGATGGACACCGCATTCAAAGATTTTTACTTCCCACCTCTACTATGGTAGGGAAGTAATGGATTTAGTCCGAAAAAAATATTTCGAGATTTTAACAAATCTTCACGTTTTGAGACCCTAGCAATCGTTTAAGATCATTTTCTGACTGATGTCTGTATGTGTGTGTGTGTATATGAGGTCAATTTTTCGCCTTCGATATCGTAAAAACGGAACAATATACGGGCATTCCGATTGTTCTATTGTGTTTATCAGCCTTTAACTTAGATCTGATTAGATTTTGAGTCAAATCGGTTCAGTGGATCCTGAGATATTAAAAAAAACGTTCTCAATGTCACGTATTAACATAGGTAAAAAAAATATACATGAATTCTAGATATTATAATATGAAAAAAATGTAAATATTTTTTTTCTCTAAAATGTACAGTTTTCGAGAGAAAAAATATTTTACTAAAAAAAATAAAAATTGTACGTAAATCAAGGTAACCATGATTAAGCTAGCCATCAGTAGATCACCAAACAAAAAAGAGGGCCATGTTTTTTTTCAAAGAATAAAAAAAGAGTGTTTATTTTTTGCAAATATTTACTAGGTGGGAAGTATAGGACTGGTCATCAGTCGAATTTTTTTAATTAAAAAAAAACATTCTCATGATATTCAAAAAGATTTATTTGAAACGAGATCCCGGACAAAAACAAGTAATCTTTCTTTTTTATTACTGTCAGTTGACATTTCGAACTTAACAGAATGGCTGTTCATTTTTAACCGACTTCAAAAAAGGGAGAGT
Source organism: Mongoloraphidia duomilia (assembly GCA_039654895.1). Classification (NCBI taxonomy): domain Eukaryota; kingdom Metazoa; phylum Arthropoda; class Insecta; order Raphidioptera; family Raphidiidae; genus Mongoloraphidia; species Mongoloraphidia duomilia. Next base: position 31,429,998 of record CM077521.1, on the reverse strand, counting down.
TTCTATATTCGGGACCTATATTTTTTTATGTAGGTATGTATGAATGTATGTTTACCGATTTCTCCTGTATTTGTGAACCGATTTTGATGATTATTGTTATATTTAATAGGGCATATCTCCGGAATGGTCCCATATAAATTTTACTTAAATCGATTAAGTAGTTCGACTGATTTTAATAAAAAGTGAGTAACGGACTGTTAAGGTAAATGTCCGTTTTGACACAGCGTAAGCTATAGTGACGTATAATATAAGTAATAGCTGTTGACTCAGTTAAAGTAAATAATTAAATACAACATTAGTTAATTTGTGGATATAATATAATAATATTATTATTAAAATAGACTGTAGCCATTCCCACAAGCATATACTTTTCTTAACGTAATCAGTCGGCAACCTGCCATCGTGATTTTAAACGTCAAACAATTTTTGAGATATACAAGAAAAAAATCAGAAGCCACTGTCAGGACTTGAACCCGAAATTCCCAGTTTCCGGCTGTTACCAATTACTCACACAACGGTCTTGTCTGGACTACTGAGTTATTAATATTTAGTTATGTTTATAACTTAATAATAAATCCGCTCTCGCATGAGGTGTGATTTAGTGTTGAAATAGGTATATATAGGGAAGTAACAGATTCCACTCTCGGGGTAATGTGTGAGTAATTGGTAACTCAACCAGCCGGAAACTGGGAATTTCGGGTTCAAGTCCCGACAGTGGCTTCTGATTTTTTCCTTGTATATCTTAAAAATTGTTTGACATTTAACATCACGATGGCAGGTTGCCGACTGATTACGTTAAGAAAAGTATATGCTTGTAGGAATGGCTACAGTCTATTTTAATAATTATTAAAGTAAATAAGTCTTTTTATTTTTTTAGTTATTAAAACTCCTCAAAAAAGCCACTAAAAAGAGGAAAATAATAAAAATTTGAGGTCGGCGTCAATTTAATAAAATGTAAAGTCGGTTAAAAAGTAGATATTAATTAAATTGGCACTTTTTAAGCGATTTCATATTTTATTAAATTGTCGCCGACCTCAAAATTTTATTATTTTCCTCTTTTTAGTGGCTTTTTTGAAGGAGGTTTTTTTTCTGTTGAAAAGTTTTTTTGTTAATAGAAGTCAAGAGTTCTGAAGAGGCAACAAATATTTGTTCGTAACGTCAACTCCTTTTATCTGCATAGGTATATCTGCAGCAAAATCGATTCAATTTAAAAAATAGAAAAAAACTTAACGGAAATGCTGATCATAATTTAAGAGAGGGAGAGACAAAAATATAGGCGCTCGACAACTTTTATAGAGTTCTGGAAATTAGTGCTCATAAATTAGTGATCATAATATAATTTCCCAAAAAGAAAATAAACCGACACGTAAATATAACATGTCACCGAAGTGTCATGACTCATGTCTCACCATCCCTCATCTCGGTGAACACAATGTTTCCAGTACGCCCCGTTTCAGTCGCCGTACCAACCCCCAGTCAAACGCCCCAGACTCACACCACCTCAACCAAAATATGGAAAGTAGAGAACTTTGTTTCTTCATTCTAATATGATTATTTTAATTAATCTGCCACAACATCACAGCAACGAACCAACGACATCAACGAACGATGAGTGCTATATATATAATAATGTGTGTGTGTGTATGTAGGTATGTTATATATGCAGATACAGTGAGTTGTTACCGTCAACACTCAGGCCATATAACGAATCCGTTATATTCTATACAAATAACATATAAATACAGAGTGTCCCAGAGATCGCACATAACACGGGTACTGTACAAATTCATTCAAGAATAATAATTCATAATGAAAGTAAGGAATGAATGAATGAAATGTAAATTATAGACGCTCGACAACTGAGGTCATTAGCATCTCAAAGTATTAAAGGCTTAATAAATTAATGTTTAAATGCTGTTTGTAAGTGCCAGCCACACATGTTACTTTTTGTATCGAAAACGCGCAATTTTGCAGCTGCATCGCAATTTGACGATTACTCAGCTGCTCGAAATGTCTCATTCGATCGCACGATTTGGCAACAGCATGTGCTCGATCTAGCGGTCGATGTGTTTGTTTCCCATTCGAAGTGGTCGAACACACTTCGAATGGGAAACAATCGCGCGTTCGTAACACATCAGTTATGTATTTCAACGAAGAATACGTGCGGCCTTACGCTGTTGGTAGCTGCACCTGACGATCTACAAGGGACTTATTCGCACAATCGTGATACAGAAAACATGTGACAGCGAAATTTTGTTTTATCCATTTAATTTATTTATAGTATATATTGTAAGCATCTTCAAGTTAAAATTAAAGTGCCACAATTTTTGAATTTTTTAAAAATTGTAACCTTTTGATTATAACCTGAATATGCTTGAAAATTGCAATATTAAAGCAAAATTTCGTTGTATTTACATTAATAATTTAGAGATTATAATTTGGTTATCTTACCTACTAACACGAAGAAGTAGCATAAAAATTTTATAATTTTTTGTACACGCTTTTTTGGGGTGCTTTAACAAATCATATTAGAAAAAAATTGTAAAAATGAGGACTAGAATAATATGTTACTTTATACTATAATTTTCCTAACGCTTCCAAAAAAATATTTTCAACCTCTGGGTCCAAAATTTAAAAAATGAAAAAATATTCAGGTAATGAACGTACTATTGAGAGAAAATTTTATGAAAAATTTTTTGTTAGAAGAGAATAAATAAAAAAAAACAATTTCATTAGAATCTGAAGATGAACAAAATCAAAACGTTAGCAAAATAAATAATTTATAATTCTGACTCTCATTTCATAAACTTTTTTCTAAAATTTATCAAAATTCTAAGGGTAGGCATAATGGACAAAAAAATAGGTGTTTTCTGTACCTATAGGTAAGGAAAAAAGCAAAATATAAATTAAAACATTTCCAAATAATAATTTCTAATTGTCGATTTCCGGAATATAAAAAGTAAAAACATAAATGCAAAAATGACTAAAATAATATTATATTAATGTTGGGTTTATCATACATTTTTATCACGCTGTTTTTTAATCACTCTGTTAAATTGTGATTGCTACGTGTTCATTGGTTGCTGCGTTTTCATTTTGGCAAATTTATGATCGTTACCATAGCAACCCGTCATTTAACAGCGTGATTAAAAAATTAGCGTGATCAAAATGTACAATAAACCCGACATAAGAGTATTTAATAGCGGAAGTTACTCCCTAAACTCTTCACTTCAAATCCTTTCCTCTCGTCTATAAAACTGTTCCCGCTCTCCCGGCGCTATTTTTAAAGCTAAATGGTTCGGGTAAACGCCAAATGAAGGACCAAGAATCCTATAGACGAATTTAGAAAACAAAATTGGCTATGTGTGAAAGTTACGTAATTTTGAAAAAGCTGTAAGTTTTTCCAGGAATTTGTTTTTCAATTTTTAGCCTGAGGGATCCGTAGTGTAATTCTCGGTCCTTCATTTGGCGTTTATCCGAACCCTTTAGCGGGAAGCGTTTTTTAGGTGAGGGAAAAGGATTTGAGGTGAAGAGTGCAGGGAATAACTTCCACTATCGAATACTCCTAAGTAAATTATTTATGTGCAAATCTGTACATGTAATAAAATCGTAAACATCCTTTTTGTCTGTTTGTCTGTCTGTGCGTTTGTACACGCTAATCTCCGCAATGGCTGAACCAATTTGGATGTGGTTTTCAGTGATGTAGCTATTGAGATAAGTTTGAGCTAACATTTAGTGTTTATTTCATTTAAATCGGTTGACAAATAGCGCGCGCTTTGTGACACCGTTATTACAAATGTCAAAATGCAAGTTGGCTTGACTGTTTATTTTTGTGACACCGTTAATGCAAACTATTTCCAAGTGATTTTAAGCCCGACTTTGCTTCGCAGGGGGAGAGATTCTCGCTGGGAGATAATAAATCATTGTTCGCTTCGCAGGGGGCGAATTTCTCCCGGGGGGTAATAAATTAACAATGTATACATGATTTTATATTACTAGACATAAAAAAATCTAAATATACTTGAGCGGAGCCACGGGTTACCGCTAGTAAGTAGAAAGATTCTCAAATAATCAGACAAACATAATAATAATAATGTTATATGATGATAATATATTATATATATAACATCCGTCTTCATTAATTATGAAAATTGCATAAGATTTTTCAACATTCCATTTGGTAGAAGGCTTTTCATCCGCCGCCGTCGAGTTGATTCTTCCCGGCACAACATTCGGTAAGAGCTGCGATAGGATGAAGAATGGAAACGAGGTTTACAAACACCGATATGGCCTTAAAATAAACCACAAATAATCAAAATTCCTCATCCTCCATGTCGAATTCTCTCTGTGAACAACGACAACATCCAACACGGCGTCGTTCATGAGCGAAAACAAATTTTCTTCCTCGCGTTACGATGATGTGAGATGCCCGGCTAGCAATATAATAATAAGAAATGTACAGAGAGAAGAAGTGTAGAAGAACTCGGCTTACGAGAGTTCCTCAAAAATTATCACTTACATTGTTTATATAGTACCAAATATTATAGATACAAGTAAATACGTCCAACTTAATCGCTACGTCCAACTTAATCGCTCGTTTTAACATACTGTCACTACTCGTCAGTAATATACCTCACTATACGCAACTAGATATACAATCTACTATAACCTCGTCAACGAAAACGTGCTTACCTTCTTCAAGTTTCTTTATCGTCAGTAGTAAGTAAAGAATTTTTCAATAAGGACATAACAATTTTGTATTTAAATAAAACACAGAATAATTGAGATATTGGGCTGAAATTTATTCCAGGTGTAGTACACATGTTACAATTATGTATAGAATTCGATGTCGTTCATATGACCACTACGAGCACGACGGCAGCGATCGATTCAATTTTCAATCACTCTTTCACACATATCCGCTGGAATGTTGGCAATTTCGCGTTCGATATTGTTCCTGAGCTCCTCTAACGTTATTGGAATGTTGGCATAAACCTTCGACTTAAGGTAACCCCATAAGAAAAAATCCAACGGCGTCAAATCGCATGAGCGAGGTGACCATTCGACTGGACCATTTCTCGAGATTAAACGATTACCAAATTTTCTTTTCAATAAATCAATTGTTTGACCAGCTGTGTGGCTTGTGGCACCATCTTGGTAGAACCACATATCGTTGATGTCAAGTCTATCCAATTCTGGCCAAAAATAGTCTTCCAACATGGCACGATAGCGAACTCCATTGACCATAACATGGCGGTTTTAACAATTTCCAAACGTTGCTCGTTCGTGAACTTCACCATGATAAGAATGTAAGCCTTGACTGACGTTTTGACTTTGACAGATCATAAAAAAGTGTGTAGGTTATGTTCCGTATTATAAAACAAAATTGTTATGTACCTATTGAAAAACCCTTTATAAGCAGTTTTAAAAGTGTACACCTCTAAAACTTTTATTGCATTTATAAGACCATAAAGTTTAAAAAATCGCATAATAAATAATTGTAAAATAGTAGCATATTGTAAAATTATAAAGTTGTGACTCGTGATCCGAAAATTTGTTAACCCAGCCACCAAGTAGTTATACCAATTTGTTTAAAATAGGGTGACATATTGTCACATGTCACATTATTTTAAGGTCGGTATAAATAATATTTTAAAAATTAAAAAAAATATTTTAAATAATCATTAAATATATTATGGCTAAAATGTCCACATTATAATGCAGAATTCAATTGTTTAACACCTTTAATGATTCCAACGACGGCTTCACGGCTATACTAATTCTCTATTTTGCTAGTGTCTATGTTCATATTCCACTTGTTTGAATGGTCAACTGCTGGTCAAATATGGAAATGGAGTCACACGGCCTCTTCCAGTTCTGATATCACTCTACCTACGGAATTACGATCTTGAGTTAATATAGTCACAGGATAGTCGTATCCAAACAGATTTTCAGAAATTCAGAAATAATTTTCCAAGTATCAGGAGTTGACCTTTAGTTAAGCTCTGACTTCTTCCACTTTGATATAGTATTTTAACAACATATAAACGTACATAAATAAAATTGTTACAAGAATAAAATGTCTACAATCGATTTTTCATAGTTTTAGAAAGAATCTTCGACGTGTCAGGAGTTGATAATAAGATAAACTACTGGGCAGACGAAATTACACACTAAAAAATTTTTAAAAAAAACCTTCAAAAAGAAACTTAAACGAGGAAAGTAATGAAATTTTGAGATTTGCGCCAATTTAATAAAATATGAAGTCGGTTAAAAATAAGACATTAATCACTATAGGTACTATACCTTTTTGGATCGACTTCATATTTTATTAAACATGGCGCAGATCTCAAAATTTCATTATTTTCCTCTTTTTAGTGGCTTCTTAAAGGAGATTTTTTTTTGTTAAAAAGTTTTTTATTTTTTACTTTTTAGTGTCAAAAAGTGACATTTACCTTAAAGGAATCACACGCCGTTACTCACTTTAATAAAATCAGCCGAACTACTGAACCGATTTTGATGAAATTTCTATGGGACCAATATCTGAAAGTATATCCTTTCAAATAAAAAAAGAAGTTTCCAAATGGGTTTATAAATGACGGAGTTCTGAGGTAACAAACATAAAAAAATACAGCCGAATTGAGAACTACCTCCTTTTTTTGAAGTCGGTTAAAAATATTTTATAAATACAAATGGATACTTAAGTTATCATTCCTGTTAGGAACACCCTTTGAATGATGTAATGTTACAATGCAATACCAGAAAAATTCATTTTAAACCTATGTCAGCATGGGGACTAGGTTTAAAATGAATTTTTCTGGTATTGCATTATAACGTTACGTCATCCATTTGTATTTACCAATTAGGTGTGACTACTTGATTCGCCTGACTCTTTAGTCTTAACTTTAAAATATTTTAATAGGTACACTACTTTAACTACAGAATAACTATCTTGAATCGAAATACATACGTAGCTGCAGCAAGATAGCCTACAGATAGTTTCAGTGTAGTACCTAAATCGAGAAAGGTTCTGTCAAGTGTCAGTAATTGAGATGATCCTAGTAAATACGCGGGTGGAATATATGAAGAAGAAAAGACATAGTCAGATCTTTGTGTGTTTGTGTGTTGTATATGCATATGTATCTAGCGGTACGTACACTTATGTGTATAAGAAGAGTGGATGAAGAAGAAGAAAACGAAGAAGAATGGAAGAACACGAAGAAGGAATGGTGAGAGGACGTACCCATATCTTTCATAATATATAAATCCTTCTTTCATACGATCTATCTACGTCTTATTTCCACTCGCTAAGCCGCGCTGTACTGTTTTAGCATCCCCTTTCTTTAATTAATCTCACCCCCTGTCCGCCCGTCCGCCAACCGACCGTCTCTCTCCCTCCCCCATCTCTTTCCACCGTTTCTCTTTACTTCACTTCATGCCCTGGCAACGCTGGCTGGTCTCGCACGCATAGTAACATATTATATATACATAAATACAATTGTCCCATGCTACTTTTTAACATCTTTGCTTCTGAAATATACACGTACAGGACACTGCATTACCGACGACGTTAAATCGGAATCATTGCGCGTCGATTCGAAGGCCTATTCTGGATTCAAGTACCGCAGTCTTCATTGAAATCGTAAATGTTCAAACGACACGTCGAATTTATATCTACACCTGAACTAAAATAATCAGTCGCTATTGCATTTGCCTAACCAGGGGCGCCGGAATGTTTCAGAAGCGGATGTTGAGTAGGACGAGCCGCGCTTTGAAAATAAAATTTTCAGAAATTTGAAATACATTACAGACCTGCAAAGGATATACGAAAACGTTTATTCTGTTGAACTTGTTAAGGTATACATCTTTAGATAAAGCAAACACATTCGTATTTCTGACAATGAATTCATATACATCAGTTTTTCTATGTCTTTTTTTGTCAACTCATGGTAGATATTATGCAGGATTGCGATACTATTCAACCTTTTTTGACCCATCGTAGAACGCACATAAGATTTCAGCCTTTTTAGTGTCGAAAAACTTCTCTCGTTTGTACAGGAAGATGCGGGAATTGTCATTAATAACTTTACAAATTGAACGAATTCTAGGATAAGGCCCTTGCACCATGAATTTGTCTGGCGCATGCAAGTGAGTAAGAGGACGATTTCTCTCATATGGCAAATGGAAATACCCACTTTTTTGGGCATTCTCGAAAAAGCGTGAAAATATCCCGTGTTGAATTCCACACGGGGAATTTTCACGTATGCTGAGCTCTCAACACATACAACAGGCCTTTCGGCGCCCCTACCACTAACAAATTGATGCCTGATAGCTGTATTTTAAGTTTAAAATTTAAGTTCAAAAAAATATTCTTTATTTTTTCGATAGTTTTAATTGCATATACGAGAATAAAACCCGATACACACTATAGGGCAGGTCACGATCTGACCAAATACACCAGTCTTCACATTATACGGTCACAGTGCATTCAGTCTACGGGCCGAACTTATAAAAGTTTTAGAGGCACTCTTTAATCCCTACTAAAGGGTAAAATTTCAGTTTTGAAACAATTCCGATAATTTTTTCCTTGCATTTATTGTCAACGGTGTAATCACAGTCAGATCAAAATATTGTTGGTAAGAAATACCGCGGTCACTTGACCGGAACTTGATACGACCGTTCCTTATAATGTGAACAGTGTATAAGGTACCTACATCTCAAATCCGAATATTTTATGATACTTCTAAAAAAAAGGCGACATGCGGTTCTTATAGCCTATAAGGCGAAAATTAGACACATAAAAGTGGTACTATTTAGAGAAAAAATGTATTAACAAAAGGGATTTTGCAGAAAGTTGTCAAGGGTTATCCCCTTACTAACATACAAAAAATACCACCCTTCATTCCCTATGCTTAATTTTTATGGGGGTGAAACTACTCCAAAAAGTGTATTTTTGCAAAAATCTCGAGAACTGTCTATTTTAGGATATTTTAGGACAAAAAAGATCATTATCAATCTCAAAACTGATCAAATTTCGAACAGAATGGCGTTTTTAAATATAAAATATCTTTAATCATTGCTTAATATATTACTATATGTCAATCAACGCTTTAATGGTTACTGAGTTCGAGCCAAGCTCGTGCACACGAAAAAGTCAACTCCCGGCGTCGCCTTGGCTAAAACGTAATGTCTTTTTCAACTGCTGAATTTATTACCTATGTTCTTTATCGAATTTTAATTTGAAAATAAGTATTTTTATAAAGAAAAGAACGCTCTAAAGTCTAAGTAATGTTTCTATCCCATACCGATATCCTTAAAAATGCGGAAGTTATATAAGAAATGAAAGTTAAAATAATCATAGATTTTTAATGAAAATTTTACGGTTTTTTTGACACGCGCTACGAATATCTTCTACACCGAATAAAAAAAATCTGTAAATCGGTTGACCCTGCAGGCCATCCCTGGAACTTCCCAAGTTCCCGCTATTTTCAAGCGCTTTGAGTTCGTAGCACTTGCTAATATACCCAAAAGTAGATTTTTGAGCTCGAAGCTGATAACAACACTATTTTAATTTTTGAAAAGCTGTAACTTTTGAACGCGTCGTTTGATTTTGATTTTTCAAACGTTATTCAATGCGGCTTTTTTAACACAAAAACCGATAAATAAAAAAAATCGCGCAGTTGAAAAATGTTGCAGTTATCTTCAAAAAATATTTTTTTTGGAATTTTTAAATGGCTATAACTTATGAACGCGTTATTCGATTTTGATTGTTAAAACGGCATTCGACGCAGTTTTTTAAGCTCTAAAAATATTGTAAGAAGTACAAAATCGATTGGTTGAGAAATGTCGAAGGTATTTTGAAAAAACACTTTTTTCAAAATCTGTAGACTACGTAATCTCTCGAACGGCTAAACCGATTTTGATCCGCTTAGCGGCATTCGACGCAATTTTCTGAGGAGAAGAGCTGATTAGATTATGAAATCAATCGGTATAATATTCTAGAAGTTATTTTGAAAAAACATCGTTTTAACAACTTTTTTTCGGTTTTTTTGGAATTTCTCAAAATCTGTTGGGCCGAATCGGTTCAAATTGTCAGGAAATCTAAGTTCAGTGGAACTCTTTTGAATGCCGCAAACCGCGATTCGATCGGTCAAGCCGTTCAAAAGTTATGAGAGGTTTACATACACGCACACACACACACACATACCTACAGACATACTGACATCATCGTAAAAATAGTTAGAATAGCTTCCTAGGATCACAAAACGTCGAGATCTGATACAAACTCGATTTTCGAAAATCGGGGTGAAATCAATAACTTCCCTATTTTTGAAAATTTTCGATTTTCTTAGCGGGAAGTTAAAAATCCGTTTAGGAATCCATAGATTTAATGCTCTAAAGTCTAAAGTCTACGATGCTTTTTGTCCGATTTCGATAGATTGAGAAATTTGTAAGTTATAAGAATTTGATAGTCTAAGCGCCTTTGACATAAAAGAGAGGTTTAGAAATTTTTTTACCCCTATAAAAAAGTTAGAAGAAGGAGTGGAGGGTGGTATTTTTGGTTATATATACTGTTACCTGTCAGTACTGATCAAGACAATCATTTCAGCCATTGAATTTACTGCACCCCGTTATCATCGCACCCCTAACCCCAAATCCCAATCGTTCGTTGCCATACACACATTCAAGAGGCTGAGTCGGTTTTCTCCTCATGTGAGAACGTATTGTTTTCGACCTTACTTCATCGTAGGTATATATAAGTTAAGTTTCTTTATTCCAATTGTTCTCATTGCAGAAATGTATCTCTGCGAGGGTCGGGGGTGGGGCGGAGGGCACAGGACGGGCCGGGGGCTGATACTGCCATCAACAACAGTAGCAGCAACACATTTTCTTATGACGTCAGCAAACAATGCCTACTTAATCAAGTGTTTTGTTTTAAGATATGTTACAGACGTGCATCATCATATCTAAATCAAGGGCTGGGACGTAAATTTCCAACGGGATTCATCAAGAAATTGAAACCGCGGTAACCGTTAAAAAACCTTTTAATTTTTACCTCGATTTTTACAGTCAAAAAATCATGAGTTCGTGAAGATTCTGATTTCTAAAATTGTTTTAACTCAAAAGTAAAAGAGGAGAAGCGTTTTTTGCTTTTGCAATTAATAATTTTTATTATTGTTCAGTTCTATTTTTTTCCGTTATTCATTAAAAATAAGAAGAATATAACAGAAGATAGATGAAATCACTTTTCCATCCCTTGAGAGGGTAGAATCGACTCCCAAGGGTAATCACGGTCATTACCCTGCCATAATCCTTCTTTCTTTGTTATATCTCGGTCAAATCATCAACAATTTCCATCAGAAACCATGCTGTCGCGCATCCTTGCGCGAAAACCGAAAAAGGAATGGTTTTTGGGCGTTTGAGTGGGCACGGATAAAAACTTTTTTTAATATGATATTCAGGTTCAGCGATCTCGAAAACGGCGGCAGCTGCACGAATTATTTACTCGTCCGACTCATTGACTCAGATACGTATCTATGACATAGATACACCATCCTGAATAGAGATACATAATACATATATTTAAAGATATTTTAATAATATTTCAATTCTAACTGGGAGTTTTTGCGAAAAACAAATATTTCAAAGCACAATTTTTAACTTTTCCAATCCTTAGTTATCTCAAGGTACCTATATATACATACTACATACATAATATCTACTGTATTGTATTTAGATTTATACTAACATACACAGTACACACATTCAACATCCGAACGCAATTAACTAAAGAATTGTTTTTGATTACGTGATTAATATTTTATATAAATGCAGGGTATTTATGCTGTTCAGAATTATGAAGCGATGTAACTCTCACAAGTAGTGATATCTCGAACGAAATTAGAACTTCGTTAGGTAGATTTTCTAAAAGATTAACTTACTTATTTCTTTTTCTTCCCAACTTAATAGATTTAAATTACACTTTCATTGTTATTTTTGCAAGCTTTTATTTAACTTGCAATGTATGTTAGTTTGTTTGTTTAGGTCAAAACTTGCAAGTCAATTTTGAACGACTTCCACGTATCCGATCGATTTGAAATTTTTTACACATACAGGGTGTTGAAAAAAGAGGGTAAACTATTTTAGGGACATATATTATGTCCCAAAATAAGTCGAAAAATTTTAATAAACATCTAGATCCGCAAACGAACCGTCAGTGAAATATTTTTACTTACGTGTGTAATAACTTATTATTATTATTATTATATTATTATTATTATACTTGAAGAAGTGCCATTGAACGTGAGACGTGAGCTTTGGTTCATGCAGGATGGTGCTCCTCCCCATTTTGCATTAGCTGTTCGGGAATACTTATGAATTTAAGTTTTATTTAAAAAAATGTAATAAGAATGTAATAAGAAATTATATTAGCTATAGTTACTACATAGGTAATATAATACAGTATAACTACATATGTTATAGTCCAGTCACGAGAGCTTAAAAAGATAGGTCCACCTTGCGTTTTGTGCAGCAAATGATTTTATTTTTTTGTGTCTTCAAGCATGTTTAGGAGATGTCAAATCCAAGTTTGCGACCTCTAAAACAGGGTGGGGGAGTTTTGGTGGGCTAAAAACCATGATTTTTTGCACTTTTTTTGGTTTTTGGCTTATAACATAAAAATGGCTGGTCCTATCGATAAAATGGCCCTACTCAAAATTAAAGGGCACAAAGTTTACTTCAAAATGCACTAGTCAAATATGTTTTTGTTCCGATTTTTACCGACTCTACAGAACTTAGAAAAACAAAAAAAAAATTAACTATTTTTTTGTTTGAAGGCGCTAATCTCAGGAACTACCAGTCTGTAAAAGAAGTAAAGTAGTAATCATTGAGACCCTATACGAGTTTTTTAAAAATTCAATCCCAAAGGGTGAAAACGGAAGTGTAGGATTTATTGTAATAACAAAAAATCCTACACCTACGTTTTACCCCGTTTGGGATTGAATAAAAAAAAAATCGAATAGCCTATAACCTTCCTTAATAAACGGGCTATTTAACAAAAAAAATTTTTTTTAATCGGACTTGTAGTTCCTGAGATCAGCGCGTTCAAACAAAAAAAGAGTTTATTTTTTTTTGTTTGAACGCGCTAATCTCAGGAACTACAAGTCCGATTTAAAAAAATTTTTTTTTCTTAGATAGCCCGTTTATTGAGGAAGGTTATAGGATATACGAGTTTATTTTAAATTTAACCCCAAAAGGGGTAAAACATAGGCGTAAGATTTTTTGTAATAACAACTTATCTTACACCTCCGTTTTACCCCTTTGGGATTGAATTTAAAAAAACTCGAATAGCCGATAACCTTCCTTAATAAACGGGTTATCTAACAAAAAAAATTTTTTTTAAATCGGACTTGTAGTTCCTGAGATCAGCGCGTTCAAACAAAAAAAGAGTTTATTTTTTTTTGTTTGAACGCGCTAATCTCAGGAACTACCAATCCGATTTGAAAAAAATGTTTTTGTTAGATAGCGGGTTTATTAAGGAAGGTTATAGGCTATTCGAGCTTTTCAATAGTTAAAAACTTGAAAAAATGCTTTTTTTTCATTTTGATAAATTTTGGCGATTTTCTAAGTTCTGTAGATCCGGTAAAAATGAAAACATTAACATATTTGACTAGTGCATTTTGAAGTAAATTTTATGCCTTTTAATTTTGAATAGGACCATTTTTTCGATAGGACCAGCCGTTTCCATGTTATAAGCAATAAATCGAAAAAAGTGCAAAAAAATCGTGGTTTTTAGCCCACCAAAACTCCCCCGCCCTGGTTTAGAGGTCGCAAACTTGGATTTGACATCTCCTAAACATACTTGACGACACAAAAAAATAAAATCATTTGCTGCACAAAACGCAAGGTGGACTTCCTCTCGTGACTGGACTATTACAAGAAAGGGGCAGATCGAGCCGTTTGGAACTCTGAAAATTTCCAGAAGGGCTGGTTTCGGTTGGACCGGGCCGCACTTGATGTTATTTTATTTAATAGGGCCTAATTTAAAGATATTTTAATTGATTCTTGTTACTATAGTGTTACGACGAATTGTGCCATCTCTGGGTTTTTTTTAAATTTTAGACTACACTATTCCTCAGAGAAGTGCGGTTCATTAAATTTCTAGGCCTAATGTAATTTTTTGAACATTTTTGATCCTTGTTTTTCAGGAATAAAATCGTTTTTTTCTGTATTTATATTTTAATAAACTAACAATGATAGATCGATATACAGATTGTATCAAATTAAACCTGTGCATAGGGCGTTCTGTGTGTAAGATAGAGATGATATATAAAGCAATAATTAGTAAGAACGAGATAAATGATCCTTAATAGGAAGTTTCTGTAGTTACTGTAGTCTGTATAAATAATAATAATATCCATACAACCTGATAGCGTCATCCTTGTTTTGTGATTTTATCAATAATTTCAGTAGTACAGTAACCACATTAAACGACTAACGATTTTGACAAAATTTATAGAATAAGGTAACATCACCAGTCCGACCAGCCCTTCTTCGCTTTGCATCGGGAGGGGGTATAATTAATCATAATTTTTTATCTCTGGAACTACTGAACCGATTCTAAAGATTCTTTCACTAATAGAAAGCTGAACTATCCCTGAGTGAAATTCATAAAAGAAGACTAAAAAGTAAAAAATAAATAGGTAGGTATTAGTAAAAAAACTTTTTTGAGACAAGAGTTCACGATCCACTTGTATAGTTATGAACATAAATTATTAAAAATTATTTTTTTCCTTTTTAGTGCATTTAAATAAAAGCTTGTCTCTAAAAAGTTTTTTTTACTAATATCTATTTTTTAAACATAAGAAATACAATCAATATGATTAGACACCTATACCGTAACTAAATTCACTATATTAGTGAAATTAACATAAGAATATCAGACGAATTATCGCCATGATATTAATATAGAAGGCTATATAGGAAAAATGTAAATGCACCGCCGGGAATCGAACCCAGAACTCCCAATTTAGTTACGGTATAGGTGTCTAATCATATTGATTGTATTTCTTATGTTTATATTAAAAACCGTATATAGATTTCTCGTTATAATTTGATCTATTTTTTACTTTTTAGTCTTCTTTTTATCCCTGAGCAGGACCGGATTTACCATGCAGGCAGAGTAGGCAGTTGCCTAGGGCGGCAAGAATTGAAGGGCGGCAAATTTTGACGGAAACTTTGAAAACTTGTTATAATCGTGGGAATCGAGACGTAAAAATTTTAACTAATAAGCAATAATTTCTCTACAAAAAACAATCGCATACATAATGGTAATTGTTGAATGATATCATCATATACTTCATGATTATAAGGATACTGACCATAACAAAATAAAATATTTTCTCTTAGAAAGGTGCATTTTATTTATTGAAAAACTTTTCGTACCAAACTTATTCCATCATTGAAGAATTTTCGAGGGAGGTGGGGGGGCGGCAATTTTTGCAGCTGCCTAGGGGCGGCAAATTTCTAAATCAAGGCTTGTCCCTGAGTGATACATTAAAGATATCTGTCAGAGTATTTTTAAAAAATCTCCATTCTGTAAATTTTGTCAAAATCGTTAGTCGTTTACTATGGTTACTGTAAAACTATTGAAATTATTGATAAAATCGCAAAACAAAGATGACGCTATCAACAGTAACTATAACAGGAACTTCCATTAGGGATCTTTTATCTCGTTCTTACTTATTGCTTTATATATCATCTCTATCTTACACACAGAACGCCCTATGCACAGGTTTAATTTGATACAATCTGTAGATTAAGAAACTTAAAAAACCTGTGGTTTAATCTAAAATCTCTGAATAAGAAAATAATATAGGTACATAGAATGACAAATTATTATGTACGCCAATACGATACATAGACATTCTTTGATCTTTACTGGACATAAAGTACCTATATGACATATAATGAATTATAAATTATAGACGCTCGACAACTATGTGACGTATAGACGCATTATTTAGGTACATTCTTTCTAGGTTGGTCTAGGTTTAGGTGTAACTAATAGATATTTCTTGTACATTTTTGATCTGTAAAAATTAAAATTTAATGTCACAAAGAGTTTTCAAACAGCTTTGGTTCTCTTGAAGTATTTGTTCCGGTGTATTAATAGGTCAGAACTCTCTAAAATGACACTGTGTTATTGTATATTATCATCACAATATCTATGACCATAATGCAAAACTGCTTAAGTAATTTTTTATTGTACACATTTTTTAAACATAAGATTTAGACTTCTTCAGTCTCTGCTATAATAGTAAACGGTTGTACCATATTTAATATTATTAGTAGTGTTATTAATTAATTATTATAGGTAATTAATAAAAAAGTCGGGTTGCAAAGCCAAACCCTGCCGACAAAAGAAGGTATTTGCTAATACTATATGCATTGTGACTTTATTAAGTGAACTTAAGTTTGTTTTTGGACAATATAAAAAATTTAAACCCTTAATACAACCCTTAAAATAATTAAATTTTATTTAAATTTCAATATTCGACATGAATTTTATCAATACATGCCAAATTGTATAGGTACGCCATTCAGTAAGTAATTCACTATCTGCAAACTAGTACGTGTTTTCATTAAGTCCGGTCCTGTCGGGTCGATTTAATTAAAATTTTGGTAGCACATTTTAATCTTTAGTTCCTAAAGGGTTAAATTTCAATTTTGAAGCAATTCACAGAATTTTTCAGTACACTTTAGGTTTGGGCCCAAAAGCACTTTTCAACCCCCGAAAACAACCCTTAAAATGATCCGATTGGGCCTTAGTTTAAAAAAAAACTCACATAAGTCATTTTTTCTTGTGACCGCAGAATATTATCCATGTGTACAAAATGTTTGTATTATATACAATGAAAATATACTATAGTACCTATAAGTTGGATATGGACACTAGTTACCTGACACTTAATGCGGTAAAATTGCTTGCCATTAAAAATTTGTCATAGTCAAAACATAGCACAATACGTTCACAATCTATGCAAACAATTTAACGGTGAATTTCTTATTTAAATTCCCACGCATCAACTAACGTAAATGTGATAAATGGAAAGCGCGTCGTTCACTGGAGTAACAAAAATTGAAGCTTGCAAATTCAGTGACATTATTCTTTATTAATAGATTTAATGTAAATAACCTTGCGATGTTTACAGTTATAATTATTTCTAGGATATTATGTTGTAATACCAACCATTATAGTTATTTATAAGATTGATATATCTGGGTTCTTATTTAGTGCATCCCCGTTGGGTGTTTGAAATAATTTCACCTACATGATTAGCTAGCTCGCTATTGGGATCCGTCAAATGAGCATATGACATCTGGTGGCAGAAAATTGTACTCAAAACGAGGGAAAATTTTACATGCTATCAGTGCAAATTAATCATGAAATTATTTATTACGAAAATAAAACAAGTAAAATAAACAAAAAGTTTATCGAAAATGGAATTCGCGACGTTTTCTAATATCATGGCAATAAACACTGTCAGTTATTGCCTTGTAAAACTTACTTTACAGAGAAATATTTTCTAATGAAATGTGGAAAAACTGTATTTATGAATTAAAAAAATATTTTATATTAATAATAAGATGTACTTATTATCATACTGCACTACAATAGTTGAATCCCTGATGATTGACAAATTTATAGGATTAACTTTGTATACAAATATTTTGAGGTTAGTAACTTACGTACTTATTACAATATAACTTATTATGTTGCAGTTATGTGTTTACATTATTCACCTAACCCAGCCTTAAAGGCGCATTGAACGCGGATAATTAATTTCGTGGAGATTTTCTTTTAATTTTGATGTTTTCAAGCAATATGTCGTAAAGATTACTACTTTTGACAGTTCATTTTGCATGCATTTTTCTCGTTATATTTCCGACATTTGATAATATGCCCGGCTTTGAGAATCCGTTCTCCTTCAACGAAATTCCTTTGTTTAGGATTCGTACCGGCCCAATCACAAATTGCACTTATATTTATCATTTCATATCACTTTGAAAATCATAAAATTACACGCAAAAGTATATCCCGTATATGAAATTTCCCCCCTCTGCGCCATGTTTTTTAAGCTCCACCAATCTGACGGATCCCAATACCAATGATTCATATCTACATCCTAGCTATAATTAATTAACACTCGCATTCGCATGTAGTCGAAAATCAATTATTCTTTGCATATATGGAGAATGTTAGATAGATAATCATGTCACGGTTGAGTATTGTAAGCTCATTCCGCCGCGATAGTGGAAAGGTTCAGGTTAGATTCCTGACTGTGACTATGGTTAGTAAAATGATTTTTTCCGATATTGCAGGAATCAATTATGTAATTGGCTGCTCGTCCAATAAAACTCTTAATTATTCTTTGTGTGCTATAATTTCGGGGCGGTAAATGAGCTTCAATTCAGAATACTTTCGCCGTATTCATCCCATAAACACCGTCAATCATCGAAAACTAGCATTCTAGAAATATATTGAGTTCAATAACGACGGAACTTAATGTTTCTCTAGTCTATCCGCATTTTTGTAGACCCGACGTCTACAAAAATGCAAATATAATACGTGAATTTAGGAATTTCCTTAAACCTTGCTTATACAAATTACCCTGTGGACATTCGCGACGTCAGGGTTATAATTACACCGAACGAATGAATAATTATAAGAAAACGAGAAAACTAAATTTAGTCGACTAAAACTTAAAAAGAAAGGTCGTTCGTAATGACATAGTTCGGGACTGCAAGTTCTAGTTTTGAAAATATAATTATGGCAACCGGCAACACTACTCTTACAGCGTGTTAAAGGAATATTTAAAATTATTTATAATTTTAAAACCACCCTCTAGTCACCTAGTGGCAGAGCATATTTTAAGCATTTTTTACTGGGCGACACTAGAGTTCGAAAGTTAGGTCTACTAAAAAAATGTTGCGAAGTATCAAGGATAATTAAAAAATATGCAATTTTAAAGCATAGTACATTTTATTATAGGCATTTAATTAATAAAAAACTAAAAACTATAGTGTGGGGTCTTTTGAATCTTAACCTGCAAAACAATAGAAAAGCAAGACACTGAAAAAAGTATATGAATGAATGCAATAAGTAATGCAACTCTATAAACACGTCTACCCCTCATACTGTAGTGTGCAGACTGCAGATACAATATATGCGGAAAAATTAAAATTCTAACTCTTTCACTAGGCGGCACAAACTCGTCACTAGGTGGCACTAGTGCCGCCTACTTTATATGTTATTTTATGCTCTGCCTAGTGGTTTACGCCATTTACAAAATAAACGGCAAAAACGATAAAATGAAGTGAAGCTATGCGCCTAGATGTTGTCATTGTTGTTTGAAGAAATTTTATTTAAAAGAAAATTATCGTCATGTTGACAGGATGTTAAAATCTCAATATCAACAGGAACATCGAATATATTTTAATTTTTTAAACTTAGGTATACATTAAACTTATTTCATAAACTGATCTTCCTAACGTTGTTGTAATTCTTTTTAATTTTACTTAAATCGGTTCAGTAGTTCGACTGATTTATAAAAAAGTGAGTAACGGGATGTGACACCGTTAAGGTAAATGTCAAAAGTCGGTTAATAACGTGCAAGCTACGTACCTATTGTAAAGCCACTAAAAACTTTTTAACAAAAAAAAACCTGCTTCAAAAAAGCCACTAAAAAGAGGAAAATAATAAAATTGAGGTCTGCGGTAAAAAGTAACTGACTTGTATTAATGTTATGTCTCACTATTATTTAATAACGATGGAAAAAGAAAAGATATTACATATTTTTTTACATTATCAATTAAAAAAAAATGGCGAGAGTTTCGATCGAGTCTCATAATATAGATCTCGGTCTCGTAGAACGTGTTGAAAATGCAGTCTTTGTCTCGAAATATCGAGACGAAACCAACAATGTTCTCGGTCTCGTCCAAACTATGTACAGTCGCGGACTTAATAAAGTTTACACTTGAGTTTTTCAGTGTAAGTTTTCAAAAAGTCAGTAGCTTAGCAACAAATTTAATTTTTAATAGGTAAATGTAAATGTCAAAAATTAAAAGAAATAATTGTCGTTTAAATGCCTAGAAATTATTAAAACGATGACCAAAAAAGATGAATTATTGCAAGATTGGAGGAAGGAATTTGCTAGTAGCAAATATTATTAAATCTTCTTATGTTTTAATTGAATAATATTGAGTAATTTGGATTGTATAATAAATAACTGAGGTGTTTTGATAATAATTTCTTATTGAATTTCTAGGATGTAACCTTAGTAATTGATACATTACTATCAAAAGCCAAATTACAATATGCAAAAATTAAAAAAACCGGTAACTAGATGATACAGGTGTAAACTTTTTTAAGTCCGCGACTGTACCTACTAAAAATAATGTCTAGCCTTATAGCCACAAAAACAGAAATATTAAAAATAATTAATTAATATTTTGCATTCTGTAATATGATCCTTATGCTTATTATTATGTCTATCTGTATGTCACAAGTCGGATGCAAACTTACTTATATTGAAACACTAATATGTACTTTAATAAGTTGTTTCCAACTGCCATGACTACCTAAACTCCATTCGCGTTGAAGCTCTGTTCGAGTCGTAAATATAAATCAAACTCAGTACAGTAAACTATACCTTTCATTTAGCGGTTATAAAATAGTGACATTATTAGCACAATAATTGTAAGATTAATCGACTTACCTTAAGGAAGAGTAATCTTAATTATTCGAATAGTTTTGTCCGCAGTAATTACAATAACCATGTAGTTTGCAACGCTCTACACCTGATCGGCACTATTTTAAAGTAAAAATATTTCTAATAAATTACATAATCCCTAGTTATTACACTCGTATTTCGTATAGTATTAATCATTGCAATTTTTGTGTAAAATGAAAATTAGGTCGCTTCAGGGAAAAAAAGAAATTTATATATATATCCAACTTTGTGGAGGGTGGGATGTAATTACTGCGGACAAAACTATTCGAATAATTAAGATTACTCTTCCTTAAGGTAAGTCGATTAATCTTACAATTATTCTTCATAGTTTTGTCCTTGTAATTACAATAACCATGTAGATGTTCAAAGAAAAAGAGCGATCTAATTTTATATGTTTATTTGTATATTACTATATTAGTGTCAAACAAAAAACGCTTCATAAACAAAAAAATTTTTCTTAGCTCTACATTATGCATTACATATTGTATGTTAGTAACAAAAAATAATAGATTACATTATATATATAGGTACTATATTTTTAATACAGCTCTAGCGAACTCTGAAGAGTTGCGTGTGACTGTCTTATTATAGAATTTGTTAAAAACATTAGATGAACTTGTCCACCCTGCAGTTTTTCTGATCATTTCTAAATTGACTCCAGATCTAAAAGCAGCTGAAGTAGCTGCATGTCTGGTACTATGGCTTTTATAAATATTTGTGTTAATACCACTCTTTTCTAAAGTGGTTTTAATCCATCTGCTAATAGTTTGGCTTGTGGCAGGGTGGATAGGTTTTTTATAAGTTAATAAAAGTTGTTTTTCATTTCCCCTAATGTTTTCAGTAAATTTTAAGTAAAATTTTAAGACTGATGCTACACAATATTCTGGCTTATCCAAGAAATAAGGCAAAACCAGTAAAGGTTGAGTTTTGTTTAGACCTGAAGTTTTTATTCTATCTACGATTTTTATTTCAATTCTATCTTCCAAGTATATGATATTGTCGATATTTATTTTCGATAGAGTTTGTACTCTGTGGGCTGTTATTAATGCCAATAAAGTAACTAATTTTCTAGTTAAGTTTTCTATGTTTAAGGCTTGTAAGGGATGCAGTTTTTCTATATAATGTAAGACTGGGCTGGGATCCCAAGTCTCTGCATATTTTGGCTGAGATGGTTTTATGTTATATGCACCTTTCATAAATCGTTTTATCAACTGTTGGTGGTCGCTGTTGATCGATAAAATTAAAGATAAGGCAGATTTATGCGTATTAATTGATGAATAAGAGTACTTTTGCTCTAAAAGAAAGAGTAAAAAATCAAACAAGCTTTTAAGGGAATAGTTCAGAGGTTCCAAACCTCTTTGACCACAAAACGTCCACCAATTTTTGAAACAAGAGTCATATTGTTTAATTGTGTTGTCACTAAGAGACGAAATTAGTACAGGAATGCTGTTTTTTGGAGCCAGTTTCTTTTGTTTTTCCTATCAAGAGAATGTCATCTAAATAAGCTACGGATACGTGGCCCCGTAGTCTTAGATAGCTAATGACTGGTTTTAGTAATTTTGTAAATATAAAAGGTGCAATATTTAGTCCAAAAGGTAGACAATTGAATTCATACAAAGTGTTATTAAATTCAAATCTTAAGTACTTTCTACATTCTTTATTAACTGAAATAAGGAAGTAGGCATCTTTTAAGTCAATACTGGCCAAGAAACAGTCTTTGGTTATTAAATTTTTTGCTGTTCTGAAGTCCTCCAATTTAAAATGGGGAGCATTTATGAAACTGTTTAGTTTTTTCAAATTTCATATAAATCTATAGCTTCCGTTTGGCTTTTTTATTAAAAAATATGGAGACAAGAATTCATTTTTTACATGTGCACATTGAAATTGCATTAATTTTTTGCAAATCCTTAACCAGTGAATTATATAATTTAAATTCCTTTTTCGACACAAACACATGCGGTTTTTGTTTTTGAACCGGATTAGAAATAAAATTTATATTATAACCTTGTATCCAATCTAGTATGGCATCATTATTGATTATGCGTTTCCAATTTGATAAATGCCTGGATAAACTTCCAGCATAACTACTATTTACCTCCATTATTGGTAAGTTTTCTTGTAATCTTGGTAGCGTTTCTTCTTGTAATCCCGTTCCTTCCCCCTCTGTTGATCTTTGTACGGTTTGAATCTCGCTCGATTGACAGCGGCCTTGAAGTTTAAATTATTTCGTGATTGGGAAGGGCCTGCCTGAGTTTGTAATGGAGGTATGTACCTCTTTATTTTTGTCGCCGCTTTCAATTCGCTTCCCGCCTTCTTCATTGCTTGAGAGGATTTTAATTTATCCTGAAGCTGAGACCCAAATAGAAATTCATCTACGGGACAATCCTCCATAACTTTTTTAAACTCGTTGTTTAAGAAAGGCGATATTAGATATTTTCTATGTACAGACAAAGAATGATGCAAATCGGTAAGAATTTGACCAGCGTCAGCTAGATTAGGCAAAATGTCCAGTTTTTCACTTAAGTTTTTTCTGTTAAGTATAAAGGTAGAAATTGCTGAACCCAATGCGGTCAGTCCATTCGCTAGTTGATCTTGTATTTTAGTCAAATATCTGTCTTGCTTCAAGATATTTTCTCCTAAACAAGCTTGTACCTCCCCATTTAGTTTTGGGGAAGAAAGCTGTTGACAGATTTTAGGAATGGGATATTTAAGCAGAATTTCCCTCCTAGCATCTTTGCCGATGCCTTTTTGGATGAAAGTGGACCATCTTAAAGTAATTTCATCGTGTAAATTTGGACCCCATGTAGGAGTCTCATTAGGGTTGGCACCCAAAAAATTTAGAAACTCAGGTTCGAGAGATTCCTCAGTAGGATCTGGCACTGAATCTGAAGGAATTTCCACATCATGTGATGCAGGTTCCGAGTCCTCTTCAATTCTGTCTAGCAAGAGACAAGAAAAGAAGAAAAAAAAATTTCATTAGATGAAATATATAATGCCATTAAGGTCAAGTTATTGCAAGTCATGTGACTGCTGAGATTTAATAAGTAAGTCATATGACTACCTATATCTCCACTACAGCGAAAAAACGAAAAAACATTTTTCAATATGCTGTAAATTTTCTACGACTAGTATTGCATGTGCAAACTCTAGGTAGATAAAATTTAAACCAGTTCAGAGATTACGTAACTGTACTTACAATTTAAGGAATCTGAATCACTATCAGAAGATTCTGAAGTAGATTCCATCTCTTTAAGTTTTTTCTCTAATTTAGCCATCTTTGTCTTAATCTTGTTCAGTTTTAATTCTCTCTTGTCTTTTCTTTTCCTATTTCCAGGCATAATAAACTTCACTTTTCACTTTCAGAAAAAAAAAATATTTTATAATCACAAGAACGACGAAACGAGTGGCCGATACAGGCACAGAAATTGCAATGATTAATACTATACGAAATACGAGTGTAATAACTAGGGATTATGTAATTTATTAGAAATATTTTTACTTTAAAATAGTGCCGATCAGGTGTAGAGCGTTGCAAACTACATGGTTATTGTAATTACAAGGACAAAACTATGAAGAATAATTAAAGTATGACTTGTCAGATTCTTTTCATATAAAAGTAGTTGAATACCGTAATTTCTAGGAATTTAACTTAACCATTGTAGTGTTCTGCTATTTACATAACTTTTTCTGAATAATTTTTTGAAACTAGTATAATTTGACATATACTCGAGAACACTATGACTATATTTAATATTTTATAAAAATTTTGTGATATGAAGTAGAGGTGCAATTGTGAGTAGTATTTTGTTCACGATCTCTCACGCTCACGAAAATCATTTTCAACTCACGCCCGTTCACGCACTACTACATTTTTTTTATTACTCTCACGCACGCTCACGTCTAGATTTCATCACTCACGCACGATAATAATTATATTTTGAAATTCACGCCCACTCATGCACGTTCACTCGCACTCACGCAATTTTACAGTAACTTTATAATTTATATCACATCGCAAATTTGACTGACGTACCTTAGTTCAGGGTCAGGCCTAACAGTTTACATTTCACAGGCACACTCTCCGCATTTCGCCTGAAAATACAGGAATAATTTTTTACGTCACTAACTTTTCACTCACGCCAACTCACGCTCATTAAAATTCTTTTCCACTCACGCACGTTCACTTTTGGGTATATTTTTTTAATCACACTCACGCACACTCACTCACGATTTTCTCGATACTTACACGTTCATGGCGTGTCACACGTGACACGCAGTGTCTTGGGAAATTTCACACATGATTTGTACCTTTAATCTGAAGATGATACCATAAGTCGAAAGCGCTTATAAAAAAAATTTAATACATTTTAATATTTTTTTTTTGGGATTGTTTTTCTTTTTTTCTAATAACATTGAATTTAATAAACCACCACATTATGTATTTGTCTCTTCAACGTCAACAGCACATAAGGTAAATAGTGAACTACACATTAGACAATTTCTTCTTAAATATATTGTAACAAAACTGTTTTCTCATGTGGGTGGAATAAATTATTTATTTATAATAATTAAAAAAAATGTAACAATTATATCTCAATTCTAACAGTCAACACTGTTTATATAATAATAACACGAACAGTAATTCTTAAACTAACTGAAGCGCTTTAATAACACTGAACAATTTATATGCTGTATTTATTTCAAATCGACACTGTCACCCGACACCCGTTGTTCTCTCCGGTGACTGCTCCTGCTTATATAGAGCTAGCAGCTTGACCCCCCAAGCTCGCGCGCTTTCCAGAACATTCTGGTGATTACCTGTGTCTTCGATATCATGCCACGCTCATCATTGTTACTTGTTCTCGATGATTCCATTGTCGCCAGCGGCGTATCATCTGGGGTTTTGCTACAATATTATATAATGTATGTTACACTATAGACTTGCGCAAAACAGTTTCAAAGACGGAACGAACATGAAACGTTTTCATTGTTGAGCGGACATGTTTTTGAGAAACATATGTCCTCGACATGCCCAAGGAGCGATCTCGTTCCAATGTAAGAAAAAAAATGATATTATGAGTGTCGTGGAACGCAGACCGATTCTAATGTCTAAACCATAGACATAGAAATCTAGGGACGTAGTACAAGCGAGCGGGGAGGTTGCTATTAAGGGGGGGCGGTGAGAAAGAAAGTGTGCCCACATTCTGTTGGTCGCTTCAGTTACGCAAGCGCTGTACAAGCTATGAGCATGCACAAAAACGCGGACGACTGTCTCTGGCGCAATTTAGCATGCGCAAAGACGCGGCCAATAGAACGTCTGCACATGCATGTCCATAAAACAGACATGCACCCTCCCCTGAATGGCTTCACCCCTCGTCTAATGTGTCACTTTATACTATATCCCCAGATTTCTATATCTATGGTCTAAACGGACAGGAATATGCTTCGTAGTGAAACTTCATAGTAATAAAAACACATTAATTCATTGTAAATATATAAAAAGCCGTTTTTTAGACATTAAAAATTTGGGAAGTGAAAAAAGATATTGGTACCAGTTTAGCTCTAAGTTTCTATAAGTTTCTATCGGAGGAATAAAAAAAATCACACAAATTACTTGTTCTATTAGAATATTAGATGATCGCAATATGTGATATCATCGGTTGACCCATTAATAAATCGATTATCACCAATAATAAGTATCAATTATTTCTGTATTTTAATTTTGTTTTTTATTATTTGTTTTTTTATGTCCAATCAACAAATAATATTTGTGCTTGCGTTCCAAGTTGGTGGGGATAATTCTTAACATCTTTATAATAATTGTTTAAAAAATTGTACTATAAATGGAATAAATAAATAAAAAATAAATACATGGTATGAAATTATTTCTTAAATATTGCACTCAGAACATTTAGAAATTGCACGCTGGATTTTCTCAAAGTGGACTCTCTATAGGAGTTAAACTAAAATAATATTATCTACTTGCAACGAGTGACCTAATATCAATGCGCAACTTGGCTGGACTCCCTACAGAGAATGAAGTATAGTTAAATCCCGGTAAATCTGAGAAAGTCATCAGGCAACAGTAAATTGCAACTGATACAGCCCGCTAGGTGCGGTGCTTGCCGTGCGCCCGTCTCAAAGTAGACCACCCCATTCGACGTCCGACTCTCCAACCCCTAACAGCGTCGCCATCGTCATGAGGAAAAACCACCGGCATACACACCCACACTTTTCCTTCACGTTAACGTTCTTAACTAGCGAGAAAATTTGTTTGCAATTTAGTTTTCTCGAGAAATATGTTGTTTACCTTGCATTAATTAATTACCTTACCTTAGCCTCCAGGTACGCTGATTTTAAAATCATATCAAAATTTGTTTTAGATAGCTCTGCGTCGCTTAGCCATAAAATATTGCAAACTGTACAGAACTACCCGGAACCTTTGCTTACAGAATCTTTGTAGTCAGCCAATGGATTCATATAAAACAGTCAACGGTTTTCAAATGCAAACAACAGACACCAGTTTGTTTTTTAGTGTCGAAGCTCCACACATTGAATCACTGATCTCTATACTTACTATTTATTTATTTATTGTAGATTATAGACGCGTCGACAACTTAAGTCATTCGCGTCTTAAATTACTTCACAAAACATCCATGAGCTCAGGTGGGATTCGAACCCACGACAGTCTAGTCTAGAGGCTGGTACCAAGTACGCTATCCACTAGACTACACTGCCCTCTCTATACTTACTAACTGGATAACTGATGCATATGGAAAAAAATTAAAAACATGAAACCAATTGATGTGGTAGCCAGATCTCCATGACAGTAAGGTAAATTTTAGTTACTAGCCCGATATTGTGTGGCGCTGATTAACTAATAGTAGTTTATATATCTAGTAGCGTAATGAGGCATACATATTAGTGACGAGTAGTGACAGTATGTAAAAATGAGCGACACAGAGTTTTAATAGTCACACGAGTCATAATATCATTACGCACGAGACATGTATTATATGGTATTTTTTTGTCAAACCCACAATAAAATAGCTACTTTTCACTTCAATTTCAGTATTTTTAAAAAATTTTAACAGTTCATTTGCGTCGCCAACTTCACATAGCAGGCCATGAGTAGGTAAAAGCGAGCGGATCAGAACGAATAAATATAAATCTCACTACAGTGTGTTTTTAAAACACTTTCAATACACCTGCCTGTTAACTGATCCATTCCATGCATACATACGTGCATGTAAAGTAGCTATTTTATATTAGGCATGACAAAAAATGAATTTATGTGCGCATGCAATAAACACTGATCTCCGTGGCAATAATGTACCTACATATTAGTAATACTGACTCGATATTGTGTGGCGCTGTTTACCCGTTCAAATTGGGACAGATGACGGACTACATGATCAGCTATCCAACTAGTAAGTATAGAGAGCAGTGCATTGAATCCTTAATATCATAAACATTACTACACAGTTGACTCTATTGCAAAAATTCAGTACAGAATAATAATAATATGTAAATTCTATGAACTAAGGGAATCATATGTGAGATACAAAAATATTATGTCATAACAGTTTTCTAGAAAAACTCTTATTAAAAGTTCAAGTTTCAAATCATGTTTGGGTACTATCTTTACTCTATTTTTAAAGTTTCCATAATATCCGTAATTCTTGAATAATGCATTATTCTTTAAACATAATGTTTCAACCCTGTCATTACGGTCAACAATTGAAAGACTAATATACACTTGCGTGCATAGAAATCGGCCCACTGTTAACTTTTGACTTTAACTGTATTTTTTTAAGGAACTATTCATCAGATCAAAATAGACTATATGCTGTTTAAAAGACAATTTAATATGCTTCGATATTAGTCTAAGTTTATTAAATTTATTTCGGCTTCTTAGGCTTAAAATTGTGAAATTAATGCATGAAACAAATTAACTTTTTTAATACTAAAAGAAGTATGGTTTATTAACAAAGATCTAAATTAACTCTTGATTTTTAATAATTAGGATGACTTCCTCTTGCCCTAATAACAACTCTCATACGATTAGGCATAGATCTAATCAAGTTCAATATTGTTTCTTGTGGGATGTTAAGCCTATCTACTTTTACTGCAACAATAAGCTGTGGGATCGAGGTTGGGGCACGAATTTTTCGTTTCAGCTCATCCCATAAATGTTCAATTGGGTTTAGGTCGGGATTGCATGCTGGCCACTCCATTACCCGAAAACCGACTTCTGTAATGTAATCTTGCACGAATCTTGCGTTGTGCGGCCTTACATTATCAGTCATAAAATTAAATTCGTCTCCAATGTAGTCGACGAGGGGTGGCTATTAGTCAGTGGACAGTCAGACGAAGATTGCAGGAAAGTAACCTGACCTCAAAAACACCTGCGATTTGTCCGAAAATTACCCCAGCTTATCGTCAAGCACGCCTACGTTTTGCACAAAATCATCTGAATTGGACATTGGAACAGTGGGAGTCTGTTCTGTTCTCGATGAGACCAGGATATGCCTCTATGGTAGCGACCGAAGAAGAGAAGTGTACCAGAGACCAAGAGAGCAGTTTGCAGAATGCTGCATTGAAGAGCGGATAACTTGTGGAGATGTTTCCTGCATGATCTGGGGTGCAATTTCTATGGGAGCACGAACCGACTCTGCTTTCATCCGTTGGGACGACCGTGGTCACGGGAAAGGAGGTTTAACACGTGCTAGGTACACCGAGGAGATTTTAGCAGTTAATGTGGTACCTTAAGTCGACTACATCGAAGTAAATTTAATTTGATGCATGACAATGCGAGGCCGCACACCGCAGGATTCGTGCAAGATTGCATTACAGAAGTCGGTTTTCGGGTTATGGAGTGGCCAGAATGCAGTCTAGACCTTAACCCAATCGAACATTTATGGGATGAGCTGAAACGAAAAATTCGTGCCCCAATCTCGATCCCACAGCTTATTGTTGCAGTAAAAGAAGATAGGCTTAACATCCCACGAGAATCAATATTGAACTTGATTAGATCTATGCCTAATCGTATGAGAAATGTTATTAGGGCAAGAGGGAGTCATCCTAATTATTAAAAATCAATAAACCATACTTCTTTTAGTAATAAAAAAAAGTTAATTTGTTTCATGCATTAATTTTACAATTTTAAGCCTAAGAACCCGAAATAAATTTAATAAATTTAGACTAATATCGAAGCATATTAAATTGTCTTTCAAACAGCATATAGTCTATTTTGATCTGATGAATAGTTCCTAAAAAAATATAGTTAAAGTCAAAAGTTAACAGTGGGCCGATTTCTATGCACGCAAGTGTATAATACACGAAAAATTGGAAAAGGGTTCGGTGTATAAATGTGCTTGCTCCGAAATTACACACTCGGTGCAAAACAATATACTACTATTCGAGTTGACTGTTCCGCAATATCGATATGTGTTTTCATCTGAGTGTGCTCAAATATGTAAATTATTAATTTATTATATGTATAATATTTCAACAAAAATATGTTATATTTGTTTCATTGTGTTTTATTAAAATAATCAAATTTCCAAGATAATTTACAACCCGCAGTGAAATATAGACCTTTTTAAAACAAATCATTATTATTTCTGTGATACACATTTTTATAATATTGAGGTAAAAGTGTCGTCTATATTATAAAATATCTTTTGTTTACGGCTTCGCTCGAGTGAATCCTATCTTACCCGAGCGTAGCCAATAAAAAATATTCTGTACTTTACGCTTTACGTTTGAGTAAGTAGGTACCAACTATTGATAAAGTGTCAAGTTAATCAAAATTGATCCCCCCGTTTTCAAGTAATACCGATACAAACAGACAGACAGACAGACAGATGAAAATTCTGGAAACGCGAAACCTGCAACAAAACGAAATTATAGACAGAGGTATACCGCAAAAATTTTATTTATTAGTATTATGATGACGCATTAGAAGTTATGACTTTATAAAGTTGTCTAACTATAAAATTTTATAAGCAAAGTTATAATTTAGGGATGGACAATTTTAAGCAACATTTTATTGTATTTATCAATTAAATTAGGAAATATAAAACAAGCATTACCCATCAAAACGACTCTGTGAACGGTCATAAGTCGTTCAATAATAAAATTGGGCGAAATTAATTGTTATGAAGTTGGGTTTGCGTGAAGGCAATAGAAAATGTCACAAATAAGCCTTAAACATTGAATAAGCAGCAAAAATTTCAAATAAATTTTATAGATCAGCGTTTTCTAAACTTGTTCGCCTACAGACCCCTTAGAGATTAACAAAATTGTCGCAAACCCCCATTAATATAATTCAAGAGTAATTTTTTTAAGGAAAACTTCTTTACGCACGGTAGAGGGAATTGGATTAATCTAACTAAAAATGTCAACTGTGCTAACGAAAAATAAATCGTACATTATTCTATAAATGTCAATTTATAACATTTAGATGTAGATTTTGCGTAAGCAAGTTTCACTTCAGTAGTATGCAGTGTAAACTGCACGGACAATTTTTTTTTAATAAAGGGTTTTCCAATTTGGACGGGTCGATGTTGAAATGGAATAAAACAAGCTGTGTGTGAGGTATTAACGAAATTCTTTATTTATTTGAAAGGCCCATGTATGCCATTATGTATGAAATATGACATCGTTCAAATGTCCGCCGCGGCTTCGAACGGTGGCACGGATTCGAGAGGTCCAATTTTCAATGACTCTGCCGCATAGATCCGGCTGAATTTGAGCGATGGCCTGGGTTATGTTGACTTTGAGGGCATCGGTCGATTGCGGCTTATTGGCATAGACCTGTGACTTCAGAAAACCCCACAAGAAAAAGTCTAGCGGGGTGAAATCGCACGATTTTGGTGGCCAATTCACGTCACCTCTGCCAGAGATAACCATACCCTCAAATCGTTCATGCAGAATGTCCATCGTGGCGTTCGCTGTGTGGCTCGTAGCGCCGTCCTGCTGTGAGGTTTTCTGAAGTCGTAGGTCTATGCCAATAAGCCGCAATCGACCGATGCCCTCAAAGTCAACATAACTTAGGCCATCGCTCAAATTCAGCCGGATCTATGCGGTAGAGTCATTGAAAATTGGACCTCTCGGATCCGTGCCACCGTGTGAAACCGTGGCGGGCATTTTAACGATGTCATATTTCATACATAATGGCACACATGGGCCTTTCAAATAAATAAAGAATTTCGTTAATAGCTCACACACAGCTTGTTTTATTCCATTTCAACATCGACCCGCCCAAATTGGAAAACCCTTTATATCCCAGATATGAGTCCGCGGACCTCTCCAATTTACTCACAGACCCCTAGGGTTCACGAAGGCCAGTTTAGGGATGCTATAAATTACAGACGCTCGACAACAAAGGTCATAAGCGTCTGATATATAGATTATAGAATGAAGTAAATAATTAAAGACGGAGATTCAAAAGTATCCCTGAATTAGTATTTTAATAAATTCAAAATATTTCTAAAAAATATTTTTTTTTCAATGACGGAAATTTATCCAACCCTAACCAATATCCATACGATAAATGTTATAAAATTTCAAATTTAGTTTGCTATACCTATATACCAAAGTTAAGTGGATAAAATATAAACTTGAATATATACAGACTATTGGTAATTAGTCTAATGTAAACATTAACCTGGTATATAAAATATCTATTGCAGGCAAACAGGTACAAATATGGGAAAGTTGGTTTCAAAGTTGCCAACATACTTCATCAGATTACAACCAAAGTCAGTTAAGTCTGTTTTAACTTATTATCTTGCGTAAATTAACTCCACAGATTTCTTTAATTCATGCTTTCATTTTTTTTATTAAACTCAACTGTAAATTACAGTTTTTACAGTTCTTGGATTTGAATGTTAACTATGAACTATGGAGATTTGAAATTGACAACGTGTCAATGATCTCGGAAAATCTTATAAACCCTTTCAGTGTGCAACTACATTTTTTTTTAATGACTCAGTTGTCGAGCATCTATAATTTACAAGTAACTGACCGTTCAAATGATAATTTTACAATATTTCAAACCACATATAAACAATAGTGTTTCAACGCTCTCAATATACTTTAGGCGACCAACTCAGCCTCAATTTTTTGCCTTCACCGATTAATCACTTAGCGAATGGCTGATTTTGATTTTAATTAATAAATTATAATATTCTGATCATATAACTATAATGTGTTTTTTTAATTTTCAAGTGGCGTCCTCAAGGCCCGTTGACACTATTTTATAGTTGACTTGCACCAGTCGACTAGCACTACTAGCGCTGTTTACATATTGGCACCAGCAAATTAATACATTTTATTGTTAATTTGGAAGTTTAGTGAAAATAAGTAATGTACCGGATTTGTAATTTTTTTTAATTTTACTTTTCTCCAAACTGTATGTGTCTCTTTAGATTCAATTTTTTTCTTTA
The DNA here is from genome assembly GCA_039654895.1 of Mongoloraphidia duomilia. Lineage (NCBI taxonomy): Eukaryota > Metazoa > Arthropoda > Insecta > Raphidioptera > Raphidiidae > Mongoloraphidia > Mongoloraphidia duomilia. The sequence goes on along the minus strand of CM077521.1, from coordinate 31,396,748 downwards.
CCATATTTACTGTCAAATTTTTCATTTTCATTTCACGTTGTATGTATTCGAATGCACTATTCCGCTTATCACGATTTTTGTAATTTCCATCGCGGACATTCCACAAATTTCCGAACTCATTATACAAAGTAACAAATTTTAAGGTATCACGTTCAGTCCATCTATTAGTTGGCGCCATTTTAAAATCGCACGACTAGCAGCAAAAGTAGAAATGCTTTTAACTTTACTGGTACTAGTCGCACTAGCACGGTACTAGCGCTAGTAAACTGTTTACATTATACTTGTAACATGCTAGTCGACTACCGCTAGTCAACTAGCATAATGTCAACAGGGTATCAAGGTGAAAAATTCGTTAAAAATGAGTTTTTCCAGCTCCCACTCAACGTTGTGTGAGAACTGTGCTATATAGGTGAAAATTGCATACCAGTAATTTTGTAAAGTGTAAAATTTTCTACAAAAAAGTGCGCGACGGCATATGTCTAAAGTCAATAGTTTAAAAATGCGGGGCGCTGACCTGCAGCTCAAACGTATTTTTTGACAAAAATGGTAAACGTGAGATAACTCGTTCTTTCGCAAAATTATCAAAAGTGTATCAGGTCAGGATACTCTAGATGAAAATAACTCAAAATAATTGCGGCGAAACCTCCCCAAATAGCGTCCTCAAGGTGAAAAAAATCATAAAAAATGTGCTTTTCCAACCCTCACTCAAATTTGTGTGAGAACCATGCTAGATAAGACAAAATTGCATACTAGTAATTTTGAAAAATTTCCTACAAAAAAGTTCGCAACGGCATATTATGTCTGAAGTCTATAACTTAGAAATTCTGGGAGCTCCAAATGTTTGTCAATTCGGTCCTGCAACATTTTGTGACAGAATCGCAAGTTCTTTTGCAAAATTTTTAAAAGTATGTTCAGTAAGGATACACAGGACCTATAATTTCCCTAAAACTTTCGTTAATTTTGCGACAAAACGAGTTCTGTCAAGAAATACGTTTGAGCTGCAGCAGAACAGCACCCCGCATTTCCAGACTACTGACTTTAAATACATATGCCTTCGCGAACTTTTTGTACAAAATTTTATACTTTACAAAATTACTGGTATGCAATTTTCACCTATATAGCACGGTTCTCACACAACGTTGAGTGGGAGCTGGAAAAACACATTTTTAACGAATTTTTTTCACCTAGAGAACGTTATTTGTGGAGGTTACCCCACTTGAAATTAAAAAAAAACATATGGTTATGTTCATTATCGATTAAAATCAAAATCGGCCATTCTATACTTTAAGTCTCTTATGCGTTTTCTAGGCATCTTTTAGTGCCGCTCGCCTACTTATGCTGGATTTCTGGTACGACTTTCAACCATTCTCTATGCTTTCAACACTTAAAAGTACTTTTAGCACTAACTTACCATGGAAACCACGGTAAACTTCAATGCTAAATGCACTTTTATCTTTGAAAGTCGTACCAGAAACCCAGCATAAGACTTGGCACGCACGAATGATAAATCAATAGACCAACTGAACTATCGGATAGTGCAATGACAATGGTGATCAAAAAGCGCGCATGAATCCGTTTTTGTGCAATTCCTAAATCCCGCCATCCGACCGACGCCAATTATAGTGTATGTGCCATACAGATAAATGAACTACAATAACACGCCGATGTAAATCCACGTTTTCGAAATCGATCATTAAAGCCTTTATTATTATATCAAATAGAGTCTCGTCACCTGCTGCAACGAAGAATGATCTTATTTCTTGAAATAACTGGCATTACATTCCTCAAACGCAGTGCCGCAACGCAAACAATGTGTACCACAAGTACCAGCAGTTGACAAAGATTTCCTATATTGAAGATTAATAATTATCCAAATTCATTTTCCGCATCATCATAGGCAGTTTATAAGTGGAGGTATTTAACATGAACCTCAAAAAGAAGAACGGAACTCTTATGAGATCACTCATTTGTGCGTCCGTCTATATGGTTGTCCTAGTCGAATTTCCCTGGACTAAATAAAGGTATCAAGCTAAAATTTGGCATACTTATTAAGCTTACTAACCCTCATAAGTATATTCCAATAGTCAGAACCTAAAAAATATATTTTTGTAAATTTGAGAAGGTCAAAGTTTGAAAAAAAATCTTTGTATTCGGTTTTTATATGCGGTATCATTTCAAAGAAATTTTCTTACTAATCTGAATTTTTTTCAGGATTTTATGTTACGCATTTTTTTAGACTTTCCTGAAAACGCATATCAAAAACCAAAGGCGTTACTCGGCGAGGGTAGCAATCACACGGGTCGCAAACGCGAAGTTTTTATCCTATAGTAACACAATGTACTATTTCTATTCCGTTCTGGAAAAAGACTTTAAAATTTAAGTTTCATTTTCAAAGAGGGCAAGTAATTTATGGGAACTGGCTTTATTGATTAATTATTTTTAAGTATCTACGTAATAAAGTGATCAAAATTTTTATTTGTTTTTTTTTCGCGCACTACCAAAATCCTCCTCCGAGGTCACGGTGTTCGTTTTTTTTTTCAGACGAATCTGACAACTCTAGCAACGACACCGTTAATAATAGATTTCACAAATTACATTTTGATAACTCCTGGTCTATAAAGGTAACGTGTGTGGCCGTCGACAGCTGGATGAATTGAAGAGTCGTCTTTCTGCTTCACATGATGGCATTGTGTGAAATAGGAAATTATCTCACATTTATATACATTATAGGTATAGGTATATACTATATACATACGTAATTATTGCTCGTACTCTATTATATGCATAGTATTTACTGGTAGCCAACCACAAGACCGTGATTAAATCGAAATGTATGTATTTTTAATCTTAAAAAGACTTGACAGTTTTTTTCCAGAATATAATAAAATCTTTCATCTGGATGTGTAATCTTAAAGCGTTCTGAGCGGAACGCAACATGTCTAGCATAAATGTTTTATAACAATTCATTGACTTTTATAATAATAATCAAACGAAAATATGTCACTACAGCTTATATAACGGACATGAAAAGAATATAGGTACATACCTATTTTGATTTGGAATTTAATTTTATAATAAAATTCACTCATGTTTATAATAAAAAAGCGTTCTACTACAGGCAGTTCAGTCTTTTCCATAAGGGCACGCGGGGCACTATCCCAGGGCCCCCGGCCTGATGGGGGCCCCGAAATGCCGCGACCCAGTGCCTATGCGTTTTTTTATCCAATTTGGTGATCAATTTAAATCAATTTTTAAAAAAAACACATTGGCACATTATATTTGATTTGTATAAAGCTAACCATAATAACCAATAAAGTCACTAAACAAAAGTACATTCTGATGTTTTCATTCAGGTTTTTTTTGGATTTTCAAAAGAGCCCCCAAACCTTGTGTGTCCAAGGGCCCCTGCTTGGCCTAAGACGCTGACTACAGGGCGTTAATTAAGAATGTATACAAACTTTAACAAATTAATCTTTGATTGATTTTAAGATAAAAATATCTTATAAACATGGATCCGCAACTGCTCCGTTTTCGAGATACAAGGATGGTTAAAAAGAATGGGTAAGTCTATATAATATATGTCTATATATCGCGGGTTTATACAGATGAAGTGAATACCGTTAAACACAAATTATTGTATTCGTTGTCATGGAAAGGAATACATCCACATTTATTTATCTTAGAAAATCAAATGTTCGTAAAATATAATAAACTACTTCCGACTATTTCCGTTGCATCAAATATTTCTAAAATGCCACCCCAGTATGAGAAATTAGACGTTATTCACGTCAAATAAATAATTTTTCTCGTATTATTATTTTTTAATTAATACTAATAGAGATTTCAATAAATAAAAACTTTTTTTGGAAAATTTCTTAAAATTAGTAATAACTACTAGGTCAACGAAGGTCATTTCAACGAGCAGTTATCGCAGGAAAATATTGCTGTTTAGTTTGTAGCAGTAGTTTTTACAAATTTTAAGAAATGTTTCAAAATGTCGCAAAGTTAACTTAAATTTTATTCGACAAAGTCAACTTAAAACTAAAATTATTTTTACACACTACATAATATGTAGCATTATTGCCACATAGTAATATTTACTAACGACCTAATGAAAGGCAGCAATTAACATTATAACACTGTTTTCCCACGCTCACACTTTGCTAACAAATAACAACAAAACGGTAATGAATAATTAAATGGCAAATTAGTACACATGCAAATTCATACGAGCAATTTTAACTACATTCATATCATGAACTACGTTAAAACAGTGCGGGATAGCCCACTCGAGCGAATGAACGCACTCACTTTGTTCGTGCGCTCAACTTCGGTCTCGTGGGCTATCGACAACTAGTACCGGTACCGCACTTGTTGCACAATATACTAGTATACTATAGTATAGTAGTACTTAGTAAATAAAATATTTTAGCTTTTGCGTTAATATTGTGGTTGTGTTTATCACCAAGATTCAAAATATTCAAATAAAATAAAATTCAAACTGACTGGCAAGTGCGGTGAGTTCATTAACATTTCTATTTAAAATGCATACGGAACAATATGATATACAATCAGAACGAACAAAAATATCAATGTATGAAACATCAAAAAAATCCGTTCCATTTCGTTCCTTTCATTTCAGGTCAACACTGCAAAAAGAAATCTCATTCCACCGGATTCATTCTTTTTCGTCATGTGAATTCGGTCCGATTCGTTCAGTAATTGCTGATCGGACCAGACTGATACATCTCTAGTTCCATTACATTCCACTATCCAGTACCAAAGGATCCATCACTGATCCATCACTTACACAAATGATACGGATCCGCGGACCCGTATCCATCCAGACATATCCATCTCTATTCGGAAGGCCTATAATAACGTAATAAAGAAAATACTTAAATGTAATACAAAGTAGTTTCTAGAGGTTAACAACATTTTTATTATTAATCCCCCAGTTAAATTTTACGCAAACTTTATCATTTAATTTTAAAACTTTAGAATTTGGACACTATTTTTAAATCACTCTGTAATACAGATTGAAATATTTTCAAACTCTTCGACTTCAAAGTCTCTCCGCTATGCCTACCCTGAAAATTTCCCACATTTAGACACAATATACATAGGTACATACGCAGTTATATTTTGCATATCAACATTCTAAATTATTTCATGTCTCATACTTTGTTCGTATGTGTTTTTTCCAAATGTGTGTTGTTTAATGACTTTTTGAATAATGATGTGTACTCTACTCTAAATCTGCAGTTTTCAACTGGAGGCGCAAAGGAAGTAATATAACTAAATAAAAAGAGAAAAATAATAAAATTTTGAAGTCGGCGGCAATTTAATTACTAAAACTTTTTAAATGTAGATATTTCTACTTCTATTAAATTGGCGCTAACCTCAAAATTTTATTATATTCCTCTTTCTAGTGGCTTTTTAGAAGAAGGTTTTTTTTAAAGTTATTTTATTCTTTACTTTTCAGTGGCTTTGCAATAATCACTGAACTGCTTTTAGTGTTATTTGTGTGGAACCACCATCAAGAACGAGCGATTAGGGATAGCAGTCATCATCGTTTGTGATTGGTCGGTTACCCTACCCTTGCTTTCGTTTGACACACGCCCACACGTGAACTAACGTAACCACTAAATCCGTGAACTCTATACAAATATAGAATTCACTGCCACTGGGCACCGGCACTGGCGCTGCAGTCGTCTTATTTACATTTCGTGTTACAAATTTGATGGCCTAAAAACCAATAATAATTTAAAATATGGGTAAATTTGTATGTGGGCAGTGTTTCAACACATATTCTTCAACACTGTCTATATCTATAGTTAACGCATTAACGCCATTAATGCTCAATAATAGCTTTGTTTAAAATTTATTTTTCTAGTATATAATTTATTGTCCAATTCATGATCAAGAACATTGTTATTATTTGAAACTATTCTTCAATCTGAAAAATAAAATGTTAAAGTAGATATTATGTACCTATTGAATTACCATATTGTTATTATAAATATATACTTAACATATTTAAATGTTCATTTATTGTACCTATACTTACCGTTTTTAATATATTACATTTTTTATAGAAACAATCTTTAAAGTTTTAATAGAAAAATTATTTCTCACAATAATGACCAATATTGAATTCAAACTAAGAAAGCAAGGGTGGGGTAACCGTGACCAATCACAAACGTGAAACGTTGATGACTGCTATCCTTAGTGGCTCGTCCCTGAAGGTATGCCCTATTAAATAAAACAAGAATCATCAAAATCGGTTCGCAAATGCAGGAGATATGAGGTGACATACACACAATATAACATACATAAAAAATACATAAGTAATAAAAAAATCAGTCGAACTACTGAACCGATTTAAGTAAAATTTATATCCGACCACGCTGAAGGTATGTCCTATTAAATAGAATAACAATCGTCAAAATCGGTTTACAAATGCAGGAGATAGGAGATATGAGGTAACATAGGTACCTAAGTACCTACATAAAAAAAAATAAAAAATACAGTCGAATTGAAAACCTCCTCCTTTTTTTTTGAAGTCGGTTAAAAATAAATACCTCTTGGACTATAACGCTCAGCTTAACCGATTTTTACAACATTTTAATCATCCAAAAATCGAACTTACAGAACTTATTACTCTATATCTATACTAATTTTTGTCCGTCGATTTTACCCATAGATTCATTCTTGTTTATGTTGATTTTGATGGGAACAACTCGACGAACTTTTTTTATAAAAGTCGTCAAAAAAAGCAAACAAGAAAGAATAAAGAAACATCCTCAGATTCTATGGAGGACAAATAACCAATATTTTATATTAACTATCGTTTAAATCTTAGCTTCAAATATATCGTATGTAAACGAATAGCATAATTCCATCTATAGATACCTTTGGTAAATCTATGCATTGTTTTAGAATTATAAAACATATTGAGAAGTACTCGTCTAGAATCTAGATGATAGATATAACATGTAAAGCATTCTGTGCATATATAATATTCAAGAACTTCCTGCTATATGAATGATGATATTGTCCGTTGTTCTGAAACAAATCATAATAACAAACATGCTACACATCCTCGGACTAAGTTCGACCCTTAACAAACCAATCTACAAAAAATAAATGCTACGTGGATCAACTCTACACTCCACAGTGCACTTTCCTCGCTCAACTGCGACGACCATACAGCAGTAAACTACTTCTTCCTAGATTTTTCCAAGATAAATTAATGAATTGTAGGGTCATTAAAAACATATCATTACATAAAATATAATGTACTAATAATTCCATTTTCGTTCATCAGTAAACTAACCTTATTTATGAGAGTATAAGGGGAAATAGAAAAACTCTGAGAAATCCCTTAGAAGCCCTAAGTTTAAAATTTGGTGTATAGCATGGTCACCCCGAAATTTTGTCCTGTCATTCCTGTCCGTCCGTATGTCACAGCCATTTTACTCGGAGACTATTTGCACTATATAGATGCAATTTGGAAGGTAAGTGTCTTCTATACTATACAATAGTGTAATGAAATTACGAAAAAAAATTAGGGGTGGCACTCCATACATGTAACTGAGGGATGAAAAAAAAATTCCAGTGCACATAAGCGAGTGGGGTATCGATAGTTAGGTCTCGAAAAATGATATAGAAGTTTCAAAATGACTTTTTATTTGATTCAATAGCTGTTGGTGAGATATGCGCTTCTAAATTCGTAAAAAGTGTCTCCTCCCTCTAACTTTTCAACTATGGGGTGGAAAATTCTGAAAAAAATTAAAGTGGTAGAACTTAAAAAATACTTCTAAAGAAAATTGTTTCATTAAGATATGTTGTGTAGTTTTTGAGATATGAAATATTTTTGGTATACGCTATTTTTTTGAGTTTAACGACCGCAGAAATAACTTTGTTTTTCACAGTGTCTAAGACTATATAAATCATTTTTAAATTTATCATAAACTTTGAATTTTAACCGTGAACGTTCTTCCCGGTTCTTCCCGACTACGGAACCCTTCACTGTGCGGGGTCCGACACGCACTTGGCCGCTTTTTTAATTTTTTAAATTTGAAAATGTCAAATCTTTTTTGTGGAATAAATCTATCTTATCTTTATTTTATCTGGCAGAGGAAAAAAATTTGACCGATTCGGATTTTGCAGAGCCGAACGAGGGAGCTAGGTCAAAAGTCGGCTAAGTTGCTTCGGGTAAAGCATGTCCAGTAGTGTAGAACTTCGCGATGCACTAGCGTGCACCCAGATCTGAGAGGCGTGTAGTCAGTCAAAAAAATTGCTGCAATAAATAAATAAATGTCAACACTATTTATAACAAAGACACCACATAACGTTACTGAGATTATACAACTGTATTTTAAAAAAAAATTATTAAAAAAAACAAAAAACACGACTGCGTAAAAATCGAACATAAAAGATGGAAACAAGATCAAATGATAACATGCAGTCGGAGGCATAGTAGCAACAAATTGAACAGAAATACCTGATGTTACTACTATGCCTCCGACTGCATGTTATCATTTGATCTTGTTTCCATCTTTTATGTTCGATTTTTACGCAGTCGGGTTTTTGTTTTTTTAATAAATTTTTTATTTCCTTCCTTTTAGTTGAATCTACTCATCAAGCCTTTTAATTTGATACCCCACACACAAGGTTTTACCGATTTTTTGCGTACTGACAAAATGGCGTCTAGCGCCCGCCATATTGAATTTTCCGTGACGTCATGTACCCTATTTGAAATGTCAACAAAACCGTTCTTTTGTTTTGTTTTTGATACATATATCAATGTATTTAGAAGGAAAATTCCTTTTGCATTCTGACAAAATGGCGTTTAGCGTCCGCCATATTGAATTTTCCGTGACGTCATATACCCTATGTAACTCAGGGGATTCAGACGAATCAATGACACCTCATTTTTCAAAAATCCGTCAAGCCGTTTAGGCAACAGAGCGTGATAAAGAAATACACATACATAGAGATACATACATACATACACTCGAAAAACAATACCCTCCTTCTGGCGGGTAAAAAGAAAATGGTCTTGACGGTCTTTAAGGCTTCTGTTTTTATTTTCATGCTGAGGTACGGATAACGGAATCCTAAAAACCAAGGTTGTATACAGACATAACAATGACTAAATAGTAGATACACTACTGGAATTTATTGATCGGAAATCGGATGGCTGAATTTAAGGACAAGAGCTAAGAATCTAAAATATTGACATTTAAAATCACACGAGATTTAAGAAAACCTAGGACTTAGGATTACCCGATAACAATTAGATAATTATAATTATTGTTAGTGTTTTATACAACAGTGGTATTTGTATCTTCGTTGCAGGAGACAGTTGAAAACAATAAAATGCATTTCATTTTATCAATGACACTAACAATTGAAATACGCCGGTGTAAATAATTTAATACTTTTGCAATGTATTGTCTTAAAATACCTACACTTTAAGATGACAGCTGTCACAAGCACATCTCGCATGTATACGGCAAGAAGTGACCCACGTGTTCTCCAATGCACGTGCCACAAACCAAACTCGTGGCGTAGCACACTCAGGGGCGGATCTAGGTTTTTCGGAGTCTAGAGCTTATTGAAGTCCAATGGGGCCTCATTTTTTGTTAGATTAAGAATCTTTAAATTGGGGTTTAAAATTCATTTTTAATAACATCAAAATTAGAATTGAAATAAATTTATTTATGAAATGGTGTAGAGTGACAAACATTTAATGAAAAAGTATTAAAAATGTATGATAACAATTCAATATTTTTGTGGGCTCTTGACACTTCGGGGGTTCAGAGCTTAAGTCCTATTAGTCCCTATGTAGATCCGCTACTGAGCACACTACACTGTAAGAAATGAGAAGGCTGATTATACATAGATGATAAGATTATCGATGGTCCATTTGTAGCCAGCGATTAATCTGGTAATGGCACACAAAGAGACAATGGCGTCGCAAACAGGTATCGCCTGCACGTCGCATAGATTCCATAAAAACACATTGCGCATGCGTGGTTACTAATTTAACATTAATTTGTTTTGTATTCATCCATTTTATATATGTAACTGTACATTTTATTTTGTAATTTTTTCACACTTTATTGGAATATTACGCAAATTGTGTAATTTTAATTTACTTTATGTAAAAATCACAAATTTTTTTAACCTTACAGTAAAAATCCAAGTTTTTATGAAGTTTTCTGTGTAAAAATAAATAATAATGTAAAATCACTTAGAAAATCAAGCGAATTCTACCTTAACTTTCAAAGTATTTTTACATCCATTTTTTACAGTGTATATTTATTTATTTTATTTATTGTAGATTATAGACGCGTCGACAACTTAGGTCATTAGCGTCTTAATTACATTAAAGAACAACTTCCTTAAAACTAAATTACATCACAAAACATCCATGAGCGGAGGTGGGATTCGAACCCACGACAGTGTAATCCAAAGGTCGGCTACTCTAAGCGTTACACTACACTGTCCTCAGCACTGTACAGCACACTATATAGTATGGTTCGGAAATAATAGAGTGTGAGTCATGCATAGTTACTAGCGCAAGGTTAATAGAGCGGAAAAGCAATGAGCAATTCAAAACATACGCATCCCATGCATAAAAACTGTTACGCTTATATATAATAGGGATAGTATACGTACATGACTCACTCACCATTATTTACGAACCGTATACTTATAGATCCTTGCAGGTCCCGCGAACGAACCTTGTTCATACGTCATATAGTTACATACGATTCATTAAATCGCCGCGTTCGAAAGGTAGCGCTATAGCCACTTAACCACTTAAAAGGACTTCATATAATACCTCATCCTTCTTTAACAATTTTTTGGTAAAATGCGTTTCCAAAATTTGTGTCTGCCTGTTTACCAGCATCACTCAAGAACTATTGATTCGATTTTGATGAAACTGGATATACTATCAACTGGTATCCAAATTTAATGGATATAGTATATACTGTTACGGATCACCCTGTATATAAGCGGCAGGCAAGAATTCTGAGATACGGGAGTCTGCTTGCTGAACACACTGATGCCTACGCGAAGATTCTAGACAACGCTAGAGAATATGAGGACGCACTGAGCGTGCACTGCGCGCCTATATAAGCAGCGAGTCGACGGGAATCGAGTCAGTCAGAGTAGTGTCGAATAGGCAGTCAATGGTGAGTCGTGTAATCAAGCGGATCAGTGATATAAATATTAGTCAATCAACGGTCGAATCAGTCAGTACAGTGATATAAATAGTGGAGTGGATATAAATAAACAGTACTGATGTAACTGAGTAAATGACCCACATAAATAAACGTTAGAAATAAATCTGATATAAATACAGTGATATAAATAGTTCCGTGATATAATTTACCTGATAAAATAAATATTAGTGTAGTTAATTGTATATAGTTAAGTGTTAATTACTTGTGTTGATTGTCAGAACTGACTTTTGGTTGTTGTATTTATTATTGTTGTGTTTTTAATTATTGTAAATAAATATTTATTCCTCAGAAAACAGTTTTGTAACAATACTTTTTAACCGACTTCAAAAAAAGAGGAGGTTCTATATTCAGGACCTATGTTTTTTACCCGACTGCGCGACAGAAAAGACAGGAGACAGGGGATTGTTTTTCACGCGTATCTATGTATGTATGTATGTAGATACGTATGTTTGTAGGTACCTATGTATGTGGGATTCTTACTACCATCGAAGCATCCCAACGACTGGATGGATTTTAATAAATGAGGTGTCTATCGATTCGTCTAAATCGTCCGATGGCTATAGGCTAGGTTTTGTTTTTATAAAACCAAAATGGTGGTAGAAACCAAAAAAAAAACTTGCGTACTGAGTCGCATATATCACTGAATAGGTCTTTCAAAATCAAATTTGATAAAACAAAACAAAAAAGCCGTCAATAAAAAAATTATTTAAAAAAAACCCGACTGCATAAAAATCGAACTTAAAGATGGAAACAAGATCAAATGATAACATGCAGTCGGAGGCATATAGTAGTAACAAATTGAACAAAAATATCTGATGACTTCGACTGTATGTTATCATTTGATCTTGTTTCCATCTTTTAAGTTCGATTTTTACGCAGTCGGGTTTTTTTTTAATATTTTTTTTTATATATGAAATATGAATGAATGAATGTATGTTAATGTTCACAGATTTTTTCTGTATTTGTGAACCAATTTTGATGATTATTTTTTTATTTAATAGGACATACCTTCGGGGTGATCCCATATAAATTTTACTTAAATCGGTTGAGTAGTTCGACTGATTTTAATAAAAAGTGAGTAACGGAGTGTAATACCGTTAAGGTAAATGTCAGTTTTATAGTTAGTAATCAAATATCAAGACAGAAGTGCAAACTACGTATTGTAAAGCTACTAAAAAGTAAAAAATAAAAAAAACTTACATAACAAAAAAAAAACCTCCTTCGAAAAAGCCACTAAAAAGAGGAAAATAATAAAATTTTAAGGTCGGCGCCAATTTAGTAAAATATGAAGTCGATTAAACAGTAGATATTAAATTAAGGTCGGCGCCAATTTAATTAATACCTATAGGTATCTACTTTTTAACCGACTTCATATTTTATAAAATAGGCACCGACCTCAAAATTTTATTATTTTCCTCTTTTTAGTGGCTTTATTGAAGGAGGTTTTTTTTGTTAAAAAGTTTTTTACCAGGCTACTATTCTACTAGGACAAGGTTTCTGTTAAAACCGACCTTAACGCAAACATAACTGAGTCTGAATTTAAAGGTATAGTTATAGAACTATAAAATCTTTTTGAAAAGCATAAAAAAGGTGGCTACCTACTTCAATAATTTGAGAAAAAAACCAAAATTTCTATGTTTTACTGCACTCAAGCCTTGACCAGTAGTGAATTAAGCACAATATAATATGATTTGAACCCCCTTGCTAAAAATAAAAAAAAAACATATATTTAGTACCTACGTCAGAATTTACCTTAGGTATCGTTATTGCAATTTTTTGTCAATAACAAACTGTTAAAAATAAAAATTTAATTTTTGGTAGCCACACACTATCTTGAAAATTTGGGACACTCGGAAAACATTACCCTGCTTCTGGCACAGTCGGGTAAAAAGTTATAGATCATTTGTGTTAGAATTAATAAGTCTAATAATATAAAAAATTGTTCAAATGAAAGAAGTTGTTATTTCCCTTTTTTATAAAAAAATTGATTTAAAAAATATCAGACCAGGTTCCCGTCTTGGAATATGGGTTTTCATAATCTATGTCCTGAACATATCTAGCAAAATAATTTCATCCGAAAATAATTCAATACGAATGCGCCAATACTATCTATAGACCGAGAGCTAGTGACAATTTTTTCATTTTTGGTGTTATTTATTCAAGGCCTTATTTTTGTGAAGATGTTGAGGGAGGCATATTAAAGTGCCCTGATGAGTAAGGGATTTTGCTAGATAGCGGTATGGGAGGGATGCAGACCGCCCCCAACATGTAACAAAAAAAATGGTCACAATTATTATTGCTTCAAGGCTAAAATTGTTTGTATAGCTTGTCGGTGACCCAATAATGCCATTATAATATTTGCAGATCGATTGGTCAGTATTAAAGGGGTGACAGATCACTCTAAACGTCTCATGTACCCGACTAAATTTATATTATTAATTCAAGGTTCAAATTTTAATATATTGTTACGGCGACTGTTTTAAGCATACATTTCAATTTGCAGAACAAAATGTCGGTTTTAACCCCCTTGCAGAACGATATAAACACCTAGACGAGCAAGTTTCCCTCTAAGAGAGAGGGTTAATACCGACATTTTGTTCTGCAAATTGAAATGTATGCTTAAAACAGTCGGCGAAACAACATATTAAAATTTGAACCTTGAACTAATAATATAAATTTTGTCGGGTACATGACACGTTTAGGGTGATCTGCCATACCGTTAATACTGACCAATCGATCTGCAAATATTATAATGGCATTATTGGGTCACCGACAAGCTATACAAACAATTTCAGCCTTGAAGCAATAATAATTGTGACCATTTTTTTTGTTACATGTTGGGGGCGGTCTGCATCCCTCCCATATCGCTATCTAGCAAAATCCCTTACTCAGGGCACTTTAATATGCCTTCCTCAATATCTTCACAAAAATAAGGCCTTGAATAAAAAAAAATTGTCACTAGCTCTCGGTCTGCATTTTTATAAGTGAATTTTTTGTTGAGTGAAGTATAAAAGTAGGTACTATTTAGAAAAGAAAAACGGTATGTTTATTTTTGAAACAAGAGGGAAATGTTCACCAGTGCAAACATTACTTATAGATGCAATTAAAACAATCCATTATTACTGCAAATAACTTTATAAAAAATTAAAAATAGAATAATCAACGCGTCAATGTCTCATGCAATTAACAAAAAACAATCAAAAAACAAACGAAACAAGTCAAACATTTGAATGTAGGTTGCATACACAAAGTGAAATTTAATACGAACAAAAATGAAAGGCGTTGTCTCTACTTTAAGAAAATATATTTTAAAAAGCTCCTGGAAGTAAGTAGAAGAAAGAGGACTAGGCTAGGTCTTTACACATTTCTTTATTGATGAGTTTTCTCGCATCGTCTTTAATTTACATCCCCCTCCATGTAGGCATCTGTACACCGTTCCCGTCCCCCCGACACCACCGCCAACGTCCTGGCGCAACTCTCTTTTTCCCCTTTTTCCCCGACAATCCCCCTCGTACACGTGGTCTTCACATCCCACAACCCACTGTCTTATTTTGTATGCATATCTTACACTGGCAAGCAAGAATATAGTCGAAAGACGGGTATATGTATGCTATAAATCGGAGATGCACAAAATGTTCTTGTTTTATAATAACACAACAGCCGCTTTGCCGCTTGCAAATTGGCTTATACTCCCAGAATGAAATGGTTCTGATCTTCCTTTTAAATGATCAAAAATAACCTGTGTTAGTTTTGCCTTTTCCACTCAAGCACCTGTTAATTTTGACAGTGCTAACTGATAGTCCGGGAGTTTACGTTGCAAATGAAAATGTCATAGTAAGCCGGTTGATTTTGATATCGATAGTTGATCTCGTACAACTAATCAGTAAACCGACCGTCAGCTGCTCAAGTAGCGGTGGGTTTGGGTGTGAGAGGCTGCGAAAGTGGTAAAAAAAATGTTTAAGTAATAGAACGCCGGCTGAAACTTGTTTTTATAAATAGTTGGCATCATTGTGAGTTGAAAAATAATCGTCAGCTGCATCGTGGAAGGGGGATTGTGCGTCTGCTGGTCGCATGAACTTGTAAAAAAGCACGTAAAATATTACGCATTTCACTTTTTTGCACTGTCAGCAGCTGAGACAATTACGTTACCTAGGATTATGATAGCGATATAATTATAATCCTAGGTAACGAAATTGTCTCAGCTGCTGTCAGTGCAAAAAAGTGAAATGCGCAATATTTTACGTGTTTTTTTACAAGTTCATGCGACCAGCAGACGCACAATCCCCCTTTCACGATGCAGCTGACGATTATTTTTCAACTCCCAATGATATCAACTATTTATAAAAACAAGTTTCAGTCGGCGTACTATTACTTAAAAAAAATTTTTTTTACTATTTTCGCAGTCTCTTACACCCACACCCACCGCGGGTGCGCCAGCTGACGCTTGGTTTACTTATTAGTCATACCAGATTTATCGAAAAAGATAACAATCGATCGGCGTAAAAACACTACCTAAAATGCAACGCAAACTTCCGGGCTATGAGCCGTGGTGCCGTGGACCGTTACCAGTGATACGTCTAGGCGTAATAAGCGGTACGATCATTCATCCAGCACTGCTTCAAACTCCATCGAAATAAAATTAAAATTAAAAGGGAAGTATTTTGATTCAAGTCGAAAATCCGTAAACTTTCCAGTTATCGCTAGATTAATCTTCTAAATAAAATGTCAAAAAAGTTTCAAAAGTGTCTACTGCACGTTTCAAACACGTTACAGGGTCTAGCGGTGCCAAAGCTTAGCTTACCTGAAACGCCAGACACTTTAAGGTCGACCTTGTATCCAGTGTGTAAACGCTTTAACCGAACATAAGGAAAATAGCATTGAGAACATTTATAATTTTGTAGTAGGCTATGAGCCATAAGACCTAATGTAAATATGTACTGGATTACATAGAAAAAATTATAATTTAAAAACACGCTTAAATGAACTAAAAAGTAAAAAATAATTAATTTTATTGTAAAAAAGCGTGGGGTGCTTTGTATCATATTTTCATACTACCCCACGCTTTTTTACAATAAAATTAATTATTTTTTACTTTTTAGTTCATTAAAGCGTGTTTTTTAGTTTTTTTAAATTATAATTTATTTTTGCTTTTTAGTCCTGGAGATCCTGGTCAGGATAATGGGACAAACTTATTGAATTATTGTATTGTCATCGGTCCTTGATAAGTGTGCAAAGTTTCAGTTCAATCTGAAGTTTTTTGCTTTTTTTTTTTTAGTCCTGGAGATCCTGGTCAGGATAATGGGACAAACTTATTGAATTATTGTATTGTCGTCGGTCCTTGATAAGTGTGCAAAGTTTAAACTAAATCTGACCGTTCAAAGTTGGTCAAAATCAAGTTCAAAGAAGTCGGTTACAAACTGACAAGCAAACATACAAGTGAAGCTAATAATAAAAAAAAAAAAGCGTGTTAAAAATAGTGAATTTTTAAACTAATTTTTCATAGCAACGGTTGACTATTAAGAGTAACTTGGAACCTGCTAAATAAAAAAACAAAACAAATCATCTACTATACATATTTACATTGGATATATGACTTCTATGTTCCAAAGTAATTTTTAAAATAGCATTTTTATATGACAAAAATTCAGTTGAATTTGTCAGAGAGGCTTTATAATACTTAGAAGACGTTGTTATACCACTAGTCCGCTTGGCACCTAAATCAATAGACATAGGAGTCCTTACCAGGAGAAAAAAAAGTAACATCCAAATCGATGCATTTTTGCAGACGTTATTGCGATTTGCGAACAAAAGAAAATTCCACAAACAGACACACACATTTCTCAACGTCTTCAGAGTAGGATGATCAAAATGTGACATTATCTCGGAGACAATTTTTCGACCCCATCACCATACATACATTATTTACGGAGCATGGATGCAACGCCGCGCCGTATCTAGGGATTGGCGGGGATGACCCGCGCAAGGGGCGCCAGACGCAAATTTCAAACTTTAAAATGTTTGTAAAAATTACGTTGTTTTGTCTTTTTTAAATTTAATTAATAGTTGTAGTCATAATTTTGCCTTGTGTGAATTTTAAGACATGAGAGGGCGCCAAGTCCTCCTTTCGCCAGGGGCGCCATATTTTCCTTTCGCCAAGGGCGCTAAGTCCTCCTTTCGCCAGGGGTGGCAAGTTTTCCTTTCACCAAGGCGGCCAAATTCTCCTTTCACCAAGGGCGCCAGTTCTTTCCTTCGTGCAGGGGCGCCAATTCTTTCCTTCGTGCAGGGGCGTCAAGTCTTTCCTTCGCCAGGAGCGCCAGGATTCCTAGATACGGCACTGCACTGTATGGAAGTAAAATCAGTTAAAATGTAACTTTTTTAATGAAGAGTTCATATAATGGACCACTGGTTTCTACGTACGCGGTATAATGTGAGTACATATGTATATATACGTATACCGGGCTTCGCTTTCTTCTTGCTCTGAGACTGAAGTGAGGGCCTCGCAATTATTGATTAGAAAATTCATTCGCCCCGACTCATTAAGAATGTGTGTTCTTTTCCGTATACTTATTTTCCAGGCAGGCAAAGCTCTAGCGTGCTATATATACATATATACTAATGTATATGTGTGTACGTACACACAAATATAATATATATGTACATACACAGATCTTTTACTTCTTCACCGTTCCTCATATAGACACACATTGTACACCGATGTCGTTCATCATGAAGAATCGTTCAAAACACACGTCCGTCAGTGCAGTGACGGTTTATCATTTTTGCCAAATTATCGCCCCTGCGAATGAAAAAAAATTGTTCCCCCCTCTTGCTTGAAAGAAGAATGTTATCAATGTTGTTTAATTTCCTTGTATACGGAAAAAAAATTATATGTAGTTCGTACTATAGAGGTGCAATCGTGGGTAGTATTTTGTTCAGGATCACTCACGCTCACGAAAATCATTTTCAACTCACGCCCGTTCACGCACTACTACATTTTTTTTAATCTGCACACTCACGCACGCTCACGTCTAGATTTCAACACTCACGCACAATAATAATTATATTTTGAAATTTACGCCCACTCACGCACGTTCACTCGCACTCACGCAATTTTACAGTAACTTTATAATTTATATTATCACATCGCAAATTTGACTGATACCTTAGTTCAGGGTAAAGCCTAACAGTTTACACGTCAGTCACACTCTTCGCATTTAGCCTGAAAACTTTTCACTCACGCCCTCGAAAATTCTTTTCCACTCACGCACGTTCACGTTTGTGTATATTTTTTTAATCACACTCACTCACGATTTTCTCGATAGGTACTTACACGTTCACGGCTTGTCACAACTCACACGTAACACGCAGTGTCTCGGGAAATTTCACGCATGATTTGCACCTCTAGTTAGTACATCGTAGGTAATATGCACCCACTTTTTAGGGTTTCTTATATAAAAAAAATTAACCGTTACGTAACTGTCGGTACTTTCCAAATCCAGTTTTACTCTAGATGTACAACAGCAGACATAATTTTCTTCCGATTATTTACAGGTATACTAACATACGACGTGATACTAACAAACACATCGGACATGACAATTGTGAGATGTATGTTTTCTTTTTGCAGACAGATCCTAAAAAGTGAATTTTGTCAAACTAAAAATAATGCAGCCAACCCTCACTATAAGCTGATTTGTCACTTTCATCTGGATTCTGGAATGAAGCTGTCTGGTTTTTTTACTTCCCACCTCTACTATGGTAGGGAAGTAATGGATTTAGTCCGAAAAAAATATTTCGAGATTTTAACAGATCTTCACGTTTTGAGACCCTAGCAATCGTTTAAGATCATTTGACTGATGTCTGCAGGGCCGTATTAACCATGTCGGGGCCCCTAGGCAATGCAATTCTTGGGGCCCCTTTTCAGCCGTTTAAAGATGATCAGCTCTTTTCAAGTTGATGAAGGTAGCGTATTGTATGATTCATACAATACGCTACGTAACG
This sequence comes from Mongoloraphidia duomilia, assembly GCA_039654895.1. NCBI lineage: Eukaryota > Metazoa > Arthropoda > Insecta > Raphidioptera > Raphidiidae > Mongoloraphidia > Mongoloraphidia duomilia. Next base: position 31,377,483 of record CM077521.1, on the reverse strand, counting down.
CATCCATATTATTAGTTCTACTACTCGATACTAGATGGTTCTGTTTTGTAAGTATATGAAGATTGAAGTATTTCATTAACTGACAGCATGCGTCGAAAAAAAGCAATAATACCTATTCTCATTGAGGATACAAATTTTCCAATTAAATTTTCACTCTATGAAACATTTTCAATTTCTTTTGTGCGCGCGCAGGGCCCCTAGACAGAATTGCCTATACTCTGCCTAATGGTTAATCCGGCCCTGGATGTCTGTATGTGTTTAAAAACGGAACAACATACGGCCATGCCGATTGTTCTGTTGTGTTTATCAGCCTTTAACTTAGATCTGATTAGATTTTGAGTCAAATCGGTTCAGTGGATCCTGAGATATTAAAAAAAACGTTCTCAATGTCACGTATTAACATAGCTAAAAAAAATATAAATGAATTCTAGATGTTATAGTATGAAAAAAATGTAAATATTTTTTTTCTCCCAAATGTACAGTTGCGGACTTAATAAAGTTTACACTTTAGTTTTTCAGTGTAAGTTCACAAAAAGTCAGTAGCTTAGCAACAAATTTAGTTTTTAATAGGTAAATATAAATGTCAAAAATTAAAAGAAATAATTGTAGTTTAAATGCATCGAAATTATTAAAACAATGAACAAAAATGAAGAATTATTGCAAGATTGGAGGAAGGAATTTGCTAGTATCAAATATTATCAAATCTTTTTATGTTTTAATTGAATAATATTGAGTAATTTGGATTGTATAATAAACAACTGAGGTGTTTTGATAATCATTTTTTATTAAATTTTTAGGATGTAACCTTAGTAATTGATACATTACTATCAAAAGCCAAATTACAATATGCAAAAATTAAAAAAACCGGTAACTAGATAATACAGGTGTAAACTTTTTTAAGTCCGCGAATGTACAGTTTTCGAGAAAAAAAATATTTTACAGCTCATATCCAACCTAGAATATTGTAAAAATTATATGCTCGCCTAACTTTTATTTAGTGAGAAAACTTAATATTAATTTAAAATCGTCAATAATATTGAATGAATGAATGAATTGTGAATTATAGACGCTCGACAACAAGTCAATAATATTAGCGCACTTCAAACACGCAATATATTATGATTACTTTGACGAAAAAATCTCTTCTGTGATTACACTATTGACTGAACTGTTCGAATCAAATAATCACAACAGCTATGGATGTACGTAAGGAGGGAGTGGGGAAGCTGATCCCACCCCTCCTGGAAACTGCAATAATGGTAAAGTGTGAAACTCATAAAACTTACAAGCTTACTTCATATTAATCACTTTTATTCCCTGTCATTCTGGTGCAATTAGGAGACTTAAAGTCTATTTGACGGATTTTGATGATTTTTTTAAATGTTCCTTATGACCCCAGAAGTGCTATAGGCTATGTTTTATTCAACTTTTTAAATTCTCATTGGAAGATATTGTAATGGGTCCGAAAATCGAAATCAAAATGTAGAACAAATTTTTATGTTTCAAGGTTACTACACTATTTTTGAAAATATGTGTGTGTGTGTGTGTGAGAGCGTACGTACGTATATGGGGTCATTTCTTTCTAAGACGAAATCTCGAGAATGAAAAATGATATCGACTACGTTAGGGTGCCAATCGACGCGTATTAACGTAAAAATGATCTGAAAGAAATGTTTTCAAAATTGGTCCAGCCGTTCTTTTTTCTTAACCAAATAGACTCCAAAAAAGCAGACTTTACACAATATCTCGCGAATAAAAAATTATATCGACTTCGTAAGGGTGTCAATCGAGGCGTGTTAACGTCATTTTGATCCGAAAGAAATTTAACAAAATCGGCCCAACCGTTTTTTTGTTTATAGAAAAAGACTGCCAAAAGTGGATTTTACACGAAATCTCGCGAATAAAAAATGATATCGACTTTGTTAGGGTGCAAATAGAAGCATATTAACATCAACAAGACCGGAAAGAAATTTTATCAAAATCGATCAAGCCGTTTTTTTTTTGTTTAAATAAAACGACTGCAAAAAAGTAGATTTTATATGAAATCTCGCTTAAAAAAATGTCATCAACTTCGTTGAAGTGTCGATCAAAGCATGTTAACGTCAGTATGATCCGATATAAATTTTATGGAAATCGGTCCAGCCATTTTTTAAATTTATTGTTAAAAATAAATAGGTTGTAATTATGTTTTAATGATTAAAATGATTACTTTTCTGTGTAATTTCTAATTTAATTATTAATATTCAATATTCATCAAACTGGGAAGTTCGTCGTGTGGACCTCAAGAGTCGCACTTGTGAGTCCCAATTAAGTCACTTTATAGTTCTAATAAACGACCCGCCTCACGGCTTGTTTAATTAATTTTTGAGTTAATTAATTAATTAATTTTTATTGGTTCTCTACTACTAACAAAACGTGAAATTCCTTGCATTTTAGCGTATTGGCGGAATCCTACTAACACCAGCCTGACTTCGCTTCGCAGGGGGAGTGGTTATCGCGGGGTGGGCGGCTATTACCATTATCATAAATACTTATCTGCAGTGGAACTACTGAACCGATTCTAAAAATTCTTTCACTAATAGAAAGCTACACTCCCTGAGTGATATATAGGTAGGCTATATTTTAATTGATAAATTTCTCGCGGGGGGGGATAATTCCTGTGGAATAATAACAAAACTTAAATCTGAAACTCTTTTGCATTTTAGCGTATAGGCAGAATCCTTCTAATATTACAAACACCACCAGCCCGACGTTGCTTCGCAGTGGGAGAATTTCTCGCGCGGTTGATAATAAATCATAAGTCCAATTAAACGGTGGCGAAGCCACGGGTAGCGGCTAGTGTCTATAAAAAACAAAATAACGTGCTACTAGGCTACTACTACGTAAGCGGTGAGGATAACTGTATGTGGAATTTTTAGTTTTTAATTGGGTTTTTCTTATTTAATATCTGAGTACTAATGAATTCAAACATATAGGTATAAGTAGTACCTACCTACTTAGTTATCATACGTCGAATCATGTTAGCATCTTCGATGTATTTTATTTATATGAGGTAGGTACAGCCGACGCGAAGGTGTCCGCAGACCGTGGATTGAATTTAAAATATTAAAATATAAATAGTATCTATCCCGTTAACATTTTTTTTATAAAATAATTACTATTTTCATTTATTCTTACAAATCTACCTATATAAGTAATATATAAAAATGAATGTTTGTTTGTTTGTTTGTCCCGTACTTATACGTTCCTATTGCGATTGCGATGAAACTGTGGTGAGTTGTGCGCACGCCGGGAAAGATTTCTGTAGGTTCATAAATTCTTAGCGCCCGAGCGAAGCCGGGCAGGATCGCTAGTATTAATTAAGCAGTTTCAGCGCAACAGTACCTAAACTAAAAATTTTATAAAAATTCCACCCGGTCTCGCTACTCGCTAGTATAGAATTCCTATACAGCGATATCGGACGAAATTTTAACGAAGTAGGAATAATTATTTGTTGCACTGTTGTTCTAATGTGAGTTGTGACAGTTTTTAATATGTTGATCAATTATTTTTATGACTGTGTGTTCATAAATATTATGCAAAATTTACTCTTTTATTGACCAAACATTAGTCAATCAACGGTTACCTTTGTAATTGACCATTATTTCCATGTTCGAAAATATATTAAGATCTGCCATCTAGCGACTAGGACGGTAACTTAAGACGTACAAAAGTAAAATAGCTATTGATAAGGAAATTGTTCAAGTCTTGAACAAAATATAGTGTATGTACAGCATGTTTATTACTGTCTCGATTTGAATCTGTATTTTCATTAAAATGTTTTTTGGTGCATTTGCCATATGGACATTATTGGCGTCGGTCAAATGGCGGGACCTCGGTGTCGGACCAAAATTTCTCGACGTTTCAGATCCTTCTGAACAATTTGACACAATTTTTGAATTTTGTCCACGAGAGAGGTTTTTTCGCTACCGTTTTACTGCACTAAAATTGAACTTTGTGATTCTGGTACCAAAATGCTAAAAGATAAATCTGGAATAGAACCAAATCTTTTATATAATTCGGGATATACATAAACACTCTGTATTAAATAAATTGGTATACATTTGACAATGTGGCAACCTGTCAAAATAAAATAATTAGGGAAATTTGGAAAGTGGTTTTATTTAGTTGGTGTAACTAGCCAATCTTTCAAAAATAGCAAAGGAAATTTTTAAAAGATCGGAAGGTTTGATAATATACTGAGAACAATTTTATTTTTAGCTCAAATTGAAACAGAACACACAAAACATCATCAAAGAATAAAATGGCAGACATAAGGTAAAATACAAACTTCATATTTTTCATAATTATTATTATTGTCATCATCTCTGTTATTTGATGTTTTATCAAAACGTGCAATTTCCATGTGACAAATTAAAAATTAAGATAAAAAAACATAAAAACGTCAGTAGTTGTCCTTGACACAATGACACAGCTTTTCTATGTTATCAAAATTATAGAATATCATTTTGTTTTTTCATAGGGAAGGACAATTACTCGGACTTGGAAATCCACTTCTTGATATTTCAGCCATTGTAAACAATGAATTTCTAGAAAAATATGGCATGAAGCCAAATGATGCTATCTTAGCTGACGAAAAACATATTCATCTTTATGATGAATTAGTCCAAAAATTTAATGCAGATTTTATCGCAGGAGGAAGTGTTCAAAATTCCTTAAGAGTAGCACAGTGGTTAATCGAAAAACCCAAAGTGTGTACTTTTATGGGTTGTGTCGGCACAGATAAATACTCGAAAATATTAGAGGATCGGGCTACATCCGATGGAGTCAATGTACAATATCAATACACTGACAAAGAGCCAACAGGAACGTGTGCTGTTTTAATAACTGGGAAAAATAGATCTCTGTGTGCAAATTTAGCAGCCGCTAACTGTTTCACGATAGATCACGTGAGAAAACCTGAAAATAAAAAGCTCCTGGACTCAGCACGGTTTATTTATATATCCGTCTGTATTTTTTGTTTACAACCAAGAAATGTTAATTTTCATGTTTTCTTATCATGCTATATTCTGATTTGTAGGGTTTTTTCTTAACAGTCAGTCCTGCAACGATTCAAGAAGTAGCAAAACATGCTTTGGCACATAACCACTTATTTATAATGAATCTCAGTGCACCGTTTTTATCGCAGTTTTTCAAAAAACCCCTAATGGAAGTAATGCCCTATGTCGATATTTTGTTTGGAAATGAGACGGTAAGTTTAATTTGGTATTGTTTAAAAACTGTAAGTCTACGTGAATTTGTTACACCAGGTTTATGTATTATACATTGTCTCGCGCGAGACGAAGCGAGTATAAATGTGTAAACACTGCGCTCGCTATGGCCCGCCTCATAATGACTCGAGTGGTTTTTTGTACACGAGTCAAAGGCGTGAAATGAAACACGAGCGTGGTGTTTACACTAGGGATGTCAATTTTCAAAAAATAACCAGGTATCGGTTAACCGGTTTTTTTTAATCACGTTATAATCGCCCCAGTTAAACCGGGCCTAAAAAACTGGTTATTCCAATAACCGGTTATTTTTAAACTTTTAAAATTAGGATAAGTTATACTTACCAGGGTTTTAAAATACCGTAATTTACAATCATTTTATTAATAATAAAAAAAGACTTAATTTACCGAAAAATAAATAATAAACACAAATGCAAATTGCAAATGAAAATATATTATTTATTGTTATATACAAATACAAATGTTCGGTCGGGTTTTTTTGTCTGGTTATTGAGATAAAAAAAAAATTACCGGTTATAACCGGCAGCAAGAATGAACCGGTTATAACCGGTTAACTGGAACAAAAAAAACCGGTTATCCGGAATAACCGACCGGTTATTGACATCCCTAGTTTACACACGCGCTGCTCAGTTGCTCACGGACACATGCCACATGCTTTTTATTTTTCGCAAGGTGCTTAAAATATGAACTGACCAACTGGGATGTGTTAAAATTTCTAGAGGTTTATGAACATGAACCTGTAATCTAGAATGAAAAAATTAAATATCATACATCATTCAGTAATCACACATGTTAGTTGGTCGAGTAACAAGTGAACGCGGGACGTACGTGTAAACAAGCAGCTTGTGGTAACACTCGTCCACGAGCGACTCGCCAAGCTGCAAAGCAAGGTGCGAGACACGTCATGTGTAATTGAGGCTTTACAGTATATTAAAAACTATTTTAAAAAAAGTTGAATCGCTAATCAAACTATCAAATACTTAATTGTTTATCGTAGCAGGTGCGTTTCCTGATCAAAGTTTGAGATACTCAAATTTCATTGTTTTTATTATAGGAAGCTGAAACATTTTCCAAAGAGCAAAATTTGGGGACTTCAGATTTAAGAGAAATAGCATTGAAAATTTGTCAACTACCGAAACAAAATGAGAAAAGGCAGAGAATAACTATCTTAACTCAGGGCCAAAAACCGGTAATAATGGCCAAAAACGGTGTGATAACCGAATTTGAAGTTACAAATTTGCCATCAGAAAAGGTGATAGACACCAATGGTGCAGGAGACGCGTTTGTAGGTGGCTTCTTATCTCAATTAATTCAAGGACATTCTATGGAAATATGCATAAAATGTGGGATTTGGGCTGCCACAGAAATTATACAAAGATCTGGTTGTACTTACGAAGGTAAAGCAAATTTTATGGCGTAACAAATACTGTCTAGGCAATTTGACCTTGACTATATTTTTAGTAAATTGCGTATGTATATTATGAAATGGACTATCGAAATATTTTTACTTTGATATTTTTGGGAAATATATTGTCTTATTTATATTGTATAAAAAAACAAAGAAAAAAAAGATTCCATCCTGCTACTTAATAAACTTACTTTTAACAAAAATATTTTTTTTATTTGATCTTATATTCTTTCTGAAAAAATTATAAAATTTAAAAAAAGCCCATCAACCTTTGAAATTAAAAAGAAAAAATAAATTGGCTTGTACCAGTAGGTTTGTACATTCCTACTAAGGGTCTGCCTGACACTGTCCACTAAGTAGGAAGATATGAACTCACAAGCCAGATTATTTTTTTTTTCTTTTTAAATGTGTTGGGAGATTTTATATTTATAATACCTAGCATAGTTGCGTGAGTTCTATGTATATCAATGTACTTTTTCGATACAGGAAAAGGTCGGTCTCTTATTCTTTTCCTATAACCTTCCCGTAAAAATGTTCTGTTGTATAACGACAACCACATCAAAATCGGTCCACTCGTTGAAGAGTTAAAGCCACTACACACAACCCAATTTGCTGGGTGACTGACGGACATAAATCAAGTGCTACCCTCCACACGATTCAACATGGCAGTATACTAATAATACTCGCTCTGTGGGGAAAGGTACGTGCAGTACGCAGCTGGGATTCTAGATGGTAGCATATATGGTAGATGGTGGCTGAAATTATAAGCGCTTATAGGTTTGCACAACGAAGCTTTGATACTAACATTGATACAAGCTTAAATTGCGTTTGAAATGTCAGATAGCGAAGACGAATATTTGTGTTCTTCTGCTACAAAGTGGTATATTTTAAATACAAATTTGGGTAGGAGCTATCATGTCCACCCTATTAATAGAAAACGATCTAAATATGGCGAATTTCATCATTTATACCAAGAATTAAAATTTTACCCAAACCGGTTTTTTGAATATTTACGTATGGAACCTAACACTTTTAAATACGTCTTAGAAAAAATTTAAAACAAATTAAACAAAAACTAGTAAAATTTCACTTATTAAACTAGTCACATCTATTGCGAAACTTGTAACGACCATTTGACAGTTGTCACACGTTGATTGTAGTAGTCAGCGTGCTGAAAGAATGGTGAGATACATTCTTGTATCTACCAGCTCTTGTAACAGCGCTTCTGCTACACTCACTGCTTCGTTGTGTACGCTCGCATATATAACAATGCATTAATTTAAGCAACCCTGCTATGATCTACGCTACCATCTAGAATCCCAGCTCCATACTGCACGTACCTTTAGACGTGTTATCATGGTTCCTTCAATTTCAAGACGTCAAAAATTAGGAATTGCGTTAATTTTGTTACAAACGTTACGTCGATGCAAAAAAGAAAATGCTGGACAAGAAAGTGGTTACTACAAAGAAAACAATTATGTAAGTAGATGCTAGTTAGTTTTCACGACAAATGATGACTGATTGGTATGCAGATCGGCCAACTCTTCTACACACGACCTAACTTGCAATGTGTTGGAGTAAGGAGTCGGGAAATTATGTGATCGCCCAAGTCAACCAACCGACATAAAAATAATATTTCGGCCTAATTGGCCTACACAACATCCAATTTGCAGGATCCCTACAGATTGGTGTGTTGGCGCTTTTATAATGCAACAGCATAGCCCCCACATTCTATATTAGGCCCCTCTATCCACCGCTTCGATTTTTGTCTTCAGTTCATCTTTTATTTGGCCAATTTGCCATGGTGAGCCCCTCCTAATCCCGGACCCTCAGGGTAGAGCCCTGTCAACCCCTCTCTTGCGAGGGCCCTGCACCACAGATAAACTCAATATAACACCACTTTTTTTGGGTCGAGAGCTAAAAACGTGCCTGTTAGAACTCTCATTAAAGAAACAAGTTTTTAGGGTTCGGTGCCTCCGTATGGAACTCTATTACCCTGCCTATGATATATTCTGTCCGTCCATCTGTCACAGGGCTCTATCTCACAAACAGTAACAGATAGCTGGTTGAAATTTTCATAGATTGTGTCCTCTCATTAAAGAAATCAGTTTTTAGGGTTCGGTGCCTCCGTATGGAACTCTATTACCCTGCCTATGATATATTCTGTCCGTCCATCTGTCACAGGGCTCTATCTCACAAACGGTAACAGATAGCTGGTTGAAATTTTCATAGATTGTGTGTTGTTACGGCGTAAATCCTGGCAAATAATGATTATAATTAAATAAACAACCAATTAATTTTAAAAAATTAATGTTGTTAAACGTTCACAGCACATTTAGAGTGTAGAGAATATTAGTAACTTTCTGCTTATTGTATAGCAGTTTGACTGGAGTCGCAGTAACTGCTATATTGCATTAAGCGCGCGTACTAAGATCTCCCAGCTAGCTTAGTGGTAATAGCTAGAGATTGAAGATCGAAAGGTCCCTAATTCAATCCTGGGTTCCGGATCGCAATATTTTTGTTTATTTTTTATATATCAAATGTTCTGTTAATTTATTTTTATTTTTTTACTTTAAAAATATAATTTAATTTGATACAGAAAAAATTTGAAACATTTAAAAAGAACAAAATAAAATATAAGTAAACTTTTTAAAAACAACTCTGTTAATTTTTTTCTCATTATTTTTATTATTGTATGGAACCCTCGATGCGCGAGTCTGACTCGCACTTGGCCGGTTTTGTTTAAATCATCATTAATGTAAATGTAATGTAAATAGAAATTTTTGACAAAAGCCAGCCGGTATAAAGTAATAAGTAGAGTGTCATGTCAGATGAAAGAGCGTTAAAATCCTTACACAACAAATATAATTTGCCACTCGCCATCCTGGCGAGGGACGCTGGTCGCCCCTTTGAAAATAGAAATTTTTGACAAATAAAGCCACCCGGTATAAAGTAATAAGTAGAGTGTCATGTCAGATGAAAGAGCGTTAAAATCCTTACACAACAAATATAATTTGCCACCCGCCATCCTGGCGGGGGACGCTGGCCGCCGCTTTGAAAATAGAAATTTTTGACAAATAAAGCCACCCGGTGTAAAGTAATAAGTAGAGTGTCATGTCAGATGAAAGAGCGTTAAATTCCTTACAGAAAAAATATGGGTTGGCACTTATCTTAATACTTTATACCGGGTGGCTTTTGTTAAAAATTTCTATTTTCAAAGGGGCGGCCAGTGTCTCCCGCCAGGATGGCGGGTGGCAAATTATATTTTTTGTGTAAGAATTTTAACACTCTTTCATCTGATATGACACTCATCTTATCACTTTATACCGGGGAGTTTCACACGGTCGGCTCTGGGACTATAAGAAGTTACAACTTTAAAAAATTGGTAAACAATTTTTTTAAGTGAAAAAACAAAACACAAAATATACATTTGACTGGATCAAAAAATTTATTGATATCATAAAAGCAGTATGATAGTATCTATGAATATAACAACAAAAAAAGAAAATACAAACATGTAATTTTTTGTATATAGAAACATTAAAAATGTACATATATTTACTTATTTTTACACTGGTCCGGAAAAAGAATTAAGTTATGTTTTTTTTCAAATTTAATAAATTAGTCCTAATAGAAATAAAATGTATATTCATTAGTGTTAATATCACTTGGCAATAAGAACAGAGTTTAGACAGAGGTCATCTATTCTAAAAACCTAAATGAGTCAATAATTTTAAAATAAAAAAACAATATATTATTTTTAAAATATACTATTAATACTATAATAATCATGTGTTCTTTTTAAACACATCTGTTTTATAACAGAAACATTAAAATCCTAGCTAATAAGGACACTCATTACAAACAATTTATTAATTTTAATTTGGTATTATTTTCAAGGTGTTTTTACCTAGTTTTTTTTTAATTATGTACAGTATTACAAAAAGAACTTTCAAAATAATAAAATAAATTTGTACTATTTAGAGAAAAAAATATATATATATTTCCACGTTTCTTATTTTAAGCAAGCATGTATTATTAGCATATAAAATTAAACTGTGATTTTTAATATAGTACATTCACTTTTACCAACTGGAAACTAAACATATACACAGGTGCAAAAAAACGGGCATGCTAAAATTTTTTGTAAAAGTTTTAGGCTTGATAATTTTTTTATTTTTAGTCCGATTTTAGTGATTTTTTAAGAGAACTGTAAATACAAGTATTAGTTTTAAGATGTCTGTAGAAATTTTAAGTAAAATTGGTTATTTGACATAATTATACAAGGTTAATCGAAATGTGGTTTTATTGCCTAAGTTAAAAACACCCTGTGGAATAACTGACTAGCAAAATTATTTCAAAATGCCAGTTTTCATTAACTGTCATCTATTCTTTACATTTTGTTTTTTGGTTCATGTCAATACACTTGTTCGCACACAAATGCAAAATGATCACTAACAACATTTTCACTTAAATATACCTCAATACTTTTGTACTGCCTCCTCTGACGCCAAACTGCCAGCGAGTAGCATCTTGCAAAGTATTCCTCCATTCTTCCTGAATTGTCACACGAAGCTCGTTTAATATTGAGGAGGTATTGGCAAATCACATAGTTCCATATGCTCCATTTATCGGCGATGGCTTTATCTTGATGCAAGATAATGCCCGATCACATTCAGCAATGCGCGTTACTGAATACTTGATAGAAATTGCCATTGAAAAAATGAACTGGCCAGTATGTTCTTCGGATTTGAACCCCATAGGGCATGTGTGTTAAATGACCGTCGTGAGGCGTTTCAGGAAGAATGGAGGAATATTTCGCAAGATGCTATTCAAGGGCTCAATGCAAAGTATTGAGCTATATTTAAATGAAAATGTCGTTGGTGATTATTTTGCATTTGTGTGCGAACAAATGGATGTATTGTACTGACATGAACCAAAAAACAAAATGTAAAGAATAGATGACAGTAAATGAAAACTCGCATTTTGAAATAATTTTGTTATTCAATTATTCCACAGGGTGTTTTGAAATTAGGCAAAAAAACACATTTCAATTAACCTTGTATAATTATGTCAAATAACCAATTTTACTTAAACTTTCTACAGACATCTTAAAACTAATACCTGTACTTACAGTTCTCTAAAAAAATCACTAAAATCGGACTAAAAATAAAAAAGTTATCGAGCCTGAAACTTTATCAAAATTTTAATATGCCCGTTTTTTTGCATCTGAGTATAGAACAAGAACGAATTAAAAAAAAGTATTTGACTATCCACTTGTTTCTACAATTCATTAGCTCTCAGTAAATACCTACCTATATATTTATGCATGCGTATAATCGTTATTCATTTGTGTTCAAAAAAACATGGTTTAAAATTTATTTTTTCAGAAACGCTTCAACGGTATTAACTGTTTAAATTTTTTTTTTTCAACAATCAAACTATCTCTTTCAGTACTGTTAGATTAAAATTTAACTGCAAAAACATTTAAAAGATTCTTTAATCTTCGTAATAATTTGGAGAAACACACTAAACATATAACGTGTACTAGTAGATTGTATGTCTAGATACGTAATGGGGGATATTACGGCGGGTGATGACAGTATGTAAAAAAAAAACGAGCAATAGCGAGTTTTTACAGTCGCACGAGCCGTAATACTATCACGTAAGAGACATATATGGTATTTTTTGCCATACCCACTACAAAATACATACTTTTCACGCCATTTTCAAAAAATTCTGACAGTTCATTTGCGCCGTCATCTTTCCTTCCAGTGTGCCGCGAAGTTCGTGCAAGTAAGTAATGACAGGCGCATGCAGGCGTATAGAGCGAATTAAACAGAAGTTGCTATGGCAAGCGTTATTTTCTGCGCTAGTGCAGAAAGTAAACCATTTTCCGCACACCTGCCTGTTAAATGGGTCATTACTGGCCGCTATACATACATCGAAAGTAGCTATTTTGTAGTGGGTATGGCAAAAACATATTTTCATGTTTTCATTTAGATTTGAGATTATTACGACAATCAAAGTTAATGTTGTGTAAAATGTCTCCACTGATTCTAATACTAACGGGTTAATCGATTGAAAATTAAATAGTGATTTGACCTTAAATTATACAAAATCATTTGTGCAAATCGATTTTTTTTTGTTACTTTATGATGCTCGTTTGCACAGTGTTGTCAAAAAATTTGATTTGACAATGACCTTAGATTATGATAATATAATTACAGTTTTTATACATGAAGGAGCAGTCTAATGTCGTTGTGAAACTCCCTGTGAAGTAAAACAAATGATTGATCTAGATAGTAAAAGATCGCATTTTAAGCTAAATTTTAATCAAAATGCGTAGAAAAATATTGTTTTGAAGTGGAAATTGTACAAAAAACTATGTTAAATACATGTATACACAGTTTAAAAAAATATTGTTTCAAATGATCAATTATTTTTCGAGCAGGATCGATTGAAAATTTTACAATGCATTTCTTATGGAGAAATATGTGTGGTCACAATCTAAGGTCATTGTCAAATCAAATTTTTAGACAAAGCTTTCTGCAACTGAGCATCAGAGTTGAATAATAGATTCTCATGTTAGAATCGTCATTTGTTTGGTGAAACTGCTATTTTGTTGTTTATATTTTTTATAAATAACTGACAAATCAATGCAGGACGTATTGTCAAAAAGAACTGGTTTGATAATGACAGTAGATCGAATTTAATATTGATATATGCATAATGCAGGAACCGTCTGTCAAACTTTTTATTATTTAGAAAGTTAGACTATACATACAAGCTAAATTTTGATCAAAATAACAAAAAACAAAAATGTTGTTTTGAAGGTTATTTTTTTAAGCAGGATCGAATGCTTTTCTCATTGTCAACTCAGATTTCTGACAATGTGTTCTGCAACCCAGCACTAGTACTACATGGTACTGTCCATTTGATACTCCAAAAGTACTCGTCTGCGTTAAGGTAGCCCCCCCTTCGTGAGATTTTTCAAATTTGAAGTATGTCATAATTTTGCTCTAATATTGCATCATTTTGCTCCGCATTAGCAAGAAAGATATTTGGAAAAATAAATGGGAGAAGCTAACTTAACGACCCCCCCCACTCAATAATTAAGTGTTTTCATTATGGATTTCGATTCGTTATATTTTGCACCATTTTGCTCCACAATGAAAAATGTTTGCTCCAGTAATGGGAGAGAAATAGGAAGCCACAAAAAATATCTAATAACCATAATGAAAGCACTTAATTGTTGAGTCGGGGGGGCGTCATTAAGTTAGCTCCTCCTATTTAGTTTTCCAAATATCTTTCTTGCTAATGCGGAACAAAATTTTTTGTTAACGGAGCAAAATAGTGCAATATTAGAGAAAAATTATGACATACAGTCGAACTTCGATAACTCGAACCATCACATGCCACAAAAAAAAAATTCGAGTTATCAAGACTTCGAGTTATCAAATAATATTAATTTTCATTCTTGACGCTATTGCCAACCAATTTTATAAGTTATCAAAGTTTGACTGTACTTTAATTTTGAAAAAAACTCACGAGGGGGGGCTACTCTAACGCAGCCGAAATACTCAATATTTAAAAAAATGAATTACTTGTTCTAGTATAGTGCGTATTAGTTTTATGGTTTTACAATCATATACTCTTTTTTTCTTCATCTTAATGAAATTAATGTGAAGCGATATCTAAACTGAGATGTGGAAAGCTAACTTCAAAAAAAAAAACACTTTGCAACAAAAACTCAAAATGTTCAAAAAGAATATATCTTACATTCTAATCACAGTGCATTTAAATTACGATCTAATTCTAGGGTGTGTAAAATATCAAATATAAAAACAAGTTATTTTCATCACAAATCATCTTCAAATTTTGATTACTTGAATTTCAAAATGAAAAACAATTTAATTATTAAAATCAACACATTTTTCAACTAACAATAATTGTATATTATTTAATTAGTATCTCTTATTCTTGTTAATAATAAATAGAACCATATCCCTGTTTCATTGTTAATATTGTCCTTTATACAAAATACAATAAGAGATTATTATCGCACTAAGCACGCGCGCACTCGAGTTTAAAAACCATCTGTTCAAAAATAAAAGAGCATCATATTCTATACTAATATGCGCACACGTAATATGTATATACCTATGACAACTTAATAATAAAAAAAAAACTGCATAAGGTCAAAATTACATAAATTACAAATCTTCAACAAGTTCAATAAATATGTATTAATCTTAGTTAATGTTTTCAGATGTTCATAAGTCATTAAAAATCATTCATTTTCAATGTCTTTTTATCAAAACCACGTACAACGAGAACTATTAAATTATCTTCGCATCGTTCCATTTAAAGGTTGCATTAAACTTCCGTTTATGTAACTGTAAGTAGTGTACATCGTGTTCTGTTGTGCAGCTCTTTGAATGGCCGCCGGATCTTGGTACTGCGTCTGCGCCATATTCATCACGCCCATCTGCATTGGGATTTGCGCAGCATTATTTATAAAACCGGCAGCTGTGTTTGTTATGTAACCAGTAACAGTGCCTGCAGATTGCTGCGCTGCCATCCGATATCCATTCAGCGAATTGTACTGAGCCATCAGATTAGGATTTATCGCTACATTCGGGCTAACTCGACTAGACGCGGCCGACTGCATATGTTGAACGGCTACGTTCGAACTAGAATTCCTCGAAGATCTACCGAGATTCTGACCGATTGGTGGCGTTACGGCTCCTCCAAGCTGATTCACGTTCATGTTAGCTGGGTAATACTTGTGGTAATTAGCCAACGTCACTTGAGTTTGTAGATTGGGCGGTATAGCTGAAGGTGGCGTCGATAAATTTCTTACTGTTTGATTTTGAAGCATTTGATGGGTAGGCGGAGGGGTCATGGTGGCATGCGGATGATGACTTGGAGGCGGTGTTAAATTCATCGGCGCCGGTGGAGTTGTATTGCAAGACGATGGGATCATCTCCAAACCATTTGTCAATTGTTGGAGCTTGGCCAAACTACAACTTGTTTGACCGTTTGCGTTCGTCTGAGAATTGATTTGGGGCGTTGGAGTCGGAGCAGGTGTCGGAACCGGACCAGGCGTTTGGATATAGAAATTAGCCGCCGTTACGGCACAAGCCGGAGACGGGCCCAACCTTTGATGAGTTTGCGCACTCATCCGATGCTGAATGACAGAACTCATCGGCACAGTTACATATGTGCTGGCAGCTTGAGCGGGAAACGCTTGCGAACTGACGGCCATCTGTGGTACCGGAATGTAGTTCGCTTGGTGATGAGTATGATGTGAATGTCCGTAACTCTGATGCATCGCCACCTGGTGCTGTAGATGTATCTGGTGCTGCTGATTAGCCGCCGACTGCTGCATAGAAGCGTGCTGACTCGGACTCGGTTGCACGTGTTGATGCGCAACAGATACCGGAGGAGGAGTTGATCTGTGCCTCGACTGCTGAACAGCAGAATGTTGCACAGCTGGAGGAGTTGATCGTACATTCGAATGCTGTTTATGACTACCTGCGGGAGCGTTTGACCTGTTTCTATGCTGTTGCAGCTGTCTTTTACTCGATGATTGTTGCTGTTGTTGTTGCTGCTGATGTTGTTGCTGTTGTTGTTGTTGTTGTTGTTGTTGCTGCTGTTGTTGTTGTTGCTGCTGCTGCTGTTGTTGTTGCTGTTGTTGCTGCTGTTGTTGTTGCTGTTGTTGTTGCTGTTGACTGCTTGTTTGACTGTGAGCTGCCATTCCTTGTGGGCTGTGTATGCCATGCTGTTGCATATGTTGAATCGCTTGATGCATAGAACAGTCCGAATAAGTTGGTTGTTGTGACTGAGACGCCGGAGGCTGACTATGAGCTGGAATTACAGACGGAGGTCTTACCGGTTCAACCGAATTCTGTGATGCCATGTCGCTAGAAATTGACGTTGGTGATTCTAAACCTAACTGACTGACATCCAAATCGCACTGGCCGTAATGAACGCTGTGGACAGAATTTGTAGTAGAATCGGGAGTATATACACCCATCGATGGGATTTCGGACGATGTTGGAGGCGTCTGTTTCACAGAACCGGGATTTTGAGGTGTTCCGGGTTGTTGTATGGACTCTACACTGTCTAATCTAGGTGTAGAATTGCCGCTCGGAACTTCGATTATTTCACTATTCTGTTTGTTAGACTTTTGCGGTGAATGCACTTTCTCTTCCATCAATTTACCGTCCTGTAAGTTCTTGGATATGTTAGAATTAGTCATACTGAGAATATTTTTGTTTCTAGATAAATCATCCTTTATATGCGAGATTTCGTTTGTTCTACTGCATGAGTGGCTTAAGATCGGATTCATACAACTCATATTAAGCGAAGAAGGATCGCTCGTAACTGTTTCTATATTTTTCGAAATAATTTTATGAGATTCCATTTCGATACTCGGTGGTCTTGTTTCATCTTTAATCCGATGTGAAACGTTTTTATCACCAGTCTTTTTGTCTTTATTTCGTTCGTGCCGATGTGCCTTCAAAGCAGCTTTATCACTTTCAATTTTCTTATGTATATTCTCTATTGGCATATGAATAGGCATAGCGTAATTTTGAAATTCTCTTTTGGTAGGATCGTAAAACATTCCTTTTTCAAAAAAACGATTTTGATCCCACGGTAATCGTGCAGGATCCCATTGCCATTGATGATACTGCGATTGAGATGTATGATAATTAGGTATCGACATCGGAAAATCAGATTTCGGTATAACCTTTTCCGGTTCATGATGTACTAATTTTGGTGGTTGAATTTTTTTCTCAGGTTCCACATAGATTTCTTTGGGTTTTTCAATTTCTCTGTGCAATTTTTTTATCGGGCTATGTTTTTCTGAGATTTCACTTTTATGTTCGACAAATTCCGGTTTCTGATTTTGATTCGTACGATCGGTTTCCTCTTTCACATGCTTTTCTGTCTGTAAAATGTCTGTTTTTACATCATTCAATGCAACTGTTTCTGCTGAAGGCTTTTTATTCGTGTTGGAACTAGCACCCGTTGAAAAATTCAAAATGCTTTCATTCACCACTTTTACATCAGCCGAAGTATCTTTAATTTCATCTATTTTTTCTGGACTTTTCGATTTTTTCGGTGAATCCGTTACTTTTGGCGGTTCTACTGCAATATTCTCCTGTTTAGCTATTTCATAAATTTCTCTACGTGAAATACTTTTAATTTTTTGACCATCAATTTCAATTTCTGATTCCGAACTATCTGAATCATGTATTTCAGGTTTTGAAGGCATTGCTGTCGTAGCATCATTTTTCTCTACATCGGCAAATTTACAACTTCTTGTATCGCTAGTGAAATCAGAACTTTTTATTTCATTCTTAGTATTGTCTTCTATCGTTTCTTTCTCGCTTATCACATCTGGACATGCATTTGTTGAACTCTCTTTTTCAATTTCCTTTACCGAACTCACACTTTCATCCATTGTGCTTTCATTCGAAGTTTTATTTACATCTTCACGATTTTCTATTGAAACTTCTTTTTCTGTTTGTTCTTCAGTAAATTCCTTAGGCGTTTCTTTGACTTCTGTAATATTATCTTTTGTAATTTCACTATTTTGTTGTTCTTTGATTTCTGCATGTGAAACAGGACTACTCTCTGTCATCTTTGGAGATATTTTGTCATCTCTTTCATCGTTTTCCATTTCATCATCCGCTTCAGCACTCGAATCTTCCTCATCAGAATGTAACAGTTTCGATCTAATATCGGTATCTTTTTCATCTGATTCTAGCCTATCATTGTTGCTCGTTAATATATTTTCATTTTCGGCTTCTTTCACATCTTTTACCTCATCATCTATATTTGGTTTACTCTCCGCGACAACTTCCTCTTTCTCGATTATTTCATCCACAACAGACTTTTTGTCATCTGTATCTGATTTGTTATTCTCTTCAATCGAGATTTTACTTTCCTTGTTTTCCGTTTTGTTTTTAATCATTTCCGGTAAAGTCAATTGTTTCTGATCAATACTTGCCACAGGTCGTCTGGCTCTGCCTTTGACCCAACCGCGTTTTTTCCTCGCGCCTCTTCCAACACGTTTTATAATTTTCGCTCGATTCGTTTCTGACGGCGCATTAGATTCACCTACTTTTTCTTCTGGAGTATCCATTGCAACACTGACAACAGATTTGCTCTCAGATACTGGTTTTGGTTGATCATCAATATTTAGTTCAGCTTTACTCAACTTCAACCTCTTTTCTCTTCTTTGCGACCAACGTTCACCTTTCAGAACACCCTTAACTTTACCCTTCCTTCTTCTCAGTAACTTAGCAGGTTCATTTTTGGTTTCACTTTCATCATTTACAATTTTATCGTTTGATAATCTAACAGTCTTTAATCGTTTTGGTCTCATCGGCGTTTTAACTATTTCGTCTGCACTAACCCTCGTTGAAGTATCCAATTTAATTTTCTTCTTTTCAGAATCATCGTCAGCAACTTCGCTATCATCGGCACGTTTCCGTTTCGAACCTTCTTGATTCTTTTGTTTAATATCGACAAATGTGGTTTCATTGTATTTGCTTGGTCTTGTTCTTCTTCGACCCGATGACGTTATTTCAACTGGCTTTTCTTTATTTTCGGTTTTCGATTTCGATACGGGCGTCGTAACATTTACTTTACTCTTCTTTTCCTCTTTGTTCACGACTTTTGGCGTTCTGGTACTTGCTCGCTTCTTACGGCCTCGTCTCATTATTTTCACTGCATTTTGAGATCTGTTAAGTGCTTGCGATTCTTTTATACTCGCTACATCCAATCGAGGCGATTCAATAATAGTATCTGCAGTCGTGTCCATGTCGGACTTCTCCTCTATTCGGAACGGATTTACAGTCGGCGTCAGTAGCGGCGTCCACCTCAAACATTCCGAGTCAATGTGAATCCTCGTTTTAGATTTGGCCACCCGATCTGCATGCGCGTTTACTTTGTTCCAGTCAATGCAAAGAATTACTTTATAGCAATTCTCTCCGGGAACCGATCGCACAAAGTTCAAAAGTTCCAAAGCCATTCCGATATCGTGACAGTACATGCCCGTTTCTTTCGACATTGCGCTCAAATTGAAGGGGGCGTTACGATGACTGTGCAAGTATTCAAGGACGACTGACTTCCAATAAGCGTGGTACGATACACGTCCGAGATCTGATAAAGGCTTTTCTGGCGTTCCCGGTTGACCTTCTTGCCTCGATAATAGATAACCTGCGACAAATAATTTGTATAAAAGAACTGTTCCTTAAATTTAGAAAAATATACTTAGACACTAACTTCCACATACAATCGAATTTCGATAACTCGAACTATGACTTGCCACAAAAAAATTCGAGAATTCGAGTTATCGAAGTTCGACTGTATTTTAAGAGTAACATATTTTTTCTCTCTTAAATTTAAGGAAAAAAAAGGGTGTGGGTCGCGGGACCCCCGACAGACGTGAAACATTTTTATAGCTTGAATCTTTTATTTATTGAACTTGACAAATTTATCAAAATAAAATCTAGCCTATATCACTTAGGGATAGTGTAGCTTTCTATTAGTAAAAGAATTTTTTAAATCGGTTCAATAGTTCCAGATATAATAATTTATGATTTATTACAACGCCGCGAGACATTCTCCCCCTGCGAAGATAATAAGTGAAAGAATTTTTAGAATCGGTTCAGTAGTTCGAGAGATAAGAATTTACAATTTAACACAATTTACCCTAATTTTCCCTCGTTTACCCAAATTTATCCTAGTATATCCTAATTTCTTGAATTTACCCTAGTTTTCCCTAAATACCTTAATTTACTCTTATTTAGCCCCCTTTGCCTTAAGTTACCCCAATTTACTCTAATTTGCCCTAATTTACTCTAATTTACCCTAAATACCCTAATTTACCCAAATTTTCGTTTTTTTAAAAAAAACAAAAAAGTTAATTTTTGGTGTCATGAAATTTCAAAAAATTATAATTATTGTCAAAGAAAGAATATAACAAAATTAAAAAATTTTATAAATAAATATCATGTAGAATTTAGAAAAAAAAAAACGTCAAAAATTGTACGATGCCATGAGTTTCCGAACCCAAGTCCCCATGCATAGAAGGCTAAAGTCGTACCTCTAGTCTACGGAATATACTCGCTAGACAGCCGTTGTTACTAATATATGTAAGTGTCGCAGTGGTGGGGAGAACAGCAGCGAAGGAGAACGTGGAATTGATATTTTGTGGCATATTTCCCCTTACGCGGCTATTCACAGCCCGACATAAGATGTTTCACATAAAAAAAAAACAAAACAAAAACACTTACTAAAATCAATTAGAAAACGTCCAAATCCCTGTCTCTGATATTGCGGCATTGTCATGATGCAAGAAACGTTATACTTTTGTTGACAATGTTTTTCTTTTGAAAAGTATCCTACTAAATGGCACCCCTTTTTATCATTCTTTGTCAAAACGTAGAACAAAAACGGTTCGACATCATAATATAACGTTTTATGATCCAAGAATAGCTTCGCCAACAAGCATAGATTCTGACAATAAATTTTATTGACGTTCCCGTCGACTTCAAACACAGATATGTCTTCGCATCGGTAAATTTCTGTAGCTGGCGGATGTCTCCATGTACATTTGTCCTGATGTCTTTCGAGAACGGCCTTACTTTTTGTATATTTCAAGCAGAATTCACACAAAAACAATTTCGGTAAGCGAGCATACTCCTGCGGAAATGGACTCGAATACCAAGTCTGTATTTCATACTGTCCAAACTCGATTGCCGCTGGACACCTCTGTTGAAGAGCGATGGCTTGTGACGGCGGGCTCAACGCCGTCAACGATTGGTTTACTGCAAGCTCGGGCGCCGCTGCTGCGACTGGCGGAGTTATTAGATTTGCCCGTTCGCGGGTGTCTTTGAACAGTTCAACATCCTTCTGCGTTACGCCCGGCGGGAGACTCTGATGCATTTCCGCTGTAAAAGAAAAAACAACGGTTATTTTCAACTGTAGAAAGTCTCGAATTTCAAACACAAATGTTCCAATATTAAACGATGATTGATGAGTGATGTTATTTACAATGCACAATGACAATACTGTGTAATTTTAGAAAACAAATTTCGCAAATGAACAGAACAAAGCAAAATAAATATCTCTAAATGGTATCCTTGTTATTGAAAGCTTTCAATAATTTCCAAATTGCATCCTAACCTAAAAAGCAGTATCTCAATTTTTTTCCATCTGTAGTTAATCAGTTTCTAGGCTTATTATGGGAATATCTGTTATCCTGCAGTGCTAGAAAGTAGAAAGAGCACTAGATTACCAAAAAATATCTTCTGCAATTGGCAGTAAATACACGATGTAACCGTGTACCTGACATCATCACTAAAGGTGCGTTCCACTTAGCGACCATTGCGCCCACGCCTTACGACCGCGCTTATTCCGTTTGGTCGTTGTAAATTGTGTTTTAAAGGCCACCAACAGCTAAGGTTATTTGAGCCTAGCATCAATTCATATTTCCAATTCATTATTTTTTTTTAATAATAAATTGAAAATCCAATTGGCACTTTTACCAGCTCTCGGGCTAGAACCCGGGAAGTGGGGACTTGGTTAGTCATTGTAGGCGTTGCAATCGCCAAATGGAACGCATCTTAAATAGAGCGTTCATCCTACAGTATGTCCTATTTATAGTGAAATAATTTTGCAATTTGACGATTTTGTATCTTCATCGAGCCAGAGGCGGATTATCCCTAAGGCAAATTAGGCACGTGCCTAGGGGCGCGAGGTTACAAAGGGGCGCGCGCACGTAAGTTTTTAAGCAAAGGAAATAATTAACATAAAATTAAAATTAACATACAAGAGATTAGTTAATTCTGTATTACTTCTTCGTGCAAAAACTACTGAACCGATTGTGATGAAACTCGGTATGTAGATAGCTGGAGACCCAGATTTACACATTTTATATCGAAATTTCCACGGGATGGTGCATCACGCGGGTGAAACCGCGGGGCGCAGCTAATTATTATATAAGTACTAGTTAAAATTTATAATATATGGCCGCAAGAGGGGCGCCGAGGAGGTGCTTGCTTAGGGCGCTCTCGACATTTAATCCGCCTCTGCATGGAGCAATGCAAATATATTTTTATTATTATTTAAATGCGAGTTTCCTTGAAACTAACAATTTGAAGATACTGCTGTTAGAGCTAGGACGGCAGTACAATAATTAATACAAATTATTTTTGCAGATAGATTCTTTTACGAAATGGCATTAGAAAAAAAATAGTAATGCTTACTTGAAGGGAAAAAAGTCGAAAAACAAGTAAATTTTTATGTTTATGAAAAATATTTTTGTTTTATATAAAATTAAGGTAAAAATTAAAGAGGTTATTAAATTAAAATATACAATGTTTAACTAAACATTAAAAATAATAACAAAACACCAACCCATTATTCTCGACGTACGTTTTGCCAACCTTGCAGTTAGCAACACCATGGTATAATTAAAACTAAGGACTACACTTAATGACCTATGTCCTACGGTATTTATATCTAATTTTGTCAAATAAAACATCAAGTGGATTACCTGGGAGTGGACCATTGATATAAAATTCCACTCTCTTCATAAAGGTCCAATCTAAGGAGGTAGTCCACTTTATGATTATTATTGGACTAGGGTCAAAAACATAAATAAAGTAAAAATAGGTATAAATAGTATAGAGGACCATTCAAGTACTATGTAAGCACATTTTAGTTAATTTTGGATTACCCCCTCTTCTCTGTAAGGTAAAATAAGAAAATTGTAGACCCCCTCACACCTCAAAGGATAAGATATAAGCATAGTAGAAAAAATAACACAGCATTGCTCTTTTATCGGTACCTAAATCACGCAGACGAGCTGCGCAGGTTGTGTTAGCTTGCAGAGCGATCAGGCACCACGCCCATACTGTGTTTTCTTATTAGTGATTCCTACATACTAGTCAGTGTGCGGCTGTAGGACGACGAACAATACTGTTTTTTTTAGTTTCATAATACTCATTGTGTTTATATTATATTATCATAATGTACAATGTAGCTAAATATGTCAGTTAAAACCCACTAAATGCAATAATTTCTGTTCTATTACCCATCGCAACACAATTGTAGCATTTAAAAACATTTTTCTAATAGGGCCCTGTTACACTACATGCATTGAACGGAAGAGACGACGGTCGCGTGCTCCAAACACGACTGGTTGGCTGTGTCAAGGTCAAAGAAATTGCAGAACAAACATCAAAGTGCCGACAGAAAATCAATTTTACTATTATATTCTCTACACTATGACAAATGGCAGGTACGGACTGGGAGGGGCGCTGGACGCTGAAGCGTCCTGGGCCCTCTCATTTCCCAATTCCAAAAAATAACAAATTACTCAAGTCTCTCCATCGGGTCCCTAGAAAATATGTTAGCGTCCCTGAAAAAATATAGCCAGTCCGCGCCTGAGATAAGGAGCTTTTCAAATTATTTATTAAATTCATATTAATATTTTTTATTTCATTTTAATAAATTTAATGATTTTATTTGATTTCAATTTTATTATTATTTATCTTATTTTAGATTTTTTATCTCCTCTCACCTCTTGTGGCATCAGAAATAAGGAACGTCAGAATTTCCCACCCCTAAACCTGCTTACGTAATACATTAACAGCCCCTAGGGGCTAGGCCATTGAGTGTAGACTAGTTTTAATCACAAATCCCCATTCCCGGGTTCTAGCCCGAGAGCTGGTAAAAGTGTCAATTGGATTTTCAAATTATTATTAAAAAAATAATGAATTGAAAATATGAATTGGTGCTAGGTCCAAATAACCTTAGCTGTTGGTGGTCTTTAAAACACACACTAGTTTTAATCATCTCCTAAAGATGCTAACATGGTTAGCAAAAGTACGTCGAGAAAAAAAGTATGTGGTTTGGTGTTTTACGGTTATTTTTAATATTCAGTGTATCACACTAGGTTCCATCTGTCTTCAAAAGTTCATGTCCAGAATGATGCTTAGTTTTTAATGTCAAAAACTCACAGTGGAAAAAACGTACACTTCTCTAATACATGAAATTAGAGACACTGGTCATTTGATTTTTTCTTAGATATAGCTCAAAAATCATGGCAGCATAGCTGTCTGAGATATTTATTATTTTCACCTCTAATTGTTATGTGAATAATATGGTGTGGATATAAGGGGTTTTAAATCGATTGATTTTATCATTTACCAATTTTTTAGAGAAGGGTGTTTTTTTTTTTGTTTTGATAAAAATAAAATTTCTGAACCCCTACCTGAAAAGTGAAAATATTTACATAGAGAAAAATATTCTAAAAACAGAAAACCATACAAAAAATTCAAATCCCATGATATATTTCAAAATATAATCCGAAGTCAAAAAAATAAAATCACCAACACATCGAAATACACACTGCGTACGTATGTTTTAGATTATATTTTGAAATAGTCTAAAACAAAACTAGTACTATTTTCAAAAGTGATGTGTGGGCTAAATATTTATGGAAACATGTGAAAAAATCAAAACATGCAGGTATATTATTATTTATAAAATATAGAGCAGTACAAAATAAAAACACGATAGATTCTCAGTTATGAATAATAACTAAAATAAAGTAAAATTATTGACGTACTTATTTTGACATTTACACGTAGTATTTTAATTAAATAAATTTTCGAATTAATAATTCTCATTTTGTTAATTTATTTATAATTTTTTTAGTTTAAATTTTGTTCCGTTCCAATTTGCCACAACTTTAAGAAAATTTAACAATTTCTCTTTAAATTTTCTCTAATTTATTTATCTATGCAACTGAACACAGCCTGAAAAAACAATTTCAATGCAGATTCACAACTGTTTCATCAATTAAAAAATGCGCGTGCAACTGAAGAATCTATCTGCCACAGAAGAGAAATTATTAAAAGCATTTTATATAATATACAGGTAATTTAGTGTATATAAGTGCGTAAGTAAAAATCACAATATATCATGAAAATTAAATAAAGCAAGTGAAGATCGGACGCTGTTACTGTTCACTTGTTTTTCCCAGGCCATCCAGCAATCAGACTTGAGTAAAATCAGAACATACTGTGTTTGTAAAATAAAACTGAATTAAAATCATTACTAATAATTCATCTCATCAGCAACTCATGATGTTGAGCAAAGCGACCAAATAAAAAACAAGCTTAAACATAAATAATAAAAATCGGTTAATTAATTAAATATGGTGATTACATTACCAGTGCTCGTTAGTGGGACTGAATCATTCAACAGAATTATAAATTACCACACACCACTTTGCATGCTGGGATGTAGGGATTAGTATTTAAAATAACACTTGCATTCAAGATGACTTTGCCGTCGAATTTATCGATAATTTTGACAGATTCTAAATTATTGTTACAGCGTAGAGTGCTCAGATCAACCGACAGAAATCAACATCACATTCAAAAGACTCAACATATCCTTTCATTCAAATATCACCTTCATTAAAGTCATCGTAAAAACAAGCAATCATAATAAATTAGAACACAATGATATTATGGCCGTATGTTAATACTGACAAACCGCAAACCGAATGAAACAAATGAAACCAAAAACTAAGTGAAACCGATCGCGTGAAAGCGCAATTTCGGATATGTTTTCGGTAGGTATGTTGTCCGATCTTACCCGTCTGATTGATGGTTGACAGCTGCCCAGACACACCGATCGGAAGAGTCATCTGTGTCGCTTCAGCTATAAGACTGCGCTTTTTCATCCGAACCTCTTCCATAACGGACCTAACCGAGCTCAAATAACCTAACCCTGATTCGCCTTTTAAATATTTTCTCCTCTCGTGTTCATGACGTTTTGAATTAACAGCAGTTTTAACGAGTTTCGAAGGTGTCATTTGAAGGTAAGGTACATCGTCTTCACAACTCGGAACAAAAATACCGGGTCTAGGAGTTTTCTTACGAGAATCGGGAGGAATCGGCACAGGTATCGGAGTTATGCGTTTGGGTATTTTAGGGGGAATGGTGATGTTGGATTGCTCTTTAACGATGTTGGCTATTCCGACTGCATTTTCTGGTTTAGAATTGACAACGGTAGGTTTAATCGGTTCTGTTTTACAAGTTTTAGGTTTTGGTAATTTAGTTGCTTCAACTTTCAGTTCTGATTTAACTGCCGGTTTAGGTTCGACGATTATTTTCTTTGACTGTTGTTCGTTTTCTACACTCTTCTCGGGGTGACGTTTGCGTCTATTCGGAGCATAGTTCGGTGCTGAACTTGTTCTCGCTCGACTGTGAGTCGGCGTAGTAAACAAATGCGACAACCCGTCGAACAAACCTTTTAATTGGCCAAAACCTGGTTTCAATTTATCAAAGCTACTACTAGACGTAGACGTCGACGAATTTTTGTCATCTACAGAAGAGATTTTATCCCCGAATGTTCTGATTTCAGCAAAGCTACCAAAAGTGCGATTCGCATCAGACGCTTTTAATTTGAACGCATCGGAATTTTGTGCAGCCGCTGCCGCTGCAGCGAAACCCCAAGGAGACGAGTCCCTACTATCGTTTATACCACTTATACTACCGAACGTTGCAGTTTCGGTATTCTTTGATCCAAAAACAGTACTTCCGATAATTTTTAATCGTTTATCAGTTGAATTTTCTGACTGATTAACCGAGCTGTCCGATTCACTGTCACTACTCGAGCTACACTCCGATTCCGAGCTAGTGCACTCTGAACTCTCGTCAGAACTCGAAGACTTCAAATCAATTTCCTCATCGGAACTCGAGTTTTCCGGATCTAATTTTGTTGACGCTTTGGACTTACTATTCGATTTTACGCTCACTTTATTCTGCGTTTCGCTCTTAACATTTTTATTTTTAACAATCTTCTCACTTATTTTATTATTGCTAACAGTTTTATCGGTAGAACTTTTAACACCCTTTTTGTTAACTTGTTTATTATTTACACTTTTAACCAAATTATCATCACTAGGCTTATTTAATATTTTATTTTTACGCTTAATGTCTTCACCGATACTTTTTTCAAGACTATTCCTAGTACGCTTTTTATCTGCATAAAAAGCCGACAAACGGAAAAACTTTTGTTTCTCTTTGGATATACGGTCAGATTTTTCAAGTTGCTGGGAGGCGAGAGGATTCGGGGAAGGACATCGAACTGTATCGGAAAGAGTCGCCAGGTGATTACCCTCGTGGTCCGAAGAATCCACTTCGCTAGTTTCTGCAGCCAACTGGACAGACTTCTTTGAAGTAGTTTTTGGTGTGCTTGGTGTATTTCCATTTGCATCCTTTGTTAACCTGCAAATAATAATATACATTAATTATTACTGCCTACACATTGACTAATTTCGTTGATAATTTAACAAATAAATGCTAAAAATATACAATACACTACACATAGAAATAATAAAAAATAAAAATGTCAGTAATTCATAATGTTCTATGTCACCAACTGTTACTGTATGACATATTTTCGACACAATTGCAAGGTTAAATTATCGTTATAATATTATGTATCTCAAAATTGACTAAAGATAGTCTTAACGACTGAATAACGGGCAATATCAACACATTTGACGTACAATGTAGAACAAAGATGTATTTAAATTCTTCAGATGACTTATTATTATTAAAATCCTATGAAAAATAAGACACAACATAGGTACATATTAAAGCTAACAATAATAATACTTAATTGAATTTACAGACCTGTTCTTTTCCCTGACTTTACTGATCTTCTTTCGAACAGCACTCGCCGCGTCTGATTTTCTAACTTTTTTTACAACATTTTCATGATGTCCAAGACAATGCTTACACCTCCATGGACATTTGGGTTTCTTATCAGCGGGCGGATCAAGGCATTTCATGTGATAGTTCCGGTCACAGTTACAACAACACAACAAACAAGTATCAACGTCTGTGTTCTGACAGCCAGTGCACGATCGACAATCTTCGCAGAACCATCGCATGCCCTTACATAACAGCAATGCGAGTTCAGGCCCCGACGAAGTACAACTCAGATGTACCGACGTGCCGCATTCCGAACACGAACTCAACTTTTCAGCGACGCCTTTCTTGTTCTTCGCTTCAGTGCCCAAACATTCGTTGCATATTGGCAGAGCTCCCGGTGTCTAAAAAAAAAAAAATTACACTTAGATGCTTTCTCTCACGTTAACATATCCACTTTTCAGATGAAAATCGATGACACACGGGTCTAGCATTAAAACCAAATTAAACTGGACAAATTTTTTTTAGCGACAGAAAATCCGTCATAATTATAAAAATAATTGAAACTGATAATTGTACACCATGTAATTGTCTAGGTTACAATAAAAAAAAGTTTAACGAATTATTATTTTCACAACTGACCAGTACTGGATTTATAAATAGGCCGTATAGGCCGCGGCCTAGGGGCGGCAGATTTCAGAGGACGGTCACTTGATTTCAGAGGATAAAAGTGTAGTAAAGGAGGCCCCTTTACTACAAATGGAAAATTATTATTTTAGAAAGGTATGTACATGGGGCGGCGGAAATAAAGTGGCCTACACTCATAAAAAATATAAATCCGGCACTGCAACTGACAACGCCGAGTATTGCATTACAAGGGACGAAACACGAAACAGCGTTTCTCGGGCAGCAATTCACACGAGTTACAAACGCTGTGTTTCGTTCTGAGTAAATGCATATTATTTTTCACAACGCTATTGACAATTCGATTTGAGCTACCTGCAATTTGGACGCGCAAAAAAATTAGATTTGTCAGATTCCTGTGAATTTTATGTAGGGTTATGTTTGTCATTTTGACGTTTTCGAGTATTATATGCGAATTGAAGTTGGCGCGACTCAATCGCTCTATCCCTTTCTTAACAATGTTAAAAACAGAAAAAACCGACAACTGAAAATTTTGACCCCTAGGGTTGAAACTTCTTAGTTTCAACCCTAGGGATGAAAATTTTCAGTTTTTATTAGCTCGCTTTCTTGTCTGTTTGTTTGGTTGTTCGGTATACAAGGAATTTTGTAATCGATTTTAAACTAACTTCCCGATGAGCTAGAGACTTGAAATTTTGTACATGTACGTAATCCCGATGACAATACATAAAAAAATCGTTTTTAGAATTAAATTCAACCTCTAAGGGGGGCAAACGGGGGGATAAGGTTCTTTTTGACAAATCAACTCATTCACAGCAACCATTGTAGTATTATATGCTTTCTCAATAGCAGAAGCATTATTCTTCTGTTGCTATAATATATTTAAACGAGCAATATCTTTTGTATATATTATTTAATCGCGTGTAATACTTATACCGCCTGAAAGATCCATTCGGCAACAACACAAAAAATAAATAAAAATTTCACACACAAGACTAAAAAGCAGAAAATAGTTATTTAAATAAAAACAATTTAATATACCACGTTTTTAAAACGAACTAAAAAGTATAAAATAATTTCTCCTAGCCCCATACAAATAAAAGCGTGGATCGGGACTAATAAATTATCAGAGTTTAAGGCCCACGCTTTTATTTGTATGGGGCTAGGAGAAATTATTTTATACTTTTTAGTCCTTTTTAAAAACGTGGTATATTAAACATTTTTTTTTTAAATAATTACAGTCGAACTTCGATAACTTGAATTCTTGATAACTCGAACAAAATTAGTTGGCAATAGCGTCAAGAGTGAAAATTAATATTATTTGATAAGATGAAGGGTTGATAACTCGAATTTTTTGTGGCAAGTCATGGTTCGAGTTATCGAAGTTCGACTGCATTTTTGATTTAATTCAACATTGTTATAATAATAAGTCATGATTTATAATTTTTTTTCGTTTTATTCGTTTATTTTAGAATTAATTGTAGGTACTACCGGCTGCTGATTTTTTTTCGACCCATAGATATTATACGTGTGTTTTTATTTTTTATCCATTCTCACAACATGTGTTTCCGATCATTTTTAAAATGAATGCTCTGAATAGACACTGGGTAAGTTTGGTTTTACGCTCGATTGACCGAGCCGAGCGAACAAATTTTTGGTCACGTGACAACCGAGCAAATCGAGCCATCTAGATAATTCCGAACGTAATCTAGCAGATTTTTCCAAACGTCAGAATAAAATGGCGCCAATAATTTAAATTCTTATTACTAAAGCCGAAATATATTCTTTATTGCTCCTTATTTTGATTTAATTTAACATTGTTATAATAATAAATCATGAATCACAATTTTTTTCGTTTTATTCCTTTATTTTAAAATTAATAGTAGTACTGGTTGTTGATTTTTCGACCCATAGATATAATAAATATTTTATTTAATCATTCTGTGCGATATAGACTTATTGATTATTACTATTCTTTGAATAAATATTATTCGTGTGTTTTTACCTATTAAAAAATTACCTCATATAAATAAACTTCGAAATGTATCCATTCTCACAACAAGTGTTTTCGCTCATTTTTAAAATGAATGCTCTGAAGATGGTTGAATCTGCTTGCTCGCTCGCTTTCCTCGGAGCAAATCGAGCGCGCTCGATCTGCTTCAGATCTTAAAACCGAACGCAGGATAGAGATCTTTCAGAGCATATAAATGTTAAATTCGAACGTATTAGAGCACTCCGATCAATCTGAGCGTAAAACCGAACTTACCCACTATCTGAAGATGTAAATCTGCTCGCTCGCTCGCTTTCCTCAGAGCTCATAGAGCGTGCTTGATCTCCTCTAGATTTTAAATCCGAACGCAGGATTGAAATCTTTCAGAACATATAAAATATGATAAATTCGAACGCATTAGAGCACTCGTATTGATATGAGCGCAAAACCGAACTTACCCGTTATAGCGTTATTATAATATACCATAGACATAGAAATCTAGGGACGTAGTACAAGCGAGTGGGGAGGTTACTGTTAAGGGGGGAGGGGGCGGTGAGGAAGTAAGTGTGCCCACATTCTATTGGTCGCTTCAGTTGCGCAAGCGCTGTACGGGCAATTGAGCATGCGCAAAGACGCGAACGACTGCATCTGGCGCAATTGAGCATGCGCAAAGACGCGGCCAATACACCGTCATAAATTCATGGTATCGTCTTATGGCCCATAGCTTACTACAAAATTGTAAATGTTCTCAATGTTATTTTCCCTATGTTACCTTTTCTAAGCCACACCCTGTATACATCGGAGTATCGATTCTAGAATACACTTCACTAGAGAGTAGAGATATTTTATGTTTGACAAATTACAACAAAATGTGCTTTTGTTTCTGTTATGACTTTTTGACGCGTTTCCTATTTCTCTTTGATCTTTACCACTCCAAATGGAAACATACAGCAAGCAATATTATTTGTTTCTGGCCACATAAACATGAAGAAACTACAAGGAACATTCAGTAATAACCGGTTACATTTTCGAGAAACGTGGAATATAAACGAGTTTTTCGTTGTTGATTCAGTGAGGACGCTGCTTAATTAACAATATTAGGTACACAAAATACATTTGAGTTTAAATTTTACAATAACTTTTTGATTAAATTCTGTGGATTCATAAAGTTTAAAACAAAATTTACTGTATCGCAGAAGTGCAAAACCTTTTTTACACCAGTTTTTAACCGACTTCAAAAAAAGGAGGTTTCTCAAGTCGATCGTATACATTTTTTAACTTCCCACTGGAAGTTATTGTAATGGGTCCGAAAATCGAAATCAAAAAGGAAAAAAAATTTTTATATTTCAAGGTCACTACACTATTTTTACACTACTTTTAGAAAGATGTCTGTGTGTGTGTGTGTGTGTGTGTGTGTGTGTGTACGTACGTACGTACGTACGTACGTACGTACGTATGTGTCCATTTCTTTCTAAGACGAAATCTCGAGAACGAAAAATGATATCGACTACGTTGGGGTGCCAATCGACGCGTATTAACATAAATATGATCTGAAAGGAATTTTTTTAAAATCGGTTCAGCCGTTCTTTTTTCTTAACCAAATAACCTCCAAAAAAGTAGATTTTACACAATATCTCGCGAAAAAAAAATTATATCGACTTCGTAAGGGTGTCAATCGAGGCGTGTTAACGTCATTTTGATCCGACATAAATTTTATAAAAATCGGTTCAGCCGTTTTTTTTTTTTTTTTTTTTTTTTAATTATTGATGTTTTAATGATTAAAATGATTACTTTTCTGTCTAATATCTAATTTAATTATTATTATTAAATATTTATCAAACTGGGAAGTTCGTCGTGTGGACCTCAAGGGTCGCACTTTAGTCCTAATAAACGACCCACCTCACGGCTTGTTGTTTTATGTTTTATGTGTGCTCGCGGATAATTTCGTCGTTTATGAACCGATTTTGAAAAAGTTTTTTTTATTTGAAAGGATATACTTTCAGATTGGTCCCATAGAAATTTCATCAAAATCGGTTCAGTAGTTCGGCTGATTTTAATAAAAGTAAGCAACGGCGTGTGATTCTTTTTAAGGTAAATGTTATTTTTTGACACTAAAAAGTAAAAAATAAAAAACTTTTTAACAAATAAAAAACCTCCTTCAAAAAAGCACTAAAAAGAGGAAAATTATGAAATTTTGAGGTCTGTGCCAATTAAAATATGAAGTCGGTTAAAAAGTATAGTATAGTGATTAATATCTTCATTTTAACCAACTTCATATTTTAATTGGCACAGACCTCAAAATTTCATTATTTTCCTCTTTTTAGTGCCTTTTTGAAGGAGGTTTTTTTTTTGTTAAAAAGTTTTTTAAAAGAATACTGTTTAACATACCACGAGAAGTATTCAACTTGCACTTATACATCACTATTTATATAAGCGGCACAGTTTTATGCATGGAACTTTCATTGCTTTTCCGCTCCATTAACCTTGTTACGAACTATGTATTACTCACTGTCTTAATTTAACAAAACAAATTCAAAATTTACAGGTAGTGAAATACATTTCTAAAAGGACGAAGATGTCAAATATCATACTTGCTATAAATTTACCGTGAGATCATTGTCTATTTTTAATAAATCTCGTAAAAATGAATGAATTCTGTCCGTTGACGAATCTCCCAAAGAGATGATACAAAGAAGTAAAATTTTCAAAACTTAGATAATTTTGGAGCAAAAATTTTAAAAAGCATTCGAGACCAATACTCTAGAGTCTAGAATATATTTGTTCACGGTTAATCATAAATTCTGCTATTAATTAATGATAGTTTGCGTGGGTCTCGAATGCTTTTTAAAATTTTTGCTCCAAAATTATCAGTTTTGAAAACTTTACTTCTTTATATTATCATCTTTGGAAAATTATTTTTTTAGTTTCCGCTCTTTAGGACCTAGTCCTTCAATAAAAATCATCTTCTATTAAAACAAATTTTTTATTTTAATTATTTTATTTTGTACTTTTTAGTTACAAATAAAACATATTTTTCATTTTTTCGGTTCTATGGAGTTTTTTAGAAAGTCATATAGCCATTACTTCTGTACGTGAGTATCTATAGAAGTAAAAAATAACTAAATATAAAAAAATCATTTAAATAGCGTTCCAATATCGTCAGAACGACGCTTAAAGGAGAAATTAGCCCCGAAACACGAATAATTTTAATCGCCTGTGATACAGGCAACACGCCATACTGTGTGATTGCCGCTTCGATAAGTGTGACACCAAGACAAAACGACAAAGTTCCTATTTCAATAAAAAACATCCAAAAAAAGAAAGAATTGTTACAAGATTGTAAGAAGGAATTTGCTAGTATCAAATATGCTTACCTACGTTTTAATTGAAAAATATTGACTAATTTGGATTGTATATTAAACAATAGAGGTTTATTTTTTTATATACCTTCGTTATGGTGTTTTAAAAAACGTGTAAAAAGTCCCCATCGATATCGTGCCGGCGTTGCCAGATATTAGAGGTTCAAGTTCACGATAGACGGTTTTTTGCGAATTTCTCGGTTCCGTTCCATTTTTGGTCCTGATTACAGCATTGTGTTTCGTCATTGTTCTTTACAACAGGTGTTTTCATATACTGTTTGCAGTCATTATGCATTCATTTAATTATTTATAACATTTAGTTGGTCGATTTCGTGTCTATATTTATATAAGTTTAAATCAATAAACGCAACGTCGTCCTTTTAAAATAGCTATTTGTTTCATTATTAATTATTTATAACCTTGTTTCAAACAATTTATTTTCTGCATAACTATATATCAGGCAAAATCAACTCATCTTTCAACTAAATTAGGTAATCTTATTCAAGACAATTCTGTTCAAATGATCGAAGTTCTACTGTATACACAAAGGGGAGAGGGAAGTATACGCATAGAAAACAGTGTTTCAACAAAAAGATACCTTCTTCAACGATCTACTAACAACCCTAATCGTAACGGATATCTAAACTGTTCTATTTATATATCCGTAAAAACGCATCGCATCCGTTCTTTAACTCCAGAATAATTAAACTGTTACCATTTTGCTCACGCGCAAAAAACGAAGTTGTTATCCTAATAAGAACAGCTGCATTTATTTTAGTAAACTACTGTTTTTTTAATACAGCATAATATTATGAGTCACTGTTATTTTTTTATTATTCAGTTTCTGACTCATATGAATAGTTATTAATAATGGCGACATACCAGTGACGGCGCCAGAGGGTGGGTCATGGCCCACCTTAATCTGCCTTGATCCACCCTGGAATTATATCCAATCTCTAGATTCATAGGGTGGGTCGGGTAACCCATGCCCCACCTTAAACTGTCTTGGCTCACCCTGGCATAATCCCCAATATCTAGGTTATCTTTTAAAAACATTTTTAACCTTCGAAATTTGAACAATTTTTCTTTTCTTGTAAATTCTATAACAAGTAAACTGGATTAAAATTTTATCGAGCACTGAAATTTTGGAAATAAATATTATTGGCCCATCTTCAAATCACCATGCCCAACAATAGCCCACCCTACCAAAAAAAAAACACCTAACTCCGCTACTGCGACATGCCTGCGCAGGTGACTCTGACAGATAAAATTTATCCTTAATATAGACAGGGTCCGTAAACCCTTTTTTAATAATTTGTGTAAGTGCAGAAGTGCTATAGGGTACGAGCGATCGGCAAATCGGTGGAAGACTAATTCGATTTTTATAAATCTTTTTTTATACAGATTATAGAGAAATGTCAATTATTTAAAATTATCATTGTCTGCATTGCACATTTTTTTTTGTATACCTGGCAGACCTTTCCCCAATTGAATAAAGTATATGAGGTCTGCCAGATATGCAAAAAAAATGTGCAAGACAGACAATGATAATTGTAAATAATTGATGTTTCTCTATAATTTGTATATAGTATAGTGTTGAGGTATACGAGCTAGGTGCTGACAATAAAATAGAAAAAAATTGAATTAGTCTGCTTCCAATTTGATGTTTTACAACATAATTGTTAAATCTATATAAATAAAATGATAGCGTCCGTCGTTGTGCGCGCATCACGTAAAAACCACTGCACAGATTTTAATGAAACTTTCCCGACTTCGCTTCGCAGAGATTCTCACGGGGGGGGGGGGGGGGGGTAGATGACAATAAATCATAGTTCGCTTTGCAGGGGGAGAATTTATCGCGGGGGGATAATAAATTGACAACAAGGGAAGATTTTCGCGGGGGAAGGGCTGATAATAAACCAAACTTCGCTTCGGAAGGGGAGAATTTCTCGCGGGGGGGATAATAAATTAACAATATACTAAATATACGTGAGCACCATGGGTGACCGCTATTAAATCATTATTTCATACCACCCGGACGAAGATTTTTGTACGGTGGGAGCTCGGATTATTAATTTTCTTGGTAGGCTGCATGACCATGTCCATATAAAAAAATTTCGCGGGCTAAACAATTTGTTTACCCGAACACAGGCTAACACTGTGACATTAGAAGGTATAGTTAAAAAATAAATTTGATAGTATCATAAAAACTGCTGATCAGGGTACCTATTGTGTAACTCATTTCTAGTGATATCACTAAAGTGAGATTGTTCACGCAAATATGCATTTTTCGCACTAGTGAAATAGAACCATTTAACGTGAATTTATTCGCCATCGAATTTGTCAGTGAAACGTGAAATATTTCACGTTTCACTGACAAATTCGATGGCGAATAAATTCACGTTAAATGGTTCTATTTCACTAGTGCGAAAAATGCATATTTGCGTGAACAATCTCACTTTAGTGATATCACTAGAAATGAGTTACACAATAGGTACCCAGAGTCGTTTTCGCATCTCCGTGGGCCATAGATATGCATACTGCATAGGTACCAACATTATAAGAACATATTGTGTATAGTGTATACCAATGTTTTATGTTACACTAAATTAACTCTGATGTTTAGCAATTGAAGTAAAAAATCTTGAAAATTGTTTATGACAAAAATACCACAGTATAACAGTCATGGTTTTATTTTGCTCTCCTTTTTTATAATAATTCAGTTTATTTTTTAAATAATTATATAATAAAAAAAACTTCGCTGGTCCCGGTAGCTTCGTGGGCCCTATAGGCCCTGCTCTGGAGTCTAGCTAAAGAAACATTTCGACACAACTCAAAAAAGCCGCTAAAAAGAGGAAAATAATAAAATTTGGAGGTCGGCGCCAAATTATTTACTAAAACTTTTTATATACTTTTAGACCGAGATCCAGTGACACTTTTTTTGGTGTGATTTATTAAAGGCCTTATTTTCATGAAGATGTTGAGGGAGGCATATTAAAGTGGCCTGAGTAAGGGATTTCGCTAGATAGCGGTATGGGTGGAATGCAGACCGCCCCGAACATGTAACAAACAAAAAATGATCACAATTATTATTGCTTCAAGGCTAAAATTGTTTGTCGGTGACCCAATAATGCCATTATAATATTTGCAGATCGATTGGTCAGTATTAAAGGGGTGGCAGATTATTCTAAACGTGTCATGTACCCGACGAAATTTATATTATTAGTTCAAGGTTCAAATTTTAAAATGTTGTTACGGCGACTGTTTGAAGCATACATTTCAATTTGCAGAACAAAAAACCCCCTCTCTTAGATGGAAACTTGCTCGCCTAGGTGTTTATATATCGTTCTGCAAGGGGGTTAATACCGACATTTTGTTCTGCAAATTGAAATGTATGCTTAAAACAGTCGCCGTAACAACATTTTAAAATTTCAGCCTTGAAGCAATAATAATTGTGACCATTTTTTTTTTGTTACATGTTGGGGGCGGTCTGCATCCCTCCCATACCGCTATGGCGCTATCTAGCAAAATCCCTTACTCAGGGCACTTTAATATGCTTCCACAACGTCTTCACAAAAAGAAATCCTTGAATAAATAACTAAAAAAAGAAAAACACTTGTTTACTATAACTGTGTCACCAGCTATTATAGGTATTATACGTCAGACAGTGGCTTGCCAACTGGCTCACTTCTACACACTTTTTACGCTGTGTCAAAACTGACATTTACCTTAACGGTATTACAGTCCGTTACTCACTTTTTATTAAAATCAGTCGAACTACTATACCTTTTTAAGTAAAATTTATATGGGACCACCCCGAAGGTATGCCCTATTAAATAAAACAATACTCATCAAAATCGGTTCACAAATGCAGGAAAAATCGGTGAATATACCTACATAAAAAACATACGTGCCGAATATAGAACCTCCTCCTTTTTTGAAGTCGGTTAAAAAGGACGTGCCGAGATTGGCCGACTCAGTGGCTCGGTCAAGCCAAACGCTCCGTTTGTTATTTCACACTTAAATTTCCTCTTCAAATCAGACATTTTAAACAAAATTCTAGCTGAGCAGTGATCAACTAACATTGCTACTATTTAGCAGAAACGGGTCAAACTAATAAAATATAGGTACGTAAAGAATTGATAGGTACCTTACCGTTATATCGTTAAAAGAGGGTTTTTCCACATTTTCCGATAAATTATCGGGACTTTCGAAAATTTGACGCTAAAACAGGGTTGATACTATATCCGATGGCGCTATAACCAAGTTCTAATGTATATTAAACGATATTTGTCCGATTTGTGCTAACCTGTTCCATGCCTGTATGGATAATATAAATTTACCTACAGTCAAAACGTAGGTAAAATAGTTTTAGTCACTACCATTGGCGTAACTAGGGGGTGGCCAAGGGGGGCCAGGCCCCCCCTAGAAAAATTACGGCATGTAACTCAGAGTGCTGACGTAAGAATAAAGAAAGTCGACTTAAAATTATTACAAACTATTAAAAGTAAGTGTTTGGGAGTACCAAAACTTGAGCCAAACGCCATATTCTATAAATTATTTTGTATTTTCATTACTGTACTTAAAAAATAGCCACTCAAAATAAATACTTCATACAAGACAAGCAACTTTTACTGTTTTTTTAATATGGCATTTTAATGACTATTAAATTACTGACAATAAAAGATCTCATAATAGTGATTTTCAGTTCTCAGATTGAAAGGGCCATGCCCCCCCCCCCCCTGGAAAAAATCCCTAGTTACGCTAATGGTCACTACGGATTTTTATAAATTCAAAATATGTAAAAACCGGTACCGCCACAAAGTAAATACATACCCTTCTTTAAGAAGACGGGAATAACAGTGATAGGTACAACTTGAAATTATTTTACTTAATAAATTAATAAATCAATTCTTGTAATCGTACAATGAAACAGTGAGTAATAAAAAGTTCTCAGAATATTATTTTCAAGTTTTCTTGCGACTTTTCAAGACCCGAATTTAATTTGCGCTAGTACCTATGTTGTCTTTTGTAAACAAGTGATTCACAAATACACTGCAGACATGCGCAGTGGGTCGTCTTTGCAATCAAAGGTGTTAATTATTACTTCCCACCTCTACTATGGTAGGGAAGTAATGGATTCAGTCCGAAAACAATATTTCGAGATTTTAACAGATTTTCACGTTTTGAGACCCTAGCAATCGTTTAAGATCATTTTCTGACTGATGTCTGTATGTGTGTGTGTGTGTGTGTGTGTGTGTGTGGT
Organism: Mongoloraphidia duomilia; assembly: GCA_039654895.1. NCBI lineage: Eukaryota > Metazoa > Arthropoda > Insecta > Raphidioptera > Raphidiidae > Mongoloraphidia > Mongoloraphidia duomilia. The sequence continues at coordinate 31,337,766 of CM077521.1, read as the reverse complement.
CAATTTTTCGCCTTCGATATCTTAAGAACGGAACAACATACGGGCATGCCGATTGTTCTATTGTGTTTATCAGCCTTTAACTTAGATCTGATTAGATTTTGAGTCAAATCGGTTCAGTGGATCCTGAGATATTCAAAAAAACGTCCTCAATGTCACGTATTAACATAGGTAAAAAAATATATAAATGAATTCTAGATGTTATAATATGAAAAAAATGTAAATATTTTTTTTCTCTAAAATGTATAGTTTTCGAGAAAAAAAATATTTTACTAAAAAAAATAAAAATTGTACGTAAATCAAGGTAACCATGATTTTTGCTATATTAAGTTAGCCATCAGTAGATCACCAAACAAAAAAGAGGGCCATGCTTTCTTCAAAGAATAAAAATTAAATTGTGTTTTAAAGACCACCAACAGCTAAGGTTAATTGGGCCTAGTCAAAGAATAAAAAAAAAGAGTGTTTATTTTTTGCAAATATTTACTAGGTGGGAAGTATAGGACTGGTCATCAGTCGAATTTTTTTTTATTTCAAAAACCTTATTTTATAGACCATGATAGACTTAACAGAAATGGACAGCTCATATTATAGACATTATTTAGAAAATTGAGTTCAAGGGCAAGTTTTGGAAACCGTTATAATAGATTATTTTTCCGTGTGTTGAAAATATAGATTTATATAAATTAAAACTACTCGTTAACATAAAAACCAGTATTGTAAGATCAAGGGCAGACGTAGCTGCAAAACTAAAAAGAGAGAGACAATTATTTAATAGTTATAGACTTTCATATCCACTGAATGGAAAACTATATTATTTAATACGGCGCGAATTTCTGTAGGTATACTATATTATAAAAAAAAACTTTTTAACAAAAAAAAACCTGTTTAAAAAAGCTACTAAAAAGAGGAAAATAATAAAATATGAAGTCGGTAAAAAAGAAGATATTAATTAAATTGGCACTTTTTAACTGACTTCATATTTTATTAAATTGGCGCAGACCTCAAAGTTTTATTATTTTCCTCTTTTTAGTGGCTTTATGAAGGTTTTTTTTTGTTAAAGTTTTTTATTTTTTTGCTTTTTAGTGGCTTTACAATAGTTTAGTCGCTTGCCAATATATTCACTTCTACAAACTTTATAACTGACTTCTTCCGCTGTGTGATGTGTTAAAAAGTGACATTTACCTCAAAGGAATCACACGCCGTTACTAACTTTTATTAAAATCAGCCGAATTACTGAACCGATTTAAGTAAAATTTAAATGGGACCAACTTCGACGTATACCCTATCCAATAAAACAAGAATCATCAACATCGGACTACGCTATAAAAAGTTTTACGTGGTCATACATAAAAAAAACATACGCGTCGACTTGAGAACCTCCCTCCATTTTTAAAGTCGGTTAAAAATAATATTCCTCTTTGATTCATCAACACACAGCCGAAACCTCTGAACCTACGAATTTGAAATTTAAAGGACATTCTCCACTTATACGCGTCCACTAAGAACGGAAATTTAATCCCTATAGGGATGAAAAGGGGGCTGAATTTTATTTTATTGTAGATTATAGACGCGTCGACAACTTAGATCATTTGCGTCTTAATTACATCAAATAATACATCACTTAAAACTAAACGTCATTACAAAACATCCATGGGCGAGGTGGGATTTGAACCCACGACAGCTTGCTCCGACCAGCACGCTGACCATTATGTGATTACACCAATCTGTCCTCCAAGGCGACTGAAAAAAATATGCTTTTTCCAAAACCGTGAGTTAAAAACATGACATTTTACATGGTAGTTTTTTTGTCAAAATCGAAGAGATACTTATGTGTTCAACAAATTTTTTATATTCGCATCCTAAGGGGTGAAAACTTTTATGAAGGTTACGCGTATCTCTGATTGCGTCATTTTATCTCTGCGAGGTTTATATGTAACAAATTAATAATAGTAGGTATGAATCGTTATTAATCAATATCTGACAAAATACTAAGAAATTGAAATATGGACAAATACAAGAAATGCTCGTATAAGTATATAACAACTTGAAAGTTGGAAATAGTAATCAATAATTATTATATTAAAAACACATTAGAAAACCAATGAATAAGATTAGTGATTACTTATAAAAAAGAAATGAGAAAAACATTTGCCAAGATGAAGCACGTGGCCACGAAAAGGCGGAGCTAGCTAACCGACATAATAAAACACGTGGCGATTTGATAAAAGAGATTACCAAATCACAACACGCAATATTGCAATGTTAGTCAACTGTCATTTTATTTTCATTTCATCTTTCCAATGTAAAATTTAATTCCGAATCATAAGATTAAAATATTAAATTAATATAATCCGAACGGGACAGAACCTAACGGAACCGGATTTTCGATTTTCTCCCCAAGAACAGAAATAGATTTTTCAAAAAAAAAAACATGTTAACTTTCCTATTATAGGTATCAATGAATGTACCTATTTAGAAACACAATTAATTTGTCTGCTATGTTGCTGAAATTTTAATATTTCAAAAAATCATAGCTACCCGGAAAGGACATATTTAAATTCTTAATTCTATAAAAAATAAATAAATGTGTAAACTCACTTTTGTTGGCTGAGCGTCGATTTCTTCTGAAGTTGATAATTTTTTCTTGCGGGTCGGAGATCCAGTCGAGTCTCTTTTCTTTGGAGTACTTGGTCCTGGTGTATACACAGCCTTAAATGCCTTCCCTTCCTGGAGCAATAATCCTCTGGCTACAGCTCGTTTCGCTGACATTCTTAAAACTTGCCGCAGATCGGCATCTGGGCCAACTAATTCCACTGTATAAGATTGAGAAATGTATTTTTCAATATTTTTCAAAGTTGAACCGTCACGTTCGCCCAATTCGCGCACTGCTTTTGAAATTATTTTACATAAATCCATTCCTTTAGATACTTTTAACTGTCGGTTTTGTAATCCCCCCGGATCTTTATAGGAGCTCTGCCCTTTATTAAACACTTTCAGAACAGTTCCATCTTTAACTGCCACTTCTAAATGCTCTGCAACGACTTCCTCGTGATAATTGTGATGTTGTCTTATTGCATGACATATTCTTTCGACACTAGGTCGTTGTTTTTGTGAACGAATTTTACGTATTGCGTCCAAAATCCACCGCGACCAGACTGACTGGTTAACATCTTCCGGTTCACACATTTTTTTAGATTATATGGGTATTTTATTTAGCTTTAATTTATTATTCTTTAAAAAAATATTTTATTATGGAAAAAAAAAGAATTTTAAAATCTCTTTCACGATAAATTAGTATTTTTACCACCGGTCTGAGAACCTGGAAAGATTAAAAATCTTTATTATAGGTATTTTATAATATAAAACATTCATTTTCATTGCCGACATGGTTCGGTAATTTTATGCTTGGCGTGAGGTAAGAAGGATATTAATTAAATGCTAATATAACTAATTTATGGAACGCAGAATCGCAAAGAGGTGTAAATATGTCATAGAAGATTATCGATAAAGAAGCTGCAGTACAAGTTGACGAGCATAAATAACATTTGCACAAAAGCAATATCGAACAAAAAAGGTATGCAGATAATCGCACTCATAATATGTACATAGTTTTATGCCAACAAATAATCGGTCATTTCCCGCTATGTCACGGTAAACACTAGAATACATCAGAGAACCACGGTCGGGCCTCTCGCCTAGCAATGCACCCTCGCGTCCCGCAGCCGACGGGTCACAACAGCTGCGTAACTATTTAAAAAAAATCATTTTAAAAAACGTTGAAGGTACGATCGACATACAATTATTATTTTTTAGTTCGCAAAACATCTCTATAAATACTACTGCCAATCTAATATTTTCAGTGACAATACAGAATAACTAAATAAATAAGATTTCTATTATAAATACTACACTATCCGTCGGCAGCCATCTTGCTACATTCACGAGTGAATTACATATTTCAAACGTTTTTATATACGACTGTAACTCGAATAAACGATTATTTAACTTACATTTTTAAACACATACAAATGTAAATTTGTTCTTTATATCCGAATCAGGCATTTGTAAATACAAAACAATATTGACAAAGTTTAGACAAAACACCATCGGTCACTGAGCAATAAAGGTACGTCTGATCCGGCGGCTACAACACAAGCACCAACTCCAGTAACATTCCACAGCTAAAAGACGGAGTGGCGCGTAAAAATGTTACGTTGAATTTAAAGTTGATGTAATGCACCTACCACAAAGTAGCATTTCACAGTTGATTACACATTAATCATTTCATATTTCACCATTTAGATAAATTAATTAACACATTACAGTAAGACAACATATCACAACAAAAGGTTTAATTTGTCACAAAATGGCCAGGCATATGATATGCGCGCGCAGGCATCATCGTCCACATTTCTCCCCTCAGTCGTCAATTTATCTATCTATCTTCTTCACTCTCTTTAACAAATTCCACACCCAATAACAATAGAACCGAAGTACCCCATGTACTTCCGTCCTATCCGTCCCGCGTATTCGTAAAAAGTTAAAAGATTTTTGTATGTGTACTGAATTCTGTAAAAATTGATCATGCATTTACGTTATGTTTATTTGAGCCAGGTACATCGAGGTATATCATTTACATATTTTATTGTTTTGACATGCGCGATTGAATCGAGGGCATAATAAAATACGTACAATTTACATGGTTAAACGAAAAAAGCAGTAATTGTTTGAATTTAGTTAATTATTGAACGTAGAATAATATACTGTTGTTTTTAAAGAATATAAGAAAAACTTGTATTTATAACTTGTTTCGGCATTCATGTCTTTGTTAAAATAATTAAAAAGTAGACATTTTTAATTCTGAAAAATTTCGAAATATAATGACCATAAAATTTTACTTTTACTGTTTTCGGAGATGGACAATTAAGGAAAATAAAAAGATAAGTACAATTATTATGTACATGTTTTAATTATTAATATTTAATATTTTGTAATTTATAATATATTTTTATATTGTCATAAATGAATTAAAAATTAGTAGGTACATTAATTTATAGATTTATAAACAGTAGATTTCACAGATTAGTTATAGCCTATAGGCCAGTAAAAAAAAACCCTATGGGAACCAGAGAGAACGTATATACGTTCTCTCTGATGGGAACCGTTGGTGGAAATAAAATAATGTTGGAAAATGGAAGATCGTTTTGGTCGCTTCATTTGATGTCAAATAGAAGTATCCTAGTAGGTATAGGTTTGCACGGTCCTTCGACGCGCGCTTATATTACATGAGGGCATCAAAAAAACCACGACATTTTACCACTTATTTTGCTTTTCTCGAAATAGGTATCTCAGAAACGGCTGACTTGCGGTTCTTCCACTATGTAATGTTTTAATTTTTAAAGGATTACATTACCTACAATTTTCATTCCCACAATTTTTCTGTGTACTAATGCGCGGTAAGCGCGCTACAGCTTCTTGAAAATCACGCGCTTTTTGTAACCTTGGTAACCATTGGCTAAAATGTAATGTTCTTTTCAAAAGCTTTATTTATTGTGTTCTTCATCGAATTTTAAATTGAAAATACATATTATGTCTATAGAGCAAACAATGCCCTAAATTGTGTTTTTTGTCCGATATCGATATCATATAAAAATTGAGAAGTTATAGACAGTCAAAGTTGAAATCATCACAGAGTTTTACGTGTTTTTTAACACACTTTATGAGTATCTTCCATACCGAAAAAAAAATCCGTCTAAGATTCCATAGGATATTTAATGCCCTAAAGTAACTATGCTTTTTGTCCTATCTCGATAACTTCAGACATTTTTAAATTATAGGCATTTAATTCCAAGCGAATTGAATGAAAAATTGCCAAATAGAAGAAAAAAACTGATTTTTAAATGAACTTAAATGCTCATAACTTGAACATATTTTAAATTTTTTTAAGTAATCGAGATAGGACAAAAACATTGTTTAGACTTTAGGCCATTACATTTCCTATGGATTCCTAGACGGATTTTTTTTATTCGGTATGGAAGGTACTCGTAACGCGTGTTAAAAAACACATACAACTCTGTGATGATTTTAACTTTGACTGTTTATAACTTCTCAATTTGTAAAGATATCAATATGGGGCAAAAAGCACGATTTAGGGCGTTCCTTGCTTTATGAACATATGTATTTTCAAATTAAAATTCAATGAACACAATAAATAAAGCTTTTGAAAAGGATTTAACGTTTTAACCATTGGTAACAAAAAGCACGTGATTTTCAGGAAACTGTAACCCACTTACCATTGATACCACAGAAAAGTTGTGGGAATGAAAATTGTAGGAAATATAATCCTCTTTAAAACATTACATAGTAGAAGAATTGCTTAAGTCGACCGTTCCTGAGATATTTCGATAAAAGCAAAAAAAGTGATAAAATTCCGTGGCTTTTTTGATAGCCTCATGTAAGCTCACTTCAAGGGACCGTGCAAACCTAGGATACTTCTATTTGACATCAAATGAAGCGATGAAAACGATCTCCTGCTTTCCAATATTTATTTCCATCGACTAATCTCTATTTTACTGGCCTATTAACACTTTCATTAATTTTATATCACCATTCTTCCTGATCCATTTACAATTTAACTTCCAAAATATATCCAGCAAACAAACAAAAAAAAATCTTTAACTCGCTTTCATTTCAGAATATTGGCACAGAAACAAAGCCTCTGTTCCGTAAAATATGTACTATTCTCAAAATAAAGGTTTTTATAATATAAGTCTTATATAATATTAACTTAAAGAAATACAATATAATTACATATTTTATTTATAAAATTATAAAATAAATTAACTTTTCTTATACTCTATTCTCTCAACTTTAACTTCTTCACCAACAAGCTGATACACATAGGTAACGACTGTTGTACTCTGGATATCCATTAAAACAAAAGATGGAATAATTGTCCTACAATATAAAGAAGCACATAAATAATTAATACGTCGGCACTAAGACTACAAATGTTAAAGACGTCCCCGATTTCTTTTTTCGTTCATACTGTTATGGAATCATCTCCATTACTTACGTATCTAAAGGGTTGTAAGCACCAGTAGCTGATCCAGGATTTATATAGAACTTATTTTCATGTTCATATGCTTCAAATTTATGAGTATGTCCTGAAATAAGTATATCAACATCCAACTGTCTCTGAATTAAAGCTAACGATTCAGGATCACCCCATGGTACCACTTGATGTCCGTGAGCCAATCCAATTCGAAACTGGCCTACTGTAACAACTTTTTGCTCTGGGTAATTTAAATTCTGCAATTAAAAATTATGTAAAAATGGCACGCTTTGACACCAGACCATTATAGTAGTTACTCTTACCTCATCAAAATCACCTCTTACAACGTGGACATCACTTGCTAATGTCTTGAGGTAATCATATGATTCTTTTGTGCACAAATTTCCCGTACATAAAATGTGTTGAATTCGCCCAGGCACCAACAATTTCTTAAATTTTGTAGGTAAACTACTGCATCGATGAGGAATATGAAGATCTCCCAACACTAGAACTAACTAAAAAACGTTATTGCCAAGATAGATAGCTCTAAAAAAAATCAATACTAACCATGACTGCGTATTTTTCTAAACGAGTTGTAGTAAAACACCAATTTTTAATCAAATATACTTATTACTTTTTGATGTTTTTTACGCCTACTAAATTTTTTTTGTAAGTGTCAAACCAAAGATGTCAAATTAATATTTTGCATGTTTCAGAAATACAACACAAAGAAATTGAAAAATACAACTTAACATTTTCCAATTAAAGTCCCTATATTATGCTTTAATAATTTCCACTAAAAATATTTTACCGCCAAATTCGCTTATTGACTGGTTCATTCGGATTTTCGTGTGCTAATCTTTTCGTCACAGTCCTGCCTGCTTTTCCAAATCAATCACTTTTCATCCGAATATTAAACAGTACGGTATGTATTATTTTTATATTTGCATCATTGATATCTACATTCATTCATAAAATCATTAAAATTAATATTTTTCAGTATAACCTTCATAACGTGGTGATTTTTTGGCGCCGAAATTCTTTACACAATCATTAAGTATTTAATGTTATAATGCGTTTTCTATTGCAGACACGTCTAGTATACTTCAGTAAGCCAACTTTTCTTTTAAAAGACAGATATAATATATTTTCATTAAACTATAGCAAAATGCCGGGTGAATCTACTCATGTTATCCGCTTTGCAAAACTGTCAGAAAATGCTTTTGCTCCGACAAAGGGCTCATTGAAAGCGGCTGGGTTTGATCTCAGAAGTGCTTATAATTATGTAGTTCCAGCAAAAGGAAAGGAAATGGTTGCCACAGATATTCAAATTGAATTGCCATCAGGTTGTTACGGCCGTGTTGCACCACGGTCAGGACTAGCTGCTAAGAATTTTATTGACGTCGGAGGTGCGTTTACAGTTTCTGTTTGTATCATTGTATGTATATTACTTAAATATTTCTAGTATTTATTTGATATTTTACGATTTAAGCGGGCGTAATTGATGAAGATTACAGAGGCAATATAAAAGTGATTTTATTTAACCACTCCGATACGGATTTTACTGTGACTAGAGGAGATCGTATTGCTCAACTAATCTGCGAAAGAATATACTACCCGACAATACAAGAAGTAACGGTATGTTTGGATTATTTTTTTAACGTTTTCTATTCAGTAAATGTTAATGAAATGTGTTGTCGACTTTGTAACTAAAAAACAAAACAGTTTCGCGGGAAAATATTTTATTTATACCATTTTATTTTAGGCGTTGTCTAATACGGAAAGAGGAGAGGGTGGTTTCGGATCAACTGGAACTAAATAATTTCTTTACGAAAATGGTCTGCTTATATTTTTTCTCGTTTAAATATTTTGTAGTTCGTTAAAGCACTGGTTAACAAGTTAATTTGATAGTTTTATGTTTAAAAATTTTTCCATTGTTCTAAAAGCACTGTAAAGTCTGTAATTGACTTAATTTAACAAATGTACCTCTTTGATCTGCAGTTTTAAAATGTACTTATTGGTACTGTGTACTTTCTACCTATTTTTAAACTACTTTCTTATTGATAAGTGTAATGTAAGGATAATAAACATTTTATGTTGAATTTTATCTAGTTTAAATATGAAACGAAAAACACGCATCATGATGAATTAGTTTTCTTTTGTTTGAAGCATATTATACTCAACGTTTGAAGTCTTTTCGTTCTTGCTTTTGTTTTGTGGAACTATGTGCAACTGTTATTTTCATCATAACAAGGCAGTTCATTTTTATTTTCTTTCAAAACTTGAACTGCAACTTGATTTCCATTTCTGTCAACACATCGGCATTCGTCATTTCGGCATTGTATTTTTTTGTAGTTGCCATTTTTACAACAATCAGGCAGACTGATTATATTGTCTGATTCCATTATAAAGCTGGCCCACGCACAATCTGAAAATTTGCAATAAAAAAAACATACTACAAGGTGAATATCTTTTATAAAGTATTTGTTACCAAGATAATTATTAAAACAAAAACTAAACAGATAAAAATATTTAGACAACTAAACATTATAATATACCATACCTATACAAAAATAAGCAAAAACTATTAATTATTGTAATACATTAAAATTATTAATTTTAAATAATTTAATACTTGCTATTATGTAATTAATGAATATGTTTAAGTAGTGCAGTCAATTCGTCATTCAACCGTGCATTTTGGGTAGGCAACGATTTTTTTTATTCATAAGGAAGTCGGTAGTGAGTTTAAAATTGAGTTTTTGTGAATGGATGGTGCCCCCTTTTGGCCGTCATCTTGAAATGAAGGGGTAATTTTGCTGTATCTCTAGCCCAGTCGTTTCAGACATAAAACCGACCAATCTGCGAAATAATTCGCAGTTAGCTCAATTTTCGTATACACCTTTGCTATGGTGTTTTACAAAACGTGTAAAAAGTCCCAATCGATATTGCGCCGGCGTTGCCAGGTATTCGAGGTTCAGGGTGACGAAAGACAGAGAAAGTATGGCTATGCATTTGCATACCATATAACGCACTCTATTATACCGCATACTAATGCATAGCCATACTTTCTCCGCGTTCACTCAACACCTGTAAATTTTTTTTACAAAATTTCTTTAAGAATAATCTACAATTGATGTCAAGTAGACATATCGCATTTTCGAAAAAAATTGTCTGTTTGCATGTTTCTTTGCTTATTATAATTAGAGAACTTCTGCATTAAGTTCGATAAAATTATTAATCGTTAGCTTAGAATCCAACTTAAAATTAAAGGCACAAACCATTATGTTAGGTCATCAGGAAGCAGTATAATCCTGTTATGTACGAATCGAGGGGAAGGAAGCCGCGGGCGCTTTAGATTTTTATTCTCTATAAGATTGATAATAACCATTTTTTACTAAAAATGGAACGGAGCCGAGAAATTCGCAAAAAACCGTTTTACGTGACCTTGAACCTCGAATATCTGGCAACGCCGACACAATATTGATGGGGACTTTTTACACGTTTTTTAAAAGACCATAAGTCATAACGAAGGTGTATACAAAAATTGAGCTCATTGCGAATTTTTTCCCAGTTGACATCTAAAATGACCGGGCTACTGGACAGTAAATATGTTACCATGGTTACCTATTATAAGTGACAGCTCTATTTTATCCGCTTTCCCACTAAAATATTTTGTCATAATATAAAGAAAACCGTATCAAAATAGGTCCATTTATTAAAGAGCTATGATTCCACAGATACAGCCATGATATAGCAATAAAACCACTTCAGGGCTTGAGAATGGCCGAGCGTGTAGCAGTGCTGTTGTTAACATGGCGTTGCTATGCTTTCTCTATTACTAGTTCCCAGGTTCTAGCCCGAGAGCTAGTAAAAGTGTCAATTGGATTTTCAATTTATTATTAAAAAAATATAATGAATTGAAAATATGAATTGGTGCTTGGCCCAAATAACCTTAGCTGTTGGTGGTCTTTGAAACACAATTTTTACTTCCCACCTCTACTATGGTAGGGAAGTAATGGATTTAGTCCGAAAAAATATTTCGAGATTTTAACAGATCTCCACGTTTTGAGACCCTAGCAATCGTTTAAGATCATTTTCACCCGATGATGTCTTATCAACGAACTAGTGATAAAAGATATAGTATAGGTACTACTCTAATTTTTTTGTGTTTTCAAAATTATTTCCTCTGTAAAAATACTTACTGCAAGTCATACTTTTAGCCAGTTCTGATTCAATAGGAACTGTATAATTCTTTATCATTTGTCCATCAGGAAGGGAACAGTATTTACTGCGAAAAAAATTTCAATATATGCTTTTCTATTCCTGTTTAAAATTTAATATGTAGTGTGAAAAATTAAAAATTTTAATACCTTGTGTATGTTTCTTGCACTCGGCTATAGGAACCGTCTGGTTGACAACTTGGCAAAGTGAGTCCTAGAATTTCAATATTATTGTCTTCAAAATTCAAAATTTGCTCCTTCACTTCCTCGTATTCGACTTCGCATTTTTTGAGAAACTCTCCGGTAATGTGTAAATCTTCATCAACTAATAGAAATGAAAAAATTGATATAAAATGATGAGCTATAATAACATGAATTAAAAGTATACTCACAGCACTCTAAAGTGTCTTTACCGATGTCTGTAATATTTACAGCTTTCTTATACCAATCAGTTTCTGACGGTATCCCGAGATAATCGTCAACACACATACACTGTGTTGCTCCTACACACTGTAATTCATCGTAGTTACCATTAGGTAAGCATCGCAGTGTAGGTGTTTTAAATTTATCGTTATTTATTATTTTATTTGCCGAGTCAACGGCTCGGGAACATGCTGAAATAAAGAAACCGCTCATTTTCATATGTCCGCTTTTTCTATTATTTAAAATCTGGGACAATACTACATCGTGTCAAGTTGTATGAACCAACTTACATTTTGTCAACTTTTTCGATGCAAATTGTTTTTCTACGTTTGTTCCGGACGCCTACAAAATTTCAGCGTTTGATCCGAAAAAATAGAAAAGTTATTTTTATTTTATATTAGAAAAACTTCTTTTAACTTGTGTGTAGTATACCTATTGTACTATATTAGTTAAAAAAAAACGCTGAATTTTGTAGGCGTCCGGAACAAACATAGAGCAAACGCTTGGCGATGAAAAAATGTAAGTTGGTGCATACAACTTGACACACACCATCTTTATACAGTTTTTATATCGCGAACTATCATGGTCCTCACGAGACGAGGGCCAGCCGAGCTGTAGCCAGAGACTCAAGAGGAGACCTGGCGTCTGGCCACGGGTTTTTTAAGGACTATAGATACTCGACGTTTAATAAGGTAGGAGGCCCGTCGTTGGTTATGGCCAGGGATCTTAGAATGTGGAGACCCTATTTATATTTATAGCAGCTTATTGATTTCCTTTATCAAATTTTAATATTGACCATTATTGATTTAACATTCTTATCAGTACCTATCCACATTCAATTAGGTACCTACCTACTAGCCATGGAGTAACCTTTATACTCCCTGGTACTAGCAATTCAAATAATGAACTTATTTATTTTTTGGCATTTAATTAATTGTTAAATAATTAGAATTATATTTAACAATATAGGGTATTTTGTTAGCCCCGTCCGCTAAAAATCGTTTTTGCTCTACTGAAGTATGAAGTCATAATTTTATGAACCTGCGTTTAAATTAGCTAGTACTTAATAATATTATCTTAAAGAACCCAGAAACAGTGTTGAAAAATACAGTTTTCTACCTATGTAAACAATCTAAGCTACGTTACTACTTGCTATGAATACATACATTTATTTTTTACTTGACGTGACCGTGTCACGCGGTGTTTGAAGTCACGTGACACATAGAATAAAAATCAATTTTTTATTTATTTAAATATGTTTATATAACACATGCACGCTTTTAGAGTTTTTTCGTATCTGATTTGCGAACCTTAAATAGCCGTTTATTGACTAGTGACCATTATGTAACGCTTTTCAGTGCTATAATGGTTCATTATGTAACTAGTTACATAATGATCCATTATGCAACGCTTTTTAGTGCTATAATAAAAAACAGTTGCATAATGAACCATAATGTAACTAGTTACATAATGAACCATTGTGCAACTAGTTACATAATGAACCATTATGCAACTAGTTACATAATGAACCATTATGTAAATGTTTTTTTTTTTTTTTTATTCTATTAAATTCTAAAACCATGCATGTGTTATATAAAGTATAGTGTGCAACGCGTGTGCTAAATCTTTATGCGTCAGGCGCGATATTTTCAGCACTCGTATGCGGCTCGCGATGCACACTCGCCAAGGCTCGTATGCGCTCGCCTACTACTCGTGCTGAAAATATCGCGCCTGATGTAGGTATAAAGATGTATTTAGCACACTAGTTACACAATATACTATTACGAAACTTTAGAGCATAAACTTTCATTATAACAAAGTTTTATATTTTATTTTGATCACTGGCAACTGTGGGCAACTGGCAAGGCAAATACAATAGAATAGGGAAGTCACCCAAAAAAGTGTGGATGCAAAAGATACAGATGGAGAAGAGAGCACTGAGCAGTTCTTGTATCTTTTGCTATCACAAATACATAACCATGGTTACAGCTGATGTAAATTAACAATACCTACTATAAATTTTTAAATTCACAAATGCGTTCACAAAACACCCATGTAGGTGTTTTGTGAATGCGTCAGAAGACAAGGAAAAGAGAACTACTTCGTTTTCTATCTCTCTTTTGCAAGGTAACATTGTCACAGTTGTGCCTATGGCAGAATGAATGAATTGTAAATTATAGACGCCCGACATGTGCCTATGGCTCATATCTATCTCTATGCTATGGCTTCCCTACTCTATCGATGATATCTCTATGGCAAATACCCTAAAAAGCAGCATCTCATTTGGGCGGATCGCAAATATTTATTTGAATAGGGTATTTATGTCTTGTAAAATGTTAATGACTGAAGAAATTAACAATAATATTGGATTATTTTATCAGTGTCTTTATTTTATGTGTGTGAGGAATAATTTTTAATTATATTAGTTTAATGGTTATATTTTTGACATCTGTCATTTCATAGATTTGATATGTCAGTTTGACTTGTTTCAAATTTTTAATTTGACTAATGACAATGGAAAGAGGAAAAAACTTCTATGAAAGTGATAGACAAAAGTTTATTGGCATTATTTCTAAATTTAAAGATAAAATTGACACCGGTAGAGCAAGACCTGGTAGTAATAAAAACAAAAATGAAGTTTGGAATGAAATAACACAAATTTACAATGCTGGAACGCCTCATAGCGGTCCAAGAACTGTGAGGCAATTACGGATGTTATATAAAAATATCAAAAGAAGAAATAAATTGTTAAACCAGGTAAATTAGTTATCATTACTCGTCTTCATCGATCGATAATGTTTCGGTATGTCGTCATTGATCGATCAATTAATGTTAACGGTGTGTAACATTTTTATGTTTTAGTCTGGGAAACTTGGTGTTGGTTTAAGTCAGTGCATTCAATCAACATTTAATGGTCAAGATAACTCGTTAGCAAACTCAGATGATAGCATTAATGCATACGGTGAAGGTACAATAAAGCGATACATGATCTGAAATTAATTGATGATTAAATAAATTAATCCGTGACACTGTTGATTGTTGCAGATGCAGTGACAACATATTCTGTAACAGAGGTCAGTAAATTTTAAATAAGTCATATCTCCTTAAGGACTCACTAGGAATGATTGTCCTCTCAATTATTTCACGAAGGATTACAAATATGGGAAGTACCATATACCTTCTCCAATTTAACCATTCCTTCTAGTTCTGAGTGTATTCTTTAAAGTTCTGTTTAATTTGTAGATAAGTTGGGACTTGTCAGTAAGAACGTTAATGAAGGAGTGATTTCAATTCTAAAGCCTCATTCTTAGAGTTAACTGTAGTTCATATCTTTGAAAAGTGATTTTAATGTTTAAAACCTTACTTGAAACGTAATTAATTGATCTCGTAAAACAAAATATCCATGTATTACAACCAATATTTTAATTGTAGCTATGTAATCCAGTCATAGAGGGATTGGGTAACAATCCAGATCCTATAACATCATCGACTAATTTAAATGAACAGTCAATATCGGACGATTCCGACGGAAATAGCAGACATACAGAATCGAACGAATCAAAGTGTAATAAAAAAGCAGTTGATGTTGTATATTTTGAGAAATTAAAACTGATACGATTACAGTTTGAAAATGAAGTATTACGTAAAGAATTATTAAGTTATGAAAAAACAACTAAAGAACTTGAACGAAAAGAGACATTAAAGTTAATGGAATTAAAAAAAGAGGTCGTGTTATTGAAAAAGGAATTATTAAAACAAAAAATTAATAACTGTAAAATAGAGCTAGAAAGTGAATGAAACTTATCTTATGTTTGTGTTAAAATAGTTCTGTGTTTTTCTCATTAGAATTTAATATAGAAAGTATTAAATAATGTGCAAATGCAAATAAAACTTACTGCATTTAACTTCTCTTTCGACATTATGTTTATTAACAGTATCTCCGAAAATTCGTACGCCATCTTCTGATAAACAGTAACAACTAAAAAAAAAGTAAATCAATTGTTCTGTTTTAATCAGATTTGTTTTTGTTTACATACGTTTGTTCGGGTATACATTTTAAAGGAGCGTATTTTCCGTTTCTGTCGCATTTGGGTCTCGTTTCCATATTTCCTAGTGTACCCTTCTTGCGCCTTTCATCCCAGTCCCCTTGTTCGGCTGTACAAGGCGTCTTAACTAATGAAATAAACCATTATATTAAAAATCAAAATATGTACTCCGCAAAGTTGTGAATCCATTTTAAATTTTAAATAGACCATTATAACATACTTACTCTGTTGACAAGTTCCTTCAACATCGTGTGAGTCATTGAGTTCACAGTAAAGTCCATCGCCACATACTTTACTCGGGGCAGATGTACTCACAGTACCAACTTGACATGTCTCATTAAACTCTAATAATGGTAAATGTTAAATTAGATTGACATGATATTTTTCTGATTTTTTACTTGGAAGGATTGTTTTGTTTACTGAGTTTTTGTATTATACACTATAATAAAGTCTGGGTATCCCATAACTGATATCATATGATACAGTCGAATATTAGGTGGCACTTTATCCTAGGGCTCCGATTAAAGGGTACTTCAAAATAGCAGATTCAAAGTCATTGTTGTTTTTTTTTATTAATATTTTTAAATGATTTTTATCAGAAACTGAACTTTTATCAGTCCTTGCTTTATTTGGCCCCCAAATTCAATTTTCATGAAGGTTATAACATTTTTATGATCATAAGTTCTCAATAGATTGCGACATTTTCGAAACATGTGTTAATAAGTTATAAGCCATCGAGATGAATATTTCTGCAATGTATTTTTTTGAATTTTGGATAAAATTTAAATGATACGGCGTTTTAAAGCTCACCAGATCGTGATGTTTCTTATCTAAATAATTAAGTCATTTTGTGAAACTAATATTCTATAGATAATGTTGAAGTTATAGTTATTTGTAGTTATTTACCGAGTTTTACCAAATAATAATCGCAACAGTTGCATGGCGTAGCCGATATTATTTCTATAATTTCTTTATCTTCGATAGGTTCTAATGGAGGACATTCATTTTGATCTTTCCAATTCTGAAACGAAGTATAAGTTATTTCTCTGGTCAAAAACTCAATTAAAAAAAAAAAAAACAAACTGATCCGTTGGATGGATTTTGTGCTTCAAACAGCCAAAATTAAAGCAAAGTGGTTTTAGTTTTTTCTTTTCAATTAGAAAAGCTGAGAAACAGATGAACATTTTAAAATAAATTCATTTCTCCACGATAATAAAATTCTTTTGTTGTAATAACTTTGATGTTTGTTTTTCAAAAACGTTATAAAACTGATACCTAAATAGTTTAATTACATGTTACATACCTCGCAATATTTTTTTGAACACGTTATATCTTCTGACTGACTAGCTGCCAAAGAAATAAGAGACCAAAACACAAAAACATACTTCATTTTTAAAATATCTTTTTAGAAATAAATAATTTTAAATGGTGATACTATGTTTAACTCATTTTATAGACAGGTAATCTGTATAAGTAGATAAAATTGATATGTTCGCGTTTTGATAAGATTAAAATTGAAATATTATGGATAAGCATTATAAAATAATGTCATTTTGTTTCAACAAGTAACTTCTAAACTTCCTAATTTCATGCAGGCAAATCGATTGAAGAAAAAGAAATATTCTGATTGTTTTGAATACTTTCGAGAACACTAAAATTTTAAATTAACGAAAATAATAATTGATTATTTTAAAATCGGAAATATTATATTAAATATCAAATATTGGATATATGTTCTATAAAAGTATGCATTTTTTCTTCATTAGTGAATATAAATACTTTTTTGCAACACCTGCATCAAAAGTTCAATTTAAGAGTCCTGTGTACAAAATTTTATGCGCTCCGTGCTGTAAAGTAATGCTGTTTTGTTTTATTTTAAAACACGAGTGTGTAAAGCTGTACTTTATAGATTACCTTAAGTGCTATAATGTCACTAATAAAATATTGATATAAATTATGTTTTATTTGTTTAAAATTGAACTTTTAAAGCAGTTGTTGCAAAAAATATTGTAACGCGTGGCTAAAGTGACGAATCTGACAACCGCGATTTTACAGTCCTCTCCTAAAGTTGCTGCATTTATACCAGAACTCGTGTGATTACCGCGCTCGCCTTCGGCTTCACACTCATTCTGGTATAAATGCAACATAACCTTAGGCTCGTATCGCAACATCGTGACTGTCATATAATTTGTCACTTAAGCCACTTGTTGCATAAATATCTATTATTGTCATATTTTGTAATGCAAAATAAGGAGAGATTTGTATTGTGGGATATAAGTTTTTTTTTGTACTGAATTTAAAACAAAATATATCTTATTTACTTTTAATCGATATTTTGATTTTATTTTTACAGAATTTATTTAAAAACTTTATAACTAAATAAAGACTGAATCACACCATACGGACGTTGATTATGCTTGGCTCACAAATATAACGTTTCATAAACCTGTATTGAATAATACATTTTATTATAATATAAATGAACACAGTTGAATGTGAAATTCTGAATGTAAACCGCGCTCGACTGTCCGTATTATGTAAATTAATAAAAAAAAAATACTTTTTTTAAAAACTCGAAAACAATTTTATCAAATATTTAAAAAGCATATTTGAATAATTAATCATTTATTGTTATTATTATTATTACTCTTTTATATAATAAATTGATACAAAACATACATTTCATTATGGTTTTGTTAAAAAAACCGATGGCATATTATGCCGATATAATTTAAACATAATATTTTAAGACCTCAGTCATTATTATTTCTTTCTTTATTTACGTTCATCTCTACAACAAAACAAAAAATATATATCTATAAAAACATTGAAGTGTGGATTTAGTTTATCTGAGTACTCGATTCTGAAAAGTGAGAATCGGTATACCCACCGATAATTCCTTGATTTCTAATAATTACTAAATGTAAAATTATCCTTTAACCGATAATTATTTGAATTAAATTATGCATTTTCTACCCTGTTGGCTAATTGGTGAAAGATTAGTAAAATACTGTAGTGTATAATAATTTAGGTAGGTATATTAATTTTTTTGTATCAATCACGAAACAGTATGATAAATAGGGGTGACTGAATGTTATTATTACTATTATCATTAGATAATTATTTATCACTCAGTTGCCGAGAATAACTATTGAGTGTGAGTAATTATTATCGGTTAATGGGTAAAAACTGAGTATTTGATTCGAGTACCCGATTCTATAATGCCTAACAGGTTTCGTCATCTCTATTTATGAGTATAATAATTGGGTCATGACAAGGCCGTTATCTATTGACAATCTTAAAATTTTTCAAACTTTATTTCAGTCAAAATTAAATTCTTACCTACATCAAAAAAATTTACAGTGGAATGCATTGCATTTTTTTTTTATCATATAAAAAAAATATTTTGTTGATGAGTTGAAAAATTTATTTTTTGCAAATTAAAAAATGTTCATTTCAATTGAATATTTTGAATTAGACATAATATTTATATATATATAAAAAAATTAAACATTTGTTTTAATACAAATAACGATACTATCAAATGCGTAGTTTTCTGATACTGTTCAAATAAAAGTATCTATATATCTAGTTCTTTGATTAAAAACTCAAGTGAGATTCAAATCTGTTATCGAAAGCAAAACCATATAACTTAAGTTTGCAATTTAATATCTGTTCTTCTGTTCACAACTAGTAGTCTCTCTCTAAATCATGTTTTAAGTTACAATTTTGTTTATAACATTTTTCTAGTTAGTCAGTTTCTTACCAAATGGTTTTGTGACAAATAATAATTCAGTTGGCCACAATTAATATGGTCAACGTCGGTGATGAATTTACTTAGTCTTGAGCAACACAAAGTGACAACTGTCCAATTTCAGGAGTCTTAAACCGCAACAGTAAAATTATATTTTTTATTCGTTCTGCAAGAATTTCCATGTTTTCTTTACGAAATGTGTTAATTTTGAATAAACGTAAATTTAAAATTGCTGCCATATTATCGACTACAAAACAAAGTAAAGATAAATTACTAGAAATTATTTCATACAGATGTATTATAACAGATCACTCTGGTGATGTCAGTATAAAAAAAGAATAGTTATATATTACGGTAAAATCACCCTAACATCACACTGTTTTTGAAGGTCAACTTTTTACAGTTATAGGGTTTTGCAAGATTACACAATAAGAATATTATTTTAGCCGGTAAATTTTCTCCAAATAAGTGTTTTATTATTGGCTGGCATGTCATGTATTTGTATCAGCTGTAAGCCATTTTGTTCAGCAAGTATTTTCAAATCTTTGATATCCCTTAGTCCCCATTCTGAGTTTTGATTTCTCAGCGACCGATCGAAATTGATGTTGGATTGCGGTTCGATTACTCCTTCGTTAGCGTACGGACCATAGGTTATTAGGCAACCATACGGTACTAATAACGCGCCAGCATTCCTGAATAAGCCTTCGGTGCAAGTATACGGACTTATGTGAATCATGTTGACGTTTAAAATGAATTCATATTTAGCGTCAGGCAGTTTCCAATTCCGACAATCGGTCGTGACATCAATATAGGCGGGCTGGTGTATGTTTTGAGTCGGACAATCGTTTATATAGCAAATAATACTTCTCATCAAGCCTTCATCTATTTCACTCGGCTGGAATGTTATATTGGGAAAATGCGGAGCGAAATGAACTACATGCTGTCCCGTACCTGACGCTAATTCTAGCATATTCGATGGCCGATCGGTTGGCAGGTATTGTTTTAACACTTCAAGTATTGGTTGTTTATTTCTTTCGCAAGCTGGATAAACTATTTTTCTGTTTCGACGTGCACTGCAACATAGTAGTCGATTGTTATTTAACTGATGTAAAAAGTGGATTGAAAAATTAAAGTCAACTCTCTCTAATAAAGAGCATTTCGGACAGAAATCAGTGTTTCTTAGCTTGTTTTCTCATAGAAGAGTGGAGGCATCTCTGTAAGAGAGCTATTTATAAATCAGGTGGAGCCTCGAGTGTATACATAGGGTATGGAAGCATGGCGCGGGTGTTTTTTGAAGTTGGGCGATATTTAATATTTTCTATTGACTCTGTACAGCCTAATAACTTTTTAAAATTTTTGCGAGTTCATTTCCTTTGTTTAAACAACAATGCATAGGAGAATGCCAAACGCATCATTATCTAAAATATGGGCGTCAGATATTTGGACAGAGACGTTATTTCAATGCTTGCTTTAAGGTACGTGCACAAGAGCACGACGGAGTTGTGATATTAGATGATAGAAGCTACACTAGGCCATAGGGTATTAGCGCTGACGGGTGTTCAATTCATACGTTCAAGTCGCCTATTGTTCTACGGCCACAAAGTGGTTTATTTTAAATCACAAATATAAATTTTGCACAAAAAAATATAATATACACCCCATAAATAAAAAGCAGCCCACTCATTTATTTTATTTTTAATTAATTCCACCTTGGTTTCAAAAAAATTATAATTACAGTAGAGTCCGTTTATTATACGACTTTGTTTATAACGGATAACCGTTTTTAGCGACGTAAATGCAAACTCAAAGGTCTCATATAGACGTACTATTAAAGCGTGTCCGTATAGTACGACTCCGGTTTAAGCGACCAACTGCTTTTAGCGACCTAATTTTATAATAATCGTCCGGTTAGAACGAAATTACAATACATATTGTTTCTCTGATCTGTAATACACACATACGTGCAATGTTTAATTTTCATTAAAGTTATATAATACATACATACATTTTTATTTGTAAGTGTTAATATATTTTGTTTTATTTTCATAGAAATTAATCTATTGTACACTATAGTATTATATAAAAATAAACTTAAAATATGCAGTCGCTTTGTGCGCCGTCTGGTTAATACGATATAATGCCGCCGGTCCCTTGAAAGTCGTTCTATCCGGATTCTACTGTATTGTCAAAGAAAGAATATAACGAAAATTCAAAAATATATAAATAAAAATCATGTAGAATTTAGAAAAAAAATACGTCAAAAACTCTACGATGCCATCAGGTTTCGAACCGAGGTCCCTATGCATACAGCGCAAAGACGCTGCTAACTGAGCTATTGATGCAACTGTATAGCTTTCCGTTTTTATGATATAAGTATGTCAGCCGGGCACAGTTATAAGAGAGCGACCAGTCAGTTGAGACGCGGCATATGCATGGAGGCTAGGCAAGGAGTACAATCTCATATGGGAAAATTTGTCAACAAATCGTCCAAATTAACGTTTACATTTTGTACCACCACAGCGTCGCTGGATTCCTTCCCGTACTGACGTGAATTTAGTATCATAAATATTTCCATCTAACAGCTGTAAAGTGTAAATAAACAAGCTTCTGACTACATGGAGTTTATATTCCTTGTGTAGATTCCATGGGCATACTGCTAATACGTGTTAGCCGAGTAACCCCGATTCAGCGAATTCTTAGCGTCGGGTTGCGAACGCTTCACTTTATTTCAGTACCCAGGCAGAGTGCCTAACGCGCCTAAGGAAGTTTTCACTTCAAAAAGTTTAAAATTGGACATCGTCTTACAAAAAATTTTGACGTTTCGTCCGGTTGGACATTATCAAAAAGAAGAAAATCTTTACAAGTTTTATATTAAGTTTGTTGATATCTTTAAGTTTCTTCGAGAAGTAGAAACCATGGGTGTTGTGGACAGTAGTCAATAAGTCTTGTAGTTCCATTATATGTGATGATAATATGTAGTAGATGTTGATGAATTAGCGAAATCTTGAAGAGAAAAAAGAAGAAATTTAAAGATATCAACAAACTTAATATAACAAGCAGGTGTGCGGAAAATATTTTATTTTCCGCACTAGCGCAGAAAATAACGGTTGCCATAGCAACTTCTGTTTATTCGCTGTATACGCCTGCAAACGCGGCACACTGTGGAAGGAAAGATGACGACGTAAATGAACTGTCAGAATTTTTTGAAAATGACTTGAAAAGTAGGTATTTTGTAGTGGCTATGGCAAAAATACCATATATGTCTCGTACATAATGGTATTACAGCTCGTATGACTAAAAAAAGTGGGTATGTGGCATGTGCTTATGACCACACGACAGAAGTGAAAATTTCAGATTTTCTAATTTTAAAATATATATATATTTTTTAATCACACAGTTTAATCATAAATATATTAAAATCGGCCTATACAATTAAATTCATTGAGGAATTTTATCCTTTGTCTAAACAAATTATTTAGTGAAGTGTTTATTAATTAAGTTTTAATGTCATAATTATATTTTTAATTTATTCCACCTTGGTTTCAAAATATTTATAATTATTGTCAAAGAAAGAATATAACAAAAATTAAAAAATATATAAATAAATATCATGTAGAATTTAGAAAAAAAATACGTCAAAAATTCTCACAGTGCCATCAGGTTTCGAACCGAGTTTCCTATGCATACAATGGAAAGACGCTGCCTACTACGCTATCGGTGCAACTGTACGGCGTACCGTTTTTTTTTTAATATAAGTATGTCAGCCGCGTTACATCTGGATTGCGAACGCGAACGGTTCACTTTATTTCACTACCCAGGCAAAGAGTGCCAAACGCGCCTAAGGAAGTTTTCATTTCAAAAACTCGCTATTGCTCGTTTTCACATACTGTCATCACTCGCCATAATATGCCTCATTACGTATCTAGACATAAAATCTACTATTATTACACCTTTCATGCCGCCATATTGATTACGTTATAAGTAAACTACTCCCATATGTCAGATCCCAATTATTTTACAAATGATTTTGACAAAACCTTTCAGAAATTTTCCCAGTGAATTTCTAAGAATATAAGATATACTGACCTCATTTTTCTTAAATCCAGCCTGCAAATAAGATTTCGTCCCAAAAACTGATTCATAAACCTGTTAAAAAAATAATATTAAGATAACAAAATGCAAAAATTGTAAAATTCATAACCAAAATATTTACTGTGCATTTTAAAAGCATTAAAGTAATACAATGAAATAACAGGTCATAGCTAAACTAAAATAAAAACATATAGTAATATTCCTTCTGTTCCATAAAAAACAAAAATATGTCGAACAATGTATTTTAAAACAGAATCGGCTAAATAAATAATCATATCTATTATAAATTAGTTATAACCGTATAAGAGTTACTTTTATCTTATAAGATAAAATAAGTACCTATTCTAAAAAAATAATATAATGGTTCATTTTTAATAGGTATTCTAAAAAAATTATGTTATGGTCTATTTTATATACACTTTTTTTTACTTTTTTTAGTTGCAGTATAGATTTTTTCTTCTGATTTTGGTACGCTATGGCCAGTTTTCTTTAAATGTTCAAATAATTTATTTTTTGATGCGAAATTTGATCTGCAAACGGCACAGCAGTTCAAAGAGCTTGCACCGTTTACACTAACCATTTCATTTTTACTTTTTTGTTTAGATTTATTGGTCTCCTTATTCGAAATTTTCTTAGTTTTTATTTGACTTGAGGTGTCTTCTTCAGTCATATTTACGATAAAATTATTTAATTCATCTTCATTAGTTTTCTCTTCATCGAGACCTTCAGCCTCAACGTTTTCAGATTTTTTATTCACAATTATTTCCATTTTTTTATTCTTCTTTCGCTGTTTCTTCGACAATCCCAAATCAAAATCGGAAACATGTTGACTATCAGAATTTAAAATGTCAGTTTCAATAGTTTGCAGTACTTTTTTCTTTTTACTTTTTCGACCCTTCTTTGATTTATTAATGGTGCCATCTTTAGTTTCACTATCCGAAATACTGTCATCATTTAACAGTTGATTTAAAGTTGCCTCTTGTGATTTCAATGTGAACTCTTCTAAATCTTTCGCGGCTAAATCATCACGATTTTTGTTATTGGATTTATTTTTACGTCTCCTTTTTACGTTTTCTTCTTCTGAATTCAACAGTTCTTCATCTGATACAGATATTGATTCTTCTTCGGTTATCATACTTTGAAATTCTTCTTCTTCTTCCAGCATAGATAATTTCAATTTTTCGACGTTTTCTTTGTGTTTCTTGCTTGATTCGTGATTGACGAATGAACTCGCCGTGTTGAAGAATTTTTTACAAGCAATGCAATACAGATTATTACGCAAAGTTTCTGATTCCTCTTCATCTGTGTTCGAATCAAAACTGTCTTCACCGAACTGTGCAGTTATGTTTTTTTCGATTTCCTCAAGTTCTGACGCAAAATTTTCAAATTTAGTCCATTCTTGTTCTTTATCTTTAGCTTTATTAATTTCCTCCTTGCGCTCAAGAATTTTTTGTACGCGGATTTCCTCTTGTTTTTTCCGGTTTTCCAATGTTTTCTGTTCCATTAATTTCGCGTACGCTTGGACACGTTTATCCCTTTTTCTCACAAATAGTACTAAATTTCGTACTTCATCATTCCTTTCTTTCTTTGCTTTGGTGCGAATTTTCTTATTCTCTTTTTCTATCAATTTTGCAATTTTCCTGTCCTTAACATCTTTGATTGAATGAGTATCTAACCAAACATAAGAATTTCTTGTTGAATAGCTCATCCAGTAGGCGTAGAATGGCTTGACCACTTCTTCATAGTCACTTTCGGAATCTCCGAATGCTGGTATATCATCGAGTTCAACATCTGAATCAAGACATTCGATGTCTTCGGAAGCAATTGTTTCAAATACCTTTCTGTACACCGAGTAGAAACCATTTTCATCATCACCATAGCCTTTAAAACATGACGTAGAAAAGTACTGAAACACATCTAAAATATCAACATTCTGATGGTCCGATCCTCCACGTAAAATTTGTTCCCGGTGATTATCATACCAGGCCCTCTCTTGGCGATCTGACAAAACATCATATGCCTGCTGTATCAGCTGAAACTGTTCTTTAGCGTTATCTTGATTTTCGGGATTCTTGTCTGGATGCCATTTTAAAGCTAATTTTCTATACGCAGATTTAATTTCACTGTCGTCGGCATCCCGACTTACGTCTAAAACTTCATAATGACACTTCATTTTATTGATTAACGATAACACAGCACCTGACAATGACAAACTGAAATAGCACAACAACTTCGAATCACCTCTTTATATATCAAAATACACAAGGTAAGGATTATATTACAGTCAAAATTCATTAAATTATTAATTAATTTTATCTTTCGTCAAGAAAAACGTGCCAAATTCTTAAGAAGAAAAATTCTACACTTACCGATCAAGCTGCAGGAATAACTACGCCGTTGTACTTTTTTCTTTTATTGTTTGGTAGCGCTGTGTAGTTGACAGCTCTGTATAAAATGGTGTTCAAGTACTGTCAATCAATTGTGGCCTAATGAAATTATGTAAAGTAATTAGTGGACAGCGTTAAATTACAACTGTAAGATTTAAATGAATATTTTAGTAATTGATACACTTTAACACATTTACGTATGATTTTAGAAATTATCTGATAAATAGTCTGTTGTCAGGTGTTCTACTTTCTGATTGGTCATAATTTGACATATTATTCAAACCAATGAAGATTGAGAATTATTATTATTTTTTTAATTTGACACTTCATTATAATTATTATTATTACCTGATTTATTATTTGAAACAATTTAACAACTTTAAGATTAGATATTTGACAAAAACTAATAAAGTAAACGGATTAAGAAAATTTAGTTTATATACTCGACATTTTAATGCTTTTAGTGGTAAAGAAATTTTGATATGAAATCTTGTAAAATATGTAGTGTATTTATTTTTACCCAAAAGTCAAAACCTTGTGATCTAATTTATGTAATTATTTTTAACATTTTTAGATAGATTAAAATTCAAATTTATAGACGCTCGACAACAGAGGTCCTAAACGTATTAGTTAACAACGTTCTTAATATTAAATGGCGAATTTTAATTTATAAATTGCCCGTACAGATACCAATTTTAAAATGCCTGGGACAAATTTAGTGGTGCCAGTGATTCTTTGGGGGAAGCATGCTCCAACTCATTGCATCTCTTGTGTATATTTGTCTAAGGATCAAAAAACTCTTGTAACGGGCTGTTATGATGGCCAGATTTGTTTATGGTAAGAATTATAATCAATTCAAGAATTAAAAATTAATAAGATTAAGGGCTTACAATCTTGGTATTCAAGCTTTAAGAAGGCATTCGTTTTATTGATCAATTTTATTACCTATAATTGAAATGTTGATCCATTTAGGATTGTCCTCAGGGTATGTATTTATAAAAGAATCATAGTGTGCTACTATTGATAGGGCTTCATTAATCTCTTATGGCGCCCTTAGACATAATCCTTTACTAGTGCCTCTCCCGATTGATTCTTCATAACCAGGGGCTGTCATTGTCTGACAACACCGGGTAAGGGAATAAAATCACGGGGTGACTTATGTGATTACGAAAAGTGGCATCCAACTAAATGCAATTACCGGAGATCAATTTAACATCTTCGTGAATCCTGAGTATGTCAACATGGGCTCTGTTCGGTTTTCCACACATTGTGTACAACTTGCACTGTTATAGTAATTTAATTGATGTGTAGATATTGATTTAATTTTTTGCTCATTTTATTCATATTTAATAAAAAAAATTCATAAGTCCTAATGGACAAAACAGCTCTTGTAATTACCTGCATATTATTTTTACGACACTATGTAGGTTTTACATGTTCTGCGTTGAACCCATTTTTCCCAAAAGCCCTATTATTTTTAATACGCGAATTTTCATAATTTGTATTGCGCTTATTCTTGAACATCTATTATAATAATGATAATAATACATATTGTATCAAATTAAACCTGTGCATAGGGCATTATGTGTGTAAGACAGAGATCGATACATAAAGCAATAAGTAAGAATGAGACGGAATGAGATAAATGAACGCTAATAGGATGTTACGTGGTTACTGTAAATAAATAATATTTATACAACCTAATAGCGTCATCTTTGTTTTTTCGCTCCTTATATGCTGTAAAAATGTAAATCTTTTATCAGTTTAATTTACAGTAACCACGTAACATCCTATTAGCCATCATTTATCTCATTCTTACTTATTGCTTTATGTATCAATCTCTGTCTTACACACAGAATGCCCTATGCACAGGTTTAATTTGATACAATTTGTAAAGATTAATTTCAAATTCGTGTAGGGAAGTGGAAGCGGAGACTCTGCATATGGTGCCTCGTTGTTTATTAGTTGGGCATACGGCACCTGTGCTGTGTTTGTCAACAGCTTCCGATTTACCAGAAAACAGCTACATAGTTTCGGCTAGTGAGGCTGGAGAAATGTGCACTTGGGACCTTGTTGACGGAAAATGTAGAGAAAATGTAAAATTGCCTCAAGTTCATACCAATATACAGGTAAATACTTGGATCTTTCGAACTGGACATGATTATTTTTAAATTTGACGTCTTATTATTCATTGCAGGCATATCACATGGCTAACTGCGAAGATGTTCGACTGTTTTGTAATGGTTATTACCCCGAAGTCTTAGTTATGGATCCGTTCAGTTTAGAAATTATATTTACACTTTCGTCTAAAGTCAATCCAGATTGGATCAGCGCTTTACATGTATGTAATTTCGGATTTTTATGTGTTATCTTTAATCTTACGAGATTTGATGTGTTTTCATTTTGATTGCACATGCGCACTAAGTATATCTAAATATTTTTAATTACTGTCAGTGTCATACACTGATTTTTATACTAACTGGATAGCTGATACTTATCGAAAGAATTCAGAAACATGTGGTAGCCAATGCCACACAATGTTGTCTGAGAACTAAAACGAATTTGAGTGCGGATGCGTCATATGAAAGAAACACATACTGATAATTTAACTTTAATCAGACATTTTGGAAAATAGACGCGTAAGCGCAATTAGATACATTTTAGTTCCCGGGTCAACATTGTCATCACTCATCAAAAAATGAAAGGATAATCAAAAAAATATTCAGCCATTTTTGAAATTTTCGAACTCTAAGAAAAATGATTAGATTTAAATAAGCTAGTGTTCATTTGAGAGCTTGCACTTTCCAGTTTTTAAATTGAAAATTCAATTTTTATGCTCCCCCACTGCTGCGTGAAAAACGTTAAAAGAATAAGAAAAATCATCCCTTAATTTATTATGAACTTTTAAGGCGTCTATGGATAGCATTTTTTTTTTTTTTGGAAAAAATCAATTTTATGACATCAGTATACTGAGAACAAAAACATTTAATGGATCCTTCCATTTTTTTAAGGTGCTCCGTCCAGCAAAACGTAAAGATGATGTAGTTTTGGCATTGACCACAACTGGCACGGTTAAAGTGTGGACATTGTTGGGGCACGAGAACAAACACTCAGAACCGATTTATGAAAACGAGAGCAAACAAATCCGTTGTTTGAATGCCATCAGCATGCACTGCTGCGCATACAACCAAAGAACGGTTCTCATTGTGTGCGCAAAGTACTGGCAGATTTATGACGCAGGTTGTGCTCTGTTATGGTTATGTTTTTTTATGATCTTTAAAGACGTCACTAAGGGTAAGTTCGGTTTTACGCTCGATTGATCGAGCCAAGCGAACAGATTTTTGGTCACGTGACAAGAGAGCAAATCGAGCCATCTAAACAATTCCGAACGTAATCTAGCAGATTTTTCCAAACGTCAGAATAAAATGGCCCCAGCAAATTAAATTCTTATTACTAAAGCCGAAATACATTCTTTATTGCTCCTCATTTTGATTTAATTCAACATTGTTATAATAATAACTCATGATTCACTATTTTTTTCGTTTTAATTCCTTTATTTTAAAATTAATAGTATTACCGGTTGTTGATTTTTTCGACCCATAGATATAATAAATATTTTATTTAATCATTCTGTGCGATATAGACTTATTGGTTATTAATATTCTTTGAATAAATATTGTTCGTGTATTTTTACCTATTGAAACAATACCTCATATAAATAAACTTGAAATTTATCCATTCTCACAACAAGGGTTTCCGCTCATTTTTAAAATGAATGCTCTGAAGTTGGTTAAATCTGCTTGCTCGCTCGCTTTCCTCGGAGCTCATAGAGCGTGCTCGATCTCCTCCAGATTTTAAATCCGAACGCAGGATAGAGATCTTTCAGAGCATATAAATGTTAAATTCGAACGCATTAGATCACTCAGATCGATCTGAGCTCAAAACCGAACTTACCCTAAATAACCTACAAGAATGATGCATATTTATCTATATATATTATATACATATATAAAATATTGCCTGTTAAACGGACTAAAATGTTCCATGTAACATATGTATATTGCATATCTATAGGACAATATGTAACAGTACTTCTATCGTTGACTAAAACATAGTAATTAATATTCTTACCATCAGATTTATTTATTGTAGATTATAGACGCGTCAATGTCTTAGGTCATTGGCGTCTTAATAACATTAAATAATAATTTACTTAACTAAATGACATCACAAAATATCCATGAGCATAGGTGGGATTCGAACCCACGACAGTCTGATCTAATAGGCCGCTACGCTAACCATTAGACCACACTGTCCTCTCTTACCATCAGAGGCATGTAATTATCTTATAGTTTCAACTTGTTCCGCAAGTATTCCTTGTGAATTGTAAATTATAGACGCCCGACAACTGAGGTCATTAGCGTAGTATTCCTTGTGTGATGGTGACAAACTCGAAGATTAGGGTGCTCGTGGGTGCAAAATTCTTTGAGGAATTTTCTTTCACATAATAATAAATAAATAAAATATTAAATAAAAATTAGTGTGGAGCATTGCATATGGACATGAATAAAATGAATGCGATCAGTGACGTTTTGTTTATAAAGATAATTTTTATGATAGCTTTTTTTTGCGTTTTTGTTTTTGCTTGATTTGTTCTTCTTTTTTTTTGTAATTAAATTTCAATGACAAATTGTTAATTGAACAGTTATATAATCATTTGTTTATATTTTAGGTGATTTTAGTGTGTTATGTTCCGTTATTGCTCCAAGAGGCGAGCGTTGGATGTCTGGAGACTTCCTTGCTCCAGATCGAGTTATCGTATGGTCGGATGAAGGAAAGGGCTTCTTATACAAATTACCGGCCAAGTAAGTCAATTGTTTTTGTTATGTTAGAATAATTTTAGTAAGAGTGATTACAATTTTTTAGTGACTGAAGTTTTTTAGTCGATAAAAATTTTCAACGTCATAAAAATAGTTTTAAAAAAATGTTTCAGAAAAGAATAAAATAATTATTTACGATCACCTTCGTCATAGTAATTTTTTTACGCTGACTTGTGATTAAATGTAGGCGAGGGAAGGTGATGGTAAAAAATATTTTATTCTTATAATTTTTTTTTGAAGATTATTTTTATTTCATCATTTTCAGATTTACACTAATTACATATTAGATTTATAATTACATCTTAGTAAATAGTAGTGATGGGCAAAATCTCATTATTTCAATAATCGGATTCTTAGGTTGTGAGTGATTTTAATAATCCGATGTTTCATTCGAATTATATCAAACGATTCTTTTGAATTATGAGTACTGCATTTCATATTATCTGGAATAGCCAGTATTCATAAAAAAGTATTTCATTGTTGTTACTTCATATCATATTGTATTTATTTCACTCAGTTTCAATGGAATTTCCGATCATAACAATCTCCTATCTCTATGTTTCCGATTATTATAATTTAAATTGTTTACAATTCAGATTATAATATATCATTTAAGTTATATACAGGGTGTTCCATAAATATACTGACAAACTTTTAGGGGTGGTAGGGGACATCAAAACAAACATTTTTTGCTTTATAAACATTTGTTCGAAAACGCTTCGTTTTCGAGATACAGGGTGTTAAAATTTGTAGAAAAAAATCCTTTTTTATTAATCTTTATTAAGTTTAATAGACCAAAAGATGCCTCAAAAAGTTACCAACAAACTGAAAATTTCATTAAAATCGCCTGAAGCGTTTTTTAGGTATTAATAGAAAAACGATTTTTTCTACAAATTTTAACATCCTGTATCTCGAAAACGAAGCGTTTTTGAACAAAGTGTTTTCGGACATATGTTTACAAAGCAAAAAATGTTTGTTTTGATGTCCCCTACCACCCCTAAAAGTTTGTCGGTATATTTATGGAACAACCTGTATAATTCGAATTATCCCATCACTAGTAAATAGTAGGTAGCTAACAGTGAACCTTGAGTTCGCTCAAATACAACACTACAAGTAATACGCTGTGGGTATTATAATTAAACAATAATAAACACTTACTTATCCACAATTATTATTAACAAACACTTTACAACAATTAATTATCAACAAACACTTAGTTATCAACAATTAATTATTAACAAACACTTACTAATACCAACAATTATTGTTTATTCTTCTGTTCACTAAATTATAAAGTTTGTAAATTTAGTTCACATTGTACACTACAGAAGTGAAACTTACTTAAGTAAAATGTACATACATTGGGCAAACAATGATTCTAGTTAGCGATCGGGAACGCCAGTCTGTAAGGGGGAAAAGCTATACGTTTCGACTGGCGACAGGCGAACTGTATGAACGTCAATCGGCAAACAGTGATTCTATAGTTAGCAATCTGGAAAGCTGTGTAGTTCGATCGACAACGGCCGATCTGTATGGACGTTGTCTGGCAAACAGTTATATGTTGTTAACACTACACACTATAAGTGAAACTTACTTAAGTAAAATCTACATCTAAATGTTATAAATTGACATTTAAATTTCAAAAAAATAAATAAAGAAATTACTCTGTTTTATATTAATGGGGGTCCGCGGCAATTTTGCTAATCTCTGAGGGGCCCATAGGCGAAAAAGTTTAGGAAACCCTAATCTAGAGAGCTCAGGAACTGTGTTTGTGGGAACGTGAGGTATGCCAGATCTAGTTAAAACACCTGAACTGTTTGGTAACAGCTGCTGTGTTGTGTGATCTATGCGTTTATTTATTATATGCACAATTTTTATTAATTTGCTGTATGAAAGTGCTAGTGAGCAGACATTGGCATTATTGATTATTAATTTTTATTTTTTTTCTTCACCAGCAAACTACGTGGAAAATTAATTACTAGGTTAGAGCAATATTCATTTTTTAACAAGTTCACTATTATGTTGTTTTTGTCAGTGCACTGCTTCTTTTTTTGTTATGATGGTGTCGTCACTGCTTTTCACCAAACTTTCGAGATAGTGGTTTAAATTTATAAATTAGGTGCAAGGTGCATTTGTTGGTAAATTCTGAAATCTGAACTGGTTCTGATTTCTCAAAGTGTGTTTTGGCATTTCATAACTCTTCAGACACAACAGTGTGCTTGTTTTGATTTCCTCTACTTCATTTGCCTTTGCTTCTTCCAGTTCCTTTTTCTTAACCTCTTTGATATCCTTTTTCTTAAATTCTTCTATCTCCTTCTTTTTGGAATCTTCCATTGCATTCTTTTGGGCTTGTTCGAGATCTTTTTTCTTTTTAGTTTCCTCTTCTTCTTTCTATTTAGCATCATCCAGTTTCTTCGCAGCGTCTTCCGATTCTTTCTTTTTCACTTCTTCTAATTTCTTTATTTTATCTTCTTCACACTCTTTCTCTTTAATTGCTTTCAATTGGTCAAATTCTCAATCTCAGACTGCACGAACTTGGTTCTAGTAGTTAGACTTGTAGAACTGCTAGAAGCCTAGAATTGCTAAAACCAGATTCAGAGTCCAAGAATTTGACCAACAAACACGCAGTTGTGTCCGAAGAGGAGTTCTGTATTGCTGACAGACGCTTTGGGAGTTCAGAACTTACCAATAAACACATGTATTGTATTGGGTTATTATCTGAACTAACTATTTAAATTTTCCGTTTGTATATTTAAAAAAAAAAACAAAATATTTCTGTCAACGTCAAACGCTTTTGTGTGCGTTCAACTGCAAAATCATTATAATATAACGCTCTTGATAGTAAAAATGTAAGTAATCGATTGTTGATACTGTATAAGCCCAATGGACATGCGCTTTAGAAACTGTATATTGTAATATTTTTGCTTTCTGCAGACTGTTCGACGTTCATGTTCAGTTTTCATATTTAACTCGTCAACTGTATATTATATTATATTTTGAAGAATAGTTACAGGTTTTTGTAGGATGTATCGTTAGTATTTTTCCAGACATATGGAGAAATCTTTACCAACAAGCATCTGTCCTGTGAGAGTTTTGTTTTTTTATTGAAGTTTGGATAAAATAGTACGAGAATTTGAAAAAAATTACTTAGTTATTATTTTTACTCGAGTTGTTTGGAATAAAGCAGTTAGCATCCTGTGTACTTTTTTCCACAAAGTCTATTTTCACACGCTTTTTGTTATTATTTTTTTATTATTTAATAATTTATTTCTTTTGTAAAAAAATATAGCTTATCAGAATTCATCAGTCAATTATTTTTTGTTGATAACTTTGATTATACATTAAAGTCTCTATAATCCGAATTAATAAAAACCACGGCTTGTATGGATTATTAAAAATTCGGATTACTGGATTCTCATACAAAGTGTACATAAACAGTTTATATTTTATTACAAACAATACATAAACACTCAGTCCGTTGCGTTGTCGAAACGCCATAGGAACGAACAATATCTAAACAAATAATGTAACTATACTACTAGTCCAGTCACGTTGCGTTTTGTGCAGCAAATGATTTTATTTTTTTGTGTCCTCAAGCATGCTTAGGAGATGTCAAATCCAAGTTTGCGACCCTCTAAAACAGGGCGGGGGAGTTTTGCTGGGTTAAAAACCACGATTTTTTTGCACTTTTTTCGGTTTCTTGCTTATAACATGGAAACGGCTGGTCCTATCGAAAAAATGGTCCTATTCAAAATTCAAGGGCACAAAATTTACTTCAAAATGCCAGAGATGCGATTTATTTGAAATACTTCTATTTAAAATGCAAATACAAAATGCAAAATACCTATTTTGTATTTTGCATTTAAATGCCTTTTAGTAAAAAACATTTTGTATTTTATTTGAAATACCTTTCGAGATGTATTTTGCATTTTTAATATTCATTTCAAAATGCAAAATACTTTGTGATTAAGTTTAGCCAACATCACCAGTCAAACAAAATGAAATGAACGAATGACGCTTGTATTGCCGAATTTGACCGATAGAGGCGCCTGCTAGCCATGCGCGCCCTTTTATCTTCTTTGGTCAGAGTGCGCGCCTTATGTGACTTTAAGTGAGTATTATTATTATTATTAGTAACATAACAGAATTTATTGATACGCGTACTGATAAATATGACCAAAATGTCATGCATAAGGTGCCATGTTATTAGACGTTTTTGTTCAGCTCGGCATTGTGTCTCTATTTCTCATGATAAATACCTAAAATAAATAAAAATATCTGAAATTTGGTAAAAAGGTATTTTATTTTGAAAAAGTATTTTGAAAATACCTATTTTGCATTTAGCATTTGAAATACAAAACGCAAAACTATTTGGTATTTTGCATTTGAAATAGTAAATCTGAAAAGTATTTTGCATTTTGTATTTAAATGCTTTTTTAAAACCATTTTGTACATCTCTGCAAAATGCACTAGTCAAATATGTTTATGTTCCCATTTTTACCGGTTCTACAGAACTTAGAAAATCGCCAAAATTTACCAAAATGAAAAAAAGCATTTTTTCAAGCTTTTAACTATTGAAAAACTCGAATAGCCAATAACCTTCCTTAATAAATGGGCTATCTAACAAAAAAATTTTTTTCAAATCTGACTGATAGTTCCTGAGATTAGCGCGTTCAAAAAAAAAAAAAATTCTTTTTTTGTTTGAACACGCTAATCTCAGGAACTACAAGTCCGATTAAAAAAAATTTTTTTTTGTTAGGTAGCCCGTTTATTAAGAAAGGTTTTAGGCTATTCGAGTTTTTTTAAATTCAATCCCAAAGGGGGTAAAACGGGGGTGTAAGATTTTTTGTTATTACAAAAAATCTTACACCCACGTTTTACCCCTTTTGGGGTTAAATTTGAAAAAAAACTCGTATATCCCATAACCTTCCTCAATAAACGGGCTATCGAACAAAAATTTTTTTTTTTTAATCGGACTTGTAGTTCCTGAGATTAGCGCATTCAAACAAAAAAACAGTTTATTTTTTTTGTTTGAACGCGCTAATCTCAGGAACTACCAGTCCGATTTGAAAAAAAATTTTTTTGTTAGATAGCCCGTTTATTAAGGAAGGTTATAGGCTATTCGATTTTTTTTTTAATTAAATCCCAAAGGGGGTAAAACGTGAGTGTAGGATTTTTTGTTATTACAATAAATACTACACTCCCGTTTTCACTCTTTGGGACTGAATTTTTAAAAAACTCGTATAGGGTCTCATTGATTACTACTTTGCTTCTTTTACAGACTGGTAGTTCCTGAGATTAGCGCCTTCAAACAAAAAAAGAGTTTTTTTTTTGTTTTTTTAAGTTCTGTAGTTAGTAAAAATGGGTACAAAAACATATTTGACCAGTGCATTTTGAAGTAAATTTTATGCCCTTTAATTTTGAATCGGACTATTTTTTCGATAGGACCAGCCGTTTCCATGTTATAAGCAAGAAATCGAAAAAAGTGCAAAAAAATCATGGTTTTTAGCCCACCAAAACTCTCCCGCCCTGTTTTAAACTTGGATTTGACATCTCCTAAATATGCTTGAGGACACAAAAAAATAAAATCATTTGCTGCACAAAACGCAAGGTGGACCTACCTTTTTAAGCTCTCGTGACTGGACTATACTACAAAATATAGTAAACCACATTCACATAGCATTCAACTCGAACAGCATTATTTTGCGTTCGTATTACTGGAGGTACGGTTTAGCGTGGGTTCGGATTACACAGACTACACTATATTTATTCCATTTCTGCTATAAAAATAGTTTTTTCAACCCAATGAAAAACATCATGTTACTAATTGAGCTATTGTTTCGTGACTTTACTTTTGTTTTGTATAAAATAAAACATCAACAATAGTAAAATATTAGCATTACCAACCCCCAAGGGTTGCCAGCGGTCATTATTAATATTTGGTGCATTATAACAGATTTGTTCCAAAATTTTGTTAATTGCTAATAGAGTTTTCATTTCATGTAATTTAAATGCATTATGTAGTAACTGTAGGCTGCTTGTAGCAGTTATAAAAAGAAGTAGATTTTACATAATAGAGACCTTTGACGCAGTGGCGGACTAAACCAGTCGGAGGCCCGGGGCGGCAGAACTAAATGAGGCTCCCGTTCTGCTTAGAAATTGATGTATTTGTGGTGTAAATTTCGTAAAACATGAATAATATAGATGTAATGGCTGACAATAAAAATCAAATATTTATAATAAACGTACGTAGGTAGGCAACGTACCCACGTTTATATTTTGTATACGTACGGGGCCTCCAACTCCAAACTGCCTCTTACTTACTAAACATATTTAGGCCTTGTTTGGGATTTGATTAAGAAAGACTTTAATAGATTTAGAGGCCCCCCAGGATCAGAGGCCCGGGGCGAGCCGCCCCCTCCCCTTAGTCCGCCACTGCCCTTAGTCCGCCACTGCTTTGACGTGATTTTAGTAAATGAGGGCTATCAGGATTTTTTCTACCACCTGATAGCGCCACTGGCAAGTAAGATATAAAGTTACTAGATCTAGTATCTTTAATAAGGTATACGGCACTAACGTCATTTAAATGTCAATACTTCTAATTTTTAGTTTTGTCTGTTTCTTTTTTTTTATTTGCATGTAAGACCTCGATGTCAAAAATGCGTTCAAGAATTCGTTAGGTATTAAATTTAAAAAATATGTCAATTCTGTTTATACTTTCTGCTAACGGATGGCGCCACTAGCAAGTAAAGTATCAGTCATTCAACAGTTTAATAGCTAAATCGCAGTTTTGTATTATTTTATTTTTTATTCCTAAATAAACGTTTGACATACCTTACTTGCCACTAGCGCTATTTGACGAATAAAAATATGGTAGTCCTCATTCCTTTTATTTTCGAAATAATAAATTTAGTGTAGATACAAGTTCACTCAATAGATTGAAAAGTTATTTTGTTGAAAGATTTGCACTGACTATCCGTGTAATCGATTCTTCATATCAAAATTGAGTTTTTAACTAATAATATTTGACGTCGATTCGGTCGGTAAAATATTTTCGGAAGATCCTGCATCCATAAAAAAATAATTCAAATCGGCGTCTCTGATAAAATGAAAACAAAAAAATAAAATTTCAACTGTTTTGAACACTAACAAACACACTGTACACAAATACCAGACACATATTTCCAACTTAAAAAATTCTCATTTTGGAAATGAAGCCTAAAATGTTCTATTGTATTTTACGTTTTAGATACATAATATTTATGTTAGGTAATAAATTGCCTTATTTTTATAATTATAAAAATATGTATTTTAGTGTTGGTATATTTTCCTTTGACCATACACTATGGACTGCTCAGGCCGTATCTCGTCTAATAGAAACACGCGTAACCAGCATGTCAGTACAAGTTGGTCCAATAGACGATAATGCGCAAGCGTCGAGTGACCTAATTTCTCGCTCTGACCTCTGAAAGTAACTAAGTACGGTGACAAGTTATAACTTGTAACTTCGAAGTCAACTTGTAAGTATGCATTTAATCAGGACTAAACCGGTGTGCATTGATATGTTGGCTATGAGCAGTCCATTAGTGTATGGTCGAAGATATTTTCACTATGAATGTTCTTCTGTCTTTTGTTTTGTATTTGTAATATTTTGTAATAGCTATGAATATCAAACTAACAGGCAAATACGACTTCAACATTTCGGCTTTGTTGAGTTATTTGTTACTTGTACATTCAGAATAATGTATTCTGAACTGCCTACTACTACAAGCTTTATGAATAACTAACTTTCCGCCCTGGTTCGCCCGGTTTATATTTTCGCTCCCTGCTCGTCCCCCTTTTGTCACAATGTCATTTGGAAAAAAGTAGGCTTTTAAACAATGAGAAATTTTTCAAATTCAGCGTGGAAAAATAAATAAACTTTACGTCTGCATTATAATATTATAGTCTTTCCCACCAACAGATATAGTTATTACGTCAACAGCACATGCTCTGTTGCTGTCTGGGTAGGATCTGATTGACTGTTCTGCTGTGTTGATTTTCAAGCGACCAATCAGATGCTGATCATGCAGTTTTATTGCTATATCGGTTCATGGGATAGGTTAATTAATCCATGTGTTTCAACTTATCGTGGAATATGAAAAAATCATGTGTTTAAAATTTACTTTTTTGTTCTCGAACTATTAGCACTACATTTTTAATAGCTACATAATATTATGATTAATGGTGAGTTTTGCAATAGTTTTTTAACTTA
The DNA here is from genome assembly GCA_039654895.1 of Mongoloraphidia duomilia. Lineage (NCBI taxonomy): Eukaryota > Metazoa > Arthropoda > Insecta > Raphidioptera > Raphidiidae > Mongoloraphidia > Mongoloraphidia duomilia. The sequence goes on along the minus strand of CM077521.1, from coordinate 31,298,656 downwards.
ATAGTCAATCCTAGTTTATCATTCTTTAATAGGCCTGTTTTTTGTGCCAGGGCTGAGTAGTTTAGTGTAGGAATGGACCATTGGTTTGAAATCTTAATAACACCAGTGTATCGATAATGTCAAGCCAATGGACCATTTAAATACTGCATTACTCTACATTGATGTAAAAATGATATCCGCGATGGCAAAACTGACCATAATCTTGGTAGTATTTAATCGTGTTGTAATTGACACTTGATAAAATTGTATTTCTGTTTAAATATATTTTTGAAATAACCGAATGACATTTTTCCGTACAAATCTTATCTGTTTTTTAAACAATTTGATTGTATTTTTTCTGTATAAATCTGAACTGTTTTTTAAACTTGAATCGTATTTTGTTTTTGGACTGCATTCTGCAGTAGCATGTCTGTTGTGCGCAGTTAGCTTTTGTCCGCGACTTGTAAATGTTCTCCAAATTAAACAACTTTCAGCAATATTTTTTTACATGAATAATTATTTATCTGCAGTAGCATTCCTGAAAATAAGGACTTCCATTCAGCAAGAATTGAAAGCGATAATCCATTCTTGTATTGTTTGTTAGCGCAACCCGATACAAAGGTAATTAGTTCATTTATTTAGGGTTTCGATATATTGTAAGAGTTATTTTATTTATAAGAGGAGACCAAAGCTAAGTAAGAAGTTGTTGATATTTCACCCATATGTTAAAAACCATTATCTTGAGTAACACATTTTATAATTTGTCTGAATTTTTTAAATCCAAAGAAATTAAATTTTTTTATTACAATTATTATTATTATTATTTATTCAATGATATATTAAATTTTGAAAAAGAAAGTTATTGCAATCAGTTTCTTTGTTTACGGGAGATTTTTAACTTTGATGTTAACAGTGGCTGAGTTGAGATTTTGCGAACCGGTGTTAACCCGTTGTCATTTGTCAAATGTCAAATTACATTTGACGCTTATGATACCTGTCGTTCTTATAATAAATAAGTAAATCTGATCTGATAATTTTCGTTTTGACTGGGACCATGAAGATTTTGATTCAGTACAGTTTTCCTGAATTTCTTGCCAACGTGTGTCTTAACATCAGTTAAAGTGTTTACGCGCAGTCCTTAACTCACATTGCAAGTGACACCTTAGTACTGGTTTCCTCTTGTTAGTGTAAAATTCTGTACAAAATCTTGTAAAAAATCTCTTGACTGCAAAATTGATAAAAGAAATTGTGTTGTGTTTCTAATTTATAATTAAATAAAATATGCTCTCAGCCTCTTTCATGTCCTCCGGCGATACGTTTCATTACTACACAAAGACAAGGCAAAAGTTTTCGCTATCTGTTGCGAGGTGATTCTGAAGGCAAGATTGTTCTTTGGTCGATACCAGAAGTATCCAATGCGCAGCTGTTGCAGGTTCAACAAGAATCTGCTGGTAAACCGGTTCAAATGGAACCGGTCTTAAGTACCAGTTTGTCGGAGGCGTGGGCCAGCATGTCACCTTCGCCAGTTGGCATATTGGATCAGTTCGATCATAGTTAGTTACTGCCATTATTTAAACTTTTAATAACGATTGATTTAAAATAAAAGTTGTGTTTGGTGTACAAGAATAACCAGTGTAAACAAGATATTCCGATGTAATACCAGATTTTTTTGCCATCTGATAGCTCCACTAGCAAATGAGGTATCTGTCATTTAAATGTTAATACTGTTTATATTTTCCGCCACCTGATGGCGCCACTAACAGGCAATGTATCTGTCAGTCAAATATCAGTACTGTTTATATACATCATTTAACGGCTGAAATTAAATAAACAAAATTGATAGTTTCAGTAAAAAATGACAAATCGCGCATATAAATATACAGTTTCACAGTTAACAATTTAGAAATACAGCGTTCTTTTTAATATTTTTTTGTAAATTATTACAAGATAAGATATTTTTCAATTGAAGGTTATGAAATAAACAGTTTAATTTTTATCATTTATTTTTTGTGCTCCGTAAAAGAAATTCTTTCTCCGCACTACATTCTCTCAGAAAGAGATGTAGTGAGAAGAGGACTCGTTTTGAGTGCAGTGAACACGCACAACTAGTTTGAGTTTGAGTCTCATCGGAATCTTTGATCTTTTTGTTCTCGATCACGTGACCCCTCGCTATGTTCTTGGGGTTGAGCATCGTTCACTCTGTACACTGCTGCTGCATTGCACTACTACACACATACCTTGCGTCTGATTGGCTGCACCCTTGAACATGGCGATGCGCAAAGGGATCAAAAACCAGCGAAATCGCTAAAGTGAAACTATTGGTTATTCGCGTCTGGCATTAAGGTCGAAGCCCTCTATTGGGCTTAGTCGCGAACTAACCGAGGAGGTCGTAGCAACGGAACAAAGCGTTGAATGAAGGTAAAAGTGCACGGAATATATGTTTTTCACGAATGACAGTTTACAAAGGTAAGCACAATGCTAAAAGATATTGTTCAGTTTTCACTTGAAGTTTTGTAATAAATAATTCTGTCGCAATACGACTTTTAACCGTTGCACATAACCTCATTGTTGTTTGTTTACATTAGCTTTGTATTAAATAGTTTCAGAAATGCCTTACGTGTGTTCAATTCCTTGTTGCCGAAATACTTCGACAGCATTTTCCTATCACAAATTTCCTGAAAATAGTGAATTGAAGAAGCTATAGATGGATTTAACTGGAATAAGACTGGTAACAGAAAGCACTCCTTTGTTCAGTGATCATTCAGACGCTAATGACCTTTGTTGTCGAGCGTCTATAATTTACAATTCATTCATTCATGCAGTGATCATTTTAACGGAAATTATTTTTTTCCGCGTCGTAAGTTCCTATTAAAATATTTATGTGCTGACATAACAAAACGTTTTTAGTGAAATTTAATTTTTATTATTTCAGAACTCAGTTCAAAAAGAAAAAGACTGCTTCCGTCAGCTCTACCTTCCAAGTACCTCACGGAATTCGCTCTCAGTTTTATTTACTTCAGTAACTAAAGCTTGACATGATCAAAAAGCTCGAGAAATCTACATATAAAAACCAAAATTACACATTGTAAAACATTCCGCTAATGTAAACTAGCAACAATCAGGTTATGTGCAATGGTTAAAAGTCGTATTACGACAGAATTGTTTATTACAAAACTTCAAGTGAAAACTGATAAATATCTTTTTGCAATATGCTTACATTTATCAACTGTCATTCGTGAACAACATATATTTTGTGCACTTTTACCTTCATTCAACGCTTTGTTCCGTTGCTACGACCTCCTCGGGTAGTTCGCGACTAAGCCCAACAGAGGGCTTCGACCTTAATGCTGCTTAATACTGTAGATGCACTAGGGTTTGATACCAAACACAATGATTATTTTATATGCATTTTTTTGTTATCTGGATCAATATTAATCAAATGCTTATTTGTATATTGACAGGTATCAAGTTGACTTCTAGCATATACTTACCTCAACAGGGTCGGCTCGTTGTTGGAAGAGAAGACGGAACTATTGTTATTCTTCCTGCTACACAGACGGTTATGCTTCAACTATTGCGTGGAAGTCACCAACAATATGAAGGTGATGAGTGACCGCCAAAATTATATTAACTAATTAGCATTATGTAAGGACAGTTCTAGGAAGGAATATCTCGAATTAAGTTTCACCTCAAATCCAACTCAAAACTTCAGTATTATTTAATAATTTTTTTAAATAAATATTTTTTAAAAGGGTGGTGTTAAATTTTTTCATCAAATTGATACTATTTCGTCATTTTGATTTATATTATACTTGTTTAATTTTGAGGTTAAGTATAATTTGAGTAACAAAACTGTTCTACAATATTTATGTTTCAATGATAGATTGGCCGCCCCATCAACTATTAGTCGGTCATTCGGGTCGCGTGAACTGTCTTTTGTATCCTCATGAAGTACACGAACGCTACGACAAGGCACATTTAGTGTCAGGTGGCGTTGACTTCGCTGTGTGCCTTTGGGACTTATACAGTGGCGTGCTATTGCATAGGTTCTGCGTTCATGCCGGAGAAGTGACACAGCTTCTAGTGCCACCGCATACATGCTCTGTAAGTTCATACAACTGATTATTATATCTACAACATTAGAGTTAAAGTTATCATAGTGGGCTTCGGAATAGCTAAAAACGGAGATATGTCGTTTATAGACAGTGATTACAAAATCACTGTTTGTAGACCTTTTCACGACTATAGTTACGCGCAAGCACCGTCGCCATGGTTGCCATCGCCATGGCTATGATCGCAGCTTTCAGAAGTGTCATGCACTTTTCGTACACTTTTTGACGCGATGACTAGGCCAGAAACGTTTTTCAATGTTAATTTAGATGAAAATGTTACTGCACAAAATTCGTGCACAAAATAGTGGAAGAACATACTTGTGCTAAATTAGGACGGTGGTTGAAGTGCCATGGCCGAAAAACTGGTGAAAGTAAACGAAAATTGGTTCAAAGGTTAGAATCCTACCTGTCATAAATTGTTTATCGTAAAAAGTTTATCTTCAATAGTACTCAAATATTTTTCTAGGGTGTTGTACCACTTCTTTAATTCTTTAAATAATATTTCTTATTTACTATTTACTTTTTTCAAAATCAATCACTTGCTATCTGTTAATATGACAAGCTTAGATTCCTTGTCTAAGATGACAAGTCTCTGAAAAACATGGCGGAATTAAGCACATGCGCAGAAAAAAAATTGATAATGAAAATGTCTATATGGGGTAAGTTCGGTTTTACGCTCAGATTGATCGGAGTGCTCTAATACGTTCGAATTTAACATTTATATGCTCTGAAAGATCCCTATCCTGCGTTCGGTTTTAAGATCTGGAGCAGATCGAGCGCGCTCGATTTGCTCCGAGGAAAGCGAGCGAGCAAACAGATTCAACCATCTTCAGAGCATTCATTTTAAAAATGAGCGGAAACTCTTGTTGTGAGAATGGATAAATTTCGAAGTTTATTTATATGAGGTAATTTTTCAATAGGTAAAAATACACGAATAATATTTATTCAAAGAATAGTAATAACCAATAAGTCTATATCGCACAGAATGATTAAATAAAATATTTATTATAGCCTAAGAGCCAGTGGCCGGCAGACAGAAAGTATTTTACCAAAGAATAAAATTTTCTCAGCGACTCTCCTATACCTACTATACATGAGGTGGGGAGTCACTAAGCCGAGCGAAGGTAGCGATGACGTCACTCAGGTAAGATAGGTATAAAAATCAGACCAACTTCAAAAGTATTTTACCAAAGCTGCCGCTTGGATATTTTAAAGAATACAACTATTGTTATTAAAAAATGCAATGGCAGACAATTTGGCCGGTTATAACCTCATGGCAGACGTCATTGAAAATTTGAAAAAAAAAAAAAATTCAAAAGTATTTTACCAAATCTGATTTTTATATATGTTGTTTATAATAATATTAAAAGTTTAAATTCAAGACGGCAGACGTTTTCTCCGGTTGTAACTTCCCGGCAGACGGTAAAATCTTACCTATAGTGCGAGTATAAGTACCTACTGTAATCTCTCTTACTTGTATAATATCTGCATGCAAATGGATAATCAAGTAAAAATGAATAATAAACTATGAAAATTATAAAAAAATACTTACTATTTTAGAGTAATAAGTAGGGAAGATGGGTCACTTATAAAATAACAATAATTATAACAATATAAAGACAATAATGGAAATATGATCAAAGTTTTTAATGATACTATTTTAGCGATTTTATCCAGGATATATCCGGTAATTTTATTATAATAAAATCTATTTTAAATTTTCTTGATTCAATTTACAAATTTTAATTGCATTTTTACAGATAATGATCCAGTCGATGATGAGCAAAATGATGAGTCGTATCATGTTGAAAATGATTCCGAACATGAAGTTGACGAATTATAAACGAAAATGTAAACAAAAAAATAGTATCATTAAAAACTTTGATCATATTTCCATTATTGTCATTATATTGTTATAATTATTGTTATTTTATAAGCGACCCATCTTTTCTACTTATTACTCTAAAATAGTAAGTATTTTTTTATAATTTTCATAGTTTATTATTCATTTTTACTTAATTATCCATTTGCATGCAGATATTATACAAGTAAGAGAGATTACAGTAGGTACTTCTACTCGCACTATAGGTAAGATTTTACCGTCTGCCGGGAAGTTACAACCGGAGAAAACGTCTGCCGTCTTAAATTTAAACTTTTAATATTATTATAAACAACATATATAAAAATCAGATTTGGTAAAATACTTTTGAATTTTTTTTTTTTTTTTTCAAATTTTCAATGACGTCTGCCATGAGGTTATAACCAGCCAAATTGTCTGCCATTGCATTTTTTAATAACAATAGTTGTATTCTTTAAAATATCCAAGCGGCAGCTTTGGTAAAATACTTTTGAAGTTGGTCTGATTTTTGTACCTATCTTACGTGAGTGACGTCATCGCTACCTTCGCTCGGCTTAGTGACTCCCCATCTCATGTATAGTAGCTATTGGAGAGTCGCTGAGAAAAATTTAAACTTTGGTAAAATACTTTCTGTCTGCCGGCCACTGGCTCTTAAACTATTATATCTATGGGTCGAAAAAATCAACAACCGGTAGTACTATTAATTTTAAAATAAAGGAATAAAAACGAAAAAAATTGTGAATCATGATTTATTATTATAACAATGTTGAATTAAATTAAAATGAGGAGCAATAAAGAATGTATTTCGGCTTTAGTAATAAGAATTTAACTTGCTGGGGCCATTTTATTCTGACGTTTGGAAAAATCTGCTAGATTACGTTCGGAATTGTTTAGATGGCTCGATTTGCTCGCTTGTCACGTGACCAAAAATCTTTTCGCTCGGCTCGATCAATCGAGCGTAAAACCGAACTTACCCATGGTCGCGGCAATCCCATGATTCGTTTACTGCAAACTGTCATTTCCCAGATTCTAATCTATTACAAGTTCCCGGGTTCTAGCCCGAGAGTTGGTAAAAGTGTCAATTGGATTTTCAATTTGTTATGCTAGGCCCAAATAACCTTAGCTGTTGTTGGTCTTTAAAACACAATTTAACAATTTTAAGAACTGGTAAATGTGTCAATCAGGTTTTCTATTTATTATTAATAATTAATTAATATGAATTGATATTAGGCGCGAAGAAGATTAATTATGTAGTGAATGAATTTACACTCGACAAAAATATCTCCATTTATTATTATTGCTCTAAAAATGCGTTACAGATGCTGATGACCTCAGTTGTCGAGCATCTATAATCTGCAATATTTTTTGCAAAAATGTATCTTTTGTTGAAATTGTATGTCCAATGTTTGAGTATTGCATTTTATGAATTGCAGCCTCGCATACAAAAATGCATTTGCAGTGTAGCTTCAGATCATAGCGTATGCTTGCTAGGCTTATCGGAACGCAGATGTGTGTGTTTGGCCAGTCGACACTTATTCCCCGTTCTCACAATCAAATGGAGACCTCTAGATGACTTTTTGATAGTCGGCTGCAGCGATGGTACTGTCTACGTCTGGCAAATGGATACGGGACATCTTGACCGAGTTCTCAATGGTATATATTTATTCTTGTACATTTGACATAATATAACGATTATTATAATATTACGTAACTGATTGTTTAGGAATTTTGGCGGAAGAAGTCCTGTATGCCTGTGATGAAACTAATTTATCATCGAGTCCTAGCGCAGGCTCCGAGATGGGTCTTGCCAATCCCGCCGTCCACTTTTTCAGGTTTGTCAATCTTGCTTTTTGAATTTTTTCTATGAATCGAGTCTTGCATTTACGACTTTTTACATTACAGGGGTTTAAGACACAGAAATTTGTCTGCTATTAGACACGCAACACAAAGGGGTCTACATCAGTTACAGCAACTGGGTATTCATACAAACCAAGATGGCTCTAACCAACAAAAACATCACACATCGCCTCTAATTATACAAGGACTTAGAACCAATCCTAAAGGTAAATTTTATTTTTCATAGTCCAAGCTCTGATCGTACCAAAATCTAGTGGACAACGGTACTACAATTTTATTATTGAATATTACAGATAATGTTAAAGGATGCATAAGTTCTATGCAGATAACATGATGGAAAACATCAAATCGGTGGCAGATTAATTCAATTCTTTTTTATCATTTTTTGTTGTCAGTATCTCGAATACTACTTGACGAAATTTATACAGATTATAGAGAAGTATCAATTATTTACATTTGTCATCGTCTGCCTTGTAAATTTTTTTTTGCGTACCTGGCAGACCTCTCCAAATGGACAATATAATGTTTAATATGCGGTCTGCCAGACATGCAAAATATATTTGCAAGGTAGACAATGATAATTATTGTAAATAATACCTAGTGTTGAGCCATATTCGAGATACTGACAACAAAAAATGATAAGAAAAATTGTATTAGGCTGCCACGGATTTTAAATTCTATAATAAAATTTTAGTAGTGTTGTCCAGTAGACTTTTGTACGGTCAAAGCTTGGATTATCAGTTCTCTGCACAGATGGGCGAAAGTGCGGTTTGTAACTAAAATGACCGTAAATCAGATACAACTACAACGCCCTTACTTTTTTCCTGTTTAATGAACCATAGGTCAGATAATTTTCATCTTTTATGACCGTGTTATGAATCGACTGTAAAAGTTTGAAATAGGGGAAAAATCGGCAACTGGCCATCAACATTTATATAAAAAAAAACGATGGGGGAGTGTGAGGTTATGGCGTTTAACTGTCAGGTCCATTCTTTCATATACAGATTGTATCAAATTAAACCTGTGCATAGGGCATTCTGTGTGTAAGACAGAGATTGATACATAAAGCAATAAGTAAAAATGAGATAAATGATCGCTAATAGGAAGTTACTGTGGTTACTGTAAATAAATAATACTGAACAACCTGATAGCGTCATCGTTGTTTTCTACAGTAAAAATAGTCACTACTGAAATTGTTGATAAAATGGCAATTTATACTGTTCGGGAAATAATCCAAATAATTAAATGGTTTTATGGTAGTAATTTAACCGCCGACATAATAAAATTATTTGTAGCTGCCTTTGAAAATAGACCGTCTCCATCTGCCACAACAATTCGCAATGTTATAGCAGAATTTGAATCAAATGGTTGCCTATCTCCGAAAAATCATAAAAAACAGCTTCGTGTGCAAATTAAATCAATAAAATAATTGTTAAAACTTTTGTACCAGATATAAATAATATTAGGAATTAATATTATGGTTTAGTTGTTTTAGTTGGTAAACTAGTAAAAGATTTACATTTTTACAGCATAGAAGGAGCGAAAAAACAAAGATGACGCTGTTAGGTTGTATAGATATTATTTATTTAAAGTAACCACAGTAACTTCCTATTACCGATTATTTATCTCATTCTTACTTAATACTTTATATATCGATCTCTGTCTTACACACAGAAAGGCCTATGCACAGCTTTAATTTGATACAATCTGTATGCGTATTTCCTGCCGTCCACGAAAATTGACTAAACTGCCAAAATAATTAAAACTTGACCTTGGTGAATCTAATCGTAAAAGTTGATGTTGTTTTTGTCTTTTCAGATCCTGAAAGCCACGTTCTGTTTTTCAACATTGAAGGTCTCATTGTAGAATTATTAACTGACGAATATTCGTGTATGTCTCCAAACACATTAGAATCTGCGGGTTTAATTTCACAGAGTGAACATCTGAGAATTTTAAGTTTAACACAGTCGGCAAGCCCTGATGTTCACCGAAAGGTTGCAGGTAAGGCTTTGTTACTTTTTGGTTTGTGAAGGACGTCTGAAGGTTAAACAGAATCACAGTATAATTTGATGTTAATGAAGTTTTGTTTGGTAACAAGAAAAAGAAACGAGATAAAAAAATCAATAATTTTATAAAAAAATATGTCATTGACAAAAATTTGATATGAAATTTGGTTTATTTTCTCGATTGTGCTATGTGTTTATAATAATATTTTTGAAAATAATTTTGGCCAGAATTTTTTCGAAATTTTTTTTGTAAGTTTCCTGAAAAATGTTAAACGATTGCAGTCAAATAACAGCTAGATATTTTGTTTTAAAATGAACTGTTCAGATATCTTCGGTAGAAATAATATTGCATGTAACGTGCGTTAGTGCGTTCAACAGAACTCGTTAAACATATTGAACTGGCAGTTAATTTAAAATTTACCTTTAACTGTCATAACGAAGGCAGAGCTGCGATCAAACATGTAAACAAGAGACAGCGTTATGTTGTTTACTAATTATTTTTTGTGTAAATGGGTTATAATGGGCTCAACCCACGTTTTTTTTCTTTTGAGACTTAGAATCTACATTACAAATAGGCTATAAAACAATTTGTTTGGGAATATTTTGAAAGCTTATTCTGCAGAAATGACGCGAACTACGGTCAGCCAATATCAGTTGACTGTTTCGATTATATCCAACCCTCTCATCACTTTGAAAACAATTTTATTGCTTTCTTTTTGCGATCTTGCTCTTCTGCATGGCTGGTGGGATGCCCAATGGCTCCAGCGTAGAGTGTAGGTCATAGTGTCTGCATGGCGGTAATGACAGTTGGCAGACCGCAAATCAACTGCTCATTTTTGGTGCGTGCGATTTCTACATTAAAAATGCAGGAAGTAAAGATATCTTTTATTATGAATATAACAATTCCGCATACAAAATATCACTAACTAAACTGTGATTAAAAAAGTAAAATGGGTGATTTGTTTATGCATGGGTTTGCTTACAATGCAGAAGCGCAAGTCGGTCTCTCTCCACGTCATATTCGAAACTGTTTAATATATATATATTTTTTAAATTCTTGTTTGCAATTAAGAGAGTGGATATAAGAATGAAAAAGTTCGTTTACATTATTTATTTACAAATGAGGAATAATGTGCACACTAATGACCTCTGTTGTCGAGCGTCTATAATCCACAATTCAATAATATGCACTGTTCAAAATTATCAAATATAAAATTAAAAATCTCTAAAATATAATAAGTAGTATTATTATTATTATTATAATGTTGTACTTACCTATTATATGGGTCGAAACACCGTAAACAATTAATAAAAAAAAAAATTGACATGTGGGACGACCCCATGAGTAAACAACTAAACATGCTTACATTAACGTACACATTTCTTTTGACGTGAATACTGGGGTGGCATTTGAGAAATATTGGATGTTACAGAACTAGAAGGAAGTAGTTGTCATGTGAAACAAAACACATATACCTATGTTAAGGTCTATGTTGACATAAGCTAGGTTGCTGTGTGGTAAATAGGGCATGCAAATATTCGGATGTTTCAGGTATTCGAATATTCGCTCAAATTTTAGCCAATATTCGAATATATTCGAATAATTGGTAAAAATAATAAAGACACTGGAACTTCAATAAATGACTTTTAATTATTTAAAATCAACACGCCTACTGCACGTCCATAAATCCAATCAATATTTTAACAACAAAAGCAGCTTACTTCTAATTAAAAAGAGATCAAATAATCATTTTTACTTTACTTAGTTACGTAAAAATTCAGATCAAATCAACTAAATATTAGAGCGCACATAGCTTCCGAGAACCATAGATCAAATGAACATATTTAAGTAATCAAAAAAATTCAAAATTCTTTCTTTCTGTTTTTCCTATTCAAACAAAAATATTAAATGAGCATCTAAGACGCATTTTTATTAATTAGTACAACAAAAGTATGGGGTATTGCTCCCCTATAAAAAAAATACTTCACAAATAAATAATACGTCTATTAGCACGTGCGAAGAGCAAATCAAGCAATTAAGTACACGTACGTAACTAACGTAAGTAAATGGTTATATCAAATAAACATGCAATAATTAACAAAAAAAAACTTTTCTCGCCCCGTTTCGATTCCCCTCCCACGCCCTAGCGCGAACTTAGAGCTAGTGTAGCGTTTGTAAGATGTTTTAGCGCCGCCGTAAACCGTTTTTAAACAATTTTAATTCTTAACAAATAATTCGAATATATTCGAATAATAGGAATTACTATTCGAATAATAAATGCAGCCGAATATTCGCTTTATTCGAATATTCGAATTGCATGCCCTAGTGGTAAAGTACTAGACTACCGACAGGTTCAAACGCCAAACCCGCAGGTTCGAATCCTGAAGGCTTTTAATATTATCTTTTTTTTATAACGAAAGTATGGTATTGGATAACAATTTAAAATTAAAATTACAATTATTTTATTTATTATATTTTATGAACATTTGATTTTATAAGATAAATAAAAGTGGATGTAATCATGTATTAATACAATTATTTGTATTTAACCTATTATTCACGTCATCTGTCTGTACCCGCGATACAGACATACCCATTTTTTTTGTATTTTACACTTGATTTCTTCGCAGCTCCTAAACTAATCAGTGTTGATTAAAATGAGCTCTGTTGAATGCATGTATTTATTGAAGATCACTTGAGAATATTGTGAATCACTTCATAGATAATTTTGTTTCGTATGTCTGCCCCGAAGATTTCTTTGGAAAGGTAAAGGACAAAGCTGGAGATTTGGAAAGATCCTTAAAAGAAAAAGATAAACATGGTAACAAAGTCAAGTAAAAAAAAGTAGTTGGCACTGTTTTTAGTTTTTTTTTCCACTGATTTTAGAATGAAAACAACTGTCGTCTGTCGATATTGCCTAATTTTCTTTTATTTGCTTTTAAATAGTTTCAGATAATTTTATTTATACTACCGAAGTTTAAGGAGCGACTCATGCACTTATACAGGTACAGTTTGTATGCGTGGGACGTGTATGCGGACGCATATGCTTTACGTGGATGCAAACTTTGCCTGTATAAGTGCATGACTCACACCTTAAATTTTGGTACAACAGTACAGTTGTGTGTGTATTTTTTTTAATAATTCGGTTTTTATATTTACCTAGGTATGTTTTATTATTTATGTGACATTTTTGATATCTTTTTCATATGCATTTTTTGTTTACATTTAAATGAGAGAAAATTATGGAGTAATTGAAAGTTCACATGATGAGCTCTCGTAGTCTAGACGATTCATCTCTACACCTAGACAAATAATATTAACTCTCACATGTAGTGTATTTTCCGATTGATCTTATGCATATATATTAGAATTAATTTGATTGTTGATCGTGTTACGGTAGTGTAAGGTAGCACATTCCGCCGCGATAGTGGAAAGGCTCAGGTTCACTTCCCGACTGTGACATTGGTTTATGAAATGAAAGAGTGAGAGAGAGAGAGGGAGAGAGAGAAACGACTGTACTTGCTTTTTTTTGTCAACCTGTTTTTGTACCAAATTTTGTATGAAAATATATAAGAGATTACGGGAATTTGGACCGTGGGTTGATTGAAACTCAGTTAAAGTTTTAATTCGCAACGTTTCGTCTATATTTTAGACTTCTTCAAGAGCCTTCTTTAAGAGCCTGAAGAAGTCTAAAATATAGACGAAACGTTGCGAATTAAAACTTTAACTGAGTTTCAATCAACCCACGGTCCAAGTTCCCGTTAATCTCTTATATATAGTTACGATGGACATGACAACTAAAAAAAAAAAAAAAAATTTGTATGAAAATGATATCAAGAAAATCCTCTTATGACATAACATAAGATTTCTATAAGGACAGTTGTTTTGTTATTAAATAAAAGGGTTCAGCGTTTGTTTTGTTTTGGTTTTGTTTTTAATGCACAATTGTGAATGATCTTTATCACGCATTTTTTTTCGTTTTTCGCATGTAAAAATCATATTTGGCTTTTATATTACATAAAATGTGAATTACAATATCTCATTATTGTGTTGCATTTAATTTTCATAGGAATTATTGCGAAAATAAAAGAAGGAACAGAAAATGTCCAAACAAAAATTCAAGCAAAAATGGCTGAAGGTCTTAAACAAAATGCGGCTGAAAATTATAAAGGTGTTCATTTGTTATTGAACAAATATTTGTTTGAGTCGTTTGAATTAAAGTCAGGTCGATAATGTTTTATGTAAAATGTTTTCAGATAACGGAGATCTTGCATCTAGAAAAAGCAGAAGTCAGAGTTACGGAGCGGGTGAAACGAATCACACGATGGAAATAGCACAGCTTTTGCTGTCTTTGTTACACGCATGGGGTATGGACAAGGACTTAGACAAAGTCTGTGAAACAAAACTTGGATTACTTAGACCAATGGTTCGTTTATAAACTTACAAAATTTGTATTTCTGTCCGTATTTAATGAATTTCTGTCCAATGCATGCTAAATTGGCCTTGTAAATTTGCTAGTCAGTCTGTATCGCTTTTTATGTAGGTACATATCATAAAGTCAATTCAACTTAGAAATATCGTTAGGGAGTTACATCTGTAAGCCTTAAGGCTGTACTCTTAACCTAAATAAAGATTTATTTATTTACTAGCCGTTACCCGTGGCATCGTCCACATATATTTCGATTTATGTTTTATTATCCCCCCCTCGAGAAATTTATCAAAATAAAATATAGCCTATATCTCTCAGGGAGTGTAGCTTTCTATTACTGAAAGAATTTTTAGAATCGGTTCAGTAGTTCCAGAGATAAGAATTTATTATCTATTATACCCCTCCCCCCGCTAGAATCCCTCGCCCTGCGAAGCGAAGTCGGGCTGGTGTTAGTAGGATTCCGCCAATACGCTAAAATGCAAAACAATTTCACGTTTTCTTATAGTTGTAGAGAACCAATAAAAATCTAATTAATTAATTACCTCAAAAATTTATTCAAAAAGTTGAAAAAACATAGCCTATAGCACTTCTGGAATCACAAAGAACATTTAAAAAAAAATTTCATCAAAATCCGTCAAATAGATTAGAATTTAAATCATTTCCAACAAACATGCCTACAAAATTTTTATATATTAGTATAGATTACTCTTCTTTATATATACCTATTTTTTTTCTTTATACATTGGCTTCTTGATACATTACTCACTCGCTTTGCTCGTTCGCTCCATATTTATTAATACATTACTCACTCGCTTCGCTCGTTCACTCAAATTTTATTAATACATTTTATTATTACATTACTCACTCGCTTTGCTCGTTTGCTCGAATGGGGCCGTTCAAGTATTACGTACGCAGATTTTTTGCAATTATTACCCCCCTTCCCCCTCGTCAGCAAAAGTAAGCAAAGCTCTTACCCCTCCCCATGCTTACGTAAACATTGGTACATGCATTTTTCAATGTGTTCTGGTTTCTTTATTGATTATGAGCAGCAGTTATAAGTTAAGGAATAGGCTTGGAATAAAGGACTATAACGTACATAATATTTATTTAAGCAAATTTTATTGACATGGTATTCAGTTATTATAATCTTAATATATTAACGAACAAAACAAACGTATCCATTATTTTCGGGAATCCCTGAAAATGCGTTTCGTTTTCAAGCATAGACAAGTAGGGTTGCCATATGTGTTCAAACCAAAATCGACTAAATGTTGTAGAAAATCCGAAGAAGTAAAAAAATAAATACTGCTGACGTAATCACCATCCAGACCCCCCCATCCCCCATGTTATCAAAAATAAGCGAAGCAAAGATTCCCCGCCCCCCTGTAGTGCTTACGTAATACTTGAATGGCCCCAATTTTATTAATACATTACTCACTCGCTTCGCTCGTTCGCTTAAATTTTGTTAATACATTACTCACTCGCTTCACTCGTTCGCTCGAATTTTATTAATACAATACCTACTCACTCGCTTTGCCCGGTCGTTCGATTACTCGGGCGAAGCCAGTCCAGCCAATTATTATTATAGCTTATGTGCTAAAGCAATGTATCACCTATCGATCAGTGAAAAAAAATTTCATATCAATTCAGTAGTTTCTGAGTTTATTTTTTTCACCCGGGCGAAGCCAGACCAGCAAATTAATATAATTCAGAAACCTTCACGGGCGTGCGCACAACAACTCACCACATTTTAATCGCAACCGGATGAGTAGTTTCTGAGATCACTTTTTTCACTCGGGCGAAGCCGTACCGGCGAGACATGATACATAACCTATCATGTTCGCAACCGCATGTTCTTACTGTATCCCAAATTTCATCAAGAATGGTCAAGCCGTTCTTTAGTTAAAAGCGGACATATAGACAGACAGACCGACAATAATTTCAAAAATGTTAAATAACGATTAAGTGCATCATAAAACAAATACTCATCATAAAATTTGACAAAAAAATTATATGTACAGACAGAGCCTATAGCTTTTAATTAGTATAGATTTAAAAAAAAATCGCTGAAATTTAATTTTTGGAGTTATTTAAAATATTCTTGAAAGACTTGATTTTTTTTTTAATTTATCAATATGATCGGCGAACCTCGGCGTTTTGACATTCAAGAAACAATTGATTCAAATTTATGAACATGCATGGACGAATAAATTGTAATTCCTAGTTTGTTTATCAAACACAGAACATCATGTAAATTAAAATATACACGTCAATATTAATAAACACGTCATATTTATAAATTAGGATTCGATTGTATTGTGTCAACTGTAAGAAATCACCCATCAGATTTTCTCAATCTAATTTCCTAACGTCCTGTGTATGTGACAGGTGCCAATATCATTCGGAGTGCTTTCAAAAGGCGGCTACATGTCGTTGTTGCTGCCGACATGGCAGAAGCATCTAAGAGACGGAATAGAAACTGATGCTGTAGCAGACAGTGCGCTCATTGAACTGATGACAAAAACATTCACCGCCCGTGCGCATTGGGAACTCAGCACGACGTTGACCAGCAATCATCTGCTGGCCATCATCGCCATTAGTAATACGCTCATGTCAATGAACAACGCTACGTTTGTCCCGGAACAGGAACGCAATCGTAAACTGCACAGGTTATTAGTAACATTCTTTACTTTCCCATATACGAAGTATACAGGATGTATCACAGGATTGAGAACATAGAAAATTGATTAGTGCAACAAGGAAGAGATATACAAAATGAGTAGCGCGGCGAAGATAGACCTCAATCATGGCTATCTAAATTAAATTAATTATCATTGTTTTTACATGAAAAGAAGGCAAAGTAATCACTGATCTTAAATGATTTTTTCACTAGTGTTTTCCCTACATTCTCAATCCTGTGATACACCCTGTATAGGGAAGTCTTGTGAGTGTGCAAAAATTCGATTTTGAATTTTTAGTGATTTTACATACTTTCAAGTTCTCTGAACCCTAAAAAGAGGTTTTAAAAAAATATCTGTGGTCGCATTTAGAGCCCATGCCTCAAACCACTGGATCGCGATTTTGCTCAAATTTTGCATGCATATTTAGGACGGTCACATCTCGAGACGAAGTCTCAAAGTTGGTTCTAGCTCAAATGTGGGAGAAGTGATCCCCTAAAAACTGGTAAAAATTGAAAAACAATTTTTTTCTCAAAAACGACTAATGATTAAACTTTTAATTTTTTAAATTTTACACTAAAACGCTTCAGTCTATTATCTAGCGGTTCTAGCCAACCACAGATTTTTCAACTATGACATTTTTCAGAAACATAATCCATGTCATTCGCAAGGTATTACTGTGTGTACTTAAATTAATCCAATTAATAATAAACTAATTTGTTCACACAGGCAACAATCAAGAGTAAATTGGTCAAAGAGCGATGAAGAACAGGAAGAGATATTCACCCAACAACAAGCACAGATTAAGCAAGGCTGGTCGCTGCTTGCCACTTTACATTGTGTGCTTTTGCCTGATAAGGTTTGTTTGTTTTTTGCTTTTTTTTTAACTTCTCTATGCGCAGTGTGCATTGTGTTAATGTGACTGAATGTGTAACAAAAGACGCTAACGGAATCCACCACCATCACAACCCCTGTACGCTGTTGACGTATGAATGTGTGTGTGTATACTGTCGACGCGATTAGCTTCTCACCACGCTTGTCTCGAAAACCAGTATTTTATATACGTATATATTCGTATGTTTTTGTTTGCATATTATAACATTGTTCCTTACTTCCATTATTGTGATTTATCTTAAAGGTTGTGGCAGCAGGCGCAAAGCACTTCAAACGTCCTCAAGTAGAAATGATGGCGCGCAGATGGCAGCACCATTGCGTTGAAGTAAGAGAAGCTGCACAAGCCTTACTGTTGGCTGAACTTGGCAGGTAATAAAAACTTGTTAATTTTATTGAACTGTAAAGAAAGTCTGAAAAACTGAAGTAAAAAGTTAGCTAAGACGAACTCTCGCGGGGTGCAGAATATCATATTTGTCATTTTGTATAATGTTGTCAAAAGTTGTATTATAAACATTGATCAGTGAGTTAGTGAGAGTTTTGTTTGAAATTGAGTTCATTAATAACTGTTATGAATTTAAAAATGTTTTGTAGCATATTATAATCTAATACTTGCTTTTATGTTCAGGATGGGACCGAAAGGCAGAAAGACACTGGTAGATTCGTGGGCTCAGTTTTTACCACTTTATACGCAACAGGAGGCCATAAATCAGCAAGCGAATACTCCTGTGCCTCCGCCAAACAACAATGGAAACCATCACAATGGAGGTAACCAACCTACAAATGGACAGGAGCAGGCTGTAAGTGTCGAAAAAGTCAGTTGTTTTCTTTCTTTCTATAATTTTACGCTTTCATTTATTTAAAAAAATGATCATTTTGATTTCTACAGTTGAAGCTGTTTTATTGTACATGGTCAGGGCTTGATGGGTATTTTCATGTGGGGTAAATTTCAAATAAAGATGCCTTGATTGTAAATAATACATATTATTTCGAAACTGCGTTTAACTTGTGCCGTAATAGAACATAAATGCAGTCAAACTTCGATAACTCAAACCATGACTTGCCACAAAAAATTTTCGAGTTTATTTTTACATTTTCCATGGAATTGTAGGGGATGAAAAAACATTTTTTAAACAAGTGATTCTTAAAGAGGAAAGTACAAGCTTTCCAATAAGTCCAAATTTATCGAAATTCGATCATTTTTAGCGGAGATACAGCGATCTTAAAATCACTAAAATTTCAAGTTTTTTTCTCATATGACTAGGGGATTCCCCAAGTTTAACTTATCGAAGGTGGCGCCAATTATTCTGTTCGAGTTATCAAGAATTTCGAGTACCTAATAGAAGTTCGAGTTATCATGTAAAAATAACATTATTTTCTCTCTGGACACTGTTTCCAACCAATTTTGTTCGAGTTATCGAAATTCGAGCTATAGAAGTTCGACTGTATATACAAATCAAACGCTGTCCATGTAATCTGACAATGTGTAACTTCGCAGCTTTGACAGCAACAAATTTTATGCATATATTCATTAATAAATTGATAAAGTATGTTGAAAAATTGCATTTTGCAGGAAGAAGAGTTTGAAGAGGAGGAGGAGGAACAATGTGTCCGCAAGCCATCGAGTTTAGCCGAACTGAAACGTAAACAAACGACAGCCGTTGTATTATTAGGAGTGATTGGAGCGGAATTTGGCCAAGATATAACCGGTGACGCTAGCAAACGAAGACAGAGTGAAGATCGCAGGAAAAGTTCGGTTGTGGAAGGTGAATATATTTTCAATGTGGTAAATAATAGTTGCAATCAGGTAAAACAATTTATGCCGCGTTTTGTTTAATAGAGGATTAGTAAGGATTCATTAAATTGAAATTCTGTTAAGAATTTGTGTAGAAACGAAACGTTTTCAGAGAAGATAAGAAAATTATAAAACAAGTTATTCTGCAAAAAATTCAAGAACCACTTTACGTTGCTGATAATGTTGAGGTGAATAAATAGTTCTTAATGTAACATCAACTTATTTTTTTAGGTTTTGGAATCGGTAATAATAACTTAGCCCGTCTTACATCAATGGCCTTGACACATCTTCTTTTGGCTCCAGCGAGTCCCAAATTACCTGCGCACACACCTTTACGAAGAGCTGCAATAGATCTCATTGGCAGAGGATTCACTGTTTGGGAGCCATACCTCGACGTCAGTAAAGTACTGCTAGGTAAGACTTAATTAATTAATTAATTGTAGATTATAGACGCGTCGGCAACTCTGGTCATTAGTGTCTTCAACACAACAAATAATCCATTTGTGTATTAAAATCCGCCAGCCGGCATACACAAACCGACTGGTACGAGCTCGGGCCCCTGGGAGCGCTAATTCCAAAAGAACATTGGAATGCAATTTGCGATAGCAACCACATTCCAATGTTCCTCCGGGGGGGTAGGTAAGACTTGAGTAACTCATGTTCCAGGGATTGTGTGACTTTACAATAATACACATAATATAGAGTTAGCCGATGGTCAACAAATAACAAGTGGATTGTTCCTATGTCTTTCGTTAACTTGCGTAGGATATTAGAGCTGAAACTGTCCACAAGACACAAAATTAAAATAGCAAATACAAGTTTAAGCGCTATCTGTTGAGGCGGAATCAAATTATTATTTTTAGTATCTTTGGTACTTACATTGCAGGACTTGCAATAAGTACTGATGTTATTTGTCTTTCCTCTGACGTCTTTCGCAACTTTTTACATTGCATTAGACCATTTTTTTCACTTTTTTCATAAAAAAATGTTTCATATGCGTATGAGCAAACGGACGCTATTCTAGATACCAACCAACACGTAGCGGACCAGTATGAATGATGTTTGCTCACTATCGTTGTATAAGTACGGCAGTTTCGCCTCTATCCTATGCTCTTTGTTTACATTATTTTCGACGTTCTTTTGAATACCGAAAATATACTGCACTATTTTTGCGACACACTATGTATTCTGTTGATTTTATTATTTTTAGGTCTGCTGGAAATGTGTTGTGATGCAGACAAGCTTGTTCCAAATATGACTTATGGATTACCTTTGTCTCCACAAGCCGATTCGTGTAGGACTGCTCGACAAGCGTTGACTTTGATCGCCACGGCTCGGTGAGTAATTATACTACCAGAGAAAGAAAGAGAGATTTATAGATTATAGGCGCTCAACAACAGATCATTAGCGTCTATACTTTCTACCAAATATAACAACCAGAAGCACATACCGCGCTTAGCTCTTTCCTCTTACAAATGAAATTAGTAAACATTTGTTCATTCAGCTCATAGGAATAGAAATCTGGGAATGTAGTATAAATTGCCTCTTTAGAAGAGGGGGGGGGGCAACCATTCATGGGAGGGTGCATGCCTGTCTTATGGACATGTCCATGCTATGCATGTGTCCACGTTCTATTGTCTTTGCGCATGCTCAATTGCTCGTACAGCACTTACACAACTGGAGCGACCAATAGAATGTGGGCACACTTGCTTCCTCACCGCTCCCCCTGAACAGCAACCGCCCCACTCGCTTGTGCTATGTCCCTAGATTTCTAGTCTATGATTGAGTTTTAATAATTTGTAAGTGAGATGGGTATAGCGAATACCATGCCTCTTTTACATATACTAGTTTTTTGTCGAAGAAGAAATTACTATTATTATTATTATTTAAAATGTAAAAATGAAATTAACATTGCATTTTATAGACCGGCAGCTTTTATAACGACAATGGCACGAGAAGTAGCGCGATATAACACGATGGCACAAAATGCGCAAACTCTAAACGTTAATCTTCAAAACTCTGTTCTTCATCGAGCGAAACCGGAGATATTAAGATGTGTCGAATTGCTGATTGAGAAGATGCAAAATGAAATGTCAGATTTACTAGTCGAGGTTCGAAATTTATATATTGCATGAAATTGTTTCTGTTAGAGATAATTAAAAAGTATATTAATTGTAACCTTTTACATATCAGATGATGGACATTATTCTGCACTGTGTTGATCCAGGACACTTGAAAACCAAAAGCTTACAAGACGTTTTCCCAGCTGTCTGCAAATTTAATCAAGTATCTCATTGTCCTGCAACTAGAAGAATAGCTGGTAAGACAGATTACTATAATATTGCTAGTGTAATTTTGTACTTTGATCCTGAATCCATCCTGAACCCAATTAATTTAACTTAATGTGAAGTTATGTTATATTACATTTTAAACGTATGCAAGCAGTTTCTCCACTCGGCAATATTTCTGTCCCAAGAAATTCAGTGCGCTTGCGTCGACCTAGTATAGTTTTGAAGGCAGGACCGGCATATTATATTTATGCACAGTGTATCAACTGTGATTTATCTCTATGGCCTATGCACAAATCATGAGTTAATGTGTCATGGCACTGAATCAGGTCCTGTTCTAACGCGCATGTACGTCGCTGGTATAAAGTAAAAAAAAAAAACAAAACTTGGTGACAGAACATCAAAAATGCCGACTGTAAGTGAACTCACTGTAAACTTTTTCACTGTGGTTATATCAATGTCGGTTTTTGACTGATTTATTTCACACAAAGAAATAAGTCGCCTAGATTCAAAACCCGACGTTCACATAAACAGGAACGGAGAAAATGACAAAAAACTTTCAGATTATTTACCTGAGCGAACTAAGAGACGATTTTTTCAGATTGATTATTTATATTAAAAAACATTAAAAGTAATTCTGAAAATCGGGGAGTCTTCAAAATCTTTAAAAATCGAATAGTTGTATAAAAATGTCGGGTTTTGCACCTTAACTTGATTTTATAAATAAAAACTCCAATTTATTTATACTGAAAATATGTTTTATTTCTTATCAAAATAATTAAAAAAACATTCAAATACCAAATTCAACTGTTTCTGCTTCACAGTTATCCGCTTCTTCATTTTTTTTTTTGAGGGCATGTTGGTTTTTGCATCTAAGACGGATTTTAAACTGAAATTAAGGTTGAATATGTCGGAATTTGCTTTATAATTTCTATGTAGGTTTTGAATTCTTGATTTTTTGGTGTATACTATATGTACCTAACTAATTTTTGAAAACGTTGTGACTTGTCGGGTTTTGAATCTAGATAACTGAAAAAACTTCTTGTTTTCAACATTTATTAATTAAATATTTGTTCTGATTTTGATATAATCCGATTTTCCTAGATTCTAGAATATTATTGTTATAATGCTGTTTGAGTTTTTGATTTGATTTCATTATTTAAGTCGGCAGTAACAACGGCAATCTAGCGATATATGAACTGAGGCAGTCGAAGTGTCAGATGCTGTCAGCTCACACAACTCCTATTACAGCTGCGGCGTTCAGTCCCGATGGGAAGTTCCTTTGTAGTTATGCTTGCGGTGAGAACAAACTATCATTCTGGCAGACAAGCACAGGTTAGTGCAATTTAGTGGACATTATTTTATTATTATTTTCTGTTTATTTTGGTACTCAAATATATTTTTATATGCGCTTTATTCACGCTGCAAGAAAGTGTACTCTGGTGAACAAAGGGATTAAAATCCGCGATTTTATAATTATTTGAACGTGTTCCATTTTGTGGGTTATGGTAAATGATCTGATTTATTTGGGCGGTTTTTAAAGATAGTCGATTTTATGCAGGTATGTTTGGACTTGGGGCATCTCAGACGCGTTGTATCAAGACATATAGTACAGCTCCAATAGCAGATGTAGCAAGACTTAATCCAACAAGATTAGCTCGTCTTATTTGGATAAACAATCGTACCGTAACACTTATGCTGGCCGATGGATCGGAAACACGTTTCAATGTGTAAAATTAATAATGTATTCATTAAAAGTTTTTATTTTTTAGTAGTCGTGCTGTTATTATTCAAATATTATTTTTTGTTGTTATATGTGAAGTATGTTGCAAAACAAATCGTACGAAAAGTTAGGTTATAAAAAAGTATAAAAATGTTTTTATGGCGAGTTTGTATAAGAAATGTGTTCTGTTAACTAAATTATTCAAAATACTTGTGAATTTGTAACTTGTAAGCACATATAATTTATGTGATTCAGATAAACGCAGTAAGAATGAAAAACTTGACTTTTTCAGGTTAGAATGAAAAACCTGATTTTTTCAGGTTGTCGCATTTATTTTTACAATAAGTATTTGCACTGAATTGGTGTTGGAAAACACTTTTTTGTAAAACGTTCATAGAAAGTACCTAAAACATTACATGCTTATTTTCGGGGTCGAAAGTTCGCTTTTTCATGCCAATGACGTAAAATAAAAGTCGCGCATGCACAAATCAAAAGTAAGGTGCCTTCGACCCTTGGGATATTCTTTTTGGGTTGAAAGTAAGCGAAAGTGGCGTCATCCTACGCGATGATTGTAAACTATATCTGTCCGTTCGCCTAACTTACAATATCCATTAACAGTGTTTTTTGTAAGTATGTAATGTTCTTTCAATGCACTTATTACAAAAAGTACTATGTTACTCGAGCAAAATTGGCGATTGTGACTAGGGTGATTGCCGCCACTGCACTCTGGCGAGCAAACGCCACCCTCTTTTTGCGACCGGCAATTTTTTACCTTAGTTTATAATCAAGTCTGTTTCTGGATCTCCTTGTATACCCAATATTAATTTTTATATTTCCAACAATTTTTGGGCACATTTTTGAAAACGAACTATAATTTTACTCAAGAAAAATGGTTCATGTCACCTCAATTCAGTTGGTTTTCTTTTATTTAAATGTGTATTGTTTTAATCCTATCGTTCTTTTGCTTTGTGTTATACATTTTTCTATACATTCACTATAGCTTTGTAGAAAATATTTTGCCCACCGTTCTGTAATTTTCAACAAGTTATAAATAGTTGTGTAGTAACCGGAGGTGAAGTTTTAATTGTTTATTAAGGATGAGGCTGAATATATTAATAATAATAATCACTGTACAAATTTTCCTCGATGTTTCAAAATAAAATATCGAAACAATATAAGAATAATCAACAAACACTTTATAGGCAGATAAACCACCAACTATAACTAGAAGATAGTCTGGATGTTGTGTTAAATGTAATCGGTCTAGCCTTCAAAGTTGACGGCTCGGGTCTTTTATCTGTCTGGGTAGTTTGTGTATCAATATAAACAATGGCATATAAAAAATTGTTAATCAAATATTTCACCTAATACTAATGTCAAACGTTTTTGGTCAAAAGTATAAAACGTTCAATTTTTGAAATTCTAACGCCTTCACCTCTGTTTTGTTACTCTTGTTTATTTGGAGACGAAACAGTGTAAAAAAACAACACTTGGTGTTAATTTCACTAAAACCAGATGTTGAATCGCATGGAAATATATCTCGTAAATATTAATTATGATGTTATAAATAAATAATCGTAAAAATGATAATATTATTGACGATGGAAATGTGTCAAGAGCAGTGACACGATATGATTTTTGTTTTTTAATTAATTTCAACCATTTATTTTTATCCTTAATACACTCCTTAAACAATTGATTGTGAAAGTGAAACAATCCGTCATTTGTAGTTCAGGTATAAAAATTAGATACTAAAAGTATAACAAAGATTTGTACTGGGTTGTTTAAGTCAAATATAGCAAAACAAAATGCAACATGTATTTAAACTACCTACTCGGAAAATGGCGAACTGCTTAAGTTTTAGTGGGAGGCAAAAAGCATTCAAACGGGCGGAAAAAAGGCCAACTGTGCATTTTGGATAGGCAGCGATTTTTTTTGGGAATTCGTAGGGGGGTCGGTGGTGAGTTTAAAACTGAGTTTTCTGTACGGGGGGAGGAGTGCTACTAGTGAACAATCATCTTGAAAAGAAGTGTGTTTTTTTTGCTGTATCTGTGGCATCATAGCTCTTTAATGGATGGACCGATTTTAATGATGTTTTCTTATGCGCAGTGAGTTTAGTACGGCTGAAGAATATAGAATTTTTGGAAAAAATATTTGAAAGTATTTTCTTATGATAAAACATTTTTGCGGAAAGGTTATAGGATACAAAAAAAGCGGATAGAATAAAAAAAAGCTATTAATTAAGACAAATAACACATTCAATATGAAATGATCCAATATAACTGTGGTAAAAATTTTAAACTTTTTTGATATTAATGCCACGTCAAAAAATTATTTGTAGAGAATTTTATTATCTACAAAATTGCCGTCTACAAAATGTTTGTGAGACGGTTTTAGAGATACATAAAAAAATTATCACCCTTCTTTTCAAGATGGCGGTCGAATGGGGGCACCCCTCGTCACGAGAACTCAGTTTTAAACTCACTCACCACCGACCCCCTACTAACCCCACAAAAAAATTGCTGCCTACCCAAAATGCACGGTTGACTGACGAATTGACTGCACAATATTTGTTTTTTATTTTAACCCAACAGATATTATGAAATAATCGGTTATTTACTCAACAAAATATAGTTCTCAAATTAGATAGGAGAAATAGATTAAATAAAATATGACAAATTATATGGTGTTCATTATCTTATTGAACATTTTAAGTTATTGTTGATACAATTATAAGTATTTTTTTTTAATTACCCTATAGAAATATATATTTATGTATTGGTTATAAATATTGTATTATATTATTGTAATAATAAAATATGTTATCGTTGTAGGAAAAGTTAGTAACATTTATTATCGCCGGAAAAATAAAAATTGCTAATAAAATTCGCAGTTTTTTAAATTTTGATTTTCCTCTTCAGTTTTATATGTGCATTTATATTTTATTATAACAGGGCGAAGACTACGTATTTCTGTATGACGCAACAATTGAACAAAGAAATATTTATTGATAGGGATAGACAATCCTAAACACTCTTTAATACAATATTTTTAATAGATTGTATATCTAGATGTGTAACTATTGCGATATACTAGTGATGAGTTATGACAGTATGTAAAAAAACTGTTCGAGTGCGAATCGGACTCGCGTGGAGAGGGTTCCCTACTACTACCTTGGGAACTTAGACTTAGGATTTTCGTTTAGGTTTCCTAACTGTGAGTGAGGCCCTATATTCCCTATTTTTTTCAAAGTTTTAGGCTCAGTAGTTTCGGTGGAGGGGGGGTTATGCTCGATTTTCGTATATTTTCTTTAATTTTTTTAACTATGCATTTTAAAATCATAAAAAAATATTTTTGGTTTTCTGATAACGAGCCCTTTCATTTGCCCCCCAAAATCAGAATCAGAATTCGTTTATTTACGCTATACGTCCGTGGTTCTATAATCATAATAATAATAATAATAATATCTTTATTGCGTAGCCCAAAAAGAAAAAAGAGGATACAATATGTCATATACTGGTATATGACTCATATAATGGTTCCATTTTTTCATCGGATGTATGGAACCCTAAAAACGAATGATAGTGAGTTTTTAGTCACGCCAGTCATATTATTTACCAATACGCACGAGACATATGGTATTTTTTGCCATACCTACTTTTCACTTCATTTTCAAAAAAAAATTGACAGTTCATTTGCGTCACCATCTTTATATTCACAGTAAGCAGTGAGTATGTACTATGTAATACATTTTTTTGCCATACCCACTACAAAATAGCTACTTTTAATGTATGTATGTCTGCACGACATACGATTAGTTAAATTATCCCCTCCTACTTCTCCAGCTTTCCCCCACTTCATGTGTTAATCTGTGCCGGATGATGGGCATAGCGACGTTGTATAGAGGGCTTTAATAAGTCATTTAACAGGCAGGTGTGCGGAAAGTGTTTTACTTATCTCACTAGGACGGTAAGTAAACGGTTGCCATAGAAATTTTTGTTTATTCTCTCTATCCGCCTGCGTGCATCTGCCATTACTTACTCACGAATTTCACGGCATACTGTAGAAGTAAAGATGGCGACGCAAATGAACTGTCAATTTTTTTTTGAAAATTAAGTCAAAAGTAAGTATTTTGTAGTGGGTATGGCAACAAATACCATATATATCTCGTACGTAATGGTAATACGACTCGTTTGACTGTAACAATTCGCTATCGCTCGTTTTTACATACTGTTATTACTCGTCGTAATATAGTCCATGACACATCTAGATATACAATCTACTATAATTGCAGGCGGATAGAGCGAATAAACAGAAGTTGCTGTGGCATCCGTTAACTTACAACCCTAGTGAGGTAAGTAAAACACTTTCCGCACACCTGCCTGTTAAATAGACTTTCGCCCGGTATTATATTCTAAATTGCGCGAGACCTAATCAAATTTACCTACATTTTCAAATTGAGAGTAGTAACAGACAACAGTAGTAATGAAATTGGAAGATAGTGGGATTCATTTGCACAGCACAGAGAATAATTATATAAAAATAAGGCCGAATATCCTTTGATAGCTGTCATCAACATTTGGTTCACGATTAATTCTCTAAGTTCTGTAAATGTCTTGTTAACATTCCACTAACTGTTCTTTTTGTGCTATTATAATGTTATCTTTGGAAGGAAAACGAGAACCAAGGACAATTTTAAAACTGCATAGGTCCATAAGCATAGAGAAGGATTAGTCCCATAAGTAAAGTAGATAAACAATGAATAGTTAAGTTTAGTAGATCGTAAGATTTAATTTATTTTTGTATTTTTTCTTATATGCAAATACAACAGTATAATTTCGTGATAGAAGAATATCTTTTTTTTGACAACACATGCCATTACATGTAAATATGTAACTAAAGATAATTAACCTGGTGGCCACTGCATTTGACGACCGCCCAATACATGCAAATGCAGGTGGTACACTGATTGTGCACCTTGTTTTCCGTCATTTATTACCAGTCTGAAGCCATCATGCAACCCTTGTTTCTTTGCCACATTCTTAGCAACGATCATCAGGTGTCCAAGAAGCGATTCGTCATTGTCTTCTGATTGTGACAACTGAGAGATTGCCTTCTTGGGGATAACTAGAAAATGTGTTGGGGCTTGCGGATTTACATCGTTGAATGCCACACACTATAAAACAAAGAATTCAACGCATTAATAAGTGCAATCATGATTCATGAAAATTGAAATGTAATACAAGACTAAATTTTGTAGGTTATGTATAAGTATATCGCATTGTTTGTATCAATGTAACAACAAATTGGAGGACTTACTTTATCATCTTCATAAATAAATTGACATGGTATTTCTTTTCGTAAAATTTTTCCAAAAATTGTATCACCGGCCGGCCCAGCTCCCTGCGCTAACTTCACTTCGTCGGCCATTTTTCGTTCAATTGCCAATTGTCTCTACCGTCTGGCAAGTGGCAGCACTGGCAGTCAACCTCTTTGGCGGACTATTTGAACGATGAAACAATTCTTAATTTGAAAAAAAACACGGCGGAAGTTATACTTTTACATCAAATTAGCTGTTTTTTATAAATATTTATAAGTAATAAAAATCTGCTCCTCCCGTACCGTGGTGGCGTCGGGGGTGCCATTTACGCCACTGGACGCCACATCTTGAATTAAATCCGGTCCGGACATCACTCATTTCGTTCGTTCAGTCGATTTAATTAAAGCGGAATCTCATTCGAGTTGAAACGAGACAACACAGCACACACTTCGCTGTTCGTCGAATTAAACAGGTTACAGGACCTCCACTGGCTTTGATCGTTCGGCAGGATCTCACTCATTTGGGTCGTTTGGTCGAGTTAAAGTGATAAAAAAAAGTTGAAACGGAAACTGACTCGCTTCGTTCGGGAATCGCGAGCGGGAGATTATGACGATATTTTCAAAATATTTCTATAGGTACTTTTTTCCGTTTTCATTGTTGAAGACGAAGTAAGAGTAAGATTATACTTAGGTAATATTTTATCAGCAATTCTGAACACTTCTGCGTAAGTGTTAACCATATAATTAACTAACACTTAGCATTTCATAATATTTAATCTAGTCAACGAATGGATCCTAGCCTTCGGGACTGTTTGGATTGGTTATATAGTTAAAAAACATGTTAAAAGTCCTTGACCCTCGGGACGGTGCAAGGAGGCGGGAGCACTTTGCTTTACATTTTCGCTCGCTGCTCATCCTTCTATTGTCATAGAGTAATAGTATATACTTAGCTTATAATAAATAATAATCGAGAAGAAGTAGACTTAAACAGTGAAATAATTTTTCAAATCGGTTCAGTCGTTTCTCGATAAACGCCAATATAGTGCATGTGCCCTGCCGTTGTATAACTATAGTTTTCTAATAATTATAGGTAAACTAAAAAATCTTTAGTTGAAAAGTTATTTTAGACTAACGTCTTAAATAAATCATTTCATTCTTCGAAACTTTCCTTTTTTTTTGAAATATGGCTACAATTTTTCCTATCGACAGTAAAGTGTGCAAATCTTATATTGGGGGAAGAAAAATAAATGAGATGATAGTTTACAAAAGTTGGTTCTATACATCACTTTGAATTGAGGTAATCAATTTCATTGTGTCGACATCCGAAAGACATGTGTATTATACATAAAATGTTATCATTTTTAAAATGTCCGAAAACTGATTTTTATTCTTCTCGTATTTTACTCAGTTGAAGTGACTCTTTATTATGACTTAAACTATACCTGTAATAATAATATATAATAGTAAATTGTATATCTAGTTGCGTAATGAGGCATATTGCAATGACGAGAGTGTGCAGTATGGTAAAACGAGCGATAGCACGAGATATATATGGTATTTTTTGCAATATCTACTATAAAATAGCTGCTTTTCATTTCATTTTCAGTATTTTCAAAATTGTTTGACAGTTCACTTGTGCAGTCGCCAATTTCACTCCTATAGTAGGCCGAGGCACGCAAAGGAGTATGTAAACATAAACCACTATGAAAATGGCTTGCTTTTCCACACTAGTGTGGGAAAGATACGTTCCCGTACGCCGACCCGTCAAAAGTCACTTTACATACATATATGCCAACATGCATGTAGACGCTAATGACCTAAGTTGTCGACAGCCGACGCGTCTATAATTTACAATAAAATAAATAAATCATGCTTGTAAAACAACTATTTTATTATACACTTTAGTTTTTGAAACTATCTTTGTTTATTATCAGTGTAGAGATAGACGCGGTTGCAGGGCCGTTTAAAGTCATGTAGGGGCCACTGGGCACACTGAGTTTGTGGGCCCTTTTCGAGAACCAAAAACCTACAGGAAAACATAAAAAACAAGAATATTTTCTATTGGCTAAATATAACTATTTTTTGCGAAAATGGGAAGGTGGTTTTTATTTTCCTATAGGTTTTCGGGGCCCCTTTAGATCGGGGGCCCTGGGCTCGTGTCTAACGTGCCCATTGGGTTTGAAGTTACAGAAATGCAGATGCGCTTATCGAACGTGTCTTTTCTATCAGCATGCTTAATAATTATAGTCCAAATACGTGAAAAATAGACATAAGGTCCTTGCACAAATCTATCAAATTTTTTTTAAAAATTTTGAACGTGATGAATTAAACGAGTGTCAATTCATGTTTTAAGATTGGTTGTTTTTAACTCGTTGACTGCCACGCCACTTTCGTGAAAACTGCTCCCGGACGCCAAGGTGCGAAAATGCATTTTTTGCATATTTAGACTTTGTTTCCCAACTGAATCTAAAAAAAATAAAAAAAATTCTTTTCTAACGCCACAGTGTGGTTCACTGGTCTTATGCAGACGTCCAGAGACCAATATTTCAATGCAAATGCCACGAATTAACTTGTGGTGGGCGCCGATAAACAGTCGACCAAGAACGAGGTAACTCGTGGTGGGCGTCTACCAACAGATTACCGAGCACTTTGTACGAGATAACTCGTTGTTGGCAGTTATTATATTAAAAAATCAGTTGATCAGTTTTCGAATAGGTGGTTTGTAATAGGCAAGTCAGCGACCGTCCAGCGAAATATAAACAACGGCGTTTCGACTATTCTGAAACACTATTAAAATGCAATATTATTTGTTGAGAATGAGAACTACTAGTCCGGGGTACAGCGCCTATATTTTAAAGTGATTACTAACAGGCTGATATTTCGTGAGTGGCTTAGTTTTGACGAGTCCCCCAAATCTCTTTCTGCGAAAATTCTCGGTAAAGGTATGCGAAGTTCTGCGCAGCCGCTAAACATGTTGATCTGGCGAGTTTTTAAATTTTATACCTAACACTTTGTTTTTCAGTTAAATTGCCAAATAATTTATAAAAAAACAGGAAACTGCGTTCGTCCTACAAAAGCGATGGGTGGACTGGCGAGTCCTCCGCCCCCAATATGTAAAAATAACGAGGTCTGAAATGTTATTACTAACGGGCTGATTTTTAGCTTATTAATTGTTTAATTAATATTTTTGAAATCGAAGGGTCAAATTGTCCGGCAGGGTTTTCCAGTCCTACGTCCTGAAAGTGTCAGTTCCACGAATACTCTAAACTGATTACTAACAACTTAATTTTTAAACATAAGAATTATAATCAATATGATTAGACACCTATACCGTAACTAAATTCACTATATTAGTTAAATTAACATAAGAATATCAGACGAATTATCGCCATGATATTTAAATAGAAGGCTATATAGGAAAAATGTAAATGCACCGCCGGGAATCGAACCCAGAACTCCCAATTTCGCGTCGGGAAAGTTTCCAGTTACTACACAGTGCCCAACAGTATACATTTAATTCTTCCTATATATGCAACGATGACCACAGATCCATTAACTGCGAGAGCTATTATTTTATAACAACATTACAAATGAATGCTGGCTTTCTCATGGCCCGGACGCGCCTTATAAATCAAATTATAACGAGAAATCTATATACGGTTTTTAATATAAACATAAGAATAACAATCAATATGATTAGACACCTATACCGTAACTAAATTCACTATATTAGTGAAATTAACATAAGAATATCAGACGAATTATCGCCATGATATTTAAATAGAAGGCTATATAGGAAAAATGTAAATGCACCGCCGGGAATCGAACCCAGAACTCCCAACTTCGCGTCGGGAAAGTTTCCAGTTACTACACAGTGCCCAACAGTAACTTAATTTTTGTTTTTTTCTTGTGGAAATGGAGTGTAGAATACAATAAAATTGGTGTCCTACAATAAGTTTAGAATATTCGTGGAACTGACACTTTCAGGGCGTAGGACCGGAAAACCCTGCCGGGCAATTTGTAGGACAATTTGACCTTTCGATTTCAAAAATATTAATTAAACAATAAAATAAAAATCAGCCCGTTAGTAATAAAATTTCAGATCTCGTTATTTTTACATATTGGGGGCGGAGGACTCGCCAGTCCACCCATCGCTTTTGTAGGACAAGCGCAGCTTTCTGTTTTTTTATAAATTATCTAGCAATTTAACTGAAAAACAAAGTGTTA
Organism: Mongoloraphidia duomilia; assembly: GCA_039654895.1. NCBI lineage: Eukaryota > Metazoa > Arthropoda > Insecta > Raphidioptera > Raphidiidae > Mongoloraphidia > Mongoloraphidia duomilia. The sequence continues at coordinate 31,265,493 of CM077521.1, read as the reverse complement.
GGTATAAAATTTAAAAACTCGCCAAATCAACATGTTTAGCGGCTGCGCAGAACTTTGCATACCTCTACCGAGAATTGTCGCAGAGAGAGATTTGGGAAACTCGTTAAAACTAAGCTACTCACGAAAATTCAGTCTGTTAGTAATCACTTTAAAATACTGGCGCTGTACCCCGGACTATACATGGCATATCACTACGGGAGACTTTTTCGATCGTTTGAGACGTGAAATTCTTGCAAGAAATTAGTATAAACAAGTTTCTATATCCGGAAAAAATATTTTATGTCTATAAACTGTTGTTGTGTTTATTTTACCGTAAAATTGAAAAATTCTGTTTGAAAATATATGCACAGGAGGGAAAAAACGAGAGAAAAGCAGCGGAAGTCGAGCACGAGCATTGAACAGTTGGCAGTCGTTAGTAATTAAAGCACTAAAGTGCCATTACCGCATATTGCAATGCTAGCAAGCGTTGTGTAAATGTCTGCTGTTCCTGTTGTGAGTGGAATTATTATAAGGATGGAGTTCAAATGCCTCATCACAATTAATAAAATATATTAGTTTATTATCTCTATGTATGTTTTTTCTTCACACTGTAGCCTGTAGGTAAAAAACTATGCAAAAACAAACACAATGAAAAGTGACGAAGGATAAGGTAGTCGCCCACTTATCCGACACGGCGAGTTCCGGTGCAAAAGGGATTGACGAACCGAGATCATTTCCGGCGAAAAATGGAACGCACGTAACGTGCCGGCTATTGATGGACGCGCTAACGTACGGCGCCAAAGCGACATATTACATTATATTTCGTTTTTTAGCAGTTTCGAACATGTTCGGAAGTCGACGTTCACAACACAATTTTTATATTTTGAATAGTTAATGATGGCTCAAGTACTTAAGTTTAATTATTACTCTATGAACTTTTTATAACTCAAGTTACAATAAAAAATGGTGGAACCTTTGGTGTAAAGATACGAAATGTTACAATTACCACAAAACACCAAACCATAACAAACACTCTCGACGTACGTTTCGCCAACCAAATTGGCATCATCAGGAGATGATTAAAACTAAAGACTAAACACAAATTACTGCCTATTTATAGGCTACCTAATTTTAATTACCTGAAAACTAAACTAATTTACTAAATCAAAAAGCAGGCTACCTGGAATTGGGCCTTTGTCACTGTTCATAATGTTATTTTTACACTTATGAATCTCTAGACTCTCTACGGCGTCTAGTTGTCTAATATTAATGACGTTCCTAATTAATTTTAAATTACTATTGTCTATTTTATGGTCATTTTCAAATGCATGTTGGGCAACACTAGATTTATCAAACCTGCCATATTTTAGATGAGCCATATGCTCTTTAAATCTTACTGAAATAGATCTTCTCGTTTGGCCAACATACTTTTTATTACAATTTTGACAACTAATTTCGTAAATCCCGGACTTTTCTTTTCCTTCTACTTTTTCTTTAGGGTTCCCTAATTTTTCTTTTGAAAAATTAGGGAACCCTAAAGAAAAAGTAGAAGAAAAAGAAAAGTCCGGGATTTACGAAATTAGTTGTCAAAATTGTAATAAAAAGTATGTTGGCCAAACGAGAAGATCTATTTCAGTAAGATTTGATAAATCTAGTGTTGCCCAACATGCATTTGAAAATGACCATAAAATAGACAATAGTAATTTAAAATTAATTAGGAACGTCATCCCCCTATATTATTAAACGAGTAAATCTTGTATATACCTACCTATCTATGTTTCTATGTATCTATATAAATATTTTCTCGAAAACGGCTCTAACGATTTTGATCAAATTTACCAAAAAGGGGTTTCGGGGGGCAAAAAATCGATTTAGCTAGGTCTCATCCCTGGAAAAATTCGTTTTCCTATCGATTTTATCATTTTTAAAAACGGTTTTTTGACCTGTCAAAACATTGTAATATCGTGAGTAGGCTTTGGAGAAAACAAACTACTTTCATTATTTATATGTCAAAATTATCTGACAGAATTTTTAACTTATTAAAATAATCCGTGAACTATTTGTATAGCAAAAAATAACAGAAATAAAAACTAAACATTATTATGTAAGTAGTTTTAACTAATATTTAAATAAATAGGTACCTAAGTATGTTATTTTTATATTACCTATATAAAATATGTATATTATGTACGTTAAATATAGTATGACGTATAATCTTACCTAGACTTTTTTTTCTCAAAAACGAATAACGATTTTGATGAAATTTACAGAATGGGGATTTTTCGGGGCGAGAAATCGATCTAGGTAGAAATCTTGGTCCCAGAGGGGAGCAATTAAAAAAAAGGGTTTTTTTATTTATAACTCGGTCAATTGTCAGATCGATTCGAAGCCTATTTCTACATAGATTTTGTATAATATATCACAAGGGTTAAAACTGTAATAACTCAAGTTACAAGTACTTAAGTTTGATTACTCTATGAACTTTTTGTAACACATTTGGAAGTATTGAAAAAACATGTTTTCGTCATTTCGTAGGTCCAGAAATAGATGATGGAACTTCCCTCACGTTTCCCTTTTTGGTTAATATTATCAACCCATAATTTATTTTCGTTTTCTTTTTCTAATTTTTTCGTCTTCTTCCTATTCACACAAAATACTTGCAATATTACAAGCAGTTTTTCATTTGCACTGGAACACATTTTGTTTGTTCTCAATTTGATCTCAATTGCTACTGACGTCTCTCTTGCCGAATCGCGCCGTACCGTGCCAGATAGTGGGCGACAGCCTGGGAGACAACCTTAAGTGACTGTAGTGAATTAAAAACAACGAATACATTTTTATCAAAACCCTGTAAAAAGGAGTTTTCAATCGTTAAAAAATCACACATAACTTTAAAAATATTGCTCCAGAATATTGAAAACGATATTCTAAAGCCCTCATAACAATGACTTAAAAGTTAAAACCATTAAAATAATATCTCAATTAGATATTCAGAATAATATTTCTAAACTTATAAAACGTTAAATTCCAAAGTCTTAAACGTAAGAAACTAGAACTCCCAAAACAATACTTTAACAACCGGAAAATAATATTCTTGTGGCCTCCAGGCAAAGTAGATTGCGTCAGATTTTTGAAAAAAAAAACCGCTTGGGGAGAAGGCGCTGGAGTGATGTTGGGGAGCGACAGTATCTTCGGGAGTAATCTTCGGGGTTAATAAAAATAAGGGGGCGGTGGAAGCGTAAAGAAAGAAGGAGAACATTTTGAACTTAACCGTTCATCTAGTGCAAGTTATAACCGATCTTTAAATAATTTTGTAATTTAAGTGTCAAGGCGTCTTATTACCCGACTGCAACGCAAAGGAGTGGTAATGTGTTTATCAGCCTATGTATGTATGTTTGTATGTTCCTTTGAAGCACTATACAGACCAAACGCCTGGGCCGATTTTTATGATTCACACGTCAATCGATTCCCCTTAGTCCGGCGAGTGTCACTAAAGACATGACGTTAGTGAAAATTCAATATGGCGACTACAGGACGCCATATTGTGAAAATGAAAAAAATGAAAGTCAACAAACTATGTCAAGTGGGGTATCGTTGAATAGGTATTTAAAAATCATTTTTAGTTTTCCCTCAACATTTTTCGATTCGACTGACCGTTTAGGATCTATATCGATTTATTTTTAATTAAAAACATTTGAAAAAATCACATAATTTAAACTTAAATTCCAGTGCAATTGTGATGTAGTACTGATGCTGATAGGAAATCCAGTCTGGTAAATAGCTAGCTAGGTACTCATAACTAAAAGTATAAAATTAAAAAAAAATAATTTAAAAAATCAAAAAACTCGACTGCGTAAAACTGAAAAGAAAAAAACAAGCACTTAGATGTCCGGTGGTCAACTGAACAGTCGGGATCCATTATTCGACAGCCAATCAAATTTTTCAATGGATCCGAATGTTCAGTTGACCACCGGACATCTAAGTGCTTGTTTTTTTCTTTTCAGTTTTACGCAGTCGGGTTTTTTGATTTTTTAAATTATTTTTTTTTTACGGGAACATCTTTCTTTACTATATTCTGTAAGTAGAAATGATAATATTATACATAAAATAGGGAAAATTTCTGTGGAGGGTGATTTTTATTTTTTCTGAAAAGGGGGCAGTATAGGTCAAATAAGTTTGAGAAAATTCTGGTGTAGCTGATAATTTATGTAATTTTCAAATGTAAATGCATGATAACGGTGAATGAACGGACTAAGTTTCGTCTATTGACTGTAAGGTACAAAAAATCGACCTAATTTGTATGCAGCACCTGCATCTGGAATTACGCCATCGATCTCCATTTGTTTCCCCACCGCCACCACCATTCTAATTAAGTGCTCATCGTCTACTCTTCTAGACTTCTCTCCGAGGAGTTATTTGTTTTACGCTTTAAATGCACAACTGAACTTGCACCTTCCTTTGTTTACTTATGTTACACTCACAGTTTTGTCCCATTTAATGTCTGATTATTTCCTTAAACCTGTTTACTATTTTTAAGACCATCAACATACCTAGAAATTATTAGTAATTCATAAGTACTTCAAATTATTTTTATTAATGAATTTCCGATGCAGGATCTCTAGTCATTTCAAAACACCCAGCAGTGCTACGGTTGCCAACGATCGCCTACATTGGCGATTTAACATTGGACCATCTTTGGCATATTGTGGGAAGATATCACTATCTTCATTACATGTACCTACTATTATTCCATCCCATTGCAGTATCTACTGGCGGGCGAGGAGAAAATTTGTTAAGTTGACAAGCATCAGCAATCATTGATTGGCCAACATTGTATTACCGTCGCTTGGGCGGCAATTGGCAAATATCATTATCCATCGTTGCAGTTGCAGTGGTCCGTTATTAATCATTAGTAATGGACTGATGTTATCATCCGGTCAGTCGTAGCCCGATTCTGGACCGATTGTTAAACCCTATATAATATGGGTGAATATCATAATTTATAATTTGGCTAGTTTTCTGCAGCATAGAACCTGGGAATTGTCAATTGAGAGCTTGCAATAGACGAAACAATATAACGTCATATAAATTTTGCTGTTGTAATAATTATTTTTTTTATCTAAATTATGTAGCGGTAGTAATAAAGAGTCATGTGAATAAAATGTGAAATTCTAAATTTGAATGATTTTTTATTATTAGACAATAATTCGAACTTATCTGTGATATCAGTCAATCTATACGTACTAATATTATAAAGAGGAAAAATTTGAATGTTTGTTTTTGTGAGATAATCTCTGGAGCTACTGAACCGATTTGAAAAATTGTTTCACTGTTTAAAAGTCTACTTCTTCCTGAGGATATACAGAAAGTGATATTTATGAGATATTTGTTGTTCTTGATTATCTCGTTGCGGAACCATTATCTATACCCGGGTGAAGCTGGGCCGGGCAGGGAAGCTATAGTACTAAATAAACTGGAAACAATGACCGTCTTGGGATCCATGCACCCATTGAAAAGTGCTGCCAGACTATTATAAAATAAAAAAATTCGACTGATGACCAGTCCTATACTTCCCACCTAGTAAATATTTGCAAAAAATAAACACTCTTTTTTTTTATTCTGTGATTAGGCCCAATTAACCTTAGCTGTTGGTGGTCTTTAAAACACAATTTAATTTTTATTCTTTGAAGAAAGCATGGCCCTCTTTTTTGTTTGGTGATCTACTGATGGCTAACTTAATATAGCAAAAATCATGGTTACCTTGATTTACGTACAATTTTTATTTTTTTTAGTAAAATATTTTTTTTCTCGAAAACTATACATTTTAGAGAAAAAAAATATTTACATTTTTTTCATATTATAACATCTATAATTCATTTATATTTTTTTTACCTATGTTAATACGTGACATTGAGGTCGTTTTTTTGAATATATCAGGATCCACTGAACCGATTTGACTCAAAATCTAATCAGATCTAAGTTAAAGGCTGATAAACACAATAGAACAATCGGCATGCCCGTATGTTGTTCCGTTCTTAAGATATCGAAGGCGAAAAATTGACCACATACACACACACATACACACACACATACACACACACACACACACATACACACACACACACACACACATACAGACATCAGTCGGAAAATGATTTTAAACGATTGCTAGGGTCTCAAAACGTGAAAATCTGTTAAAATCTCGAAATATTGTTTTCGGACTGAATCCATTACTTCCCTACCATAGTAGAGGTGGGAAGTAAAAAATAGTTAAGGCTAGAAATATTTCCAAATCCTCCAGAATCTTGTTTAAATGTCGAATTCGGAATTAGGCATTCCAAATATTTTTAAATAATATTCGTATTTTTTTACACAATATGTTTTTACATTAAGTACATATTTCACATCCTTAACAAAATTGTAGGTAATGATTAAACAAAAAACTATTTTTAAACTCATTTTAATTTTAATGAGTGTCCGTGTTCCATTAACATTAAAATTTAATTACTAATTAAAAGATGCTCAAGTTACAATATTCTTTACAAGTGTAGTTATTGTTTTGAACAATAACTTCAGACGAGTTTTAATTAGATCTTGTTTTAAGTCATTAACTGCCGAGTAATGTAATATACTATTATTTTATTTTTTATTAATTGCATGTTAAATAATAAAAACTAAAAATTCATTTGGGGCTGAGAATTGCAAGTTTAGAAATAATTTAAACTTTTCGTGTAAAATTTCCGATGAAATTGGATTGTTGTTTTTAATATACTTATTCCCAAATTTCGGCAATTTTCGAGTCTTCGCAAGTCGCAACTATCCGGGAACATTCCCAGTGTGAGAATATTGGCTAAATGGAAACATTGCTACCTCCGACATCTCTACATAGTATAAATTGAAGTCGCTTTTCGCGTCTGTCTGTCTGTCTGTCTGTTTAACCGCTAACTCCTCCTAAACCATGCAACGGATTTTGATGCGGTTGTCACCATCAGTTAGATAATTTTTCACGGAAGATTTATATATATATAGCATAATTAATAAATAATAATAATTAATTAATTAAATTCGTAACCCGACCGTAAGAATTCGCAACATACTTATATCATAAAAACGATCGTACATAACTGTTCCACTCGTAGCGCACACTATGCACAGGGACCCGGGTTCGGAAACTGATGGCATCGTAGAATTTTTGGCTTTTTTTTTCTAAATTCTACATGATATTTATTTATATATTTTTTTATTTTTGTTATATTCTTTCTTTGACAGTAATTATAATTTTTTTGAAACTAAAAATTATATATAAAATCGAACGAGCGAAGCGAGTGAGTAGTATATTGCACCCAGGCTTTCTTAGCACCCGGGCGAAGCCGGATGGGGCCGCTAGTTGATGATAAAATGTAAGTTCTCATAATATTCATGACAATAAATTCTGGCATTCATTTTCCGTTTCGTCTTATTCAGAATATGACGTATGTATGATGCATATAATATTTATGTTACATAATAATATGTATACGTACATTATACGAGTATACTTAATATTTGCTAACCATAAATATTTTATAATGTAATGCAACATCAGTTCTTGCTTATGATAATATCATACATATTGGTAATATCTTAGATACCTAACTAAAATACAAGACAGTTCGTGCTACAGACATTTTAGAAATTAGAGTTATTATTGTGGAGACAAAAGTTAAAGCTAAGACTGCAAAGAAAAAAAATACATTTACTGAACCGTTTTATTAGGTACTAAGCTAGTTTTTGACCGCGGCTTCGCTCACGTGACGTCAATTTTGCGCGTTAATGTCGGTTTTGACTGCAGGAACTAGATGACGGTAAAGGGAGGTGGGGAGCGTATAAACTATAAAGGGCTTAAAATATAAAAAATTAAATTAATGACTCCATAAGTTAAATTTTATTTAAACTAAAGAAAAACATATTCTGCTAAAAAAGCCACCCATCAAATATCAATATAGCGCTCCACACAGTAGCGGATCCAGGGGGGGCTGAGGGACTCAAGCCCCCTCAAAAGTATCTGGGTCCACCCCTGACAAATCTCAAATAAAACTTGATATTATCCTACTTTCTTAGTACTACACTATGCGTTAAATGAGCAAAATAAAATTTTGTGTGCTTTTTTAGTGTTTACCTTAATTAATTGATAAAGCCCATACTCTCAGCTGGGTCAAGCTCCTTCCAAACCAAAATCCTGGATCCGCCACTGGCTCCACAGGTTGGTTTTACACAGTGGCCGTAATTTGCCATCCACTAATTAGAGATCAGTGATTCTAGAACAAAACAATGTATTAGCAAATTGTATCACAAATTCAACTTTTTAAAAGTCTGGTGCTTACATAGAGTGTAAATTGCCATTAATTTAATTAAATTAAAAAAGTTGAAGGGGCGCTCCTGCCTATCTCCCCCTCTAAAAACGCCCCTGGGATAAGGTGGATTGTATCGTAGTCGTGCAGTATACTGCGTATTCGCTATGTGCAACATCAAAGTCGAGACATCTAGCGGCATTAATCGGCGAGACCACTGCCACTTTTATACATTATGTCAAATGGGACAACTAGTAAAAAGTGAATTAAAATTAAAATTAATGATAAAAGTAAAAAGTATGAATGCCATATTAAAAACGGGTTTTGAAAAAATAAATCATACTATAAACTTTCAACCTCAAACTGTGTCAAAGGGTAAAACTTTAGCTGAGGCTAATCATGGAATTGATGTTGGAGAATTAAGACAAAATGGAAAAAGCTATTTGATTCGAGCAGCAGTAATTAGGCAGACTTTAGTAACTTCTGAGCCTTATTCTGTTAAAGTTTATGTAAGTTCTTTTATATATTAACAGTAGTCTTTAATTATTATTATTTCTAATATAAGTAGTAAATAGTACAATTTTATCTGTCACATCTGTCATATATATAAAAGAATATATTGTCTTATTTTATTAATTTAATATCAAAATTCAAGTTGTAATTTTATAAAAATTATTAAATTTCATTATTCTTATATTTATTTTATATTAAATATATATTTTCTAGTGCGTTCACACTACATTATTGTGAATGTACAATTAAGGTTATGATACTTACTTGTGCTTTCTCACGATGGAAATCCATTTTTCTCTTTGAATTAACTTATGCTTATATTTTGGGAAACAATAAGAGCTATCATCACTATTTTTTATGTATTATTACAATTAATAATGCAGCATTTACGAATTGTCATTTCTTACTTTTGATTTTATATCAGTATATGACGTCACTGACGTTCCCTAAGAATGCCAGTTTTCGCCGCTAAGCGCGCACGGTCGTTTAGCGTCTCCCTTCCAAGCAGCTGCACATAGCGAATAGTGATCGTCATTTTTTATAAAATAAAGTTCATAAAATGTTATATCCCCACATCTAATAACATATTCCAGTATCGCACTTCACATTGATACTCGGATTTCAGCAACAAAATTTTAACATATTCTACCACGTGACTGTTTTGTAAAATCGTAATCGTATAGGTATTTGAACGTTTGCCAAATAAAAAAAACTTGTTTTAAATAAAAAATACAGGTTTGTTTATCTAAGCAGCAAACTTTTCTGCCCTGCTTATAGAGAAAATCTCGTATCTGCAAATTTTTCAATTTTTTGGTAAGGCATCTTCGGCTATTAACAAAATTGATTTTATTATTTGAATTTATTATTTCACAGTTTATTATTACCGTTAAACAGGACAAACTATTGCGCAATATGACACTCCACGTTTCAAGCTAATAAATTTAATAATTTATATTGATGTTCAAAATCAACATTGTAGGTATAAAAAATAGTAAACTAATTTAATATTTATGTTTAAATAAATAAAAAAATTGCTGACCGATTAAATTTTGCTGATGCAATTTCATCTGAATTTGAAACCACGTCATTTGCAAGCGCTGCACAAAATTTAGGGTAAGAGAAAGGGGGACCTAACATAGAAATAGGACAACCACTCTGAAAAACACAGCACACAATATGTACACACAACACGCAAGAGAAGGACCTGGGACACATCACACGGATAGATCAAGTTCAAATGAATATCAAAAGGGAATAATTTAATTAGAGGGTTTTGTATAAAAAGTGTTTGTGTTGTCATGCTGTATTAAGGATAATAGTCCAGGATTCAGCGCCCCTTTTTCAAAATGATTATTAATAGGCTGAATTTTCGTGAGTGACTTCGTTTTGACGAGTCTCCCAACTTTTCTCTCTGTGAAAAACTTGGTAGAGGTATGCAAAATTTTGCGCAGTCACTAAACATGTTGATCTGGTGATTTTTTAAATTTTATACCTAACACTTTGTTTTTCAGTTAAATTGCCAGATAATTTATAAAAACACAGGGAGCTGCGCTTGCCCTGCAAAAGCGATGGGTTCGACCGGCGAGTCCTCCGCCCCTAATGTGTAAAAATAACGAGGTCTGAAATTTTATTACTAACGGGCTGATTTTTACACTTTTGTTTAATTAATATTTTTGAAATCGTATGGTCAATTTGTCCTACAAATTGTCTGGCAGGGGTTTACAGTCCTACATTCTGAAAGTGTCAGTTGAACGAATACCCTAAATTATATTATTTGATCAGAGAATACACTGACCTATCCAAAGTTATCGTTGTCCTACAGTTAGTAATCAGCTTAGGGTATTCGCGAAACTGACACTTTCAGGGCGTAGAACTAGAAAGCCCTGCCAAACATGTAGGACAATTTGAACGTTCAATTTCAAAAATATTAATTAAACAATAGTGTAAAAATCAACCCGTTAGTAATAAAATTTCAGATTTCGTTATTTTTACTCGTCAAAACGAAGCCACTCACGAAAATTCAGCCTGTTAGTAATCACTTTGAAAAAGGGGGCTGGATCATGGACTATATGTCAAAATTTAGAATTTAAGTTGACATCTTATATTATTAACTCTTTAATGTACAAAATATAATCGAATTTCTTCAATTAATTCATATAACGATATCTTTGACTTGTTAAAATCGCAACCCTCGCCTATTACTAGTCGCATCAGATCAAAAGAACCTAGGGGTAATATTTGGTGTAAGTGGTGGAATAGGTACCCCGCTACACAGTTAACATTACAATGGACGGTTCTCTATTTAAAACAATTTTAGATAGCTTTCTGACTTCACTCATCGCAACACAACGCAAACTGAACAAATTTTCATGAAAAAAATTAAAAAATTGCGCTAAAAAAGATTGCTTGGTTTGATTTTTCACCCTAACCAGTGGCGAGCAGCGCCAAACTTTCTCGGCGCATGGGGCGACGCCCTTTCGCCTCTGGGCCCAGTCCCTACCTGCCTCACTATGCCACGATATATACAATCTACTATTGCCATTTTTGGTAACGCAAAAGTGGCAGTTCTCAAAGTGTAGGCAAAGAGGACAAAGCTATAACAATTACGAGAAATGTTTACTCGTGAAATCTTAGAAAGACTAATTTTTCTTTTAATGCCGATAATGTGTTTCTCAGAATGTATGATTTTGATGTATTAATCTGGAGCTGGTAATCTCCTTGAATCGGTCTGTCGCACGTTGTTCGAAATGAGGATACCTGATGCGAGTGTCATCTTTAGCATTTGCTTACAGTGTTGTAGCTCCAGAATGTGCAACATGTAATACATCACTAACGGTAAAACACATGCTGGAAACATGCAGAAAATACCATAACTCCAACTTACCTGGATCCATAGAAGAAAGAAGTACTTCAAGACAATCCTGACAGCATCACTCGTCTCATCAACTTCCTGGAAATGACTGGATTTCTGCCTTAAATTTAATCAAAAAACCTAAAAGAAAAATCATAAAAACAATAAAGTGATTAAAAGTAAATTAAAGCACAAACTATACTTACCTCTCTCAAACAATAGACTTATAACGACGCACATAGCCTAGTAGCTACGCGTCTTATTAAAAAAAAATAGGTATATACAGGGTAAGTTCGACCACCCGTATCAGTCGTTTTTTTTTGAAAACGGTTAGTCGTAGAGAGTTGTGTCAAAAATTTGTATTATAAAAGCCCCAATAAAGAATCGAATGGTGATAATTTTTTTTCCGGGAAGGTCGGCTTCCCTATTAGTTTGCTCCAGAATGTCCAGAACTCCGGAATTATAAATGTAACGATAGGTCAAAAGTGGTATTGTTGAAAAGATCTTTAAAAAATAAGCGAGTTTTGTAGGAAATTTTTTTTTATTACTGCCACCCCTGTAAATTTCTATAAGTATAAATATAAATTATTATATGTTCAAAACTCCGGAATTTTAGAAAGCACGATAGATTGAAAGTGGTGCTGTTGAAAAGCTCTTTAAAAAATAGGCAAGTTTTTTAGGAAAAATTATTTAATTACTGCCACCCCTGTTAAGTAACAATCGTTTGAAATTATTAAATCAAAATTTCATAATAACGATCGAAGTCGGCATTAAAAATCTAGCAACCTTAGACATTGTCACAAGACGTGTTCAAACTATCTTCCATTTACTCTTTAATACATACTACTGAGCTCTTCTGGTTATATTGTGAGTGTACTTCTTCAGTGTTTAATAATCGATAGATAGGTAACTAGATTTTAAACGCGGACTTTTAAAAAGTTCGTTATTATGACATTTTAATTTAGTAATTTCAAACAAATATTACTTAACAGGGGTGGCAGTAATAAAAAAAAATCCGTACAAAACTTGCTAATTTTTTAAAGATCTTTTCAACAATACCACTTTCGACTTATCGTTACATTTATAATTCCGGAGTTCTGGACATTCTGGAGCAAACTAATAGGGAAGCCGACCTTCCCGGAAAAAAAATATCACCATTCGATTCTTTATTAGGGCTTTTATAATACAAATTTTTGACACAACTCTCTACGACTAACCGTTTTCGAAAAAAACGACTGATACGGGTGGTCGAACTCACCCTGTATATAAGTATGAGTGATGTACCGGTAATTATAAAAGGGTAATATTACCGGTAACTTGATATAAATGTAATCTAGCCGCGTAAAAGTCTGAAGGGGTTGACACTATTAAATTTATTTCAGAATTTATGTTTAATTCCAAATTACATTTTTCGAGTTTTGGGTTGGAATGGAACTTGGCACCGTTTTAGGTTTATTTTCTTTTGGTGGACGAATATACTGGCAGAAGAGAACTTGGTTAATTTTGTTTTTGGTATGATAGATATTTCACCTATTCGCCGCACTACTCATATTACATTACGAACCTGACTACAGCCTTGGTCGAAGTTCAACCGGCAACTAAGTGCTTCTCAACAAATATTGGTGAACAAACACGTCAACTGCGAAGACCAATATTAGAGATCAATATAAAAGTACTATGCTTTCAAACTTTCCTCACTGACGTAAAAGTCCCAAAAACACACATTGCTATCTTTTGCTGAAATACACAGCTGGACATTTTTATTTTTAACTTCGAACTATTATCTATAATACATTTTTCTTATAAATGGGTTTGAAAGACAAAAGATCAAAAAGGTTTATTTAAGGGGAGCGTCCATGTATGCAAACGGGGGTCAAAAAAAATTTTTTTTGAACCTATTCTTGTGGGGTTCAGTTGAAAAGGGCCTTTTGAGTAGATTATGAATATGTTTTTATTTTTGTTTTATTTTATCAAAATTGTAGATTTTAGAGACCTATTTTGTTACCTGGTCTATCTTAAAACAACGCCATTACCTATAGAGCTGTAATTCACGTCAAGTATCACTCATATCCTCTAGTAACTAGTTAGTCAACAAATACTAAAAACAGAATAAAAGAAAACGTCCATACCTAACGGGGTGCAAAAAAAATGTTTTTTGTACCTATTCTTGAATAGTATTGTTGAAAAGGGCCTTGATTATGAACTTTGTAATTATAAAGACCATTCGTAAAGTAATTTTGTGAAAAAAATATACAAGGGTTGAGAGAGTGCGGATTATAAGTACGAGTATGTATTTGCATACCGTATAACGCACTCTAGTAATAGTAGCCACATTTTTAATTTTTTTTATAAAATTCCTTTACGAATACTTAGTCTTTACAACAATTATAATGAGTATTCGTAAAGGAATTTTGAAAAAAAAATTAAAAGTATAGCTACTCCGGGCCATTCTTAGTAGAGTGCGTTATAAGGTATGCGAATTATGCATACTCATACTTAAACTGCACTCTCTCAATCCTTGTAAATTTTTTTTATAAAATTACTTTACGAATGGCCTTTATAATTGATGTCAAGTATAAATATCGTATTTTCCAAAAAAAAAATTGTCGGTCAGTCTGTCTGTTTCACTGCTGTCGATTTGTATGTTTGGTTACTTATAACTAGAGAGATACTGCATTAATTTCGATAAAATTATAATTAATCGTTACCTTTAAGTTCAACTTAAAATAAAGGTACAAATCATTATGTAAGGCTCTCGGAAAGCAGTTTAATACCGTTATGAAAAATCGAGGGGGAAGAAGCCACGGGTACTTAAATAACTAAAACTATGAATCGTAGACAAAAAATGTTTATACAAAAGTTGTAGAGAATTTTGTCCTCTACAAGATTGATAATAACCATTTTTTACCAAAAATGGAACGGAACCGAGAAATTCGCAAAAAACCGTCTATCGTGAACTGGAACCTCGAATATCTGGCAACGCCGGCACGATATCGATGGGGACTTTTTACACGTTTTTTAAAACACCATAACGAAGGTATATAAAAAAAATCAGCTAACTGGGAATTATTCTGCAGTGTAAATCTAAAATTACTGGACTATAGTTAGTAGTTATCTTCTCTTGTTATAATAGCTTAAAAACTAAAAATAATAATAATTTAATAAATTATTGAATGAAATGTATTACACGTAGAACTACATTCTAGTGTCACTGATATAGGAGTAGGTATCTCTGCGTTTTATCGATATAATTACATAGTATTGGTATTTCACTGTACTTATCTTAAATTACAATTTCTGGAATTTTCTCTGACACCGAAAGTGAAGATATTAACTGTAAGTTATAAGAGCTTAAGAAGTAATCATACCTGACAGGAAAATTTGTCAGGTGTGCTTCAAGGCTTAGCACATATAACGAAGGTTGGCTGACAGGGACGTTGGCGGAAGAAACTTTGATGCCATGTTGTGTAATACACACAAACCGGAAACAGATGAATAATGAACTTATGGGTGTATTTGAGAGAAGGAAGGAGAGAGAGAGAGAGAGAGGTCGATTGCCTCTATATTTAGTAGTTGAACATTGTATAGGCGCAAGATACACTAGTTTAGACGCTAATGATTTCAATTGTCGAGTGTGGCGTCTATAATCTGTAATCTAATCTAAGATACAATCATAACTAGTTCAGAGCCCCAATTTTGCAGGGGCCTTACGACACTAAATGAAAACTTTTTTTTATTTTTGAAGTTTTGTTAATAAATTGATAATAGAGCTGTTCATGTGGGTCTCCAAGTACTTAATCCCTCACCGCCCCAACCTATTTTTTTCAAAAATTCAATTTGATGTAGGTAGGCCTTTTCACTTTAAAGAAGAAAAAAATTTGTAAGATGATTACGATTAATTTTTAATTAACGATTGCTACTCGATGTTGGTGCAAGTGGTTATAAAGCATCTATAAGAAGGACATAATTTCCCTAATATAGGGACGTCGAAAGCAGGCTATATTTATATATTTCTAATGTAACGTTATTTTATATACTAATAAAATTACCTTTCTTATTTGATGTAAATTAACATAAATTAATCCAAATGCTTGTGTTTTTTTCATTCATCACCCTGAAATCCCTAAATAAATAGAACCCTAACTGAAAGTACGTTTCAGCCTTCAAAGCTTCGAATAAAATAAACTTTGTTATAAATTGCGCACAAGTTTAATGTTTTCTTTTCATATATCGTTGAACACACAAAACACGCTAAATTCAACACAATTTTATGTTTTCTGGTTGATGCAGACATTTTATGTTCTGGTTTATGTAAGTGTTCTAAATTTTACGGTTTGTATGAATTTCTTTTACAGTATTGACGACATTTGAGACGTGAATATAATACACTTATCGATAGGAATACAAAATTGTTCGGTGCTACATTGTGAAAATTAAAAAATAAAATTAAGTTGATTTAATACTTAATTCATTGCATAACAGCACAAATTATTATATTGCACAATATTTAATGTGAAAAATTTCTGTGGAATTTGCCATAAAGGAGATTTTTTACTCTTCAGTTTCAATATAATTGCACAAAAAGTAAAAAAGCAGCTATGATTGACATCGAAATCAGTAGGCCTGGAGTATTTCTTGAGATAAAACATTTTAACATATTATTGCAAAAAGAATAATATTGTGAACGAAAAAAAATTCTGTGCACGCGCGCGCTCACCATGCGGAAAATCAATTTTTTTACGTTTGGGAGGTAGGATAATTATAGATTCTGACCTTATTTCGGATACGAGACCCTATTATCATTCTTTCATTACGGAACATAATCTATATTCTATAATCTATAGTAATAAATTATTATAAAGAGGAAAAGTTTATTTGTGAGTTTGTCTGTATGTAGGGGGTAATCTCTGGAACTACTGTACCGATTGTAAAACTTCTATAACTAATAGAAAGTTACATTATCCCGGAGTGATATAGGATATATTTTATTTTGATAATTCTCTCGGGGGGATAACTTCTGTGGGATAGTAACAGAACGTAACTCTATAATTCTTTTGCATTCTAGCGTATTGGAGGAATTCTATAACTAATATTACAAACACCACCAGCTCGGCACCGCTTGGCAGGGGGAGAATTTCTCGCGGGAGGGGGGATAATTCCTGTGGGATAGTTATAAAACGTAACTCTGCAATACTTTTGCATTTTAGCGTATTGGTGGAATCCTACTAATATTATAAACACCACCAACCCGGTTTCGCTTCGCAGGGACACATTTTCTTGCGGGGGGATAATAAATCATAAATTCTTAGCACCCGGGCGAAGCCGGACGGGATCGCTAATATATTATATGGAAGTAAAAACGAGTATTTTGAATACAATGCAGGAAAAAACATTTTGTTTTAGGTTTATTTAAGCCTAGGTTTTTTTAGTTTTAAATTTTTCGGTTTAAGTGATCAAATGATTATTAATGGATATAGGACTGCAGTTGAAGTATCTAGATTGTAGATAAATTGTAGATTATAGACGCTCGACAGCTACGGTCATCAGCGTAAAGTATCTAGCTTCGATTAAACCATAATAAACCATATAGACCGAGAGTTAGTGACAATTTTTTGGTGTTATTTATTCAAGGCCTTATTTTTGTGAAGATGTTGAGGGAGGCATATTAAAGTGCCCTGAGTAAGGGATTTTGCTAGATAGCGGTATGGGAGGGATGCAGAACGCCCCCAACATGTAACAAAAAAATGGTCACAAATCACAATTATTTATTGCTTCAAAGCTGAAATTGTTTGTATAGCTTGTCGGTGACTCAATAATGCCATTATAATATTTGCAGATTCCATCCATCTTTGTGTCCCAGTTATATATGTTATAGTAATAGGAATAAGATGCTGGCACATGGGGTAAACCCTGAAGCCATAGGTGAAGGTTAAAAAAAAAATATTTGCAGATCGATTGGTCAATATTAAAGGGGTGGCAGATCACCCTAAACGTGTCATGTGCCCGACAAAATTTATATTTTTAGTTCAAGGTTCAAATTTTAATATGTTGTTACGGCGACTGTTTTAAGCATATATTTCAATTTGCAGAACAAAATGTCGGTATTAACCCCTTGCAGAACGATATAAACACCTAGGCGAGCAAGTTTCCCTCTAAGAGAGGGGGTTAATACCGACATTTTGTTCTGCAAATTGAAATGTATGCTTAAAACAGTCGCCGTAACAATATGTTAAAATTTGTACCTTGAACTAATAATATAAATTTCGTCGGGCACATGACACGTTTAGGGTGATCTGCCACCCCTTTAATACTGACCAATCGAATTGCAAATATTATAATGGCATTATTGAGTCACCAACAAGCTATACAAACAATTTCAGCTTTGCAGAAGCAATAATAATTGGGACCATTTTTACTTCCCACCTCTACTATGGTAGGGAAGTAATGGATTCAGTCCGAAAACAATATTTCGAGATTTTAACAGATTTTCACGTTTTGAGACCCTAGCAATCGTTTAAAATCATTTTCCGACTGATGTCTGTATGTGTGTGTGTGTGTGTGTGTGTGTGTGTATGTGTGTGTGTGTGTGTATGTGGTCAATTTTTCGCCTTCGATATCTTAAGAACGGAACAACATACGGGCATGCCGATTGTTCTATTGTGTTTATCAGCCTTTAACTTAGATCTGATTAGATTTTGAGTCAAATCGGTTCAGTGGATCCTGATATATTCAAAAAAAACGACCTCAATGTCACGTATTAACATAGGTAAAAAAAAATATAAATGAATTATAGATGTTATAATATGAAAAAAATGTAAATATTTTTTTTCTCTAAAATGTATAGTTTTCGAGAAAAAAAATATTTTACTAAAAAAAATAAAAATTGTACGTAAATCAAGGTAACCATGATTTTTGCTATATTAAGTTAGCCATCATAAGTAGATCACCAAACAAAAAAGAGGGCCATGCTTTCTTCAAAGAATAAAAATTAAATTGTGTTTTAAAGACCACCAACAACTAAGGTTAATTGGGCCTAGTCAAAGAATAAAAAAAAAGAGTGTTTATTTTTTGCAAATATTTACTAGGTGGGAAGTATAGGACTGGTCATCAGTCGAATTTTTTTGTTACATGTTGAGGGCGATCTCCATCCCTCCCATACTGCTATCTTGCAAAATTCCTTACTCAGGGCACTTTAATTTTAATATGCCTCCCTCAACATCTTCACAAAAATAAGACCTTGAATAAATAACACCAAAAAATTGTCACTAGCTCTCGGTCTAATACATAACACAATAGCCAATGTAATTTACATCATATTATTATAATAATAGCATAACTGATATGAACTTTGTATACAAATTGTTTATGTGATCCGCGTTTTTGCGAAGCGTCTAGTTTAACCAATATAATAAGCCGGCTTTTAAGCCCGTTTTAGACGGAAGCAGTTTTGTGACCGACTAGAACAGAATTTTTTTTATAAAAACGATTTGTTGGCAGTAGTGTTAAAGATGGTATTTAATTTGCTGACAAATGTGTTATTGGGTTTAAGAATAGCCGAGCGCCCAAGGATGTCGATGCTATGGCATTTACATGGCTTGCAGTTAGTGTTGCCAGGTCCAATTTGCCAAATTTCGGGACAGAAGGGTAAAAAAATCGGGATTTTGGTTCTGAAATCGAGACAACTAAAAAAAACAAGGTGTTCATAAATCAACGTTAATTTTTGTTATTAAGTGGTGAAAATAATGTCTTTATAATATCATCATAATCTTTGGATCGTACGCGGTGGCAGAAAAGAACGGGAGAGCGCGATACGTCTATCGCGCTATTCGCAGTCACAAAACAATATGTGTGAAGTTTGAACCTTTTATAATTACCGATTGACCCTAAATCGGGACATTCAGCGTCCCGATCAAGAGTGAATCGGGACGTGTCCACATACCCCTGAAAATCGGGACGTCCCGCGCAAATCGGGACACCTGGCAACACTACTTGCAGTAGACGCCATTGTATCTAATTATTTAAATTTAGTATTTACAGCCTCAAACTCCTGCGATTGAACTTAGAAACTTGAAATTTAGGTACATAGTATTGCGGTCTGCAGTTCTTCCAGGGTGGTTTTACAAAAAACATTTTTTTTGCATTCTCTACGGCCAATAAAGTGAAAATTTAAATGTTTTTTTTAAATGTGGCATTTAAATGGAAAGGGTCTCACTTCAAAGATATTAAAAATAAGAAAACATGAGTATTTTTATAAAGAATATTAATATTTAGTCACTTCTTAATCATAACAATTATTAAATTAACAATGAGATTAACAATCAATTATTATTTCCTTACTGTACCAATTCACTATTTTAGTGAAATTAACATAAGAACATCAGACGACATTATTCGCCATGAAATGCACTTATTATTATTATAGAAGGCTACATAAGAAAAATGTAAGTACACTGTGAAGTAAGTAACTGGAAACTTTCCCGACGCGAAAGTGGTAGTTCCGGGTTCGAGTCCCGGCGGTGCATTTACATTTTTCTTATTTAGCCTTCTATAATAATAAGTGCATTTCATGGCGAATAGTGTCGTCTGGTGTTCTAATGTTAATTTCACTAAAATAGTGAATTGATACAGTAAGGAAATAATAAATTGATTGTTAATCTCATTGTTAATAAATACTAGGTATACTGTAAGTAATTTCTCGCAAATAATTGAGAATTATTAAATTGTTGTCAGTTGTGGCTAAAGAAATGATTAAATTGTTGTTTTTTAGAGTTTTTATAAGTTATGTTATAAAAATTTACTAAAAAAATTATGTTATCTCATTGTGCCTGAAAGTAGGTATTAGGTCTAAAATTTTGAAAAAAATCAGACTTATTTAAAGAGGCTAGTAAAGAATTGTAGGAAAACTATAGCAAAAAGGTCAGATTTTCATTAAAATTTTGAGATTTAGCACAGAATAAATCACTATGAAGGTGGAAGTGATTAGACGTTCATGAATAATTCCTTCAACACGAACGATTTCCTGTGTGCCATGAACAAACGCCTCCTTTTAATTTAAAATGCGTGTTCCCACGGATTAATAGTAGATTGTATGTCTAGATGCGTAATGAGGTATATTACTGACGAGTAGTGACAGTACCTTATAAGTTAAAACGAGCTCCAGCGAGTTTTAACAGTCACACGAGTCATAATATCTTATATATAAAATTCTCGTGTCGCGGTGTACGTTATTGAACTCCTCCGAAACGGCTGGACCGATTTTGATGAAATTTTGTGTGCTTATCGGGTAGGGTGGAGAATCGGACAACATCTATTTTTCATCCCCCTAAATGTTAAGGGTGGTCCACCCCAAATTTTTTTTTTTTATTTTTTGGACAAAATTTTTTGTTTTAATTTTTTCATGATTCAGCATTGAAAAATACATACAACTCTAAATTTTCACCCTTATACGATCAACCCCTGATTTTTAATCGCGATTTTTATATTAAGCTTTAAAAAATACATATATGGCGAACGAGCGAAGCGAGTGAGTAGTGTATTTATAATATTCAAGCGAACGAGCGAAGCGAGTGAGTAGGCGAAAATATTCAAGCGAACGAGCGAAGCGAGTGAGTAGGCGAAAATATTCAAGCGAACGAGCGAAGCGAGTGAGTAGTGTATTTATAATATTCAAGCGAACGAGCGAAGCGAGTGAGTAGTGTATTGCACCCGGGCTTTCTTAGCACCCGGGCGAAGCCGGACGGGACCGCTAGTCATTATATATTATATGGTATATTTTATATATATTTTTTATATATATTATATGATATTTTTTACTATACCCCCTATAAAATAGCTACTTTTCACTTTATTTTCAGTATTTTCGAAAAAAATTTACAGTTCATTTGCGTCACCAACTTCACATTTATAGTAGACCGTGAGCAGGTAATAATAGCGGGATCAGAGTGAATAAACATAAATCACTATGGAAACTGCTTATTTTCCACACTAGTGTGTTTTCAACACACCTGCTTGCTAACTGACCAATTCCATGCAAACATACACGCATATGTAACGTAGCTATTTATTTTAGTGGGTATGCTAAAATGTATTTATTTATTTTATGCGTCAACTTTTCAATAAAAAATGGTGGAACCTTTGGTGTAAAGATACGAAATGTTACAATTACCACAAAACACCAAACCATAACAAACACTCTCGACGTACGTTTCGCCAACCAAGTTGGCATCATCAGGAGATGATTAAAACTGAGTTTTAATCATCTCCTGATGATGCCAACTTGGTTGGCGAAACGTACGTCGAGAGTGTTTGTTATGGTTTGGTGTTTTGTGGTAATTGTAACATTTCGCGTCAACTTTTCTTTTGAAAATAATATGAAAAAAACGAGAAACAAGTACGTTTATGCTTGACCGTTTTTTTATTTTTCATTCGAATGCTTCCGTCGCTATACTCGCAGCATTTTCTTATGCTCGTCTAAAACAGAAAACATATACTTTGTGTTTCCATCTTAAGCGAGCTTAAACTATGTGGTACACAAGCCAGAGAACAGATACACAAGCATGTTGCATACATGTTTTGTTAGTACATTCTGATTTGGTTTAATCTTGACATCGACAAAACGTCATAGCGAAAGGACGCTTCTAGTCTGGATATAGCTATGTGTTCAGAGTACAAAACTCGAGGGATTTGCGATGACGGGCGTTTGCTTTGCCATTATCCGATGTTTTAATTGTAAATGTTTGTTTAATGCTTTCGCGTTTGCTTCATACAGACTTTAACTAAACGTAGACGACAGTTTAGATTGAACAAAACTATACCGCAAATATTTACAACGTGACCGGAAAATAATGAAGAAGAGATTAAAACAAAGGAAAGAGTTAAATAACTGTAGGTACCCTACACATTATGTTTTTGCGCTCGACCTATATTGTTTTAAAATAGCGGTGGAATATTTTAGATTACAGGTGTTAAGTCACTTGTTTTGACGATATAAACCTTTATTTATGTCCAATTTTAACCAATAAGCAGGGGTGATATTCAAAATATTTAACAACCGGTACGGTATCTTTATCTACCTATATCAGGGGTGTCAAACTCATTTGAAACGCGCGTCATATTAATATATCCCGAATTAGTGTTCATTCGCGCCGCACGTAACACATAGACCTTGCCTTGCTAAATTTAAACTTTAAAGACGCTTTTTAGTCGATTTAAAAAATGGGTATGTACAGACAGAAGAGTACGTGAATATCGTTAAACACTAATAATTGTATTCTTTGTCATGGAAAGGAATATAATATGTACTGCTGTCAGTGAATCTACGGTTTTCACATTAATTCATTAAAGTTCTAAAGTTGAATGTTGTACATTTCAAATATGTGTTACAAAAACAACATTAAACAAACAATTCTACACAGTACACAATTAAAATGTCCATTAATTTTGTCTGCTGATCGTCTGTAAAAAAAATGTTTTACATCTTTCTCTAAATTTGTTAAAGAATCAAACAAAGTGTTCTGATTTATTTTGTAAGTTACAAAAACGCTGGAGTTAGGATCAATACTCCTTATAAACGAAATTATGCTTGTTACGGAAGGGTGTCTTTACACATGCTTTAATGTATAAAGCATATGTTAGGACTGTCATGTACCTACCTTATTGTATTTTAAAATTCATTGTCAGAACCAAAATTTTAGAAAAATGCCTTGTTATTCAAACATATGTTTCAACTCCGCCGGAACACAAATACCTACATATACATACATAAATTTATTGTATGAAAAGTACAATGTGCCATACATGGTCCGACACAAAGTTAAAAGTTACATTAAAACTGAACAATATTCTTTAACATGGTAATATGCCTTATTACTAAGAAATTTCTTTAATTCATTTTTAAAAATATTGGGGTTGTTGATGTTTTTAATTTCGCCGGTGAGTCACTGGAACACAAATAGTACTATATTCAAAATTAGGAGGAAAACTGAAAAACTCATAATACTATGTGAGTGTTCGAAATTACACATCTAGCGCAAAACGCTGACTTAGAACTTCGGCGCCCCTAGGCTACGAAAAGTTAGGCGCCCTTTTTGTAAAGATGGTACTAATTATATTTGGTAGTTTTCTAAAACAAGAGTGGAGAAGTTTAAGAAGTAAAGCAAGAAAGAATTTTGAGTATTTTGAAAATATCAATCGGAAATTGCTATAAGCATTGTTATTTAATAATGTTCCGCAATTTCCAATTGTTCGTAAATTTTGCTAAACATTTAAGATTAGCAGCGTTATTATGTTTTTCTATTTTATTTTCGGGCATATTTTGGTTATAGTTTTTCGTGAATAAAAATTTTCTAATCCAAAATATGGCGCCTCCGAAGTTTTGGCGCCCTAGGCCAGGGGTCTGCAACCTTTTGAGACGGAAGAGCCAAAAGTTACAATTTACAAAATTTCCCAGTTTTTAAAGAGCCACTAACATTTTTATTGCAATATTATGGTATTTGATTAGGATTAGGTATATAAATTTGATTTTTGATTTAAAATAATAGCTTTAAATATGAAATAATATTTATTCATATAAAAACATACAAATGTTTCGCACAAAACATATTAAAGTATTTTAGCTAGCTATGCAGTGCACTAATAACTAAACAAACAGAACAGTGTTGCCACATTTAAAAAATGTCAGCTGTCCGTATACTCTCTACTCCACCTATTCTCACTGCTCTCTGTTGAGTGTTTTTATCCTGTTTAAAGTTTTTTTTGCAGTATAATATTTTTTATGAGTTTTGAAAATAAAATAATATAATTATTAATATTTGCGCATGGAACTGGAGAGCCGCATCTTGTTATCATAAGAGCCGCATGCAGCTCGCGAGCCGCAGGTTGCCAACCCCTGCCCTAGGCAATAGCCTACTTAGCCTAGTGGTAAATCCGCCCCTGATTGTACTACCAAACATATTTTGCTGACGACGACATGCGTTTGCTTTTTCCAATTTTAATACTACTCTGCAGCGCCTCCTGTGTATCTCAAAACTGACATTATGGTCGCGGGTCGTGGTAGATGCACATATTTTTTCATCTTACCCTTCTGTTTCACCCAAAAGCTGCACATAATATATATTTTATTGATCGAACTGATGACCTTTCTGTGAGAGTATGGTACAAAAGCTGTTTACATGTGACACCAAAGAAGAGCTTCGAATAAGAGCCGTCTGACACTGGGTTATAAATAAAATTATACTTGGCAGTTGAAAACAATGGCACACCTAACCATAGAGCTCTCATATAGAGACCCTCGCATCGACTTTTGTACGTTATTACTTGCTAATCGAACTCTCATTAAATATACACAATTTTTGCAATTGGGATCCGTCAAATGAGCATCTGACATCTGGTGGCAGAAAATTGTACTCAAACGAGGGAAAATTTTACATGCTAACAGTGCAAATTAATCATGAAATTGTTTATTACAAAAATAAAACAAGTAAAATAAACAAAAAGTTTATCGAAAATGGAATTCGCGACGTTTTCTAATATCATGGCAATAAACACTGTCAGTTATTGCCTTGTAAAACTTACTTTACAGAGAATTATTTTCTAATGAAATGTGGAAAAACTGTATTTATGAATTAAAAAAATATTTTATAGTAATAATAAGATGTACTTGTTATCATACTGCACTAAAATAGTTGAATCCCTGATGATTAACAAATTTATAGGATTAACTTCGTATACAAATATTTTGAGGTTAGTAACTTAGCTACTTATTACAATATAACTTATTATGTTGCAGTTATGTGTTTACATTATTCACCTAACCCAGCCTTAAAAGCGCATTGAACGCGCATGATTAATTTCGTGGAGATTTTCTTTTAATTTTGATGTTTTTAAGCAATATGTCGTAAAGATTACTACGTTTGACAGTTCATTTTGCATGCATTTTTCTCGTTATATTTCCGACATTTGATAATATGCCCGGCTTTGAGAATCCGTTCTTCTTCAACGAAATTCCTTTGTTTAGGATTCGTACCGGCCCAATCACAAATTGCACTTATATTTATCATTTTTTATCACTTTGAAAATCATAAAATTACACGCAAAAGTATACCCCGTATATGAAATTTCCCTCCGTCTGCGCCATGTTTTTGAAGCTCCACCTATCTGACGGATCCCAATAGGTATGTAATGTTTCTTTAAATGAAAGTTTCTGAAAGATACTGACAATTACAAGTCAGTTGTAAGAATAATATTTCAATTCGCAGTTACATATTTTAGACTGA
Source organism: Mongoloraphidia duomilia (assembly GCA_039654895.1). Lineage (NCBI taxonomy): Eukaryota > Metazoa > Arthropoda > Insecta > Raphidioptera > Raphidiidae > Mongoloraphidia > Mongoloraphidia duomilia. The sequence continues at coordinate 31,239,547 of CM077521.1, read as the reverse complement.
CATGAACCAACTCATAAAAAGCTAAAAACAATAGTTACTAACATAACTACTAGATGTTCAAAATCAATGTTTTCATAATAGTGCAAAGTATTATATCAGACTCTGAAACTTGTACAAGCTCCATGGTTGTCTCGTACAATGCTTGACGATGGTTTAGTGTCAAAATATCTCGGTTCTTGCAGCAAACGTTATGAAAAGTTAAAAAAGTTTATGCCAATGAAAATATCATTATTTATATGACTGCACACCCGGTAAGACTACACTAAACCCTCGTTAAATAAATGAACACTAAAATATTTTATAACCCTCCTTCATTCTTGCCTTTATCTGCAATACCTCTTTTAAATTAAATTCCTTAAAATTTATGATCTAAGCAATTTTCAAATATAAGAATTTTACTTTATTATATACGTATCTTTTAAGTAAAAAAATATAATACAAATTAAAAAAATGATAAAAATAATAAAAATTTTAACTAATTTTATCTCTTCTACTTTCGAAAGTGGAATATAAAAACTCAAAATTGATCTTCCACAAGATGAACACCTTGTGGAAGTTGAATAATTTTTAATAACGTTAACCTTCTAGAGCGAAGGCCAGCGTATACAAACCCTACTGCCCCCCCCCCCCCCGTCGGATTTTATGAGTCACACATTTTTTTTGTAGGTATTGTCATCTAGTTTGAGGTTTTAGTTGTTTGCCCTTTGTCAATTACAGCTTATCCCGGAAAAACCCGGAAAACCACAGAGATACGAAGTAAATGACTTTTTACAAACAAATATTTATTATTTGCTCCTAATATTCCAATTTCAGGTAAATAATTTAAAAGTAAGTAAGTCCATATTCGAGCATTTTTCAAAATTCAACCCCTAAGAAGGTGTAGGATTTTTTGACTAATCAACGCTTAGACCAAACCGCTTAAGCTATGAATTTGAAAATCAACACATTAGCTCTTCTTTAAAAATAAGCAGACCTGTATTCGAGATTTTTTTTTAAATCAAACCTCTAAGGGGTAAAACGGAGGTGTAATACTTTTTGACTAATCAACGTCCAGACCAAACCGCTGAAGCTATAAGCTTGAAATTTGGACAGTAGGTTCCTTTGGTGACGTAAGCACCCACTAAGAAACTATTTTTCGAAATTCAACCCCTAAGGGCGTCAAAAAGGGGTGTATTGCACAGCCTAAACCACATGCAATTTTTAAGTTATGTTCCTTAGGAGTTGATTATTCCGAAAAATCCTTTCTTTGTGCAGTAATTGACAAGGAGCAAACAACCAAAACCTTAAACTAGATGACAATACCTACAAAAAATGTGTGGCTCATAAAATCCCACGGGGGGAGCCTTTGTATACGCTAGCCTATGGTCTATTCGTATAACTTAGCTCCTTTTTCTGGAGATGTTTTTGTTGTGTAAGTATTAGCTATTTAATAATCTTTTTCACTTCTATATGAATTTATTTTGCTGTTTAAATCTTCCATTTGACAGATGCAAGTTTAATAGTGTTTAAATCTTAAATTTGGCAGATTTGAAATTTAAATCTTCGTTCTCTGGAAGTGTAAAGTTTAAAGTCATCTTCGATTAATTTTAAGTTGAATAGTTAGTCAACGCAAAGCTGGTGCAAGTGGTTATTAGAGAATTTAAAGTATAAAAAATCTACTGTTTATTTGAAATGATATGTAATTATAAAACATCACGTAAAAAAACAAAACAATTTAGAAAACAAACATAACAAATTCAATTTAATTTAAGCCAGGAGTTGTGCAGCAAACTTCAGAACGTGAGAGGAATGTATCTGACGTCCTGTAATGTATGACACTTCAGTAACTTCACTTGGTGGTTTTGAACATAATATAGTAACCAAGTTTGGTAGGTACTCTCCGATTCTCGGTAGGCGGTGTCCTACATACACATTGAATACAAATGTCATTTGTGAGGTAATGACTTGATTTCTGCAACTGAACTTTGTTATATCTGATCGTATTTTACAGTTTTATCGTATTTTTATTCAAAGTTAGCAAAATAAAAACAGATAAAACTTTGGAAAGACAGTGATATAAATGTAGTTGAACTTTTGTAAATCACATGAAAAAATCTGTCAAATACCAAGTGATCAAAGTTTCTGATTTCATGGGATTATGGTATTTACTCGATTTGATAAAATTTGTATTGAACATTTATTTATGTATGTAGGTACTCTACTACCTATTTAGATTATGCAGCGAAGGTATATAAAAAAAACCTTATTAAACCATATAAAAAGTAACAGACGAGAAATAAGATCGATAAAGCTACAAAATGAGAGAAATTTTTTTGAAAAAAAAGCGCATTAGTATATACAATCTATTTTCTTGAAGAGTTTTCTAGAAAAAGCATTAATGATATTCAACATTATAAATATTCAAAAACTAAATGATTTGAAAAGTTATCTCTACTTAATTTCTAACAGTTCTTTAAAAGGTTCATGTGAAGGTACAGTAGAACCTCGATAACTCAAACCTTGATAACGTAAAAATCTCTATAAATTAAAAAAGTTATGTGTTCCCTTCCCTTCAGGGCCTGAAGCCTCCTTTACTTACCGTCCCAGATTGGATTGTGTATTATTTTTGTGTAATTATTGGAAAATGAAGTAAAGAGTATTCGATACCTGAAATTTCCCCCTGCCCTTTTCATCTCAAATCCTTCCCCTTCGCCTAAAAAGGTTCTGGCTCTCCCGACGCTATTTTTAAAGCTAAAGGGTTTGGGTAAACGCCAAATAAAGGATCACACTACAGATCCCTCAGGCGAAAAATTGAAAAACATTTTTCAGGAAAAATTTACTTACATTTGACGTTTACCCGAACCTCCTAGCTTTAAAAATACAATTGGGACGTCCATAACTCTGAACCTTTATTTCTGAAAAATCTAAATTTTCTAACGCACTGTGTTTGCTATCTCTGTCTTTGTTGTCTTTGTCTGTTTCACAGACTGTATATCTATATGTATATTTGCAGTCTCTGTCATTGATGACTCTGTCTGTTTCACTGACTGTGTGTCTATACTCTATACCTAGCTGCTGAATTAAATTTTTAACGGTCCTTTCTGTCAAAACTTACCGATGTTTTTAATCCTTACTCTTAAAAAACTGCTGAATATTACGGTACATCATAGTTCGCTACTATAGCGAGTCGGTTCCAGTACAGCGAATATCGCCTTAAAGCAAATCACAGCTTTTTTCACTTGTTAGTGAATATAAAAAACCTAAACACAGAAAGCGCGGGGGTTAGGAAAATGACGTCGGTCGCTGAGCTTGATTTAGCTCCGAGTTAGCTGACAATTGCTGAAAACCATCTTAAGAGCACTGCAAGCGATGAAAATAATAAATGTGAATATAATTGAAAAGCTTCATATTAACGAAACAACGAAACACATAAAAATAATATTTATTGAATTCCACTAAACTTCGGATTCTAGTCAAATATGCTGAAACACCCTGTATTATTATTTATTTTTAGTTTAAGATTTATAGCGAAACAGACAGACAGACAAATATGACTAGATATATCATGCAAAATGTCTAAAAAGATGAAATTTCATTTAAAAAAGTATCTTATAGGAAAACGTCCCTTTGCAGTTTTAAAAAATATTAGTATTGATTGATATAGGTAATAGATATAAATTTTTAGTTGATATTTTTTTATTTATATCTAAGAAATAGCTTGTCACAATTCATCGGTTAACTTTTCTGACAGCTTGTATAAAATTTTTGTTCAGATGCAACGCACGATGTAATTTTGTATACAAGTTATTTTATTTACACTGTACACTGTTTTTAAAGTGAATTTAGCGTCCAAGTATTATTGTTGTAGTTTAATATTTGCATATAGATGAACATTTATTATTTGCATTTTCACTAACTCGACTGCTTTTAATCGTTTATTCAATTTGTCTCAAAATTATTGTAGAAATCACATTTCCGTGCACAGGAGACTGATGTTTCACAGTAGTTGAAATATCCGTTATTCTCAAATCTCATTGTAGCCTCCTACAACACCACTCCCAGTTAAAATTTTAATATTGAATGTATTGGGATCCGTCAGATAGATGGAGCTTAAAAAACATGGCGCAGAGGGAGGGAAATTTCATATACGGGGTATACTTTTGCGTGTAATTTTATGATTTTCAAAGTGATAAGAAATGATAAATATAAGTGCAATTTGTGATTGGGCCGGTACGAATCCTAAACAAAGGAATTTCGTTGAAGGAGAACAGATTCTCAAAGCCGGGCATATTATCAAATGTCGGAAATATAACGAGAAAAATGCATGCAAAATGAACTGTCAAAAGTAGTAATCTTTACGACATATTGCTTAAAAACATCAAAATTAAAAGAAAATCTCCACGAAATTAATCATCCGCGTTCAATGCGCCTTTAAGGCTGGGTTAGGTGAATAATGTAAACACATAACTGCAACATAATAAGTTATATTGTAATAAGTAGGTAAGTTATTAACCTCAAAATATTTGTATATAAAGTTAATCCTATCAATTTGTCAATCATTCAACTATTGTAGTGCAGTGTGATAATAAGTACATCTAATTATTAATATAAAATATTTTTTTAATTCATAAATACAGTTTTTCCACATTTCATTAGAAAATAATTCTCTGGAAAGTAAGTTTTACAAGGCAATAACTGACAGTGTTTATTGCCATGATATTTGAAAACGTCGCGAATTCCATTTTCGATAAACTTTTTGTTTATTTTACTTGTTTTATTTTTGTAATAAACAATTTCATGATTAATTTGCACTGTTAGCATGTAAAATTTTCCCTCGTTTTGAGTAAAATTTTCTGCCACCAGATGTCATATGCTCATTTGACTGATCCCAATACTAATAGTCCAGGTCAGCTACACTTTTTTGGAGAAATAATTTATATAATATACTTTTGATTTTTTTTGTTAATGAACTCTTAAAACGGTTAGAAATAAGGAACTAAAAAGTTCCCACCTATATCGTGGATGGAACATCCCATTTTGGATCGAGATAAGACAAAAAGCATTTTTTAGACTTAAGGGCATTAAATTACCTATGGGTTCCTAGACGAATTTTTTTTTAAATCGGGATAGAAGGTACTCGTAACGCATGTCAAAAAAACACGTATTGATTTCGATATCTTTAAAAAATGAGACCTTATAAAGATATCGATACCTATAGGACAAAAAAAACACGATTAAGGGCGTTCTTTGCTCCACGAACATATGTATTTTCAATTTAAAATTCGGAAAAACATAATAAATTCAACTGTTGAAAAGGACGTGAGGTTATAGCCACTGGTGTCCAAGAAGCCTAATTAGCGCGCGAAATTCGGGTTCAAAAAGTAAGAGAAGAACATAAAAAATTGTGAGACATAATTGGAGAAAAAATTCTGCTCTACAATTTTTGCCCTAAGATATTTTTTCTTTCGAGTGATAATTTAGAAGATAAATGAGGGAAACTTAAAATGGGTTCGCTCCAGCGGTAGTTTTTCATCCAAAAGGAAATGTTCCATCCACGGCATATTATTATATGGGAACTTTTCAGTTCCTTATTTCTAGCTCTTTTAAGACTTCATTGTTAAAAAAATCAAAAATTATAAATTATATTTTCTTCTATTTCGATATTTTTCATCTAATTTGCCTGGACTATATTAAGTTGTAAGTTGAATTTTCCGATATGTTACAAAATATTATGTCGTGAAAATCGAAATAGACTTTTTTCGGTGGCGTTACCTTAAGAGTAAAATTTATCTTAATCGACCAACAAATATTAATGAATGAAAGGACATAATTCGTGCCGAAATTTGAGTCATTCGACTAGTAATATTTCTATGCCAGTAACGCTCCCAAAAAAAAGATTTTCAAAGTGCAAAATTCCATAGCCGACACGATTTTCTATTTTTTTTAGCTTTGGGATCAAATATTTCAAAAACTTTCCTCTTCACTATTCTCCTTTCAGCTCAGTCGAAAAAAATTGGAAATGCCATTTAAGAAAATGACTGATGACTTCATAGTTCAAAAATAAAACACGATCGAAAAGTGAAATTTAGCAGAAAATATGTCTTTTTAAAATAAAAAATTGACGTGTTCGAGTATTTTTAAACGGTTTTATTTAGCTTGACCCCGTATAAGTGTTTGTTTGTTTGTTTATATTTTTTCTCAGAAAATTTCAGCAAAATTATAATTGTCATAACACAAGACTTGACGCGCTAACTTTTATTAACTTCCCATTGGAAGTTATTGTAATGGGTCCGAAAATCGAAATCAAAATGCATAACAAATTTTTATGTTTCAAGGTCACTACACTATTTTTAGAAAGATGTCTGTGTGTGTGTGTGTGTACGCACATACGTACGTATGTGTCCATTTCTTTCTAAGACGAAATCTCGAGAATGAAAAATGATATCGACTACGTTGGTGCCAATCGACGCGTATTAACGTAAATACGATCTGAAAGAAATTTTTTCAAAATCGGTTCAGCCGTTCTTTTTTCTTAACCAAATAGACTCCAAAAAAGTAGATTTTACACAATATCTCGCGAATAAAAAATTATATCGACTTCGTAAGGGTGTCAATCGAGGCGTGTTAACGTCATTTTAATCCGACATAAATTTTATAAAAATCGGTTCAGCCGTTTTTTTTTTTAAATTTAATTATTATTAAATATTTATCAAACTGGGAAGTTCGTCATGTGGACCTCAAGGGTCGCACTTTAGTCCTAATAAACGACCCACCTCACGGCTTGTTTCATAGTCGTTTATCGACCAATTACACTCGTAACATTAAAAATATTTTAAAAAGAAAATTCTGAAAAATCTCACGAAACTGACAAAATTGTTTTAAAATATTAAATAATAATTTCTTCATTCTAAAAACGAAATTAAATTATTTCATTTAACCATTTTACAAAGACATCCAATTATGTTTACAACGAATTTTTCCTTTCTCAAATTTATACGTAGTTTTCTCTGAAACGAGCCATTGTTCACGCAATGTCTAGCATTAGTTTAACGCAGGCACCTAATCTTGTTAGAGAAAACTTTAACTGGTAACTTAATTTAAACTTTGAAGGCGAAACAGCTTTGTACCTATATATTTAAAAAATCATCTTTCAACAGCAGAGTCATTTTGAAATAGCGTAGTAGAATTATATGATTACAGAAACATTTATTAACAATATTGTTCTTTTATTTTCTCAGTTTGACGTAGGACTATTTTTATATTGTCGGGTACAGGCCACTCACTTCAACTTACTATTGTGACGCTTTTTATGAAACAGGCAGAATCGTTATTTTGCAAAAAATAAAGAAAAAACGATAAATAATACAAAAAACGATTACAGGCTGCTGTCCAATTTATTTAATCTTCATTGCTGCAACGGTTCGGTCACAATGTAGGAGACCCTTTTCAAGCTATATAAACAAATATGTAATGTAACAATTTTTACTTCCCACCTCTACTATGGTAGGGAAGTAATGGATTTAGTACAGTATAGTCGTAAATAAAGTGATTTGTAAATTAGACTGAATTTTAAAAATAGCAAATAATAAAAGATTTCAGTAAAAATACCTTAATTCTGCCCTGTGACTTCTTTTATCATAAGTTGCCATGTTCAGGTAAATTGTATTATTGTAAATATTATGTTGATTGTTGAATTTAATTTGCATGAAGATCGATAAATTTTAGACTTAATAATTATTATTTTTTATAAATCAAATCGAACCTTCTGGTCTTCTTTTCTGAAAATTTATCAATAACTTTTTCGTTAAAGTTTGGAATTAAAGAAATCAGCTTTCTTTCAATGGATACCAACAGACTAAATATCACCAGTCATAATGTGACAAGAGCGTTTACAGTTTTGAATAACATTAATAAAAACTATTGCAATACAAACGCTCATTTATGCCGCTTTCGTTAAATGAGAGTCCGTACTCCAACATTCGTGATGTGCACGCATATTACGTTTATTTCACACGTATAGATCTGTCTCATTTTTTACTATAGTAATCTCTCTTTAACACATTGGATTAGTTGGGCAGATTTGGAGCAAAACATAATGGAACACTGTTTATAGAATATAGACTCTGCGGCATGCCGTCATTCATAATAATGATATGTGATGGCTTCATAATTATGAAATTAAAACATATGCAGATTTATAATACAATATTTTTTAATTGTGCGTTATTTTCTGGGAGTGCGGCAGCTCCGCAGCTCTCATAGAGGAGCCGCCACTGCTTCATGCATCTTTTAATATTCCCAGAAAAGTGTACAATAATCCCTTAACAACCGTAGATGATACGGGTATGTTCCTGAGAAACGTCACAGCTTATTTTATTCTCGGTCGATTAGAAATAATGTTTTTTCTACAAACTGTGTACAACTGCGTATAATTTTTATTTACACCGTCAATATATGCCCAGTTCCTGTATTAAGGAGTATAAAATGCATAAATAGAATAGAATAGAATAGAATATATTTATTGTCCAATATAGCAGTGAGCAGGATTCGTCGTACAAAAGTATTTAATAATTATAATTAGTTGAATAAAATTCATTAACTGAATACAAACATGATTTAATTAGAAGAGTCTTTAATTCTCTTTTAAATTTAGGGAAAGGAAGTGACTTCAGCTCAGCAGGAAGACAGTTGAAAAATTTTAAAGCTGAATATTCTGGGCTATTGCAAAAGAGACTTAAGTTCGGTTTAGGGAGGAAAATCAAATTGTTATTACGTGTCTGATAAACTATGCAGTGTACTGTGAGTGGAGTACTTCCAAAAATATTTCCGAATGTGACAAAGCGAGTAAAAAATGTAGATAGACGGAGCAGTTAAAATTTTATGTCTTATAAAATACTTTGTAGCTGTTACGATATCCAAGATTGAAAATAATCCTTATGGCTTTTTTCCGCATTAAGAAGACTCTATGGAGTTCCGATATGCTACAACCCCAAAACATGATTCCATATTTAATATGCTGGTAGAAGTAGGCATAATAAGTTGTAAGGCTTAAATTTGAATCATAGCAGCTGTGTTGAATTTTCCTCAATGCAAATAAAGATTGTGAAAGTTTAAAACATAAATTTGAAACATGGCTAGTAAGTGTCAGGGATGGTTAGACCGAGGAAATTAAAAGTAGATGTTTTTTCCAGTGGAGCGTTATTAGAGACAAGTGTCAAATTTACACCTTTATTACCACGATTGGTATATCATTTGAATAACAGTAAAATTTGAATTTTTATTATCCGTTGGCGTATGTTTTATTCGAAAATATGTTTAATTTATTTAGAACTAGCTTTTGCCCGTGGCTTCGTATGTGTCAGAGTCAATTGTACCCGCAGATTTGCTCACGTAATATTGATTTTCATAGGAATCCTATAACTGGAACGTAGACGAATAGATATAATATTATGGTGGGTGTGCCATTTTCATTGCTTAATGAATGTAATGAATGTAATTTTATTTTTTTCCCCTTATTTTCATAGAACATTTGACGAAAAATACCTATAAAATCATTAACGAAGTTAAAATCTCAAAAACTGCTGTTTAAATATAAAAAAATTGTATATTTCTGAAAGCTAAAAAACGATTTTTTAACTGTCAACTCCTATATCTACCATGCTTTCCATAAAAAAACTGGTTTTGGGACATATCTCGAAAAATCTCACAAATATACAGGATGATTTATTAGCTTATCGACAAACTTTGACAGGTAAAATTTCATCTAATTAAAAAAAATTGTATAAGAACATATTATGTACCATTTCACTTATTTAAAGAATAACATAACATAAACAGTAGTTATTTTTACTAGGTCATAATAATAAAACATTAGTTTTTTGTTTTTATTTGTAATTAGATGAGCATTAGATGAGCTTTCATCTGTTAAAATTTGTTGGCGAGCTAATAAATCACGTATATAAAAAGCTCGTAGAAACGACTGGAGACACGTTCTCCCACCAACAAGATCGGGACTTCCACCACATGTTGATTTTTCTATTTATTTAACTTATTATACAGTGATTTATTAGCTCACCGACAAACTTTGACTCACGAAACCATAAAAATTCATGTTCAGATAAACCAGGGGTTCCCAAACTTTTTTGATCATGATCCTAATTTAAAATTGCAAAAGCCTTCGCGGCCCTTAAAAATTTTTTCCCCACAAAGTACAAAATAGTTTAAGTTGTTAACTTCCCACTGGAAGTTATTGTAATGGGTCCGAAAATCGAAATCAAAAAGAAAAAAACATTTTAATGTTTCAAGGTCACTACACTATTTTTACACTACTTTTAGAAAGATGTCTGTGTGTGTGTGTGTGTGTGTACGTACGTACGTACGTATGTGTCCATTTCTTTCAAAGACGAAATCTCGAGAATGAAAAATGATATCGACTACGTTAGGGTGCCAATCGACGCGTATTAACGTAAATATGATCTGAAAGAAATTTTTTCAAAATCGGTTCAGCCGTTCTTTTTTCTTAACCAAATAACCTCCAAAAAAGTAGATTTTTCACAATATCTCGCGAATAAAAAATTATATCGACTTCGTAAGGGTGTCAATCGAGGCGTGTTAACGTCATTTTGATCCGACATAAATTTTATAAAAATCGGTTCAGCAGTTTTTTTTTTTTTTTTTTAATTATTGATGTTTTAATGATTAAAATGATTACTTTTCTGTGTAATATCTAATTTAATTATTATTATTAAATATTTATCAAACTGGGAAGTTCGTCGTGTGGACCTCAAGGGTCGCACTTTAGTCCTAATAAACGACCCACCTCACGGCTTGTTTATTCAAGAATTTAAGTACTTATAAAAAAGTACAGTAAAAATAATATAGAAATTGATCACGAGAGTTCGAAAACAGGCCGTGACCCTAAAAAATCAGCCCGCGACTCCACTTGGGGTCGCGACCCCGACTTTGGGAACCCCTGAGATAAACGGTAATCAGAAAAATTGCTCTTAAAGATAAAATATAAAAAAATATAGATATTTGTAACATTTACATTACACATAAAGTATAGTAGGCAACTAGTAGGTATGTACGATGTACCTATTGCATTAATGCTCTAGTTCTGGTACAACTTTCAAGCTGAAAGTTGTATAAATGTACTTGTAAACAACATGTACTTAGAAACAAGCTTCAAGTACAAAGTACATTCAACAGATCGTTACAAGTACAAGTACCGAGTACAACTTTTAAAAGTACTTGGAGTACAAAGTACCAAGAATAAAAAAATGTACTTAAAGTACTTTTTCAAGTACTTGTACTCAGTACTGCCCAGCTCTGTGCACACTTAGTTTTTCTGTAATTGTGATAATTACCGAGATAGGTACCTTGTAAAAACGACGAGAATGGGATACTCTAAACCGCGTAGCGAGAAATTAAATTTGAGAGTGCATTTTTTTGTAACGGGGAGTTCCTTAACCTAAATATTTTTTATTTTTTTATAATTTGAAAATAAGCAAAAAGTACAGCTTACAATAAAAACATAATGTCTGTCCTTTTTTGAAAGGGTTAGACTGTCCTAGTTCCGCCTACACTACAAAAAATAAATGGAAATATTTTTGTAGTATAGGCGGAATCAAATCAAATTATAAAAGGTCAAAGTAAATTTTTAACTTCAATGAATGCAGGTAAAATGTAGAATTTCTATACAAAAATACTTGGAATACACAATAAATTTTATTCTTTGAAAGGTTGTAACTCATGTTTCCATAGTAAGTTGCTATTTCGTTATAAGTATTTGATAAATTTATTTTATAAACTTTTGAAGTAAAGTTTTCTTTTTTAAATAAATTTATTTAAACTCCTTCTTTTTGAATTTTCAAAATAATGTTAACGAAAACAAAACAGTTACTTTCAAGTTGCATTACATAACGCCGGTTTGTATCTCACTTTATATCAAATCGGGTAAAAATGTAGAAAATGAACACAAAATACATAATCAAGCTAGATTATCCTTTCATTAGGTGCGCGTCTATGGAACTCTAAAGGAAATTGTACAGTCAACCGTGTTTAATAGATTTCTCTCCAGGAATTGCCTCTTAGAAACTTGCGCTCACAGGACAGTAATTGCTTACGCTAGTAATGTTAGATTAAAAGCAGAGAGGGGGGTTCGTGGGGAAGGAATTAAGCCGACGCACTTCTCCATGTGCACTTTTACCAAAACTAAGTCAGCTAGTCCAATCAAATAGTCGAAAAAATAGGTCTGAAATTGCGTTAATTAGAAGTTTGATGAGATTTTTATGGTAGATAGGTGGTGCCCCTAGAACACTCTAGTCAAGTTTCTCCCTCGGATTCTGCAAGGGGTGGCCGCCATCTTGAATTTAAGGGATGAAATCATGTATCTTGGTAAATACTGCCGGTACGTGAAAAATTACTATAAACAAATTGTTAAGGGGGATGTATCCAACAACTTTTGTTTGGAAAATTTTTTGAAATTTCTTATTATTCAAAAGTTATAAATTCTCAAAAATGACACTGTTGGGGGTGGAAACTGTTTTTTCGATTTTACAACAAAACGATCAATCGGGGGCGAAAAATGGGTATGACAAAAGTTCTAGCTTTTGAGTTTTTCTACGATATACATGTGTTCAACAAGTTTTTTTGCTTGCTTGGTAGATACGAATATAAAAGGGCACCAAAAGTCGACCGGCGCCAATATTTTTGAAAATATCCACTTATCATAATTCTGAAACCTCTTTGCACATCTGTACCTGGGCTCTTTCAAATGACACCTCGATCGTCAAAATCGGTCCAATATAAATAGTAAAATGAACGACGAGATCTTTACGGTCTTTACGTATTAATAATATATAGATAAAATGTTATCACCATTCATGCAAATTTAAAAAGTCGCGAAACTTTCTGTGTTCAAAAAGAAGAAACGAAATGTAGCGAATAACAATTGTTGATCCGACAGTATGACCGCCAAAGCTCATCCGCGGGTTGATATAAAGTTTCCCTCACCCCGCGGGTTTTTATATGGATCCTACGCGGGGTGGAGAAAACTGAATATCAACCCGCGGGTGAGCTTTAGTGGCCAGTACTATACTTTCTCCTCCCGGCTCCAACTAGTCTCGTTCTTACAGAATGCCTGAAAGAATGCGGGGCAACCCCGAATCTTAATCAGCGACCCCGAAAACCCCCTAATGATGAATTTGGTGAGAACACGATGAATTTAAATAGAGGACGTCCGCCATATTGGATACGCCATTTTGATTTTTGAAAATATGATAACGGATTCTTAATCAGCGACCCCGAAAATCCCCTAATGATGAATTTGGTGAGAATGCGATGAATTTAAATGGAAGACGTCCGCCATTTTGGATCCGCCATTTTGATTTTTGAAAATCTGAAGACGGATTCTTAATCAGCGACCCCGAAAACCCCCTGATCATGTATTTGGTGAAAATGCGATAACTTGAATTAATTAGTTACGTGCAAAATTCAAAAATTTGTAAAAATATTGGCGCCGGTCGACCTTTGACGCTTTCTATATTTATACCAAGCAAAAAAAAAAAATGTTGAACACATATTTATTGTAGAGAAACTCAAAAGCTACAACTTTTGTCATAACCATTTTTTGCCCTCGATTGTCCGTTTTGTTGTAAAATCAGAAAAACCGTTTCCACCCCTAACAGTGTCATTTTTGAGAATTGATAACTTTTGAATAATAAGAAATTTCCAAAAATTTTCCAAACAAAAGTTGTTGGATACATCCTCCTTAACAATTTTTGTAATACTAATTTTTCACGTACAAGCAGTATTTACCAAGATACATGATTTCATCCCTTAAATTCAAGATGGCGGCCACCCTTTGCGGAATCCGAGTGGGGAAACTTGGCTGGAGTATTCTAGTGGCTCCCCCTACGTACCATTAAAATTTCATCAAACTTCTAATAAACGCAATTTAAAAGTACTATTTGACTGGATTAAGCGTAATGAGACTTAAATAGTTTGAATTTTCTAAATTTTTCGAGGATACACAGATTGGAGAACTTTCGCGGTAAACTATAACAGTTCTCCTAGAATTTTCTCATTTCTTGTCCGTACATCTCCAAAAGCACTCTGTATAATTTAGAAATATATATATATATATATGTTAAATTCCTTTGGTTCCTTTAGGAACATAGGGCTTCTACAAATGCTCCGAAACGAGGTCTATCGAGAGCGAGTCTCTTAACTTCTTGCCAGGTACGCCATATTCTGTCATTTCGGCTTCCATAGTGCGTCTCCAAGTATTTTTTTGACGTCTTTGTTGTCTGCTTCCTTGCGGGTTCCACTCTAGTGCGCTACGAGTAATATCAGTTTCTTCTTTTCTAAGGGAATGTCCTATCCACTTCCATTTTCTTGATTTTATTGTTCTCCCTACTGGTATTTGTGCTGATCTAGCTAGTAACTCAGCATTTGAAACTCGATGGTACCATTTCAACCCGAGTATCCGTCTCAGACAATTATTTACAAAGACTTGACAAGCGTTCGTGTTCTTTTCAGAGGATTTCCATGTTTCGCATGCGTATAATAATACCGACTTCACATTTGTATCAAAAAGACGGAGTTTATTTTTCACAGACAATTTTGGGCTATTCCATATATTTTTTAACATTCCAAAAGCCTGCCGTGATAATTTAGAATACATATAAGAAAAAATGAATGCGATATTTCAAAACTCCATGTACATTCCACAGTCAACATCCAAAGCCATGAGCCAATAAAGACGTCAAACAATAGTTCGTAGTTCGTACTGTAGTACATTATCACCGTGTCTGTTGTGGTGGTGAATATTAGATACACACCTCCTGCTGAGTGCTGAGTGCTGACTACATCTACACCTAGAATGCAAAAACGTAGAAACTCTGGTTACATTGAATACGCTCATGTTTTTAATGTAACGAAATTTCGTAGCATTCTATTTTGGTTACATAAATAAGTATATCAACCAGACGGTAGGGGGCAGCTGGTGAAGATGAATTGACTTATCGGTTGTGATTAAACTTTTAGATCTTTTTTCAAATTGAGTACACCTAATATTATAGAAAATGGCACACTGAATTTGATAAGCATATGTGATGTTTTGTGTGCTGAAAATAACTCTCATAGCTACTAAAACGAAAAGCAATTGAAAGATAAAATTATAACGGAACTTCTGTTTGTGTTTTCTTGCGGATTTTTGTGTTTTTCGTATGAAACTAGATGAGAAAACTTGTTTTCAGAATTTGTCTGTCCGTTAGTCTGCCTGTTAGTGCATTTTTTGTGCCAACATCAGTTTAGAATGAACCGCTTTTGATGAAACATAGAGTGCTATCTTTTTAAAGGATAGACTACTTGTTATAAGGTTCCTGTCAAAAACGACATTAACGTGAGCGAAGCTGCAAGAAAATTATCCTTGATACAGGTACAGTGAATTTCCCTTAAGACTCAACATATAATATGCTATACAGGGTGACACTTTGAAAACTTACAATGGCTATATCTGAGGAACCAAAAAAAAAAAAAAATTAAAAAATCGCTGAAAACAATTTCCATAATAGGGAGGGGGAACCAAAATTATGTAATAACTAACCTGTTTTCACTTGCCCCCTTACCCCCAGCCACCACAACTAAATAGTCTTAAATGGCAACCCCCTACTTGTGATAGCTCTTAAAAATTGCGTTTCAATGGTACCCTCTACAAGCTAACATTAGATGTAATAATTGTCAGCTTTTCAAAATAAAATCATTGAAATGTGTAATAAACTCTTAAACATTTTAGGCCTACGTATTATTTTTGTATATTCGTTGCTGCGGTATTTTTACCTGAAAAAATTGACAAGTCTAAAAAAGTGATGTTTTAGATATTCGGTTTTGAGAGGTTTTTATTGCTACTTTTACTTTAAGAAGCGAAACGTTACTGTTATTAAAATTGTTATTTTATGAACATTTGACTTTCGATACGTTCTAAACGAAAAACAGCATTTTTTATCTGCAATAATAGTGTACAATAATGAAAAATACAATTTTAATTGAATTAAATAATGTTTTATTTAATAAACCAAAAACTGTTATATAGAATGTAGCTTTGTAGGGTACCATTGAAAAGCATTTTTTAAGAGCTTTCAGATAAGGTATCACAAGTAGGGGGTTGCCATGTAAGATTATTTAGTAGGGGGGGCTGGGGGTGAGGGGGTAAGTGAAAACAGGTTAGTTATTACATTATTTTGGTTCCCCCTCCCTATTATAGAAATTCTTTTCAGCGATTTTTTATATTTTTTTTTGGTTCCTCAGATATGGCCATTGTAAGTTTTCAAAGTGTCACCCAGAATATAGGCAAGTTTCCTGGCAGTTATGGAAAAGATTAATCCATTAGAGAAAATCGTTTCATTTAAAATGCAACATGCACTAAACAAAACATACCTACATCATAACAACAATGATTAACGGTGTTTCAATTAAAAAAAAATTGCTGTAATTCATTTTTTTAATTTGAAATATTGATAGTGATGCAGGTTTTGCTTCGGTGGAAGTTGCATTTTAATAAGTGAAACGATTTTTTCCGTAACTACCAGGTAAACGAAACTTGCCTATGTTGCGTCTTAAGTGAAGTTCAGTGATAGTAACCATGAACTGAAGACGTATAATAATGTTGTACTTCAGTAAGGAGCTGCTAGATATCAGAGATAATTTGATACACATATTTATCGATAATTCTTTAAAGGTCAAAATTGAAATTAACGCGTGCGTATAAACTAGTATAAAATGCAACTGGATATTTCAAAACTACATCCATTAGAACCACGGCATCGGTGGTGCAAAAAATATCTAGGTTGTGAACTTGTGATGCTCCTCGAATTGCATTTATGTTATAATGCAATAAAATATTGTTATCGTTAAAACGTGGGTAGGGAAAAATTGGTCATTTGGGTGTTGTAATGTTATAAATTACCTGAAGCATACAGACTTACAAAAACTAGAAAAATAAATATAATGTGTTGTATGAAATATAGTATAAACTGTTTAATATCTCTCGATGTCTTATTTCATACACAGATAACGTTCTTTTCTGTGTAGACATTTTAATTTTTTTTTCACATTTTAGAACACATAGAGGTGAAGTTTGTTCATTTACTTGTTTGTGTGTATGCTCTTCAAAAAATAAAATAATTTTTCCGATCGGTTCAGTAGTTCCTAAGATTAGGAACTACTGAACCGATCGGAAAAATTATTTTATTTTTTGAAGATGTACTTCTTCCCAAGTGACTTGAGGCATGCATTATTACGCGACAATTTAAAGGAGGGATGGGCAGTGAGTTGCGTATCTTGTCGATAACAAGTAAATTAATGTTACAAAACTGTTTTCTGAGTTGGCGGAATAAATATTTATTTACAATAATTAAAAACACAATAACAATGAATGCAACAACGAAAAGTCAGTTCTAACAATCAACACAAGTAAACAATAACTAAACAGTAATTCTTAAACAAAACAAAACAAAACAATAAATAGCACTTAACTAATAACTTGTAATTATTTCCACTACACTAGTATTTATTTTATCAATCTATTTATTTATATTACGGCACTATTTATATTACTGATCCACCGTAGACTTGACTGCGTGACTCACCGTTGACAGATTCATTCACTCACTCGCACTGGCTGTTTATATATGCTGCGTGGCCTAAGCCTAGTGTGTTTTCGCTTTCTCTAGAACTTTCGCGCAGGTACTAGTTGTTATAGTAAACAGACCCATTTCTCAGAACTCTTGCCTGCCGTTTATATACAGGGTGATCCGTAACATTAATATTATGAATGAACGCGAAACATATTTTATAGTCAGATAAATAGTTTTAGATTTTACTAGTTAGTTGATTCATATTTCCCATCCGTAAGGCGGAAACTCGCGAGGTGGAAATTTATTAACTTCCCATTGGAAGTTATTGTAATGGGTCCGAAAATCGAAATCAAAAAGGAAAAAAAAATTTTTATGTTTCAAGGTCACTACACTATTTTTACACTACTTTTAGAAAGATGTCTCTGTGTGTGTATGTGTGTGTGTGTGTGTGTGTGTGTGTGTGTACGTACGTACGTATGTATGTGTCCATTTCTTTCTAAGACGAAATCTCGAGAATGAAAAATGATATCGACTACGTTAGGGTGCCAATCGACGCGTATTAACGTAAATATGATCTGAAAGTAATTTTTTCAAAATCGGTTCAGCCGTTCTCTTTTCTTAACCAAATAACCTCCAAAAAAGTAGATTTTACACAATATCTCGCGAATAAAACATTATATTGACTTCGTAAGGGTGTCAATCGAGGCGTGTTAACGTCATTTTGATCCGACATAAATTTTATAAAAATCGGTTCAGCCGTTTTTTTTTTTTTTTTAATTATTGTTAAAAATAAATAATAATTATGTTTTAATGATTAAAATGATTACTTTTCTGTGTAATATCTAATTTAATTATTATTATTAAATATTTATCAAACTGGGAAGTTCGTCGTGTGGACCTCAAGGGTCGCACTTTAGTCCTAACAAACGACCCACCTCACGGCTTGTTTTTTTAGCATTTATTAGTTGTAATTTATTGATCTTCATAGTTTCGATTTTGGTGATACTTGAAAAAAAGACTTGAAAAGCGGAAACTTATAAAGCGAAAACTATAGCGAAGTAAAAATGTGTCAAATAAGAACTGCCTATTTTCAAATTGAAGCAGCCACATTTTGATAGTAAATGAAACATTTCACTATATTATGATAAAATATAATATGTTGCACACATGTAATGCAAAAATATACAAAAATCAAGCAGTGCATCCGTGAAGATCTAAGATCAGCGCTTTGACTGTGTACTGCATTATCTACGGTATAAACTCAATTTAATGTACCTACGTATCTTGAGGCTTTATGATAAAGCTTCTAGTTTATTTATATTGTAAGAATCACGACTGGTAACATGTTACCTTCTCTCTCTTTTATATTGCATTTAAGATGCGACCGTCTTACTATGGAATGGCGTTATTAAAAATGTATAACCATCATGATATCCCAGTTGACGCGTTAATGCTTTACCCTTCAGTGAACACTTGGGTCTCTTAGTAGTCTATTTTTGGCTACTTGTGTTCTTATTTTGAGATTTTTTTGTATAGAAAGTACCAGGCAAAAGCGTAGACAACGGACATGGAGGGTGGAAAGAGCGTTCCCCTATACTATAGATACAGAAATGAGAGAAAGGGATAGCTATTGTAGACGACTATCATTCTCTCTTTCTAGAATTGTGATTGGTTCTTCGCCTTAACATGTATGGTTGCTATGAATATTCAATATTAAAATAACATGACAACTTCAAAAGTACAAAATGTAGACATGGAGACGAAGAACCAATCACAATTCTAGAAAGAGATAATGCTACTCGTCTACAATTTTTAGCTATCTGTATCTCACATTTTTGTGCCAATGGTAAGTATTAGTAGGATAGGGAACACACTGTCCACCCGTCATGTCTATGGGCTAAAGTGAATGGTTTCTGAAATATCTGACGTCAGGTTTGGTAAAATTTACATATTTATAGTAATATGTCCAACTTTGACCTCAAATATTTCAGAAACCATTCACTTTAGACTATAGTACTTTTTTTATAAAAAAATGCTCAAGACAAGATCTTTTTTCTAAATTTTTCAACAAAATACAAAGTTCTACTTAAAATTACCAATTTGTGTGTGCTGGGGAATGTTTGGAGGCGGCGCGACGATTCAACACCTATATGTTAAGCTGTATCCCCCTAGCGATTATTTAACCTCCCAAAGTTTCCAATTTCTAACTCAAAAGGCAAAACAATGAAATGCTTAGAAAATTCGATAACGGAGACGAGATACTGAAAAATAAAACCAACTCTTTAAAGAGGTCTGTGGCAAGCTGTCAATGATATTCTTAAAGTCCAGGTATTTTTCTACAAAACCATGTCAATTTCATCCGGATCCGGATGTTATATGACGGATGCGAGGTGGTAATTAATAACCGTTACTTAAATCATTAATTAAAATCGTACCAGGATTTGCGTAAAATCAAACGCGGTTTCGTTTTCCCTACAGTCTCTCCTTTCATTTAGTTAATTGACCGGATGTCCTATGACGGTCAACATATTGGTATCAATGTTTGTACTATTATTAATTATTCATGATACTTATATTCAAGGGCGTAGTCACGGTGAGGCAGGGTAGGTACTTGCCTCCCCCCCTCGGCTCATGTAGTCGAGCGAAAAATTAAGTAGTTTTAAAAGTTTTCAAAAACGATTTTTTTAATAAGTACTTTTTATTTCTTTGCTTAACCCCCCCTTTTGCAATACATGAAACATGCTGCCACAACGAGTAGATAAACAGTAGTCACATGCAGTGGGCCAACAACGATCCTAGATACAGCAACGCTATGTATCGATATCGAGATAATTCCGGTAAGAGAGTGTCAAGAAAGAGAGAACACTTACTCGACTATTAGTAATTGTTGTAATGACTTTGGCGGGAGGAACGACTTTGGGGGAGGGGGGACAGTCTCTAAGTCCAAGACCACTTATGAAAATTTGCATTATAAAAGAAATTCTGTAATGTAATGATTAAGACGCTATTTATACTTCGTGGTAAATCAAATAAATATTTATTATTATTATTATTATTATCAAACATGCTAGTTATTGCTAGTGTTGTTCTCTCATCTTGATTTGGGGTGGGCTGATTTGAAATCAGCACAAAAATACTATTAGAATCAGCTTTTCATTTCCATTTAACAGAGGAACATTTAAATTTGTCAAGTTGTGTTGTGTAATTATATAATTGAAGCACATTCTTTTTTCTAAAATAAAAAATGTTTGTTTCTAATATGCGCGCCTGTTGGAGGGTAAAGTATATATTTTTATTTTGTCGTAAAATACATTTATACAGAAAATTATTTCATATTTGTTTGACAAGTAAAAGAATTGTATTGTGTGAGTTCTGTGAGAGAACGTAATATTGGAGCAGCAAACAAGGAAGACAACTTTGTTTATATTAAAACGAACAAATAGAATAAAATAGAACGTATATACTATACTGTCTATTACAACTAGATGCGATTTATCTATCCAATATTAAAAGAAAACTCATTTTATATAGGGTGTATCTAAATATAATGAAATCATTCGCTTGTGATTGGTCGTGCTTGTTAATCGATTGTTTTTCGTAATTCGATTGTAAGAGGCTTGGGAATGTTATAGCAATACCGTTGTTTACATAGTGTTTCCATGGATCCTCTATTACAAGCTCCCAGTTCCTAGGTTCTAACTAGGGATGTGAAAAAATAATCGATTTTTATATTAATCGATTATTTTTTTCTTATAATCGATTTTTAACAATCGATTTTTTTAATAATAATAATCGATTTTTTATAAATCGATTAATTTTTTAATAATAATAATCGATTTTTTATAAATCGATTATATAAATTACACTTTTAAATCGCTTATATAAATTACCCTTTTTTTTATTTATTTTTATTTTTTTTTTATTAATATTAATATTAAGAAAGAATATAGGCTTTGGGAAACCCAATGCAGCCAACATTTACAAATTACACGTTTTAATCGATTTTTGTTAGCAGCGCCATCTGTGCGACGGATGAAAAAACGTAAAATAAGTTCACTAAACGTAAACTAATCAGTCGAAAATGGCGCCATCTGTATGTATTATATAAAATAGTTTCATATCGATACCCTTCCAATTGTTTTTATTCATTATAAAAGTACGCAATTTTTCGAATAATATAGAAAAAATCGATTTTTCACAAAAATCGATTATTTCTTCAAAAATCGATTTTTTACAAATCGATTTATATTGAAAAGAGAAAAATCGATTATTAAATAATCGATTTTTTTTACTCAATGTCGCATCCCTAGTTCTAACCTGAGAACTGGTAAAGGTATCAATTGAATTTTTAATTTATTATTAAAACAATAAAGTTTGCACTGAATTTTCACTCGGCACTTGGTTAGATCACTTGAAAACTGTACAGAAATTGTTTCTTCTCGACAAGAAGTAGACATGTACATGTACATTGTACATGTACATGTCTACTCCTTGAAGATGGACTTTGGTCCGAAACGATCGTCGAGAAGAAACAATTTCTGTACAGTTTTCAAGTGATCTAAATATTTGTTAAAACATAATAAATTAGAAATATGAATAATAAGAAGTATTAGAAATACCTTGTGTCCGTCTTGTGACTTCATGTGTTGTTTACACGACGCGTTTCAGCAACGAGTTGCCATCTTCAGGTGTGGTTAATTTTTTATATTATAAAACACACATTGAGTATTCGTAACACGTTATAATATTATGATGCTAAGCACATGTCTACTATGTTGTGGATTGTGAAAAAAAAAATTAACCACACCTGAAGATGGCAACTCGTTGCTGAAACGCGTCGTGTTAACAACAAATGAAGTCACAAGACGGACACAAGGTATTTCTAATACTTCTTATTATTCATATACCTAACACTCTAAAAATGTATGGAAATATGAATTGGAGCTATTTTAGGCCCAAATAACCTTCGTTGTTATTGGTAGCCTTATTAAAAACAAACAAATTGTTTCCTGTAAGACAAAAACTAGTCAAGTTTAGTAATGATTTATCTAGATTCTAGATTCATACACTGTTACAGTTGCGATTACATCTATGTTCATTAACTGTTTGATCTGGAATTGTTTAGATGCCTTTTTACGGAATAAACAAACAAAAATAAAGAACTTTGGAATAAAAGTTAGACTTTTAGAGTTTCAGTTTTCCATCTACAGAGAGTAATTTTCTTTGATAACAAATAACATTTTTTCAATAAAACTTCAAAAAACAATAAATCTTTTCTATTTTTATAAATTTGTTGTGATGCAAACAATAAGATTTTTCGAACTTTTATGCTGGGTTTCAGAAAGCAATGTCAGAAAATCTAATTTGACGATGGCCTTAGATTAACCACACATGCAATGCAGAATTTAAATCGAACCTGTTCGAAAAATATTGATCGATTGAAACGATTTTTTTAAACGGTGTGTACTATACCTATATGTATTTAACATAGTTTTTTTACAATTTTAACTTCGAAACA
Organism: Mongoloraphidia duomilia; assembly: GCA_039654895.1. Taxonomy (NCBI): domain Eukaryota; kingdom Metazoa; phylum Arthropoda; class Insecta; order Raphidioptera; family Raphidiidae; genus Mongoloraphidia; species Mongoloraphidia duomilia. Next base: position 31,216,411 of record CM077521.1, on the reverse strand, counting down.
ACACATTTTGATCAAAATGTAGCTTAAGCGATCTTTTTCTATGCAGATCAATCATATTTTGTTTTTGTGTGGGTAAAGATTTACATGACAGGGAGTTTCACAACGACATACAAGACAGCTGCTCCTGAATGTATAAAAGAGGACAGTGTGGTTCAGTGGTTAGCGTCGCGGCCTCTGGATCAGACAGTTGTGGGTTCGAATCTCGCCTCCGCTTATGGATGTTTTGTGATGTCATTTAGTTTTAAATGAATTCTTATTTAATGTAATCAAGACGCTAATGACCTAAGTTGTCGACGCGTCTATAATTTACAATAAATAAAAATGAATGTAATAAAATTGTAATTATAATATAATTATGTTACATTAGCTTTAGAATTTAATGTTTCATTTTGGTTATATTATTAAGTTGATTTAATTATGCTACGTTTCTCCTTTTACAATGTCAGGTTGTAACTTTCTGTTTTTAAGAATATTGTTTTTTGATTTTAAAATGGATTATTAAATATTACTTTGAAAAGTCAACATCTTTTATTTTTACGCGTGTCGACTAACCTTTAATGAAAAAGTAAAAGATTACAATGTAAGGCCATTGTGAAATCAAATTTTTTGACAATGCTTCCTGCAACCCAGCATTAGTCAGATATGGATTAATTACAACTATATCTTTACAAAAAGGTGCCACATGATTCAGTCACAACATATATATTTATTGTTGAGACATCATTGCTGAGAAATAAAAATAATATATCGATATGGTTTTATTTCTCGCTTAATTTACGGTGCATGACCGACTTCTCGAAGAAACTCGATTGGTTTTTACACTCTGAGTGTTATACTTGGTCTTGATGTTTTTAAAATAATTACATTTCATATTATACAGGTTGAGTCAATGAGTACCGACATGACGGGAAAAATCGTCCATGAGCTGAGAGTTTCGTGCATAATTCGTTACAGAGTACAGCTTCCCTTGTAATCTCTACCTGCAGCCTCGTTATTAATGATTTTTTTAAAATTTTAGACCTAATACTTTTGGAGAATGGCAACAGAGGACTTTTGGTAAAACAACCCCTGGAATAGAAAGACATCACACTATCTGCGTGCCAAATTTCGACTTTCTACGACTAACCGTTTACAAGTTACATGCAGTGGCGGCTCGTGCCTGTTTAGACAGGTGGTGCCAAAACGAAGGTCAAAAGAGATTTTTAAAAAATTCACTTTGTTTGTGGTCATAGCGGCGAATAGTTATCAATAATCATATAATGTCCAATAGATATACAAAACAAACTAAGGAAATTAAGAGTTAAGACGATACTGTCAGTAGTCACACAAATCACACACTACAAAGCTACACAAACTAAAAAAAAATGTTGACAAAGCAAACCGTCAAATAATAAAACAAAATTGTTATCAACAATAACATTTAACCGAAACAACAATGCGTTGTAAATTCCAACAATGACCAAACAGAATATCGCCAATAATGTGCCTGGCACACATTTCATTTAGATTTAGCATTACAGCATAGGGAAATCATGAGTCATAGTTCTATCTCTCTTGCTCACATATTATAAGGACCGTAAGGTATGCTTTGTTTACACTGTGCCTATTTTTAATGGCACAGACGTGTTACTGGTCGCGTGGTGAAAATGTTTTAGGAAATTTGTGCGATTTAGGCTGAACTCTGCTGTCCGAACGATCGATAATTTTATAAATTGATTAAAAAAAATATATTAATAAAAATATTAACAAAAAATATTTTTAGAGAAAATTGAAAAAAAATTAGGGGTAGTGCCATGGCCCTGTGGCACTACCCCACGAGCCGCCACTGGTTACATGCCTCTGACAGACAGACGAATGGACAACGGAGTCTCACCATAAAATTTCCGTTTTTAACTGACTTAAAAAGGAAGGTTCAGTTTTTCCCTAAGTATATATGTTTGTATGTGCGCGATTTTTTCAGAAACTACATGACCAATTTTTAGGATTTTTTTCTTTAATAGGGCAAACCTTGCGGATATCTCCATATAAATTTTACTTAAATCGGTTCAGCAGTTCGACTGATACAATAAAAAAGTGAGTAATGGACTGTAACACCGTTAAGGTAAATGCCAGTTTTGACATGGCAAAGTCGGTTAATAACGTGCAAACTACGTATTAAAAATAAAAATTAAAAAAAAATATGGAACCTACTTCAAAAAGCCACTATAAGACAGAGGAATATAATAAAATGTTGAGGTCGGCGTCAATTTAATAAAATGAAAGTAGATAAAATTTTATTATTTTCTTCTTTTTTTAGTGGCTTTTTTGAAGGAAGTTCTATTTTTTTTAAATTTTTAAATTTTTTTTACCATTTCGATACTGAACCATAAAAGCACAAATTCTGCGTTTTATAAATATTTCGAAACGCTAATCTTACAACACCATGAAAAGTAGATACTGTTTGTTCAAATTGTGGAAATGTCCAGTTTTTACAACAAAATTATTATCGATATTCCATACGTACTCTTTGAATGTTGCGTCTTTACTTTCAATCTTCTATTTTTATGAAAGCAAGTGGTAAGATGCTTCATGTATATTTGGTCAGCCATATGGGAATCACGTATACCTACATTATTATCATGGCTGTACTTGCACTATCATTCCATAATGTCAGTTGGTAGCTCTCAAGCTTCGACTGTGATAACATTTAAGCTTTAGAGGTTTACGTATGGATTTACTCTTCTACGAAGTTGCATTCTAATGTTCAGGTTCTGTTGCATTGCAAATCAAAAACTGAAAACATTATTTGTTTTATGTTTTCTCATTCTTGAAGTCTTTTAAAAGTCAAATTATCTACAACTATCTAGCTTCGCTGTTTGTATTGTAAATACGAGATTTAGTAAGGAAAGCAGTTTTAGTCAGTTCTTTTCAGAATATAAGTCTTTTCATAAAGGGCAAAGAGATTCTGAAATAAGAAAAGCCATTTCAGCTTTTACGAATTTCGTGTTGAGATGTTCTATGTAGATAAAGCTATCACGCCTTCAGTATACAGAGTGAGTCTTTATTCGAGTTTTGATATTTTTATTAAATAATTAAGTAAAAGTATTGTTCCAGACAATTGTGTTTTTTAATCGACTTAAAAAAATACGGAATCCTAAAAGGATTCTAAATCATCCGTATTTGTATATTATATATGGTCGAGATTAAATCTCAGGAACTACTTGATCGATTTAAATAAAAAGGAAAAATGAATCGTCTTCAAAAAAGGAATCAGAATATCTCTACAAGGGTAAAATAATTTTGTACTTAGTTAACAATCACTTTGCCTATACCTACCAGTATTTATTTAAAGTTCGCGCAATTACCAACTATGATTAGGTAACACGTATAGAGAAATAGTTGCGATGATTTCTATTATTGAATAAGTAGGAAAGGAGATTGTAAGGAAGCCATGGAAAAGTGAGCTATGACAATTTACTATTGCATTTACATTTCCTCTAATGGTTTATTTTTTATTGTAGATTATAGACGCGTCGACAACTTAGGTCATTAGCGTCTCCTCTAATGGTCTTCTTCAGTAAAAACCATGCGTAAAAAAAGCAATCGTGTAAAATATTCTAAAGTCATATTATGTATGGAAGATTTTGGTTTTGCTGAAAATAGTATGAAAGTAAATTATTATATTTTAGAACCGTTCTGTTCGCACATGTCAGAACTGTAAATAAGTTTTTATATAAAGATTTACTGTTGCGTGGTTCGTTGGTGCATTTCATTCGTTCCATAATGATATTAGGAACTCTTCCATCCACATCTCGAATCTATCGGTAACCCCAGTCCCATACATTATTACATCCTAACCATATGTTTTCTCCCTGACCTTATCACATGGTCTAACACACTCACCGCCACATATGTCTCTTGCAGATACCCATGTTGCACGTACGGACGAAGCTTAAATCTAAACGTTTCACTATATTCGCTTAAAGATGCTCACGTGGTGCACAGTTAACGTCCGCTCGTCTATATATTTAAAACATATATTTTAATGGTAGTATGAATTTAGTACGGCTGAAAATGTATAATATACTATTGGATAAGCAGCCAAATTAGATAATTGATTTTACAACATCGGGAAAAAATCATTTTATCAACCTTTGTCACAGTCGGGACTCAAACCCGAACTTTTCCACTGTCGCGGCAGAATAAACTATCATTTACTCTACCGTGACACGATTAACAATCAAATTAGTTTCCCAATATATGCAAGAGATCAATCGAAAATACGCTACATGTGAGAGGTGAATATTATTAGTCTGGTTGTAGATGAGAATCATCTAATATGCGTGTCACGGCCGCGACAGTGGAAAGGTTCGGTTTTGAGTCTCGACTGTGACAAAGGTTGATAAAATGATTTTTTCCCGATGTTGCAAAATCAGTTATGTAATTTGGCTGCTTATCCAGTAGTCTTTTATATATTTTTATGTCCGCTTGCATCTTTAGTTATACCTTTGTTGTGAACTTTAAATATAATTTCCGGAATAAAACTTCTTAAGCGACACTTTCTCATCGATTTGAGGAGTAAAATGCCAGATGAAACGAAAATGAGTTGAGTCACTTAATTATTGTTTCCAAATCATTTTGTCTGACAGCTGATGAGATAAAAGCCTCGCCGATAGTAGAAATTAAAAACAAATTACAAAATACCTAATATCTACAGTCTACACCCTGATCTGAAAGTTTCAAACAAAATTGTTTATTCTTAAAAAGTATTGAAAATATCAAATATTCAGAGAACAGAAATATATTTTTAATACGTACATATAGGTAAGGTAGATGTACCAGTTAGTGACACTGACTCTGTTTCTGACTTTTTAAATTCAACTGTTTCGGCTGTACGTGTCAGTCAGTCAGTCAGACAGTCAGTGAGGATACTTATTTTTAATCCCCGAACCAAAAAGTGGGATGTAATGTAGCTATAGGTGTCTGTATATGATATCATACATTTTCAACGGGTGGACCGATTTGAACGCAGTTTTCTTTATAAGACAGAACATTTTTGCGGAAAGGTTAATTATAGGATACAAATGAAATAGATAAATAATAAAATGAAGACAATGCTGTTATTTAGGCAATTATGGTAATATAATGTGATAGGCATTTTTAGTTATAATATTTCTTTAAAAAGAAAAAAATAATCTGTCGTGTCTCGTGGGTTCGCACTTTCCTACTCAGGGCCTAAGCCTTTCACTCTTTGAGCTAACTTAGCACTTAGGTACGAACCTATGAACCCACTGGTGCAAGCAAGTTTATTTTTTTAAATGACTATAATGTAGTTTTTTTATCAATTTCTTTTGAACAGAGAGATTTATTCAGGCTTAACATTTTAGAATTAAATTTAGACACATTGTGTATAACATTTTCTCTCACAAACTCGTACACAAAATGTCCGTCATAACGTTGTGTGAACTTATTGTGACATAGCCATCTTTAACTAGCTAACCAAACAATCCCCAAGCGACGCCGAAAGCCTCGAGTCTTCTCTTGTAGGACTCAAGGTTGAGTTTCAATTTTCAACTTGATGTCTCACTAGATTTTACTCGTCTTTTCCACGAACGATTTGAAAAATGTAGTGGATTTAAAATAATAATTTGATATAGAAATATTTTTTCCAAGGATCGTTCGAAAGTCATTCACGAAAGTGATTCCTTTAGAGCGAAAATTTTATGCTATATGATGATACTTTTGTTTCAAGCTATGGCGAAGCTGTGGGTTAATTTACACATTATCTAATATGACGCGTTCATGAATATCAATAAAATGTATAGCTACTCTTATATAAGGAAAAAAAATATTTCATACTTTTTAAACAACCGATTCAGTAGCCGTCGGGTCGGTTTTTTTTTTAAATTTTAAAGTAAGTCAACGTATGTGTTCAATGAATAAACTTAAATTCAAGACAACTACGGAATAAAAAGACACAGAAATAAGAATGTGGAATATGGATTAATTATGTATGCTGAACAAGGGCGGCGCCAGCTTATGACTAAGGGGGGGGGGGGCAATGGGGCAATATTATGGAGGATAAAAAATATGAACGCCGAGAGCACGAAGCATTACACTTTGGAAGTCTTTGCCTCGATGACGATTGTAATAAGAACGGTTCTAATATCAATGTATAAAACTTCACAAGCCCTCGACAGCACAATAACTAAATCAAACTTTTGCTTCTTAGCCATGTTTTTAGTCTTCTGAGGCTGCTAAAGGATCGCTCTACTGTACAGGTCGTGCATGGTAAAGCTACATTTGATCTCTAGGGGGGGGGGGGGGCAACTGCCCCCCTGCCCCCCCTTGGCGACGCCCTTGATGCTGAACATTTGTTTAAAAGGTGTCTGTACTTTAAGTTGCCGTTAAAAACCTTTAGAAGCGCTGTCGTCGTTACAAATGTAATATTTTTAACAGTTTAACTTTTTGAAATATTTTGAGTAGTTCGACTACTAGCATATAAAGGACTCTGAACGTACAATCAACCAATGCACGTCTGACGTCACCCCACGCGTACACTTTACAGCATCGATGCTTGAAACAATCAATCACAAAATCTTTGAAAAACACGAACTGAACACGAAATTCAAAACCGAAATTAATACCGATGTAAACAAAATGAAAGTAGCGCCCTCTCTTAGACAATAGCTACACTTTTTTAGTTTTTGATAGCAGCCACAGTTACAGTATTTGTCATGAGTGACTTATTATTCAACATTCTGCTATTATTATCAACAATTTCGTCTTAAACTGTAGCATATCCATTTTTTTTCTTCCAATTTAGGCAATAAATGCCTCCAAATGCCTCTTCATTGAAAAAAATATTTCTAATTCAATCTCAATTCCTACTTTTATTAATTTAAATACATGAATCCAAAAATGTTTAATATCAAGAATATCTTTCAAATTACAGTGACAAATTGACTGTAATTTCAAAATAAAACTGCTATGTTGTGAGAAAGATTGGGTTAAATTATGTATGGTAGCGCCATCTTTTGAAATGGGTGAAGTGCACGCCCTTTTAAAATTAAATAAAACGGGCAGAAATTTAATAAAAAATAAAATTAGGAACTCGCGGTTTAATATTCGGTAAATTTTTAGAGTCTAGGTACCTATATATCATTTTAGTTGACTAAGATTTTGATTATATAAGTTTTACTTATAGAAATGAATATAGGTACTAGCCATTTCGTGTATCAAACGTAGAAGTTTTGACTGAAAATTTATAATTCCATCAATTTTAAATCTTTGTTCAAGCAGCTATTTTTGGAATCCACGTATTTGTTTATTAGGCGCGATCTTAGCGAAGCTAGAAGCGCCTATATACACTCGCTTTGTCTGTACGTCTGTCAATCTGTGAATCTGTCACGCTATTTTGTGTCACGCGTACAGCCCAAACGGCTTAACCGATTTTATAAAACTCTTTTTTGTTCGGATCCTTTCGGGGTCTATTTGATCCTAACGTCGCCCAATTTTTGAATTTTGGCCCCAGAGGGGAGCAAATTGGAAAAAACGTTGTTTTTTGCTTATAGTTTTCTCAATTTAAATCAGATCGATTCGAAACCTGTCTTAAACGAAAGAGCAGAAAATTCTAGATAGATTTTATGTATAATATTGTGTCAAAACAGTTTTTTTATACAGATTTATATGTATTTTAAAATTTATAAATGCGTTTTTATCTAATAAATCGCGAACTTGTTTCGGTTGTCCTTGTCTGTTGTACAGTGTGGTATGGAAATTGGAAGATAGCGTATGCTCTGTCTTATATTGCATTATTTTAATATATAGTTATTCAATTTTTTGACTGCTGATGTTTAAATTTAAGTTACACAAAAAAATAAAATGGCGTCAGTTTCAAAATGGCGGTCAAATAATAACTTTTTAATTGTATTGTTTATATCTTTGATAAATTCGGATTTATATACAATGCGTAAGAAGCATAGCTTTTGTCGGGTGTCTTACGACACCTCATGACTTTTTTTATTTAGCAGGATCCGAGTTACGCTTAATAGTCAACCGTTGCTATGGAAAACTGTTTAAAAAATTCACTGTACTATGTAATCCAATACATATTTACATTAGGTCTTATGGCCATAGCCTACTACAAAATTGATCTTCTTAGTGTTATTTTCCCTATGTTCGGTAAAACCGTTTACACACAATACCTACATGAATATCGCGCCTTGTAATTCTTGAATTAGTTGTATGTTCCAAATTTTTTTTTTTATTTCGTCTTGAATAACATGCTAAAATCAGAACTTCAAGATTTTATGAATCTCGGGAAAAATAGTAGTTTTTACGCATAACAGTCTATAAAAGTGGTTATCATAAAAACTTTATAGCGCCTAAAAGGGTTCCACAACGAAAATACATACATAAAAACTTTAAAAGGTATGCGCAGACCATCAGGTACTGGTAACACATCATATTATACTACCTACATACTCGCAAATGCGGATGAAGCAGACCGCAGTGGTGTAGCTGGAATCAAATTTCACAATGGCGACTTCGTCGCGCGATTCAGCAGCGCCACTATCGCTTCCAATGCTTTTATATGTAATCGCGCCTAGTCGTGGGGATTTGCGGCTGTACACTCGATCATGCGGTCAAATCGCTAATCTGTAAGCAATAGTTATAATTATTACATTAGAATTACATATGAAATAGTGTGCACTACTATCGCGCGACTGAGTCGCACTGCTAAAAGTCGCAAGTCTATGAGAGGTCTTTAGTATCTAAAGTTTGATTCGTTGTTAGTGTACAGGCTGTTCCATTTTCGCTGTTTTTATAGAATATCTTGGTTACTTAATAATAGATAAACCAATAAAAATGTAAGAATATCCAAAAATCGTCCAAAACTATTTGGTGAAAAAAATTTCAAAAAAACCTCCTTCAAAAAAGCCACTATAAAAGAGGCAACTCATAAAATTTTGAAGTCGGCGGCAATTTATTTACAAATTTTTTTATCTATCTACTTTTAAAAAATTGGTGCCGACCTCAAAATTTTATGATTTGCGTCTCTTTAGTCGCATTTTTTAAAGGAGGTTTTTTATAAAACCTTTTTTTTACTTTTTAGTGGCTTTGCAATACATAGTTTGCATGACGTTATTTACTGACTTCTTTCTTGATATTTGAATACTAAATTAAAATAAAAAAAAAACAACTACTGAGCCGATTGAAGCAAAATTTATGTGGGACTACCCTGAAGGTATTCCCTATTAAAAAAAAGAATCATCAAAATTGGTTCATAATTAATGTAGGAGATATTAGGTATTATACTAAATTACTGGCGTACAAACACATACAAGAAATCGAAGAAAAGGTCCTGGCGTGTGCTTCAAAATTGCACATCTGGTGCATAACGATAGAGTCTAACACAAATATACGCTGTTCCAACGAGTGCTCCCAAAAAAAAACTCTGGCTTCCAATTATAAAATTTTAACATGACACGTGCCTTAGGTCGTATAGTTTTGGTTTTATATATAGGTTATTTTTATATAATTAGGAAAATAAATAACTTTATCAATTTATTCATTATAGCTAGTTTATTTTATTAATCTTAGATACAAATTATTAACTACAATTTATTACATAGGCGGACATAGTGACGTCTTACGTAGGTACATCTATTTCTGTCTGATCAAATGTCATTGTTATTTATATTAAAATAATCGATTAACTTGCGTTTTCAAGCCAGTACAGTTCTAAGTACATTATTGTTCAATAACTATCTGACTTTGCAATATCAATCATTCATAGTGAGTTCGTTAACACTTCAAATCTATATACCTCAATTGTGCAATACTTACATACTACAAGGTTTAAGGAGATGGATTAACCTTAGATATATATTTGTGGAAATAGGTTAAGACGTTTATGCGTCATCTTGAACACGCGAACACGCACAATTTTATTCATAAGTGTTAAAACCAACATAGTCTTCAGACTAAGACTGTTTTATTGTACATTACGTCAATATTACTGAAAGAAGATTAGGGATTTATATAAGGCTTCGATTATTTAAAGTCCAGTCACACCCTGTCGCACATTTTCATTGGAAAAGACCCATTTTTCTCTTTTTAGGGTTCCATACTGGAACCCTATTACTAAGCCTACGCCGTCTGTCTGTCAGGTTGTCCTACCCTTAAAAGGCTGTATCTTTTGAACCGTAACAGGTAGCCGGTTGAAATTTTCACAGAATATGTGTTATTATGGCGGATATCCTAACAAATAATAAAAAAAACAAAATTTAAGGGGGGTCCCATACAAAAAACGGAAAATTAGGCATAAAGCTGTATTAAGTATTGTACGGAACCCTCGATGCGCAAGTACGACTCGCACTTGCCCGGTTTTTTACTGCCGTAAGCATAATATAATATTAGCTAGTACTTTCGAATTTTAATCTCCTATACAGTGGGCATTTATAAGTGTGACAGGTACAATTTTATCACAAAATTATTATATTGTGGTTTTTAAATTTAGGCGTTATGTCATACACATTTAAAGTTCAAGGTCAACGAAACTCTACGCTTAGTATAGACGCGTATGACCTCAGTTGTCGAGTGTCCATATTTTACTAAAAGTCTATGCTAAGCATCGAAGGGCCTCGTTCGAAGTGTCGACTCTTACAGAACTTTTTTACTGAAAGATTGGAATGAGAATAGTGGATTGATAATAGATAATGACCGCCGCGCCTGAGGGTCTCTTGAGATAACACATTTCCAGACTTCAATTCAACTATGTCCTGTTTCGCTACAGCACGGAAGCTATATTATAGGTACATACATTTTTCACGTATCAATTTCCATTTTCTCCTAAGCTGTACATTTGAACAAGTGCTCGCTGAATAAGTACGATGTAAGTTTTCGAAGAGCAGGAGAGCTAGTTAAATGGCTGACGTTTTAACGCGCCAGTATATCGAGAACGGGTTAGTTATGTTGTGAACTGGAAGATAAACGTGTTATTACTTCCCTTCTGTACAGATATCCGTCTTGCCGGTAACATTCTATATAGGTTTCATTGCATATTGAACAAAATAAAACACGAAAGTCGACTGCAAATCCCCGGTACGTGCAAATTAGTCGTCGGTTTTCAATATTTTATATTAAGTTTTGCAGGCGACTTCGCTAGCGTAAACGCCGATTTTGTTCTCAGATTCACCTTTATTAACGTCGATTTCAGCTCTGACGAAAAATGGAAACCCTATTGTAACGTTTGCTTCGGTATACGTCTAGGGGTTTTGCAAAACTGTAACTGACTTAAAACTAAATTTTAGTTAATTAACTGAACTTATAGCGTAGGAAATTATCTTGGTTGAGTCGCCAGATCACATTATCTAATCAATATTTTAAAATTAATTCGATATCAGGAAAAGCTGGTAATAATTCGAGCCTGTCTAAAAGTAAAAACCGAGTTTTGAATTAATCAGAATTTATTTTAAAAAAATTTTGAAATAGGTACGTGATTACTTTTATAAACACATGATTATAAACCAAAAGAATTTATAATGGTTTCGTACTTAGATAATTCTCTGAAAAGAGAGAAAAGAAATCATACAGATATTTCGTGGACGAAATAGCAGTTTTGAAATCCAAAATTAATAATTATTTTGATTCAAAACTGATTTAAATAATGTAATTTATTCAGGTTTTTGAGGGTTATCGCTTGAAAAGGTCTTACGATCAATCACCTGATTATAATTAATATAAATTCACACTAACTCTAATAATATTCTAAAATTATCTCCCTTGCCGTTATTAAAAGGCTTAAAGCGTTGTATAGGGACTAGTCGACTATCAAAAATCCATATTATTGGAGATCACTGGTATGCTATAAATCACGCGATTTGTGTCTGTGTCCGCTTTAATATTATAATGAAGTTTGACAAAGTTCAAGTTGTCTACGGTAAGACACCTGACTGGTTTCGGTATTTGTGCTGGTTTTGATTCGCTAACCCAGTGGCAGATACAAGATTACGGTGAGAAATGTATTTCCTAAACTTTATATTACAAAACTTTCGCTTTATGGATATTCAGAATGCTAAAACATATTTGTTTTCAAGAAATGTTGTTTTGTTTACTGCTTTTGTTTAAAATGTGACCGACTTTCTTTTAGTAATAAACCGTTTCAAATTTAAAACAACTGTAAATATAATTTTTCGAATTATCAACGATTTTTAAACTTTTCAAACCAAAAATGCTGTAATACTTGTACTATAAAAAGTTTAAAGATTGTTGTGAGGGCAACTTCATCAGCGACCTTAATGTAGATTATGGCATATAATTTTTAAGATGAAATTACTCCCAGAGGGAACATCATCGTTTGCGTGGCAGCGTAAGTAAATTTATGTTAAAATATCGGTATGGAGAACAATACATGACTTTCATATTCCAAAATAATTTTTTATACGAAAAATTTCAGTGCAATTTGTCAGGAAGCTCTTATACGATACTTAAGATTTTGTTGTATAAGTACAAAATACGTATGCGTAAAATTGCGAATATTTACAAAACCTCAAATCAGATTTGCACTAAAATTGATAGGTACATATTTGCAGAAGTTATTGGAGTCGAAAGAAAATCCACATACAAACAGATACGCACGCCGTGCGTAAAATCACTTTTCTTTACGTTTTGGCAGTACAACCACTAGAACCATGATGACCCCCACATCCGTTAGCAAGCCTCCAGGCCAGAATCTTTGGTGGATCTCTCTACATACTGCTTCTATTTTTCATCCTGTTCATCTCTCAGTTAGTTGACTTGCCACGGCGGTTCCTTCCTAATCCCGCCCCTTCAGGTTAGAGCCTTATCAGATCCCCCTCCTGTTTGTGGGGACCAGACGATAACTTTATCTCGGACGCTATTTTTCGTTCCTCTCACCATACTTCTAATTCCTTACGGAATATGGAAGTAAAATGAATGCTGTTTTAGTTTCATGGTCGGAAGTTGCTTCATGACTTTTGACATGACTTAGGGCTGTATTGAATAACCAGATCACTTTTACACTGTCATTAATTTTGAAAATACTGTTTTTATGGAAGTTTCGTTTGGGAACAGCAGATGGTGCAGAATCTAGTGTTTAATTGCAGAGATTTTGGACAGAAAGTAGCAGAGAAAAAGGAAAATGGCTATTTAACATACAACCGATCATCGAATATCAACCATGGTTTGAAAAATATAACAAACCAAGAAAAAACATCACCCAGATAATTCGTATGAGATTTAATCATGGTTGTTTCCAATTCCATTTATTTAGAATAGGTGTAGTAAATTCCTCAATCTGTAGTTGCGACAAGTCATCTGTTGTAGATTTAAATCATATAATTCTATCCTGCCAAAATTATGCACCAGAACAGTTATGGCAACGTCTACGAGAGAAAGAATTTTTCTTCCCTCTCAATTTAAGTCACTTCCTAACTTCGAGGTATATGAAATTTTAAATGAAATTTGTGCCAGACATAGTATTACTATATGAGCCCTACTAACGTAGTCATTTTGTGTGTTTTTCCAAGGTCTGATTCCTGTGTTTGTCTTGGGTTCCTAATGCTGCGAGGGCCTGTGGCGAGAAAAGGTGTTGGTTCCTTTAATCCTTGTTTGTTTAATCCTTATCATTTTGTGTCTGGCACATGGGATTAAATCCTTGAAGTCAAGGGGGGTTTAAAAAAAACGAAATAACCCCGAAAGAGCCAGACTGTTTTCGGGAGTTCCTTAAAATTTATAATGGACCTTGATACTCGTGTGATAGGATGTGTTTAAAATATAGGTAACCATTTAAAGTAAATTATATAATATGGGAAAAGAAATATTATTACATTTTATAGTTTGGTCCATGCGCCTTCATTAAATTATTATTTTCAAACCAAAAAATAGACGAACTCATGAATGCATAAGTTGATACTAACGCACGCACACACACACATGCACACATATAATATCAAAATATTCCTCAACGTTCGACCGAAGAAAATATGCAATTTTCCCTATTAAAATATTATAAGGGACGCGATAAGAAGTGGAAGAAGAAGGACAGGATAATAATAGAGGACATTTTTATAAACAAGTTCATGCTCGTCATTTCTCAATTAGTTTACATTTTTGATAACTTGTAATAACTGTCTGCAGATCTATAACGATTTTTTATCGATTCTACTGAGATAGCGTTTTTAGGGTTCCGTACCTCAGTATGGAACCCTAGATACTCTGCCTGCGATGTCCGTCCGTCTGTCACAGGGCTCTATCTCACAAACGGTAAGAGGTAGCTATTTGACATTTTCACAGATTATGTGTTGTTGTGGAATGAATCCTGGCAAATAATAATTATTGCTACACGTTCATAGTGGTACATTCGTCTACAGTATAGCAGATGGCGTTTGAACGACGGTCTTAAACATCGGTCGTTTTGCTAAGTGGTTAGAGTATTAGCTGATATTCTGTTAATATATTTTTTTAATTTAAGCAGCAACTAACTGTTATGCTGACGTAATCCTATATACTGCACTGTAACACACGCGGTTGCCCGAGAGAGAGAGAGAGAGAGAGAGAGTGGGGAGATCAGCAGCGAAGGAGCGGACAAAACATTTCGTTGCATATTTCCTCTCACGCGGCTGTTCACAGCCCGACATAAGATGTTTTTGGAATTGTCTATTTATATATGTATATATATATATATATGTGTGTACGGGCTATAACTTTCGAAAGAGTTAATTGATTTTGACGAAATTTGGTAGGCACGTTGGAATCCACCACCGCACGAAGCCTATTTAAAGTGGGCCCAATCGGACCATTTTAAGGGTAGTTTTTAAGGGTTGAAAAATGTTTTTGGGCCCAAAAATGCCGAAAAAATTCTCAGAATCGTTTCAAAATTGAAATTTAACCCTTTAATAACGATTAAAATGTGCTGCTAAAATTTTAATAAAATCGGCTTGACAGGACCGGACTTACAAATTTTATGAAAACACTAGTTTGCGGAAAGTGCTTTACTTACTGAAGGGTGTATTTAATTTGGTACTGAGGTTGCATTGATAAAAATATTGAAATTATGAAAAAAAAATATTATTTTAAGGGATGTATTAAGGGGTTAAATTTTTTATTTTGTTCAAAAACAAACTTAAGTTCACCTAATAAAGTCACAATTATTAGCAAATACACTATATTGTCGACAGGGTTTTGGCACTGCGACCCGAGTTTTTTTTATTATTGTATAGAACCCTCGATGCCTGAATCTGACTCATACTTGGCCGATTTTTTTCGGTATTTGCAAAATATCTTTAAACACTAGTATAGCAGGTGCCTCAGCCCTCAAGGCACGAGGTCGGTAATAGGTACTGTATTTTTCCATTGTATTCAAAAATTAAAGATTGGAACACGTTACTCACCAACTGAACGGTTAAATTGTCATTTATTATTTTACCAAAAATCTGACATGAGCCACATAGTGATGGGATCGCAGAAATGCTTGTTCTTGACTTTTCAAGTAACAAGGATTCGACGTAGGATAGGTACTTAGTCGACAGTTTTATTTAATTGTGAAAGAGAAAACTTTGTAACAAATAATTTATTAAGAGTTCATTCCGCTGTAACGCGATGCCTCCTCGCTAACCGGAAGATGGTTTTCGTCTGCTTTATCTGTTTACGATTCAAAAAGGTTAAACAGGTGATCGGATAATGTATAGGTCTGTTGTTTACAGCTTGATTTAGGATTCAGTATTTTATTGATCAGGGTGTAGATTTATTGTTTTCGTCAAAAAATATTTTTATTTCTTTTAGGAGCATTTAGTAGCGGAGGTTACCCCCTGCACCTTTCATCTCAAATCCTTTCCCCTCGCCTATAAAACAGTTGCCGCTCTTCCGACGCTATTTTAAAAGTTAATGGGTTCGGGTAAACGCCAAATGAAGGACAGAGAATGAAACTATAGATACAACAGGCGAATTTTTTGAAAAATTTTTGAATACGTGTAGTCCAGTCACGAGAGCTTAAAAAGGTAGGTCCACTTTGCGTTTTGCGCAGCAAATGATTTTATTTTTTTGTGTCCTCAAGCATGTTTAGGAGATGTCAAATCCAAGTTTGCGACCTCTAAAACAGAGCGGTGTAGTTTGGTGGGCTAAAAACCATGATTTTTTTGCACTTTTTTACGTTTTTTGCTTATAATATAAAAACGGCTTGTCCTATCGAAAAAATGGTTCTATTCAAAATTAAAGAGCACAAAATTTACTTCAAAATGCACTAGTCAAATATGTTTTTGTTCCGATTTTACCGACTCGACAGAACTTAGAAAAACAAAAAAAAAATAAACTCTTTTTTTGTTTGAAAGCGCTAATCTCAAGAACTACCAGTCTGTAAAAGAAGCAAAGTACTAATCAATGAGACCCTATACGAGTTTTTTAAAAATTCAATCCCAAAGAGTGAAAACGGGAGTGTAGGATTTATTGTAATAACAAAAAATCCTACATCCACGTTTTACTCCCTGTGGGATTGAATTAAAAAAAATAATCGAATAGCCTATAACCTTCCTTAATAAACGGGCTATCTAACAAAAAAAAATTTTTTTCAAATCGGACTGGTAGTTCCTGAGATTAGCGCGTTCAAACAAAAAAAAAATAAACTCTTTTTTTGTTTGAACGCGCTAATCTCAGGAACTACAAGTCCGATTAAAAAAAAAATTTTTTTGTTAGATAGCCCGTTTATTAAGGAAGGTCATAGGATATACGAGTTTATTTTAAATTTAACCCCGAAGGGGGTAAAACGTGGGAGTAAGATTTTTTGTAATAACAAAAAATCTTACACCCCCGTTTTACCCCCTTTGGGATTGAATTTAAAAAAACTCGAATTGCCTAAAACCTTCCTTAATAAACGGGCTATTTAACAAAAAAATTTTTTTTTAAATCGGAGGTAGTTCCTGAGATTAGCGCGTTCAAACAAAGAAAATAAACTCTTTTTTTGTTTGAACGCGCTAATCTCAGGAACTACAAGTCCGATTTAAAAAAAAAAAATTTTGTTAGATAGCCCGCTTAATGAGGAAGTTTATAGGATATACGAGTTTATTTTAAATTTAACCCCGAAGGGGGTAAAACGTGGGAGTAAGCTTTTTTTGTAATAACAAAAAATCTTACACCCCCGTTTTACCCCCTTTGGGATTGAATTTAAAAAAACTCGAATTGCCTAAAACCTTCCTTAATAAACGGGCTATCTAACAAAAAAAAATTTTTTTTAATCGAACTTGTAGTTCCTGAGATTAGCGCGTTCAAACAAAAAAAGAATTTATTTTTTTTTGTTTGAACGCGCTAATCTCAGGAACTACCAGTCCGATTTGAAAAATTTTTTTTTGTTAAATAGCCCGTTTATTAAGGAAGGTTATAGGCTATTCGAGTTTTTCAATTGTTAAAAGCTTGAAAAAATGCTTTTTTTTCATTTTGGTAAATTTTGGCAATTTTCTAAGTTCTGTAGAGTCGGTAAAAATGGGAACATAAACATATTTGACTAGTGCATTTTGAAGTAAATTTTGTGCCCTTTAATTTTGAATAGGACCATTTTTTCGATAGGACCAGCCGTTTCCATATTATAAGCAAGAAATCGAAAAAAGTGCAAAAAAATCGTGGTTTTTAGCCCACCAAAACTCCACCGCCCTGTTTTAGAGGTCGCAAATTTAGATTTGACATCTCCTAAACATGCTTGAGGACACAAAAAAATAAAATCATTTGCTGCACCAAACGCAAGGTGGACTTCCTCTCGTGACTGAACTAGTGTGAAGGATTACGTAATTTTTTAAAAAGTTGTAAGTTTTTTCAGGAATTTTTTTCAATTTTTCGCATTTCTTGGTCCTTCATTTTTTTAAAATAGCGTCGGGAGAACGGGAACCGTTTTATAGGCGAGGGAAAGGATTTGAGATGAAGACTGCAGGGGGTCACTTCCGCTATCGAATACTCTTAACCTCTATTATGTTCAAAAGGGTTATGTATAAGGTATAGATTAGAAAATATAGATTCGATCACTATAAAAAAACGGTCAAGTATGAACGTACTTCATGCGCTAAGGTTCCGTTAAGCATTCGCTTCAGTTTCCATTTTTCGTTACACAATCACTGTCTGTATGCAAAATTTCAATTTTCTACCGTTAAAGGTTATAGACCTGTGACAGACTAGACAAACGAACGCACGGACAATGGACAGTGAAGTCTGACCATAATTATTTTGATTGCTCCTTTTTGCAAAAGTAAGTTTAATAGGATCTAGCCGTTGCCCGTGGTTTCGCACACGTATATTTCGATTTATGATTTATTACCCCTCCCCCGCAAGGAATTCTCCCCTTGCGAAGCGAAGTCGAGATGGTGTTTATAATATTAAACCCCCCGCGAGAAATTTATCAAAATAAAATATAGCCTACATCACTCAGAGATAGTGCAGCTTTCTATTAGTGAAAGAATTTTTGAATCGATTCAGTAAGTAGTTCCAGAGATAAGAATTTATGATTTATTATCCCCCCGCGAGAATGCAAAAGAATTGCAGAGTTACGTTTTGTTACTATCTCCCCCCCGCGAGAATTATCAAAATGAAATATTGCCGATATCACGCAGGGATAGTGTAGCTTTCTATTAGTGAAGGGATTTTAGAAATAGGTTCAGTCGTTTCGAAGATTAGCGTGCACACACAAACAAACCGACAAAAGTATGTTTATTGTTTACGATTTTATTATATATTAGTATGTAGGTTATGTAGGTATAGATTATAAAGAGTGTTGGTGAATACATTTCGTTTACTTATCGTTTGTATGATAATCACAACTCAGAAAAGCCACTAAAAAGAGGAAAATAAAAAACTTTTTATATATCTACTTTTATTTTATTAAATTGTCTTGATATTTGACTACTAAACTAAATAAAAAATTTATTTTAAAAAACAAAAAACCCGACTGCGTAAAAAACGAACTTAAAAGATGGAAACAAGATCAAATGATAACATGCAGTCGGAGGCATAATAGTAACAAATTGAACAGAAATACCTCCGACTGCATGTTATCATTTGATCTTGTTTCCATCTTTTAAGTTCGATTTTTACGCAGTCGGGTTTTTTGTTTTTTAAAATAAATTTTTTATTACCTTCCCATTGTTTCAAATGTTTTTAGTTAAAAATAAATCGATATAGATCCTAAACGGTCAGTCGAATCGAAAAATGTTGAGGGAAAACTAAAAATACCTATTCAACGATACCCCACTTGACATAGTTTGTTGACTTTCATTTTTTCATTTTCACAATATGGCGTCCTGTAGTCGCCATATTGAATTTTCACTAACGTCATGTCTTTAGTGACACTCGCCGGACTAAGGGGAATCGATTGACGTGTGAATCATAAAAATCGGCCCAGGCGTTTGGTCTGTATAGTGCTTCAAAGGAACATTTCATTTTTTTCATTTTCACAATATGGCGTCCTGTAGTCGCCATATTGAATTTTCACTAACGTCATGTCTTTAGTGACACTCGCCGGACTAAGGGGAATCGATTGACGTATGAATCATAAAAATCGGCCCAGGCGTTTGGTCTGTATAGTGCTTCAAAGGAACATTTCATTTTTTTCATTTTCACATTATGGCGTCCTGTAGTCGCCATATTGAATTTTCACTAACGTCATGTATTTAGTGACACTCGCCGGACTAAGGGAAATCGACTGACGTGTGAATCATAAAAATCGGCCCAGGCGTTTGGTCTGTATAGTGCTTTAAAGGAACATTTCATTTTTTTCATTTTCACAATATGGCGTCCTATAGTCGCCATATTGAATTTTCACTAACGTCATGTCTTTGGTAACACTCGCCGGACTAAGGGGAGTCGATTGACGTGTCAATCATAAAAATCGGCCCAGGCGTTTGGTCTGTATAGTGCTTCAAAGGAACATTTCATTTTTTTCATTTTCACAATATGGCGTCCTGTAGTCGCCATATTGAATTTTCACTAACGTTATGTCTTTAGTGACACTCGCCGGACTAAGGGGAGTCGATTGACGTGTGAATCATAAAAATCGGCCCAGGCGTTTGGTCTGTACAGTGCTTCAAAGGAACATTTCATTTTTTTCATTTTCACAATATGGCGTCCTGTAGTCGCCATATTGAATTTTCACTAACGCCATGTCTTTAGTGACACTTGCCGGACTAAGGGGAGTCGATTGACGTGTCAATCTAAAAAATCGGCCCAGGCGTTTGGTCTGTATAGTGCTTCAAAGGAACATACAAACTCACATACATACATACATAGGCTGTTAAACACATTACCACTCCTTTGCGTGCGCAGTCGGGTAAAAAATAAAAACCACTGAACCGATTTTAGTAAAACTTATGTGGAACCACCCTGAAGGTATTCCTCATTAAATAAAATAAGAAAAATCAAAATCGGTTCACAAATGCAGGAGATATATATATAAGGTGACATACATACATAACATACATAAAAAAATACATAATATAAAAAAATCAGTCGAACTACTGAACCGATTGAAGTAAAATTTATATGGGATCACCCCAAAGGTATGCCCTATTAAATAAAACAATAATCATCAAAATCGATTCACAAATGCAGGAGAAATCGGTAACATACATAAAAAATTAAAAAATCAGTCGGAGTACTGAACCGATTTAAGTAAAATTTATATGAGACCACCCCGAAGATATTCCTTATTAAATTAAACAATAATTCATCAAAATCGGCTCACAAATGCAAGAAAAATTGGTGTACATGCATAAAAAATACGCATCAAATAGAGAACCTCCTCCTTTTTTGAAGTCGGTTAACAATTTAAATATATTATGTAATCAGCGATGCTGTGTTTTTCAATTAATGTAAAAAAAACAGCTTGTGATTCACGCGCCTCCTGGCCCTAAATGTTGTATGGTGAACAAATTCCGTTTGTTATGTTATTCACAACGCTCGAGACCTGATAATATTATGTGGTTGGCGGTGCTGTCTTTTCCACTGAAACGAAACATGTACAATCTGTTCACATGTACACACATATATACTATAATATTATAATCATGAAGGTGGCCGTCGGAAAGACAGAACTCGCGCATTGATGCTGTAGCATCTTTATACTCCTGTTGGCTAAACACGTCGCGTTTATAAGCTGTTATAGGGTTGTGCCAAATAAGGTGTTGGAATAGTCAACGAATTAATAATTTACTAGTGTACCCGTGCAAAACTTTTTTGCGACGACTTAACACTGTCTTCAAAGAACAATGGTTTAGTAAAGGCTATCACCAAAAAAAATGTTTGCCAACACAAACCTTTTTTATATGTAATATGAATCACTTTATTAAGAAAACAATAAGAAATATATATTTCAAGCTTTCTCAATATCATTGTGTATACGAACGCGTGAGTAAAACACATAACCTAGCTTTTAACGATATGTTTTTAATATAATTTTTGATAAATATTTTTGATTCAAACATAACTTTAAAGTGTACGTAAAATAGTAGTTTTTTAGAAGCTTTAGAACGTATCTATCAGTGTAATACTTACGTACGAATGATCATCCGGAAAAAAATCGATGAGTGTCGGTATTTGAAAAACTAAGTACTATATTTAAAAGAGAAAAAAAATTGCACGTACATATACATCTTTATTGTTTACTTTTAAATACTTTTGGAAATTTTGTCAATATAACCCTATTAAAATCTGGGCTCTAAAAATTAAAATATACAACTGTCAAGATGTTTCATTGTTTATTGTTTGCATAGCCTATCCACGACATGCGTACATATTTGCATTTCTCTCACACTCATGCATCGTGAACGCCGATGGATTTTCTCTGTTTACGTTTCTCTTCACCCCACTGCCCCCCTCGTCATTTTTACTATTATCGCTTGAAATCACCCCTTCTAAAGAAATTTCACAAAAAAAAAATAGCGATAACATATCTGTGGACTAAAGGCCTCAGTTTAAAAAAAAAATTATGTCAATCGGTTGAGCAGGGGCTGCTGGCGGATTGTCTAGAGAAATAGGGCTTGTGTTTTAAATATATAGATTATTACTTTGTTCAGATATGAATACGAAACTAACTCAAAAAATAAATATTTAGGATATTGGGCACTTGGACCATAAAATAAGTAGATGTTAAATTTTCAAATTTTGCAACATTTCGTTGAGTTTTTATTAACTTCTTCAGACAAGTTTTGAGGTTAACATTCTTGTGAAAATTGTCAAAACTTGTCTGAAGAAATTGATAAAAACTCAACGAAATGTTGCAAAATTTGAAAATTAAACATCTGCTTATTTTCTGGTCCAAGTACTCAATATTTTAAATATTTATTATATGGACGAAAACAACAATAATCTGCCACAAAAAGTTCTAATATAACATGCAGCTTAAGTGCCAAACTTTATAAGCAAAATTGTTAATAGTAAGTTTAGTGAAATCAGTCGTCGTTTTTATGTGATGCTTGGCATACATAATTGCTACAATGGGGAAAAAAGAAATAAAAAATATTTCTTCTTTTACTCGGTAAGACCTATATCTATTCATCGACACCCCACATGGCTGTTAAGCATCTTTTCGATGTGCGGAAGCTCTCTAAATATAAGCCCTATAAAAAGGTGCACTTGTCCTGGATATTATGAAGTATTAGAAATACCTTGTATTTTTTGATGTCCGTCTTGTGACTTCCTGTGTTTTAACACGACGTGTTTCAGCAAACACACCTGAAAATAGCAACTCGTTGCTGAAACGCGTCGTGTTAAAACACAGGAAGTCACAAGACGGACATCAAAAAATACAAGGTATTTCTAATACTTCATAATATTCATATAGTGACTTGGAGACCCAACACTCTAAAAATGTATCACTTGTCCTGGGTTTAGGGCATCAACTTACATAATATATAATATGTCAATTAAATTGCCGAAGCACTTATAGTTTGGGTGCTAGACAGCTGTGATAGACGGACATACAGAATAGTCAGAACAATAGCATTCCACCCGTTGGGTACGGAATCCTAAAAACGGACGGACGGTCTAAATTAAAGTACAGCGTAATATTTCCTATCCTTTGTATGCATTCAGCTGCTTAATACTATCCAGACGCCAAGAGGTTTATAAACTACGGTGCTAAAAAGCTTTAAATAAATAATGCTTGCTCTTAAACTTTAATAACACTCAATAATTTGTTGTTTGGAGCTTTTAACTTTCTCTTTTTCGCACGTTTTGTCATCTGGTAGCAAGTACATTTTGTCATAAAATATCATAAAATGAAAGCTTGCAGAAAAGAACAGCCATGCTTTTTATTGATCGCTAATTTGTTACAAGTTCATTTTCTACAAATTTTGTTCATCCACGACTTTGGATTTGCACAAGATCAGATTACTTAAAGGAAATATTGGAGCTAAAGCGGTCTATACACGAAAAATTTCGTTATCAACCAAGTTTGTAACGCATATTATGCATAGACACTACAACCATGTTGTTAACACACTCCAACCGCGTTATTTTCGACCGTTTTTCCAACATGAATTTCGACTATCAACCTGTCTACAGAAGATCAATATTCATATCAACATGGCAAGTTGACAACTTGGTTGACAACCAAGATGATTATTGTCAAAGGCGTTTACACATACACAGTTTTATTCCGATTATGTAACAAGTTTAAAACTAATTTTGAACTCCTTAGGCGGCGCTGCCTCGATGAGTTGAAGAGTAAAATGCCGACTAGATGAAACGAAAATATGTGACAAAAATGTGGTGTTAGGAAATTACTATAAAAACCCTAATTAAATCAATAATTTTAGTCATGGTTCATTTTGATCCATTCATTTTATATAGATTATAAAGCTTTGTATACCGTGTGTGGCTTAGAAAAGGTAACATAGGAAAAATAACATTGAGAACATTTACAATTTTGCAGTAGGCTATGTGCCATAAGATCTAATGCGAATATGTAGACCGTTGCTATGGAAAATTGTTTACTTCGGTCGTGTGTGCCACGTCACATGACTTTTTTTGTTAAATTATTACCTAATAGACGTTAGTACAAGTGCAAGTGGGTGCTAGTTTTCTTTAAATTATTATGGAACGCGCAGAAATGTTTTGGAGCAAATTTAGTGTGTAAAATGTTGTTGACATCCAACCTGAAAGCAAACGTTCGTGTCGTCACTTTAAATTGACGGTGTTTTCGAACCCCAATAGAGAATACAAAAGTTAGAGAACGAACATTCACGAGCGAGATTGCGCAGTTGTAAATATTCCGGGCGGATCCGTGGCTACAGCGCTCCAAGCTCCGGGACAAGCAGTCGAGTATTCTCCCGGAGTCGGCTCCGACATCCCATCTGTGTTAAAGTCGCAGCCTGAAATACCGACTCGGTCGCGTTAACACGTGCTTTAACTTGGCTCATTTCTACATCGAGTGGAGTTGTCATAATTTTTAAAAATTATACCTATTTAAATTTTTTTGTAATAAGGCTAAATGTAGTTGAATTATATTGTAGCTTGAATGTGGAACATAATAGAAAAGTTTGTGTTTAGAAAAGAAAAATATGTGTGTTCAAATACAATTATTAATATGTAAAAAATGAGTGTAATTATTTATCGAATCGATGGTGCTAAAATAATCGTGTAATTGTGTTGGCTGATTAGTTAAATAATTGATTAGTTTTATTAGTGTTTAAAAAAAATTAATGTATTTATGAAATAAAAAAGTCTGATTCGTAGTAATTGTAAATTGAAACTATAATCGCCGCAAAAAAAACAATACATTTCTATTCAAAGATTTGAATTTATGTTATTTTCACATTTATGACAACAAACAGGTGGGGTGTTTTCTTGTTAATTTGTTATTGCGTGTAATTTTTGTTTGTAGGTATATTTTTTTCCTAAATTTGAATTTCAGATTATTAATAAAACAAAAACATGAAATATTAATATGTTAATACTAAAATAACTTTGATTTTGATTATCCCGTAATTTATTTGAAAATTTCAAAATTTACGTGACAAAAATTAATTTTGAAATGAACTAAATTTAAAAGTAATATAAAAAATAAAGCTGTTTTTTTTTGTTTTACTTGAAATAAGAATATAATGTTTTGGTTTTATTTATTCTACAAGGTGCTCAATTTATCGCGCAAATTCAGCAACAAAAATTATAGTATGTAGTTTACATTCCCAATTAACTATAATTAAGTAGATATTACTAAAAAATATAATTGCAAATAAGTTACAATTTTATTTGTTTGTACCTATATGTAAATAGGGGGCGTTTATAACAAGTACCTATATATGTCATTTCCCACCGCGGAGATTATACTTGGTTTAAATGAACACCTTTTATATGCAAAGAGAACGTATAGAACACAAAATTTACAAAAAAAATCTTATATCATTCTGTACTCGTATCCAGTTTTAAGCTCTTTTAATCCTGTCTCTTTTAAACTAGATGTAGACATTTTTAGGCGCTATGAAAAATTAAAAAAAATTAAATTATTTAGTTTTTTTTATATTTCATGTACCAAAAACTTTTATCTAATAATTATAAAAGTAGAATGGTGAACTTGATAATAATATTGTACATGGAATAGGTGAAATTTTATAAAGAAATGCCACAAAAGCAGTAGTACAATTACTATGTAGGGCAAAGGGAGAAGGGGGTGCAAATAAAAACACGTATTTATTTTTAAACTATAAAATGTCACTTGTTAGAAAAAATAAACTGATACCTATATGAAGTTTTTGTTCTTCCTCTTAATGTTGACACTTGACATTTTTTCTTTGTTCATGTGAAAGTTTTCGGAGGAGTCTGAATGTTAAAATTACTCTAAAGGAAAGAGGCGAATATTAAATTAACTCTCTCAAACAGAAGCTTTAAAAGCTAAGGTAGCCAGTTGGATAGTTTGCTTGTTGTTTTATCAAAATATATGACAACTTGGCGATAGAATAATGAGGAGTAAAATATTAACATATTTTTAATATTTGTTTAGACAATTACTTTACCTGTGAGTATCCATTGCATATTGTTGTTTTATTGTAACCATATCCAATTTTATATCTACTTTCATATTGCTTTATATTGTCTGCCTAATAAAATTATTTCCAATATAAATTTTTACTGTTCCATTATGCAATAAAAAGCTCTTTTAGCTATATTGCCGGATTTTATTTGTGTATTATAAATAAAATATAGAGTTGTAGCTTAACTGCAATTCTGTGGCCAAAAGACAAAATCGTTTAGGTATGTCGAATTTTTTGTATTTTTATGCTGGGTTGCAGAAAGAATAATTGTCAGAAAATCTGATTTGACAATGATCTTAGAATGTGACCACATATATTTCTCCATAAGAAAGGCATGGTAGAATTAATAATAATTGATTTTTTTTTAATTTGCAAGGAAATTCCTTTAATAATTATAGTCATTCTAGATTGTAAAATTATAATTATTTTTATGAATATGATGAATAATGTACCTACGATTACTTACAGCAATTGGTTTAGCACGTTCTTATAAGGTCATAACATGGGTAATAAACGACCAACTAAAACAAGTTTGTATTAACTTTATATTGGGCAGTTTTAATTCTTAAAAATCATATCCCTTAAATAACTTCCATCGACTTCTAAACACTGTGGTATTCTATTTCGGAAACTCTGCATAACTCTAACTAAGAAACAAGAAAATGGCCGCCAAGTTCTCCTCATCTATCGTCACCGCATTTCTTTTTGTGATGCTGAGCTGCAGAAAGCATTGTCAGAAAATCTGATTTGACAATGACCTTAGTATTGGTATTATTGATGTAAATAATATATAATAATATTTTACATAAGTCAAGAGACCACACATACTTTTTCATAAGAAAAGCTTTGCAGAATTTTAAACCGATCCTGTTCGAAAAATAATTGATCGATTGAAACGATTATTTTTTGAACTGTGCGTACCTATATGTGTAGTTAACATAGTTTTTTCTTTTGGACAATGTCCAATTCGAAATGACATTTTTCTACGCATATTGATAAAAATTTAGCTTGAAAAGCGATCTTTTTTATGTAGATCAATCATTTGTTTTTGTGTGAGTACAGTCAATGTTCTACGTGACAGGGAGTTTCACAACGACATTAGACTGCTCCTGCATGTATAAAAACTGTAATTATATGATCACAGCCTAAGGTCATTGTCAAATCAAATTTTTGACAATGATTTCTGCAACCCAGCATTAATGTTCTGCAACTCCCAGTACCAGAACATTTATACGGAATTACCTCGGTGTCCGTCTATAACACCCTTATTTTTAACATGTTATGCCTAAATTGGCTACTTTTGTAATGAACCGGACGAACTGCGTTTGTCTTCATGATCCCCTACATTCTAAAAGTTGGTCACCTGTCTAGTTTGGCCATATTTTTGTGGAACCGTAGGACGCCAACATACACAAATTTTACTGTATTATGTAAAAAATTCGAACTGAATTTCTTACATTTGAAAAACATTTTTTTTGATTTTTATAATTTTTTTGAAATGCCTATAAACCAGTTTTTAACTCTTTAATTTCCTCCTTTGTAACTCAAAAATATCCTCAAAATATTTATCATCAAAACACTAAAATAAGTTGCTCCTTATTGCTTATGGAGTAGAAACTCAAACATTTTTATATTTCTCTATTTGGAGTTTTGTAAAATTTGTTTTTTTTTACCTTCAGATAAGGGTTTTAACTTTGTGGTGAACAACAATGTGCATATTATATGAATCGCTAAGCCAACGTTCGTAGTTTTCTTTAAAGAATGACTATATGTGCTCTATATTGGACGTAGGTTAATGCTAACATAATATTGTCCATATATTTACCATAGACTATATGGAACGTTACCATGTCATTATGTAGTTGGTTTTAAATCTAATTGTATAACTGCTGTAAATTGCAAAAGCTTTTCAAGTACAAAACCATCAAGCCTCAAGTAAACAAAAAGCACTCAAGGTGACAAGTTTGTACAATTGTTTTTGTCATCTGTTTTACGTCACCTACTAATGACATTCAAGTCTGCGAGCAATATTACGGATTCTGTTAGAAATACTCGTCTTCTATATATTCTTTGATGAATAATGCATAATACATAATACAGATTTTTATTTCTTCAAGTTTTCAGGAAAAGAAGAGTTTCTCCTTATAAATTACACAAGTACACTCACCGTTTTAGTCTGTGAGAATACTTGACTTGAATGTATCTTGCAAATGGCTTTCATATAAACAAACTCAAATATGCTTTTAATATAACTTGTGTTAACTGCGCACTTTCCAATTTTGTTTGTACAAAGCGAAAATTTATTTAGAAGACGTTTACATAATTACCGAAATTTCAAATTTCAATAAGTAAATAAATTATGCAATTTTACTGAGGTAAGCAAAGGCACTTACGCCACCTTAAGTTTTCTCAATAGTAGCGTTAACTCCATCTACTCCCCAAGATATTGGTTAGTGGCGTAATTAGTTGTAATGGCGTATTTAGCTTCACTGACTATATTGTTATTCGTATTCGTTGTTAAGTAACATTTTTGCTGTATGTATTTCTCTAAATTGTTTTGGATTGTGTCTGCAATATTTAGCTTGGCTATAATATTTGAGCAGACTTTATTTTGTGTGGATATGCACATTGATATAGGCCTCCAATCTGTTGTATTATGTAATTTCGTTCAAATTTTTCCTGTAATGACGTTCGAACTAACGGCGTGCAGTTAGGACATACAGAATATATTGTATTTATAAGATCTAACGCACATATGCTACTTTTTTTTATCCAAAACGCGCGATTTAGTGATAGGAAAATGCCGTCGAAGTATTTCGGCAACAAGGAATTGAACACATGTAAAACATTTCTGAAACTATTTAATACAAATCACATGTAAACTAATGTAAACAAACAACAATGATGTTATGTGCAACGGTTAAAAGTCGTATTGCGACACAATTATTAATTATTACAAAACTTCAAGTGAAAACTGAACAATATCTTTTAGCATTATGCTTATCTTTGTAAACTTGTAAACTGTCATTCGTGAAAAACATATATTTCGTGCACTTTTACCTTCGTTCAACATTTTGTTCCGTTGCTACGACCTTCTCGGGTAGTTCGCGACTAAGCCCAATAGATGGCTTCGACCTTAATGTCAGACGCGAATAAAGTGACGATTTCTTGGATACCAGGCTCGGAACTTCAGTCACAAAATCAAGTCCAAGATCCTGCACTTTTGTGATCTCTTCCTGGAACATATCAATATAAAAAAAATAGTTTTGTATTGAAACAATTTGTTAAAAAGATTACATAAGTGATTGACTTTATATTATAGCTTATGTAATCTAAATGAGTAAGATTTTTGTAAAAATTACACAGTTCTAAATTTGATGTATAATAAAATAAGACCAATTTGTACGACGCCCGAACTGGCACCAAAACGCCCAAAGTGGGAAAGCACGAAATGAGAAAACTCCGTTATAGTAAACAAAGTAAGGTTTTCTTAGAAATATCGCGTTTATGGCTAGCGTTTTTGCGCGGGATTTCAAAATTCAAATTAAAAGTGCCGTTTTAGGCTATTTAGCATTTTAATTTTAAGATTACTACCAGATAAACAGACACTTTCTGAAGAAAAGTAAAATATTCTATTAATGTAACATCATAAATACACACGCATTAAATCTTGTTGCCTTGATGCGACATTTTGTACCTATAGACTATAATAAGGCTTTGACGAAAACACCATAAAAATAAAAAATGTAAGCAAAAGCATGTTAGTTAAAAACATTAAGGTTATAAAAGGAACAACGCAGTATATCAAATGTTTCTTTGCACCTCGTTCTTACTGAGTAAGCAGGCTAAACAAAATATGTGGTGGAGGCAACGAATTATGATGGTGGGAGTGCAGGGTTTATTACATGTAAAAGTTATGTGAATTCACACAAATTTAGCATACAGTTTCCTGGAGAATGCAAATCGACATTGTTTATTCAGGCTGAAATATATGTACATACATTGTGTGTGTCGGAAAGGACTTTCAATGCGGTGGCGGCGGCAAGTTTATAGTCGATGACCCGGTAAAAACAAAACATGCACAGATGTTCAATGCGGTTAGAGTTGAAATTGAGACAGTTCGCGTTGTGCCTCAAAAAAACCGACATTCCTATAATGTTTTTCTTAATTTTCGTTGCAGCAAATCAAATATAATATACTGAAGTCAGAGCTGGGAGATTGTCATATTTCACAAAAGTGATATTGGATCTGTAAACGTGCACCGTTAGATTTGTGCGCTAGTATCATTTACGTATAACGTAATTTTTATCATGAAGCGAAATATTTCTTATAAAGTGAAACTTTATTAGCCTCGTTTTTCTTTCGCTTAGTTACGCATGTTGAGCGTCACGTCACGTTACGTAACATCCCACGTCCAATCGAAGCGATCGCCCAGATCGGTACTCATCGAAAAGCAGCGACGTTCTGTTCATAACTATATTGTGCGTCTACATAAATAATATCGTGCGAATATTCAGTCGAACAGCACATCAAATACCTAATGACCAACAAAGATAGAATCTGGATTCTTACGTTCGTCTCCATATACTGATCACGGTTTAAATTACAGTTCCAAAACAACGTAAACAAAATTATGTATTTTCGGCGATTTCGGGTTAAAAGCGTTTAGGATTATGGCAATAAAGTTTCACTTGCACAGTGGTTTCATAAAACAGCACCTTAGTTTTTTATTGTCAAGTTGAATGTTTTTTGTATTATTTCTGCGTATCAATTTTAAAACATAAGTAATGTTTCGCTATGTTATTAAGTTTTCTATAATAATTATTATTCCGCTCAAACCATTTGAGGTTATACATCCAGTTGCGACCGCGTTGCGATAGTGTTGCGACAGTGTTTAATTTGAACATTTTGATTATATAATTTATGATCTTTTCGAATTATACGACGCTACTGGTAACGTTATGTGGCAGATATTAAAAAAAAAAAACATTCACAGATTAAATAATTTAAATTTATCTAATTCAATAGTCCGTCTCGCAATCTTTTAAATAATTTCAAAAGGTTAATCAACGTGTGTTTTTTCCTCTTTGGTAATTTTAATTTATTTAACATACATTAATTAACTAGAAAGTTATATGAATATTCATTTAGTTCTATTTTAAGGCTTAAGTATATTGTTCTTTTTCCGAGACAAACAAAATTTTGGTATTTCAATTCGCAGAAAAAATATAATACTTATACAATATAATATTATATAGTGTCTAAACGGTAGTACGGAACATAGGGAAAATACAATGCGATTTTTTTAATGGATCAATGGGATCGGTGAGGCTGAAAACGAAATTAGACTTTTTTTTAATTTTAATTTGGTAGGAAATAAAAAAATACGTCTTTTGTTTTTACAATTACTGGCAGAGTAGAGGACGAAAAACTATGAATTAATTCTTGATGAATTTCAAGTGATATTCGCCTTTATGATTGCGGTATTATACTTACACTTTACAGTATACCTGCATCGTACTAACTTATTAGACTCTAAAGGTGCATTTTCATGTGAGGCTTGACGCTGGTTTCTAGCGTCAAATGCGGTCACGT
This sequence comes from Mongoloraphidia duomilia, assembly GCA_039654895.1. NCBI lineage: Eukaryota > Metazoa > Arthropoda > Insecta > Raphidioptera > Raphidiidae > Mongoloraphidia > Mongoloraphidia duomilia. Next base: position 31,184,810 of record CM077521.1, on the reverse strand, counting down.
GATAAAATTTCAACATGAACGCCAACTCGAAAAAATGTTGCGTAAAAGCTAAACATTGTTTTTTAGTCTGTATGAATATATTAATATAAATATTTTATCTCAATAATAAAACGGATTTTGAAAAATTTCATCGAAAACATATCAATTTTTGACCTTAAAATCCAATTTTCATATTTCCCTAATTTTATCTGTTAAAAATAGCACTATTTAACCTAAATGTGTTCGAAGTATAAAAAAAAAAGTTTTTGACAATGAGAAACCAGTTGACCTGTCAAGATCGTCATAAAGAAATGTTACTTAAATCCTAATCGTTTGTTAATAATATTAAGATTTCTGCAAAACATGATATTTATTTATTAAATTTGACGCTAAAATTTGACGCTACATTTTTTGAGTTGACGTCCTTGTTGAAATTCTATCACGTGACCGTATTTGACGCTAGAAACCAGCGTCAAGCGTCACATGAAAATGCACCTTTGAGTTAGTAGATTTCAAATTACGTTTTTGTGCAGACGAAACCACACCCTGACCTCTTCCAGTACAGTATATTGTGATACGATGTAAGTTCAAATTTTTTGTTGGCAACTGAAGTAGGTACTGTCCGCCGCATTGCACCGAACGAAATTAAATTACCTATAAATTCGCTGTCCTAGTTTCACAGTTAATAGTATTGCATTAGTTTAGCGAATTCGAAAAAGTATCTTAATTAATCTGTCTTTTAAATGTACAACCGTTTTTATTATCTGTAACAAAGGGAGTCTCGATCGATGTTTCAAGAAGTTGCATTTTGATTTCAATTAATATTTTTTTTTAAACTGAATATTGCATTATTAATTAACTAGTCGAGCAAGTTATGAGAATAAGAACACAGCCTCATAAAATGCAATTGGTAGATAAAAAGTGTCATCATTATAAATACAGGATGAAGCTCATAAAACCTTATATAAACTAACTAGCCGTTACCCGTGGCTTCGCCCACGTATTTTACGATTACAATTTATTATCCTCCCCGCGAAAAATTCTCCTCCTGCGAAGCGAAGCCGGGCTGGTCGTGTTTGTTCGCTCGAATTTTATAATACATAACTCATTCGCTTCGCTCGTTCGCTCGGATTTTATTAATACATTAGACACTCGCTTCGCTCGTTCGTTTGAATATTATTAATTCCTTCTTCGCTCGTTCGCTTGATTATTATTAATACATAACTCACTCGCTTCGCTCGTTCGCTCGAATTTTATTAATACATGACTCACTCGCTTCGCTCGTTCGTTTGAATATTAATGATACAATACTTACTCGCTTCGCTCGTTCGCTCGAATTTTATTAATACATTACTCACGCGCTTCGCTCGTTCGCTCGAATATTAATAATACATTACATTTGTTATCCCCCCGCGAGAATCTCACCCCTGAATTTGTTATCCCCCGCGTGAATTTTCCCCCTAATTTGTTATCCCCCCGCTAGAATCTTCCCCTCTAATTTGTTATCCCCCGCGTGAATCTTCCCCCTAATTTGTTATCCCCCCGCGAGAATCTGCCCCCCTGCGTAGCTTTCTATTAGTGAAAGAATTTTTAAAATCGGTTTAGTAGTTCTAAAGATAAAACAAAAACAAATCTATCCCACGGGAACCGTACATTTTCCGGGATAAAAAGTAGCCTATAACATTATCTGACCCCTAAACTACCACTATGCAAAAAATCATGTCGATCCCTTGCTCTGTGAAAAACAAAAACAAAACTATCCCACGGGAACCGTACATTTTTCCGGGATAAAAAGTAGCCTATAACATTCTCTGACCCCTAAACTACCACTATGCAAAAAATCATGTCGATCCCTTGCTCTGTGAAAAACAAATACAAAACTATCCCACGGGAACCGTACATTTTTCCGGGATAAAAAGTAACCTATGTGCTATTCCAGACTAAATCTATCTCTGTGCCAAATTTCATCCAGATCCGTTCAAAAATGACGAATTTCCATACAAACTTTCATCCCCTATTTAGCCCCCTTAGGGGATGAATTTTCAAAAATCCTTTCTTATTGCTCACCTACTCAATATAAGGAACTCCTATGCAAAATGTCATGCTTCTAACTTCAAAAATGACGAACTTCCATGCAAACTTTCATCCCCTTTTTAGCCCCCTTAGGGGATGAATTTTCAAAAAAAAATTTCTTAGTGCTCACCTACGTTATATAAGAAACTTTTGTGCAAAATTTCATGCTTCTAACTTAAAAAATTACGAATTTCCATACAAACGTTCATCCCCTATTTAACCCCCTCGGGGGTTGAATTTCGAAAAATCCTTTCTTATTGCTCACCTACGTAATATAAGGAACTCCTGTGCAAAATGTCATGCGGTGTTAACATTATAAGGTCACAGTGCATTCAATCTACGATCGGCAGTGAGAAGTGAATTACAAAATTTTTAAAAAAATTTAAAACAAATATAATTACTCAAATATAATATAATTATTCATTATAATTTACTGTAGTGTTTTCATACATTTTATAAGTCCGGCCCTGTTGGGCCGATTTTTATCTACTAAAGGGTTAAGTTTCAATTTTGAAACAATTCCGATAATTTTTTCGGAGTTTATTGCTTAATGGTGTGGTCACGGTTCGATCAAAATATTGTTGGGAAGAAATACTGCAGTCACCTGATTGGAACGTGATCTGATTACGAAACATGGCTACTTGATAATAACGTTTTAATTAATAATAAGTTATATATTGCACCACTTCTTTATTTACGACATTGAAGTGACCTTGAATAACTCCATGTCACAGGGCATAGGCCGTTCGATTCATCTCAGTAATGGCTACAGGTTCTGTAAAAAAATCCTTATGGTCTGATTAAAAAAATGTAGGTGACCTTGACGCGACCTCAGCATATCAGTCGAGAAAGAAATCTATTTTTCCAACATACGTTCCCCTTGATATCAAACAGTAATTATTCAAAACTTTTTTGCTATAACCAATACTTTCTGAGATATTAACTTGTAACGCTTTATGTTCATTACCCTGTACCTATAGTGATAAAAGTCGCTTTCTTCAAAAATTTCGTTTGATCGAACAATTTTTCCAGAACTTGTATATGACTCGTTAGTAATTATGCTCTGTGAATCGTGTGAATTGTGTATTAAGAACCATCGTCTCCATTTTGAACAAAATTTGTAAAGAAATGTACAATAAAAGATAATGGACACTATTGATCTTTGTTAAAATGTCTGGGGAAACAACTTCCCTGTATAATTAGTGTCATAAAGCGTGTTTAAAAATTGGACAACCGATTGACAACAGGGGATCAAGAGTATTGGAAAATGCTTTTAGAAACATTGACAGATATTATGCTGTTGAGTATTCAGTCATTATTTTGTCAACATTTTTGAAACTATTTTTGAGTTCTGCCGTTTTAAAAAGTTAGTAAAATTATGAATATTTTGATTTTTAATTTAACTTTTCATATTATTTAACTGCTATCACAATTTTTTTTGACAAACGTTAAGTCATTTTGTTAGTTTTAAAATATTTTGGAACTCAGTTACAGTGTCGCTAATCTCCGACCTTAAATACCAAATTTAAGTACCCATATATTTAAATTAATATTGAATCAAATTACTTTACATTCAAGAATTTATTTATATTTAAAACACACGTAATTTTGGAGTAACAAAAATTTTAATTTAGTTAATACTTAAGAGTATTCTCTACCAGAAGTTACCCCCTGAACTCTTCATCTCAAATCCTTTCGTTTCGCTTAAAAACGGGTACCGCTCTCCCTACGCTATTTTTCAAGCTAAAGCATTCGGATAAACGCTAAATGAAGAACTAAGAATCACACTACAGACAAATTTTTTGAAAAAAAGTTTAAGTAATTTTTAAAAAGTTGTAAGTTTTTCAAGGAATATTTTTTTCAATTTTTCGCCTGTAGGATTTGTAGTGTGTATCACGATCCTTCATTAATGTTTACTCGAACTCTTTAGCTTTAAAAATTGCGTCGGGAGAGTCGTAACTATTTCTAGGTGAGGGGAAAGGATTTGAGATGAAGAGTTTAGGTGGTAACTTTCGGTAGAGTTTCTTATTTTTATAACTAAAATTCCACACTTTATAGTCTACTATAACCTCTAACGTGTTGAAAAATCTCGAAAAAATTTTTCAGTAATTAATAATTTTATATTACATACCGACGTGTTTATGAAATGTTTGGAATTTATTTTAGAGTAAATTTGCTGCAAACTTATTTAAAGTAGCTACTATATGACTACAAAAGCAATAACTGAGAGAACAAAGTGCTATAAAAATTTAAATTGAAAGTTATTTTAGTGTATAATATGACGTCATATATTTTATGAATCTTGTATTAAGTTCTCCTCGAATTGCCTTCGGGAATTAAAACTTAACATGTTATTACAGAATTATCTAAAGATACGTAAAACGTGAGCTATAAAACAAACTTTAAATATTAATTAAATTTTAGATTTAATGTGGATTTTCTTTAAAATTATTGCCAGAAGGAAATATGATTTATTACCAAAATAATGTCGTATAAAGTTTATATTCACCAAGCTCAGTTAAATTTAATTGCACTAGATGCATTTAATATCCTTTTGTATTTCGCTGATTTGTGTAAAAACATTCGTTAATTTTAGTTTGAATCAGGTCACAAAAGTATCATGATATTATAAAAGCTGTCCCAAAAAGAGTGATATAATTTAAACATAACACCATTTGTAAACTGTTCATTTTATTTTTCGTTTTTTTTTAACAAATGTACTCAGTAAATTTTGACAAATCATCATGCAAACATACACCGTTCAACAACACTTAGTAATCGTTCATTATCAAAATTTACGTTTAAATACAACTTATCGCGCACTACCCAAAATTTAACAAAAATTGCATCTTTGTAGAAGCATTACGGATGAACGAACAAATTATAATTCACCATAATTTGGCACGTACTGCTTGTGGAAAGAAGCAATTGTTGTGAAATTTCATGCAGTGGGCGATGACATATCGTAATTGAGCGCAAATTCTGATAATAAATTTGAATGATTTCTAAACGTTGTTGAATGGTGTATCTTTGCATGATGATTTATCAAAGTTTAGTGATTACATTTGTTTCAACGAAACGAAAAATAAATTGACAGTTTAGAAATGGCGTCATTTATAAATTGTCACCCTTATTGAGACACCCGATGTAAATATCAAAATATTGAATATCGTATATCCGATAATAAATATGTACAATATACAAACTTCGGAGATTTGTTAAGAAAATACTTAGGTACTCTAGATTTTTTTTGTTTTTGTAAATATGCGGTTATTGTTGTTCTGATATAAAAAAATTTTCTTTGACAAAGTTTCCTAAGGCGTGTTTAAATTCTTGCACTTTCCTCACTACTATCCCTCTCTGTTTCCAATTTACACGCCGTCAGATGCTTTTCCATTTTGCTTGGAATACTCTGCAGTTCTTCCTTACATCTTGTCAATTTTCCTGTATTTTCGCTTAGGTTTTGGCATTTTCAATCGACAGTATATTTTATCACCTCCTGATGATGCTAACATGGTTAACGAAATATACGTCGAGAAGAAATTGTTAAATGGTTTGGTGTTGTGGTTATTTTTAATGTCTTCACACGAAAGGTTTCGTCACTCTTCAATAGTTCAATAGATTCATGGATAGTAAATTTGCTGGTAAAACGATTACGTTCGATACTGCAAGTGCAATAAGAATGTTGAAAGACAAACAAAAACACAAAAAAATGTGATATGGGGCTGTGGATAGGGAAATCCTACAAAACAAAATTGTACCTATAGATAGGCATGGTTGCCAGTTGCCACCTTTGTAACTAAATCTTTTAAATCAGAGAAATTAAATATATCTTGATTTACGGGGTGTCCAAATAGTGCGTTCTCGCCCGATACATTGATGTTGGGTGAAGATAGAAAAATAGTTTAAATACAATAGTTGTATGAATTTTAATGGTGTATAACCTAAACATATTTTTGTTTATACCGTGTGTTCCAGAAAAGTGGTGTTGCGTACAACTTTGTTATTTTAAGTAGAACACCCTGTATATTAATGCATTCTTGGATTGTATTGATAAGTTTACATATTATTTTCTATACACCATTATCTATATACCTAAAACTAACAGTTATACAGATATTTGTCGTTTTGTTTAAAAAATAATTTACATTTTCAGTTATTATGTTGTCAAAAGAAAGTCATGAATGAAAGGTATGTAAAATTGTCAATATAATCCAAAAATGCAATAATATACAGGGTGTTCTACTTAAAATAATAAAGTTGTACACAACACCACTGTATAAACAAAAATATTATTAGGTTATACCCATTAATACTCATACAACTTTTGTACTTAGGTAAACTTTTGTTCTATCTTCACCCAAAATCAAGATATCAAGATATGGGCCGAGAACGCACTATTTGGACCTTGTATATCAGCGCATGAAATATATACAGGGTGAGGCACATAAAGTGTTACAAGCTAACATCTCAGAAAGTATTGGTTGTAGTAAATTAAGTTTCGCATAAAAACTGTTTGGTATCAAGGGGCACGTATGTTGGTAAAATAGATTTTCTTCTCGATTGGTATGCTGAGTTTGGGTCAAGGTCACATCCATTTTTTTAAATTAGGCTATGTGGATTTTTTCACGGAATCTTGTAACCGTTATTGAGACGAATCCAACAACCTAAGACATAAGGTTATTCAAGGTCACTTCAAGGTCATAAATAAAGGAGTTATGTAATATAAAAATAATTAATTATTAATTAAAACGTTACTATCAAGAATCCTTGTTTCGCAATTGATTCGATTGTTTACATTTGACATTTATAGTAACTTGATAGCTACTTTATAGTAACGTTTTAATTAATAATTAGTTATTTTCATATTACACAACTTCTTTATGTATGACCTTGAAGTGACCTTGAATAACCTTATGTCTTAGGTCGTTGGATTCGTTTCAATAACGGTTACAAAATTCCGTGAAAAAATCCACATAGTCTGATAAAAAAAATGAATGTGACCTTGACCCAACCTTAGCATACCAATCGAGAAGAAAATCTATTTTTCCAACATACGTGCCCCTTGATACCAAACAGTTTTTATGCGAAACTTTATTTACTACAACCAATACTTTCTGAGATATTAGCTTGTGACACTTTATGTGCCTCAGCCCTGTATTATCTAATAGTATATTGTGTACCTAGTGTGCTAAATATATCTTTATACGCGATATTTTCAGCACTCGTATGCGGCTCGCGATGCACACTCGCCAAGGCTCGTGTGTGCTCACCTACTACTTGTGCTGAAAATATCGCGCCGGACGCATAAAGATTTAGCACACGCGTTGCACACTATACTTTACATAACACATGCATGGTTTTAGAATTTAGTTGAATTAAAAAAACAGTTACATAATGGTTCATTATGTAACTAGTTACATAATGAACCATTGCACTGAAAAGCGTTACATAATGGTCACTAGTAAATAAACGGCTATTTAAGGTTCGCAAAACAGATACGAAAAAACACTAAAAGCGTGCATGTGTTATATAAATACTTTAATATAGATATATAATATCTCGGGCGTCACAAAAAATGGCTTTATATGTAGACAAAATGTGGATCCATATTGCTATGCATCTATATGTGCGTAAATTTATAGAACATAAAAATATGTTCAGTCAATATTTTAAATATTCGAATAATGTGAACTCAGTTTGTTAGTTTTTAATATCAGTGTTAATAATGTAACCAATTTCACATTTTTATTAATGTATAGAGTGTTCCAGAATATTCTTGGATAAATTAATAATAAACTGACCAAGACTTGTATTCAATGAACTCAGATTGAATTTTAGTTCAAGTACCTAAATAACTATATATTTCATTCAATTTCAAAGATTTTTCTAGAAAGAACTACGCTTTAACTTTGACTTATTTAATTGTTTGCTGAATGCAAGCTCTAAAGTGAAAAATATGCGTCGTAATAAATAATTTGCGAATTAAGAGCTTAGAAAGAATAAGCGGATTTTACTCTATCTACTGTAAGCAGCCACAAAAATTGTCCTTTTAACAAAAAAAAAATAATAATAATAAAGTATTTGGTGTTTTAAATTTAAAGGAGATGTTTGAAATAACAACCTTACGCATATTATAAATCTTTCATTAATACTTGCTACTAATTAAAGATTGCTCATTGTTTTAAATTCATTGTTATCAGTAGGGTTAATATGCAGACGAAGATATACGTAAATTGATACAAAACTCTAAAATCTGAGAAACATTGAACGATTCATTGAAGCATAATAATTTAAACGCAATGTGACGTCAGTAATAACTGTTATTATTATCACCAACAAAGTCAATACGGTCTTTTTGACGTTATAGTTGTTATATTTGTACTTATTACTGACGTCACAAATTACTTAAATAACAAGCTACTTTAATGAATTATTGCGCTTCAACGAACCGTTCAATATAAATAATAGTTTTATACGGCTGAAATGCAATTGAGAAATTTTTTCGTTTGAGAGCAGCCAATTATATAATTGTTTCGAAACATATTGGAAAAAATTATTTTACCAACCAGTGGTCACAGTCAGGATTCTAACCTGAACCTTTCCACTTTCGCGACGGAATGAGCTTACAATACTCAACCGTGACAAGATTGCAAAACTAATATTCTCCTTATATGCTTCAGAATCAATAGATAGCATGTAGTGAAAATCTATTGATTCTGAAGCATATAAGGAGAATATTAGTTTAGCAATCTTGTCACGGTTGAGTATTGTAAGCTCATTCCGCCGCGAAAGTGGAAAGGTTCAGGTTAGAATCCTGACTGTGACCACTGGTTGGTAAAATGATTTTTTCCAATATGTTTGAAACAATTATATAATTGGCTGCTCTCCAACGAAAAAATTTCTCGAACCGTTCAATGTTTCTCAGATTTTGGAGTTTTTTACAAGCTTTTAATTAACTTCATCTGTTAATGTTGGTATGTTTAGGTCAAATCTTGCAAGTCAATTTTGATTTTTAAATGATCGATTTGAAATTTTGTACACATATGTACGTATTCCCGATGACAATACATGAATAAATTGTTTCTAGAAATAAATAATCAATTAATTTTAATAGTACGCGGAGTAGGTACTAATGACATCTAATGGAGTTTTTGTAAATAATGATGCATTATCAGAGATGCATATAGGTTAATTTGTAGGTAATTAAAAATTGAAAAAAAAAATATTTGTAAGAAACAAACTTTTATTGAAATGTACTAAAAATGAAAAAAGAATGTTTAATAATTTAGGTTCATAATCATAAAAGCGTGGCCCGTGGGGAGTGACTAATAAACTATGATAGAGTTTACGACTCTCGCTATATAGCTATGAACCTAAATTAATAAAACTAATAGAAAATTTTACACGGATAAGGGAAAAATGTACATGCTAACAGTGTAAATTTATCGAGAAATTGTTTATTACAAAAATAAAACAATTAAAATAAACCAAAAAGTTTATCGAAAATGGAAACAGCGACGTTTTGTAATATATCATGGTATTAAACACTATCAGTTATGGCGCTGTAAAACTTACAGCAAATTATTTTCTAATGAAATGTGAAGAAACTGTATATATGAATGAAAAAAATATTTTCTATTTAATATTATCATACTGTACTACAATAGTCAAATCCATGTTAAATCATTGATTACTGACAAACTTAGTAGGTACCAACGATATGTATACAAATATTTTGAGGCTAGAAACTTAGTTATTACAATATAACAATGTTACAGTTATGTGTTTACATTATTCATCTAATCCAGCTTTAAAGAAGCATTGAACGGATGATTAATTTTATGGAGATTTTCTTTTAATTTTGATGTTTTTAAGCAATATGCCGTAAAGCTCACTACTTTTTACAACTCACTTTTCTCTTTATTTTTTCCACATTCTGTAATATGCTCGGCTTTGAGAATCCGTTCTCCTTCAAAGAAATTCCTTTGTTTAGAATTCGTACCGGCCCAATCACAAAATGCACTTATATTTATCATTTCTTATCACTTTTAAAATCATTAGATTGCACGCAAAACTATATCTTGTACTTGAAATTTTCCCCTAACTCCGCCATGTTTTTAAAGCCCCTTCCATCTAACAGATCCCAATTATATTATGAGATTTGTTTTCGTTGCCATGGTTACACTGTTGTAGCTTTTTATCAGGTCTTTTCGTCAGATAAATCCAATTCACTCTACCGTGTGTAAAGAAGTTTCACTTCAAAAATAATAGTGACACATTAAACTGTATAATTCTTTAATAAAAATTGTCAAGGAATTTATTGGGATCTGTCAAATGGGAGGGGCTTTAAAAACATGGCGGAGTTAAGGGAAAAATTTCAATAGTTGCTATGGTTTTATAGTTTAAAAAAATATAAATACATAATTTTTTAATTCATAAATACAGTTTCTTCACATGTTATTAGAAAATAATTTGTTGTAAAGTAAGTTTTACAGGGCAATAACTGATCATAGTGTTTAATGTCATGATATTAGAAAACGTTGCGGATTCCATTTTCGATTAACTTTTTGTTTATTTTACTTGTTTTATTTTTGTAATAAACAATTTCACGATAAATTTACACTATAGTAGCGTGTAAACTTTTCCCTTATTGGAGTAAAATTTTCCACCACCAGAAGTCATATGCCCATTTGACAGATCGCAATAGGCAGGCATTTCCTACTAATGTTTGTGACCGGTTTAGGTCAATTTTAATTCTATATTTTGTATTGCGTTTGAATTTTCCAATGTTCTGAGACATTCTGTATAGCTTCGATGCTGTTGTGTTCGCGAGATCGATAATATTAATTATTATATAGGTAATGGAAATACCCACGAAGCAATTTTTTCATCAAAGTGCTTTATGTTCGAAAAAAATTAATATATAAAATCATCATACCCAATAAATATTGAATTACACGTGAAAAAGAATTTTTATTAAATGTTATCCAATGTCGGCTTTAATTACTCTTGTTTAATTTAAAATTGCTCAGAGCTCGTTAAATTCCTTATTTATGAACAAGCCGTGAGGTGGGTCTTTTATTAGAACTAAAGTGCGACCCTTAAGGTCCACACGATGAACTTCCCAGTTTGATAAATATTTAATAATAATAATTAAATTAGATATTACACAGAAAAGTAATCATTTTAATCATTAAAACATAGTTATTATTTATTGTTAACAATAATTAAAAAAAAAAACGTGCTCTAATATCGGATAGTTTTTGAAAAGTGTCCATATTTTTTTAACTCATTACATAAAATGAAATTTCTTGGACATACAATACACAATATACTGTCGTTAACAACGTCCAAAAATAAGGAAAGTTTTAAGGGAACAAAAATGAACAAAAAATTCAAATTTATAAAAAGTCTCATTTTTCTGTCATGTCAAAATATAGTCGGATAGTATATCAGATATTAGGAAAATGTTTTTAATAAGGTTTAAAATATTTTTACAAGCTTTTATAATTTTTTTTTGTTTTAATATTATCAATATCTATAACAAATCTGTAACAGAAATGATGATTTCATAATAACACCAACAAATTTCCTAATATTGGATACCCGATATTACGACGTCATTACTGTCCGATATTGCGCAATTAGTTTATTTCTAAGTTAAAAACTGAAATATAACACTGATAAGGTAATTTTAAAAAATTGAGTAGTAGTAATCAAACTACACTTTCTCCAGGTTAACTTAAGCTAAAATTTGTAATTAAATGACTCATCTGTGAAAATGTATACGCACTTCAAAGTAAGACGTCAAATATTCGGATGTTCGATTTTTCTTCAAATGCCTATAATGACATCTGTGTGCAAGTGATGATAATAAAATATTATTCTATAGTAAAGGTTTGACTGCTGGATACACCTTAAATGGTTGTTTGCGACATCTTCTTTATAGAACTTTTGTAACAGCGGTATCCGAAATTAGGCAAATGTCCGATATTAGGGCACTTTACTCTACGACATTCAACGCCAATGCTGGGTTTCTGGTATACGATTTTCACAGATAAAACTACTTCGCGTGGTTTCCATGGTAATTAACTGCTAAAAGTACTTTTAGCGTTGAAAGTCGCACTTTTAATGGTTTTGCTTGGAAAGAGAAAACAATAATTATAAAAACATTGTTAATTTTAAATTTATTTTTCAAGTGATTGAGATATTATTGCGTAAAATTAAAATATACCGATCGCACTTTTTCCTTCTTATCAATTTCTCACAAAAACTTTTGCAAAAGTTCTATTGTTGGTTTGGATTTCATACAAAAATACTTTTTATTGAACTTTTGTTATTAGAAAAAAGTTCGTTCTAGTTTGAAAGCAATTGTTATGAAAAGTTTTTCCTAACTGTTGTTGATATAATAACTGCAGGCCATTATTATTTTCTTTTCAGTAGACAATAAACAGAGTAAGAAAAAATATAATCAATAGGTACCTACCTATAAAATATAATAAAATACAGTTTGTGGAAATATAACATTTTCTAGGGTTTTTTTGGAAAATTTATTGCAGCCAATTTATTTAATATTTGAACGAGTTATATTTATAATAAACGTTTCGCCCTTTTAGGCATCATCAGTAATATTATTTTATAGTGAAATTATGATTTATGAACATTGAACATTATTTGAACGATGTTGTTATTAGCATGGATTTTAGACAACTAAAATCTATGCTAATAACAACATCGTTCAAATAATGTTCATAAATCATAATTTCACTATAAAATAATATTACTGATGATACCTAAAAGGGCGAGACGTTTATTATAAATATAACTTGTTTGATTTCGATTTGATCTGCGCGTATCGTCTCGCGACTCACCTAGAATAGCGCCCTAGGGCGTCGCGACGCACAGTTAGGGAAACTCTGGTATAAGGTATTATTTGATTTTTTGAAACACACGAATAATCACGATAAATGTTGTTTTTCTTTTATTTATGAAACAATAAAACAACCATGTTGCTGATATGGCAGAATCGCGATACCAACCTAAATAATTTTAATTTAATTTTGTTATGTTAATTATTACCTATGTAGTTTTTTCAGTTATAAAAAACGTGACTTATCTCTGACAAATGAGTAGCGGGATGTTTTGTTTGTGCAAGAGGAGGAAAAATTCAACAAAGGGTCTGTTTTTTATCTTTTGATTCTGTTCACATTTTTAAAATTAATATTTAACTACATAGGTAATATTGTATAGGCATACACTATACAGGCAGCACGTAAAGTATGTTTTTAACTTTTTTTGAACTGTAAGCTCAAATATCTCAAAAACTTTCCTTTTCAACATGTCTTTTTTTTGACATTGTCATACTCAAAAAACATTCTCTTTCCGAATCTGTCGAAAAAAGTTGGGAATGTCATTTAAAAAAATGGCCAATGACGTCGTAACTCAAAAACAAAACACGATCGAAAAGTGAAATTTATCAGAAGATATGTCTTTAAAAAAATCGATGTGTTCGAGTATTTTTCTCAAAAAGTTTCAGCAAAAATTTAAATCGCACGCATCTAGACTTTACGTGGTTACTATGTAAAATAAAATTAGTTGTACCCATGGTGCTTCAGAAGTAAGCAATTTTTTTAGTGATTATAAGTTGATCAGAATAAATTTCAACATTTGTGAAAAGAAAACCATTGGGTGCCAAAACACATTATGAATAGTTGTCGTTGTAACATAACAGCCACAGTAATATGCACCGAGTGTTTTCTTTCAGGTATGGTCGATCCATAAAAAAATCCTATTGTATATTTTCTCTATGTTCGGTACTACCGTTTACACCTGTATACCGAATACCATAACAACATTATTTTTTGAAGTCACTGTATAATATGTATTTATTAGAGAAGATGTAAAATTAAATTAAGTATAATGTTGAGAATTAACATTTTTCCCTTTAAAACTTTACTGCGTGTTGATGACTGGCAACATTGTATAAATATAACATTTGCATACTCGTATAGAAGGGGAACTGTTACATTTTTGTATCAGCAGAGTTTCATTTTGTTGTATCTATGTACTCTTCTTGCGTCTTCTATTAAATTTTAATATATTTTTCTTTGTGAATAAGACATTTACATATTTAAGAATACATTCTGCGAAAACATAACAGCGCCTATACTGTATTATATAATCTTAGTTGTGTGTATGTAAAATACTTAACGAGAAAAATATTTAAAAGTTTTAAACTTTTAACTTGTGTCATTTCTTAGATGCAGGCTTTTTTCCAATTAATAATTAAACATGAGATTAATAGATTAATAACGTTTTTTCTTTATTAATTACCAATTGCCCAGTCCGGCTTCGCCCGGGTGCATGTCGCTATTTTCACTCACTGCTCATATTATGTAGCCTGCTACTCGTCAAGAAGTACTTTTAAACAGTGAAATAATTTTTAAATATGTTCAGTGATTCTACCTAGAGTTTTAAGATATCAAACTTCATCTTTTATAATCTATACTTCTATACTAATATTATAAAATTGGTAAATTCTGCACTTTGTAAAATAGAAGCACTACTGGGTATCGATCGATGTGTTCGTATATATAGTAACGCACCTACAAAGTCCACATCATGAGAGAGTCATGTTTTTAATGATTTATACAGAAGTTAATAACTTTAATAAAAATAAACTAAATCGTAACTTAGTCTGTAATTGTAAAGTTCTAAGGACTAGAAGAGCGAATTTTCCGTTTTCATAATTTTTTCCCTGTTTTTCAAATTTCAATCTATCTATATCTATTTGTTTGGTTGAACGCGCTAATCTCAGGAGCTACCAGTCCGATTTGAATTTTTTTTGTTAGATAGCCCATTTATCGAGGAAGACTATAGGCTATATAATATCACGCTACGACCAATAGGAGCAGAGCATCAATGAAAAATGTTGTAAAAACGGGAAAAATTATTCCTTCTGAGAGCTTCCGTTGCGTGCGCTGCGTAAACGGTTAAAGTTACGCAAAAATCATGTATGACGGAATTGTTCCCGGAAGGTTTATATATATAGCGAACGAGCGAAGCGAGTGAGTAATATAATTTTTAAACCACGCAACGGATTTTGAAGCGGTTTTCACCATCAGTTAGATAATTTTTCGCGGAAGGTTTATATATATAGCGAACGAGCGAAGCGAGTGAGTAATGTAATTATAATATTCAAGCGAACGAGCGATGTGAGTGAGTAGTGTATTTATAATATTTAAGCGAACGAGTGAAGCGAGTGAGTAGTGTATTGCACCCGGGCGAAGCCGGACGGGGCCGCTAGTAAGTGTAGATATAATAATTTATATAGCCCTATCACTATGTGCTTTGAGGTCGGAAGTCACATAATGTCAGCGACCGTTTGGGGTTTGATGGGAGGTGGTCATACTTGAGTTTCTTGATCAGTCATCGACAAAATCCGCCCCTGGCGCTCGCCGCCATCATGACATTTTGTATTTATTTTTTTGTAAACTTTTATATCAATCGTTACACGCTGACAGATCGGAGTTTTATGTTATTATTTCATAATACATCATTTATTTACGCTTTTACAAAATAATGTATTGAGTTGAAAACATGCAAGTAAGTGAGTGGTTGTATACGGTGTTATGTTTAGTTTCGAGAAAGTCCAACAGTGTTGATATCTCGCCTCAGGGGACAAAGACCTCTCCTAAACTACATGCACTTTAGATCTTTAGCCCAAAACTTTTGTAACGACATTAAAGCTCTCTACTAGTTTGTTAGTAGTTTAACTTTGTTATACGATCTGTGTTGCTCTCAAATTTATGTTTGGTTTTTATTTATTATGAACAGTTGTCAATCGACTACAAATTATCGCTGCGGCACTTTATTTGGCATTGTCAATTAACTTTTTTTCCAGTCACGATTTCAAATTGTCTAAAAAAGAAATACGTTAGAATAGTCTTTGGATTATATAAATTTCGACTGATAATTAATTACCTAATTCATAAATGTGAATTTAATTCATAAATTTGATTTAGAGGCAATCCGGTAACACTGAACGCAACTAGACGATACACTTAGAAGAGCGCGAGGTTAGCAGATTTCTCACCCGACTACAGGCAACAGATTGAAATGCGCAGGCCACAATTTCCCGTAAAGGATGGCTAAATATGGTAGTGACTGTATATTGTCGAAAAGTTCTGCTCGCTTTCGCTGGATATCCGTATTTTACAGGACATGCTGCGGGAAAACAAACTTGCGCTCAGGACTGTAGCTCCTCGTCAACTACCTTAAGGCACACGATCGGTAGTTGTTTTGACTACAGGAAAATGTAGATCACTTGACGACTCACATGCTCACTGGAGGGTTAATAAGCCGTTTTGAAATGCAGATTTTCTTCAGAACTTGTGTACCGATAAAACGTTTTTACACAATGATACACAAAAAACAAGCTGTGAGGTGGGTCGTTTATTAGGACTAAAGTGCGACCCTTGAAGCTCATACGACGAACTTCCCAGTTAGATAAATATTTAATAATAAGATATTACACAGAAAAGTAATCATTTTAATCATAAAAACATAATTATTATTTATTTTTAACAATAATTAAAAAAAAATAACGGCTGAACCGATTTTTATAAAATTTATGTCGGATCAAAATGACGTTAACACGCCTCGATTGACACCCTTACGAAGTCGATATAATTTTTTATTCGCAAGATATTGTGTAAAATCTACTTTTTTGGAGTCTATTTGGTTAAGAAAAAAGAACGGCTGAACCGATTTTAAAAAAATTTCTTTCAGATCATACTTACGTTAATACGCGTCGATTGGCATCCTAACGTAGTCGATATCATTTTTCATTCTCGAGATTTCGTCTTAGAAAGAAATGGACACATACGTACATACACACACAGAGACATCTTTCTAAAAATAGTGTAAAAATAGTGTAGGGACCTTAAAACATAAAAATTTGTTATACATTTTGATTTCGATTTTCGGACCCATTACAATAACTTCCAATGGGAAGTTAATAAGGCAAAGCGAGAAATTCAGAATGAATTATAAACCATTATACTTACCAATAATCTAGAAGAATCGTGCATATAGCCAATGATGTTGAGCACGTTATTTTAGTTAAAAAAAATTTATAAACCATAATTTTTAAAACAAATATACATATTAAAATATCGATTGCCAGACATAATATTTAATTAGTACCAGAAAGTGATTTCCTTTGTTAAAAATTCAATTTTAAAATTTTCGCTATCTATGGTAATAAAATTAAGCAAAATCGCAGGATAGTGGACAAAATAATTTGATTTATTAAATTAAATGTACGACGTTTCGTCTATAGATTTAGACTTTTTCAAGTACAATATTAAAAATAACAATATTTATGAAAATTAATATTAATTACTAACCATAGCAATTAACATAAGATAGGGTACATAAGACAAAAACATGGTAACATGGTAACAAATTATGTTGACTATAAATTTTAACAATCAAATAATAATAATACAAAAATTAGTATAATTTCATAATATAATTGTACTGACTACTTAAATTTTGAGTGTCTGTTCTATAATTGATTGAATTGTTTTTTCTAATAAAACACATTTCACTGATATTGCGTTTCTTCCAATTTGACTCTTTATCTAATATTTGAACTTCATTGAAAAGAAATTTATGCCCAGTGTCGAAATGATGAGATGACAACGCCGTTTTATTATCACTTAATAAGTTTATGTTTCTACAGTCCATTTTGTGCTGATAAATTCTATTTTTTAATAACTGTTTAGTTTGTCCCACATAACACTTATTACATTCACAAGGTATTTTATAAATAATATTAGATTGATGTGAGATAGGCGTCTTATCTTTAAGTCTTGTGAATAACCTATCCAATTTATTTAAGTTATAAAACACCAACTTAATATTTGTGTTCGAAAATAATCTGTTGATCTTATAAGACAAGTTCTTCACAAATGGAAATCTAACATAAATCTTGGTAGACTTAGATCTTTCATCCACAGTATCCGATGTGTTATTTAGGTGATTTTGGTCCTCTATAAACCTATTAACGCATTGATGTATAAAGTTGACAGGGTAATTATTAGCTTTTAAGATATTTTCAACTTTCTTAAAATTGTCCTTATGGTAGTCTTGGTGACTTAATTTTGTTACCCTGTGTAACAAGCTTTTTATAACACTAATTTTCTGCTGCACTGGATGGTTAGATCGAAAATTCAGAAGTCTGCCTGAATGAGAAGGTTTCATATACCAATTCGTTTTTAATTCTCCCGAAGCTGAGCGTGTTACTAAGGTGTCCAAAAATGGAATTGATTTATCAACTTCTTTCTCCATAGTGAATTGAATCTTTTCATTAAACTGGTTGAACCTTTGTAATAAATCATCAATTTTATTTTCGGGAACTGCAATGAAAGTGTCATCCACGTAAACTTTTAGTATCGGAATTTTATATGGTAAGGTTTTTAGTACTTTGGAAACAACGTAATCCATCACAATGTTAGCTAAAACTGGACTTGCTGGGTTTCCCATTGCGCTGCCGTCAAGTTGAAGGTAGAAATTGTTATTGTAGCTAAAATAACTTGTGTCAAAACAAAAACAAATAAGTTCAATGAGCATATCAAAAGTTATGTTGATTTTCTTTGACCACGTGAGCCAATTTTCTTTAACAATTTTTAAGACCAATTCTTTAGGTATATTAGTGAAACGTCGTACATTTAATTTAATAAATCAAATTATTTTGTCCACTATCCTGCGATTTTGCTTAATTTTATTATAATCACGATGGACACGATTTCTAATATAAATTTTCAACCGAGGGGTTTTCTTAACTACCGATAATTATGGACAACAGGTACGTAAGATAATTAAAGAATGGTTTAACTCATCAAAAAAACTAGCAAATTTTAATAATAGACGTATTTTTCTTTTACAATGCCGGTATCATGGAGTTTACCCCAAGCACATAACCAATAATCACAAAAGTATTGATTCGCTGTTATGTGAATTACACCCGTTCAAAAAAGAAGCTGAAAAACTAAGTAAGGATTTTTCAAGAAGGATATTAAACCTAGAAATTAAAATAACACTATGGAAAATTAAAAAACTGGGATCAGTAAATCATAGACTCAGTGAGTCATTAAAAGTATTAATTCCAACAGAGTTGTTTAATGAATGTCAAATTTTGAAGAACAGAAAGTACGAATTTGAATTTAAAAGAATAAAACAATTGAACATCAACAAGCTCAATAACTTATGTCAAGATAGATCACCAATACTTACGAACACTCATGAAAAATCTTGTATCTACAATTTTACCAATACTCAGTTACCAGAGGATGTGAAGAGGATCTTATGTCTGGAACCAAATTTTGGAATACCAATTACAAACAAGGAAGTTCCTTCACATGTGTTAATTAAAGATTTAGAATATGGGTTTGATTTTCTTGATATAGAAGGTGTAGAAGCATTGGCAGAAGAGAAAAATAATTTAAGATCAAGAGCCATTAATGTGATTCATAATTTTTACAAATCTAATAAGTGTGATAAAGACAACAGAAGTATCCTAAAAGACTATAAATCAACAAAAACATTTCTCAAAGACAATCAGCATTTAATTGTATCAAGAGCAGATAAAGGTAATAGCACTGTAATTATGGAAAAAGATGAGTACACTACGGTAATGAAAACAATGGTAGAAGATATTTCTACATATAAATTGCTGAAAAAAGACCCTACTACTCAATTCCAAAATAGAAGTAATGTTTTAGTATCCCAGATGAAAGAAAAAAATCTCATTGACAAAGATACTGAGAAACAATTAAAAACACATAATGCAGTTCCACCAAAACTTTATGGCTTGAGAAAAGTTCATAAACAAGGTTGTAAACTAAGACCTGTAGTGAATTGCATTGGATCTCCTTGTTATAAATTGGCGAAATGTTTACATCAATTATTAAGTCCGCTAACTATAGACTTTAAACATAACGTGAAGAACTCATATTGCTTTGTAGAGTCTTTAAAAGGAATTAAGTTGGATCCGAATTATAATCTGGTGTCATTAGATGTAACCTCCCTTTTCACTAATATACCTAAAGAATTGGTCTTAAAAATTGTTAAAGAAAATTGGCTCACGTGGTCAAAGAAAATCAACATAACTTTTGATATGCTCATTGAACTTATTTGTTTTTGTTTTGACACAAGTTATTTTAGCTACAATAACAATTTCTACCTTCAACTTGACGGCAGCGCAATGGGAAACCCAGCAAGTCCAGTTTTAGCTAACATTGTGATGGATTACGTTGTTTCCAAAGTACTAAAAACCTTACCATATAAAATTCCGATACTAAAAGTTTACGTGGATGACACTTTCATTGCAGTTCCCGAAAATAAAATTGATGATTTATTACAAAGGTTCAACCAGTTTAATGAAAAGATTCAATTCACTATGGAGAAAGAAGTTGATAAATCAATTCCATTTTTGGACACCTTAGTAACACGCTCAGCTTCGGGAGAATTAAAAACGAATTGGTATATGAAACCTTCTCATTCAGGCAGACTTCTGAATTTTCGATCTAACCATCCAGTGCAGCAGAAAATTAGTGTTATAAAAAGCTTGTTACACAGGGTAACAAAATTAAGTCACCAAGACTACCATAAGGACAATTTTAAGAAAGTTGAAAATATCTTAAAAGCTAATAATTACCCTGTCAACTTTATACATCAATGCGTTAATAGGTTTATAGAGGACCAAAATCACCTAAATAACACATCGGATACTGTGGATGAAAGATCTAAGTCTACCAAGATTTATGTTAGATTTCCATTTGTGAAGAACTTGTCTTATAAGATCAACAGATTATTTTCGAACACAAATATTAAGTTGGTGTTTTATAACTTAAATAAATTGGATAGGTTATTCACAAGACTTAAAGATAAGACGCCTATCTCACATCAATCTAATATTATTTATAAAATACCTTGTGAATGTAATAAGTGTTATGTGGGACAAACTAAACAGTTATTAAAAAATAGAATTTATCAGCACAAAATGGACTGTAGAAACATAAACTTATTAAGTGATAATAAAACGGCGTTGTCATCTCATCATTTCGACACTGGGCATAAATTTCTTTTCAATGAAGTTCAAATATTAGATAAAGAGTCAAATTGGAAGAAACGCAATATCAGTGAAATGTGTTTTATTAGAAAAAACAATTCAATCAATTATAGAACAGACACTCAAAATTTAAGTAGTCAGTACAATTATATTATGAAATTATACTAATTTTTGTATTATTATTATTTGATTGTTAAAATTTATAGTCAACATAATTTGTTACCATGTTACCATGTTTTTGTCTTATGTACCCTATCTTATGTTAATTGCTATGGTTAGTAATTAATATTAATTTTCATAAATATTGTTATTTTTAATATTGTACTTGAAAAAGTCTAAATCTATAGACGAAACGTCGTACATTTAATTTAATAAATCAAATTATTTTGTCCACTATCCTGCGATTTTGCTTAATTTTATTATAATCACGATGGACACGATTTCTAATATATCTATGGTAATAATATAGATGGCATGGTAGGTACTCAAGACATGGCTCATAACACTAACCTCGCCCAAAAACAGTTAAACAGTTTTTATTCAGAGCTTTTTAACTTCTCGCTAAGAAAATTGAAAATTTTCAAAAATAGGGAAGTTATTGATTTCACCCCGATTATCGAAAATCGAGATTTCATCAGATCTCGACGTTTTGTGACGGATTTTTTATAATCACCTTGACAAAGTTTGCTTTTGAAAATGAGTTATTTCAAAATTTTTCATAAACTATTTTGCTGATGTTCGTTATAATTTTCAATGGAAGTAGGTACCTACTAACTAAAGGCTACATTCAGAAATTTTTTCAGATATTTTGCATCGACAGTTTAGAAATTAGAGAGGGAGGGGCACACTTTGATATTGAATTTGAAAGCAAATATTTATTTACTAATTTATTTATTTTATTACCCGACTGCGCCAGAAGGAGGGTATTGTTTTTCGAGTGTATGTATTTTTATTTATTTGATTTCTTCTTACAGACTATAAAAGTCCAATTATGAGAGCATTAATTTAATGTACACGTGATATATAAAAAAAATAGGTGTCAATTTCAAAGGGCTAAAATCAAAAGGTCCTAAAACATTTTTTGTTGCATTTTAGGAGACCTATTTAAAGACTCTATAGGAGGGGATCCAAAAAATTATTTTTCTAAAAATTTCAATCGTATACCAAATTTTATCTTAATAGGTATATAAATGAGAGGATGGGAGGGCTGTAGCATACAGACAGACGGATGGACGGACGAACTGACCGAAACTATAAGGGTTCCTAGTTTCTACGGAACCCTATATAAATGAATTTTAGGGTACGACAAAGCACGAATTAACGAATTTCACTAATTCACAGTGCAGACAAAACTATGTTATGTCAACAAATAGTTTTGTCTGCACTGTGAATTAGTGAAATTCGTTAATTCGTGCTTTGTCGTACCCTAAAATTCATTTATATAGGGTTCCGTAGAAACTAGGAACCCTTATAGTTTCGGTCAGTTCGTCCGTCCATCCGTCTGTCTGTATGCTACAGCCCTCCCATCCTCTCATTTATATAAACTATGTTATGTCAACAAATAAATTAGACGCTAATGACCTCTGTTGTCGAGCGTCTATAATCTACAATTCATTCATTCATTCAACAAATAAAAATCGAGAATATTAATTTCATGTCTTTTGCTTATAAACCGATGATTGTTTATTACTGAGATTAAATCAACAATAGGGGAGTATTCATAGCGTTGTGTAGTCCCCAATGGTAGTTGGACATGCTCACCTCACTTACCCACTCAGCTGGAGGGTTCTACATCAAACTGTTATTATCGGAAGCTCTACATGTTGACATCCAGTTTATATTTGTGGGAACACACG
The DNA here is from genome assembly GCA_039654895.1 of Mongoloraphidia duomilia. Lineage (NCBI taxonomy): Eukaryota > Metazoa > Arthropoda > Insecta > Raphidioptera > Raphidiidae > Mongoloraphidia > Mongoloraphidia duomilia. Next base: position 31,161,761 of record CM077521.1, on the reverse strand, counting down.
TATCATTTACCGTGAATTTGGGTACAAGTCTATGCATATTATTATTACCCTCATCATCAGCTGTCTTGATAAAATCGTGCTGAAAGTACTCGTATATATATTTTAGTCGCTTGATTCCGAACTATCCTATTCTTAAAAGAGGGATGACCATGGGACCTTTATCCGTCTACCGGAATGAAATCTGGGTACTCGGTTTCAAAAGTTTTAAGTATAATACCTCGTATAATACTGTACCTAATGCAGTAATTTTGAACAACGCGTTTGCACTTTTTGTGTATCACAAAACGCTCTAATCGATTTTGATATATACAGGGTGTCTGTAAAGACACTTAACACACTCCTACCACATGTTCCCGAGACCAAAATAAGCCGAATTGAATTGAATTGTAGATTATAGACGCTCGACAACAGAGGTCATTAGCGTCTCAAAATAAGCCGATTTAAGCAAACTTACCTTCTTACAAAATCGCTTAGTTTGGGCGCTATACGGCCCTGAAGTTATAACAGTTTTGAAATCGTTTTTTTGTTATAAACGGCTTGTGCGATTTTGCTAAAATTTGGCACGTTGACATAGTTTTATGGAACAAAAAAACCCATTTCAAAATTATGATAAATATTAATCCGCAGGCGTAGAACTCGGGTTTTTTAATATTTGAAAGTTTCAAATTTCTACGCCAATGGAAGAAAAGGGGTTTAAGTATAAAATTTAGATTCAGTAACTTATTTGCTACAAAAAAGCTACTCTTAATAAGGCTCGATTACTCTCATGGTTTTTGACCACTTTTTATTTGAAAACCATGAGAGTAATCGAATCTTATTAAGAGTAGTTTTTTGTAGAAAATAAGTCACTGAACCTAAATTTTATACTTAAACCCCTTTTCTGCCATTGGCGTGGAAATTTGAAAAGTCCAAATGTTAAAAAACCCGAGTTCAACGCCTATGAATTAATATTATTCATAATTTTGATATGGGTTTTTTGTTCCATAAAACTATGCCAACGTGCCAAATTTTAGCAAAAAAGCACAAGCCGTTTTAAGTTTATAACAAAAAAACGATTTCAAAACTGTAGCTTCAGGGCCGTATAGCTCCCAAACTAAGCAATTTTGTAAAAAGGTAAGTTTGCTTAAATCGGCTTATTTTGGTCTCAGTTACATGTGGTAGGAGTGTGTTAAGTGTCTTTACAGACACCCTGTATATCAATTAATACCTAAAGTATGGTGTGCTGCTCTAGCTAGACAAATTTGACTTTCACGGGAGCGAATCCCCAGGCAAACACTAGTTTACCTACTAATAATAATAACTGAATATTAATTTTCTAAAAACATCTTGCTTAAAGTTTATTTACTTTAGGAGAACGGGATACAAGGGATTTTGCCTTGTAATGCGTTCTCCTAAAGTAAATAGCTAACTGAAAAGGTATAATATTTTATGAACTATACAAATTGTTTCAAAATTGTATATAACAAAATTCAAGATTTTGCATAGCAAAAATAATACTACATTCCTAAAAAATATATATACATAAATGCCGTTTATTTACCTACAAATATAATATACGTAGATACAAAATGAATACACGTTCTTATTTATCTACAAATATAATAATAATATTATAGTCTATACATATTATAATAAATAAAACTGTTGAAATATTTTTAGTGTATTTGCCATGTGGCAAATACACTATTGGCGTCGGTCGGATGGCGGGACCTAGGGGTCGGACCAAAATTTCTCGACGTTTCATAGTCTCCTGAACACTTTGGCACCATTTTTGGAAATGTCTATTTATATATTATGTATACGTACGATATATTTATATATTTAGATATATATGTGTGTGCGGGCTATAACTTTCGAAAGAGTTAATTGATTTTGACAAAATTTGGTAGGCACGTTGGAATCCATCACCGCACGAAGCCTATTTAAAATTGGCCCGATCGGACCATTTTAAGGGTGGTTTTTAGAGGTTGAAAAATGTTTTTGGGCTCAAAAATACCAAAAAAATTGTCCGAATTGTTTCAAAATTGAAATTTAACCGTTTAGTAAAGATTAAAATGTGGTGCTAAAATTTAAATAATATCGGCCCGATAGGACCGGACTTACGATTTTTATGAGAACATTAGTTTTGCGGATGGTGATTTACTTACTAAAGGGTGTATTTAATTTTGTAAAGAGGTTGCATTGATAGTAATATTGAAATTAAGAAAAAAAAATTTAATTTTAAGGGATGTATTAAGGGGTTAAATTTTTTATTTTGTCCAAAAACAAACTTATGTTCACGTAACAACAGCACAATGCCTGTATTAGCAAATACACTATATTGTCGGCAGGGTTTTGGCACTGCGACCCGAGTTTTTTTTTAAATTATAAACGCGGTGGCCATTATTACCGATATGCAGGTCAAAACAGTAATTTTTACAATTTTTGTGTGTCTGTCTGCCTGTATGTCTATGTAAATAAGAAATTTACAAGTAATAGTGAATAAATAATTTTCCTCAAAAAGTACACCAGCTTTAAGAATAAATATACGAAATGCATTGTAAGAGTTGTCTTCTTTTACAATTAAAAACCAGCACAGATAATTTTTACTACGGTTCAGTGACGCGAACACTCTGATAGGCTGACCCAAAATAGCTAAGAAAAGTGTTTCATGGGTGAACTGCAACGTTAGCGCGTTATGAAATAGTCATCGTGGCATCTATTGGTGACTAGCAGAAATATTATTGTTTGCGACATATATTATTGGTGAGTAACCAGGGCCGGCACGTGCGCCTGGTCGGACAGGCGATCGCCTTACGGCGCCATATTTTTAGGGCGGCATATTTTTGTAGCAGCGAATTTTTCGTGCGGTATTCTACTTTTTAAAAATGATTATATTGTTCGAGTTTTCACCGATTCTTAGTTCTACCTTCTACTACTAGATAAAAGATGTCGCATGTCGCCCAGCCGCTCGGCGCAAATACCATAAGTTGTAAAGGGGGTATTTACAAATTACAGACAGCCAGGCAGCGTTTATTCGTGCACTGTGTACGTATATACCTATTTCACGTTGTGACGTTTAGAATTACATTTGTTTTTTATTTGTTAAATAAATAAAATATATCATCGGGTTATTAATTTTTTTAATATGTGGGGGGGCGGCAAAAGTTGTATTCGTCTTAGGCGGCATATTTTGACGCGCCGGCCCTGTGAGTAACAGAAATATGCAAGTTTTATTTTATTCCATAATAGAAACATAAACATTCGGAGATATAAAGTTTTTTGACTACCCCGCGAGAACTCCCTTTTTCTGGGATTTATACCCTATATTATGTTCGGAAGTGTTTTTCTTAAGTACAAGTGACAGTGAATTTCATAATTTCCAAATTTCTTTAATACTTATAATAGTAGGTAGATACCTACATTATTATTACTGCAATGAAAATTATTTACTTTGGATTTCAAAATTAGGTATATATAAGTGGGTGAAAAGGACATTATATTTTAGCGGGGTGACTTTTTCGCGCGCATTATTTAAGTAAAGATTAAATATAATGTGTTTTAGAAAAATACACCATTTTGTACGGAATTTAATAAGCTTTAATTTTTATAATTTATAATTTTGATAAATTAAACACTTTCAAATAAAATCGCAAACAAATGAAAAAGTACATATTTTTGAACATGACGGCGATTTCTTTGTGCCCTTGAAAATTATATTTTGCCTAGTTAATAAGAGGCCTGAATAAACAATTCCACCAATTTTTTAAACTAAATTGACCTACTGATAGGGTTAATACTAATACTAATAATATGTTGCAATTTGGACGTGAAGTATTTTATCACCAATTTATGTAGTTATTTGTCAGTTAACAAAGGTTGTGAGTGGAGAATTGTTAATATGTCTGTTGGCACTAAAACTTGAATATGAATAAGTGCTCAGTTTCGGGACATTGTTCACTAAAAGCATTGGTTTCCACAAATTTTAATCAAAGCTACTTGCCATTAAAACAGAATTTGATTCGTATTAATTATTTGATTCTATAAATTCTGCTACAAATTTCTAAGAAAATATTAGTAGGTACATACCTACACTTTTTTAAAAATAATGCTGGCTTACTATTGCAGTTTTGTAAATTCAGTAACAAGTGATATTTTAACCATAATAAAAAATAATATCGTGTATGGACAATATCTTACTAATGCATGAATTCTATTTTTTGAATAGAACAAAATTATGTGAATTTAACTTTCATTATGTCGTCCCTCATTTCACGTAAGACATATCTGCTATTTACACCACAGTTACGCCACTTCGTGAAAACTAAGTCAGAAAAGGGCGGTTGTTCGGTCGTGTATCTCATTTTTTCAATTTTTGTCAGTTACGTTTTTACGTGAGATGAGGGAGGATGTAAACAAAAAATGACCGATAAAAATATTGGTTTGCTTTATTTGGACATAATTAAAGCGATCGTATACAAAGGTGCAGGGCTTGAGAATGGCCGAGGGTTTAGCAAAGTTGTTGTTTACATGGCGTTGCTATGGTTCCTCTATTATAATTCCCCAGTTCCCGGGTTCTAGCCTGAGAGCAGGTAAAAGTGTAAATTGGATTTTCAATTTATTATTAAAAAAAAAATAATGAATTGGTGCTAGGCCCAAATAACCTTAGCTGTTGGTGGTCTTTAAAACACAATTTTTCAATTTACAAAGGTACACCTTATATTCTCTTCGTCGTACTAACATATTGTCAAAACTCAAAAATCAAAAGTTAGCAACGGCTTGATAAATTTTGATGAATGAGGTATCGCTTGATTCGTTATAATCTCACATATGATACTTATAAATATAAGACGTCACGTAAAATCCAACATGACGGACCCTAGACGTCATGTTGTCAGTACGCAAAAAGTCGATAAAACCTTTTGTGTGGGGTATTAAAATGAAAAGGTTTGATGAGAAGATTGCAAAAATCGTTATGGGAGTTATATTATAGTAAAAAGAAATATTTAAAAAAGCAAAGATCCGACTGCATAAAAATGACTAACTAAAAGGAAGAAAACAAAAATAAATTATTAAAAAAAAACTCCGACTGCCCAAACATGAGATTAACAGACTAACTAAAAGGAAGGAAACAAGAAATAAAGGTAGAAAAATAAACATAAGAAATACAATCAATATGATTAGACACCTATACCGTAACTAAATTCACTATACTAGTGAAATTAACATAAGAATATCAGACGAATTATCGCCATGATATTTATATAAAATGCTACATAGGAAAAATGTAAATGCACCGCCGGGAATCGAACCCAGAACTCCCAATTTCGCGTCGGGAAAGTTTGGGCACTGTGTAGTAACTGGAAACTTTCCCGACGCGAAATTGGGAGTTCTGGGTTCGATTCCCGGCGGTGCATTTACATTTTTCCTATGTAGCCTTCTATATAAATATCATGGCGATAATTCGTCTGATATTCTTATGTTAATTTCACTAATATAGTGAATTTAGTTACGGTATAGGTGTCTAATCATATTGATTGTATTTCTTATGTTTATATTAAAAACCGTATATAGATTTCTCGTTATAAGTAGAAAAATAAAATTTCTATGTCTCTACTACCTTAAAAATCTGTCCATTGTCTAGTATGGAGCTTCGGAGTTCATACGTTACCCATCCATCCAAAGTGCCATATCCTTTACAGGACTTTGGCAATCACACCTTTCCAATATTCTCTGTCTTTTACATAAAACAGTAGACTTTTCAGAGACATGTTCGTCCGTTTTTTTTATATTGCTTAGCCAGGTTATTTTCCTCCTACCCCTCGAGACTTTTCCTTGTAATTTGCCTAACAAAATTAATTTTTGAAATTTTGAAATTCGAGCTGCTGACTTCTCATTAGATGCCCGAAATATGCTATAGTTCTTTTTTTTATAGTTAGTACGAGAATTTTTTTCTATTTTTATTTTATTTAACACTTGCAAATTAGTCACAAAATCTGTCCATTTTATTTTAAGCATTCTCCGGACTCCGGTAGCACCACATTTCGAAAGATTCCAACCTCTTTCATAATACTCCTTTTTAAAACTCATGTTTCACACGAAATAATAAAGCTGACCACACGTATGATTTTAACATTTTTTGTCTGGTTTTCATATTTAGTTACCTGTTATTAGATATTAGCTCATTTTGTTAAAGTTTAATTTTGCCATAGCAATTCTTTTTTTAATCTCGATGTCATGATTATTGTCGTATCTGAACGTTTTACCTAAGTATTTGACTTGACTAACCTGTTTCAGCTCTTTATTATCGCATATGATTTCGGGCGTTTTAATGTTTACACTTTATTTTTTAAGAACACATTTTGTTTTTTCTGGATTTATATTAAGGCTGTAACGTTCACTAACTTCGTTTATTTCTGTTATTAGTTTTTGAAGGCCTTGATCACTATCTGCTATTAAAACTGTGTCACCAGCATATTTTAAATTATTTATTATTACACCATTTATTTTTATACCTTCGGTGATTTCACCCATACGTTATAGATTCATGATAAAAACGTTTGTACACTCGCTCGACGCAACGCGACGCGACGGTGGGGAGCTGTCATCGCGGAGACTGCTTTGCACCTATAGTAATATAGGATTACGTGCGGAGTCAGCAGGAAAATCAAGTAATTCAATATTCGTTAATATGTTTGTTGACAGCCCTTCTATCTTTCGCTTAAACTTTACTGAAAGGTTTTAGGCTTGCCTCATAAACGTTTTCTTAAAATACCAAATAATTCTGATATTATTTTTCTGTGCTTACGACTGAAAAAAAAGTTAATTCTCTTAATGCACCACTTAAAATTGTTTAATTTTAACTATGCTACTTGCAAGAAAATATATTAAACGACGGCACAAGTTAATCAAATTTCATGCCACAATTCCTTCAACACATTGATTTTCACTGTTTAAAAACTCAGTCACCACAAATTAAAGTCAAGCGGGAATTATAATTTCTACAATTTTCAATTATAAAAAACTAAGAACATAATTATTACATACTTAATTTCCAATAATTTTATTAGAAATACAATGTGAAATAATAAAATTTATTTAATCGGGAATTTCTAACAAGAAATTGTTAGTATAATCTCTACTCGATAAAATAATATTGATATTGATACTTTTTGCAGCAATCTATGGATATTTATATTATTATTTTTAGTTGCATATATTCTTTAGCTACAGGATATTTATGTAAGATGCTTACAAGATATTTTATTATTATAAAATTTAACTTTAAGAGTATGCTCTACTGGAAGTTACCCCTCCCCCACCGCACTCTAGGGATGTTAGGGATAGTTAGAAGGCTGTGTTTGACTGATAGAACGAATAATAGTGTTCCTTTTTGGATACGGAAACATAGAAATAAAAATAAATATAAAAAAGTTTATGTTATGACAAAAAATTTAAGCCCCGGGTTTCGTTTTTACATTCCGTAACCATATTTAAATTAACACAAGATTTTTAACCATGCCGCGCCGTAGACGGTGAAAAGATTTATTATTAACATTGGTTGTGAAAAGATTTATTATGAAATTCCCAAGCATTAAGTGGCATATTTGCGACGTAGGTAAACACAAACAGAATTTTAAATCATAATGTTTTATTAATCACATGTTCACATGTTATGAATATTTGAGTCGTCTTTAAAGTTACAGCAGTATTGAAGTTTGCTTTCAAAGTAATTGAACTTCATAAAAATTGTATGCAAAATATTTTCTCTTTTCAGTTTAAACTAAGACTTCGGAATTTTTGAAAATTTTCTAGTTTATATTTTTTTGTGTGGATAATGAATAATTGCAATAAGCAAATTTATAGCGCAGATTCTACAGCTATAGGTCAAATTGAGCAAGTAAATTTGTAACAATAATTTTACAAAAACGCTTTTAAAATGCGTTATGAAAAGTTAAAGTTCCTGTTCATTTTTATAGGTAACTGTTAACAAGTTACAGTTGACAGACAACGATTTTTTAATGTTGGTAAAGTGTAGTGTAAAACTCACAAAAAAAATAATAAATGTGAACATTCTCAATTATGAGAATTTTCTGAGAAATTTTTTCAATGCGTGATGATACCAAACTGAAAATATTATACCTTATCAATATAAAAATAGAATTGAAATGAAATTAACCAAACATTAAAGTAGGACCGAATATTAACGCGAGAATTTTTTCACAAAGAGTAATTCTCGCCTTATAACTCTAGTTCATAAATAACAGATAACAGTGTTATTTTGTAAACTGTTATTTTTGGAACCGGTTACTTTATAATAATACAACGTCTTGTAAGCATCCTACTATAAGCATCTTGTATAAGAGTATTACACTAACAATATAATTTTGTCAATTCAATTCTGAGTTTTATAATCGACATTGTATTATTTTCATTAACATCAAAACATGTCTGGGCAAGATTTATGTCCGTATTTTTTGTTAATTTTTATTAAGCGACCCATACACAATCAAGTATACAGGACAATCATTTTGTGCAACCATTTTGATAAATAGTTTATGGATCTGATTGAAACCTAATACAAATTCTTGAAGAATGGTTTGAAATTCTTCAAGCGTTCAAGTTTTGATATTTCCGACTTTAAATATGGTGCTTACGCAGCTTGCTTAAAGAGTATGGTATTGATTATACAAACACTCTCATGCAGTTATGAAAATTGTAGATATATAAACTGAACAATTTTAATAGTTACTGCAAAAGGTTTATTAAGTAACATTTTCATCCATTTTTTTGGAAGTATTAACGGTTTTACTGCACCTCCACAATTTATGCTAGCGTGACTCGATGAAATGCTAGGGTATAATGTATCTTCCACAGATCTCGCAAGTGACACAACGCTCTACTGTTAGATATATTCAGTCCTCCTTAATCAGCTGTCAAAATTTTTGATGTTATATGCACTTATCGTATTCGAATTTAAATGTTCACACATCTTTAGAGAGTACCGAGGAGCCACTGTTTTTTATTTCCTTTTTTGCCAACTGTTTCACGAGAATAATTACTCAATAGAAAATGCACTATGTTTCCGTGCAAATGTTTAGTCTGCGTGCTTTTAATTATTATGTTATGCAACTGCTAATTACGTGAACTGTACATATCGATGAATTGAAATATATTTTCTTTAAAAACTGAATTCTTAGTTATTAATTTATTGGTTTAATCGTCTTATTTCATACATATTATACAAACAGTTTCAGCCACGCTGCTCTTCCGGGGAATCATTATGAAATTAAGTTTCCGGTAGAGAATGGTACACGTCAATTATGTTTGTGCAATTACAATAATTATTTTCAAGCATGCTTGACTGTGTATGGGCCACTTTATAGACAAGAAATAATTTTATCGCTTTATATAAACTTGACCATAGGTATATGAACATTTAGAAACATAACCCACGCCAAATATAATCATGAAAAATTTATCAAATGAATTGTAAAGCTCAATGTTAGGTGTAAAAAATTTATAAAAATTATAAAAATAAAACGGGTTCTTACTGTTAGAGTGAGTACATAAAAAGATAGTAAACCTTGTGTTAATTAAAAATCGTAAAAAAGTGTAAACTAAATTTTAGCACTCAAGTTTGTGTGTGTTTTTTGTGTGAGAAAAAAGTGAATTTAGAGCATAAAAAGTGTTGTGTTTTTCTATGTGGACACGGAGTGTCAACTGTACTGGTGTTACCAGTGTTGTTTTAGATCCATGACTCGCCCTCAGGGAGGGCAGTTCTGAGTGTCAACTCACCATTTCCATTTCCATCACGACATACGTTCAGTCTAATTTTATAAAGGTATGTACACATCATCATTCTGTATTCTATAAATTGTTATATTTAATTTACAGGGGGGTCTTACAGACAGGATCATTTTACCAAGTCTTCATGGTTTCCGGGCTTGTAGGCCGTGGTCGTGGTAGAAATACAACCGGACCACGGCCTACAAGCCCGGAAACCATGAAGACTTGGAACAATGCCGGCCGTGAAAGCTTGCACACTTGGATAGGATCATTTTAATACATCCGTGGACCCTAGGTACACCAAGATAAGAGGCCTTTTATTTGGCTTCCAATACAAAAAATTTATAAACCGGCAACTTTTAACCTGTAATTTGAAACAACAACAAAATAATAGATTGTATTTCTAGTGTCGTAATGAGGTATATTACTGACGAGTAGTGACAATATGTTAAAACGAGCGATTTAGCGAGTTTTAACAGTCACACGAGTCATAAATATCATTACGCACAAGAAATATATGGTATTTTTACCATATCCACTAGAAAAGAGCTTTTCACTTCATTTTCAGTATTTTCAAAAAATTTTAACATTTCATTTGTGTCGCCAACTTCACTTTTTAGTAAGCCATGCGTAGCTGTCGCAGTGCACACGCACAGTAAATAACCATAAATAACTATGGAAAATGTTTATTTACCACACTAGTGTTTTGAAAACACTTCCAACACACCTGTTTGTTAACTGGCCGATTCCATGCATACATACACGCATGTAAAGTGGCTATTTTATAGTGGGTATGGTAAAAATACTTTTAAATATTTTAAATAACTCATATCTAATGTTACTGTCAAACTCAGCAGCAATAAAAAAATTGATTCGATTCATTTAAATCACATCGTTCGAAATTTTGTCGTTTAGATCCGATTTGAAAGCAGCCCAACGTAAAATTTACGTTTAAACACGTTGAGGCATCTTGCATAATATTTTGGAAATTCTAATATAGCAACACTAGAATGTTTATGATCTAAAATATTTAAGTGTGGTTAATTTAACTCCGAAGTCACTAAGTATTTAACGACCTTAAATCCTCATAATACCTACTAACAAACTATGTAATGCTAACTTGAATCCGGCAGACGGGTTTAGTGTATGTGTATAACATTATGTAGGTAAATTATACACGGTAACTATGGCAACTTGCTACATTTCATCTCTATGTATCATGTTATTCTATACACTCTATTACCCATATAAGTAACAATACAGGGTGTATCACAGGATTGAGAACATAGAAAATAAATGAGTGCAACAGGGAAGACATAAATAAAATGGGTAGCGTGACAAAGATAGAATACACATGGCTAACTCAACTAAATTAATTATCATGGTTTTAAGCATGAAAAAGGGCACTAACTAATTTGCACAATGTTCGGTTTTCTGTGGTACACCCTGTATACGAAGTGTATAATAGTACCTACAGTGCGTTTGATTTCAACCAACATATTGATTGACTTTACAATATGTTAAATGTCCCCATTTGATTTACATTGGATCCAAGTTAAATAAAATAGTAGGCTAACTTATTTCTCCATTTGGCTTACATTGGGTTTAAGTTAAAGAAAATGGTAGACTAGCTCTAAAATTTACTCAAAATCGTGGTAACGGTTTTAAAAGTGTTATATTGAAATAGTAGATTGTATAATATCTAATGGCGTAATGAGGTGTATTACTGACGAGTAGTGATAGTATGTTAAAACGATAACGAGTTTTAACTGTCACACGAGTCATAATATCATTACGCACGAGATATATTATATGGTCATTGGTCATACCCACTATCAATAGCTGCTTTTCACTTTATTTTCAGTATTTTCAAAAAAATGTTGACAGTTCATTTTGTGTCGCCAACTTCACTTTTATAGTAGGCCGAGAGTAGCTGTCATGTATTATATGTATAATAGCGGGCGGGGAGGGCAGTATGGCCTAGTGGTTAGCGTGCTTAGTGCCGCAACCTCTGGACTGGACTGCCGTGGGTTCGAATCCCACCTGCGCTCATGGATGTTTTGTGATGTTATTTAGTTTTAAGATAGTTGTTATTTAGTGTAGTTGAACGACGCTAATGACCTGAGATGTCGACGCGTCTATAATCTACAATAAATAAAAAATGGCGGGCGGATCAGGGCGAATAAACATAAATTGCACTATGGAAATGGTTTGCTTTCCCACACTACTGTAGGAAAGATACGTTCCCGCACACCAACTTGTCAAAAGTCACTTTACAATTTACATGCATAGATACATTCAGCTATTTTATAGTGGGTGTGGCAAAAAAAATTAATTGTTTCTTTAATAAAATTAAGAATAATCGCAGGATAGTGGACAAAATATTTGGTTTATTTAATTGAATGTACGACGTTTCGTCTATATATTTACACTTTTTCAAGTACAAAAAAATAACCTTTTTTTGTACTTGAAAAAGTCTAAATATATAGACGAAACGTCGTACATTCAATTAAATAAACCAAATATTTTGTCCACTATCCTGCGATTATTCTTAATTTTATTATAATCACGATGGACACGATTTCTAATATAAATGTTTCTTTAATATTATTAATTTCTGAAAAATTTTACGTTGCTACGGTATTTTTATGGACTGAGTCTACTGTTTGATATAACTTGAAACCAAAGTAAATCAAATGGCGACATTTAGCATGTAATAGTGGGTTGTATACCTAGATGTGTAAAGGGGTATATTACTGACGAGTGATGACAGTATGTAAAAACGAGCATTATACTTTAAAATTATTTTTAGCTATACAGGGTGTACGATGTAGTCATGGTACAACTGACCTAAAAATATACAGGTGTTCGTATTCTACTTAAAAAAAAAATTAAGTAGCACACCCTGTATATTTTTAGGCATGAAATGTGTAGAGGAAAACGAGGTCTATTTACATATACCTACTTAAAAAAATGGACTTAAGATAATTTAAAATTATACATTTTCCAACTATTGCCACTAACACCCTGTATAATTAAATTTAACTCTGAAGTATCTGGAGGGTAGCACATGTTATGGACTAATACTTGACATGCAAAAATTGACTCACCTTGAATAATGTGGTTGGTGTGTATTTTAGTAGTAGATAACGAAAATGTAGAATTTTGCAGAAAAAGTTGAATATTTTGGCAACGTCCCAACCGAATTTCAAAAATGGCAACATTTTAGGCCTCCAAAATAACAATGAGATGACTTGAAAATATACAGGATGTTCTATTTATAAAAATACAAGTCAGTTGTACCATGACAACATCGTACACCCTGTATAGCTAAAAATAATTTTAAAGTACAGTGCTCTTATTCCAATCCAATTTTTATTTAAAACTTTTTTTTCTAATGCTCATAATAAATGAGATATCGCCCGAGACATTCTTAGTAACTCACCCTGTATAAATGTGCATTAGGCTTAAAATTCTGCAAAAATATTACCATATAAGATCCCACTACGAGATTTATACGCTTATCTGGCACAACCGGAAGTGTAAACAAAGCGTAATTAGTTTCATTGAAACTCAAACTTACTATTTTTTTGTAGGAGTTAATACTCGTAGTTGTAGATACTGTGCTAGGGGATGAGATGCACGAATGTTGTTTCTAACAATAACTTGAAAAAGTGGTGACGTTTCGGAAACAAGTAATCGATTTTCATTTTGAAATTAGTCCCGTGTTTATGCAATTAACTACGTAGATATGTACCTACTCCGAACTTACTCCTTACCTTTCTACCTAACAACAAATATAAGTTTCATAAAAACGGTTTAGTTATTTCTGTGACAAACTACTCAGAAATTTGTGACATATAATATCCGCAAGTACGGAACCCTCTGTGTACAGACGGAGTTGGTACTTTTTACGACCAACTCGAGTCTCTTTAGTGGTTTCTTCAACAGTTTTTACGATTTTTTGAATTGTGCAGTGGTTTAACGACTTGTATCTTGGCCAATTTTTCGTAAACGATTTTCTTATTGACCTCTCAAACCAGAAACAACCCTTTTTAAATCAATGCTTAAAATAACGGATGAGTAAATTTTGTCTTTTTTCTAATTTTTTACGAACACACTATATTTTGTCATATTATTTTATAAAAAAGTCAGCTGAACTTTAGTACTTTTTCAACTTCAATCTCTTTCTAGTTCTTTTTGCTCAGATGCAGCTTGCAGTCAAAGAAAAAAACATTGAACTGTTTCAACTTTGTTATATCATTAAAACACTAAAATATTCTATTCGTGAGAAATTTTCAGGGATGTAGAAAGAATGTGCAGAGATTTCAAAAAAATATTCAGACAGATATAAATATACTTGACGTGTTTTTTGTCAAAAAATATGTAATTTACAAAAAATGTTTTTGTCATACGTATATTGAATGTGCATCTTTGCATACTTGTTTTCGGGTTCGAAAGTTGGCTTTTTCATTCCAATGTCATAAAATAAAAGTCGCGCATGCGCAGATTAAAAGTAAAGTGTTTTCGTCCCTTGGGTCGAAAGTAAGCGAAAGTGGCGCCATATCCTTCGCGATGATTGTAAACAATATCTGATAGTTCGCCTAACCTACAATAATTATTTACCGTGTTTTTGTAAGTACTTAATGTTGTTCTTTTAACACACTAATTATTAAAAAAAGTGCTACATAATGTTACTCGGGCGAAATTGGCAATTGCGACTCGGATGATTGCCGCCCTCGCTGCGTCTGGCAATCAAACGCCACCTTCGCTCGCAATCGCTGGTTTTCTGTGCTTGTAACACAATGTACAGCTACTATTCTTTTTACTTTTGGGAAGAAAGAAGAAAGAAAAAAAATTCGACTGATGACCAGTCCTATACTTCCCACCTAGTAAATATTTGCAAAAAATAAACACTCTTTTTTTTTATTCTTTGACTAGGCCCAAATAACCTTAGCTGTTGGTGGTCTTTAAAACACAATTTAATTTTTATTCTTTGAAAAAAGCATGGCCCTCTTTTTTGTTTGGTGATCTACTGATGGCTAACTTAATATAGCAAAAATCATGGTTACCTTGATTTACGTACAATTTTTATTTTTTTTAGTAAAATATTTTTTTTCTCGAAAACTATACATTTTAGAGAAAAAAAATATTTACATTTTTTCATATTATAACATCTAGAATTCATTTATATTTTTTTTTACCTATGTTAATACGTGACAATGAGGACGTTTTTTTGAATATCTCAGGATCCACTGAACCGATTTGACTCAAAATCTAATCAGATCTAAGTTAAAGGCTGATAAACACAATAGAACAATCGGCATGCCCGTATGTTGTTCCGTTCTTAAGATATCGAAGGCGAAAAATTGACCACATACACACACACACACATCACACACACACACACACACACACACACACACACATACAGACATCAGTCAGAAAATGATCTTAAACGATTGCTAGGGTCTCAAAACGGGAAGATCTGTTAAAATCTCGAAATATTTTTTTCGGACTGAATCCATTACTTCCCTACCATAGTAGAGGTGGGAAGTAAAAAGAGAATTAGAGATTTCGATGGATTTAGACGTGTTTTGGTTTCTACAGAAAGCGAGTTTTAGATGCTCGTTCGTTTATGCGCAGAAGTCTGGCTGACACACCGTTCAACGGATTAATTAAACCAAATTATTTAAACTCAAGGTTTTTAGAAGATAATGTAGCAACATTTTTGTTATATCAATAATTATTAACACGCTTTCTCGATATGATTTTTTCCAAATTACTTTTTCTTAGCGACGCTAGAAAATTGAAGGTTGTGGGTAACAATAATTCATGTTTTTTTTGTTTCACCTGCTCCCCCAAATAAAGGTACTGATGGGTAAAAATTCGCGATCGATGCAGTTGAGCAAGAAAGTCGGAGTTGTGGAGCCGTTCCATTTATTTGTTTATAAAAATCATATTCAAGTTTTGATCATGACTTACCTACATTTTGACTTTCATTTCACACCTGAAATTTGGATATTTATTTCAGAAACGCTCTGTATACTAAGATTACGGTAAAAATTGCATCTTGCCTAACTTAGAAATTTCACCGCCAGTGAATTTTACAATTTTTTTTTTGATACTTGACTTTGCAATTTGTAAATGTTATGAATCACTCCGTGCATATTCATCTTAAGTTGAATTTCTATGACGTTTTCATTAGTCTCAAGGACTCAAAACGTTTTATCGCAAGACTACATGTATATTATAAAAGATTCATACATACAGTGTGTTCCATAATTTACTGTCTATGCATAATAGTTAATAAATTTGTTATCATTGGGAAATAACATTTCAATGGGAGCTATTGATATGCTATACGACTAGGGAATGCAATCTTGAGCCGAGATTGGCAATTCGAGATCTCGCGAGATTGTCTGGCGAGATCTCGATAAATCTCGACAATATCGTGATTTCGCCTACTTTTAAAAAGATCGTATTATTTTGTATCTATAATACTTAAACTTAATGAAAACTACTTACCTGGGACAATGTGACTGTATCACTGTGTACGTGTGTGATTTATTGCGTAGTGCACTGTGCAGATGAATATTATTCATTACTTTTCTTAAATAAACGTTGATTTTTTTGTTTCAAGATTCAATTAATGTGTTGTTTTATTTTCAAAATATAACAGCAATACCCCAACTCACACAGCACACTATATGTCAATTAATTATTTTGAAAATAACTTCTTAGGAGTTAGGAAGTATAGGGTAAGTTTACTATTAGTAACGCTCACGAGCATTTTGTTTGAATTGTTCTTAGACATATTTAGTATTCACTTAACTTTGTAACTGTCAATTTCACTCAAGAAAACAATAATTAAAACAATATATGCAGAGAAACAAACAGAATCAATTAGTGCGACTGTCAAAAACTATTATGTATATAAGTTATATGTTTTTTTTTTCAAGCGCGTTTATTCTTGAAATCTCGTTCAAGATCTCGACACGATATGGTCGAGATCTCGAACGAGATTTCCAAAACGAGATTGCGTGCCTACGAGATTAAATCTCGAAAAATGGCTCGAGATCTCGCGAGATCGAGATTGCATTCCCTATATATGACATAATATGTAGTTCTTCCTTAGCTTTTGTATTTCCCGGATCTGCTATTGGTCCTTAGATTTTAATTTGATTATGTGTTTCTTCTTCGGCTTAGGGGTTTCGTAATACCAAAGTAGTGCAGTTGGTGGGACATATTGTATAAGGCATGCCATAATATACATATATAACGTACATTTGTTATATTGTGTGTATGTGTATATAGATATGTTAGTTCTGAAATCTGTTTGTGATGCTACACAGTCATTAAGGGCGTTATTTATTATGTATGTAAATTATCCGACTCCACCCCGGTGTCTGTTTAGATGAGTGTAGCCCCATGTGCAGGTGTACGGGGTACACTTGAAAAATGAAAACAAGAGTAAAATTTTATTTATAATTACGGCTCTCTCTTTACACAAATATAATTAACATTTAATCATAACACGTATTTGCGTACCAGTGTATATTTTTTTGTAATGTATTTTTTTAATACTGCATGCATTGAAAATGCATCATTACATACTACGTAATTGTTTTCGGGGTGGAAAGTTGGCCTTTTCACGCCACTAGTCGAACATGCGCAGATCGAAAGTTAAGTGTTTTCGTCCCTTGGGAAATTCTTTTCGAGTTGAAAGTAAGCGAAAGTGGCGCCATCCCACGTGATGATTGTAAACTCTAACATATTATGAAGTATTAGAAATACCTTGTATTATGTCCGTCTTGAGAATTTACACTACGCGTTTCAGCAACGAGTTGCTATCTTCAGGTGTGGTTAATTTTTTTTAAAATTTACACATTGAGTATCCGTAACACGTTATAATATTAAGCATATGCGTATTATGTAGTGGATTGTGGAGTACCGGATCAGTATTCCACAATCCACTACATAATACGAATGTGCTTAATATTATAACGTGTTACGGATACTCAATGTGTAAATTTTAAAAAAATTTAACCACACCTGAAGATAGCAACTCGTTGCTGAAACGCGTCGTGTTAAAACACAGGAAGTCACAAGACGGACATCAAAATATACAAGGTATTTCTAATACTTCATAATATTCATATAGTGACTTGGAGACCCAACACTCTAAAAATGTATAATATCTGACAGTTCGATTAACCTACAATATTCATTTAACCAAATGAACCTAACAAAGCTCATACATTCGGCTCCTGGCCAAAGACAAGGGTCACGTCATAAAATATTATTAAAAAAAAGTATTTAATGTTGTTCTTTAAATGCACTTATTACAATAAGTACTGTGGGTTACTCGGGACAGAAGGTTGGCAATTGCGATTTGGGTGATTTCCGCCCTCGCTGCGCTCTGGCGAGCAAACGTCACCCTCGATCGCAATCGCCAATTTTCTACCCAAGGTCGCACAATGTACATTTTCATCGTGAAATGCAAGAGGATAATTTCCCTGGAATTTTGTGTATATTTTTGTTGGAAATTATTTGGAAGTACTGGACAGCCTTTGTCTAAAAACACAGACAAAATCAATTGAACGGACACTATTTTGCCGATAGAGTTTAGCACTAAACGTTTTTTAGTGTATTTTCCATATGGTGCATACACTATTGGCGTCGGTCGGATAGCGGAACCTAGTTTTAAATTTGTCTACGAAGCAACCTATTTGTAAAATGCATAGTTTAATCCGAAGCTCGGTAAAAGCAAAAAAATAACCGAAACAGAAGTCGATCGATTATGAAATATAACATGTAATGAAAGCTGACGGTGCTTGTGCTTATCTACTTTGCGCTCAGAATGCTTTGAAATTACACATTTTTGATTAAACTCACTATAATCAGGCAGCTTATTTTATTAAATTTATTGTTCTTTTTATTACTGATTAAAACTTAATAAAAAATTTATTAAAAAACAAAAAACCCGACTGCGTAAAAATCGAACTTAAAAGATGGAAACAAGATCAAATGATAACATGCAGTCGGAGGCATAGTAGTAACAAATTGAACAGAAATACCTCCGACTGCATGTTATCATTATTTTGATCTTGTTTCCATCTTTTAAGTTCGATTTTTACGCAGTCGGGTTTTTTGTTTTTTAATAAATTTTTTATTTCAAATGTTTTTAGTTAAAAATAAATCGATATAGATCCTAAACGGTCAGTCGAATCGAAAAATGTTGAGGGAAAACTAAAAATGATTTTTAAATACCTATTCAACGATACCCCACTTGACATAGTTTGTTGACTTTCATTTTTTTCATTTTCACAATATGGCGTCCTGTAGTCGCCATATTGAATTTTCACTAACGTCAAGTCTTTAGTAACACTCGCCGGACTAAGGGGAATCGATTGACGTGTGAATCATAAAAATCGGCCCAGGCGTTTGGTCTGTATAGTGCTTCAAAGGAACATACATACATACATAGACTGTTAAACACATTACCACTCCTTTGCTTCGCAGTCGGGTAAAAACAGCATTGCTTCTTACTAGTTTTAGTTTCAGAAACTGTTTTCACAGAACATATTTTTATGTGTCTATTTTTGATGAAGAAGGATAAGCAAAATAATTACTGAAATTTTATTCATTTGTAATTTATTTAGCATGTTTCCAAAAAAGGTTTCAATATTTATATTTTCAAAGTGAGCTGGCAAATACCATTAATGTTGTTTATTTTTTATTTACAACTTCGTTCAAATTTCGCCGGCAATGTTAATGAATTTTTGTTCTCATTTTCCTCCCAAATGAATAAAAACTTATTAAAGTTTATTTATCCACCGTGCTACGTATCTACATACAATGCGTGTTAAAAGTGTATCTCTGCTATCTTTTAAACGACATTCCGTATAACAAATATATTGAAGAACTAAAATAAATATAATAATTTGATAGATAAAACATTTCAAATCATTAAAAAAATTACTAATGATTTTAGTTGCCGGACATCTGTAATCTATGCCAAAGTATAGGTACCTACCTATTACAATATAAAACCTTTTTGGTGTGCCGTCAGTTGATCCCAGCAATTTGATACCACGACATTTGATCCCACGACAACTGATCCCAACGACATTTGATCCCAACGACAATTGATCCCACGACATTTGACCCCAAAAAATTGTCTATAAACCGACAGAGCCTGATAAGTAATAAAGTTATTAAATTTTATTAATTTAATGAAATAATTTGATCGATTATTCCCTTTGTCGGGAAAATTGTTAGAATTAAATTTGTAGACGTTATGATATATTAGTAATTACATTGTTATTAGAATTCTAACGAATGTAATAATATAATGTGCTTATGAGTTAATAATCCTTTGGAGATTATGTAATGATCAGGTTGAATAATTCACTTTTATTTATCATTGCCCGGGATACGTCGTAATTTTATCAAATATTGTATTTTATGAATTAATAACAAATTATCATGCTGACTTTTCATAAACTTTAATGGCATATTTAACAATTCGTTATAATGTGAAAAGCACGAAAGACCAAATTGACTGCACACCTGATGTTTCAAAGTTTCTATGTACAATAAATTATTTTTCAACAAAATTTATAAAAAACAATATTGGACAAAATTACGACGTATCCCGGGCAATGATAAATAAAAGTGAATTATTCAACTTGATCATTACATAATCTCTAAAGGATTATTAACTCATAAACACATTATACTATTACATTCGTTAGAATTCTAATAACAATGTAATTACAAATATATCACAACGTCTACAAATTTAATTCAAACAAATTTCCCGACAAAGAGAATAATCGATTAAATTATTTCATTAAATTAATAAAATTTAATAACTTTATTACTTATCAGGCTCTGTTAGTTTATAGACAATTTTTTGGGATCAAATGTCGTGGGATCAATTGTCGTTGGGATCAAATGTCGTTGGGATCAATTGTCGTGGGATCAAATTGCTGGGATCAAATGTCATGGAACCATAATTTTTACCATAGATAGATTCTATCATGGAGTATATTCTATGGTAAAAATTATATTGTATCTTTGTATGTTTATACCTAGTAGGTATTGGCACAGAAATATATATCTCATTCACAGATCATTCGCTACACGCACATTAATTTAAATTTGTGTTTTGGTTAGATGATCTTTTGACACTTTACAGCATCTTTGTTTTTTTCCGGTTCTAATTTCTTTTTGCAGCTCTCGAAAATTCTGTAAGTAATTTTACCTATGGTCGTTTACCCTCTAATATACTCGTAGAATTACTTACGTGGATAGAATATTCTAAAATTCTGAGAGGGGATTCGAATTGAAAAATTCTTTTAAATGAATGATCACACGACTTGATCAAACATTTTTGAGGAAGACGGTGTCTAGGTATTATCATTTGAGACTGTCTAATTGTTTGTTTTTCAAAAAGCAATTTCTATAAAAGTATTCAACAAAAGCACGAAAAGGGACATTTTTGACGCAACCTGTAAGTTCTGTTTCAGAACAAATCAGAAAAATAAAAAAAACAGTGCAGTATATTATTTTCGACATTAAAACCATCATACACGTATATATGCGTTGTATTTTTTTAAATTGGAACATGCTTTATAGTTTTGATTATTGGCTAATGACTTCAACAGTCGATGGTGATTTTTGTAATAAAAAAAATCCAAGCAAAAGTTAATAGCGTGCACTGTAATGGGTCCGATTTTGCGAATGAAAAATTTGGACATATCTGCTCGTTTTGAGGTTCCTATAGTTCGAATCTACTGTTTTTAGATTTCTCTTTCTCTCTCTCTCTCTCTCTCCGTACGTACGTACTTTCGTTCGTTCGTACGTTGGTGAACTTTTTTCCGGCTTGAATATCTCAAGAATAAATAATAATATCGACTCCGGACCAATTAAATTCGACGCATAATTGCATAATGAACAGTGAACACCTCATAAGGTTTGCAAAAAATCTGAATTGGCGTTTTTTTTTTTTTTTATAAAAGAAAAAAACTACTGTAAAATGGTTGTAAAATGTTAACCTGTATTGCAGATAGTTTCTCTACGGTAGACTGGTCTCTAATCTCTAAGGGCACCCTGCAATGCAATGGGAAGTTAGCAGTGTGGTTTTACCCACACATTAAGCCTCTTTTTTTTAAATGTAATTGCATTCTTTTAAAACTGGAAACTATTGTGAATGTGAATATATCAAACTAAACCACGTTGGTATAGTGAGTATAGTTAACAGTTAGACAAAATTACATTTCGAGATTTAATCCTAATGCACATACGAGTACAGAACAGCTGCGGTTCAGCTCTTGGGATAAATTTGCGAACTAAAAGTAGGATACTTGTAATTAGAACAAGAGGACACTTTAGAGCAGTTGACATAATTGTATGGTGATTACCTAGCAGAGGCTACTGCTACATATAAACTAAAAAAAAACTGTTTTATACCAGGATACCGTCAAAAACGATTTATGTAACCGAAATACATTTTTTATGTTAATTGGTATTTTTACAATGGTTACGGACCGTACGTATTATCAGCCTTCTGTAAAAAGTCTTTGTTTATAACTCCTGCTTCTAAAGTTCAATATTCGAGCACTGTGAGGCGAGCGTGAAGAGGCGTATTTTAGTAAGCGTGCGTAAAAGTACAGTCACCGTGCGTGAAAGTCCAAAGCGTGCGTAAAAGTACCGTCACCGTACGTAAAAGTCCAAAACGTGCGTAAAAGTACAATCTCTACATCTTATAAATTCGAAATTTCCGCACTTTGTACAATACAAGCACTACTTATTGGCTATCGATCGATGTGTTACTATATATAGTTACGCGCCTACACAGTCCACATCATGAGAGAGTCATGTTTTTAATGATTTATACAGAAGTTAATAACTTTAATAAAAATAAACTAAATGGTAACTAAGTCTGTAATTGTAAAGTTTTAAGGACTCGAAGAGCGAATTTTCCGTTTTCATAATTTTTTTTCTCTCTTTATTAAACTTTAGAAGTAGTCGTTATAAAAAATTATGTTCGATACGTCCGCTTAAAGTGAGATATTCTAGTAGGCTTAAATTGAGACACTCGCTAAAGGGACTGACGCATACACAACGAGATCTCGTTGTGTATGCGTCACTCCCTTAGCTCGTGCCTCAATTTAAGCCTACTAGAATATCTCACTTCACGCACACGTATCGAAAATAACTATTAATATCTGAAATAAAACATTTTTTTGTCGAAAAATTGGCCATTAAACCAAAGTTAGCAAATTATAGTTGTCGGTTCATTTTGCCTTGTTACTGTATCAAACATTATACTAATTATTACTTTTCCAAACGCTATTATAACCTCTGTTGTCGAGCGTCTATAATTTACAGTATCTTATCTTAATTATTACTTTCATATTATATGTGCTTTCATTCTAAAGACTTTTTATACTTAAAGTAATTTAGGTGGAAGATTTCGTTTAGAACTGGAAAATAAAAACAGTCGAACTATACACACACCGTTTAAACATATGAAATTGAAGTGGAGATTCCTACAATACTCATGTGACTGACTGTAAAAGAGTAATATGTCAACAATCAGCGCGACATGTGTTTTTATAACTGCAAGAAAAAATATTCTAAAAAGTTTCAATAAGGCGTGAAAAGTTTCAATGGACCATTTTATTTTTTAAACTTTTCACACACATCTCTGAGGAAGTTTTCGTAGTGAAAGTTGTGTTTGGAAGTTGGTGAAAAACGGCAGTAATATTTTATTCTAAATCAAGAATAACAACTTTAAATTTAATTTAAAGAGCCTAAAGCACAAATTGTTGTTTCTAGCTCTCAACACATGCGTTCGAACCCCAAGCATTGCCACCGCTCACTATAGGGACGCCACAATCCACATCATCACTGGACATAATATTATATCTACAGGTGAGACACATGAAGTGATATGTCAGAAAGTAATAGTTGTAGCAAAAAGTTTTGAATAAAAACTGTTTGGCGTCAATGGGACGTATATTGGTAAAATACATTTTCTTTTCGATTGATATGCTGAGGTCAGGTCAAGACCACCTCCACTTTTTATCCGTTTATATGAATTTTTTTACGGAATATTGTAGCCGTTATTGAGACGAATCCAACAACCTATGACACGAGGTTATTCAAGGTCATCAATAAAGAAGTTGGATAATACGAAAATAGCTAATTATTAATATTAAAACGTCACTATCAGCAATAATAATCGACATATTAATTGAGCAGGTGTTCAAAGTGATTGCCTTGAATCTCTAGACACTTTAGCAGTCTTATTGTGGAAGGATCTTCGGACTTGACAGTGACGTTTTAATGAATAATTAGTTATTTTCATATTACCTAACTTCTTTATTTATGACCTCGAATCATCGAGTTTCCCTTGATACCAAACAGTTTTTTTGAACACTTTTTTACTATAGCCAATACTTTCTGATAACTTGTAAAACTTTATGCAATAATGTTTTCCGTAACTACCAGTTTAACAAAACTCGCCGATGTTGCGTCTTAAGTGAAATTCACTATAAGTATATTATGTCTATAGGCCACTGACACTACCTCAAGTTTAATTATTAAACTTTGAAACTTTGATAAAACTTATAAAATGTTAACTCTCGCATGTATAGTGATTCGACTGTTTAATAGCTGTACTATACTTTGCAGCTTATTTGAATAATCGACTCTCGCATGTAGTGTGTTTTCAACTTGAAATTGCTATATATAAGAAGGGATCGGTTTCCACTCTCGGGCACTGTGGAGAATCGGGAACTCACCTAGCCGGAAACTGGGAGTTTCGGGTTCAAGTCCCGACAGTGGTCATTTGATTTTTTCTTAGGTATAGCTTACAAATCATGGCAGCCTTGCTGCCTGAGATATTTAGTATTTTCACCTCTAATTGTTATGTGAATAATATTGTGTGGATATAAGGGGTTTTAAAAATCGATTGATTTTATCATATACCAATTAAACTTTGAATAGTAAAGTCTTATGATCATCAGTTTTTGTATGCACCGGATATAAATTAAAATTACGATAGCAGCTCATACTGAAAGCTCTGTATTGCATTATGTATTTTTGTGCTTTGTATTGTCCGTCTCGTCGGCTAAGCCAGAGGTACCGCTATCTCGAGTGCAGTTAGACTTCGGATGGTAAACTCATTTAATCACCCGTTTCTAGAATGCGCTAGATGTAAATTGCGGTAGTAGTTCATTTCTAAAGCATTGCATCGCATTCGTCACTCACTATAATTTAGAAGGGGGAGAGGTTAAATAGACTAGTGATTATATGTTTTTATTTAAGTAATTGTACAGTAGGCTTCCGCAAAGGGGGGTGGATAAAACAATCTCTTCCGGAGTGCCAGACTCGCTAAGGCCGGCCTGATGCGAATTAACCTTTACTGTCGTGGCTTTTTGCGACAGCATTATAAAGTCCTCTGAATTGTCGACACAATATTGTTTTGTTTATGGTTTCAATGAACTATACGTTCAAAAGAATTTAACTTAAGTATAATTCAGTTTTTAATCTGGTTGTGATCAAACGTATTTAGGCCTTGTTTTAATAAATACAATTTTATGACTAAGTTTCCGGCTCTGCTTCGCCCGAGTAGTTCTTGGATTTTGGTTTGGCAACGAAAAACCAAGAACAATAAACTTCTCGCTTATCATTTTATTGTATCTGTTACCTGTAGTTTAGTCAGAGTACACCAATAATTTAGCTCAGAAATCGCGTGTGGAATACCCGACTTGTTTAGCATTTTCGCTCACTTCTCATTCCCCTTTTGTCTTAGCGTATCTAATCGGGAAGAATTAGGCTTTTAAACAGTGAAAGAATTTTTCAAATCAGTTCAGTAGTTTCGGAGATTACTCGCGACAAACAAACATACAAACTTTTCTTCTTTAAATTTTATTATAGATATATAAATGATACTATTTATTATCACGTTTATCTTTATATTGTAATTTAGTACTTAAATATAAGATATAACTTATTGTCGAGTTGTTACTTCAATACCTGAATAGTTTAAACAATTAACTACTACCGGAGATAAAAAGAGCGGAGTCCTTTAGTCGCGACGCAGAGTTTTTTTTAAAGTGGATGAAGAATTCAAGAGCAACAGGAAAGGGTAATGGCGACATATAATTGTCTGTTGGTTGTTCGGTTAGTATTGTTCACAGAAAGATAACTGCAGTGTATTATGATTTATATTGCGATTCTCTCAAGAGCCTTTCATTAACTTTGTTTCTATATCGTTCTGTTTTGTTCAAATTATGTACAATCGCATAAATATTTACGTTCGTTTCGGACACTCGTCGGTTTCGCAAAGGAATACTGTAAGTAAAACTGTTTGTTAATTTGTAAGAATTATTGATTGAAGTAGCAATAATTTATTGCTGATACTTTTCATTTAAAAAAAATCTGTAAATCGGTTGACCCTGCAGGCCATCCCTTGAACTTCCCGCTATTTTCAAGCGCTTTGAGTTCGAAGCACGTGATAATATTTCCAAAAGTAGATTTTTGAGCTCTTCGAATTTGAAAATTGCTGATAACAACACTATTTTAATTTTTGAAAAGCTGTAGCTTTTGAACGCGTCGTTTGATTTTGATCTTTAAAAGGCATTCAACGCAGTTTTTTAAGCTCTAAAAATATTGTAAGAGGTACAAAATCGATTGGTTGAGAAATCTCGAAGTTATTTTGAAAAAACACTTTTTTCGAAATCTGTTGACTACGTAATCTCTCGAACCGATTTTGATCCGCTTAGCGGCATACGACGCAGTTTTCTGAGGAGAAGAGCTGATTAGATTATGAAATCAATCGGTACAATATTCTAGAAGTTATTTTGAAAAAACATCGTTTTAACAACTTTTTTTTCGTTTTTTTTGGAATTTCTCAAAATTTGTTGGGCCGAATCGGTTCAAATTTTCAGGAAATCTAAGTTTAGTGGAACCTTTTCGAATGTCGCAATCGCGATTCGATCGATCAAGCCGTTCAAAAGTTATGACAGGTTTACATACACACGGAGGGCAGTATAGCCTAGTGGTTAGCATGCTTGGTGCCGCAACTTCTAGACTGGACTGGCGTGGGTTCGAATCCCAACTGCGCTCATGGATGTTTTGTGATGTTATTTAGTTTTAAGTTAGTTGTTATTTAGTGTAGTTGAAAGAAGCTAATGACCTTAAATGTTGACGCGTCTATAATCTACAATAAATAAATAAATTACATACACACACACATAGACATCATCGTAAAAATAGTCAGAATAGCTTCCTAGGATCACAAAACGTCGAGATCTGATGAAAAATCGATTTTCGAAAATCGGGGTGAAATCAATAACTTTCCTATTTTTGAAAATTTTCAATTTTCTTAGCGGGAAGTTAAAAATTGTACAGTCGTAGCTGTTACCGAGCTGAGATCAGACATGTAACCTTAGAGCATTCTAAAGGCATCGTACGATTCACAATTATACAAATACTTAAAAATACTTCCTACCTAAATATGGTACAACAAAATTGGGGATGAGCAGTGAAGGAAAACGTAAAGCATGTCGACCAAACGAACGAAGTGATTGAAGTCATGTTTTAATTTGACAGATGAGCGAATCGATCAATGTCCCATATTATTAATTCGAAAAAATTTGAAAAAGTTTTGGGATATATTTTTTATTATAAGAAAACATGTTGAGAATCTCTGTTTTAAAGTTTATAAGAGAGCAGTTTTGATTTTTTTGTTATAATCGAAACTTTTTGAACGATTTCATTGTTTTAATGTGTTAGTATATTAATATAACTAATAAAGATTGAAGAAGAAATTATATAGAAAGTTTTTACAACCTGAAGTTCAGACTTACAATATAAAGTTAGAAAAATTGAAGCCTTCGAACAAAAAATTTATAAAATGTAATTTTAAAGCTCTCATAACAAGGAACAAAAAATATAATTTTAAATCAACCAGCCTGCAGTTATTTATTTTCAAATAAAAATTTTGTTACAAAATTAATAACAGAATAATTTCTGTATGTACCTATTGTATTTGTCAAATCAATATTTGAATTTTGTTTGAAATTTAGGGAAAATTATTACGATTTCAAAGCATTTTGTCGAATTCAGTTTGAAAATGAAAATAGAGAGCACTGTTGCTAATATCAAAATAATAAACGTGAAATCACCATAATCTATTGAACCGAGAGGTTAAACAGCAGGCGTTCATATATCCTCCGGGACTATGTTTGTTATCTAGTAACCAATTGACAGTACAGTAAAACTTCTCTTATAACGATCTAAACTCATCAATGAGTGTGATGTAAAGATAATGAAAAACTCTGACGGTCATTTTTTAAAGTCAATATATGTATCTTTCTAATTATAAATTATAATCCTTTAATATTTATCCTCAGGTCTTCAGATTATTAACATATTCAAAGCTGTTTAAAACGCTAGGCTTGTAGCAGTTCCTTTTCGCAATGACTTTTATTTTTTGATTTTTTTAAAATTTCAGATAACAGCTAACCTTTCAGCTTATATTCTTTATCCGCTTCCCGATACCACATATTTACTCGGTGAATTAATTATCCAACCTATTGTTGTCATACTGCTTTGTCTTTTCAACATGACATGATCTAGAACCATTTTCATATTTTATTTTTATTGAAGTTGATCGATGTTTCCGTTTTGCAATCTAGTCATCTTGCATTTTGAACGAACGGTAACCTATTTACAAACATTAGTTATAATTGATATGCTAGCGATATTTTAATTTATAGTGGGGGAGGGGGTGTATTCATAATTACTATGACTGGAAGTGTATCATACATTTTCAAGTCAAAAATATAGGTTACCCATTACAGGTCGCTGCACAGGACCGAAGTTAGAGTAATGTTTGGTCACAATACGTTTTATATGCGAATATATACTGTATTATGTATGACAGTCAACAGGGGTTGCCGGAAGTCAAGAAGGTAGCTTAGGAAGATAATACTTAACTGAAACATAACAAACTACGGATTGAGCATATTATATACGGGTTGCACGGTTGCTTTTGTTACTGAATGGAGGGATAAGAGAGTTGAGAACGGTCCTCTCTTTGTGTCAGGAGTTCACCTCTCCAGAGGGAACATATTATATGAATAATTTAGTGAGGGAAGATAATCCATTTGAATTCGCAAAATTTGTATTGAGGCAATTTATTGGTATTTTAAAACAGCCTAAAGCCTTCCTTCTTCGGTTTATGTGTTTCAAGTTGGAAATCGATATAAAGCGAATATAAAGGCTAATTTTGACTTAAACTGTTACTACTACTTTTCACAACGCTCCAGATTTTCCCAAGATTATACATGCAAGATCCTTTTTTACTGATCTGATTGCGCATTGTCAAATTTTACAAGATGATCGCATTTTAGTAATAAAACTCTTTTTCTTAAAGATGCACAGATTTTTTGTACTTCTTGTTTATGAACTGTTCCTTTATTTACATTACCGAACATATTCCCATGTAACATAGGCGCTCGCAGAAATTTTTCTAGGGGGGGCGAGACGGCGAGACACCTGCGGGCTTGGGGGGGGGGGGGTAAGAAATTATGGAATACCAAAAAAAAAGAGAAATCCGGGGGGTTCCCCTAGAACATTTTTTAAAGTTATGTGGTCTAAGAGTGAATTTTAGACTATCTGAACACGTAAACTTTTACCAGCAACTTCGACGTTTTTTGTTTTTAAGAAATGTTGATTTCAAGTTTCATAGGAAATATTACAAATTTGACTATAATTTATTAATTTAATTCAGTTGAAGATCCATTGTGCCATTTTTAGATAACTCATTTTCAAACAATAAAAAAAAAACATTAAACAATATGTCAAGATTAGATTAGAACCCTTCATTGACAAAGATTTAAGCTAAAAGAAAAAGGCAAAATTAACGAGTACAGTGTGAGACGTAAGAGTATACGGTTAATGTAATTATGTAAAGAAGAATTGTGGTTGTAAATGGACATTTTGTAATTTTAAGAAAATAGGTATATTTATTTTACAAGACAAACACAACCACCACCATTCCATAATATAACTGAGATGCGCGATATTTCAATTTAGAAATTAGTACAAAATTGATTAGAAAATGTACTTTCGCGAAAATGAATTTTCTGAGTCTGATCTTCATATTATCATGTTATCGCTCCGAATTTCCAGGAGGGACCGTTCTTCCCTATCCTCCCTTGCGGGCGCCCATGCCATGTAACGATTTCCATAAACGGTTATAGTCTTTATATGACATTTTAAGGTCTCTACCCTGTTGTTGAAATAAAATAAAATAAAAAAAAATGTTTTTATGTGTAACTAACACCTTAATTTAAGTATAATCTACAATCTGGATAAACTGCACATTTCTATGGAATGTAAATTTTTTTCTTTTTTTAATTTAAATTATAGACGCGTCAGCTCCTATGGCTATTTGCGTCTAAAGTGACTAATAACAATACCAAAACTAATAACAACAACTAAAGAATAACAATAACAATAAGTAAGTAAATAAATAAATAAATAACAATAAATAAATCAATCAAAGAATAAATATGAATAAGTATAACATGGTTTAACAATGGTACTCCGTACTCATAGGACGCAGCTTAGAATTTTTGCGTCTTTTATAAATCCAGAAGGCAATAAATATTTTCTATGCAGCGAAAAAAAATTTTTTAGCATCATTTTGAGTGCTAGAATAGTTTATGCCTATCTAGAGATTCGTATGTCCATTAACACAATATTTTCCGACTAATTTTTGTGCTGTCTGAAAAGGCAATGCATCATTTTCCATTTCCTTAGAGAATTGTATCCATTTTACCCCGGGGTCAAATTATTAATGACTGCCTAAATGCGTTTGTCTCTATATATACGTATGGATATACGGGGAGTCCTTGTTATTCCAGAATAATTTAGTCCAAGGCCGTTTTGACTGAATCCATTTTAAAACTAGAACTTGTAAGGATTGTTTTTGGTTTAATTTTTCAGATAAAATTGTAGAAAAATATACAATTTATTTGCTCAAATAAAATATCACTTAGCAATTTAGTTTTCGTTTTACAAACGCCATGTTGTTTCTAATGTAAAATATATACTTGTAAAAGAATTCCTCGGTAAACTTTCAGGTGCTCTCAACCAGAAATTTGCTAAATACCTACTCTGGTTTTGTGATTATCGGTTACCTTGCATCTTTACGTGTAGATTCATTTGTTCTATGTGAAACCTTAAACTTGATAATCCTATAACCCTTCTGCTAATAACATTTTTTAAAACACTTTGATTTTTTTATAAAAAAATGCAATAAGGAGATATATTTTGAAAATGCTTTTTTTGAATGTGAGATTATTTTCGTTTGTTTTATTCGATAAGTAATCTAAGATTACAAATCCTCAAGGTAGCGAGATTGGACAGAAATAATTGTTTAGACTTTAGGGCATTACATTTTTTATAGATCCCGAAACGCATATTTTTTAATTTGGTATAAAAGGTACTCGTAACGTATGTCAAAAGCACGTGAAACTTTGTGATGATTTCAACTTTGATTGCCTATAATTTCTTCTTTGCTTTATGAATATAATATGTATTTTCAATTCAAATTCGATAAAGAACATAATAAATAACGTTGTTTAAAAGGGCTTTACGTACAAAAACATCGTGACTTTCGGACCCTTTTTCTGGCCATATAATTCCACCTACATGAAAATGTGTAAGTACCAACTTTTTAGATATCTAACTATATTGAAGAATTTTTATTTGAAACTTTTTTTTTGTATATCTGTCAGTGAAATTTTTGATGTAATTTCACTCCTCCAAAAATCAAGGGGAGGAACGTCAATTTTTAACCTATAAAGGTTTAAATATTTTGTATTTATGACATTTGAAAAATCATTCTAATCGGAGTCGTTGTTACCGGTTCCGAGATATAACACCCTTTTTTGTCTATCGTTACGGTAAACAATTATTTAATTTGCTCCAGATAGTAAGCTTGGTAGTACTGTTATTTTTTTTTTGTTTAAAATGTGATCAAAACCTTACACCTCGATACTAAGATTCGGATATTGAATACTTGAATAAAAAGAACCTTCTGTATGTCTTGTCGGTTCACGTGAATTCGTAAACAGGCACGCTTTGTGGAAATACGGCCGGCCATATTTCGTTCGTCCATTTGTTTACATGAATGTTTCTCGCGATACGCTTTGCGAATAAATTATATCAGTCTATTCCACTATTCACATGCTATAAACTTTCTGTAGGTATATGTAGATTGGATATGAATGTACATTGTACATAGCGTAAAATATTTGTATAACTTACACTAGTGATTATAAAAATTATTTAAACGTCACAAAAAAAACTGATATTAAGAATTTTTTATAGAGAGGTTGTAACTTATCAGAGTTGCCAACGGCGGTATTCGAAAATGCCCACAAACATTGCCAGTATACCCCAAAATTGGGACATTTTAATAAGCCATTTCCAACAGTTTTTCCCACAAAAAAAAAATAAAACAAAAATCGAGGAAAAAATAAACAATTAACCTAAAACACAACTTGCCGTCTAGTTTTGTCTCAAGCATATATGCTACATAGGAACCTTTCGTTGTTATATAAGTCGGCTAGAGTTTGGAAAATCGTATAGAGAAATATAATGTTAATGGTAAATACGTGGCCATTAAATAAAATATAATGAGATGGATGCGTTCAAAATAAAACCCAAAAATAAAGTTTTCTGTGCATCAATTAGGTCTGCCATTGGGAATTTTCTAAAATGCCCATAATTTAAATCATTCATACTTACTCTAAAATTTCCCAATTGGCTTAAAATCGCCCACTGTTTGGGTAATTCCTGGGGATGTTCCGATCCACCAAAAAGTATCGATCTGGATCGTATTATAAAGTATCGATAGAGTATAAAATCGTATTATAAAAGATCGATCGGTACTCAATATATCGATACCTCGATCGATACATTATCGATCCAGTATCCAAGAAAATAATAAAATGCTGACGAGCAAAAAATAACCATTCTAAAAAGAACTAGACTAGACAATGTATCAAAATATATCGATAATAATTTTGTATCGCATTAAAAAAATCGATATAGAATATCGAGTATCGAAAGCTAAAGTATCGATACACTAAAAGATCGATCTGTATCGCGCATCCTTAGTAATTCCTCACGTTGTAGCTTACAGACGCTTGCCAAAGAATTGTTTTACTACCTCTGTCGAATACTGGTAAATCCTATATTCAATCGAGGTTTTCCATCTATAATAAATTCCAAACAACGATATAACAACAGGCTGTTAGTATTGCAATTACGTAATGTATTTGCTGTTGGAAAAAGGTATGAGGAAAGTATAGGCACCGCCCATTGATCAATTAGATATTGCACAGTTATGCAAATGAATGATACATTAAGGCGAATAATGTTTTTGCCGCACGTGCGTTCAATAGGCTGTTTCGTACGCGTGTTTTTCGGAAATAACGAATTGACCATGGTTACCAAAACTGTACGGTGAAGTACTTTGCCGCACAATTTTTACTTTATCGTACATTTTTTAATATGTGACAAAACTTTTCGCTCCGTTCGTATATAATAATCAGCCGTCTGGGAAATTCCCTCCATGCAGATTTTCTTTATTAAAACGCGTATATTTTGGAAACGGTTCATCATATTTAAAAACCGATTCTACCATTTATTAGGGCACTAATTTAACTATTTAAATATGTGAAAAGAAACATTTCGTAATGTACAGGTACGTACTAGAGTACTTATTAGTAATAAAACTACCTGTTGATGTGAAACATCTAATGGCGCGCTTGGATGAGAGTGAAAACGATTTGATGGCAAGACGCGTTTTTCCATTCGATATTTTACGTGTGTGTTAGTGTGTCGGCAGTATACAAGTGATTACCAGTGTATTGGAAAGGCGGCAAATGACTATCATAATAACAGCACTGCGTCATTACCTTTTATAGTCATGCGAGCAGCTTTGCGGCCTCGTATGCGTAAG
Source organism: Mongoloraphidia duomilia (assembly GCA_039654895.1). NCBI lineage: Eukaryota > Metazoa > Arthropoda > Insecta > Raphidioptera > Raphidiidae > Mongoloraphidia > Mongoloraphidia duomilia. The sequence goes on along the minus strand of CM077521.1, from coordinate 31,127,926 downwards.
GTCCTCGGTTCGAACCCAGTTGGCTTTGTAAAATATTTGTTTTTCTCATATTTATTTATACTCAGTTGGTTCCGTGAAATTTTTCATCCTTTTTTTAATTAAAATTAATAATGATTTTTTTTATTAATAATTATTATTTATAAAAGTTATTATTTAATAATAATTTTCTTCTATGCGTTCCTATACCATTCATTCGATTGCGATGAAACTTTGGTGAGTTGTTGTGCGCACGCCCGCGAAGGTTTTTGAATTATAACAATTGGCGGGGGGTATATACCTATTTTTATCTCTGGAACTTCTGAACCGATTCTAAAAATTCTTTCACTAATAGAAAACTACACTATCCCGAGTGATATAGGCTATATTTTATTTTGATAAATTTCTGGCGAGGGAAATTATTTCACATTTGCCAGGCGTCCCATGACGGCTCCCATTTTTTTTAAAACTATTTAGAAATAGAACTAATTTTTTAAGCCCCTCTAGACATTTATGCATCCTCCTTACAAGTGGTGACAAAAGTAAGATCGCATTTTTAAACATTAATCTACAACTTTAGCAGAAAATGTAGTTAAAAGAGATATTTCACCTTTGATGACTGGACTACTAATGTAATATTATGTGCAATATGTCTCTTTAGAGAGCTTGGACAGTTTGCAACAGACACAAAACTATCTATTCATTGTAGTAGCAAGCGAACCAAACCTCTCATTCGCTCGCTCGAACTACTTTACGGTCAGCGACTTCGGTTTATATATTTGGAATAATGAATACATTTCAGCATCTACTTTATAACATTAAGCTGAATTGAAATGCCCACAGTTTTATTTCTTTCAGTTTTGGTCATAACTATTCAATATTTTTCCATTTATATAAATAAAAATCGTTTGAAATATTTATTTTAAATAAAATTCCTTTTTGTGGTTATTCAGAGTCGCGAAGAGGCAGCTCGGGCCCGGGGAGGCGCACTTTTATGGATTTTTGACGCTATAACTTGGTATGAGTATATTCTTTTTCTTGTGCCATTTTAGAAGTCTCTCCCTCTCTCTCGTTAGAATGTTGTTATACAATCACATTTATCCTTGTATGAGAGTAGGCCTAAGTCCTGAAAAATATTTGCTTGATAGAAATAGAAAAGAAGATTTAAATCTAAATTTAATTAATGAACTAATTGTTAATTGTTTTGGATTGATAAATCTTGATAATCATTAGTAAAAAAAAATAAAAGTTAAAAACTACAATAAAATTAAATTAAAAAAAAAGCAGTGAGTTACTGGTACTCTCAATAATTATTGTGTAAACATTTAGATTCCTATCATAGACATGTCTATAATGGCAGCTACATATAATCTCAGCACATTTTGACAGCTGACCAAGAAGGATGTAATAAAGCATACGTTCCACGTATGATAAGAACTATAGAATTTTTCGATTTGTCTGCGACAATCATCACTTCCGTGACATTTCACTGAGTCACTTTAGTAAAAATGTTTACAAATTTATAATCTTAATTATTGGGGTATAGGTAGTAAAATAAGAGATATTTTACTACTGTATTTAATATTTTCTGTGAATATTCAGAAGTCAATGTAATAATTTGAAACAAAAATTGATTATACAAAATTGATTATAAAAACAATAAAATCTGCACTTTTGGCTTTCTTTTCTTTTTTTAAAGTCAGCTTAGAAGTTTATGAGTTAATTAACACACTTCAAAAATAAAGGTGTAGCAGATGAGATGAACTTTTAATATTATTAAGCCCGTTTTAGACGTAAATAATTTTGTTTAAAATTATTGCTTACGAGATAAGTACAGCAAAGTTCTGATTTCGACAATCAATGATTTCTTTTTTCCGTTGCTGTTTTCACTTTTCGGTATGTAGTACTTGGTCATAAGATACATTACCTTATGACTAAGAAAAAGAGAAGCATGCATCGCGTCCACGATCAAATATGTGAAAACATAAATTTTATTTTGACCATTAGCTTACAAGCATATTTTAATTTTTATTTTGTTCGCATCAAAAAAGAACTACGAAGAAGTTTGAATGCTAATAATGCGCTTGATTTATCGGATAAACTTGATATATAGGTAGGTAATATATCTTAACAGATTGAGCGCCACAGTGAACACCGTTGATTATTTTGAAAAGTCCCACCAGGCCATGGCGGACACCGGTGTCCGCTCGTATTAAAGTGAACTTGTAGATTCGTGGCTGCTAATTATCTATACGTATTTTGGCTAGGTATATACGGATGTTACCGCTAAGTCAGTGATATATGTAATGTTACTCGAGTTTCCCCGATTTTTGTTTTTCTGTTACCATTCCAACTCCACAAGTGGGAAATGGTACTAAAATTTAGGTTAAAATTTACTTTCCAAAATTTTACAGTATTTTTCGTTTTGAATCCCCCGAATCTAAAAAACATATTTTTAAAAAAATCTGTTTGTCTATTAATCTGTTTATCTATTTATGAGCATACGATACAGGTCAAACGGCTGAGCGGACCGAAACCAAATTTTGGTAGGATGTTTAAAGGGGAAAACGCGTACGCAGAAAAGATATGTGCTACTACGTTGCTTTTTCTATTATAATGGTACGCTTTTCATAACGGTATATTATTCAATTCATTTTTGTAAGAAAGTTTCGTAAATTTTTTTTTTAAACCTTATAAATTCGTAACTATTTCGAAAATAAAAAATCAATTGTTATTACTTCCCACCTCTACTATGGTAGGTAAGTAATGGATTTAGTCCGATAAAAATATTTCGAGATTTTAACAGGTCTTCACGTTTTGAGATCCTAGCAATCGTTTAAGATCATTTTCTGACTGATGTCTGTATGTGTGTGTGTGTGTGTGTGTGTATGTGGTCAATTTTTCGCCTTCGATATCGTAAAAACGGAACAACATTCGGCCATGCCGATTGTTTTATTGTGTTATCAGCCTTTAACTTAGATTTGATTAGATTTTGAATCAAATCGGTTCAGTGGATCCTGAGATATTAAAAAAAAACGTTCTCAATGTCGCATATTAACATAGGTAAAAAAATATAAATGAATTCTAGATGTTATAATATGAAAAAAATGTAAATATTTTTTTCTCTAAAATGTACAGTTTTCTAAAATGTACAGATCACTAAACAAAAAAGAGGGCCATGCTTTTTTCAAAGAATAAAAAAAGAATGTTTATTTTTTGCAAATATTTACTAGGTGGGAAGTACAGGACTGGTCATCAGTCGAATTTTTTTATTCTGAAGAACCTGCCTAATTTATCTGTCAAAAAGAAATGAGTTAGCTGCAGATAAGTGTGCTTTCGCTGATTTTACGTGTAAAACCCATAGAGTTATTATAGACAGAGTAGAGGAACCACTCAAAAACGCGTTGGTGTTAAAGATAGAGATATATAGAATCAATGTGTATTTCTATCTTTTTCGATCACATGTCAGAAGACAAGAAAAAGAGAAACTATCCGTTTTCTATCTCTTTTTCCAACCTGACACTCTCACTTAAACAGCTGTTTCTACGACTCTCCTCCTCTATCATGTTCTGAAACCAAATCATGTTTGTTAACTAACTTAGTTAGGGACATATCAATGTTTACAAAATTTACGCACTTCAGTGCAATCTTAGCATGTGCATTGTGCAATGCGCAGAATCTCACATTTTCTAATGCTCGTGCAAAACACTAAAACAATTTCAATTCATAACTTTTTCCTGTCTAAAAAGAGCTTTATACCTTATAGCATTTATTTTAACATTGTGGAGAAATTCTCCACCTGAAAGATAATAATTCATGAGTATAATCTTGTAGTTCCTGTAGCTATAGTTAGCGTTGCAGTCTGGTACATCCATGAGTATTTACCTGCGTTCATTGTACAGGCGTTTCTCCAGCATACCTTCTCGTTACCTTCGGTCTTTTGCGACCATCTTCGCTACCACCTTGCGTAATATAGCTATTTTTACGAACTTGCATGTACCTTCTATACCGAGAATCATATCGAAACGTAAAATATAAAAATTTTAAAACTACATAGTTGAAAAATTCCAGCCAGTTGTGGTACGGGATCATTCCACCTCCACGACTTTAGTGTCATTTAATCTATTTTCTATTAAAGCCCTATGTACGTTTCTATGACAATTTAAAAAAAATATCGCTAATACTCGATGACTTATTACCATAGAAATATCATACATAGAATAGGGAAGCCACCCAAAAAGTGTGGATGCAAAAGATCGAGATAGAGAACAGAGCAGTTCTTATATATTTTTCTATTACAAATACATAACCATGGTTACAGATGTACATTAACAATACCTACTATAAAATTTTAAATTCACAAATGCGTCAGAAGACAAGGAAAAGAGAACTATTTTGTTTTTTATCTCTCTTTTTCAAGGTAACATTGTCACTTAAAGTTGTGCCTATATCTTTCCTACTCTATCTATGATATCTCTATGCTTATTACACGTTTAACGACCAGATTTATTTTACGTAAAAAAATAAAGAAAACTTTTTAAGTAAAACGCTTTTATTAGTCTTGCAAAAAGAAAAAATAATATTTAATTTAAGGTCATAAGTATATAAACGCGTGAGTCGTAAACTCTATGATAATTTAATACAGTCACGATCCACGCTTTTATACTTATGAACTTAAATTAAATATCTAAGCTATGTTTCTGTGGACACACTACTAGAAATACAATTGATTTCAAACAAACATAGGTATAAATATACGAAGTTAAGCTAAATAAAACCGTTTAAAAACAAACAATTGACTATTTTTATTTTCAAAATATCAAGGTTCACGTTTATTGATTTCAGTGTGTTGTTTTATAACGTGTTCTATTTGAAAAAAATAAAGAAAAAAATAAAGATTAAAACAAATTACTTACCTATTTTTTCACAAATTTCGAAAATAATTTAAATTCAATATTATTATAGAAAAGGTCATAGGTACTATAATTCAACAGGTAAAGATGTCAAAAAAAAAAATTTGTTGTCAAAGTTTTCAAAAAAAGCACTGTACCAGATTGTTGTTGACACCAAACAGAAAAAAAACAGATGAATTAATCATTAATAAACAAACGATTGTTTTAGTAAAGGACGACTTGACATAATATGTTCTAAATTTAAATGTGAATGAGGGCTTGTGAATAGCCGAGCGTGTAGCAATGCTGTTGTTTACATGGCGTTGCTATGGTTCCTCTATTACAAGTCCTCAGGTCCTCAGGTCAATTGGATTTTCAATTTATTATTAAAAAAAAATAATAATGAATTGAAAATATGAGTTGGTGCTAGGTCCAAATAACCTTAGCTGTTGGTGGTCTCTAAAGCACAATTTTTTTAAATGTGAATCGGTTGTAGGTTATGGCTACACATTCTGTAATATCTTTCACTTATTTTGCACGTGCCAGTAATTTTATTTTTGTGGTTGTCAGCCGTTTCTGTTGACGATTTATAGTATAGAACCGTAGCAATTTAATTTGTATCTTGCGGTTCAGGCTGACAAATAATTTTACTGATATATAGGCTAGACATTATATAAGATGTTCTATTTATATGCCTTACGCGGTACACGAGAAATTTACTTTTTAAAACACTTTTAAGGCGTTCTCTTTCTACAAATCGCCAAGAAGTTCCACTGGATTGATTTTCATGATTATCTTTTTAAATTAAAGCTACTGACCCACTTATTTTTGTCATCACTAATTTTTATTTCTAAATAAAATAAAATATCCTAAAGCTATGTGTTGATACATTTTTAGAGTGTTGGGTCTCCAAGTCACTATATGAATATTATGAAGTATTAGAAATACCTTGTATTATGTCCGTCTTGTGACATCTTGTGAATTTACACTACGCGTTTCAGCAACGAGTTGCCATCTTCAAGTGTGGTTAATTATTTTTTAAAAAACACACATTGAGTATTCGTAGTACTATATAATATTATGATGCACTGTGTATTATGTCGTGGTTTGTGAAGTACTGATTTAAATTTCGGGATTTTATGATTTATATAGATGAAATGGAAATGTGAGTATGTGTGTGTATGTGTGTAGACGATTACTGAGTATTGGGTGTTTGTGTGTTGTTAATTATTGTGTCGTATATTATGTTCGATTTTAGTGTTAATTTGTCATGTGTTGAGTTGTTTCCAAATAACTATTATTTGAACACTTGGCGCCTCCCTGGAGACTTATGCACCCCCTTTTGAAGTAGGAAGTAAAAGTGGTGTTCTTTATAACTTTGAAACTGCAATTTAGCAAAAAAAATGTAGTCTAACACTTTTTTTCCGAGTAGAATATTCTGGTCACGACTGCGTCTTCATAAGTAGAGCTAAAAAGCAGTATATTACGAAACATTAAAACCATTCACACACACTAGGCAGCTAATTTAGATTTTGAGTAGGGTTGCTACGGATTAGAGATTTCGGATCCGGATACACCTATTAGGAGTCTTTTATCGGTTTCGGTTATGGATACGGATATGAAATTATTTAGGATATCCCATAGTTTCGAATAGTTTCAGTTATGGACATCTGTTTTTGTATTATCAATAAGTAGATTTTAATTTTTAAAATAAATTTCACAATAAAATCACAGTAATAATTAACCTTAAAATTAAGTAATTGTTGTATTTTCTTATTTTAAACTCAATACCACTCACTATTTAAACAACTCCGCCCTTATCCGAAACATTTATATCGGATTCGGTTACGGTTTCGGAATTTTTTTTATTTCCGATATCCGATAGTTTCGGTTACGGTTACGGAGCTCCATAACATCCATAATTTTGAGTATATTATATGGTGGATGGACCGGTTTAACATGGTGGAAGATACGGGTATTTAAGATAGATACAATAATATATAATATTAGGTTTATCAGAGAACGTGGACAGAAATAAATTCAGAAATCAACTAATTATTTTTTGTTGAACGTTTCGTCACCTATATTGTCACCTCAACAGCAACTAAATAAGAGGACAGTGTGGCTCAGTTGGTAGCGTCGCGGCCTCTGAATCAGACTGTCGTGGGTTCGAGTCCCACCTCTGCTCATGGATGTTTTGTGATGTTATTTAGTTTTAAGTGATATTTATATTTGTTGTATTTAAGACGCTAATGACCTAAGTTGTCGACGCGTCTATAATCCACAATAAATAAAATAAGCAACTAAATAACAAAAATATGCAGACTTATAATAATTGAATTGTATGCAATTCATGGACGACACATTAAAAATGAATAAAGTTATATACCTATACTTTATTCTAATAGATATGTTATATTCTATCCGGCGAACAAGTATTTTTTAATTTTTAAGAAGAGTATTTTCCCTGAGCCTAATGTTTCTAGCTCAAGCGGTTTCTGCAGAGATACGCGTACCCTGCAAGAAAATATTCACTCATGTGTTCATTCCTTAGGGAGCGAATATAAAAAATTCTTCAAATACATAATATCTCTTAGATATCAACAAAGAACACTCATGTCAAATTTCATGTTTATAACTGTGATCGTTTCGAAGTTAGTACCATTCGAATGAGTCCTATTAACCCCTACTTCACACCCTCGTAGTTAAGAATTTACGGATTTTTTTTATTTTTCTCGTTAGTTTAGGGCCATCATCTATAAGTATGCTAAATTTAAACGCTCTAGTTTATTTGGAAATTGATTCTATTTTCCGGACAAATACAAACTTTCAGCTTTAAGGTATTTAGATAGTAGAACGAACAATGTAAAAGTTTAAGATAGGTACGCTCTTAGATTGGAGTCATTTTAAATATTTCTATTTCGTTTACCTCTAGTTGCAATACCGAAAGAAAAACAGGAGCGTGCACATGTTTATGAAACAGCGTGCCATTTAAAATAATTTTAGATAATCTTCAGTTTAATCGTAATATTATATATTATCAAATCCAAATCCAAATCTACGCGTTGGTAACTCCTGCATTGATTGGTCACCAGTTGTTAAATATCTGGGAGTATTCCTTGACAGGAAACTTACGTTCACCAAACATACGAAATACTCACGCGATAGAGCTTATGCAGTAATTCGTCAACTTTCTCCAATGTTTAATAACAAAAATAAACTTTCAGTTGACAATAAACTTATTATTTATAAAATGATTATACGACCAATTATTACCTATGCGGCGCCTGTATGGAGCTCTATGTGTAAGTCCAATTTTGCTACAATTCAAGTGGTGCAAAATAAATCACTAAGGATAGTTACAGGGCATCCAAGGTACACCCCTATTTCTTGGCTTCACAACGCGGTAAATATAATATACATTAAAGACATAGTTCGGCAATTAACATCAAGTTTCTTTAACAAGTGCAAAAACAGTGAATTTAAAATCATCCAAGACATCGGAAACTATTATATACTTAACCTACCCTATGTATATAAACATAAAAGAGTGAGACACATATTAGATTAATTCACTAAGTGAAAGCTACGATTTTCTGCGAGTTGGTTTTTTTTTTGATTTTTTTCCCTTTAATTAAACTTTGTAACAATACATATTATGAAAATTTAATTTTAAAGCCAAAGTAATGCAGTGGTATCAGGAACACTGATTACAACAATATTGTAAAATTTTGTATATTTTTTCTTATACTATGACAATAAATTTTTTTATTATTATTATTAATCCAAATCTGGTGATTTTAGCTATACATTTTAATTCGATTTTTGTTAAAAGTTAGATATAATAAATTAAAAATACGAATTAGTAGCTGTTGATATTAGGCCTTAATTAAAATCTGGTCACTTTTTACAAGACTCATAACGAACAAAATATGTGGCAACATTACTCGGCGGTAATTCTTTAAAATGAAATGTCGTTGTTTGACAGTATAAGAGAAAATTGTCAAAAGTGGTAATTTTCAGCATGACTACATTTGCACATCGGTCGTGACACACTGTATAAAAGTCAAGCGACGGATGTTCACATAAGAAAGAAGATTCAGTAAGCCGCTGTCGGCGTTTCCATGACAACAGAACAGTGAGCGAGTGAGACAGCCGGAGAGCTGTAGGAGAGTTGTATATTTTATATTTGCCTCCATACGACATGCATACCTATATGTAGTATAGGCGCCTATTACGGATGCCTATCTCTGCATGTGTACTGGTCACAAGGCAAAATGGCCTATGTTTTCTTCCAATTTTTTTTTCTATTGCATCATTTCCGCTTCCCCCAACCGCCCCCCCCCAGCATACATATTACACAGCTTTTATTTTATGTAGCACCCTATATTTTTTTGATGGATTCAGAAAAAGGACCTCATTTTGAGCATTTTTCGTATAAGAAAGTACCACTTCAAAGCAAATTTTTTCTGAAATATCTGCGATGTCAAAGTTATAGAGAAGTAAGCATATTATAATCAATAATGGTGTTGACCCACTATATTGAAAGTGGCTGTTTTTTTACGCATATCATTGAACTCTAGGTGTATAATCACGAAGCAGGACGTTTTGGTACGGCCGTTTTGGTCCCGCCGTTTTGGTACCGGACGTTTTGGTCCCGGCCGTTTTGGTCCCAGTTATTAGATTATGACAAATATCAATAAAGATGGCGCATGCGCAGAAGTTTTTATATAATATTGGTATACTTTTCATAACGGTTTATTTTTCAATCTATTTTTACAAGAGTTTTATAATGTTTTTTGAAGGAAAATCGGCGCATGCGTAAAAAAGATATATACCATCGTTGCTTTTTATATAATAATGGTGTACTTTTTATAATGGTTTTTTATTCCATTTTACAAAAAAGTTTTGTAAAAAAATTTTCGGGGCAAATTGGCGCATGCGTAAAAGCGATATATGCAATCATTGTTTTTTTTTATATAATAATGGTGTACTTTTTTAATGGTTTATTATTCTATTTACAAGAAAGTTTGTACCACGTTTTTTGGGGGAAGTCGGCGAATGCGCAGAAGAAATATTATGTGCTATAAAGTTGTTTTTATATAATAATGGTATACTTTTCATAACGGATTTTATTTGTCATAATCTAATAACTGGGACCAAAACGGCCGGGACCAAAACGTTCGGTACCAAAACGGCGGGACCAAAACGGCCGTACCAAAACGTCATGTACCGGTATAATCAATATCAATTTTTGGTAGGAATTTTGAAGCGTTTATAAGTTTTTAAAAAAATAATTTCATTTTACAGTAATTTAAAATTGCCGCTAGTTAAAGAGCCAATCAGAAGACGCGTGCTATTCAACGTCAAAGGACTATGTTCGCGCTTGAATTCTTACAGCCAATAAGAGTAAAGCCAGCAGAAATGAAAATACATTGTTGTCGTATTTACAACTGTCAAGCGTCAAGAAGCGTGTTTTAGTGTTTTTGTTTCTTCAGACGTTCAAATATCTTTAATGTTATTTTTACACATTATTTTCAGAAGTTTTTGCTGAGAAATTAATACGAAATAATTAATTACGGAATTTGATATTTGACATCACAATGAAAACACGACAACACTGTTTCAGCTGAAACAGCGTTGCCGTGTTGCCAAATTCCGTAAATAATTATTTCGTATTAATTTTTCAGCAAAAACTTCTGAAAATAATGTGTAAAAATAACATTAAAGATATTTGAACGCATGAAGAAACAAAAACACTAAGACACGCTTCTTGACGCTTGACAGTTGTAAATACGACAACAATGTATTTTTATATCTGCTGACTTTACTCTTATTGACTGTAAGAATTTAAGCGCGAACATAGTCCTTTGACGTCATCCGACTAACAATTTTCAACTTTATTATTTTTAAGACCTTTCTGAGCTTCTAAAAATTCCGGGAAAAAAACCTAAACCTTAAATTAAAAAACAGTGCCGATTAAAAAAATACGTGAGTCAGGTCAAGCCCATTATTTTAGTTTACATCGATGTGCCATGGAATTTTCTGAAGTCGTTTTCTTGTTAATTATAATAGTATTTAATTTAGAGTTCTACGAAAATGCTCAAAATGAGGTCCTTTTCTGAATCCGTCGAAAAAAATATAAGGTGCTACCTACTTAAAATAACAAAGTTGTGTGTACTGGTGGCGGTGCAACGATTCGACACCTATGTCAGTTTGTGTCCCCCTTCCGATTATTCAACCCCCCAAAATTTTCCAGTTTCTAACTCAAATGGAAAACAATGAAATGCGTGGACAGTTTTCGTGTGGACATCTACTATAAAACAGCTAAAATTGGTTCCATTCTAAACTCTAATGTTCGGTTGCAGATTAAGCATTGTCAAAAAATCTGATTTAACAATGACCTTAAATTGTGACCCTGCTCAAAAAATAATTGATCGTTTGAAACGATATTTTTTAACATATATACGCATCTATTTAACAGTTTTTCGTAAAATTTCTACTTCGAAACAATATTTTTCTACGCATTTTGATCAAAATTTAGCTTGAAAAGGGATCTTTTTCTATTTAGATCAATCAATAAAATATATTTAACATAAAACTTACCTTAAAATTAATACTTAGCGGAAAATCAGTACTTGCTTGACAATTATAATACTTGCCCGAAAGTTGATACTTACTCGATAATAATTAATATTTACCTTTTTTTACATGTGTAATGTGTATTGTATAGTATGTGTATTATATCATTGTATATTATGTAACATGCCGTTCGACAACTGTAATTATATGGTCACAATCTAAGGCCATGTGAGTTGTCACATCAGATTTTTTGACAATGCTTTCTACAACTCAGCATAAAGGCATTACAAAAATTATAATCAATTCAGCATAAGCCACTTTTTATTGTGACCACAGATATATATGTGCTACTATTGCTTATTCAACTTTTATGTGTATTACTGCGGATGCTATTGAAATCCTTGTATAAAATATCATAGTACGCCGCTGTACCTATTTAATTATCCTATTTATAAACTGAGTCGTTTTCATGATCAGCTTTCTGAATTAATTAAGGTTATAGTATAAAGTTAAAGCTGATGGAATACTTCACCAGAGACGTTTTATATCCAATTATAAAGTAGATATTCGATGTAATCCCCGATTATAAACCATACACAGTCGGCAGATATTACCTATATCATATAAGTAAGTAGATATACCTTTAATGTTTAATTAATTTTTTGATACAATATTTTAAAATCGTTTGTTGGAAATAATGAACTAGCAGTTTTAGTCTCAATCGTTAGATTTCACTTAATTGGAATTCGTGAACATAAGGTTGATTATTTCTTTAAATTCAGCAACGTTTGAAAATTATGGTTACTCGTCCTCACTTCTGTTTGTGTCCATAATATTCCACTATTTTTATTTCTTGTGAAGACGAAAGCAGGAGCTGATGTCTTCTAACTTCAATACCATTTAATATCTGATTACGCGGTAAAAACAAACGGTCCGACACCCTTTGGACTACCTAGAAGTTAATAGGTTTCAACAGAACATGCAATGCCACCCCCACAGCCCTCCTTTCTGATTTTTCTGGGAGGAACTAGGAATGTCATTTCATACTGGTACTAAGGGATTATCCAAATGTAAGAACTGTTTTCGAGAAAAAAATTGTTTTCCAGTTTTTTACCAGTTTTTATCTCCCACATTTGAGCTAGGACCGATTTTACAATTTCGCCTCAAGGTGTAATTATCCTGAACACGGCATGCAAGTTTTGACCAAAATCGACCCAGTCGTTTAGGCGGAATAAATTGTGTAAATTTACAGATTTTTTGGACACCTATAGGTGATGCTTTCGTGTTTTCAATTTCAGTTCAATGTTACCCTAAACGTGTATTGAGTTTTGAGACTCGGCAATAATTTTTTTATACATAGTATTCGTAGTCAACCTTGTCATACATAAATTGTGCTTCTTTTTTTGAACTGTTTCCTCTCATCTTACATTCGATAATATTAAAATTGAGCAATTCAGAAAAATACGCGTATCTGATAATCTAAACGCTTTGAAATGACTCAAAGAAAAAACTTGAAATATATTTGAATATCACATTTTTTGGGTTCCGTAGCCAAATGGCAAAAACGGAACCCTTATAATTTCGTCCTGTCCGTCCGTCCGTATGTCACAGCCGTTTTACTCAGAGACTATTGACACTATATAGATGACATTTGGAAGGTAGGTGTTTTCTATGAGCCGCTATACAATAGTGAAGTGAATTCATGAAAAAAATTAGGAGTGGCTCCATACATGTAAATGAGGGATGAAACAAAATTTCCAGTGTATATAAGCGTGTGGGGTATCATTAGATAGGTCTTCGAAAATGATGAAGAAGTTTCAAAATGACTTTTGTATTTAAGTCAAGTGTTTAAGTATTTAAGTCAAGTGTGTCCTCCCCCTCTAACTTTTCAACTATGGGTTGAAAAATTCTGAAAAAATTTAAGGAAGTAGAATTTATATAAAATACTTTCAACGAAATTGGTTTGAATACGATATGTTATGTAGTTTTTGAGATATGGGATATTTTCGGCCGACACGCACTTGACCACTTTTTTTAGTATTATATAGGAAAAAATAAACTTGTGAATATAATATCAAAAAAAAATTGAATTTCGAGAAAAATCACATGAAATATTTTTTCTATTTGTCTTCTTATATTGTCTTCAGACGTAGTTTTATTTGCATATTAAATGTGACATTTTTCATCTTATAGTAGTTACAAAAAAGTAATAGAATCTGAAAGCATTAGGAAATACAAACTAGAAAGCCTACGTTTGGATCAGAAAATTATCAAGTTATATAATATTGCTCTCAAAAAAAAAACATGTTTGAAAGATTTTACAGCGGATACTTCAATTCAACTGCCGTTCTAAATTTGAAAAAAAAAATGCTTTAAAACTGAATATTATTAAAATGATTACAGTTGACGGCAGACTTTAAAGGTATTAGTCATGTCGCCCGTGGAAATTTTAATTACAAAAAATGTTACCGTTTGCCTTTGTGAAATTGTTACAGAGTATGGCATTGTCGATACAAAAACCCAAGTCTTACAGATCGCAGCCTGCCGTAACCATATTTTAAGACTCATTTGGTTAGTGACGAAACATTGAAAAAAATGGTATAGGTACTACTTTCAAAATAAGTACGGAAGTTTTGAAACTTTGGAAGTTTGTAGATTTCAATGTCCTGAATGAAATGAGGAAAAATGCAAAATTTGATCGCAGCCGCCGTGGCCGCCATATTGGAAAAATGGCGCAAGAACAGTTTCTTTGTAACATCTCGCTTCGAGTGCCTAATTCGGCAAAAATGTTTTCATGAAAATAACACTTTTTAAATTTAAATTTTCTACAAAATATATTGTATTATACATTTTTTCTCTAAACTAAGTAGTTTCGAAGCAGCAGCTGAGCGAACTTTAGCATTAATGACAAAATTATGATTTATAGACCAGGCGCCAAGTCGAAATAATGTACGAATATTGGAAAAAATTCCTACAAGAAATTTGTTTCACATGATGGTCCCTTAAGGTCTCCTCAATAAATCCTGAAATTTCCACCCTCCAACGAAGTGCGCTACAAATAGCTACAAAACACAAATATACACGAGAATTGATCGTTCCGTCTGGAGAAACTTATTGAAAACAAAAAAAGAATATTATAACTCACGGTTTTATAATAATTTGTCAGGTCGAAATATCATTTAGCAATAAACTATTCCACATACAACCGGAATGGTAGGTTCTCAGCTCATCACCAGAAAGCCAAATTATGTACCCCAGAAAAGTTAATTTTCACCATTCGAGTTCATTATCTTTGTTCCATTTTCCATTTAGCAACATCACCTCAACTAGTTCCATATCCACCATTCTTAGGAATCCATGTCGATCAACCTTCTAAATAATTTTCCAACGAATCAAAAGGTAAATTCTTTAGCTGGAATTAAACTGCTGAAACGGTTAGAAAAATCACTATGCCAGTATATCGTAAACCATTTTAAAAGTCGTTTCTCGATTTCAATAATGTACTCAATAATCCATTATAATTTATAATGTAATTCGTTAGTACGTAACTCAAATTTAAATCCAATTAATTATTTATTTTTCCTACTGCAAAAATTGTCAACAACTCGTCGGCCCGGCAAAAAACCGAATAATCAAAACAAACAAATCTCCAGCCTCCTTCTATTTTTTTTCCATTATCAAAATTCTGTAGTATGATGACCTCATACGGCATTTTCATAAACTAAACCTTTCTTGAAAACTAAACTAAAACTTAATTAGATTTTGTTTTCAATGACGAACACAGTAATATCCGTATAAAATAACTGCTACTTTTCTTCGAATCAAAAACGTGCATATGTGTCGTAACAACTTTATAACGAAGTTACAGCCCTCTGAAATTTGGATTTTTCATGTGTGTCACCTCTGCAATAAAGGAGGTGGTAAGAATTTTGCTAAATTGACTTTGTATTTTTATTTCTATGACAACTTAATTACATTCTGCTTAAAAAAATCATAATTTTTAAGAGCACACACTTTAGAAAAATTTTTACATACCACCCAGGTAATTCTTTCCATGGGTGACAAACATGAAAAATCCAAATTTTTAGAGGACTATAACCTCGTAACAAACCGTTTTCGGATTCTCATCCATGGGGACATTTTTTCTTAATATCAACTAAGGAATCATTAACCAAAATTTATCGGTTCGATATGCTTGCATTAAACAGCAGTTTCATAAATTGGACTATATAGGTATGCTTAGTATGGACATGCTAAGATACATTCAAAGAATCATCACCGACAGAGGGAATGGTTACTGGAGCTATAGATGTCTAGAACTACCCAAGTTTACGGTGCGTTAGCTGTTCTTGTTCGCTGTACATTCCAGTGCATAGTAACTTTTCAGACAAACTGCATACTGTAAAAACCAACAAAAAAGTCGACAAGAAGTTTTGCCTTTTGGTCACAGAAATGTTATTGTATAACTTACTATAGCATTTGGACGGTTCATTATTGTTTACACAATAGTTAAAGCACGCGTTCGGAATAATTTATAAGATTGCCTGTGTAATTTATTTTGAAATTGTTATTAGTTCATTGAATTCTTATTGTACGTACAAGTTGCAAAAGAATTATGTTTTGTTACTATCCAAGAGGAATTATCCTCTCCTCGCGAGAAATTTTATCAAAATAAAATATAGCCTATATCACTCAGGGAGTGTGGCTTTCTATTAGTGAAAGAATTTTTTGGATCGGTTAAGTAGTTCCACTGATAAGAATTTATGATTTATTACCCCCCCCCTCCGCGAGAAATTCTTCCACTGCAAAAGAATTTTTGAGTTACGTTTTGCTACTATCCAACAGGAATCATCCCCCCCTCCCGAGAGAAATTTATCAAAATAAAATATAGCCTATATCACTCAGGGGGTGTAACTAAAATGCAAAGGAATTTAACGTTTTGTTAGTAGTAGAGAACCAATAAAAATTTAATTAATTAATTAACTCAAAAATTAATTAAAAAAGTTGAATAAAACATAACCTATAGTTCTGGGATCATTAGGAACATTTAAAAAAAATTATCAAAATCCGTTAAATAGTTTTTAAGTTAAAATATCATTTGGAACATACATACATATCCATATACACACAAAGAATGTTATATAATAGTATAGATATAGATATAAACGATATAGACGATTATGTTGGCCTGCGACAAGTGTTCATATTTTTCAAATATAAAATAACAGAACTGACATTTGGCCTTACTGTTGGAAGAGCTGCCCAGCAGAGACTATAAAGATTCTGAAACTCATTATCAAATTTGACAGTAATTTCAGGCCTAAGTTCAGATTTGACAACATTATATATTACACTCTCTCTGTTTAATCCGTGAAATGGCATCATACGTTGTTCAATTTGCCACATAGTAACTGATAATGAATATACATCAGATTTTTCAGTTGGAATTTCATTTTGAAAGAGTTCTGGAGCCATATATCGTACTGTGCCCTGAAAATTATTATTAATTATCGCAATAATTCTAAAAATGTACAATATTTAAAAAAAAGAGAATTCGCAAAATATGTAGGTACTCCGTATTATATAATTATGCAGAAAATGGTCACTCGGAGTTAAAATTATACAAACCTTATTTCATCAAAACACTTTCATTAAGCAAAAAAAAATTTATATTCCATTCTATGGTTTTTTTCTTGAAAATAATTTTTTTTTTGTTTAGAAGTGTTTTGACGAAATAAGGTTTGTATAATTTTAACTCCGAGTGACCATTTTCTGTATAATAAAAATGAGAACATTTTGTGTGAGAAAACAATAAGTTTAATAATTGTTTTCTAGTAAAAAAAAATTAAATTGGAATTGGTAATTTTTGTGTAAAACGTTCAAAATAGGTAAGTATATAATTTTTAAATATACAATGCAGATATTAATTTTAGTTACCTGATTATAATTATTTATTTGATCTTCTGCATAAACATTTGCCGATGCTCCAAAATCACACAACTTAGCAAGACCAGAACATGTAACTAGTATATTTTTTGGTTTAATGTCTAAATGTAATATTCCTTCCTTGTGACAGAATTGAAGTCCATAACATATATCCAATGATAATCTATAGACCAGAAAATTGTTAGTATTTTTAAAACAATAAAATGCGTTAACATCGGTTTGTTCACTATCATTGGCTGTATTATATTTTCCAATTACATAAAAATTAAATTCCATTTACATATTTAATTTGAAAATAGAATGAAGAATGATACTTTTAAAGAACATATTGTAATAAAAGAGAAACAAAGTCAAAATGTTATTATTATGGCTGTAATACAAAATATTAATAAAAAAAAATGGTGTGTGCTTATGACCACACGACAGAAGTGAAAACTTAAGATTTTCTAATTTTTGGTGTCATTTATTATAGCGCATTTATAAACTAAAAATAATTTATCACTAAAATACTAAAATTGTATTTTTAATTAATTCCACCTTGGTTTCAAAAAAATTATCATTATTGTCAAAGAAAGAATATAACAAAAATTAAAAAATATATAAATAAATATCATGTAGAATTTTGAAAAAAACGCCAAAAATTCTACGCTGTCATCAGGTCTCGAACCCAGGTTCCTATGGATAGAACGCAAACACGTTATCAACTGCGCTATGAATGCCAAGTGTGCTGCTTGCCGTTTTTATGATATAGCTATGTCAGCCGCGTCACATTTTTGCGAACGGTTTCATTTTTTAACTACCCAGGAAAAGAGTGCCTAACGCGCCTAAGGAAGTTTTCACTTCAATAACCATAAAACACCTAAACGTTTAACAATTCTCGACGTACGTTTCATCAATCATGTGGGAATCATTGTTTTAATCATTTCTTGATGATGCCAAAATGGTTGGGGAAACGTATGTCGAAAATTGTTAAACATTTTGTTGTTTTGTGGTTATTTTTAATATTTTGTATCTTCACACCAAAGGTTTTTATCACTCTTCATGACTGTAAAACAGTAAAAATTCTTACTTAATTCGTCTATATTTATCAACATAAAACGTATAATCACTTAACAAATTTTCCAAATTATCACAATTAGAACAATTTTCCATAAGAATTATACAAACTTCTTGATTCCAATGAATCTTAAAAACTTCAGTAATGTTTTTATGTTTTAATTTAAGTGCGTTTAATTCTCGTTGCAACGTTGATTTTCGATAGCTACTAGTTATTTTTACAATTTTTACTGCAACATTTGATCCTAGAACATATTTTAATCAAATAAACCGTACCGAAGCCATTAATACCAAATAATTAACAAATTGATATAGGATCGGGAAAGGTTTTATTATTATTTTATTATTAATTATCAGCAAGCCTAAATACCTCTGTACCAATTCGTATATTCAATTCATTATTTTAACAATAAACTGAAAAATTGATCAGAAAAAATCTGGAAATTTGAATAAACAGATAATGCATAATATAAACTTAATCCTTAAAAAAACTAAAGATTTAACAAGTAGGTATATGTTTTCGAAGTTGGATTTTATGAATATTGAGTTAAAAATTTTAATTCACCTTTGTAAGTAGATTCCACTACTGTCCCAAACGTTCCTTTTCCCAATATGTTCTTTGTTGGAGAATTAGGATTTATTTTGAAAATTTTTTTTGTATTTGGTGTAACTGATTTTATTAGATTCCTTTTTTCGATATTAACTAAAAAATATTTAATACAAGTTATTTGTTGTGCAATACATTATTTACTATTGTAACTTGAAGTTAGCTAGATTGGACGAAAATAATATTGTTTATAGCGTTAAATTGTCTATAGATTCTTAGGCGAATTTTTTTATTCGGTATAGAAGGTACTCGTATCGCGTGTCAAAAAAATATACAAAACTCAATGATGATTTCAACTTTGACTGCCTGCAACTTCTCAATTTTTAAAGATATCGATACGGGATAAAAAGCACGATTTAGGGCGTTCTTTGCTTTATGAACAGATGTATTTTCAATTTAAAATTCAATAAAGAACATAATAAATAAAGCTGTTGAAAAGGACATTAGGTTTTAGCTATTGATTTCCAAAGCGACAAAAATCCCACGACTTTCGAACCCTTTTTTGGCCATACCTTTCCACCGATACAAAAATGTTTAAGAACCAAATTTTTAAACATCTAACTATGGAAGAGTTTTGTTTGAAACCTTCTTTCTATATCTAATACCTAGTTATTGAGATTAAAAAAAAACAGAGAGAGGGTGAGCGTTCATTTTTTCCCTAAGAAGGTTTTAATATTTTGTATTTACAAAATTAAAAAAAAAAATCATTTATATCGGAGTAGTTGTAACCGGTCCCGAGATAAAAACCTAAAATGACTCCGTAAGTGTCAAATGTAAAATTATACAAATGCCCAGAAAAAATAAATACTCACGACTTGATTTTGTCGGAGAAATAACACCAGGAACCAAAAGAGAATCATATTTGTTTAACGACTTCACAGACGAATTATCACCAAATTCTAAACATTTTGCACAACTCAATGACCTATAAAACAGACAAGTTGGTTTAATAAACAAACAAAGGTTTAAGTTTCTGTGGAAAGTAATATTTTATGTAAATGATAAAATCAAGCGATTTTTAACCCCTTATATCCACAACAATATTATTCACATAACAATTAGAGGTGAATAATATATCAGACAGCTAAGCTGCCATGATTTGCAAGCTATATCTAAGAAAAAATCAAATTACCACTGTCGGGACTTGAACCCGAAACTCCCAGTTTTCGGCTAGGTGAGTTTCCAATTACTCCACAGTACCCGCAAGTGGAAAGCGATCCTTTCTCATATATAGCAATTTCAAAGATGAAAACGCACTAAGTGCGAGAGCTAACGATTTTAAATAACTATTTAAACTGTCAACTCGATTATTCCATGCGATTCTATAAAATAGTTATTTAAAATCGTTAGCTCTCGCACGTAGTGCGTTTTCATCTTTGAAATTGCTATATATGAGAAAGGATCGGTTTCCACTTGCGGGCACTGTGGAGTAATTGAAAACTCACCTATAGCTGGAAACTGAGAGTTTAGGGTTCAAGTCTCGACAGTGGTTATTTGGTTTTTTCTTAGATATATCTTACAAATCATGGCAGCTTGGCTGTCTAATATATTATTCACCTCTAATTCTTATGTGAACTTTACAAAACGTTAATGAGACCGAAATTAGAGTATGCATCCATAATATGGTCTCCTTATCAAAACTATTTGATGGAGGGTATTGAAAAGGTGCAAAATAAGTTTTTGCGGTTTTTATACTTGAAAAAATATTCTTCGTATCCTGACTTTCGCAATGTAAGTACAAACTCTTTAAGGGAAGAGTTTAAAATTGTTAAGTTGTCTCTAAGGAGAGATTATTATAGCATTTTATTTATTTTTAAAATTTTCAATGGGCTAACTGGCGTAACTGATTTAAGAAGTAGACTGCAACTAAGAGTACCACGCATTTGTGCGCGTTCACATGAATGGTTTATTGTTCCTAAGCTAACACCACGTATTATGCAACTCACCTCTATTGAGAATGCTTAAACTCGCCAACACACTACTTTTACCTCCTCATATTGACTTGAATATGAATTTGAGTAAATTTAAAAAAATTCTTAAGGATGCATTATATCCTAACTATTCTGATACGTAAGCTCACACAGTGTATCCATATACACAATATAATGGTTAATTATGTTAGAGTGTGAATATTTTGGATTTATAATTATAGTTTACCTACATATAATTAGGCCTTGGCCTGTTTGTAGGTTATTTATATAAATAAATAAATAAATAATATTGTTGTGGATATAAGGGGTTGATTTTATCATTTACCTAATATAAGTTGGTTTAATTTAACAAAAATCCATTAGTCGATATTTACCCGATTTAAAGTAATCTTTTATAATCTCTTACCGTTTTCCGTTGGATGTTGGTGACAAAAAGTTATTATTCTTCGGCAGTCGATAAACAGGCGAATGTTGCACACTCAAAAACCGCTTCGCAACGTTTCTCATTGGACTAGCCATTAAGTATAATAAGTAGTTCAAAAATATACTAGTGAAAACATTAAAAAAAATATGGGAATTAACTTTCGATTAGTTAGAATATTAGAATGATAAAACCTAGCAGATACTTTGAAATATTTTCAAACTATTTCATAAAAATTACATAATCAACCATTGATTAAGTAATCCAATTTTTTACGTAAAAGTGCGTACACATTTGTTCGCTTGTGTTCCTGGATTGTTACAAGTGCGTCTGTACTCAATAATCAATTAATTATTTTTGACTAGTTAGATATTTTTATTAGCATAAAAACGTAATATTGCTGTAATAATATTGATAATTTATCTTTAATCAAAGTCATTTATTTTCCAATATCATCATTCAATTGGCAGTTTTAATCATGGTTGTACCAATATATTACATCGAAGGATAACTTATACTTGATTAAAAATGTTATTAACTTGTGTAGTAGAACTCCTTTTTATTAAAGCAGTGTGTAATTTATTAACGACTCTGTTCAACCACGTCCCATATAACAACATATTGAGTTTATGTAAATTATTGCAGAACATTTCTAAATTTCATATTTTTTTTTAAACACCAAAGGGAATTTCCCGTCAATTTTGCGTTCATTTAACAGGTATGATGTTTAGAATAATGGTACTTCTTTACAACTTGTGTTTAGAAGTTGATAATATGAAGAAATTGACAATATGAAGATAATTATCTTGTGTAGATTATATTCTCTTCATATTATCAAGGTATGATGCTGTTTTAGAACGATAGTGATTTTAGGCCCTTCTCACTTGGAGCTACTCAATCGAAACCAATTACTATAACTCGAGTTACCAATCAGTTACTAGCACTATAGTATTTCAACGGAGGTTCGCACACGGTGCTATCGGTTAGTAATCAATTAGAGATCAGTTTCAAGCGATGCGGCGTGCTGGTCGCCTTGTGAATAAAAGGAGACAGTATTTCCACTAAATTTAAAAATGCTTCTTTGGACATTCTATAGAGTACCAAAAATTTTGAATTATTTTTATGTAACTCTTTGGCAGTAACGAATGCCCTACAATATAAATTTTTTCAATATACTAGGATGAATCCAATATTGGCGTTTTTTCATTCGCTGTTGCCTTTTTTGGTTATAATAATATATAACATCATCAGCTCGAATTAAACAAGTGATTAAACAATGATTTGAGTAGCATCGTGTGCAAAGTTTGGTTACTAACTAGTTAGTGATTTTAGTTAGTAATAATTTTAGTTTCTATTTATTTATTGTGGATTATAGACGCGTCGACAACTTAGGTCATTAGCGTCTTAAATACAACAAATATCATAACATATCACTTAAAACTAAATAACATCACAAAACATCCATGAGCAGAGGTGGGATTCGAACCCACGACAGTCTGATTCAGAGGCTGCGACGCTACCAACTGAGCCATACTGTCCTCAATTTTAGTTTCATTTGAGTAACTCCGTGTGAGAAGGGCCTTATTCTGCAAATCTTTACGTATAGCAATAACGACGTTTAATTTTTATACTGTCAGAATGTCACATTCTTATCTTAACAGCTAGTTTAAAAATCAGTTATAACCTGTAGGTACCTACCCATTTTTAAATTTATAAAAACTGTCAAGATTAGCAGCGAATTCAACAGCCTGCTATTAAAACTAAACCTATTGAATATTGTTTGAGTTTTTGAGAGATACATAGCCGACAAATTCAAATAATTCTTGTGGTAGATATCTAAATAAACTATAAAGTTTAATGTTTCTACGAAATGTGTCACTAAAAACTTATTTTTATAAAATGTACATGTTATACTTAGGCGCGAGCTTAGGCGTGTTTCTTAAATTTTTTTGAAATTATAAATTTTATTTTTAACTATTTAGTCTGACAATTTTCAACTTTTGCGACACTAGAGTCAAAAGTGTTATACTCTGTATATGTCATAGTTAACATATTTTAGAGAATGCTTTTTTCGTTCGCCCGGTACAATAAGTCGTAATTCTCCATAAAGCTCCTCCTAAAACGACACATTCCGCAGGACGAGTTTTACGAGACTGTCGGAGTTTGTGAGTTATTGAAGCGTCTGTCGTCATAATGACCTGATATTTTAACAGTGAAACTGAAATACTCTTGAATTTATTTGACTGCGTCATTTCTAGCAGTTTTTTATTTTTATATTCGTTGTCATTCAAAACTGAGCGAGCAACCAAATAAAGGAAAAGATATTTTGAACTTAACGACTACTTTTTTGTACCATGTGATTTAGGTACAGAATCTGTAAGTTTTCACATCTTCATATTCATCATATAAGTTTAACGTATAAGTACCACAAGTTTGAAGGGAATAAAAATATTCAAATTCAAAAGGAAATTTATAGCTCTTTATAAAAATTAAAAAATGTTACACGCTCAACGAATTGACCACATATTCTATTTTTAGACGTTTTTGGAATCTGTCAAGGATGTTAGTTTGTCGCCTTGTGGGATATGGTCCTATGGATGACTGGCAGGAGTTTGCAATGATAGAAGGATAAAATTGCTCTTGCGTAAAGTTGTGCGATTTATTGTACTTACGTTAAAATCTTTGAAAAATTCCAAGGAGGGTAATTAAAAAAAAATTCGTATATCATCTTCGTATTTTTAAGTGGAACTATGGTAGATTTCCTTTCTGTTCAAAATAAATTGATCAATCTGTAAAAAAATACAGCTCTCGCTATTTAATCACGCTAATTAATATTTTTTATTAATTAAGACAAGCTTAAATTATAATTTGCATTTTAATTACTTTCCTTTTATAAACAAAAGTAAATAAATGGGAACGTTCCTTAATTTTATTTTAATTCGAAGATTATATAAGAAGGAAAGTTAAAGTAATTTAAATTAGATATTGTCATTTACGTATTCTTCTTTGTAAAAATAAAGATCGTTCAATTTAACAAAGTGAATCCTGATTTAAATAAATTGCTTTATTCCGTCAATATCATACCTAATTTTGGAAATTACCTTAAAAGCCGTTACTCTCGTTTCTTCCTAAATATTTTTTTGATTCTGCAATAATTGACTAAACTGTGTTCTGGTAAAGTACAAGACTCGTATTCGTAAGATACATGTGTTCGAATTAGACAGTGTGAGTGGTATTTTCTTCACGTTCACGAAAATCCTAATCAACTCTCATCCTCATTTAAGTTTGAGTATTTTGTTTAACTTGCACTTACCCACACTTACGTTTTGGTCTTTGTCACTTCATTCACTCATAATGATATTTAAATTTCAAAACTCACTCTTGATCACTCACTTAGAGGCAAGCTTTTTTGGGTTTGGGAGCCGTCCTTTCACCGGAAACACTGTAGCCTATTGAGCTTACTGTGTTACTTCCAAAACTCTTACATACCACCCAATTCAATATTCTCGTTCTTTGTACTAGCTCGTGAATTGGTTCGTTAGTATAGTCTTCTGGATTCATCTAGACTCTAGAGGCACGCTTATTCCCAATGACGCCATTTTAACGGTCACTTTAAACTATATTATTATAATATCACAAAATGATTTGCACTACATCTAATTGCCCTTGACTCTTAAAATAAACTAATCCTTTACTATTTTTAACGTTAAGGGAATTTCTTAGAAACAAATTCAATTTTTTCAGTGTCTGTTAATATCTGAGCATTCATTACGACTCTCGGGTGAACTACCACACATTTCACACTTTCATTTCGTCACCCTAGTACAAAAAGGTTGTGGGAAAGTACGAAATGATTACGCACTTCCGGTATGATCAGCTATTTTCGTCTTTCACAATTTGTCTGTTGTCATTCTCTATGGTTATTCTTTGCTGTTGATGTTAACCTATTATGATTTGTCAGTTGTGGATGAGTCAATGTCTATGGTCAGTGTACCTGTACACATATCGTTTGTTCGTCACAGAAAAGATATTTTATGATCAGTAACGTAGTTAATTAAAATAAGTTCACATCTAAGTTCTATTTCTAGTTTTAATGTTTTTAGACTAAAATATCCGATGTCTAGTTATTCTTTCGTAGTCTACTTATACCAGTAAATTGTTCCCGTCTTTATGCCGTCATCGGTAAATAATTAACAACAGAACACCGCGCCGGTAGAGATGGATGATTAGAAACTAAATGGTTTATTAGTGTATTTGCCATATGGCACATACACTATTGGCGTCGGTCGGATGGCGGGACCTAGGGGTCGGACCAAAATTTCTCGACGTTTCATAGCCTCCTGAACACTTTGGCACCATTTTTAGAAATGTTTATATATATATATATATATATATATATAATATATAAAAATATATATATATATATATACAGGGTGTTTCGTAAAGAATGCGCCAAAAAGTAAACCTGTATTCTAGACATGAAAATAATAAGATTTAACGCAACTTGCCTTATAAAAATGTCGTTCGTTTTGGATATACAGGGTGTTAAAGTTAGATTTTATATTTTAGTTTCTTTAAATAAATTGGACAGTTTTTGAGATATGTAGTTGAAATTTGGTACCCATGGGTTTTTTAAGGCAGGCAAAAATGAAATTTAAACAGATTTGAGTTTCTAAAAAGAGGGCGCTAGTTGCAGTCTATTTGGATCACATTTATGCCCCCATTTTTTTCTCGAATTTTATAAGGCAAGTTGGGTTAAATCTTATTATTTTTATGTCTAGAATGTAGGATTACTTTTTGGCGCATTCTTTACGGAACACCCTGTATATATATGATATATATATATATATATATATATATATATATATATATGTGTGTGTGTGTGTGTGTTCGCGGCATAACTCTCGAAAGACTTAATTGATTTGAACGAAATTTGGTAGACACGTTGGAATCCATCACCGCACGGAACCTATTTAAAATGGGCCCAATCGGACCATTTTAAGGGTAGTTTTTAGGGGTTGAAAAAAGTTTTTGGGCCTAAAAATATCGAAAAAAATCTCAGAATTGTTTCAAAATTGGAATTTAACCCTTTAGTAGAGATTAAAATGTGTTGCTAAAATTTTAACAAAATCGGCACGACAGGACCGGACTTACAAATTTTATGAAAACACTAGTTTACGGATAGTGATTTATTTGCTGACGGGTGTATTTATTTGGTACAGAGGTTGCATTGATAATTATATTGAAATTAGGAAAAAAATATTATTTTAAGGGATGTATTAAGGGGTTAATTTTTCATTTTGTCCAAAAACGAACTTAAGTTCACATAATAAAGCCACAGGGCCTGTATTAGCATATACACTATATTGTCGGCAGGGTTTTGGCACTGCGACCCGAGTTTTTTATACTTGTGATATCGAAATACATGTATTTTTGAAAGGCCATATCTTTTTATAGAAGCTCGAATTTTTTACAAGATTACTAGCGACCCGGTCCGGCTTCGCCCGGGTGCTAAGAAAGCCCGGGTGCTAGGAATTTCTTCGGTGCAATACACTACTCACTCGCTTCGCTCGTTCGCATGAATATTATAATTACATTACTCACTCGCTTCGCTCATTCGTTCGAATTTTATTAATACACTACTTACTCGCTTCGCTCGTTCGCTCCCGGGTGCTACTTAGTCTCGCTAAAACTCAAAAACGGCTTGACCGACTTAAATGTTTTCCCCTACGTAGCTTTCTATTAGTGAAAGAATTTTTAGAATCGGTTTAATATAAAGATTTCTTCTGTCCGTGTGTTTGTGACTGAACTTCTCCTAAACGGCTGGTTTGATTTTGTGTGTTTGTGACTGTACTCCTCTTAAACGGCTGGTTCGATTTTGATGAAATTTTTGGTGTGTGATTAAGTCGATTCGAGGATGATTTAGATTAAAAAAATTAACCCTTATGTGCACGCATAAGTTTTATACACATTGTGCACGCATAGGTACATTTGTACCTACATATGTTTTGTATGAAAAAAACAATATTTGAAAAATATTGCTACGAGATCTGGTATAGAAGCTACGTTAGGACACCCATTAGTTCTTCTTTCACAGCCACCAAAGGACTCTTCTGGACCCACAAAACATACTGGAAGCTGCTTTGTCTGTCGGTCCACATCCTCTTTCCAAAGAAAGGCCAGAAAATGTTGTGAATTGTGTAAATGGCCATAATAATGACCATAACAAAATGCTGTCAATGCACGTTGTAACTATCAGTATAAATAAAATTTGAATATTAAATTTTCTTAGTAATAGTTTTATCAACATTATTTACATTATTTTGGTGAAAAAACCGCTTACCTGAACAAATTTCCATACTCAAGGTATGTAGGTACAGATGTACCTTATGCGTGCGTTTAAGGAATAAACTTTTTTTTTTGACCTAAAACACCCATTTTTTTATCCACTTCTACCGTTGTTATCACATCAAATCAACTTGAAATTGATTGATTTAGGATAAATATGGGTTACAGCCATCGAGCTTAACGAAAAATTAAAAAAAATTAAATTGAAAACTCAAAAGGTACACGTGTACCTAACAGTGCACATAAGGGTTAAAATCGGTCAAGCCACGATCGTTAGTCTCGCTAAAACTCAAAAACGGCTAGACTGATTTAAATTTTTTTTAATCTAAACCATCCTAGCGAATCGACTTAATCACACACCCAAAATTTCATCAAAATCAAACCAATCGTTTAGGAGGAATTCAGTGACATACACACGGACAGAAGAAATATATACCTATATAAAGAGATGAGGTTGTAGACCTTAGTAAATTAATTGATAATATGAATTTCAACTTGACACTTCTAGCCGTACCTGAGAAAAAGGGTTTTGACGGAACCCTAAAAATTAAGTTTGTCACGTGATAATTTCACATAGAATCAGAAAATGATTTTCGAATTTTTTCCTTTAGTTGTGCTATGAGACCCTTCCTTCGTGCCAAATTTCAATTTTTTTAAAATCTTTTTATAGCATTGAGCTAGAAGAAGACAGACAAACACAACAGACATACAGACAACAAAGTCATCCTATAAGGGTTTCGTTTTTTCATTCTGAGGTACGGAACCCTAAAAATTGTAGTTGCAGTAGGACCGCATGGAATATACAGTTTATTCCTTGAAATTCTCTCTCAGTTATTATTTTAATTATTCCATTATTCTTAACTTTTTTCGAATATTGTACCGTATTTGGATAGATTAATGTAATTTATGTGTGACACAATTATCACATTAATTAATGGAAATGTGTAATTTACTAGTCTGAAGTGAGAGAAATTTATTGTAGAAACTAATCTTTTAGCTGTATTCCTGTAACGTTGGCAAAATGTTTTAGCTTGTTCCGTTATCAGCAAAATCTTTAAGATGTACCTACATTGAAGAACGTACAGGATACTAAAGTTTCTAAAGATTTACTGAACTAATTTCTTTTATTTTCTCAACCTGTAATAAATGTTCAAAATGTTGTTCGTGAACTTTTAAATATCGTGCAAACTCAAGCGTTTTGCCAACATTGTTCCACGAAGCACTTTTCAGGTGGATCGATAGAATAAATGCAACCAATTTTATACGTTCATATAATATATGTCCGGTCTCAAAGTCGAACATAAGGAATCAACGTCGTGTGCCATTTTTACTTCTACTCGTATAGACTATACCTAATAAGAAAACAAACAGGTGCCTATCTAAGTAATGAATTTAATTAGTTTTTACTTCCCACCTCTACTATGGTAGGAAAGTAATGGATTTAGTCCGAAAAAAATATTTCGAGATTTTAACAGATTTTCACGTTTTGAGACCCTATAGTAATCGTTTAAGATCATTTTCTGACTGATGTCTGTGTGTGTGTGTGTGTGTGTGTGTGTGTGTGTGTATGTGGTCAATTTTTCGCCTTCGATATCTTAAAAACGGAACAACATACGGCCATGCCGATTGTTCTATTGTGTTTATCAGTCTTTAACTTAGATCTGATTAGATTTTGAGTCAAATCGGTTCAGTGGATCCTGAGATATTAAAGAAAACGTTCTTAATGTCACGCTTTAACATAGGTAAAAAAAAATATAAATGAATTCTAGATGTTATAATATGAAAAAAATGCAAATATTTTTTTTCTAAAATGTACAGTTTTCGAGAAAAAAAATATTTTACAAAAAAAAATAAAAATTATACGTAAATCAAGGTAACCATGATTTTTGCTATATTAAGCTAGCCATCACTAGATCACTAAACAAAAAAGAGGACCATGCTTTTTTTCAAAGAAGAAAAAAAGAGTGTTTATTTTTTGCAAATATTTACTAGGTGGGAAGTATAGGACTGGTCATCAGTCGAATTTTTTTACTATTAAACAACGAAAAGTATCTAATACTTAATAAAGAAAATAAAATTATAATAAATATTCCAATAATCCTCCATTTTCAAATAAACAATATCCCAGTTTTCATTGGAGTAATTATTAATTTTTACTTTAATTATTGTAAAAATGCTTACGTGCACCAATTAGTACAAAAGTTTTTTGCCAATTTTATTACAGCACACTAATTCTTTCTGTGTTTTGTTTTTCGCCTACTTAATTTGAAATCATTACTGCACAATCGGTAAACTTCAAATTGGTATTTTAAAGTAAAACTTTCATTTTTGGTTTTATTTTTAGAATCATTTGATGCGCAATAATTTTATCTTTCGATAGGTACCTACTATTACCTTTCTTGTACGTTGAATTGGCGAACACGAATCAGCAAAAATGAACAATACCATGTTAAATCCCTATGTTAACCTTTGAGACTGGCCACGGGGTATATAGTTATAATGGAATTAAAAATGTAAATAACTTGACTCAAATTAAACGGATTAGAAAAAACCAAAAGCATCTTGTTTAGAATGAAAAAAACTTTTCAAATGAGGTATCACTTGCCCTATCAAGCTATTTAAAATTTTAAGGGTTGTGCTCATAGCGCAGAGGGTTGAAGAGATTCTTGCAAAAATTTTATTGCAAAAGATGTTGCCCTTGAAAACAAAATCGACCTGTTCGAGCGTTTTTTCAAAATCTTATTTTAACTGACCAAAAGCGTAGCCTTTTCGTTTTCGTTAGCCCATCCATAAAAATTCGTTAGCATTACCGCTATACAAATGAGCCCATATTCAAAAAAATTTTATATATGTCTCCCTTAAACTTTACAATAAACTGCTTTTAAAGCTTTAAATATGAAAGATTTTTAAAAAATGTTAAAATTGTTTTTAACTACAAGTTGTTTTTATATTATACCTAAAGATATGAAATTAATATTTACCTGAAACGTCGCCAGGCCATAAAATAATTTCTGCATTTCGTGCCCACCTATTTTACCAGGCGAATAAATATTTATACCTTTGCAATTGGACAGAATAGTTATTCTTACGACTTATACCTGCAGTAAATTTAACTACGTTTGGTGAATTGAATTATCGCTATTTATTCAGAGTAATAGTTACCAGGGGAATAAATCAACGGAATAAATAACTAACTAGGCTCGGTGAATACGGATCTTAGACGAATTTTTTAACTATATACATGTTAAATATTTTTTTTTTACTATTAACTATGTCTCTCTATAACTATGTTTTTGTGACGTCACATGTACATATTATACAACTGTGTGCTAAAATAATTCTAATCTAATTTAAACTATGAAAGCACGATTTTTTCATAATTTTATAATTATAAGTTTTATAATTATATATTTTTTTAAACTATTCGGTAAGCCGTTCTGAAAAGTTGTGTACTTATTTCAGATATATTTAATAAGTAAGTTTAGAAAATTTCATTCATTTATCGGTGATTTGAGATAGGTGCCATACATCCTTAAATAATTTTAAAAAAACGGCCAAGTGCGTGTCGAACCACGCACAGTGAAGGATTCCGTAGTCGGCCGAAAATATCCTATATCTCAAAAACTACACAACATATCTTATTCAAACCAATTTTCGTTGAAAGTATTTTATAAGCTCTACTTCCTTAAATTTTTTCAGAATTTTCCACCCCATAGTTGAAAAGTTAGAGGGGAGGACAACATTTTTACGACTTTAGAAGCGCATATCTCACCAACTATTGACTTAAATAAAAAAGTCATTTTGAATCGTCTTCATCATTTTTGAAGACCTATCTAACGATACCCCATACGCTTATTTGCATTGAACATTTTTTTTATCCCTCATTTACATATATGGAGTGCCACCCCTAATTTTTTTTCCTAATTTCACTTCACCATTGTATAGCGGTTCATAGAAACCATCTACCTTCCAAATTTCATTTATATGGGGCCAATGGTCTCCGAGTAAAATGGCTGTAACATACAGACGGACAGGACGAAATTATAAAGGTTCCGGTTTTGACATTTGGCTATGGAACCCTAAAACTAATAATAGGTTATGTTATAATAAATTTAAAAACAGATAAATTTGTGTATTATATTTTTTTTGTGCATAAAAATTCAAACTTTATTTTGTCACTTTCACAACCCATTTTATATTTTATTATTTACTATAACGTATTTATGCTCAGCAGTATTACCATAGAGAAGGGAGTTAGGTACCCACCGCATGTTTCTCTATTTATCCATTCCCTCTCTATCCATCTGCTCACATCGAATATGAACTAGATTTCAAACAATGTTTCATCGAAAGTTTTGTTTTCTTTTATGGAGGCGTATGTACATTTTAGATGTGCTTTTACTTGCACTGAGGTATTTAAATGTACATCATTACCTATGCGAACTTATTTGTTTTTGAGCAAAATAGAAAAATTAATCTCTTAATACATCCTTTAAAATGATAACATTTTTCTCAGTTTCAATATTCGCACCAAAATACACTGTAGAATATTCGCAAACTTGTGTTTTAAATTTTGTCCGCGTTTGTCTAGCCGATTTTGTTAAAATTTTAGGGGCACATTTTGATCTTTACTAAAGGGTTAAATTAAAATTTTAAAACACCAATCTGTGTATCAAATTTAGTTTAAATTGACTGACTCTTCCGGGAGCTGTCGCGCATATATTTTACCCGACTGCGCCAGAAGGAGGGTAATGTTTTTCGAGTGTATGTATGTATCTATGTGTGTATATTTCTTTATCACGCTCTGTAGCCTAAACGGCTTGACGGATTTTGAAAAATGAAGTGTCATTAGATTCATCTGAATACCCAGAGTGACATAGGGTATATGACGTTACGAAAAATTCAATATGGCGGACGCTAGACGCCATTTTGTCAGAATGCAAAAGTAATTTTCCTTCTAAATACATTGATATAGGTACCAAATTCAAAACAAAAGAAAGGTTTCGTTGACATTTCAAATAGGGTACATGACGTCACGGAAAATTCAATATGGCGGGCGCTAGACGCCATTTTGTCAGTACGCAAAAAATCGGTAAAACTTTGTGTGTGGGGTATCAAATGAAAAGGCTTGATGAGTAGATTCAACTAAAAGGAAGGAAATAAAAAAATTATTAAAAAAACAAAAAACCCGACTGCGTAAAAATCGAACATAAAAGATGGAAACAAGATCAAATGATAACATGCAGTCGGAGGTATTTCTGTTCAATTTGTTACTACTATGCCTCCGACTGCATGTTATCATTTGATCTTGTTTCCATCTTTTATGCTCGATTTTTACGCAGCCGGGTTTTTTGTTTTTTTAATAAATTTTTTTTCTGAATGACGTGACACATCGAGATTTTCATGTTCGACTCCGTCATTCGACTACCGCTAATATAGTGTACCTATATGCGCTATTTTACTAATAATGATAATACAGGATCAAAATATATTTGTTTAATTAAGATGAATTAATACTTTCCATATTAAAATATTATAATGCTGTATTTGCTGTATGCTGTATTTTATAATGCTGTATTTTGTTATTATGACGCTATTATACAGATAAGTCTGTCGCAATAAAGTAATCTATCTATCTATTAAGAAAAAAATACATGTATCCATAGCGACGCAGCTTAGATTGTTTACATTATGTTTACATAGGTACAAAACGGTATTTTTCAACACTCTGTTTTTGGGTCTTTAAATAATATTTGTAGCTAATATAAACGAACTTTCATAAAATTATGACGTCATATTTGAGTAGAGCAAAAACGATTTTTAGCGGGATAACATAAATATTTCAAAAATTATTTTTGAGCTTATTTGAAATCAGAATGAAGTGATTTAGGTGTCATTTTGTAAAGAATTTACCGCTCTATTAATATAACACAAAAACAAACTTTAGTCATCTACCCTATTAGGTGAGTTATCATGATCATGAATATTGCGGTTTCAGGAGATATAATAAATATCCGACAAAAATCAGGTTTTTATTTAATTAAAAACTTCAAAGCACAGCATTTTCCATCAATACGGCAATTAATAGCGATCACGGGAAATTAACTTCTAATTTGACTTGGCGACATAAATCTACTGCGACAACTCAGTGTAATGTAATATTTCACAAGCATGATGTAAAACATGCCAAAAATATAATTTGTGACCAATAGCGTACTCGAAATTAAATGGCAATTGGGTGGCGTTAATTAAAACTGTGAGGTGTTCGAAAACGTGAAATTATTTCGTCGTAACTTTTTCATTAAGCTTAAAAGATTTTCCATTTCAAACTTCTGTACCTACCTACTATAAAGTTTTGCCGTTAGATTATATCAAATATTATGGCAGTATAAATTTGTCGTATTAAAAGACGCCTTTTTATCCCACCAGATGTGCTGCTGTAACAATTATTTGTGTGGATTTACTGTACAGTGAGTTCATCTGGATTTTGTAAATAGTCAAAGTTTATGAAATCAGAATTATGGACTGTACTTATGTCCGTTTGATATCCTGAAAAATTATTCTATTGCTTTTTGTCCAGTAAATACACTAGTGCATTTAAGATCATATCTAGAGTATTATGAAAAAAAAGGTAATCTGCCATCTTGGTCCGTTCGCCATTATGATTTTATAATGACGTGATACAGCCTATTTCCTGACTTACACACGTGTGCAAAATTTCAAAGCTGTAGCTTAATTAGAACTAGTCGAAATTTTGATTGCAATATTTGTCCCGGACAGAGAAAGTGAGTTAATAAAAGCGTTATAATAAAAAGGCGTTCATACTTCAACGGTGCATTAGCTCAGACAGCTGGAATACTATTTAAAGTTTAAACAGTATCTTTATTGCCAGTATACAGTTCTTACATGCCGCGCCGTATCTCCTTACTTTGTATCATAAATGTAAAAATTGTTATAAGAATTTTTACTTTGTATCATAAATGTAAAAATTGTTATAAGCGTCTTTGTTTCATACACCAGAAAGTGACAAAAAATTAACAACATTTTTTCGTTTGCAGTCGACCATTTGGCAGTTTGTATGTTTGTCAGTTTGTTTGACGATTATAATATGATCAGATGCTTATACTTACCTACCTGTTTTAGCAAAATGTGACAGAGATTATTTTGTGATCAAAATTCCCGTGGTTTACCCCTTCAAACGCTCATCAATGTGAAAAATAAAGAAAAAATCGGTCAAGTGCGAGTTGGACTGGCGCATCTCGGGTTCCGTACAGTAATAAAAATAAGGAGAGTAAGGGTAATAAAATTAAGGAAAAATCGCAGGATAGTGGACAAATATTTGATTTATTAAATTAAATGTACGACGTTTCGTTTATATATTTAAACTTTTTCAAGTACACAAAAATAACAATATTTTTCCTTAATTTTATTATAATCACGATGGACACGATTTCTAATATAAAGTAAGGGTAATGTTCGAGATAAGCTTGGGATAACATTTAGTGTTTGTTTCATTTAAATCGGTTGACAAATAAAAAAGATATGTCAATTTTAAAATGCGAATGTTTCTGTATGTGCCACCGTTAATGTAAATGTCAAAACTGTTAAACATAAAGTTCGGCTCATACTAGGTCGCCTGGTCGGTTTTTATTATTTGTTGTTTTAGTTTACAGTTTTCACTCTTGTATGTATTACCGTTTTTACGATAGAGCAAAAACAAAAGAACGTTGAAAAAACAAGTTTTTTGTATAGAAACACCCCTTAATTTTTAATTTTTACTTTTTTTAATTATTTGTTAAGATATCCGCCATAATAACACATATTCTGTGAACATTTCAACTGGCTACCCGTTATGGTTCAAAATATACAGCCTTTTAAATGTAGGACAGACAGACGGCGTAAGTTTAGTAATAGGGTTCCAGTACGGGACCCGAAAAACAAGCAAACAATAAATTATTCATTTTTAAGTCAACAGTAATTATAATTGAAACAATGCAAAAAGGGCAATGCAAAACTCGGAGCACCGAGCCTCCACCAACCATCCCCTGCTCTTTTCTTGATTACACTTATTGATATAGACAAAATTGGATGCCAGTTCGTATGATATGGGTGATGAGTAGGTATAATAAATTCTGTTTCGTTAAAATTATTAAAAACATCGAGGAAGCGAGGTCTGTTTGTGGAAATACCTACTATACTTTTAGAATAGTGTCTATAATTTATTCTCAAAAACAAAATAATTCAAGCGACGTATTTTAAATCCATGGTGGCGTTTCAAATGGCTAACGCTGTAAAATCATGATTAAACAGCTATGAAAAACAAACAATTCTTAATGAAATGTACATTTCATAATATTTTATTTGTTTTATACCGATGTAAATTTGTTTATTCATTCCTTGTTTGTTTTACTCAACGAAATCTCTAATTTCCTTTCTTAAAAGACCACACTTGAATTAATAACTCACTCTCCTCAGATAGACAGAGAGAGAACATTTTAATTTTTTATCACTGCATTGAATCTCTTACTTGACAATATACTGAAGTGACAAGAGAAAAAACAAATTATTAATAGTCTACGTTTTCCAACCTTTCACTTTGTTTGTTGGGTAAAGAAGTTTTGCTTGCGGAATTTATTAAAGAGTATTCTC
Source organism: Mongoloraphidia duomilia (assembly GCA_039654895.1). Taxonomy (NCBI): domain Eukaryota; kingdom Metazoa; phylum Arthropoda; class Insecta; order Raphidioptera; family Raphidiidae; genus Mongoloraphidia; species Mongoloraphidia duomilia. The sequence goes on along the minus strand of CM077521.1, from coordinate 31,091,518 downwards.
TACCGGAAGTTACTCCCTATACTCTTCATCTCAAATCCTTTCCCCTCGCCTAAAAACGATTACAGCTCTCCCGACGCTATTTTTAAAGCTAATTAGGGTTCGAGTAAACGCCAAATGAAGAACCAGGAATCACACTACAGATCCTTAATGCGAAAAATTTAAAAACATTTTCCTGGAAAACCCTACACCTTTTTAAAAATTACGTAATCTTTCACACGTATCCAAAACTTTTTTCAAAAATTTCGTCTGTAGGATCTGTAGTGTGATTCTCGGTTCTTCATTTGGCGTTTACCTGAACCCTTTAGCTTTAAAAATAGCGCCGGGAGAGCTGTAACCGTTTTTAGACAAGGGGAAAGGATTTTAGATGTAGAGTGCAAGGGGTAACTTCCGGTAAAGAATACTCTAAAGTATTTTGTCTATAAACGCTATAATATAGTTATTTTCGATACGTGTGCGTGAAGTGAGGTATTCTAGTAGGCTTAAATTGAGGCACGAGCTAAGGGACTGACGCATACACAACGACATCTCGTTGTGTATGCGTCAGTCCCTTTAGCGAGTGCCTCAATTTAAGCCTACTAGATATCTCACTTTAAGCGGACGTATCGAACATAATTTTTTATAACGACTGCTTCTAAAGTTTAATATAGAGAAAAAAAATTATGAAAACGGAAAATTCGCTCTTCGAGTCCTTAAAACTTTACAATTACAGATTTAGTTTATTTTTATTAAAGTTATTAACTTCTGTATAAATCATTAAAAACATGACTCTCTCATGATGTGGACTTTGTAGGCGCGTTACTATATATACTAACACATCGATCGATAGCCAGTAATAGTGCTTGTATTGTACAAAGTGCGGAAATTTCGAATTTATAAGATGTAGAGATTGTACTTTTACGCACGTTTTGGACTTTTACGTACGGTGACGGTACTTTTACGCACGCTTTGGACTTTCACGCACGGTGACTGTACTTTTACGCACGCTTACTAAAATACGCCTCTTCACGCCCGCCTCACAGTGCTCGAATATTGAACTTTAGAAGCAGGAGTTATAAAAAAATATTTTTAACTGTAAAATGCATATTTGTTTTTATTTTATAGCCTGTACATATTTAATCAAAATCTATATAAAGAAACAAAGTGAACATCAATTTATTTATATTTAAAAGTATGGTGAATGCATTTTAATTGTCACGTTGACGCTCGTGTAGTAAAAGCCAGAAGGTAGATATTTACCTCGAGGTGTTATATAAACTACTTGGTGATCCACACAATCACTGGAGGGTTCATGAAACGTTTAAAATGCACTTTAAATTTACAATTTACTTCAGACTTTTTTACACACTGTTACACAAATTAGAGTTTAATTTTTTTCTGTGGATTAGAAAAATTATCAAAAATTTTACATACGCGAATTTGCCTCACAGGCTCAGACTGCACATAAAAATGGCCGGGTAAATGCCAGATCAGGTTGTTTAACTGTACAGATTTTATTTATAAGTATAGGTTTGGAGGAAGGGCCGTCGCTAGGTCGGGGCAATTTCCCCGGGCTTCAGAGGGAGATGGGGCGCATATAATTTTATAAAAATATAAAAAGGATACTTCCTCTCATTAGAACAAGCTCTGTGTCGATGGGATAAAAATAAATGTTCAAATTGATGTGCAAATAAATAAATAATGAACTACTATATTTATTAACATTAAGTAAAACATTTGCAAATAATGTTTTCATATTATTTTATGTTTCGTGTCGATGATATGGTTTTGTAAGATAATATTACAGACGGAGGGCTGGCGACGTTTTTCTCAAGTGTCTACGTAAGGCAAAATAATATATAAAATACCCGCATTCCCTATTTGAGCATCTGTAAGTCTGGCAGCCTTTCTCCCTTGCATTTTAGGTGGGAGGTAGAAATTAAATTGGTAAAATATGAATTTTTCATGTGTCTAAAATGCAACACTTTTTTTTAATCTATATTAATGAGTAATAATTTAGAATAGGTACATAAAATAACATTGCCTGCTCGATTTTTCTTAATTTTATTATAATCACGATGGACACGATTTCTAATATAAGTTTTCATATTATTTTATGTTTCGTGTCGATGATATGTTTTTGTAAGATAATATTACAGACGGAGGGCTGGCGACGTTTTTCTCAAGTGTCTACGTAAGGCAAAATAATATATAAAATACCCGCATTCCCTATTTGAGCATCTGTAAGTCTGGCAGCCTTTCTCCCTTGCATTTTAGGTGGGAGATAGAAATTAAATTGGTAAAATATGAATTTTTCATGTGTCTAAAATGCAACACTTTTTTTTAATCTATATTAATGAGTAATAATTTAGAATAGGTACATAAAATAACATTGCCTGCTCGATTGGTCATTCTTATCATGCCGTTTTTATAATTAAATAAAAAAATGTTTTCATGTAGGTATCTACGTAAGGTAACCCCAATAATCATTGTACATAGCAGCTGTATATATTACGATTGTAAATAAAGCCTTTCTTTTTTTACATAAAAGGTGACATATAATATATTGTAATTCTAAAATGCCAGACCAAAATGTTGATGCGAGAAAATCCATTATTAAACGAGGCGCCATGTATTTTGGAGTGGAAAAAATTCCTACAAAATATTTTTTTACATGATGGTCCCTTAGGGTGTCCTCAACAAACCTTGAAATTTCCCCCCTCCAACGAAGTGTGCTACTCCCCTGGGAGGTTGAGGAAAGGATGAAAATCAGGTATTACCGGATTTATAACTTTCTCTTAACTCTACGACAAAAATAGTTGTAAGTACCTATGTAAAATTAAAGTTAACTAAATTCTCTACAAAAAAACGGTTCTATACATATTTTCGTCAGATTCGTATTTCTGCTAAATTTTCAGGGTTTAGTTTATTAAATTTCTTCGTTTTGCTTATAGATAGCGTTGTATAAATGTTCGTTGAAAATAACTTGTATTTTAGGATGAAAATATGTCACTTATAGCACACCGTTAGTTGAGACCCTAACTAATGTTTTGAGATCTGTAGTCACGACCAGGGGTTACGGCATCACCCCTTTTTTCAAGAAAAACGGCCCCCAACTAGATTTTTGAGTACAGTTTCCAAACGGACAATAAAAAAAGCTAGGTAAAAATATTTATCACTAAATTTTACCTAAAACTGTTCCATTAATTTTATGTTTAAGTTTTTTTTGTTTTTTTTAAAGCTAGTTTCACAATGGAAGATTAAAGTTAAGACGTTAAGGGTAGCGTGGACAAATGGAAATTTCGCTAAGTGTCTGTTTGTATGTATGTACCAGCTAATCTTGAGAACTACTAAACGGATTTAAATGCGGTTTTTACTATTCGATATTTTGTTTCTTGAGGAAGGTTTTAATCTATACTGGCTCCCCGGTCCGGCTTCGCCCGGGTGAAAATAGGACTGCATCCACTATATATGACAGTATACAGATTTAATGGCGAGTTCTACCATAATATGTATTTTACCATACATTTACATACTATATGTGTTACAAATTTTATTAAAAATTAATTTATCCTATTGGGATCCGTCAGATGGGTGGAACTTAAAAAACATGGCGCAGAGGGGGGAAATTTCATGTACGGGGTATACTTTTGCGTGTAATTTTGTGATTTTCAAAGTGATAAGAAATGATAAAATATGTAAGTGCAATTTGTGATTGGGCCGGTACGAATCCTAAACAAAGGAATTTCGTTGAAGGAGAACGGATTCTCAAAGCCGAACATATTATCAAATGTCGGAAATATGCATGAAAAATGAACTGTCAAAAGTAGTAATCTTTACGGAATATTGCTTAAAAACATCAAAATTAGAAGAAAATCTCCACGAAATTAATCATCCGTTCAATGCTCCTTTAAGGCTGGGTTAGGTGAATAATATAAACACATAACTGCAACATAATATGTAAATTTTAATAAGTGGGTACTTAAGTTACTAATCTCAAAATATTTGCATACACATAATTAATCCTAATTTTGTCAATCTCATCAGTGATTTAACTATTGTAGTACAGTATGAAAATGAGTACATCTTATTATTAATATAAAATATTTTTTTAATTCATAAATACAGTTTTTCCACATTTCATTAGAAAATAATTCGCTGTAAAGTAAGTTTTACAACGCAATAACTGATGAATGAATGAATTGTAAATTATAGACGCTCGACGCAATAACTGATAGTGTTTAATGCCATGATATTAGAAAACGTTGCGAATTCCATTTTCGATAAACTTTTTGTTTATTTTACTTGTTTTATTTTTGTAATAAACCATTTCATGATAAATTTGCACTGTTAGCATGTAAAATTTTCCCTCGTTTTGAGTACAATTTTCTGCCACCAGATGTCATATGCTCATTTGACGGATCCCAATAGTACATAAAAAAAAGTTTATTGACACCATTTCTTTAATTTACCGCTTACATTATCGATTAAAATGTAAAATTATTATCATGGTTGATGGGGTGACGGGGAGCTGAATTATGTTTGCACCGGACGCCAACTTGCGACGCAACTGGCCTGCCTAGAGGTTATGTTATGTATAATGTATTGTGTTGAAATACACTGCTTCATCAAACTCGGTACTATTTCATGAAGAAGCCATAAATTCCACTTGTGACAATATGGTTCAGGTTATGTAGTTCTACACATGACTTAAATGTACTACATACATAATTAATTCTATCTGAAATGGAACATGCTTTAGGTGTTCAAACAGATTTTGAATAAATTTAAAGTCATAACTTATATAATTACGGCGCTCTCTTTACTAGTTCTTATATCACAAACGTTTTATCAAAACACTTAGTTCAACATCTTAACGTTGTCCAACTAAAGTCAAAGCTGACAGATTATATACAGTTAAAATCGGATGTGTATTTTCAGATAATTCTGAGAGCAACATAAATGAATTATTTATTGCGCATCCATAGAATAGTTTTGCTCAAAATTTTACATACAATAATTATAAATGAAGATATAAACAACTAAAGAAATTGGCAGGGCCGGCCCCCGTCCATATAGGCGAATTAGGCGACGGCCTAGGGCGCTCAAATTTGGGGGGCGGCCAGTCCACGGTTGCAGCGAGTCAAATGCGATGCAACCGAAAAACAAGCCCACCCAAATATGTGTATACACGCCGAATCTGGCTGAACTGTGCCGGCCCGAATATATGTAAAGCAAGCATCCCTTATGGTATATGTGACGCGACGCTTTATTTTATTTTGTTGAGAAAATTTTGATTTAAAGGGGCGCCATCAAACACGCCTGGCGCCAGTGCTCGGCCGGCGCTGGAAATTGGTATAAACTATTTTGGCCTAGGGTTGCAGATTGGGAACAGAAAGTTAGCTGCGAGGTCTGGTAATAAAATAACGAGAATTTCTTAATAAATACTGTATGGGTTAAATGTGCGCAAGTCTTGAGTCTTGACACATTTTTATCAGCCTTAGAAACATCACAGCAAGCACTCTTTTTCAACCTTTTCGATACCACTGTTGCAGTCTTTTAAAATGGTGCCTTTTTATCGTTCATCTGAGAAAAACGGTACCGTCGCATTGGATGAGATGAGGACGTCAGTGCTTCAACAACCACCGTACTGCCCTGATTTCGTTCTATAAGATTTTTTCCTCTTTTTTCAAAATAATTGAATTGATGAAAGGGTGGCACATTCAGTTGACTAAAAATATTAAATTTTTTTTGACAGATTTTGAAGGAAGAGAAATTTTGCAGATCTTTTTAAGGTTAGGTAGTGGGAAAAATGACCTCAGTGTCTTATGTTGGGACAGGTCAATTGTAATGTCACGGTGACGTTATACAATTTTATGCAAAACATACGTAAATAAGGTGTTTGGAAACATGTTGATTTAATTTTTAATAAGAAAACTTTTTCAATTATAATTTAATTGTAACTTATTCATTTTATTTGTGCTTTTTCTGATGATAGGGATAACCTAAAAAGTGCTTGAATTAAAAAAATATTGAATATTTTAGAAAGGTTTTCTCAATAAAAATTAAATTATACAAAATAGTGTACTCATAATGAAATTTTTGGTATTTTAAGCCAAACTTCGTATATTGTTACATCATATAATATAAGGAAATAAGGACGCAACATAATAACTTCTTGTTGAAAGAGCGAAAGATAAGGTATAGATTGACCTTTGTACTTGTCGACATCGATCACTTTTTATTGTACTGCATACTTGGGAATAGAGAGAAAACTGAAAATAAAATGTTTTAAGTATCTATTTGACATGAGGGCAGTGAGAAATAGATTTTTCAGAAGATTTACAAATGTACGCTTTACTGTATATTTTTATCCGACATAAGGTGACCTTTTCAGCCGAAGCCGAACTTCGGTTTAGACGTGAATAACGTCTAATGTCTCATACTGGGGTGGCATTTTAGAAATATTAGATGAAACGGAAATAGTCGGAAGTGGTTGATATATGAAACAAAACACAGTATGTATAAATGTGTTAAGGTATCAGACACAGTAAGCCAGGTGGTCTTGCCGAAAAGTACGAGTGTACCGACAGGTACAGACGCCAAGTCCAGGTTCGAATCTCGAAAGTTTTTAATGTATTTTTTTTAATAATGAAAATATATAGGTTATGGATAACAATTTAAAATATAAAAAAATAAAATAACGATTATTTTACTTATTAGATATATTTTACGAACATTTGATTTTATATAAGATAAATAAAAGTGAACGTATTTCTTTCCATGACAACGAATACAATTATTTGTGTTTAACGGTATTCACGTCATCTATCTGTACCCGCGATACAGACGTAGTATCCATTTTTTTTACCATCCACCGAATCCTAAGGAATTGTATAAAGTCATACTGAATACAACTTCATATACACTGAACCCAATCAGTGTAAAATGCTCCTAAATAAATTAAATTTCTATCATTCTCAAATATGGATGGGTACTTTAGTTCTACTGACTTCTAAACATTCTGCTAATCTATTTTGAAATTTTTCATTTTTGCATAACTCCAGCTTCACTTTCTCTTTCTTAGCTCATGAATCGTCTGGGGTTGGTTCAGAATTTCAGAAATAGATTAGCACAGTGTTTAGAAGTAAATGGAAGTTATAAAGGGATATTATTTTTAAGAATTAAAACTGCCTAATATAAAGTTAATACAACTTAATACAAGTTTGTTTTATTTGGTCGTTTATTACCCATGTTATGGCCTTATGAGAACATGCCATACAAGTTGCTGTATATAATATTATACCCTTGTGGCATTGCGCACAGTCGCCACTGTCAAACTTACACCATTTACCGTTATATTACCTTTTTTCAAATTTCAGTTACATAAAAATACTATTATGATAAATTATTTAATAGTAACATTTTTTCTTAAAATATGAAAAGAATTGTATTTTGAAATTCACTCGGTTTTACGCTTTTAATTTGTAATATTATATATATTTTTTTAAGTTCTTTTTAATAATGAGCTATTAATTATTAAATGTGTTGAATAATATAATACTAATAGTAAAAAAAACATTATAATTATATGAATTTAAAATAAATAATTATCTTCTTCTTTATTCTCTATTTTAATTAAAACATAAAAAAAAGAAAAATTGAATTTAAAATCCACTGTGTTATACCCTGTGCTTATTTTTTTTTTTTTTTTTTATATATAAAACTTTATTTAAAATAAATTAATACATTCTTGCCAAAAAAATATATATGAACAAAACATAATAGTAAAAGAAAAGTTATAATATTAAACTAAACATTTCCTTTGTATTGACATTTAATATTCATTTACCTTATTTACTAATAATATTTTACAAAAAGAAGAAAAATAAGTTTTAGGGTACCTATTCAAAAATATTGCACCAAGTCTTTATAATAATTTTTGGTTTCAGTTGCTTACGCATCTATATTGTCGTTATTCATCATAATCATCAGGCAACGAAAAGCATTATCTATATTCTATACTAATATACCTGACAAAATCAAAGGACTTTCATATAAATATTTTATAAAAATTATTAAAACATTTTTAATATAGAACCTTTTTATAGTTTTGAAGAGTACTACAAATAAAATATGGTTACAAGCTTTAAAAAAGTAAACTCCAACCTATTGTAATTTCTTTGTGATCTTATATATTTCTTGTATCTTGACAATGTCTGTACAATTTTTATTGTGTTTTGACTAATAAATATATTATTATCCCTATATTATTAAACGAGTAAATCTTGTATATATGTTTCTATGTATCTATATAAATATTTTCTCGAAAACGGCTCTAACGATTTTGATCAAATTTACCGAAAAGGGGTTTCGGGGGGCAAAAAATCGATTTAGCTAGGTCTCATCCCTGGAAAAATTCGTTTTCTTATCGATTTTATCATTTTAAAAAACAGTTTTTTTAACGTCATAAAACAGTGTCGTATTGTGAGTAGGCTTTGGAAAAAACAAACTATTTTCATTATTTATGTCAATCTTTAACTTATTAAAATAATCAGTAATTATTTGAAAAGTAAAAAAATAGCAACAATAAAATCTAAACATAATTATGTAAGTAGTTTTAGATAAAATTTAAATAAATAGGTATGTTATTTTTATATTACCTATATAAAATATGTATAGGTAAGTAGGTACGTTAAATGTAGTATGACGTATAATCTTACCTAGACCTTTTTTTCTCAAAAACGACTAACGATTCTAATGAAATTTACAGAATGGGGATTTTTCGGGGTGAGAAATCGATCTAGGTATGAATTTTGGTTCCAGAGGGGAGCAATTAAAAAAAAGGTGTTTTTTATTTAATATAACTCGCTCAATTAAAGTCAGGTTGATTCGAAGTCTATTTCTACATAGATTTTATATAATATATCACAAGTGTTAAAATTGTAATTGAACACTAATATAAGAAGTGTCTTGCACGATATGTAAATAATAACAAAACGGCGAAGGGCCGCACTTCTGGCGCCGCGGGTCTGTGTAAAAACACATCGATTTTTAAAAACTATGGTGAAGATACATGCAAAAAAAGTTTTGCGCAGGTTATAATCTGACGTTTGTTATTGAAAGAATCGATTTTTGTGAGTTTTTCAGTAGGTACCTATGCAAAAAAAATATTTGAAATTTACTGGAAGTTGTTAAGCTGACATCACAGAGAAAAAGTACTTCGATAAAGTTGATATTTGGTATCAATGCTTAAAATTGGATTGTTAAAATGGCAACGGGCGAGCAAAATTTCATCTGATTCGAACATTTTTACAAGATATTCAATCTATGAAAATCGGTTTTTGCGAGTTCTTCAGTCAACAAAACAATAACGGCGGTAGATTTGAAAATGGCGACCTAAATAATATTTACAGGAAAAAATGCTAGATTCAAGTTGATACTTAGTTTTTACGCTTAAAAATACACATAGGTAGTTAATATTTAACAGAAACAATTATTTTAAATTATGTTTCAGAAATAAATTCGTTTCGGAATAATATTCTGAGAAAATAATATCTCACAGCATACAAGTACTATTTTTATTGAACTCATCCGAGCAAAGCTCGGCACCCGGATATTTATTATAATAAAGAAGTAAAATTTGATACATTTTTAGAGTGTTGGGTCTCCAAGTCACTATATGAATATTATGAAGTATTAGAAATACCTTGTATTATGCCCGTCTTGTGACTTCTTGTGATTTAACACTCTAAAAATGTATCATATTGAAGTTAGTCAAGCAAAGTTGGTCTATAAATACAAAAGTGTTAAAATCAATTAACCACACCTGAAGATGGCAACTCGTTGCTGAAACGCGTAGTGTTAAATCACAAGAAGTCACAGACGGACATAATACAAGGTATTTCTAATACTTCATAATATAAGGTAAAATTTGTTTGTTTGTATGTTGGGGGTAATCTCTGGAACTACTGAACCGATTCTAAAAAAAATTTCATTAGTAGAAAGCTACACTATCTCTGAGTGATATAGGCTCTATTTTATTTTGATAATCTCGCGGGGGGGAGCGATAATTCTTGTGGGATAGTAATAAAACGGAACTCTGAAATTTTTTAGCATTTTAGCGTATTGGCGGAATCTAATTAATATTATAAACACCACCAGCCCGACTTCGCTTCGCAGGGGGAGAATTTCTCGCGGGGAGGGGGATAATAAATCATAAATTCTTAGCATCCGGGCGAAACTGGACGGAACCGCTATTAGTACATTTATAATTTGCAATGCAATATTTTCTAGAACAACCAGAATTATATGAAAAATTTTCTTGCAAATTGAAAAAAAAATCATGGACACAAACTACAATTTTGGCGTGAATACTTGATCCTAATTTTTGATTGTAGAATGAATGAAGTAGATATTGATTGTAGCGTAGTTCGTTAGCTATCGAATGACAATAATTTCGTAGTCCATCACCACGAAATCCGCCGGACACCGTAGAAGTGTGTCATATTGTAGATCCCCCCTCCGCGCTCACTGCGGTTTCACACTCGGTTCCAAGGTCATATTAAATACGGACATCCTTTTTCTACTCGTTTGGATTTTGATTTTAGTTTGGAACATTATCACTGATTTTCGTAACTTTTCGTGCATGCTCCAGTACTTTTCCGATTTTAGAGACGTACATATTCACGTCAAAATAATTTGTTATCATTGCAGCCTCGTCTAACGGTTATCACAGCCGACTGGCTAACTTTTCCTGATACATTTTGTGTGTGTTTGGTCTTCAGGCCACGTTATGAGTAATTGAACCTTTGTTCCGTGCGTTGTGTGACTTCTTTTTGTATTTATTTTGTGACGCGTTTCGGCAACGGGTTGCCAATTTCAGATAAAGTTATTGTATCACTCACATAGTTGTCTTTGAGTTATTAATTATACAGGGTGACACATCTTAAACAATGCAGTGAAATATCTCGTAAACGGTACAAACCATACAAAAATGTTTTATACAAAAGTTATAGAGTGTCAAGGGGGACAGAAGACTGTGATATCAGATTTAACATAGGTGGTGCTGTGAAGGTCAGGCGAAGGTCAGCTTCGATTTTTTAATTGTTACAGTGTATTTTTATTCCAGAATACAATACAGTATTTAATAGTGAACAGTAAATTTATTAAGGTACATATCAGCTAAAGTTAATAAATATTGAGATATTTAGAAATTAAATAACAGTCAAAATGAACGACAATTAGATAAATTATGACATAGCAGATAGCCATGATATTCGCACCGGCCTTCTTGGCTTGAATTCAATTCATAAAAGAACCGAATTGACAAATTAAATTTGCTATTTAATTTCTAAATATCTCAATATTTATTAACTTATCTTAATCATTTACTGTTCCACTATTAAATACTGTATCGTATTCTGGAATAAAAATGCACTGTTACAATTAAAAAATCAAAGCTGACCTTCGCCTGACCTTCACATCACCACCTATGTTAAATCTGATATCATAGTCTTCTGTCCCCCTTGACACTCGATAACTTTTGTATAAAATATTTTTTATGGTTTGCACCGTTTACGAGATATTTCACTGCATTGTTTAAGATATGCCACCCTGTATAGTAATATTAATAATATGTAATAAGAGTACACAGTTTTTACAAAACAATTTATAATAGGGTTCACTGCTGTCCATATTATAAATTGTTTTCTAAAAACTTTGAACTCTTATTACACATTTTAATTACAATAATAATAACTCAAAGACAACCATGTGAGTAATACTTAAATAACTTTGTCTGAAGATGTCAACCCTTTAATATTGCCGAAACGCGTCATAAAATAAATACAAAATGAAGCCACCACACGATGGAATAAAGGTATCTATTCAATTATTTACTAATTATAAATATTCTTGTTTTACTCTACCATATCACGGAGTTCAAGATTATGGCAAGTATTTTCTTAGCCCTAATATGTATGATATCTGAAGCAAATAACTTGGGGTACATATTATACAACATACATGTACAATGTACATACTGTGGTATATACCTATACATATATAAAATGGAGTGCACAAGCACAGCATGCATATCGTTCGATCTTCACAAAGTAAAATACTTCTACAGTGTACAAATGGGCTCTATAAGCACATACCTAAGTAGGTCACAAAAAATATTGCGTTCAAAATAACCTTCATGTTCGATTCTTTTCGATACTTTTTAAAGAGATCGATCTCTATATAAATATATTATGGTTCTTATTAGTATACAGGGTGTATCATTAATATTGTAAAAAAGTCCAAGGGTAGATTCTTTGCTAGAAAATAAGAAAATAGTTCTTATAATCTTTTTTCCAAAGACCCTTAAATTTCGAGATACAGGGTAACAAAGTTTAAAAAAAACGGGTTTTAACTCTAAATTTATCACAGTTTTTACTTCCCACCTCTACTATGGTAGGGAAGTAAGTAATGGATTTAGTCCGAAAAAAATATTTCGAGATTTTAACAGATTTTCACGTTTTGAGACCCTAGCAATCGTTTAAGATCATTTTCTGACTGATGTCTGTATGTATGTGTGTGTGTGTGTATGTGTGTGTGTGGTCAATTTTTCGCCTTCGATATCTTAAGAACGGAACAACATACGGGTATGCCGATTGTTCTATTGTGTTTATCAGCCTTTAACTTAGATCTGATTAGATTTTGAGTCAAATCGGTTCAGTGGATCCTGAGATATTCACAAAAACGTCCTCAATGTCACGTATTAACATAGGTAAAAAAAAAATATAAATGAATTCTAGATGTTATCCCCCTATATTATTAAACGAGTAAATCTTGTATATACCTATGTATCTATGTATATATATAAATATTTTCTCAAAAACGGCTCTAACGATTTTGATCAATCCCCCTATCCCCCTATATTATTAAACGAGTAAATCTTGTATATACCTATGTATCTATGTATATATGTATATATATAAATATTTTCTCAAAAACGGCTCTAACGATTTTGATCAAATTTACCGAAAAGGGGTTTCGGGGGGCAAAAAATCGATCTAGCTAGGTCTCATCCCTGGAAAAATTCGTTTTCTTATCGATTTTATCATTTTAAAAAACAGTTTTTTAACGTCATAAAACAGTGTCGTATTGTGAGTAGGCTTTGGAAAAAACAAACTATTTTCATTATTTATGTCAAAATTACTTTGACAGTCAATCTTTAACTTATTAAAATAATCAGTAATTATTTGAAAAGTAAAAAAATTACAACAATAAAATCTAAACATAATTATGTAAGTAGTTTTAGCTATTATTTAAATAAATAGGTATGTTATTTTTATATTACCTATATAAAATATGTATAGGTAAGTACGTTAAACAATAATAATTTTTGATGTGCAAATTTTGAATATTTGGATATTTAAATATTTGTCATAGACTGTAGTTAGCTTCTTTCCGGATTCAAATGAAAATCAAAATGCACTACTTTTATTATTTTTTATCGTTGTTCAACAATAACATTTATTATATATTTATACAACAGCTGTTCTTTGTTTTTGGCTAAGTATCGTTTGTCGCCAATTATTGCTCATTGCTCTGTTTATGTTTTGATTTCAATATGCGATTTATGATTTTAGATTAGCGATAGAGATAACAATTTTTCCAGAAATATAATGTATTTTTTTTCAATCATTTAACAAATAACAATAGTTATGCTATTTGTTATGACTGCCCAGCATTGTTTGTTTTAAAAATTGTTGGGAAACCAGTGTAGTGAGGGCCGTGACTATTTCGATCTCGGCAGACTGCCGGATCTTTGTAAAAATCCAAAAAACAGCGAAATTTTGGGCCTTTTTCAGTTTTTATTAATTTTAACTATCCGAATAGAAGTTTAAATGAATATTCGAATACTTTAATTTGAAAAATTCCGAGCCCTATTATAAACAACAAACAAAACAAACTTCAACAATGCGTTGAAATCGATCAGAGCTAATTTACTTTCAATTTATGGACTACTGATCATAGATTAAACAAATTATTATACTTTTAAATCATACCTGAAAGATTCATTTTTTCGCCAATATCTCTCCACAAAAGACCTTTCACGTCCCTGTTGTGGTATCTTAAATCTTTTATCCCAAATAGGAGGATTTTCACGTATTAGATCAATTAAAAGTGATTTGTCCATACTCACAATTGATATTTAACAACGTCTTTAAATAAAATGGTAATAATAGCTAGCATAAATTTAGAATACACAACACTGTTTGTTGAAAACTGTCAAATGTACGGCCGTAGTCTGACGAAAATATCAAACATCGTCCGACCGTCGGAACGTGTCTGTTGCAATCTGACATCTGGCGCGGTCTGAAGTGATAACTGTAGCCACTTCAATAAGGTTACTTTGTGTTTGTTCACATCCGACAATAATACGGATCTGATCTGGTCGGAAACGGCGTCAATGTAACGGGTAGCCTCAGCCTTACGATTTTGATGAAATTTACAGAATGGGGATTTTTCGGGGCGAGAAATCGATCTAGGTAGGAATTTTGGTTCCAGAGGGGAGCAATTAAAAAAAAGGTGTTTTTTATTTATTATAACTCGCTCAATTAAAGTCAGATTGATTCGAAGTCTATTTCTACATAGATTTTATATAATATATCACAAGTGTTAAAATTGTAAATGAACACTATAATATAAGAAGTGCCTTGCACAATATGTAAATAGTGATAAAATTTCTGGCGCCGCGGGTCTGTGTAAAAACACATCGATTTTTAAAAACTATTGTTAAGATACATACAAAAAAGTTTTGCGTATCTAAAAATTGGCACGGCGGCCCAAAGGGCCGCACTTCTAGCACCGCAGGCATGTATATCAAAACACATCGATTTTTAAAAACTATGGTAAAGATACATGCAAACAAAGTTTTGCGCAGGTTATAGTCTGACGTTAGTTATTAAAAGAATCGATTTTTGTGAGTTTTTCAGTAGGTACCTATACAAAAAAAAATATTTGAAATTTACTGGATGTTGTTAAGATGACATCACAGAGAAAAATTACTTCGATAAAGTTGATATTTAGTATCAATGCTTAAAATTGGATTGTTAAAATGGCAACGGGCGAGCAAAATTTCATGTAATTCGAACATTTTTACAAGATATTCAATCTATGAAAATCGGTTTTTGCGAGTTCTTCAGTCAACAAAACAATAACGGCGGTAGATTTGAAAATGGCGACCTAAATAATATTTACAGGAAAAAATGCTTTATTCAAGTTGATACTTAGTTTTTACGCTTAAAAATACACATAGGTAGTTAAAATATCAGAAACAATTATTTTAAATTATGTTCCAGAAATAAATTCGTTTCGGAATAATATTCTGAGAAAATAATATCTCACAGCATATTAAGTACTGTTTTTATTGAACTCATCCGAGCAAAGCTCGGCCCCCAGATATTAATATGAAAAAAATGTAAATATTTTTTTTCTCTAAAATGTATAGTTTTCGAGAAAAAAAATATTTTACAAAAAAAAATAAAAATTGTACGTAAATCAAGGTAACCATGATTTTTGCTATTTTAAACTAGCCATCAGTAGATCACCAAACAAAAAAGAGGGCCATGCTTTTTTCAAAGAATAAAAATTAAATTGTGTTTTAAAGACCACCAACAGCTAAGGTTATTTGGGCCTAGTCAAAGAATAAAAAAAAAAGTGTTTATTTTTTGCAAATATTTACTAGGTGGGAAGTATAGGACTGGTCATCAGTCGAATTTTTTTCATTTGGTTCGGCGGCGTGCAGAAGTTATGTTTTTTATTTTTTTCTTAAAAAACAAAGCAAGATACGAAAAATATTCATATGGCCAAAAAGTTGTATTTTGAATTGCTTAATTTTAAAAAATATTTTATTTTGAAGCAAACAGTGGCGTGACATATTTTTTCATATTATTATCAACTGGGTCGCCTCCAAGAAAGCCACTGGAACAATTAAACGAATTCTAATTACATCAGAAGATGTGTCTTGTTATTGCATAAAAGCCTACCAAATTTCAAGAAAATCTAAAGAAGGCTATTTCCGTAAATTTATAAAAAACCGTTTTTTTTTTTGGAAACTTTGATACCCTGTATCTCAAAATTTAAGGGTCTTTAGAAAAAAGTTTATAAGAACTATTTTCTTATTTTCTAGCAAGGAATCTACCATTGGATTTTTTTACAATATTATTGATACATCCTGTATATTAATATGAGTAAATCGTGCCTGATGATTGTTCGGGCATCATACAAAAACATTTGGATCTATTTTCATGAGACTTGAAATGTATCTTAAAAATAATTCAACTCAGAACTCAGGTGACCTTAGTGTGGTTTTAGCATCTTCATGGGCCCAAGAGATACACCATTAGGTATCAAATTCCTTTCTGTGTCATTCTACAGTTACACGCGTCTTATACCCAAAAATATTAAACATCAATGTGTGATTTTGCTGCTAAAAATATCTGAAGTTATCAACAGTTCTACTTTGTTAACTTGTATTCTGACAGTTGTGTGACAAAAACATCACATGCAATATGGTTCTGAATACAATTTTATCTTTTTTGTCATATTCGGTTTATTTTTAACTTCCCATTGGAAGTTATTGTAATGGGTCCGAAAATCGAAATCAAAAAGGAAAAAAAAATTTTATATTTCAAGGTCACTACACTATTTTTACAGTACTTTTAGAAAGATGTCTGTGTGTGTGTATGTGTGTGTGTGTGTGTACGTACGTACGTACGTACGTATGTATGTGTCCATTTCTTTCTAAGACGAAATCTCGAGAATGAAAAATGATATCGACTACGTTGGGGTGCCAATCGACGCGTATTAACGTAAATATGATCTGAAAGAAATTTTTTCAAAATCGGTTCAGCCGTTCTTTTTTCTTAACCAAATAACCTCCAAAAAAGTAGATTTTATACAATATCTGGCGAATAAAAAATTATATCGACTTCGTAAGGGTGTCAATCGAGGCGTGTTAACGTCATTTTGATCCGACATAAATTTTATAAAAATCGGTTCAGCCGTTTCTTTTTTTTTTTTAATTATTGTTAAAAATAAATAATAATTATGTTTTAATGATTAAAATGATTACTTTTCTGTGTAATATCTAATTTAATTATTATTATTAAATATTTATCAAACTGGGAAGTTCGTCGTGTGGACCTCAAGGGTCGCACTTTAGTCCTAATAAACGACCCACCTCACGGCTTGTTTTTTTTTATTTTAATATTGAATAAAGTTCAATTTGGAGTATGCATTTCAGAGGTAATATTTCAGCTAGTATAATAATAATACCACTTGAAGCAGCCGAAATCGTAGAGATGTCGTTGTTTATAATAAGGCATTTCAATGGCTTATAAATCTTTAGTTTAAGCAGCGTTTCCTAAACTTTTCCTATGCCGGAATACTTCACAAATCCTGAAATTTTAACGGAACACCTTGGTCATTTTATAGAGTAGATTTCAAGCATTTTTTTGTTATCATTTTTCACGGAACACCAGTATTAATTATTATCATTACATAAATTAGAAACATGAATAATTAATGTTGGAATAGAGAAAAAAGTTTGTAACACGAGATTAATTCATAATGGTACTGAAAATTGATACATTAGGTATAGTAAAGAGATATACACTCGGATATACATGTAAATAAAGGACTATGTCCACTAGTATTGTGTCATTACGATCGGTAATTATTGGTGTCGGCAAAATTACTTACCTAATCGTAATCCGTTTCTCTCGTTCTCTCTGTCCCTTTTTACTCCACACATGGCAGGTTTCTGTTTCGCCCGCACAGAAGACCACACATTATAAATAGAATATTTCTTGGCTGGCTTCCGGTTTCCAATAAAATAAATTGTAAATAAATGTAAATAAGACTCACAGTACACAATAATTCATTCGATATATAGTGTAGATATTAAAGACGCTCTCAAAAACGGGATACGAAAACACTATAGTTTGATTTATATATTTGCACGCTAATTATACCCAATCATCCTGCCTTCAACATGTGATGAATATAATGCGGCGGCGTATATATTTTTCGATTTTATTGAAAACTCAACACACGGAAATAATGATCCGAATCGTTAAATCTGAATCGTTTTTCTTTCGGTGGATATAAATAGTAGTGTACAAGAGAGATCGGAAGCAAAGTTGCAGAACCCAATACCGAGTGGAATTTCATTTTGAGATAGCAACGTGGATATATCTCACATTTTCCATATCCCAAGCGAATCCGATAACAAAAATTGTAGATCTAGCTGTTTGGAGCACAGGTGTTGGCTATACCGGCTGTAGAAATGGTGAGATTCTATCGTTTTATATTTGATTGATGAATATCATCGCCGTTTTTTATCCTTTTATATACAATTGTCGAAGTTGTCATATTATATGCAATCCGAGATGCAATCTGAATCTGATGTAATCCCAGCGCTGAGAATTTATGACATAATAAGAAATCGAAATTATAGAGATAGTTACTACTAAAGTATTGATTTGGTTTAACATAATGTGACACAAATCATAACGGTTGAGAAAACATATTTTTTGGCACTTTTTTTACTTAAAAAATAAAGGGTGGTTTCGGATTCAACTTGATGTTTGTTAGGGTATAAATTATTAAAAAAATTCAGCTTTAAGCAAATACGTCATGGGTCACGTTTTCTGACTTGTCATTGAGAATGTTTTAAATTGACAACGATACATTTTGGGAGGTGATTCATTTAGTTGATTTAAAAAAAAAAATTACTATGGATGGGGGTCCGAACACGATTTGTTGCGAAACTGCAGCCCTCTGAAAATATGGATTTGGCATATGTGTCACCTATGCAATTATAGGTGCAGGTAGGAATTTCTATAAATTGACATTGTATTTTTAGATGTGAAATTTTGAAGACGAAATCTTATTGACTTAAGGATCAAGAAAACACGACGATACTGATGTTACCAAATTTGCGTTTATTGCTTACGTTTAGGGAAATTAAACAATAAATGCAAAATTATTAACACCAGTATCGCCATGTTTTCTTGATCCTTATGCCAAGAAGATTTCCTCTTCAAAATTTTACATTTACATTACTGGTCCATAGGAATGTTACATTAGATTTGCATTTTGGGTATGACAAGGTTTTTTTTTCATTGCGAAGGGGGGGGGGACTGGTGTAAGTTTAAAATTGAGTTTTCGGGAGTTTTTAGGGATTTAACCCGTAAAATCAAACTTTTGCGATTTCCTGCTTCCCTAATTATTTTAGGAAAAATATCTTCGAATAAAAGTTTTAGAACATAAAATTCTGCATCTTAACCATTAAACAAAATTAATTTGCATGCTTTGTAACGGCAGAAATTTGATATAAAAATGTCAAAATTACCTCAAAAACAGATAGCGATAGCCATGGAACTTGAACAAAATTTATATTAGAAATCGTGTCCATCGTGATTATAATAAAATTAAGCAAAATCGCAGGATAGTGGACAAAATAATTTGATTTATTAAATTAAATGTACGACGTTTCGTCTATAGATTTAGACTTTTTCAAGTACTTTTTCAATGTACTTGAAAAAGTCTAAATCTATAGACGAAACGTCGTACATTTAATTTAATAAATCAAATTATTTTGTCCACTATCCTGCGATTTTGCTTAATTTTCTTGAACAAAATGATTAGAAATTGTTCTGACAACTAAAACGTCATCATTTTGTTCAAGTTCCATGGCTATCGCTATGTATTTTTGAGGTAATTTTGACTTTTTCATATCAAATTTCTGCCGTTACAAAGCATGCAAAATTAATTCATGATTTCGATGCAGAATTTCATGTTCTAAAACTTTTATTCTAAGATATTTTTCCTAAAATAATTAGGGAAGCAGGAAATCGCAAAAGTTTGATTTTACGGGTTAAATCCCTATTACCCGCAAAGCAATTGAGCACCCTGTATAGTGTATAGTAAAGTGAAAAAAGAAAAATAAAAAGCAAAGAAAACGTAAATAGCCAACCAGCATTGTACGAGATTCAGATTCGCATTCATAGAATGAACAATGCGAATGCACTGCGGAGAATTGCTCTTATTCTGAAGGCTTCGTCTGCAAGTACATGTCCCAAGACGGCATCTTTATTTGATTATTGTTTATCAATGCGTGCTGTGCTTTATAATATTGAAGTGGGTGCGTTTTCTTTTCAAAATAAATTACTTGTGCAGGGCTGATTCAAGGTACCGGCAATCCAGGGAATTGTTTGGAGATCAAAGATGTCTAGTAAAGAATTAACAAGGCTCGATAGATCATCAGCAAATAATATTGTTGTTGTTACATTTTTTCTCCAAAAACTATTTACGGTTTTGTAATAGTTTTTTTTATTCAGATAATAAATACAACTTGATTTTAACTTAAAATTGTTTTAAAATTCATAATAAAATATTATTAATAGTAGTTTATGCAACTAGTGGCAAAAGTGACGTATTATATCACAGTCGCGATTTTGAGATACGAGCCTAAGGTTATGTTGCATTTATTCAAGAACGAGTGTGTGTTTACCGCGCGAGCCGAAGGTGAGTGCGGTAATCACACGAGTTCTGATATAAATGCAACATAACCTTAAGAGAGTATTGTAAAATCGCGACTGTCAGATCCGTCACTTTTGCCACGCGTTACATACAATATTTTCTGCAACAACTGCTTCAAAAGTTCAATTTTAAGCAAATAAAACACAATTTGAATAAATATTTTATTAATGACATTATATAGCAAAGTAATCTGTAAAATACTTTATTACGCACGTGTGTTATAAAGTAAAACAAAACAGTATTATTTTATAGAACAGAGTGCGTTAAAATTTACTTTAAATACTACCGTTCGAATGCATCAGAAGCTTCTATAAAGAATCACTTTTCAAACGGTACAAAAAATATTTTAAAAATTCCAAACTGTGCATCTCGACGTCACGATCCATTCACAGGATAGTTTTTATATTATACTCGTACATAAATAAAATCTGATGTAGCATGAAGAAGTTTGGAAACAATTAGACTAGGTCATATTTTCATTTCTATACGGCCCATTTTAAAACAAAAAATTCACAGATTTCGCAATCCTTGCAATCATCGAGGACATTGGAAATGATAACAGCATATATGAAACATAATTAACTGTTTATTATACACACAATATTTATCAATGCACTGTTTAGTTTTGTCAGGAATAACCCTATTATTCTTCTGTTATATACGCGTTCACTTTTGCTTGATTACTTAACTTTTAAATGGATTTTTCTACAGTATTTATTAACATTTGCTCAAAAATAACACCGCAGATCGTCGCAAATACCTCTCAATTAACTAGACATGATATAAAACACATTTCGAAAAAATTGCACTTGTTCAATTTTGCATGATTGCTCCTCACTTGATCGCGACACCGTTGTCTTTTGGCCTTGAACGAAAACTCGTAACTCTGCCCCCATATACGAACATAAACATTTCCAATGTTAATATTATGAAATAAATTCTAATGTCTAAAGAAAATGGGAGCATTTTTATAAAACACGTTATATATCAGTCGTGGCGCCTAGAGAAACGTGCAAGAGTTGTTTGATAAGTTCAAATCAAACCTCAAGCTGACCAGCAGACCAATAGAAAGCTCAACAAAATAATAAAGTTTTCATGTTTGAAAAGTTTTACGTGATTCTGTAGTTCCAATTGTTTTTTTTCCTCTATAATGCTACATATCTACAGCATAACAAACAAAATATTATGTTGTTATATTTTTTGTTACCAAAACTATTACTGAATGAGTTTGAACTTTTATTACCGTCCAAATAAAAAATTGACTTTACAATTGTCTGTAAGCGTTTTTTTCGAACTGTGGCATCTTTATATCTTGACATTTACTTTATAATACCAAATTTCCAGTAGATTTTCGCGAATAGAACAGCTACAAAAATCGACGTCAATTTTTTCGACAAAAATATAATGTTGAGAAACGAAGCTGCGTGATGTTCGGTTCAGTGTAAACACGTTCTATTGATGCAAAAATGTTTGTTCACAGTTGAAATGTAACCACCGGAGTAAAACTTACACTTGAAAACAACTTTTTTTTACGCATTTTTATCAAAATTTAGCTTGAAAAGCGATCTTATTCAATGCAGATCAATTATTTGTTTTTGTCTGAGTGCAATCTAATGTTCTACATGACAAGGAGTTTCACAACGACATTAGACTGTTCTTGTATGTATAAAGACTGTAATTATATGATCACAATCTAAGATCATTGTCAAATCAGAATTTTTGCCAATGCTTTTTGCAGTTCAGCATAAATGGTTAATCCTGTGTTCCAGCACTCAAAAGTTCAATGGCTATTATTTTTACTTCCCTCCTCTACTATGGTAGGGAAGTAATGGATTTAGTCCGAAAAAAATATTTCGAGATTTTAACAGATTTTCGATTTTCACGTTTTGAGACCCTAGCAATCGTTTAAAATCATATTCTGACTGATGTCTGTATGTGTGTGTGTGGGGTCAATTTTTCGCCTTCGATATCTTAAGAATGGAACAACATACGGGCATGCCGATTGTTCTATTGTGTTTATCAGCCTTTAACTTAGATCTGATTATATTTTGAGTCAAATCGGTTCAGTGGATCCTGAGATATTCAAAAAAACGTCCTCAATGTCACGTATTAACATAGATAAAAAAAAATATAAATGAATTCTAGATGTTATAATATGAAAAAAATGTAACTATTTTTTTTCTCTAAAATGTATAGTTTTCGAGAAAAAAAATATTTTACTAAAAAAAATAAAAATTGTACGTAAATCAAGGTAACCATGATTTTTGCTATATTAAGTTAGCCATCAGTAGATCACCAAACAAAAAAGAGGGCCATGCTTTTTTCAAAGAATAAAAATTAAATTGTGTTTTAAAGACCACCAACAGCTAAGGTTATTTGGGCCTAGTCAAAGAATAAAAAAAAAAGAGTGTTTATTTTTTGCAAATATTTACTAGGTGGGAAGTATAGGACTGGTCATCAGTCGAATTTTTAGTGTATTTGCCATATGGCACATACACTATTGGCGTCGGTCGGATGGCGGGACCTAGGGGTCGGACCAAAATTTCTCGACGTTTCATAGCCTCCTGAACACTTTGGCACCATTTTTGGAAATGTTTATATATATATGTATATATATATATATATATATATATATATATATATATGTGTTCGCGGCATAACTCTCGAAAGACTTAATTGATTTGAACGAAATTTAGTAGACACGTTGGAATCCATCACCGCACGGAACCTATTTAAAATGGGCTCAATCGGACCATTTTAAGGGTAGTTTTTAGGGGTTGAAAAAAGTTTTTGGGCCCAAAAATACCGAAAAAAATCTCTGAATTGTTTCAAAATTGGAATTTAACCCTTTAGTAGAGATTAAAATGTATTGCTAAAATTTTAACAAAATCGGCACGACAGGACCGGACTTACAAATTTTATGAAAACACTAGTTTACGGATAGTGATTTATTTGCTAACGGGTGTATTTAATTTGGTACAGAGGTTGCATTGATAATAATATTGAAATTATAAAAAAAATATTATTTTAAGGGATGTATTAAGGGGTTAAATTTTTCATTTTGTCCAAAAACAAACTTAAGTTCACATAATAAAGCCACAAGGCCTGTATTAGCAAATACACTATATTGTCGGCAGGGTTTTGGCACTGCGACCCGAGTTATTTATAATATAAACATGCTAGCACGGTTGTGAATAATTCCGAAGAATGGTCAAAATCAGGGTCGGATCTGGGTTCAGTGACGCCCTAGGCAAATAAAATCAAGGCGGCCCCTAGCTGTAACTCCAGTCAACACCTAGACCTCTCTGTCTTTCCCAAAACAAAAAAACATAGTCAAATTTTTATATTAACTTATTAATAGAAAGAGATTATGGAAAATGTATACAGGGTGTATCACAGAAAACCGAACATAGGGAAAACTCCATTGTGCAAATTAGTTGGGATCAACGATTACTTTGGCCACATATGAGAATGGGTACCATGGTAACGCTGACTAACCATTATTTAATAACAATAATAGCTAATAATGAATAATTAGAAAAACCAGTTAAAATAAATTCTTCAATATTAAATGAATTTATTTTTATTAATGAAACAATTTTTTATTAAGAAAATATTTTTTTAACTAATAATTAAACAAAACAAACAGTTAAAATAAAAAATTAAAGCAAATGTTCAAATAAACCTCCATTTTGAATTAAGCAGTGGCTTAATCGGTTACAAAAACTTTGTCTCACTTTATCTAACATTAAAGGAGTCATATTGAAACATACTTCGACGACTTTGTCTTTAAGTTCATCCAGATTTTGCCAAATTTTGTCAAATGAACAGCAAAATGCATTTGTTACTGTATACGTACACCAAGGTAACCATGGTAACGACCTCTGAATAGAGGGCAAAGCAATCTCTGATCTTAACTAATTTGTACTGTGTACTTTTCCCTATGTTCGGTTTCCTGTGATACACCCTGTATAGGTCAGATATAGTCACGATACAGTCACGAACTTAAGAAAGTTTACATCTGCATCATCTAGTTAACTGTATTAAAAAAGATTTCACATGCGCTTTGCGACTCGCGAAATCATCTATGATGTAATTGTAGTGTAGACCCCCTGGACCACTTCCGTATCTACGTTACTGGCATATATGATAAAATATACCTACTTCTACTACTCTGAAATACAATCACAGTAGCTATATGAATATCAGAGAATAAACAGCTGATGCAGCTAGGGTTACCATATTTGTCAAAAGTGCAACTACAAAGAGGACTGATTGCGATTAGGTGTATATTAGTGTTAGCTCAATCACTGGGTGATTTAGGGGGTGAGGAACACCCCCCCCCAGTAAAGGGGGGGGCTGAAATTTTTTTCAAAAAATATTACCCAAAAACGCAAATTTGAAGCAAAATAAGAACAACGATCTTAGCTTTATTTTTCAAAAATAAAAAATTATACTTAGGTACTTAATTTTTTAATAAGAAACAGTAAATTAAAGGAAATTTTTTTCAAAATTAAAATCTAAAACTAATAAAAACATAACACTTGATAAATAAAATCCTCTAAACAGGAAAAACAAAGGAACGAAGTTATTTAACCTAATATTCTAAAATCTAAACGAAATTTTCGATAACGCTGTTATCGGAAAATCATCATAACATCATAACATGTTACATGAAACATGAAACCCGAAAGAAAATAAAGCGACAAACAAATTATTCAGATTTCAGTAGAATAATATTATTCAGTATTCTAAAACAAAAATTTTTCACAATTTTCTGTTGTTTAGATTTTGGCAAAAAGATGAAAAGGAGGATATTTTCATACCGATATGAGATTATATATCGCATTGTAGTTGGTAGAAAATATATTAATTTTTAAAACCCAATTTTACAATCGATAAAGTTAATTCAGTCCTAAATTTTGCCGCCCCCTAAATCTTCCGCCCTAAGCAACTGCCTATGTTGCCTGTTTGGAGTTCCGGCCCTGGTTAAAATGAAAAAACTACGAGTACGTCATTCAAAAAATAAATTGGTAGGTAGTGTTGTAGGCCATTTTCGACCCGAAGTACGGTCAATACGCACACAAAATGAACGCGTCTAGAACTTAGAACACTAATTTGTACAGACTTCATAATAATATGCAAGTCGAAACTGTTAGCAAATTCTTTTGTTAAATAAGACATTTCATTTTGTGTAGAAAGCTGATTTTTTGCTTTTCATAAAACTTTCAAAACAGAGTACAAAATCCTAATAATTAGAGTTTTCATTTAAATAGAAATCAAAATAAATTTATTTAAAACAAAACAAATCGGATAAAGACAAAACCTTTACTGAATTCAATTTAATTAAACCTTTGTTAACACAAAGAAGAAATTTATAATGGTTCGTATAATCGCTGACTGTGATTGTGTAAAGCGGAAAATTCAAAGTTTCTTGATTTCACATGACACGCTTTATAAGTAACTAAATTTATGTTATGTTGGACACATTTGAATTAAAAGCTTATTAAATTATTAACAAAGCCGATTAAAGATTAAAAAGTAGCTAAGCGTGTAATGTTTGTACGAGAACCTCATAGCGCCACATAACAATATAAAATAATGATCTATAAATTAAGTGATCTATATTTTGTTACATCGAAAAGAGCAACGTCGGCGTCTATCGCCTTGACCCACCTTCCTACTACACTGATGGCAGTCAATGTCCTCAAAATAAAATTTGTCATGCTCGTGACGCTAATAATATCAGTTATCGAGCGTCTATATTCTAAAATTTCTTTCTCTGACCATTTTGTGTGATAAGAAGGTGTCTCGAGGTATTCCAGTGTTGCCAGATGACGGTGCTTACTGCTTAGTTTCACCCACCGTGAACTGAAATCTGAATTCCCCTAAAATATTTTCAACAACTAGTTAACCTTGAAACGAGAGTTGTAAAACGAGGAAGTTGCGCAAAACGCGCGTAATTTAAATGAATATGTAATAGGAATAGGGAGCCGTAAATGAAGTTTCACGACAATGTTTAATTAGTCAACACTACCGTATTTTAGATTTATTTGTATACAAACTTTGATTTAACACACTGAAGCTTTTTATTAAACTTAGAAACAGTTATTACAGCGAATCTTGTAAGTATTAAGTTTATTTTTCTCCTACCTAGGCCGAAAGTTCGTACTTTCGTCCCTGCCAAGCGGGAACAAAGTCGCTCTTTATTCCCGTGGTCCGGACAAGTGCGCGTGCGCAACAGTACTTATGCCGGCTCTCACGCACCTACTTCTGTCTCCTACACATTAAAATTATTTCCTTTAAAATAATTTTTTAATAATTTTAATAATAAAATAAAATAAAAATAATAATTTTAATAATTTTTTTTTCTTTCAATTTTGCGAACTTTCGGCCTGGCAGGAGAAAAAATAGTATGCACAACACGGGAGGAAATTACTACATCTCCTCCCGCGTATTTGCCACCCTCGCCTTCGGCTCGGGTGGCAATTTTATACGCGGGAGAAAATGTAGCACTTTCCTCCCTTGTGGCACAATGTACTATTGTTTGCTTGAGATATTAAAAACGAAATTGAAGTAACTTGTGGTTACCTAACAGTAATAGTTGTTAGTTTATAAACAGTATATTGTATATCTAGTAGCGTAATGAGGTATATTACTGACGAGTAGTGACAGTATGTGAAAACGAGCGATAGTGAGTTTTAACAGTGACTCGAGTTATAATATCATTTCGCACGAGATATGGTGAATTTTACCGTGCCCACTATAAAATAGCTACTTTTCGTTTCATTTTCAAAAATTTTTGAGAGTTCATTTTTGTCGAGAATTTCACATCTTAGTAGGCCGTGAGTAGCTGTCTGTAGCTAATAGCGGGCGGATTCAGAGTGAATAAACATAAAATACTATGGAGATTGTTTACTTTCCACACAAGGTTTGAAAACTATTTTATAGTGGGTGGTAAAAAAAATAATACACTTCCATTAGCCAATTACAGTTTCTAAATAACTATGTTGCAATTATTATTATCACGCTGATTGAGTTATATAAGTTACACCACAGCGCACTAAAGTAGACATTCGTTTCCTCCCTTGTAAATGTTTTTTCCCACTATCTGTGAGAGCTATTTAAAATTGTAATGTTGTAGGTTCAACCAAATTTTTATATTTTAAGCGTTTTTAAGAGTAAGCCCTTGAAATATTAGCGAAGATATTGTGAAAATTTCAAATTTTTTAACGGTATGGTGAGAAGTATAAAACATTTTTTCCCTTAAAATTCCCCCTAAAGCTGTAAAGGTAGTTGTCGTGCTACAATAACATCCAAAAGTTTCGTTCATAATACGTTGTAAAACAATAAATAAGTATAGTGTTAAATGTAAAAAATTTTTGTCAGAGATTGTACCTAAACTGTTGTTCACATAGTAACATATATTTCACTTAGTTTGTTCGCTTGGATTATATAAAAATGTCGATCTTTTCTCATAAATTGTTGAACTTTGCGTTATTATATCTCAACAATGAAACGGTCAATAATTTTTGGATTTTCTTTTTTAAACTCAGAACAAAAACATCAATGAACAGTCAGTTTTTTGAAAATTTCTGACTGTTACTTTTTTTTTTTTAATTAAAAAACTTGTCAAAAACACAACCTTTCCTATGCTCTCCGTGTTAATTATCCGAAATTTAATTAAGTTTATCTCGAGTTAGAGATGGTCAATCAACTTCAAATTTTAATGGTATTTGTATTATAGTATCCTTAATGAGTATACGAAAATTTAGAATTTTCTGACACTATGCCCATAGCACGATAACTACCCTAGCATGACCTACTTCGGGAATATAATAATCAATTTAAAAATATAGTTTCTTAAAATAGACTAAAAAATTTATTTGATTAATTAGATTAAAATAGCTACGTTTTAACTTAAACGGTTATGCTTTGTGTATGCCATAACACCACTGTGTTTCCGAATAATTTTCAAACAGAATTTTCATTAAAACAAAACAGCATTTAATAAATAAATATGTCGATGTATAACTGAATATAATATTATAACGTCGGCGTATAAAATAGCGATGTGAATATTACAAACCAAAAAAGCTATTAACTTTTTCGTTTCGATGAAAGGAAAATTAAATTTTTTCATATTACAAACAGTCTATATTCTTGGGTACTCCCACAAGATCATAATATACAGTGCGTAAGTTTAGTCTGTAATAACAATCCATATAAAATAAATCTCAGATCATCTGCGGTCAAAACTCCCGGACACATCGAATTTATTTTTTAAACGCGCCTCTTTTTAGATAGTTGTCTTTTTTAACACCATCTCTTTCCGGAACGACGTCTTCGCCTTTTTTTAATGAGACCACTCCAATTTTTTTGTAGATTTTGATAGATTATCAAATTCTGATTTCAGCAATGTGCCATTATTTGACATTTTACACTGACAGTGTTAAAAGTGAACAAAAATTTGATATAGTTGCGGAATTTTCAGCAGTTTATTTAAAAAAAGTGAATAATAGGTGGACGGACTGCCAAATTAATAAAATGTTATTTCAAAAAACAAAAAAAAATTAAATTAAGTGAGATAAATATTTGATTTCTGGGTTTTAGTAAAATTTTGTCAAAAAACCCAAAACTGAAGCCTGGACATCGAGGATGTTGACATGAGAATTTTTGAGAATTTTAATATGTTACAAAAATGCAGCTTTACACAAAATACTTTGAAGGTTCATAAATATTTCACCTATAATGCTTAGACTATACCGCATTGCAGAAATTACGCACGTGAACCCCCGTCCATAGGAACTTTTTTTCTTAAAATCAAATAAGAAATCACCTCCTGAAGTTTGTTGTTGTAATTTTTAAACACCTTGTATACTGTTCTCGTAATATAGGTACATACAATCAAAATATATAATGAACCACAATTTCATTCTATGAGCTTTGTATTCTGAAAGTCCTTTGATCGTTACTCAGCGAGATTGATTTTTTCCTGAGTTTCAACTGAAGAACTGAACTTCATTCAGACCTGAGAAATCTATAAAACAAAACCTTAACATTCATCCTTTGATGTTATATATGAAAATCAAACCATTCTTGCGTAAATATTTACCTATGCCGCCTTTCACTGCGGAATATTGCTTCTGTTTATTTTAAATCAAAATGCAATTACGAAAACCGTAACATAATGTACATATCTAGTATATTATTTTTAATAGTTTCATATTATTCCAGTATAATTTTCTAATTACAATAAATTTTAATTGCAGAACGAGACCATATTGTTTTCTGTTTTATTGTTTGAAATCGTTCTGTATAGTATATCCCACCATAGTGGCCACGCTAGTAAATAGCGTAGCCACTATGGTGGGATATATCAATATACTGATATACACGGTGTCCAAGATATAAGCGTGAAATTCATAGGGATTTCCTAAACGGTAAGAGATCGAGATTTGGTTAAATGAGAGAAAATGTGTAGAGATTTGAAATCTTCATAAAAAAGTGCCTTAATAAAGTGAAAATATTTTTTTCTAACTCATTTAATAAGCAAGTTATAAATAAAAAACGAAAATGGGGTCCATGTAAATTATACGTTTTACGAGAAATAATTTATGAAGAAATGATTTTTGGGGTACAAATTCTCGAAAGTATTAGGAATAAAGATCCGATAAGTTTCCATCTTTTGCGAGAGTGGAACATCCCCTTTTTCACGAAAAAAGAATCCTAGCGGCGTTCATAGGACGAGAAAAGGTATAGGAAAGAAAAAGTTTGCCATTAAGTTCTGCACAAAAAAAATCCTATTGACCTCTTGGATAATCCCCGCCCATGTCCCGCAAACAGCATTCAAAGTCGAGGGTAGTTTAGAAGCGCTCGTAAAAATCAGCCATACGCGGGATCCTACAGCGAACATTTCGAGACTGGCTACTTTAACAAGAAATATGCTCAGGGGTGAATTAATAGAGCGGAATCTCTTCTACAAGAGGCATTAATTAAATTTCACTGTACAAGTGATTTTCATTAATTTCCCCCCTTTTCCCCGCAAAGGTGCATTTTGTAATTATAGGTAAAATGTATTTCAGTCGACTATTAGTGAGGGAAGGGGAAGGGGAGCTTTTTTCAAGCATCGAAATCCTTCGTCCGTGTAACACAAAAATGTCTGGCCCTTGGATATCACGCTGTGTTCTCGGATGATTTTTACGAACCCTTCGAAACTACCCTCGACTTTGAACGTTGTTTGCGGGATATGGGTGGGGATTAGCCAAGAGGTCAATAGGACCTTTTTTGTGCAGAATTTAATGACAAACTTTTTTTTTCTATACCCTTCCTCATCCAATGAACGGTTTACAAGAAATCGCCTCTAGAGTTGGTTTTTCATGAAAAAGTGGATGTTCCACTCCCGCGCGGGATGGAAACTCATCAGATCTTTATTCCTAATACTTTCAAGAATTTGTACCCAGAAAATCATTTCTTGAATTGAATTGTAGATTATAGACGCTCGACAACAGAGGTCATTAGCGTCAAAATCATTTCTTTATAATTTGTTTCTTCTATTCACTATATTTTAGTCTAATTTACGTGGACATGGTAGAACTTTCAGTTTTTAATCTAGAATTAAGAATGTCATTTGTTTTCAAATAAATTAAGAGATCTCCACAATATAGTCGAAAACAAATAAAATTCTTAAATCTAGATTTAAAGTTGAAAGTCGTACCAGAAACCCAGCATGACACCTAATATTTAAATATTTTAGTGAAAATCACCAGGAAATTTTTATTAAAATGTTGTGTTTTTTTCATATTTGTTAAAAATAAAATTTCTTTTTTTAAGATACTTATCACGATTTCTTAAAAATATTCAGAGGCGATCAATCCTTTAACCTTAGTAATAAATAGGAATAATATGAAGTAGAAATTAAATCATAAATTGCAGAAAATTGTTAACTTCTTTACTAACGTTACTTTTTGAAATAGATGGGCATTATTATTATTTTCCTACTGAAAATTAATTCTAATTAAACTTATCAGGCTAGTTCACTGTCAGCTACTGAGCACCAGAAGGTGAACTCGACGGTAGTTCGCGAGTACTACGAGATTGATGTTACCCGGGATACCTACCTATATCTCACCGTGATAACTTCAAGTTAAGTAGAAAACCAAAATGCAATATTTCACTGTTGTTAGTTTGATACACTTTAATTACGACCCTGGATTCGTAACATAACATAAATTACATGATAATATAGAAGGTCTTAAAGCAATATAACTTCTCCTTATTGAATATTGTATAGTAAATCTTGCCAATATGAAGATTCTAAGTTACGTAATATACAACCATAAAATAGATATATCATGCAGTATAATATTTGTGACTGCCGGGCAAAATCGCTTAAGTCATATTTTTGGTATTTAATAAAGATAGATTTTTTAAACATGTATATATTTTTGTAACACTAGATGACCGTCCGGCTTCGTCCGGGTAGCGATTTATAATTAATCAATACGTTAACACTTGCTTCACTCGTTCGCTCGAATTTATAATTAATTGCCCCCCCCCCCCTAGGGAGGACATTGGAATGTGGTTGCTATCGCAAATTGCATTCCAATGTTCTTTGGGAATTAGAACTTCTGGGGACCCGAGATCGTACCAGTCGGTTTGTGTATGCCGGCTAGCGGATTCTAATACACAAATGGATTATTTGTTGTGTTGAAGACGCTAATGACCTGAGTTGTCGACGCGTCTATAATCTACAATTAATTAATTAACTGCCCGCGACTTATTATTATTATAGGGTGTAACATTATATTTCACGCTGCTTTTGACATACACTTGATTTAAATCCAACTTGGAATCAATCCGATTTGCACCCGGGTGAAGCCGTGCTGGGCAACTAGTGCAGACTTAAACCTTCCTCAAGATAATCTATCGGAATGTAAAAACCACATTCAAATTTGTTCAGTATAGTGGATTCAACGCGATTTTCAGCCAGGCGAAACTGGTTCGCACAGTCATTATAGACCTAAACCTGTAAATGGTAAAAAACGCACTCAAATTCGTTCAATAGTTCTCGAGATTAGCCGGTACAGACAACCAGACAGACATCTACCGAGACTTCCTTTTATAGTATGTATATATTGTATAGATTGTGTAAAGTTTTTTTTTAATACGTTCATTAATATGAAAAAAATTGATTGATAGGGAATGCAATCTCGCGAGATTTTTAGTAAGCCGAGATCTCGAGAGATTAGGAAAGTCAGTCTTGCGAGATTCGATATTTTCGAGATCTCGCGAGATTAACAATTATGTTACTAATTTCCTTAAAAAATAGAAAAGTAATGGAAAAAATTAAAGAAAATGTTAAGGCATTTATTATAAAAACCATTTAGGACAACAACAAAGTAGTAAGTAACTACTTATCTCTTGATTTTTAAAAGTAGTATATGAAGTTATGAACGTTATAACTTGTTATAATAAATAATCAGCTTTCAGTGACACCTGATCGTAAAAATCTCGTAAAAATAGCCGATATTTCGCGAGAACGAGATTGCATTCCCTAAGTCTATGGGGACATAAACTCAAAACTTTTGGCTTTTGGCACCCCATATTAGATATGTAAAAAAGAAGATATCGAAACGCTTTCTTTCAATGTGATGACAGGGCGAAATGCAGTCAACTGTGATTGGCTGGCCATAGTTCGCGTAACTTCCGTAGCGGCATTATCTCTATGTTTAAAATTACATTGAAAAATACACACTATTGGGCATTTTTTTACTGCACAAAAAGCTTTCAGATATTCTCACTTTTTTAATAACCTATTTGTAATGTAGATTCTACTCCTCATAAAAAAATCGACTGAATGGCCAGTCCTATACTTCCCACCTAATAAACAACGCTCGTAACTGAAAATTTTCCCAAATAAAAAAATTATTAAAAAAACAAAAAACCCGACTGCGTAAAAATCGAACATAAAAGATGGAAACAAGATCAAATGATAACATGCAGTCGGAGGCATAGCAGTAACAAATTGAACAGAAATACCTGCAGATGTTACTACTATGCCTCCGACTGCATGTTGTTACTACTATGCCTCCAACTGCATGTTATCATTTGATCTTGTTTCCATCTTTTATGTTCAATTTTTACGCAGTCGGGTTTTTTGTTTTTTTAATAAATTTTTTATTTCCTTCCTTTTAGTGGAATCGACTCATCAAGCCTTTTAATTTGATACCCCACACACAAGGTTTTATCGATTGTTAGCGTACTGACAAAATGGCGTCTAGCGCCCGCCATATTGAATTTTCCGTGACGTCATGTACCTTATTTGAAATGTCAACAAAACCTTTCTTTTGTTTTGATTTTGATACCTATATCAATGTATTTAGAAGGAAAATTACTTTTGCATTCTGACAAAATGGCGTTTAGCGTCCGCCATATTGAATTTTCCGTGACGTCATATACCCTATGTCACTCTGGGGATTCAGACGAATCTAATGACACCTCATTTTTCAAAATCCGTCAAGCCGTTTACGCTACAGAGCGTGATAAAGAAATATACATACATACACTCGAAAAACAATACCCTCCTTCTGGCGCAGTCGGGTAAAAATGATAATTCTCTTTTCATATCCTTAATATAAAAGCATGGCCATTTCAATTGTTTGTTAATCTTCTAAAATCATAGACATCTTGATTAGGTAAATAAAAAAATATTTCCGCGTAATTTTTTTTCGAAAACATTTTTTTCTCGAAATATTTACATTATAAAAAAAAATTATTAAGATTTTATTTATATTTTAACATCTAGAATACGTTTATATTTTTTTACTATGTTAATACGTTACACAGAATATTTTTTTTAATATCTCAGGAACCACTGACCCGATTTGGCTCAAAATCTAATCAGATCTAAGTTATGTGCTAACAAATACAACAAAACAAACCGCATGACGATTTGTCGTTCTGGTTTTACACACACACACACACTCACAGCCATCAGTCGGAAAATGGTCTTAAATGATTCCTAGGGTGTCAAAACGTGAAGATTTATTAATATTTAAACAAAAATTCGGACTGAATCCAATACTTCCCTATCATAGTTACGTAGAAGTGGGAAGTAAAAAATGGTCAGAAGTGAAACTTCGAAAAATTCTAGTTAATAATAAACGCTAGTTTGTAAGTAGGCAATGTTATACAGTTCGCGCAGGCGACGGCAAACCGTCTGGCAAACACTACACACTACAGAAGTGAAACTTCGTATGCAAAATCTATATTTAAATATTATAATTTAACATTGGCAGAATATTTGTTATAAGACTTGTTTTTTGTTGTCATGATTACACCGTTGCAGCTTTTCATTACGGCTTTTCGCCAGATAAAATCAATTAACTCTACCGTGCGTAAAGAAGTTTTACTTCAAGAAAAAAGTGCGACAACTCCATTGTCAGTAACCTTACTTTACCCAAATTTTGACTTACGCTATTTTGCATTATAACAATAGATATTATGGTATAGTTGCAGTAAGTAAAGCTAATAAAGGGTTTGTTTAATTTTCAGTATCTGTAAACAAACACACATCGAATTCCCGGATTTGATTGGATATATGAAACCAGTGTTTTTATTTGCGTTACATTTCCATAGTGACTAGCAGGCCATGTTGAAAAGTCAATTGTTGTTTTATACAG
The DNA here is from genome assembly GCA_039654895.1 of Mongoloraphidia duomilia. NCBI lineage: Eukaryota > Metazoa > Arthropoda > Insecta > Raphidioptera > Raphidiidae > Mongoloraphidia > Mongoloraphidia duomilia. The sequence continues at coordinate 31,056,254 of CM077521.1, read as the reverse complement.
GGTGTCTCAAGCACATATATTTAAATGAAATTGAAATGCATACTAGCTTAATAAGAGCAACGTTACAACTTACAGCTTACACAAAACTTTACAACAAAAACTTACTGTAAAAAAATTATGTCAGTTGATATTGTTTATCTTGCTAGCTTTTCACTATAGAATAAGTTCTGAATAACTTTATCGGGAAGGTATCTCTAGGAATTCGTTTTCTTCATCATTTCCAGATATAGGATTTATTCTTCAGGTAAAATTATCTGCTAGTAGTGCTAGTTGAGGTAATATAATATCTGACAGATATTGATTGCCATGTCCTCTCTGCATGACCGACGCTGCATTTATAACCTCAAAAGTAAAATGAGTACGCTACTATGACGGTTCAGTGTACATGACACTGTATTTATGTAATTATGGTTTGGAACAGTCTGTATAAATTCTCTCTCTCTATACCCTCTGTTGCTAGAATACTAAATACATGCAATGTTTGATTTTGTTTATTAAATGCAAATTTTTGCAGTGCATTCAGTTGTGTATAAAAATTAGAATTATTATAGGTTTTTGGAAGCTCAGTTGCAAAATCTGTGATTTTTTATCTATTCAAGTTTACAGACTACAGGAAAAAGAAAGACAATAAAATAACACTGTTTTATAAAATACTTGTCTTTTATGCGACGAATTTCAGAAAAAATCATTTGAATTTTTATATTAAAAATACTCAACATTTTCTAGAAAACATTCTTCACGATCGTATACACTAAAAGTTCAAATTTTTATGAAGTAAAAATATTATATTTCTTGTTAGAGTTGTATTTTGTAACGCGACAGTAAATTAAAAGTTTACAAATGGTGGGCTATGATGGACATTTTAGGGTAAAAATGCTTCGATAAAGTTGATACTTAGTACTTATATTACGCTTAAAAATGGTTTGTTGGTGTGAAAATTATTACAATTATTTTGAAATTATTAGATACTAACATTCAATTGTTGATATGAAAATGTACTATTGAATATTGATGTATCTATACAGGGTATCCCAGACATGACATGATTTCGATTGTGTTGAAGATAATCCCATCAAAGCCTATATATATTCGGAAATAGGAGATGGCGGTAAATTATATCGACAATATCTCTATATAGGTCAGAGAGGCAACGTTCAACTTTTTTTCTTAAAAAGCACCATAGATATTTTTCAGTTATTTTAATAGAGCTTTTTATCTCTTTTCATCCGTGTAATTAAACACCGTTACATTATAAAATTTTTGAGATAAACGCGATTAAACTTTACTTAAATACGATACTAGCTTTGTTCCAACCACTCTGAAAACGATAATATTACCATCACGCTCATGGGCAGTGGATAGAATGCGTTCCAACCGAACTGGTGATTGTGAACGATTCTTAAAGCGTTCCAACTGAATTTGTGATAGTTTGTGAACTGTTTCCGAACGATCATTTCAGTACATAGTCTAGACATGAAACCAAAATGAAACTGACATGCGCATTAAGCACTTTGTTACGTTTGTGTCTGCTCAATACCAACCTGAGACAGTTGTTTATTCATTTGTAATTTGTTTTATTTTTGTTTTGTCTCGTCTCTGTTCAAATATCTCTTTATTTTTCATTTGAGATTAGTTTCGTTTGTTTTCGCAAAATTATTAATTTAAATATTTATATTTGAGTTCTGAGTTAATAAATTTAATTAATTCGTGTAATTCTAAAAATTTAAAATAAGTAAATGTTTGACGAACAATACAATTTTTAACAAACGCTCAAAAACATCACGACTACAAATTAATAATTTTCATATTTTTTATTTCCAAAAATATTTTTAACAGTTAAAACATTTACATAGTACGTTTATTTATTTATATTATTCTTACAACTAGCTATCAAATAAGTTATTCATTTTCAAAATGTTTTTAACAACAAAAAAAGCCTGAAATTAGGAATTTACATTTGACAAATGACAATTGATATATTTTGATCATAATATGCATGGTACATGGAGACCATGATTTGATGCAAAAAACGGTCACAAAAGCGTTACGTTTATACCGTCACAGAACCGATAAAAACAGTTTCGTTACCGTTTCAAAACGAACCATTTATACTGGCTGGAACATAGCTAGTGTTCCAGGTACATTTGATATTAATATCAAGTAGGGTAGGTACGTCATGTATCATTGTATTGTATGTAAAGTTTAATTGCATTGTCTAAAAAATTTTATAATGTAACACTGGTAATCAATTTCACGGTTGAAAAGAAAATAAAAAGCTCTGTCAGAATAGTTGAAAAAACTCTAGCCAATCGGATGATGTGACCATTCAAACTCAAAAATACAGACATTTGACAAAAATTACCTATAATAATTAAAATAAAGTTTCTGTTAACGCGTGTGATGACGCGGGTAACGGATAGTAATAAATATTTATATTATGGTATTTGCTTTTCATTTCCATGGTTACTTACATGTGATTTCACACGTAAAAAAACCAAAGCATGTTTTAGGCTATTGATTATGTCATATAGAAAGGAACTAAGACGTTCACGGGTTTTTATTGCAGGAATCGGTCAATGGGTCATTTAAAAAGAAAAAACCGTGGAGTGCTGTTAAATTAGAGGGGGAAATTGGAGATAGGGGTGAAAATGCACTCTTTTCAGTTTTTTCAATATATCTCACAAACGACGCAAAATTTCGATATACTTTATATATATCGAAATTTTGCTTCGTTTGTGAGATATATTGAAAAAACTGAAAAGGGTGCATTTTCACCCCTATCTCCAATTTCCACCCTCTAATTTATTAGCACTCCGCGGTTTTTCCTTCTTAAATGACCCATTGACCGATTCCTGCAATAAAAACCCGTGAACGTCTTAGTTCCTTATTGCCCTGCTTTTTAGGACATAATCAATAGCCTATTTGTCTGAGTTGTCATCTAACTCATTTCTTTTTACTTCCCACCTCTACTATGGTAGGGAAGTAATGGATTCAGTCCGAAAACAATATTTCGAGATTTTAACAGATTTTCACGTTTTGAGACCCTAGCAATCATTTAAGATCATTTTCTGACTGATGTCTGTAGGGTGTGTGTGTGTATGTGTGTATGTGTGTGTGTGTGTATGTGGTCAATTTTTCGCCTTCGATATCTTAAGAACGGAACAACATACGGGCATGCCGATTGTTCTATTGTGTTTATCAGCCTTTAACTTAGATCTGATTAGATTTTGAGTCAAATCGGTTCAGTGGATCCTGAGATATTCAAAAAAACGTCCTCAATGTCACGTATTAACATAGGTAAAAAAAAATATAAATGAATTCTAGATGTTATAATATGAAAAAAATGTAAATATTTTTTTTCTCTAAAATGTATAGTTTTCGAGAAAAAAAATATTTTACTAAAAAAAATAAAAATTGTACGTAAATCAAGGTAACCATGATTTTTGCTATATTAAGCTAGCCATCAATAGATCACCAAACAAAAAAGAGGGCCATGCTTTTTTCAAAGAATAAAAATTAAATTGTGTTTTAAAGACCACCAACAGCTAAGGTTATTTGGGCCTAGTCAAAGAATAAAAAAAAGAGTGTTTATTTTTTGCAAATATTTACTAGGTGGGAAGTATAGGACTGGTCATCAGTCGAATTTTTGATAGAGTAATTAGTTCAGAACAAAAGAACTGCTGATTTTTTTATTTTCAAAATATTTACGAAACTAGGTAGGTATAACGTTTAGAAAAAAATTTTTTACAAAACTTTCTTGCAAAAATGAATATAGACTAATGATTTAATACATCGTTTTGAAAAGTATACCGTTATAATAAAAATAAACAACCTCAAAGCACATAATATCTCTTCTGAGCATGTCAAACATCCTACCGAAATTTGGTTTTGATTCGCTTAGCCGTTTCACCTGTATCGTGCTCACATACTAACAGACAAACATACTTTTTCCATACTTTTTGGATTCAGGGGACCTCAAAAGGAAAAATATTGTAAAATTGTGAAAAGTGAATTTTGACTTAAATTAGTACTATTCCCCACTTGTGAATTTCATCTTATTTACGAATATATGTATATAGTACGATTTGATGGGGTTATCTTCAAAAATAATCGAGATACAAGCCTGGGGCAAGTCATGTCTGGGACTGCCAGAGCCCGTGTATAGAATAGGCTCAATAATAATATAAATAGTTGTAATTTCAAAACCAAAACCGTATTTTTGTTGATATATATTTGAATCGCTTGTATGTAAATATATTGACTTTATTAAGGTTTGCATATTATTTGCATACAACAGTGTAAGTTGTAGCTCTGTTACTCATGCATACAGGTTTATACTTCGCGTATACAGTTTCAGTAATAACTCTATCCGCCGTTGAACTTGTCTTCATAGTTAGCCTAGTTTCCAAATTAATAATATACATTATACATGCAGAGTGTCAAGAAATATATCGGCAGATTTGTAGAGTCAAATTTGTCATCTAAATCGAGTAAATAATCGGCATCAGCATGGAAAACCATGGATTCATGAATCATGATAATAATAATATGTAGCAGTGAGCGAAAATGTAAAGTAAGTCGGGGGATCCCGTACGCGATTTCTGAGCTAAATTGGTTAAACTATAAAAGAAACTGTACAATAATATTATATATTAAGATATTTGCTGTTCTTGATTCTTGATTATTTCGCTGCTAAACCAAAATCTATCCAAGCCGAAAAGCTATAGTAACAAAATAAAATTGTAACTGAATACTAACAAAATAACGCGTTGAATGATTTTTTCTAATGATTTGTGTAACAGCTCAAACTTTTTTTTGTTTGCTTGTTTAAGGCTACCAACAGCTAGGGTTATTTGGGCTTACTATTATTTCTTAGACAGCTTGGTGTAATGTTTAGCGTGCTGGCCTTTGGATCAGACTGTTGTGGGTTCGAATCCCATCTCCGCTCATGGATGTTTTGTAATCTCATTATAATTTGATGATTAGACGCTAATGATCTTAGTTGTCGAGTGTTTATAATCTACAACAAATAGATAAATAAATAAATAAATTAATTAATTTTCAATTCATTAATAAAAAATAACATTTTATTTATTTATATATTTATTTAATTAATTAATTAATAAATTAAATAAATATATAAATATATAAAATGTTATTTTTTATTAATGAATTGAAAATTCAATAATTGTGGGCTTTTATTTAACTTTACTTGTTGTATGTATGTCTGCCACAAATCTTACAACCAAAATTTCAACTAGTTCTAATTGAGCTAGAGCTTTGAAATTTTTCAGACGTGTATGAGTCCGGTAACAACGCAATATAGTATATCTAATATCGTTCCAAATCCAATATGGCAGACGCCCCCAAGATGGCAGATTACCTTTATATCACAGCCCCTTGACATGGATATCAAATGAAAGGGCTTAACGAGTAGAATGCAATGAGCTATGTGACGTTATTCTTAACCCAATATGGCGGACGCCCGATGCCTCCAAGATAGCAGATTACCTTTTTCTTCACAACCCCCTTGATATGCGTATCAAATAAATGTGATTTATGAGTAGAATACGATGAGCTATGTGACTTCATTGTTAACCTAATATGGAGGACGCCCCAAGATGGCGGATTACCTTTTTCTTTACAACTCCCTTGATATGGGTATCAAATGAAAAAGTTTGACGAGTAAAATACGATAAGCTATGTGACATCATTCTAAAGACTGAAAAGTAAAAAATTAAAATAAAAAAAGAAATTTATAAGAAAAGCTTTTATCTAGAAAAATGTAGATAGGTACTAGAAAGTAAAAAATTTTTCATATATCTGGAAACTAAAAGCTTTGGGGCGGTCAGTTGAGCAAACTAAGTATGCAATAGTGTTATAAGACCGCCCCAAAGCTTTTAGTTTCTAGATGTATGAAAATTATTTTTACTTTTTAGTAACTACATTTTTTTAAATAAAAGCTTCTCTCACAATTTTTAAAAAAAAATTTTTAAACCCCAGTTTTATCCTAACACTTTGTATAAACTGTACACATAGAAATGCAATATTGTATACTCTCTGTGCTGTTGTTGTATGTTTATGTGAAAATGCATGTGCACTCAGCATTACATTGAATCTCTCCCATTCGGCTTCCTGCACCTCCAGAAACTCATGTTCATCATCAACTTTATCATTTTATCAATTGTGTTTGTAGCTGGTCAAAGTATATACAATTTGATGAAGAAATAATGGGAATTATACTCGTTATTAACTTCCCATTGGAAGTTATTGTAATGGGTCCGAAAATCGAAATCAAAAAGGAAAAAAAAATTTTATGTTTCAAGGTCACTACACTATTTTTACACTACTTTTAGAAAGATGTCTGTGTGTGTGTATGCGTGTGTGTGTGTACGTATGTACGTACGTATGTACGTACGTACGTACGTACGTACGTACGTACGTACGTACGTACGTACGTACGTACGTACGTACGTATGTATGTGTCCATTTCTTTCTAAGACGAAATCTCGAGAAAGAAAAATGATATCGACTACGTTAGGGTGCCAATCGACGCGTATTAACGTAAATATGATCTGAAAGAAATTTTTTCAAAATCGGTTCAGCCGTTCTTTTTTCTTAACCAAATAACCTCCAAAAAAGTAGATTTTACACAATATCTCGCGAATAAAAAATTATATTGACTTCGTAAGGGTGTCAATCGAGGCGTGTTAACGTCATTTTGATCCGACATAAATTTTATAAAAATCGGTTCAGCCGTTTTTTTTTTTTTTTTTTTTTTTTTTAATTATTGTTAAAAATAAATAATAATTATGTTTTAATGATTAAAAAGATTTCTTTTCTGTGTAATATCTAATTTAATTATTATTATTAAATATTTATCAAACTGGGAAGTTCGTCGTGTGGACCTCAAGGGTCGCACTTTAGTCCTAACAAAGGACCCACCTCACGGCTTGTTTTATTTGATTATACATCGAGTTATACATAGTATACCTACCTATATAAATATAAAAAAAAACTTTATTTCCGTCGCAGTCGGTCGTCTTGTCTGTCAATCAATGACTTGGCTTCAAAACTTTATTTATTACCAACTTATTCCAAGAATATTACGCTTAAAGTTTTCAATAAGTTCCATTAGTTGGGCTAGTTTTACTAAATACCCGTTAAGTCTACAAACCCATTAAATTTTGATTTTTCCTTTTTTTACCGTTTGTATAAAAATAAAACTGAAGAATTTCACAAAACAATAATTTATTATTCTAAAAATATATTATACTAGCCGTTACCCGTGGCTTCGCCCACGTATTTTACGATTTATAATTTTATTTATCGATCGAGATTGAGATTGCTTGGAATCGAGGGTTTTTTAAAAAATTTTATTATACAATACATTAGGTGCGTTTGGTATCAAGGTGTAGTGTAAAAAGTGTAAGCACTTTTGACACTATTACGTTTGTTATACAAAAGTGTAAAATAACTGATCTGTGTGTGTACGTATGTACGTACGTATGTACGTACGTACGTACGTACGTACGTACGTACGTACGTACGTATGTATGTGTCCATTTCTTTCTAAGACGAAATCTCGAGAATGAAAAATGATATCGACTACGTTAGGGTGCCAATCGACGCGTATTAACGTAAATATGATCTGAAAGAAATTTTTTCAAAATCGGTTCAGCCGTTCTTTTTTCTTAACCAAATAACCTCCAAAAAAGTAGATTTTACACAATATCTCGCGAATAAAAAATTATATTGACTTCGTAAGGGTGTCAATCGAGGCGTGTTAACGTCATTTTGATCCGACATAAATTTTATAAAAATCGGTTCAGCCGTTTTTTTTTTTTTTTTTTTTTTTTTTTAATTATTGTTAAAAATAAATAATAATTATGTTTTAATGATTAAAAAGATTTCTTTTCTGTGTAATATCTAATTTAATTATTATTATTAAATATTTATCAAACTGGGAAGTTCGTCGTGTGGACCTCAAGGGTCGCACTTTAGTCCTAACAAAGGACCCACCTCACGGCTTGTTTTATTTGATTATACATCGAGTTATACATAGTATACCTACCTATATAAATATAAAAAAAAACTTTATTTCCGTCGCAGTCGGTCGTCTTGTCTGTCAATCAATGACTTGGCTTCAAAACTTTATTTATTACCAACTTATTCCAAGAATATTACGCTTAAAGTTTTCAATAAGTTCCATTAGTTGGGCTAGTTTTACTAAATACCCGTTAAGTCTACAAACCCATTAAATTTTGATTTTTCCTTTTTTTACCGTTTGTATAAAAATAAAACTGAAGAATTTCACAAAACAATAATTTATTATTCTAAAAATATATTATACTAGCCGTTACCCGTGGCTTCGCCCACGTATTTTACGATTTATAATTTTATTTATCGATCGAGATTGAGATTGCTTGGAATCGAGGGTTTTTTAAAAAATTTTATTATACAATACATTAGGTGCGTTTGGTATCAAGGTGTAGTGTAAAAAGTGTAAGCACTTTTGACACTATTACGTTTGTTATACAAAAGTGTAAAATAACTGATCTGTTTGTTATTTCAGTGTGGGACTAAAAGTGTAACAACTATTAGTCCTGACTTTTGAGCAGGTGCACGTAGTGTAGTGTAGGTCACGTGATATATGTCTGAATTGACAATCGCTTTGACAGATTTGATACTTTTTTCGTACTCAATTTTTTACATTTTTTGTCTCTTAAAAATGAATGAGTTTCAAAATGTAATGGTACAAGATAAATATGGCAGTGAGTTTAACATTTTTATGACCAAAAAAAACTGTAAAAACTAGAAATAATGAACTCAGCCAATCTGTCATTAATTTATTTTGTAATGCGCATGTACAATCTACTCAGAATGTACACTAGCCCGTTTGTTACAAGTGTACATTTAGTTTACACTTTTGGTGAACTTTTTACACTTTTCAGTGAAAAATTATCTACACTACACTACACTACACCTTGATACCAAACGCACCTAATGTATACTAAAAACCAAATCTATGTGGAATTTTAGTGACTTTCCTAGTAACGAAAATACACTCTGTAATACACATAAATCTTTTTTGAGCAATCTGTAGATTACTAATAGCAAAATTATTAACTGTCAGAAATATTTCTATAAATATTTTAATAATTCTGGACGTGTAAATTGTCAGTTTAAATTTCTTTTTCAAGATTTTCTTTAAATACTCTTGCAAGTTATAATAAACTAAAAAGTGTTGTTATTTTTTTTTAATTAAAAATGAACTGTTTTAATAATTTCTTAAATTTTATTTTGTCAAAAAAATTCACAATGATAATAAATATTAACAAGCCGTGAGGTGGGTCGTTTATTAGGACTAAAGTGCGACCCTTGAGGTCCACACGACGAACTTCCCAGTTTGATAAATATTTAATAATAATAATTAAATTAGATATTACACAGAAAAGTAATCATTTTAATCATTAAAACATCAATAATTAAAAAAAAAAAAAAAAAAAAAAAAACGGCTGAACCGATTTTTATAAAATTTATGTCGGATCAAAATGACGTTAACACGCCTCGATTGACACCCTTACGAAGTCGATATAATTTTTTATTCGCGAGATATTGTGTAAAATCTACTTTTTTGGAGGTTATTTAGTTAAGAAAAAAGAACGGCTGAACCGATTTTAAAAAAATTCCTTTCAGATCATATTTACGTTAATACGCGTCGATTGGCACCCCAACGTAGTCGATATCATTTTTCGTTCTCGAGATTTCGTCTTAGAAAGAAATTGACACATACATACGTACGTACGTACGTACGTACGTACGTACGTACGTACATACGTACACACACACACACACACACACACACACAGACATCTTTCTAAAAGTAGTGTAAAAATAGTGTAGTGACCTTGAAACATAAAAATTTTTTTTCCTTTTTGATTTCGATTTTCGGACCCATTACAATAACTTCCAATGGGAAGTTAATAAAAAAATATACAAATATAGTTTATTAACAAAAATAAGAACTGTCCGTTTAAAATAATATACCTAATTATTGCACTTGCACATTGATTAAGAAAATATCAGCCACAGTAAATTTACCGAAAGCAAATGAAAAATTAACTGTTATAAATAGGCAGTATTAGAAACCACTCGTTCCCGTTGTGTTTTTAAGTTACGGAATTTTAACGTAAAAAAAGTTCGAGCCTCTTTATGACGTTTTCATCAACTTATTATTCCATATTTGTCTTTTCATATTCTGTACTTATTTATAAACGCTTTAAACCAACTTGAACTCAGTCGAGGTACGCAAGACTAGAGTTGTGTAGTTTCTAATATGTATAGCTCCAGGAACCATATCCTCTCTATCTTTACGCAACTTAGCATGTCCATACTGCGTATTATAATCAGATTTCTATTTGATTTTTTCCATCAGATTTTCCAATACAAATTTGTGTATTACTAATTCACTGTTTAAATAGAATACGTGCATACAGAAAATATTTTCGCAATTTTTTTTTTTGAGTTCACCCGTGCGTTCACCGTTTTTTACATATTGATTTTTAAACTGCGAAAAACATTCAATAACAGCCAGTTTTAATTTTTTTGTTAATAAATTTCTGCTCTTCGGCATTTTTTAATTTTTTTTTTGTGAATATTTTTTGACGAATATTTTTAATGACAATAAAAATCTGAAATTTACCTTACCTGTTTGAATGGTTTCCATAACAATTTTAAATTTAAACGAAAAGATCTATCGGAAATTTGTATTAATTAGTTACCACACATACAAACTAAAAAAAACTTTTAAAAATACTTAGTGCTGCCAACATAAATCAGTTACTAAAATGTAACTAAAATTCCACATAGATTTGGTTTTTAGTATACCTACTTCAACCTATAAGAAAACAGAAAATATAACTAACTTTACTACAAATATCTGGGTGACCGAGCTTTGCTCGGATGAGTTCAAAAAAAATAGTACTTACTGTGAGATATTGATTTTGTATTATTTTCTCAGAATATTATTCCGAAACGATTAACTGTCAGAATATTTTGACACAAAGTAGTTTGTTTTTTCCAAAGCCTACTCACCATACGACACTGTTTTATAACGTCAAAAAACTGTTTTTTAAAATTTTATTAATACCTACATTACTCACTCGCTTCGCTCATTCGTTTGAATTAATTCCTTCTTCGCTCATTCGCTCGAATTTTATTAATACATTACGCACTCGCTTCGCTCGAATATTAATAATACATTACATTTGTTATCCCCCGCGAGAATCTCCCCCCCCTAATTTGTTATCCTCCCGCGAGAATCTTCCCCCCTAATTTGTTATCCCTCCGCGAGAATCTTCCCCCCCTAATTTGGTATCCTTTGCTCGTACGCTCGAATTTTATAAATACATTACTCACTCCCTTCGCTCGTTCGCTCGAATATTAATAATATATTACTCACTCGCTTCGCTCGTTCGCTTGAATATTATTAATATATTACTCACTCGCTCCGCTCGTTCGCTTGAATGTTATAAATACATTACTCACTCGCTTCGCTCGTTCGCTCGAATTTTTTTAATACATTATTGCTCATCTACGATACCTATATAAGAAACTCCTGTGCAAAATTTGTTATCCCCCTGCGAGAACCTTCCCCACTAATTTGTTATCCCACCGCGAGAATCCCCCCTAACTTGTTATCCCCCCGCGAGAAACTTATCTCCTAATTTATTACCCCCCCGCGAGAATTTCCCCCCTAATTTGTTATCCCCCCGCGAGAACCTTCCCCCCTAATTTGTTATCCCACAACAAGAATCTCCCCACCTAATTTGTTATCCCACCGCGAGATTCCCCCCCTAATTTGTTATCCCAGCGCAAGAATCTCCCCCCTATTTTTTTATCCCAGCGCGAGAATCTCCCCCCTAATTTTTTATCCCACCGCGAGAATCTCCCCCATAATTTGTTATCCCCCCCCGAGAGAATCTCCCCCCCTAATTTGTTATCACCCCGCGAGAATCTCCCCCCTAATTTGTTATCCCCCCGCGAGAATCTCCACCCTTTTGTTATCCCCGCAAAAATCTTCCCCCCTAATTTATTATCCCCCCGCGAGAATCTTCCCCCCTAATTTGTTATTCCCCCTCGAGATTCTCCCTCCCCCGCGTAGCTTTCTATTAGTGAAAGAATTTTTAGAAACGGTTTAGTAGTTCCAGAGATAAAACAAAAACAAATCTATCCCACGGGAACCGTACATTTTTCCGGGATAAAAATTAGCCTATAACATTCTCTGACCCCTAAACTACCACTATGCAAAAAATCATGTCGATCCCTTGCTCAATGAAAAACAAAACTATCCCACGGGAACCGTACATTTTTCCGGGATAAAAAGTAGCCTATGTGCTATTCCAGACTATAATCTATCTCTGTACCAAATTTCATCCAGATCCGTTCAGCCGTTCTGACGTGATTGAGTAACAAACATCCATACATACATCCATCCATACATCCATCCATCCATCCATCCAAACTTTCACATTTATAATATTAGTTAGATTATAAAAAATACATAATATGATAATAATTACAATTTCTACTTAATAAAACAAAAAATATAATAATTGTAGAATACATTTTCTTGTAAAAGCAATCAAAAACCGTAATTTGAAATGGAATTACGTCTTCGTGTAATGTTTGTACAGAATTGCGATGTATTTTTTACATGTCGCAAATAATTTTCTTTTAAAATATACTCACCGTTTGCAAACAGTTCATGAAGCCAACCTGAGAAATTAAATCTTAATTCGAAAGAAGTTTTATAAATAGTTCAGACTTTAGACGATTCAGGCTAAATAATACCCCAAAATTTACCACTATCTCTAGTTGGACTACCTTTTAAAATAATTAATAAAACCTTTATCTTGTTTACCGATTATACTTTTAAAATTAATGTTAATTAAATCGTGACTAGTGACAGCCTTACGCTGACATGCCGGTTTGGCTCTTTCAAGAACACCAATTTATTATAAGGACAATTAATTCAACAGAATACTCAGGGTACTGCTTCCTGAGCTCAAAAAGAAGGTCTTGATATTTTGTCGGCTTCTCGGTCTCCTTCGCGACTATGTTCGTTTCAGCAGTTAATATCTGGGTGCCGAGCTTTGCTCGGATGAGTTCAATAAAAATAGTACTTGTATGCTGTGAGATATTATTTTCTCAGAATATTATTCCGAAACGAATTTATTTCTGAAACATAATTTAAAATAATTGTTTCTGTTAAATATTTTAACTACCTATGTGTATTTTTAAGCGTAAAAACTAAGTATCAACTTGAATCAAGCATTTTTTCCTGTAAATATTATTTAGGTCGCCATTTTCAAATCTACCGCCGTTATTGTTTGTTGACTGAAGAACTCGCAAAAACCGATTTTTATAGATTGAATATCTTGTAAAAATGTTCGAATCAGATGAAATTTTGCTCGCCCGTTGCCATTTTAACAATCCAATTTTAAGCATTGATACCAAATATCAACTTTATCGAAGTACTTTTTCTCTGTGATGTCAGCTTAACAACTTCCAGTAAATTTCAAATATTTTTTTTGCATAGGTACCTACTGAAAAACTCACAAAAATTGATTCTTTTAATAACGAACGTCAGACTATAACCTGCGCAAAACTTTTTTTGCATGTATCTTCACCATAGTTTTTAAAAATCGATGTGTTTTTACACAGACCCGCGGCGCCAGAAGTGCGGCCCTTCGGGCCGCCGTTTTATTATTATTTACATATTGTGCAAGACACTTCTTATATTAGTGTTCAATTACAATTTTAACACTTGTGATATATTATACCGTGCGAGTTTTTTCAAAACGTACATAGGCTGTTTCACAATTTGAAATCGTGCTATAGATATTGTTAGAAACTATGGAAACGAAAGTTTTTATTTACAATTTATTATTATTGAGTTGTGATAATAAATTTTATAAGTTCAGAGATTTAATTAATATTTTTTCTATAAAAAATTTACACCGTGGAAGAAAAGATTCTTATGTACAATTTGTATTCTGGGGTAAATGATTGTCGGCAAGTCTCTGCGTTATTTAGTGTGCAGTTTCCAGGCAGACCAGATAGATACCAACAATGTCTATACCACGATTTTAAATTGTAAAACAGTCTATGTACGCTTTGAAAAAACTCGCACGGTATAAAATCTATGTAGAAATAGACTTCGAATCAATCTGACTTTAATTGAGCGAGTTATATTAAATAAAAAACACCTTTTTTTTATTTGCTCCCCTCTGGAACCAAAATTCCTACCTAGATTGATTTCTCGCCCCGAAAAATCCCCATTCTGTAAATTTCATCAGAATCGTTAGTCGTTTTTGAGAAAAAAAGGTCTAGGTAAGATTATACGTCATACTACATTTAACGTACCTACTTAGGTACCTATACATATTTTATATAGGTAATATAAAAATAAAATACCTATTTATTTAAATTTTATCTAAAACTACTTACATAATTATTATGTTTAGATTTTATTGTTGCTATTTTGTTACTTTTCAAATAATTACTGATTATTTTAATAAGTTAAAGATTGACTGTCAGAGTAATTTTGACATAAATAATGAAAATAGTTTGTTTTTTCCAAAGCCTACTCACAATACGACACTGTTTTATGACGTTAAAAAAAACTGTTTTTTAAAATGATAAAATCGATAAGAAAACGAATTTTTCGAGGGATGAGACCTAGCTAAATCGATTTTTTGCCCCCCGAAACCCCTTTTCGGTAAATTTGATCAAAATCGTTAGAGCCGTTTTCGAGAAAATATTTATATAGATACATAGAAATATATATACATAGAAACATATATACAAGATTTACTCGTTTAATAATATAGGGGGGATAGGGGGGATTAGTCTTATTTCTCGCATGGAAATAATTCCCATCGAATTGTCTAAGCTTGCTTATTTATATAGAGATATTTCACGTAATTAAGTAGATTGCAGAATACCGACGCAATACTATAATAGTTAACATGTTTTCTTCACCAATAGTTAATACATTTCTAGAGCATTTGAACTAGTAGTCAACTACATATATGTATTATAGTTGGGTAAAACTAGTAATTATTGCTAAATGTTCTGAAGATACACGTTAATGCATAAAGTGCTAACACAGGACCGGCGTTATATAGCAGATATATATGAATTGTAATAATTGTTTGTTCGGATACCACTCAAAGAAGGCTAAACCGATTTTTATGGAGCTTTCAGCAGTTATTTAAATCGATATAATTTAAAACTTAGTCTACGCGCCCTGAAATTACAATGAAAGTAAGGATTTTGGGAGTTGGATCCAGCCTGTGAAAAGAACAAGTCTTCTCTTTAATAGATTTTAAACAATAATTACCTAATTACTTTTACAAATATGCAATATACATTATACATATTGAGGAAATAAGTTGAAGAAATATTTATATATTATTACTAGCGGACCCGGTCCGGCTTCGCTCGGATGGTATGAAATTATGATTTAATAGCGGTCACCCATTACTCCGCTCACGTATATTTAGTATAGCTGACCCGGCAAACGTTGTTTAGTCATATACGTTATTTCCAGGAATAATTACATTACTCACTCGCTTCGCTCGTTCGCTTGAATATTTTCGCCTACTCACTCGCTTCGCTCGTTCGCCATATATGTATTTTTTAAAGCTTAATATAAAAATCGCGATTAAAAATCAGGGGTTGATCGTATAAGGGTGAAAATTTAGAGTTGTATGTATTCTTCAATGCTGAATCATGAAAAAATTAAAACAAAAAATTTTGTCCAAAAAATAAAAAAAAAAATTTGGGGTGGACCACCCTTAACATTTAAGGGGATGAAAAATAGATGTTGTCCGATTCTCCACCCTACCCGATAAGCACACAAAATTTCATCAAAATTGGTCCAGCCGTTTCGGAGGAATTCAATAACGTACACCGCGACACGAGAATTTTATATATATGATAAGGTTTTTTAAATCAACTACCTCTCTAGTTTTTTTATCTATACCGACTCTATACCATACTAGGATACTATAAAAAGTTGTGATGGTCATAATTGGAAAATTTAAATCACTATAATAATAGGTACACAAAATATTATTCTTCAATTAAGTTAAGGAAAATGCATTTTCTGTCAGTGCTTCATTTCAATTATTTTTTTAAGTATTTTTCTTTTAGTTTTTTTGGTATATGTATTGAAATATATATTTAGAAGATTATTCTAAAGCTAGAAGTTTTGAGAAAAATTGCTTTAACTTGAAAACGGCGACTTTATAAGTAGATCCTTCAAAACAAATTCAATCTAGAATCTAAGAATTCAATAAAATATAGGATGTTTTGTTGAAAATAGTTTTAGCCAGCTTCTGATATAACCTGCAGAAATGCAAAAAATAAATATAGCGTTTAATGAAAAGAGCGAACTGTATTAGGTCTAGTTGCTAATTTTGAAATCTAATTAATGTCGTAGGAGTTATGTATACTGCCAGTTCGTGCATAATGAAAACAATGTTGCAAAAAAAAAATAAAAAAATTGCTGGTGCAATGTCGGAAAAGAGATACTTACATTTTGTAGTGTATTTTTGAAATAATTACTATCTCAGCCGAGAGCTAGTGACAATTTTTTGGTGTTATTTATTCAAAGCCTTATTTTTGTGAAGCTGTTGAGGGAGGCATATTAAAATGCTCTGAGTAAGGGATTTTGCTAGACAGCGGTATGAGAAGGATGCAGACCGCCTCCAACATGTAACAAAAAAAATGGTCACAACTATTATTGCTTCAAGGCTGAAATTGTTTGTATAGCTTGTCGGTGACCCAATAATGCTACTATAATATTTGCAGATCGATTGGTCAGTATTAAAAGGGTGGCAAATCACACTAAACCTGTCATATGTACCCGACGAAATTTATATTATTAGTTCAAGGTTCAAATTTTAATATGTTGTTACGGCGACTGTTTTAAGCATATATATTTCAATTTGCAGAACAAAATGTCGGTATTAACCCCTTCTCTTAGAGGGAAACTTGCTCGCCTAGGTGTTTATATCGTTCTGCAAGGGGGTTAATACCAACATTTTGTTCTGCAATTTGAAATATATGCTTAAAACAGTCGCCTTTACGGAATGTATATAATTTAGTGTAGATGTTGGATTGATAAAACGCGTACCGATATTGAAACCGACAGACATTTATTGATTTTAAGAGATCTATTTGGCTATATGTAATCTAATTTGTCTGAACTAATAAGTTATTTAATGCACTAATAACACTGTTATAGTGACGGAAAATTTATGAACGTCTAACATCGGCTCTGTAGTTAGGGCAAAGATTCGATCGATCTTTATCGGTCTTTTGATAGATGTTCTACCTCAAGCCTAATTAGTTTCCTGTCAGACACACTTACAGCCAATTACTGGTTAGGTTAATGATGTAGGTAGTTTACTTATAGTCGGACATACAAAACTGAACGGTCGTTAAAATTTGTTACGGTACTTATAAGTACTGAAGTGTTCAAAAATATATTTGGTTTTAAAAAAATTTCTTGACTTTATCACTTTTTTCTTTATGTGAGACATTTAAAAAGAAAAAAAACTCGGGTTGCAGTGCCAAACCTTGCCGACAATATGTATGTATTTGCTAATACAGGCCTTATGGCTTTAATACGTAAAACTGAGTTTGTTTTTAAACAAAAAAAAAATTTAACCCCTTAATACATCCCTTAAAATAATATTATTTTTCTTAATTTCAATATTATTATCAATGTAACCTCTGTACCAAATTAAGTACACCCTTCGGTAAGTAAATCACTATCCGCAAACTAATGTTTTCATAAAATTTGTAAGTCCGGTCGTGTCGGGCCGATTTTAATAAAATTTTAGCGGCACATTTCGATCTTTACCAAAAGGTTAAATTTTAATTTTGAAACAATTCTGAGAATTTTTTCGCTATTTTTGGGCCCAGAAACATTTTTCTACCCTTAAAAACCACCCATAAAATGGTCCGTTTGAGCCCATTTTAAATAGGCTTCGTGCGGTGATGGAATTCAACGTGCCTACCAAATTTCGTCAAAATGTCTTTCGAAAGTTACACATATACCTATATATATAAATAAATATATACATATATAAACATTTCCAAAAATGGTGCCAAATTGTTCAGGAGGGTATGAAACGTCGAGAAATTTTGATCCGACCCCTAGGTCTCGGCATCCGACCGACGCCAATAGTGTATGTGCCATATGGCAAATACACTAATGAGGAAATATTGTATTTGTGTAATGGAAAGGATATTTTCAAGTTTCGAGATTTTTCTCTCATGGCTCGTTACTTGAATGGTTATGATAGGGTTTAGGCGCCCTAGGCTAAATTTCTTACCGTCCCTGAACCCACCATCCCTAGAAAAATGTGCAAAGTAATTTTAGGAAAATTGATTTAACTTCACAATATTTTAAAAATTTCAGGAGTTTTTTGCTACAGATCATTTTTTAACAGATTTATTTTGCTGCTCACTTTTATAATCTCTTCAAAATGCGGAAATAATTCTTTTCCAGGATGACGTATTCACCTTGTCTTTTGAAAATACAAGGATTTTACGAATATCCAATGCTCCATGATTTTTAGCAGTGTTTTATTGAAAAAACAAAGTAACAACCGAAGAAAAAAACAAAAGCAACATAACTATCTTATGTGTTAAAAATGACCACCTTCAGCATTAATATACTGTACAATGTATAGTGCAGCGCTATAATCATGGCAAAGTGGACATTTGTTCATATAGGACATGTTTTTGCTTGAAATGACCTCAGGAATATGCTTCTTAAATTTGTACAGTACATCATGCAACACCCTGTATATTGATTAAATAAGTTACATAAAACATCTTATCACAATAATAATTGATTTTTTTACCTTTCTTCTAGCTAAGAATACTATTAAACAAAATTTTAACGTATTAGTTAATAGTTTAGACTATAGACAAATGAAATAACGAAAGTAGTACTAACCTTGCTTCTATAAATGCACAAAAATACTGAAAACGGTAGGCTACTGTTAAATCAGTACCTACGGAAATGTTAGAGAAGAAAACGTTGACAATAGGATCTCTTTATTTATTCTTAGTAAACCAAACGTACTTTGAGATTTAACGTAGGTACCGCAGTCTCATCACAGTTATAAACTGATGACGTTAAAGAGCCGCGCCTATATAATATAAAGCACTGTTAGAAAATGCCTTATCAGATTTTCTTCAAATAATATCTGATATGTTTCTTGGAACTGATCAAACGAACAATTATGAATTTGTTTGTCCAACATCAACCAGCACATTAAATAGAGAATTATCAAACTATTTTTTCGTTGATAATGTAATTTGTTTCCAGGGGAAAGCCACCTTTAAAACAATATTTTCAAGCAGGAAAATGATCTATTCTCTGTATGGCCATAGGTCATACAGCCGTCATGCGTACCGGGAAGGAATTGTGGCGTGTGGGAAATGGGGACTTAAACTCCCTACAGACGGCCTAATCTGATAACAATCTTGATAAGATCAGGCGTTAAATCAGGCAATTTGACCGATGTCGGGCCTGACCAAATCTGTGCTTAGTTGCAAATCGTTTTTCAATTTTCTGCACTTTTGCGCAGTAACTGCTTCTTTCTTATTGCTGTTTTGTTTTTATATGAATGGCTTAACTGAATTTAGTACTTCTTTGAAACTTTTAGAGTACATTCTTAAATGGATTCCAAAGTCATCTGGTTCTAATTCTTTCAGTAATTACATAATTATTATGACCAAAATGATTTCTTTTATTAAGGCATTTTTAGACCGCATCTTCTTTTTCTTTTTTGTAATTTGTAAGTTAGTTGATAGCGCTAGAGCAATAGCAACTTTTTGTAGTGTCCATACTGAAAGCTAGGCGAAAGCAGACTGAATATCAGACGTTGTGTGGACGCGACAGCTGATCTTATCAGGCCGTTTGTAGGGCCTTTATAATGGTTGAAAACAGTAAAGTGCAACAAGAAGAGGGCTAGAAAAATATACTATACCTACTGCATAGTGCATAGCTTCCGCATAGCCAAGGATAGGTATTATTAGTGTATTTGCCATAATATGGCACATACACTATTGGCGTCGGTCGGATGGTGGGACCTATGGGTCGGACCAAAATTTCTCGACGTTTCATAGCCTCCTGAACAGTTTGCCACCATTTTTGAAAATGATTATATATATATTATGTATGTGTATATATATATAATTTCGTTTTAATCGATTAAGTCTGTCGAGAGTTATCGTGTACACACACACACATCAATATATATGTGTGTGTGTGTGTGTGTACACGATAACTCTCGACAGACTTAATCGATTAAAACGAAATTTGGTACACACATTGGAACCCATCGCCGCAAGAAGCCTATTTAAAATGGGCCCGATCGGACCATTTTCAGGGTTGTATTGGGCCCAAAAATACCGAAAAATTTGTCAGAATCGTTTCAAAAATGAAATTTAACCCTTTAGTAACGATTAAAATGTACTGCTAAAATTTTAATAAAATCGGCCCAACAGGACCGGACTTACAAATTTTATGAAAACACTAGTTTGCGGATAGTGCTTTACTTACTGAAGGGTGTATTTAATTTGGTACCGAGGTTGCATTGATAAAAATATTGAAATTAAGAAAAACAATATTATTTTAAGGGATGTATTAAGGGGTTAAATTTTTTATTTTGTCCAAAAACAAACTTAAGTTCACATAATAAAGCCACAATGCCAGTGTTAGCAAATACACTATATTGTCGGCAGGGTTTTGGCACTGCGACTCGAGTTTTTATTATAGAGCCTGACCGAGACTTCGGTTTCGGCCAAACATTCGGCTTCGGCCATATTTCGCCAAACATTCGGCTTCGGTCAAGATCAGACTGAAGGTTTTGCCGAAATCGAATGTTGAGTTTACTGAATAATCAAGTGAGTATTATTTTCTTTAAATCACACACACAACTCGATCGCAAACAACGAATATTAAAAAAACAAGTAGGTAATGAAAAAATACTTCTCAACTTCAACCCAATTGCGTTCAGCTTACAATAGCATTATATAACGCTTTCAACGTCAGCCGAAGGTGAGGAGAAAACCGAAGTCCGGTTTTGGCTTTGGCCAAAGAGCTGGGCTTTACTCGGATTCTAACTATTAAAACACAAAATGTTTTGACGACCGTAGAGTATTAATGCTGGCAAATTGAATCGTTACAATACAACGCAAATTGAATGACTTTTCGCGTGACTGATTTTCATTGCAATGCAAATATTAGAATGGGTATTGGAATATATAGACATTGTCTGGAAATAACGAGGTACAACTAATTAGTGGGTGTGAACCGTTGTATTAACTGTGCCGTTATTATCGTTACATTAGCAAATTGCCGTACCCTGTACGCATTATTCTAATTAGACACAAATGGAACAAATGGAACCATGGGTATGAAGCCATATACCTTTGCAATTAACTTCATGTTTATATAACGCAATTATGGTTCCATGTATTATATAGTCGCACATATAATATATCTGATTAACTGACGTACAACCTTAATGCCTAGACCACCCAGATATAGTCTATTTTGCACTACGGTAAAAATATCAATGGAAATTGATTTTTCTAATAGAAACTAAATTTCAAAATATTTCCAATTATTTGTGTTTTGTATGACCTGTAAAATCTCTTTAATGTAAAAGCCAAACTTTTCATTGAACTGAAAAAAGCAATTATAGAAGGTTAGTGGCTACAGAGCTGAATCATAAGAACAAAGCTGACCACCATTATTAATATTATACAAGTCTTGACGGTATTATATTGCTACATTTTTCGTTGAAATGGAAACAAACAATCGAGAACTAATGGGTAAAGGATCTGTTTCTTCCGGTATATCGCTATATTTTTCGTTAAAATCGAAAAGAATAATATGATAAATAGGTTTCATAAAAATGAAGTCGAAGACATTCGCGTGACTTATCGGATACTTTCACTGTATATGGCCACATTTTTAAAACTTTTATTTCACGAAAAACGAGCATTGTAACAAAGTCTTTTGAAATTGGATGATCCTCATTCCAATAAAATGTCAAATTCCCTATTAGAAGTGTAAGACAGCAAAATAAACAATATGTTAAGGCAAGTGGCGTAAATAACTTTGACACACGACACCTAAAAATACCACACATTAGACAAGTGTCGTGAAAACAAATGTTATTGTCTCTTTTTATAACATGATAAAAATATCCAATATCCTAGATTTACACCCCTATAATACAGCGTACAATACACAGTACATAAGGTACAGCTGTCCACTCACGGAACAAAATGGCGTATGTCCGATTTTTGAATTATTAATAGTGGTATAATCTTTAGAGCCTCGTATCAACTTGAAGCAGTCTTGGGATGAGTCTCCTCACTATAAAGCTGCTTTGGGGCCGAGCATGCTCTGTTGATAAATGAATCGAGCGAGGATGTGTAGTGGAATTCGGCACCGCAAAACAATCTCTTATTGAAGTATGTATGTTAAGTAATGGTACTTCTTTACAACTTGTGTTTTGAAATTGATAATATAAAAGAAATATATCCACACAAGATAAATTTTATTAAAATATTTATGGCGACGTGTTTCGTTATTCTACATCATCAGGTGATGTAATGATGATGTTTATCAATCACTTAATTGTTTTACAACCCGTTTACCTGAGTTGAACTCTCGAATTCGTCACTGAGCCTACAAATAAAATTCAGCAGCAAGATAATCTCTTATTACTTAGAAAAGTTTCACTCTTGTTCTTACACGTTATTATTTCACGATTCACCATTTTAAGTTCAAAAAACTAATTTTTAGCACTGAAACACTTGATGTCTGACGATATAGAGTGGACAACTATTTACACCTCCTTTTTCCATAGTAGCAATGTGAAATGATCGATCCCAACATCTTTCAGCTTTTCAGGTAAAATGATTATCTTGATACTGAATTCCCCTACGCAGTGCCGAATTCAAAAGTAAGTAAATTTGACGATCAGGAGCACAGTATTGAATTCGAATAATTTTATTGCAAGGAGGTCAATAAAGTGCCGAATTCACTCCCGCCGGAGCGAAGCTTTCTAATGCAGAAGTCTGAGCCAATTTTACCGCAAGGAATTATAGCATCCAAGCCATTTTAGAGATACTCGAGGCGCAAATAACCGTCCCCACTGCTCATTCGACTCAGATTGGGGCAATTTAGTGAGCGACGAAAAACCGACAAGAAATGGCTCGCCGCACGGCAGCCTCGGCTTACCGAGGGTCGTATCACGCCTTGCAGTGAGACACCTTGATGCGACGTCCACACTTGCTTCGTTGTGAGGCAACTTGCCTCCGCGAGGTTACTTTCTGTGGATATGCGGATTTCCAGTGAGCGCTCTGTATATCACATGTATTATTATATAGTCCAGTAATTTTAGATTTCCACTGCAGAAAAATTCCCAGTTAGCTGATTTTTTTTTATTTACCTTCGTTATGGTGTTTTAAAAAACGTGTAAAAAGTCCCCATCGATATCGTGCCGGCGTTGCCAGATATTCAAGGTTCAAGTTCACGATAGACGGTTTTTAGTGAATTTCTCGGTTCCGTTCCATTTTTGTAAAAAATAGTTATTATCAATCTTGTAGAGGACAAAGTTATCTACAACTTTTGTATAAACATTTTTTGTCTACGATTTATAGTTTTTCTTATTAAAGTACCCGCGGCTTCCTCCCCCTCGATTTTACATAACGGGATTATGCTGCTTCCCGAGGGCCTAACATAATGATTTGTACCATTATTTTAAGTTGAACTTGCAGCTAACGATTAATTATAATTTTATCGAAATTAATGCAGTAGTTCTCTACTTATAAGCAACCAAACATACAAATCGACAGCGCTCAAACAGACAGACAGACAAACAATTTTTTTCGAAAATACGATATTTATACTTGACATCAATTATAAAGACCATTCGTAAAGTAATTTTGTAAAAAAAAATTACAAGGGTTGATTGAGTGCGGATTAAGTACGAGTATGCATTTGCATACCGTATAACGCACTCTAGTAATAGTAGCCACATTTTTAATTTTTTTTACAAAATTCCTTTACGAATAGTCTTTATAACAATTATAATGAGTATTCGTAAAGGAATTTCGAAAAAAAATTAAAAGTATGGCTACTCTGAGCTATTCTTAGTAGAGTGCGTTATACGGTATGCAAATGCATACTCGTACTTAATCCACACTTTTTCAACCCTTGTAATTTTTTTTTACAAAATTACTTTACGAATGGTCTTTTAATTGATGTCAAGTATAAATATCGTATTTTCGAAAAAAAATTGTTTGTCTGTCTGTCTGTTTGAGCGCTGTCGATTTGTATGTTTGGTTGCTTATAAGTAGAGAACTACTGCATTAATTTCGATAAAATTATAATTAATCGTTAGCTTTAAGTTCAACTTAAAATAATGGTACAAATCATTATGTTAGGCCCTCGGGAAGCAGCATAATCCCGTTATGTAAAATCGAGGGGGAGGAAGTCGCGGGTACTTTAATATGAAAAACTATAAATCGTAGACAAAAAATGTTTATACAAAAGTTGTAGATAACTTTGTCCTCTACAAGATTGATAATAACTATTTTTTACAAAAATGGAACGGAACCGAGAAATTCACTAAAAACCGTCTATCGTGAACTTGAACTTCGAATATCTGGCAACGCCGGCACGATATCGATGGGGACTTTTTACACGTTTTTTAAAACACCATAACGAAGGTAAATAAAAAAAAATCAGCTAACTGGTAATTTTTCTGCAGGTGGGTCATTTCAATATCTAAAATTACTGGAGTATATAATCCTTTCACATTTTTAAAAAGTCATAGTAGGTACATCTAAGTGGTTTTTGAAAAAAAAAATCGGTGTAGCTCACTCCGCTTCTAAAGTGCTCATTTTAAATTACTATTTGTAACTACTTCTTTTTAGTGTATTTGCCATATGGCACATACACTATTGGCGTCGGTCGGATGGTGGGACCTAGGGGTCGGACCAAAATTTCTCGACGTTTCATAGCCTCCTGAACACTTTGGCACCATTTTTAAAAACGTTTATATATATATATGTATGTATATATATATATATATATATATATATTTATATATTTATATATATATGTGTGTACACGATAACTCTCGACAGACTTAATCGATTGAAACGAAATTTGGTACACACATTGGAACCCATCACCGCAAGAAGCCTATTTAAAATGGGCCCGATCGGACCATTTTCAGGGTTGTATTTAGGGGTTCCAAAAAGTTTTTGGGCCCAAAAATACCGAAAAATTTGTCAGAATCGTTTCAAAATTGAAATTTAACTCTTTAGTAAAGATTAAAATGTGCTGCTAAAATTTTAATAAAATCGGCCCGACAGGACCGGACTTTCAAATTTTATGAAAACACTAGTTTGTTGATACGGATTTACTTAGATATGGAAGGGTGTATTTAATTGGGTGTATTGATGAAATCCATGTCTAATATTGAAATTTAGAAAAATTTAATTATTTTAAGGGCTGTATTAAGGGGTTAAATTTTTTATTTTGTCAAAAAACAAACTTAAGTTTACATAATAATGCCACAATGCCTGTATTAGCAAATACACTATATTGTCGGCAGGGTTTTGGCACTGCGACCCGAGTTTTTTAATTTATATTATATAGGTAGTATATTATTAATTTGTCGCAACAGTAATGTTGAAATAATAAATTTCTGAAGTTACAGATTTATGTTCAAGTTTAATTGAGTATAATGCATTTATTATTTTTTAGGCTTCCGTACCTCCGAATAGAACCCTATTCCTATTGAGCCTACGATATATGTCCGTCCGGTCCGTCTGTCTGTCACAAGGCTCTATCTCACAAACGATAAGAGGTAGCTAGTTGAAATTTTCACAGATTGTGTGCTGTTGTGGTATGAATCCTGGCAAGTAATAATTAGAATTAAATAATCAATTATTGTTATTAAATTAATGTTTTTTATTTTTCTACGACCGTACTTCTATATTGTACTATAGAGCGTGTAACATCATCGTTCGACTGGCTCAGTTGGTTGAGCGTTCGACTGAAGATTCCTGGTTCGATCCCGGGTCTCAGATCGCAATATTTTGGTTTTTTTTATTCATCAAATATTCTGTTATTATATTTTTTTTACTTTAAAAAATAATTTAATTGATACGGAAATAATTGGACATACTAAAAAAAACAAAACAAAATATAAGTAAAAACACTTTTTAAAAACAAGCCTAATTCTGTTATTTTTTATCCCTGCCTAACTCCCTATTTTTATTATTGTACGGAACCCTCGATGCGCGAGTCTGACTCGCACTTGGCCGGTTTTTTAAAGTAATTTAAAACATCTAAAATAAAGCTAACAAAATCTACCAACCTGAAGAAATCATTGAAAATTCAACATAAGTAAGTTTGCCATATGGGCAAGATCATAATAAGAGGTGTTTCTTAGAGACAGTGTTTTTGTAGCCTTCGTGTCATTTCCGTTCGTACAACAACTTCCGGTTTACTTGTTACACTCTCAGTTCTTTTAGCTGAACGCATGCGACATTGTCTCCATTTACGAGATCAGAAAAGTAAAAGAAATGATTTCTTACACAATATGAAACATACAAAATGTTGAATCGTTTTTGACATATTGTAGAGAATATGATAAGTGTACGTTTTCCTTTTTCGTATTTTTCACTTAATCGACTTAAAACACACTATGATCGTATCTAACACTTCCTTAAAGTTTGTGTGATAAGGAAATTTGAACGAAAATATACAAATTTTGAAACAACCGTTGTTTTTATAAATGAGGTGATTAAAATGACATTTTGAAGTTAAAGTGAAAGGGGAATATAAAATAAATATCATGTTAAACGAGGATGTTGAAATTAGTGAAGTAACGAACATCAATTTTTAGGCATTCGCGAATATCATTTACCTAATGTTAAAGTATAAAAGTTAATAAAAGATTTACCTAATTGCAAGGTTACCTTAGCGAAAAAACTTGTTATTTTTTGAAAAGGAATAAGAAAAAAACTTTTCTACAAAAAATGCTAAGAAATTAATTTTTTGGTCTAATTTAATATTATTTTTACATTAAAAAAATATTTGATTTTTTTCTGATATTTATATTCGCAAAATATTCGCAGGAATTTTGCGAATGCTAATGTCAAGAAATATGCGAATATTCGTTACTTCATTAGTTGAAATATAAATTGGTGGAAAGAAATAAATAGTGAAATTTGGGAGCAGAGTCGTATCAATAACATTTTTAAAATGAGAGAAACACCTTATAAATAAAAAATAGTTTCTTGAAAGATGCGGGATTAACAGCCCTCAGAGTTTTTTTAAGGTGTGCGGTATTAAAATTTGGTGTTTTTAAGTCAGAAGAAATACTTGGCTTATATAATATATCAAGTTTATCTTATGTAATATTTGTTTGAATTTAAATTATTAATAATATTAATGTCATCTTTTTCTTTTGTTTCAGGTAAAGGAAATCTTAAGTCAAAAATACACGTAAGTTGTATGGAAAATATAGTCAAAGAGGCAGCGACGGATTTTCTTAAGTGCCTACGTAAGGCAAAATAATCTCAACTTATCCTTGAATAAGAATAACAATATTTCACGTAGCTATACTAAGTATAGATGTGAATGGTCAATTAATAAAACTAACAGTTTAAATATTTATTTATACTATAAAAACTACTTGTAGTGAGGTAATTTTTGAGCTTAAATTCAAATTGCCTACTTTTTGAAATTTGGCTTATACGCCTTGGTAAATGATTAAAAAGATTAGATCCCGCATAAATTGGAGATTTTTCGTAAGAGGTTGTATGGTGCTTATTTATATATATTTGAGATGGCTGTCTGGAGTTATAGGGATTGATATTAGAAACTGTCTTATAGCAGGATATGTTCTTTTAAACATATTCTACCAATAATTTATATTATACATATACAGTGTGTTCACCGATAGTGGTAACAGTGAACAATTCCTGTATCCTACTAGATACAAAAAAGTGTGAATAGTTTTTTTTACTCAACTCAAAATTTACTATCGGAAAATGCTGTGGTAATTTTTTTTGTACTTTAAACTCAACCGGATGTGTACATGCATTTTTGTTTTTCAAATGGCAACATATTTTTTTTTCATTTTCGAAATCTCAATTTTTTTTTTAAACCGTCGCTAGCTCTTCGTCTAATACTTAAGTTTGGGGAATGTCTACATATAAAAAATACATAAAATGATCAAATATGTCGAAAATACAAATTACGACCGTAAAACAGAAGTACAATAAAAACAAATGATTTATTGTGACCTACTTTTTTTTTGTTTCATTGAAAAGTTCTTTATTATTAAATAAAACAATAATGTCGAAGAATCTAAATTTAATATCATAAAATTTCTATTGAAAAGTTTTTGGTAGAGCTTATTTGAAAACAGCAAATTTGGTTGTGTAAAGCGTCGGCTGTGTTGAATTGGAAACGAATGGAAAGCTTGATTTACATTATACAGTGCGAGTTTTTAGTTAGTACACAAAAGAAATGCAATTTTCTTGAGTTTCACATAGGAAATAGGTATGTAACAATGGAAACAAAATCAAAGGTAACTTTACATACAGTATGTAAACAGGTAAGCTGCACATGGGGAAATTAGCATTGGGAAAAAATAAATGGAACAGAGTGAGCCGTGACTGCATTAATTGCATATTTCTAATACGTTACTATGGTAATTTTTAAAAACTTGAAATCTTGTTATTCATTTTTGACAGATAAGATTCTTTTTCAAAATGAATGTCTATTAGGATCCGTCAGATAGGTGGAGTTTAAAAAACATGGCGCAGAGGGGGGGAAATTTCATATACGGGGTATACTTTTGCGTGTAATTTTGTGATTTTCAAAGTGATAAGAAATGATAAAATATATAAGTGCAATTTGTGATTGGGCCGGTACGAATCCTAAACAAAGGAATTTCGTTGAAGGAAACAGATTCTCAAAGCCGAACATATTATCAAATGTCGGAAATATAACGAGAAAAATACATGAAAAATGAACTGTCAAAAGTAGTAATCTTTACGGCATATTGCTTAAAAACATCAAAATTAAAAGAAAATCTCCACGAAATTAATTATCCGTTCAATGCTCCTTTAAGGCTGTGTTAGGTGAATAATGTAAACACATAACTGCAACATAATATGTTATATTGTAATAAGTAGGTAATGTTACTAACCTCAAAATATTTGTATACACATAATTAGTCCTAATTTTGTCAATATTCAGAGATTTAACTATTGTAGTACAGTATGATAATGAGTACATCTTATTATTAATATAAAATATTTTTTTAATTCATAAATACAGTTTTTCCACATTTCATTAAAAAAGAATTCGCTGTAAAGTAAGTTTTACAAGGCAATAACTGATAGTGTTTAATGCCATGATATTAGAAAACGTCGCAAATTCCATTTTCGATAAACTTTTTGTTTATTTTACTTGTTTTATTCTTGCAATAACCAATTTCACGATAAATTTGCACTGTTAGCATGTAAAATTTTCCCCCGTTTTGATACAATTTTCTGCCACCAGATGTCATATGCTCATTTGACGGGTCCCTATACTACCGAAGAAAAAATTCAAATTAATTATTACATGGAACTGAATGTACCTATTCTAAAGTTAATCCTTTAAAACAAGTAAAATCCTAGAATGTTCTAATCCCTGTTACAGTACTTGTGAAAAATTTAAAGCTGCGATAGTCAACTTTTTTATTTATTATGGCCGCTATATTCTAGAATGCCTAGAAAATTTCTGTTGCCATCATTCAACTCGAAGTGGTCAAAAACATAAAGTTACCAAGTTTGATTGAAGTAGCGTCAAAATGGTAGGGAAGATAATAACTTTTTCTGAAACCGCAATTTTTAGTTTTTTCGTGATAAAACCAATACATCCTGGATTTTTTATCAGAATCTTAATCGTCATAAGCGTACCTTTTCTCTAATTTAACCGACCTTGTATCTTTAACCGTTCACAAGATACCAACGGTGAGCATCGAAAAAATCACCATCCTATATATACTCTTCTATCTTCATAAAATTAAATACCTTGTACAAAACCAAAATGCTTATATTTATTCGACATTTTTGTAATATTTAATGACGTTATGTCTAAAAAAAGACGACAAGGCTCTTATAATCTAGGACGGTAAAATTTCAAGTCCGTCCCTGAGTTATGCGTAATTATTTATTTATTTCTTCTGCTATTATTAGCTATTGTGCTTTTTCTATATCTGGTCTTCGGAATGAGAATCATTCTCATAGTTACATCAACAACGTTTTACCGCAGTGTTGCAACAACTCTCTTGTTTTGGTTCAATGGTCTACGGACACAGATTTATGTCTCTGTGTTTATTATCGGGACAAAGCTCATCACTCCCTCTCTCTCTCTCTCTTGTACACGAACTTCATATGTCTCTGTCGAACTTTAGGGTTTAAATCTCAAGTTTGGTGTAAAGCTGTGTACGTCCAATTCGAAACAAATTTATTACTCCGCATGGATGACTTTGGCTCTGGAGATTTAAAATTTATCTTTGATTATAAATGCAGCAAGTGATGCATTTTTATAGCAGGAAACAAATGGAATTTACATAACAATGATCAGGGATCGAATTGAGATAAACCTCCCCCTCTTTTGTTTGAAGTCGATTAAATTATAGTTTCAAAAAAATATTAAAAAAAACACGCTTACACCAACGCACTAAAAAGTAGAAAATAAACTTCTTTCTCGTCTATAACATTTAAAAGCGTGGGGCACTCGATGAATTAAATGAGTGTCCCACGCTTTTAAACTTTATACAAGAGGAAGAAATTTATTTTCTACTTTTTAGTGCTAATACATAGCTATAATCCGATTACTCTAAGAATGATACCGCTACGTCATTGACAAAAAACGCCTATTTATCTGGTCGCCGCCTACTTGACTCAGTGGCCTAGTGAGCAAAGGGTTACTGAAAAAAATGAAAAAAAAAACAAAACAAAAAAAAGTTATTTTTTTGTTTTTTTCCCTTTTTAGGTGGCTTTTTGATGATTGACGCCAATACATTGATGACGTATCGGTACCGTTCTAAGAGTAATTGGACTATAGTACATAGTTAGCAGGTGCAGTTGGATAGAGCTGCGTTCTATATCTGAACAATTAACTACATATCTGTCAGGTGACACCTGTGCGCAACAACTGGATTAATCCCAAATCAAAATTTACTGTTGAACGAGAACAAACAGTTTTTAATTTCAAACGCATATCAAAACATTGACTACGTTAAAGCTTTGATTTATCATGTTGGTTTTGGGTTTTTAAACATACATGACAGATTTTGCTTTTAGAAGTGTAACTTTTTATGCGAGTTTGGGCCGTTTAACGCTTGCGTTAAATATTTAACGAAAGCAGAATAGCTGCATGGTATCGAAAGACAAATTCATTAACATTTTAACTTGACGATTAAGTCTTTCATTGTTCACGTAATGCTTATACGAGGCTTTGTAAACACTATCAATAAACAATTTCTGCCAGATATTTTAAATCTGTTTAATGTAATACGATATCAACGTCATGCTGGAATTTTCCTTCTTTCTTTAATAATCCGAGTCTTTTAAAATAAATGAAATGGCGTGGAAAGAAGTAATTCTGACGATTGAGAAAATTGTATTCTGCTTTAAAGAAACCGTTAAAGCTTATTGTTTACCTTCTCTCTGCTTTTTTAAATAGGTATCACTTTTTAAGATAAGATAGAAAAAAACTCACAGTACAACTTCTGAAACGTGATTTCTTTTATTTAAAAAAATATTTTGCTACATTTTCTTCTAACGTCAGAAATATGATTATTAAAAAGTATCCAAAAAGCATTTTCTTTAAAGTTTATACTACCAAATGTTATAAAATGAACCATGTTCTGATACTATTGTGTAACTTTGAGCACTAAAAACTTTAACCCTTTCACTGCTGTGTTGCAGACGGTTGCATCATGCCAAACGTTGCATTAATAATGAATCTTTAACAACATATTTTTGACAATTTGAATGTCCGATCATCATAAAATTTAAGTCGAAATCCTTATTGGTACTACTCCCGCTAAAAATATCTACTGTAGTGATTCGGTGAAATGTCACGGAACATAAACATAAACATACTTTATTTGCCTTGATATTGTGTGTAAGTTTACAGGCCCGTCTAGACTAGACTTTAAAGCGTATGCAATATTCTATTTCTACCCCCTTTGATCAGTTGTTAATATTTTTTGATGTAATACCAATTTAGCCGTCATTGTATTAATGTAGAATCTAAATGTTACACATCGCTTAAGAGTACCAGGGACTAGAGGTGCAATCGTAAGTAGTATTTTGTTCACGATCACTCACGCCCACGAAAATCATTTTCAACTCACGCCCGTTCACACACTACTATATTTTTTTAATCACACTCACGCACGCTCATGTCTAGATTTCAATAATAATGATGAAAATTTTTCGTTGGAAAGCAGCCAATTATATAATTGATTCGAAACAAATTGGAAAAAATCATTTTACCAACCATAGTCACAGTCAGGACTCTAACCTGAACCTTTCCACTTTCGCGGCGGAATGAGCTTACATTTACTCAACCGTGACAAGGTTACTAATCTAACATTCTCCTTATTTTCGTGTCGAAGTTTAATTAAGGAGAATGTTAGATTAGTAACCTTGTCACCGTTGAGTAAATGTAAGCTCATTCCGCCGCGAAAGTGGAAAGGTTCAGGTTAGAGTCCTGACTGTGACTATGGTTGGTAAAATGATTTTTTCCAATATGTTTTGAATCAATTATATATAATTGGCTGCTTTCCAACGAAAAATTTGCAATTGCAATTCAGCCGTATAAATCTATTAACTTAATAATAATGATATTTCGAACCTCACGCAATTTTACAGTAACTTTATAATTTATATTATCACATCGCAAATTTGACTGATCTTGTCAACATTACTTTAGAGTTCAGATTTCAGGGTCAGACCTAACAGTTTACACTCTCCGAATTTCGCCTGAAAATACAGGAATAATTTTTTACGTGATTAACTTTTCACTCACGCTCACGAAAATTCTTTTCCACTCACGCATACTCCGTCACGATTTTCTCGATATTTACATGTTCACGACGTGCCACGACGTGACACGCAGTGCAGTTACGGGAAATTTCACGCATGATTTGCACCTCTACCAGGGACTCACCGTTTTTTTAAATGAAACTTCTTTACGCACGATAGAGTGAATTGGATTCGTCTGACGAAAAAACTTCACGAAAAACTGCAACATGTAATCAAGGTCAAGGCATTGAAAAACAAATCTCATATAATAGATACATATATTTTATTCTGTAAATGTCAATATATAGTATTTTTTATATTAAGTAGGCTTCACTTCTGTAGTGTGTACTGTGTAATGCCTTTTTTTAAAATTATTATACTGGCCTGTAATATATTATCTATGTGCTTGCAAAAGGGAAGAGATATTAAGTTTAAAGTGTACTTTTGAAGTTTTATTAACAGTAACTCAGATTAGATTTAATTCTTGTTTATTCGAAACACAAACAATTTTTTCAGTGCAATTGGTCAAGTTGTTTTTTGCACCTTTCCTAAATAAACAAGCGAACAAGATAGACAGAATTACCCTTTATGTAGATATTATGTAAAAAACTTATATTCATTTAATATTTAAATTATAATACAGGTATAAAAATTTCTATTGTATGCATGCATGCGTTAAGTCACGTATTCAAAATAATAAAAACACATTTTTGCGTACTGTAGAGTTTATTCAGTGGATTTTCAAATGTCATACGTTGTTAATTAAAATAAAAACCTTGTAGACTCATTAGTGAATCATAACGCTATTTCTGTGGGCGTTAATTTAATGAAACATAGTGTAATATACACAATATGTAGTTGAACATGTGTTGGGTTTGTCTATCAAATATTAATTCTATGTCCTTATGGCTAATCCACGTATGTCCATTTTTTAATAGGTAAGTATATTTTTATATATAAATCCAGATAGTTTTTATAATTTTCCAAGAAGCGCTTAATTTTTCGTCAAACACTCCTTTCTAAAAATATAATTTATCTCACACTATAGCGGCCCGGTTCGGCTTGGTCCGGGTGCTATGAATTTATGATTTATAATACACTTGCGGCCCGTTCCGGCTTCGCCCGGGTGGTATGAAATTATGATTTAATAGCGGTCACCCATTGCTCCGCTCACGTATATTTAGTATATTGTTAAATTGTTATCCCCCCGCGAGAATCTCCCCCCCTAATTTGTTATCCCCTCGCGAGAATCTCCCCCTGCGTAGCTTTCTATTAGTGAAAGAATTTTTAGAATCGGTTTAGTATTTCAAGAGATAAGAATTTACGATTTATTAACCCCCCTCTAATTTTTTTGAAAATAAAATACAGCTCATATGTTACTCGCTGATAATGTAGCTTTCTATAGGTGAAATAATTTTTAAAATCAGCTAAGTAGTTTTTGAGTTTATCCATTACAAACAATTAAGTAGGTATATAAGTATAGATAGTATAGATATAGATTATTACCCCCCCTCTAATTTGTTTGAAAATAAAATACAGCCCATGTTACTCATTGATAATGTAGCTTTCTATAGGTGAAAGAATTTTTAAAATCAGTTAAGTAGTTTTTGAGTTTATCCATTACAAACAAACAAACAAATTTTACCTCTTTATAATATTAGTATAAATTACTTACTCGCTTCGCTCGTTCGCTCCTGGGCGTAAAATCGATTTAGTAATTTCTGAGATTACCCTCGATTTTCACCCGGGTAAAACCGGGCCGGCCACTTATAAAACAGTTTACTGATTTTGCCTTAGGTTTCAGCTATAGAATTACGTGCCTATGATCAGAATCACTACCTGTTTGTCGAACGGTTTTTAATCATCGCCGGCTGAATTGTATAACTGTACCATTCGTAAATTCGATCATCAATAGCTGGATTATTGAATTGTCAATAATCTTATTTTACTAAAAATCCAACATAAGCGGTTTTGCTTTTTAACCACAGATACATGTGCTGTTATGTAATTATTCTAACAAACAATTAGATTAATTGTATAAACTAATTAAATGTCCTGTCTGTATTCATTAGACTTTAGTTCAGTAAAATTAATACATAGATATAAATTAAGGCAAATGAGAGACAGTTTTGAAATTAAACATACTACATGTACGTATATAACATTAAAGCTTTCGTAAAGAACATCAAAATATGGAAGTTTTTTAAAAAAACACACACACATACGCATGCATATACATGTACTTCCTTATCTATTTTTTTATTTATTTATTGTAGATTATAGACGCGTCGACAACTTAGGTCATTAGCGTCTTAATTACATTAAATAACAACTTCTTTAAAACTAAATTCCATCACAAAACATCCATGAGCGGAGGTGAAATTCGAACCCACGACAGTTTGATCCAATGGTCGGCTACGCTAACCATTACACCACACTGTCCTCTACTTCCTTATCGATTTAGGAGCTACGGATATAAAAGAGACTTCGAATGAGAGTGTGCGTGCTTATTAGAACCGACTTATATTTTTAGGGTCACATACCCAAAGGGTTCAAATAGAGCCCTATCGTTGTGGCAACTCTGTCTGTCTGCCGTCTGTCAAAGACTTCGAGCTCGTAAAAAGAATAAGACAGACAGTTCAATTTTTTTTATAATCATAACCGATGTAAGAAAAGACCTAAAAAATTATATTATAATTGTACATTTTGAAAACTTCATGCTTTTTCTAAACTAATAATAGCGCTGTTTCTTGAGTTAGTTTGGGGTATTTTGACAACTGTTTACATTGTAGATGACCCGTTAGAAACTATCCCCAAACTCCAAGTCTTCATGGTTTCCGGGCTTGTAGGCCGTGGTCCGGTGGTATTTCTACCTGACGCTGTACCATTTTTCACTTCTTGTTCCTCGTTTTCTGGGATGGCTGCTCTTCTTGGACGTATTGCTCGGATACACACGGATACACACTGCAAGAGATAAACCGAGCAATACGTCCAAGAAGAGCAGCCATCCCAGAAAACGAGGAACAAGAAGTGAAAAATGGTACAGCGTATCTACCATACATCAGGAACATAACGGACCGCATCGGCAAACTTTTGGAAAAGTACAAAGTCAGGACAATCTACAAACCAACGAGAAAGATTCAGGAATGTCTAAGATCGGCCAAGGACACAAGAGACCCACTGGCAACACCAGGAGTATACCGCATCCCTTGCAGCTGTGGATCAGTATATATTGGGACAACGAAACGAAGCATCAACACACGCATAGCAGAGCACAAGAGAAGCTGTAAACTGGGACAAACGGAAAAATCTGCCATAGCCGAACACACTTTGACTCTGGACAATCATAAGATCCTCTTCGAAGAAACCCAAGCCATAGACAGAACATTGAGCTATTACCCAAGAATATACAGAGAGGCCATAGAAATACATAAACACACACAGAATTTCAACCGAAAAGATGAAGGCCTCAATCTCAGTAAAACTTGGACACCAGCACTCCGACATACAAAACCAATGACCAATCGTACAAGGACGGGATACGACCGAGCAGAGAACTCACCACCACTACACACTGCGCAGTTGACCAATGGCAGAGAGACGGACTACGACCGAACAGAGAACACACTGGCACTAGGTATAAAAGAAGGGAGAACACCAGTAACCGACACACTGATCTGTGAGCCGCCAAGGAGGACACTTCGACCGCTGCCACATCGCCTTTGAGAATGTCTACCGCAGTTGTAGACGAAACGTCAGGTAGAAATACCACCGGACCACGGCCTACAAGCCCGGAAACCATGAAGACTTGGAACAATGCCGGCCGTGAAAGCTTGCACACTTGGATATCCTCAAACTGTCTGAAATTGTTCGCTGTAGGAACGGACGACGAGTAAATGGTAACGTTAAACGAAGACATGGAGGACATGATAGGTTTTAGTTTAAAAATTCAAAACAGACGTTGCCTGGCAACTAACAACATACGCTTTGGACAGTTCTTGCACTGCGCATGACAATACTCAGCAAAAAATCTGCAGAAACAAACAGTTGGAAAACTGGTTTTAAATAAATAAGAGAAAGTGTTGGAACTTGGGACGCACATATTTATCCGAATTCGTGATTTTTCTTGCTGGAAGGTGTCATGATCAAAAAAGTTTGAGAACCCCTATGTAAATACATAAAATGGAAATTGGTAGTAAAATATTTCTGTAATAAAATATTTCACTGTATAGATGTTGGATTGTAATTAAATAAATCTTGATATTTTTTGAAAAACAGGCAAATATAAATTATGATCAAAATACTAATGTTATTCCTGGGACAAATAAGATCAGTTAAATAGAAATACAGGGTGTTTTCGGTATACTATTTTTTTTTTAGTGCATGATAGTAGGTACTTATAGGTCGAAAGAGGATGATCAGTGTTAAGACATTTTAGTAAAAGTTGTATGATAAGAGAGCAAAATGATTATACTAAAGTGTTTTTACGGTAATCGTGTTCTTTTGACCAGTATTATCACCCATTAAAAATAAAATATACAGGGTGTCCATAACTTGCGTTATCAGCCGATATATTGATTTTGGGTGAAGATAGAAAAAAAGTTTAAATACAAAAGTTGTATAAATTTCAATGGTGTATAACCTAAAAATATTTTCAATTATACAGCCTGTCCCATTTAAGCGTGGCAGATCAAAACTATGTTTTTTTTTAACCTAGCACCCTGTTTTTATTTGTTTTTTCAATTCTGAACCTAAATGTGAATAGAAATTTTAAGGGAGCCATGCTCAAAAATTCAGTAATTTTTGAGTTATTCAAGTATTTTAGAAATGTTTGACAAGTGCAGACCTTTACCTAAAATTCGACATAGCCAAAACGGAAATCTTTATTAAACTGAAATTTTGAGGATCACTAGATAATGGATGGACAAATCAATGTCTGTCCTAAAAAAATGAATTTATTATACAGGGTGTTCAAAATAATGTAATTCTTTTACCTAACTTCAATCACGTGTAACTTTTGATTGTTAAATACAACGAGGTTATTTTTTTGCTGGAATTGTATTCTTTAGGATATTTACTAACACTTTTATTAAGGGTTGTCCAAACCTAAACCTAATATTTTTATACGAAAATATTAGGTTTAGGTTTGGACAACCCTTAATAAAAATGTTAGTAAATATCCTAAAGAATACAATTCCAGCAAAAAAATAACCTCGTTGTATTTAACAATCAAAAGTTACACGTGATTGAAGTTAGGTAAAAGTATTACATTATTTTGAACACCCTGTATAATAAATTCATTTTTTTAGGACAGACATTGATTTGTCCATCCATTATCTAGTGATCCTCAAAATTTCAGTTTAATAAAGATTTCCGTTTTGGCTATGTCGAATTTTAGGTAAAGGTCTGCACTTGTCAAACATTTCTAAAATACTTGAATAACTCAAAAATTACTGAATTTTCGAGCATGGCTCCCTTACAATTTCTATTCACATTTAGGTTCAGAATTGAAAAAACAAATAAAAACAGGGTGCTAGGTTAAAAAAAACATAGTTTTGATCTGCCACGCTTAAATGGGACAGGCTGTATAATTGAAAATATTTTTAGGTTATACACCATTGAAATTTATACAACTTTTGTATATAAATTTCTTTTCTATCTTCTCCCAAAATCAATATATCGGCCGACAACGCAAGTCTTGGACACCCTGTATAGACCGAGGACACTCTGTATAAAATAAATATTTGTTTGATAACTATCGTTCAACTTCAGGCGATGGTCGTTTAGTTCATATCGGCGTCGCTTCGCTTCATCTCTCGCAAATATCATAAAAGCACAGTGCGTCGTTAGTTCATTGTTTTCAAACCAAACAACTTTATTTCACTTACACCATTATGACAATATTTAATTAATTCGGTAATTAGTAATACAATACATATCCCTTTTGTTTTAATAACCCTTTCATTTAGAGAACAAACGACTGACGTTAATATTTTTGAAGATCAAAACATGTGAATATGAAAAGGAATGTTCTCTTGTTTCTGCTATATTAATGTGTACGTGCATTTTGTAGTGTAATATATTAAATTATTGTAATATCGCGTGACTAGTCTTTTACACCATTGAATTCTGTATCTTTGTAAGCAGCGAGTACCTACGTCTATTTTAGACACTCATTTGCTTATATTTTAGGTGCGCTCACAGTCTTTTGAGAATTATCATGCAAGATAGTTTTTCAATTTTAATTTTTACGATCAAAACTTCTAGGGCTACCTGGGTCTAGTACCATTTTAAATTTTCATTTTACTATTATTTTAAATAATAAATTAAAAATCCAATAAATTGATGCTTTCACTAGTTCTTAGATTAGAACGTAGGAATCTGAAGACTTGTATAGACGAGACGAGACATCGTTGAAATGTTTAGTTCACAGGTCATTTTTGATGTCTCATTACAACACTATACTGCAGTTTTTTAACCGACTTCAAAAAAGGAGGTGGTTCTCAATTCGGTTGTATTTTTTTTTGTTTGATACCTCATAACTCAGTCATTTATAAACCGATTTTGAAATTTTTTTTTTATTTGAAAGGCTATACTTTTAGATTGGTCCCATAGAAATTTCATCAAAATCGGTTCAGTAGTTCGGCTGATTTTAATAAAAGTGAGTAACGGCGTGTGATTCTTTAAGGTAAATGTCACTTTTTGACATATCAGACAGCGTAAGAAAGTCGGTTTAATAAAAGTGAGTATCGGCGTGTGATTCTTTTAAGGTAAATGTCACTTTTTGACACTAAAAAGTAAAAAATAAAAAACTTTTTAACAAAAAAAAAAAAAAACCTCCTTCAAAAAACCACTAAAAAGAGGAAAATAATGAAATTTTGAGGTCTGTGGCAATTTAATAATAAAAACTCGGGTCGCAGTGCCAAAACCCTGCCGACAATATAGTGTATTTGCTAATACAGGCTTTGTGGCTTTAATACGTAAACTTAGTTTGTGTTTGGACAAAATAAAAAATTTAACCCCTTAATGCATCCCTTAAAATAATATTTTTTTTCTTCATTTCAATATTATTATCAATGCAACCTCTGTACCAAATTAAATACACCCTTCAGTAAGTAAATCACTATCCGCAAACCAGTGTTTTCATAAAATTTGTAAGTCCGGTCCTGTCGGGCCGATTTAATTAAAATTTTAGCAGCACATTTTGATCTTTACTAAAAGGTTAAATTTCAATTTTGAAACAATTCTGAGAATTTTTTCGGTATTTTTGGGCCCAAATACATTTTTCAACCCCTAAAACCTACCCTTAAAATGGTTCGATTGAGCCCATTTTAAATAGGTTCCGTGCGGTGATAGATTCCAACGTGTGTACCAAATTTCGTTAGAATCGATTGAGTCTTTCGAGAGTTATCGTGCTAACACACACACACACACACACACACACACACACACACACACATATATATATATTTATATATATATATATATATATATATATATATATATATATATATATATATATATATATATATATATATATATATATATAACATTTCCAAAAATGGTGCCAAAGTGTTCAGGAGGCTATGAAACGTCGAGAAATTTTGGTCGGACCCCTATGTCCCGCCATCCGACCGACGCCAATAGTGTATGTGCCATATGGCAAATACACTAAAAATATTAAGTCGGATAAAAAGTATATTATAGTGATTAATATCTTCTTTTTAACCAACTTTTTTTTTTGTTAAAAAGTTTTTTCTGTTTCTAATTCTCTATGGTTTCTAATTGAATAATTTTCTTCTTGGTTTTGATGGAAAATCTCTTAACTATGCATACATTAAACTGAATTTATTTATTATCAATTATTTTATTGCAAAATGCAACTAAATTATGTTGCAACAGAACATTGTAAAATGAGATTGTGGATGTATGTTGACGAATCAAGTCACCGGATTATGATTTAAAAATTCATATAATATGTTGCAAAAAGTTATATTTGTGTTACACGAAAAACATTTTTAAATGTCAAACAAAATTAAAAATAATTATTCTTTTTCGTAGTAATTTACGACGGAGTCCCAAATTATGATAACTTTATTCTGT
This sequence comes from Mongoloraphidia duomilia, assembly GCA_039654895.1. Taxonomy (NCBI): domain Eukaryota; kingdom Metazoa; phylum Arthropoda; class Insecta; order Raphidioptera; family Raphidiidae; genus Mongoloraphidia; species Mongoloraphidia duomilia. Next base: position 31,014,914 of record CM077521.1, on the reverse strand, counting down.
AAATAAATATCTATTTCCACAAAACTGTTCAGAATGGAACATGTCAAGTACAAAAAAAATTTTAAAAACGGTTGACCCTACAGGCCGTTCCTGAAACTTCCCGCTGTCTAGTTTTGGTATTATCCATAAATAATAACCAAATACACATCATACTCTCTTTTCCAGATGTTTTATAATTGTTAGTGATTCAGGTTGTATTACTATTTGAAGAAAATTTTCGATATGTTTTCATGGGTTTTCTCGTTAAGTTTTAGTAGCGTATCTTTGTTTAAAGTTAGGTCTGACAAAATTCATAGATATTTACTTATTCACAAATATTTTATTTTATAATTTACTAATATTTTGGATAACTGAAAAGCGAACTGTCGCTTGACATAATGCAAATAGACAATTGTTTTCTAAAGTTCGCTTATATTACATCTATTCTGAATGGTTAAAAATCGATTTTATGAAATTCGATTTTTAAATTTTAAAATCCACTTACTTATAGCAATTCTAAGATCTTATTGCACATCTATACCTGAAGCCCTTTCAATTGACACCTCGATCGTCAAAATCGGTCCAGTAGTTTAGGAGGAGATAGGAGCAAAAGAAAACGCCTGGCCTATTAATTAATAGGTATATAACCTACAAAGATTAATTTTTTAATGAAAACTACATTTTTATATTAATATTTTATAAAACAAATAATAGTATATTGTGTGACAAGTGTGCTAAATACATCTTTATGCGTCAGGCGCGAAGTTTTCAGCACGAGTAGTAGGAGAGCGCTCACGAGCCTTGGCGAGTGAGCATCGCGATCCGAATACAAGTGCTGAAAACATCGCGCCTGACGCATAAATATTTAGCACACGTGTTGCACACTATACTTTATATAACACATGCATGGTTTTAGACTTTAATTGAATAATTTAATGTCACTGACAGAAGTATATCTCATAATAAAAACATTGGGCTCGATACAATATTTATTCACTTTGTTACCATAGTAACCATATTTCATTTATAACACCGAAAAGAGGTACATAATGTTCATTAGATAACGGGTTTTTCAAATGTTTTTCCATTATTCATCGAAAAACGTTTTATAATGGATCATGACGTCACTCGTCAATAAACGATCATTTAAGGTCCGCAAAACTGATACGAAAAAACACTAAAAGCGTGCATGTGTTATACAAAAATATGTAATGTAAAATTTAACTACATTTTATATTCGATTTGTACTTGTTTTTATTATTTCTTAGATTAGATTTTGGATTCGATCAGTTCACTTTTTTGAAAATTTTTTGACAACGTGATTTTTCGAAAGAATGAACCAATTTTAATGGGCCTTGCAGCATTAAGCACCGTTTTTTTGAGCGCAAAAAATGTTTAGATTTTTTGAAAATTTTTCGACAACGATATCTCTCGAATGAATCAACCGATTGAGATTGAGTTTGCGGCATTCGACGTAGTTTTATGCGGAATAGAGCTGACTGGATTTTGGAATCGATCGAAAGTATTTTAAAAATTATTCAAAAAAAAATATTTTTTCAAAAATTTTATTTTTGAGATTTTTCAAAATCCACTTAATCGATTAAGTTCAAAGATTTAGGAAATCTAAATTGAGTAAAACTCTTTCAAATGCCGCAAACCCGATCTCAATTGGTCGATCCGTTCAAAAGTGAAGTACCTATAACATACACACATACATACATACATACAGCCACTTGGAAATAGTTATAATAGCTTCCTAAGACCTCAGAAGTCAAAACGTCGAGATCTGTTGAAAACTCGATTTTCAAAAATCGGACTGAAACCATCAACTTCCCGATTTTTTGAAAATTTGCCATTTTCTTAGCGGGAAGTTAAAAAAATTTCTACAGAATAAGAAGATTAGTGAGCTGTTTACGACTTTTAAAAACATTATCTGAAGCTTGCGACGATGTAACATCACCTGATTGAAAAAGTATATGATGTGCGTACAAAAAACAATGTCTTATGTAATTTCGTAGAAAGTGCTGATTTATAAAATATATTATAAGAATAAAAGGTTTCACAGAATCAGCATGTGAAAAACAAAAGTTTTGATAGCGACTCAGGGGCGTAGTTGTTGCACGGTATTGCATGTACAGTACAATGTAGCAATGATACAGGACCCACTAGCTAAAGTCACCCAGTAGGCTCCGATTTCTCAATGAAAAATAAATTAAACTATAAAAATCCAGGCCAGGGGTATCTGTGTTCTCGAGTGAAAGCAATATTAGGGATAAAGCTCCGGATCCGAGGCCAGGCGTTAGAGACTTATTATTGCGCGTTATAGGCACCTCACTTTACTTATTTGAATAGTAAAGAGCACAGTAAAAAATGGATGTAAAAATACTTTGAAAGTTAAGGTAGAATTCGCTTGATTTTCTAATATTATTTATTTTTAAACAGAAAACTTCATAAAAACTTGGACTTTTACTGTAAAGTTCAACAAATTTGTGATTTTTACATAAAGTAAATTAAAATTACATAATTTGTGTAATATTCCAATAAAGTGTGTAAAAATTACAAAATAAAATGTATAGTTACTTATATAAAATGGATGAGTACAAAACAAGTTAATGTAAAATTAGTAACCACGCATGCGAAATGTGTTTGTATGGAATCTACGCGATGTGGCGATACCTGTTTGCGACGCCATTGTCTCTTTGTGTGCCTATTACCAGATTAATCGCTGGCTACAAATGGATCATCGATAATCTATGTAATCGACTTTCTCATTTCTTACAGTGAGCAGTTCGCATTGTGATTTTTATAGAACTAGCTTTCTGCCCCGGCTTCGTCCGGTTTACATTTTTGCTTACTGTTCATCCCATTTTGCCGTAGCATAATAATGTATAGCCTATATCTCGGGAAGAAGTAGTCTTCTAAACAACGACAATTTTTAATACGGTTTAGTAGTCTCTGGGATTAATGTGGACAAAGAAGCAAATAAACAAACTTTACCTCTTTATAAAATTATAATATTAGATCAGTCATTTAAGCGATCTACTGACTAAGTTCCACTAAGCTGGATTTTATAATATGTATATACCTTTATTTGGTAAATGAAGTGTTAAAAGTCCTCACTTTACACCGATAGCATGTGAGCTAAATATGTTATGGAAGGTCAAAGGTGACGAAAATAAGTTTTTTAGTGTTTTTTTAATAATTATGTTACCAAGAATTCATTTTGTCTTTTTGGTTTTCTATTTAAAACAAAAATATCGTTTATCTGTTTATATTATGTACATATTATTCAACAATATCCTACATTCCCCTGGCTCCTATGCGCGATCGAGACTTTTTAATAAAGGGCCATCTTGGCAATCTTTGATAGAGGGCCTGCTAAGTGTTAGCTGCGCCACTGTAGCGACGGCTTATTCCCAGCAGTGTAGAAACACGAATGCAAATTTAAAATATCACGTAAAAGTAAAATATTTCATCATTCTAAGAACATGCTATGTACAATAAAAAATGAATCAGATGTTTCTCTGAAATCTATCCACTTTACCTCTAATGGGGTTGACCCTCTATATCGAAAGTGGCTGTTTTCTTACGGATATCATTAAACTCTATAGTTGTTTAATATTCAATAGGTATCCATATTTGGTAGGAATTTTGAAGCGTTTATTTTTTTTTAATAATATAGTTTTACAGTAATTTAAAATTGTCGCCAATTAAAGGGTCGATCAGACGCGCGCTATTCAACTGGCGAAATATGGTTAAAACAGCGTTGTCGTGTTGTGGTTGTGATGTCAAATTCTGTAATTAATTAATTGCGTATTAATTTATCAGCAAAAATGTCTGAAAATAATGTGTAAAAATAACATTATAGATATTTGAACGTAGGTATGAAATCACTTAAACACGCTTTTTGACGCTTGATAGGTGCATTTACATTTCTGCTGGCTTACTCTTATTGGCTGTTAGAATTCAAACGCGAGCATAGTCCTATGACGTCATCCGACTAACAATTTTCAAATTTATTATTTTTTTAAAAACCATTCCGAGTTTCTAAAAATTCCGAAAAAAATTTGATAGCCTTAAATTCAAAAACACTGTCAATTAAAAAAATAAGAAAAAATACGTGAGTCAACCCCAATCTTTTGTGTGGTTTGGCAATGTAAAGTGGGAGCTATGAAGCGAAGAATAATTAGTATATAGACAGGCAACTTTGTAGGTACAAGATTTTACGATTGATGTGGGAATTCATTTTATTCACAAGAGAAAAGTCTTGTTTTACATCATTCTGTTTTTGGGATTCAAACCCACTATCTTTAAATACGACTGCACTACTAAATTACCGGCTAGATAAAATTAGCTATTATATAGAACGCCGCAGTGAACGTTTTTTCCACTACAAACAATCATACTTTTTTTTTGAACATCCACTTTTTTATATTTTCAAAAAATTGCTCTTTATTAAAATAACGCTTACTAGATAGATCGTGGACTGTAGTATCGACATTAGCGTCAATAAAGTGTGTTACTTTTAAATAATTTTCATTGGTCAAGTGTTTTGAAATTTACAGTCAATTTTTACTATTAGGTCGTTTTTCGTTAATAAAAATGTGTATCTGGCAGTCACACAACATTGGAGATATTATGTGAAATTGAGGGCCAATATCTAGATTTTGAAATGGCCAATATTGTGGTAATTTCAGAGATGCATGCGCAATTTTGTCATTAACAATCTGTAAAAATTTCCATAATTTCTCGTTGATTTGATACAATTACCTTAGCGCACATTGCAGTATACTCAGTTTTATAACGTTTAAAAATTCAAAAATTTATTTGTGGAAAAACACGGGATGAATTGGGAATATTATTCTCTTCTTCTTCTTCTCACATATAAAATGAGGGTCTAATTACAATGGCGGCTGGCTTCACTTTTAAATGCTTATACATATACTTCCTCTATATAGCTTCTACCTCAGTGCAGCAAATACACACTTTCACACTTGTCCGGTTTTCGTCTTCAGGTTTGAATTAGTTTTGCTTCAACTCTGGCAAGGAAGGTGCGAATACTAAAGTTTTTTTAATAGACATAAACCGGACCTGCTGAAAACCTGATCGCGTCCGGATATTTAGTTTTTACTTTAGGATTCCGTTTAAAAATATCAATGAAGAAAATATAAATTTAAATTATAATTTCTATTGACGTTGGTAATATTGGCAAGTATAATTGCATTGACTATAAAAATACCGATGGTAGAAATTGTGTCAATAGTTTAATATCTTTTCTAAATATTTACTATTTTACATTTATAATTGAAATTCATTTCAAACTATAATTTCTTTTCTCATGTCATAGTAATTATTCTTTATATTTTTGGTTAAGTAATAATCAAATAGAAATATTAGAGTATACTGGCCACGGTCGTGTAGACAGGTTTATGTAATATGGTTAGCATTGGTGGGAGGAGGTTGCTTACGGAAGTCAAAAGTTTAGTTCATGATACGCGGTACTGTTATCAGGAAGGCAAAGTAAGACAGGGAAATTATTTTATCGAAAAGAGATAAAAGATCAAAGAAAAGGCGTAAACCAAAGTGAAATCGTAAACAAATTTAAAAGTTGTTCATTTCTTTTTGAAGTTATACTTCTTTTGGCGTCTTATGGAAAAATGATGAGAGTGAATTTTTACGATGCGCGCACATCATGAAGTTAGTCGGAAGTTCATGATTATTTATACCCTGTTATCACCAGTCGCAATGTGACAAGAGCGTTTTCAGTTTTGAATAACATCAATAAAAACTATTGCTATACAAATGCTCGTTTATGCCGCTTTCGTTAAATATGAGTTCGTACTCCAACACTGTGCTGTTTACATTATTATTTTTCATGAATATAATACCATATTATATATTAAATATATTTAATAAATTTATAATCTATTAAATTAAAGTAATTTATTTAATATTTTTATTTTATTATTTTATCGTCTTTTTTACAAACGTTTAGTACTGGCACGCAGGATAAAATTTTTGGAGTTATTTTTGTTTTGTTACGCCAAAGAAGTATAACTTTTGACGTGCGTACATAAGTACACACACTCTCTTTTTTGTCACATGTTTTTTTTATCAGTTTTACATTAATTGCCTTATCGATAGTAATATCACGAAGTGGATTTGCATCGAAATACAAATCTGGCTTCAATAAAGGTTACCCCCACTCTGGATCAGCTTGTGACCTGTCTATACGACCGTGGTAGCGGCTAAGCAAAGTATGAAAAAGAATACTTACAGAGAGTCAAATTTGAATTAATAATTATTACAATTTGAAAAATGAAATTATCGTCATTATAGTGTTATTATTCTGTAATAAATTATTTTTAAGTTCTTTTTTAAATTTGTTGAATGTAAGATCTTTTTAATGATCAAGCAATATTGCAGAAGACTGTTTTTAAACGGAGAAAGATTCCATTTAAATAATGCAATTCTACTCAAGTTACGAGTAAGAATAAGAATTCTGAGAATTATTAATAAATTGTGGGAAATTAATGAAAACGTGTTTTTTAATAAAGTTGAGCGATACAAAAACAATTTGAGTATGCGGAAGAATTTCCAATTGCCGCAAAATATAACGAATATTAAGAGTAAGATATTGGCATGAAGCCTAGAAAATTTCAACTAATTAAAATCGAAGCTGTTAAAATAGCAAGGGGTGTGGAGCTCCTGAGAATATTCTGTATAAATAATTTTGAAGCGAACGCAAAGAGAACACAATAAATATTTCATTCTCAGAGTCTTTACTCGACTGGCTCTTTTCATTTTAAGAAATTAATAATCTTTTGAAGAGGAATTAATTATTTCCATTAGTAAAGACGATTACTACAATATGATGAATGATAATCGCCTTTTCTTGTGTTTCTACAGTATTGAGTGGAGTACTGTCAGTCGTGAAGAGAGAGAGACAGAGAGAGAGAGAGAGAGAAACAGGTGGTTGAGTTAGATGTTGGAGCGGGGGCGGCTGGAAGATGGGTCGAGAGGTGGATGCGTGGTAGGAAGGTGGGTCGCATTAACGCAGTGACCGGCGCACGCGTTAATCTCATTACGGCGAACGGACGGAAATAGGTCATACCTAACGTGAATCCAGTGGCGTACTCATTGTACGGTCGATGTTGACAGATTTCAGAAAAAGAAAGCCAAAAGTGCACAACCCGCTAAATTTGCCACTCTAACATAACTTTTTACAACTGATTGGACCTAGTACCAATTCATATTTTCAATTCATTATTTTTTTTTTAATAATAAATTGAAAATCCAATTGACACTTTTACCAGCTCTCGGGCTAGAACCCGGGAACCATAGCAACGCCATGTAAATAATCTACGTAATGAATTTCAATAGGGTTCTATTTTGATAGTAAACAAAGCGAATAAAACATTTAAACCAAGTCGATTTGTCAAGAATTGCGACCTTCAGAGCTTGGACATACGGGAGAACATACGTACGTTCAGACCAACCGACAACTGCTGTTCGCGATTTTCAATTACATTTTAAAGACTTATTATGAACTCGAATCAATCTTAAAATAGTTCCGTTTTATTGAACAGAACCTCCATTTTTCTAAAAACTACAATTTGAATGAATTTCTTGCGAAATTAACCTAAATATAACTACCTGCATGAGCGAAATTTAACTTTGTTGCGCAAATCGTAAATAGAGCACTCTCCCATTAGCGGTGTGTACAATTAATTATAGACGCTTGACGACTGAGGTCATTAACGTCTAGCCAGATTTCACATGCAACATGTGGAACGCAATCATTTGTTAGTAATATCACCAAAAAAACAATTGCTTACAGTCTTGTTAAATTAAATATTTATGCAGAAAAATAATGAACTGATTTTTTTAAGGAGCAATTTAGTAGGTACCTACAACATAAAAAATCTGAAAGATTTTTTTTAAATATTGTGTTTACTGGGAAAATGTGGCTTTGCATATTCGTCACGGTTATAAAAAGATTTTTATAAGCGCACGTATACCTCTGTATCTCTTGTGGTTCATAAACAATGGATATTCAAAGAATTTTTTTATGATTTCTTGCAACTTTAAAGCCAGTAAGTACAGTAAAGTAGGTTTTTACGCTTATTGAAAAACATACCGTTTCCAATAAGCGCAACGAAACTTCGCGGTGTCTCTTTTGTTTTCAAAGGGCTGTCCAAAGAATTTTCTCATTTTCTGGCAAACTTTTAATACTCATATAATTTTGATAAAAAGCGTTCGTGGTTATTGAAATAGCACTGACTTTTTCTACTAATATTGTCAGGCTACGAAATGTTTCAAAATTCGCAATTTTTTGAGGTGTTCAGGCTCTGAAAACTTTTGAAAAAATATCATAGCTGATTAAAATCTATAATTCTTAAATCTTTTTTAAGGTGACCATTGACTAAGCTTACATAGAGGACACGCTGATTCTAATAATCACATGTACTTCTATATCTCTATTAATAGTATAAATGCGAAAGTGTATGTTTATTACCATTCAGCTCCGTAACGGCTGAAAGGATTTTCATAAAATTTGGTATATGGTTACTTTAGGTCCCGGAATAGAACATAGGGTACTTTTCATCCTGGAAAAATGCATCATTCTTGTGGGATAGTAACAAAACGTAACTCTACAATTTTCTTGCATTTTAGCGTATTGGCGGAATGCTACTAATATAAACACTACCAGCCCGGTTTCGCCCGGGTCGCAGGGGGGAAATATCTCGCGGGGGGATAATAAATCATAAATTCATAACACCCGGGCGAAACCGGACCGGGACGCTAGTTTATTATGTTTTACAGTTACAGTCGTTTAAAGTTGAAAGCAACAGTAAAAGTGTGAATAAATCCACAGCTTCTAAAATTTAAACCATAAAAGATAGAGAAACGAGTGTGTGCTTATTGGAATAATATTCAACTTATTATATTTTGACAGAAACAGTAGCTACCTTCAGAAGGAGAGTTGAAAATCAGTAAATGACACGAAACTTACAAACCATTAAACTATCCGGTTGTATCTTACGTGGTGGACGGATGGGTTTAATATAGTGGAAGAAACGGGTATATAAAATGGAAACATTCAGATATACAATAATAAAATGAACAATGCAAAAGTTTAAGTTAGGCACTTGGATCCGAGTTACTTTAAAATTTAAATATTTTTATTTTGTCTACCTCACTGATCATTTATTGTAAACATCTGATACATGCAATATCACTCAAAAAAAGGTGAACTGAAATATTTACGGGAATACGAATATGTTTTGGAATGATGTTTGATACATGTGCTTTTTGTTGAAGTTGAAATTAGTAAACGATATTGATTAAATTATTTATTTTTCGATTCTTGTTATTTGAAGCTACTATTTTTTTGTTATATATTGAAACTCAAGTTCAGATTTCAATAGAAAAAAGAACCTACACATATTCTTTGTTTTTGTTTCTGCTTTCGTCCTTTTTTATGAACTAGACTACATAACATTATAACACGACATTTTCGAATAAAAGTAGGCTTCTATCATAAAATATATATTTTAAGGTTGACTTATAAAGTCAATAGTGGATATGACAAAAAATTATTTAACAGTTTGAAAAACTACTAATAACATATGCTACATACCTATGTTATATTATACTAAGACAAAATGGGAATAAGCAGTGAGTGAAAATGTACAGCAAGTCGGAGACCCACGCCCAATTTCTGAGCTAAATTGGTGTATGCTGGATAAACTACAAAATATAAAGTGATATGTGAGAAGTTTATTGTTTTTGATTATTTCATTGTAAAATCAAAATCTACCCGGGCGAAGCCGGACCGAAGAGCTGAATGTATAGGCCGGTCCACACCTGCTACTCAACAAAGTTACTCAACATGTCATCGAATTTTCGATGAAAATCAACAAGTTACTTGTTATTTCAACATGTTATGTGTTATCACTCAGTGAGCGGTAAAGCTCAAAGGATGTTGACAGCAATTTTTTGGTAATATGACGTTGGGGCTGCGTCCACATTAACGTTTTTCTATGTAATAACACCGCCGTTTGTCTCCAACAATGTTTAGCTTTAATACTGTTACAAAACTGTTTTCTGAGTTGGCGGAATAAGTATTTATTTACAATAATTAAAAATACAATAACAATAAATGCAACAACGAAAAGTCAATTCTAACAATAAAAAAACTTAAATGGTAATTATTGAACTAAACGAGCTACTTAAATAACACTTAACAAATAACTATATATACAAGGATTATTTATTTGTAATTATTTATGTGGCTGTATTTATATCAGATTTATTTCGCTGTTCAACACTGTCACAGTACAATCTACACTGACTGATTCCCGTTGACTGATCAATATTTATATCACTGATCCGCTGATTCACTGATTCCAACACGACACACTCGCCGTTTATATACCTGCGTGTGGTGTACGCTCAGTGCGTCCTCGTACTCTCTAGCGTTGTCTAGAATCTTCGATATCATTCCACGCTTTACTACTGTGACCTTTCTTTCTCGTGGTTTCTATTGAAGGCAGTGGCGTAACATCTTGGGGTTTGCTACGATACGAATGTCAAGTCATTTAGAAGATCACTAACACTATAATTGTTTTGTGAACGCAAAGTATGGCGTACCCAAAATCTCCTCGTTTTTCTTTGTTTTCCGCTGTACATGATAAAACCACACACGCTGCAACCGCGAGAAGAACATCCTTTTCGTTGGACATGTTGGATTTCAATGAACTATCAAAATTGTAGCGATCCGAATACTTTAAGTGTGGACGTCTAAAAGTTGTCAACAAGTTATAGAAACATGTTTCGGCAACAAGTTTCTGTAACATGTTTCTAAGTGTGAATCGGCCTTAAAGTAATAAAATATTTCAACCCAGCGATGTAGCTTAGTGGTACAGCACTAGACTCGCATTGGGAAGGTACTGGGTTCGAATCCCGGCTGGGAATTTTTCCTACTGCCTCACGCCGAGAAACGGTAATTCCTGTACCGGCCATCTTGTTTGAGGTTTTCCATGGTTTCCCTCAATAATTCCAGATGAATATCGAGATGGTTCCTTATTCAAGGCCATGGCCGATTACCTGTCAAACTCCTATGCTCCCAAAGTTGCCTACCTTATCCTAATGTCCTATAATTCCTCCATTCGCACATTGCTATTAATTAAGTTGAAGTATAAAAATGTATAAAACGGGAAGTGGTAAAAATGGAAAATAGTAATGGTGCGAATGGCGTCTGTTAAATGACATAATGTCGAGAAACGGACGTTAAACGCATTATTATTATTATTATGAATTATTTCAGCGAATATATGAAATGTTTTTATTCTATCTGTTCACCCTAGAAAAGAAAATTAGTCATAACTTTCTGTTTCACCTTGCATCAGTAGGCATGCTATATTGGAAAAGCACTACACGCATACTGGGAAAGCCTTTGGAAGGGCGTACATGTATTGTTGACCAGGCTCTGTGGCGCCCACACATCAATGATCCCTGTGTTTCAGTTGCCGAGGGCGTCCTACCTTCTGACACCTACAGACACTTCATTATATCAACAACTTAGTACAGTTCCACTGCAGGTGTAAATAGTGAGGATGAGAAAACACCTTGATATATTATTGAAGCTGTGAGTTTGCATATTGGCAGATTACACTTAACAGTTCCACTTAGCTTTATAGAGGAAACAGTTTTCACGCTTCAGCTGTTTATAAAAACGGTTTACAGGCACCGAACAACGTATATCATTACTAGAAAACGCTTGAATCGATTTTGATGAAACTACCTACATATACTATCAATAATGTTACAAAACTGTTTTCTGAGTTGGCGGAATAAATATTTATTTACAATAATTAAAAACACAATAATAATGAACGCAACAACGAAAAGTCAATTCTAACAATCAACACAAGTAACCAATAACTAAACAGTGATTACAAAGCAAAACAAAACAACTATAGACAATAATTCGTAATTATTACCACTACACTACTATTTATTTATCAATTTGGTTATTTATATCACGGCATTATTTATTTTACTGCTGCAACGTAGACTTGAATGCGTGACTCACCGTTGACTGATTCCCTCACTCACTCGTACTGGCTGTTTATATATGCTGCGTGGCATAAGCCTAGTGCGTTCTCGCTTTCTCTAGAACTTTCACGCAGGTACTAGTTGTTACAGTAAGCAGACCCCGTTTCTCAGAACTCTTGCCTGCCGTTTATATACAGGGTGATCCGTAACAATAATTATGATATAATATCCAAAATTAAAATGTCGGGTTAAGGTGGGATACCTGTCAACATTATTACGAAACAATTTGGATAGTACAAACCCACCTTCTCCATAATGGGACATAAAACTGCAAGTTTTTGCCACTCGCGACGCCACTAGCGCATAGAACAAATACAAATCTTGGAGGATTCACAAATGTGAAATATAAGTTCTGTCCAAGGATGTTGTGAATATTTATAACTCCTTTACCTTGAAAACCGCCAATATTTAAATTTGTGGTTTGTGGGTTTCCGATGTGTAATCAATTTAGTGGATTACACCTTTTACGCTAGTGGCGTTATCTGAGCTGAGCTTTACGTTTTATGCCCCATTATATGAAATTATGACGTCGCGACTAGTTATGAGTAATATGGGCAAAAACGTTTTTTAACTCGTTTTTCGCTGCAATGAAAGTTATAGATAACTGCGAACCGCATGCCTCGAGGCACTTTCCTACCACACAAGCTTTGCAAACGTTGACTCGAACATCGACGTGCATTTTAAATCTAAATAAGCTCAAAACTGTCTGTCCCATGAGAAGTTCACATCTTTTATGCGAGTTGATTTAGATTTGAAATGTACCTACGTTGATGAGTAAATTTAATTCGACTCACGTAGTGGACTAAAATTCTGAACCTTAAATGCAAATATTTATTAAATTTAAGGATTTGGAATGTTGAGTCTAGCAAATTCCTCTAGATCAGCGGTTCCCAACCCATTGACCGCAGCCCACTTGTGGGCCGCGGGCAGCGTGATACTGGTCCGTGGACGCTCGCGCTGGTCCAGAGTCTAAGCCAGGATAAATATTATCTGTGGTTCAGAGGTAGAGATGGGAACAATCGAGGGAAAACAATCGAATTATTCGATTGGTTTGTTGTTCAGGGGTTTATAGTTTTTACTTATATATTTAGTTAGTGGGCCTCATTTTTTTTACAAAATCGGTAGTTCGCAAAACTTAAAAGGTTGGGAACCACTGCTCTAGATGGTTCAATTTTATCAAAATAAGCAAAATATGATCTAGTAATAACAAAAGAACTTTCATCAACTGCAATTTAATGTACCTAACAGTTTGCTAAATTTGTCTGTGTGTCAGGCCGCGCCGAACGCAGAAACAAAGTAATAACTACGCCCTGATCGTAAAGTGTCAGACTAATTGTCTTTACTTTTTGAATTCAACTCAAGTTTAAAATTTAATTTTATTATTATTTTGTAAGACAAAATGAAAATATGTATACGAAATAACCAATTTCAGAGTCACGAAGACAACAGAAATAGGTATATGTTTACTCCAGTTAGCAAATTTTGATTTGACTGTCTCTTTTAAGAAGTCGCGTTGGAATTATTTAGTAAAAAATATAGAATTAGATACTTTAATATGACTGAAGAAATTTACATAGGTAAGACTAAAAAATTGATTTTGGTTGCACCCAAAAATGTATTTCTATTGTATTTGACTATTTATAAAAAAATTCGACTGATGACCAGTCCTATACTTCCCACCTAGTAAATATTTGCAAAAAATAAACACTCTTTTTTTATTCTTTGAAAAAAAGCATGGCCCTCTTTTTTGTTTGGTGATCTACTGATGGCTAGTAATAATATAGCAAAAATCATGTGGTTACCTTGATTTACGTACAATTTTCTTTTTTCAGTAAAATATTTTTTTTCTTGAAAACTATACATTTTAGAGAAAAAAATATTTACATTTTTTTCATATTATAACATCTAGAATTCATTTATATTTTTTTTACCTATGTTAATACGTGACATTGAGAACGTTTTTTTAATATTTAAGTTAAAGGCTGATAAACACAATAGAACAATCGGCATGGCCGTATGTTGTTCCGTTTTTACGATTTCGAAGGCGAAAAATTGACCACACACACATACATACACACATACAGAAATCAGTCAGAAAATGATCTTAAACGATTGCTAGGGTCTCAAAACGTGAAGATCTGTTAAAATCTCGAAATATTTTTTTCGGACTAAATCTGTTACTTCCCTATTATAGTAGAGGTGGGAAGTAAAAATAATTAATACGGGAGGCTATAAAATAAATCAGTGCAAAGTAAATTGAGTGTCTCACACTATCACGCATCTATGTACGGAGGTATGGAATCCTATTACCCTGCCTATACGATGTCTGCCCGTCCGTCCGTCTGTCACAAAGCTCTATCTCTCAAATGGTAAGAGGTAGCTAGTTGAAATTTTCACAGATTTTGTGTTGTTGTAACATAAATCCTGGCAAATAATAATTAAAATTAAATAATCAATTAATTTTAATAGATTATTGTTTTCAATTAACGCATTTATATATTGTGTAGTGTGTATAGTATACTATAATATATAGATATTGTAGGTATAGAGCTGTACCAAGTGTATTCAAGTATACCATTGTTTATGCTGTGGTACAACAGACTCTCGTAGAGTAACGGTAAGGCGATGGGCCTTCAAATGTTACCACGAAAAGCCTGGTTCAAATCCAACTGACGATATGTGATTTTTTTTTTGTTTTTATTTGTTATTTTTATAAGTAATATTAACATTTTGGAATTTTTTACTTTAAAATTTTGAAACACTAAAAAGAACAAAATAAAATGCCTATAAGTAAAAAACAACTTTTTAAAAACAAGCTTAAAAATATAAATCTGTTAATTTTTTACCCCTACCAAACTACTTATTTTTATGATTGTACGGAAACTTCAATGCGCGAGTCTGACTCGCACTTGGCCAGTTTTTAAATGCAGTTTAAAATTGGAATTTACATCATGTTACACAAACTAGAGATAAACAAATCTCTCTGAAGATATAGAAGAAGTTTCTAACTATGTAAGTACGACATGGGTGATTCTGTTTTGTGGTCATAGATATTATACAATAATATATTATGTGGTGCGATGACAGTAATGGTCGTCATGGATACGGCTTGTTGAGGTTATGTGCACTGTCTGCAATGCACTGCGGTATTCTCACTACAGTTTTGCTGTTCTAGAGTGCAAAGTTGAAATAATGGATTTATTCCAAATTCTAATTATAACAATGCATTTAGTGCGGAAATACTAATTATACGGAGTGTACCGTTTTGGTCTTTTGGGATTTCAAACAAATTAAATTAATACATAGTATGATTATAAGACTGCAGAAGTTTTCATTAGAAGTTACAGCACCTGGATTAATTTAATAATATTGTAACAAAACTGTTTTGAATTTGGCGGAATAAAATTATTTATTTCAATACATAAAAATGTATACAACAATATACAATAATTTTATTAACAATGAAAAGTCAATTTCAATATACGACACTGATATACACGAACAGTATTTCTCAAACAAAGTGAAAGCACTTGTTAGCACAATATTTATTTCAGCTGTACCCGTCCCGTTGTTCGCTGTCCGCTGCACTTATATAGGGTTGCAGTCCGACCCCCATCCGCGCTCGTCGCACTTCTGGAATGTTCTCCTGCCTTCGCGCATCTGCCACGCCTACACATTGTTACAACAAACAGACAATCGCTGCACTCTCGAATGTTCTGTTGAACATAGTAGCGTAGCATCTGGGATTTTGTTACAATATGGATTGGTTGATATGAATTACTAGTAATATGATTTTAATAAAATTTGATAGGTACAGATCACAAAAAGTTTCGTAATTATATTCAAATAATTTTAGATTAGAAAAAAATTAATGGACACTTTTAAGAATCTAACCTCCAAAGGTAGAATTTGTAGACCAACGTGCGTCTTCCTACACTGAGTATTAGGCTTGAGTAAAACAGTTCCAAAGACGGAACGTACATGGAACGTTTCCTTTGTTGAGTGAACACAGTGGTGGCGCTAGGGTTTTTTGTTAGGGTGAGCCAGATATGGGCATGGTGTTCTGAAGGTGAGCCAATAACATTTGTTCCCAAAACAGTGCTCGTCAGAATTTTAACCCAGATTATTTGCTATAGAAGAAAAATTGTTGAAATTTCGAGGGTTAAAAACGTATTTGAAAGCAATCGTTTAAGATCATTTTCTGACTGATGTCTGTATGTATGTATGTGTGTGTGTGTATGTGGTCAATTTTTCGCCTTCGATATCGTAAAAACGGAACAACATACGGCCATGCCGATTGTTCTATTGTGTTTAACTTAGATCTGATTAGATTTTGAGTCAAATCGGTTCAGTGGATTCTGAGATATTAAAAAAAACGTTCTCAATGTCACGTATTGACATAGGTAAAAAAAAATATAAATGAATTCTAGATGTTATAATATGAAAAAATGTAAATATTTTTTTTCTCTAAAATGTACAGTTTTCAAGAAAAAAAATATTTAACTAAAAAAAATAAAAATTGTACGTAAATCAAGGTAACCATGATTTTTGGTATATTAAGCTAGTTAGCTAGCCATCAGTAGATCACTAAACAAAAAAGAGGGCCATGCTTTTTTTCAAAGAATAAAAAAAGAGTGTTTATTTTTTGCAAATATTAACTAGGTGGGAAGAATAGGACTGGTCATCAGTCGAATTTTTTAATAACATTTCAATAAAAGCTTGTCTTTAAATTAATATTTTCTTTACTTATATGTATTTTATTATTTCAATTGAAGTGCTGATTCTAATTATTTATTATTAGCTTTGTTTCCGAGTTAATAATCTAACAGCACATTTTGTAATTATTTCACTCAATTTTCCTTAATGATATTAACGCTGCGAATGCGGACAGCGTTATTTTTTTGTGTGAGCGAAAATGTAAAAATTCAGCACTGAAAGTAATTTAGTTGTGGGGAAATGGGCTTCATCATAATAAAAATAATGTAATCTGAAATGGAGCGTAGTTTATCTACGTCACAAACTAACGAGCTATGGTCGATGCTGGTCCCAGTAACACTGCAGTTGACTGAGCACAAGCCTGACTCGTTAAAATTGGTGAACATTGTTAGTTTAATTTCCTTAAATGGTACCAAATGCTAAAACCGCTCATGTCAAGTTTATAGTGAAATAAGATTAATGACAATTTAATTATTCAGTGAATTGAGAGTCAGTTGTCTGTTATGCATTTAAAAAGACAGCACTGACGGTTACTTGCATCGAGGCACCTTACTACCACACGACGGTCACGAACTACGAGTCTGCAAACGAAATTAATTCGTATATTTCCCCACTAATCTTCGAAGAAACTCATCCCGTCGTACAACATATATTAATGTCATGACGCAATTATACAAACGAAAGAAACATACTTACCAGACTCAATCGAAGAAGCCTTCAAAAATGACGACATCTGCGTATCGAAAGTGCCTACTACAACAGTTCCTGGAACTCACCAACCTGAAACAAAAAAATTAATGAATTGTGCAAATTCATCACAAAGTTATACACACATGTATTGGGATCCGTCAAATGGGTGGAGTTTAAAAAACATGGCGCAAAGGGGGGGGGGATTCTATATACGGGGTATACTGTTGCGTGTAATTTTGTGATTTTCAAAGTGATAAGAAATAAATATAAGTGCAATTTGCGATTGGGCCGGTACGAATCCTAAACAAAGGAATTTCGTTGAAGGAGAACGGATTCTCAAAGCCGGACATATTATCCAAATGTGTGAAAAAAACAAGATAACTGAGCTGTCAAAAGTAGTAATCTTTACGGCGTATTGCTTAAAAACATCAAAATTAAAAGAAAATCTTCACGAAATTAATTATCCATTCAATGCTTCTTTAAGGCATGGTTAGATGAATAATGTAAACACATAACTACAACATAATAATATGTTATATTGTAATAAGTAGGTAAGTTACTAACCTCAAAATATTTGTATACAAAGTTAGTCCTATAAATTTATCAATCATCAAGTGGTTTTACTATTGTAGTACAGTATGATAATAAGTACATCTTATTATTAATACAAAATATTTTTTTAATTCATAAATACAGTTTTTCCACATTTCATCAGAAAATAATTCGCTCTAAAGTAAGTTTTGCAAGAAAATAACTGACAGTGTTTAATGTCATGATATTAGAAAACATCGCGAATTCCAACATCGATAAACTTTTTGTTTATTTTACTTGTTTTGTATTTGTAATAAACAATTTCACGATAAATTTGCACTGTTAGCATATAAAATTTTCCCTCGTTTTGAGTACAATTTTGTGCCACCAGATGTCATATGCTCATTTGACGGATCCCAATATTTAATAATTTAATATAACAGGTGTTCATTTGAAAACTTTCATCAAGAATATCTCGAAAACTGAACGCCAGATAAAAAAATGTTTGAATAAAATCTGTTAAAAATACGGTCTTCTATTAAATAAAAACCAAAGTTGACTTTAAGATTATCTTGAAAACACCCTCTAATTAAAATGAATTATTCCATATTCTTTCCCCCTCGAAATTACACAAATCTTGCCCGAAACATTTTTTCATCTGGTGTTCGCTTTTCGAGATGAATATCTGAACCAATTTCATAGCGTGACCCCCTCCCGCCAAGAATGTATCAAAATAAAATATAGCCTACATCACTCAGGGATAGTGTGTAGCTTTCTATTAGTGAAAGAATTTTTAGAATCGGTTCAGTAGTTCCAGAGATAAGAATTTATGATTTATTACCCACCCCTCGAAAAATTCTCCCCTGCGAGACTAATTAGTGAAAGAATTTTTAGAATCGATTCAGTAGTTCCAGAGATAAGAATGTATGATCTATAACCCACTGCCCCTCGCGAGAAATTCTTTCCCTGCGAAGGTATTAAAACAGCTCGGAACGACACTCGCTTGTTTAAATTCGTTCCAATACGCAGATATTCACACACACGTAAAATAGCGAGTGTGTAGTGTAGTAGGTGGGAAGACGCGACGTGCAATGCAAAGACGCGACGTGCCATCAAAAGGTTTTCACTCCCATCCAAGCGCGGCATTAGATGTTTTACATCAAAAATCATATTATTTAAACGCGTATATTTAATATCTAAATAAACTCAAAATTCGAATTGACCGTTTTTAAGAGATTGTGACTTAAATGGATGTTGATGATTGAATTCATTTGAATCAACGTTTCCGACACTCATGTTGTAACGGTAATTTAAAGCATGTGATCTAAGGTGCTGTCCCTTTTTATTACAAAGGAAAATAGATAAGTAAACTGGATGATTAATCATATTTTACAACAAATTCGACATGGGTGATTTTGCCTTTTCACCACAGGTAGATATAACTATTAAGGAAATAAAACTGATAACGTTAATTAATTTTAACAAAAAATATATTTTGGGTGAAGAGCTGTTTGAAATGCAATTTAAATTTTGAATTTATATTCTGGAGATCAAACGTTTTTACCCGACTACGGCTAAAAGAAAGTAATATGTTTCAATATAAATTATATTACCTAAAAGAGATTAAGAAAAAATATCTGAAGATTGTGAAAAATTCGGTAAAAGCCATTTTACCTTTTGGTCGCATAAAGCGTTTGACCGTTTTATTGTAGTAGACTGTAAATCACAATGAACAGATTGTTCACAATTTAGTTCATAAACCCATTGATCGAAAAATTATCTCCTCTTTTTTTCCTATTTTAAAATCTCAAATAGCTCGATGTTTATTGTTATAGATCAAATTAAAGTTGCGTAAACATGGTTCCTCAACTTTGGTGATTTGCGACTGAGTACACCCTTTCGCTTGATTATATTGTCATATAAAATTTCAGTGAGATTTTTTTTTATTTTTCGCTGCAGCCTATCTAAACTCTGCGATTCACAGTATGGGAAAACCCTACCATAAAAATATAAAATAGGCAAGTCGTGGGGCGGATTGTTTATTAGGACTAAAGTGCGACCCTTGAGGTCCACACGACGAACTTCCCAGTTTGATAAATATTTAATATTATTAATTAAATTAGAAATTACACAGAAAAGTAATCATTTTAACCATTAAAACATAATTATTATTTATTTTTAACAATAAATAAAGAGAACGGCTGGACCGACTTTTATAAAATTTATGTCGGATCATAGTGACGTTAACATGCTTTGATAGACACCTCAACGAAGTTGATAACATTTTTTTGGACGAGATTTCGTATAAAATCTACTTTTTTGCAGTCGTTTTATGTAACCAAAAAAAAAAAAACGGCGTGACTGATTTTGATAAAATTTCTTTCGGGCCTTGTCGATGTTAATATGTTTCTATTTGCATCTTAACAAAGTCGATATCATTTTTTATTCGTGAGATTTCGTGTAAAATCCACTTTTGGCCGTCTTTTTCTTTAAACAATAAAAAAACGGTTGAGCCGATTTGGATAAAATTTCTTTCGGATCAAAATGACGTTAACACGCCTCGATTGACACCCTTACGAAGTCTATATATTTTTTTATTCGCGAGATATTGTGTAAAATCTACTTTTATGGAGTCTATTTAGTTAAGAAAAAAGAACGGCTGTACCGATTTTGAAAAAATTTCTTTCAGATCATATTTACGTTAATACGCGTCGATTGGCACCAGAACGTAGTCGATATCGTTTTTTATTCTTGAGATATCGTCTTTAAAATAAATTACCACATACGTACGTACGTACTTACACACACACACGCATACACACACAGACATCTTTTAAGAATAGAGTAAAAATAGTACAGTGACCTTGAAACATAAAAAATTTGTTATACATTTTGATTTTGGTTTTCGAACCCATTACAATAACTTTCAATGGGAAGTTAAAAATGTAAAAAAATCAATCTACCTATATACCTATTTGTTTTTGAGAAAAAAATTAAAAACTTCAGCTTTTTGAACTGAAGTATTTTTTTACCAAGAAAGATAGTGCCGATCCCATATCCGTTATGACTCCCAGATTTACCTTTTAAAATAGACACGCTGCAAATTATTAAAATAATAAAAATTGTTAAATTTCTGAATCATACTCACAAAAGTTATGTGAACTAATATATAATTTTCATTCGTAAAATTAATTACGGTCTAGTGAAGTATTAACAAGGGTGACCCTTAATTATTATTGTAATAATAATTAGGTCACCACGTAACTTTTGGGATTTAAATTAGCATAGAAACTAACGCATACAT
This sequence comes from Mongoloraphidia duomilia, assembly GCA_039654895.1. Lineage (NCBI taxonomy): Eukaryota > Metazoa > Arthropoda > Insecta > Raphidioptera > Raphidiidae > Mongoloraphidia > Mongoloraphidia duomilia. The sequence continues at coordinate 30,993,571 of CM077521.1, read as the reverse complement.
GCAAATCACGTAGATAGATTAGATGAATCTGGCATATAATATGAGAGGTTTGTCCTTTACACACATTTCGACTCGATTTACATTGAATTTAAGGTTTGTTTACGTTTAGTGAACTACTTATTTTCACGTGAGTCATGGAACTTTTATAATGGAATAGAGATGGGGTCGTCCCATGTATCAAAATTTGATAATTTTGAACAATGGATATTGTTACGGATCACCCTGTATATAAACGTCAGGCAAGAATTCTGAGAAGCGGTGTCTGCTTGCTGAACAACGAGTAACTACGCGAAGTTTCTAGAGAACGCGAGAAGCACTGGGCTTCAGCCACGCAGCGTATATAAACGAGTGAGTGAAGCGATAAGTGAATCAGTCAATGGTGAGTCGTGCAATCAAGTGGATCAGTGCTATAAATAGTTCCGCGATATAAATACACCTGATAAAATAAATATGTATTAGTATAGTCAATTGTATATAATTAAGTGTTAATTACCGTTTAGTTGTTGTTCACTTGTGTTGATTGTTAGAACTGACTTTTCGTTGTAGCATTTATTGTTATTGTATTTTTAATTATTGTAAATAAATATTTATTCCGCCAACTCAGAAAACAGTTTTGTAACAATATTATTCCTTATACATAAACAAATAACGTAAACCAACTTTTTCGTTCTTATATCCTTCCTCTTAATTGCAAACAAGAAACTATTGAAGAAATACCTATGTATATTTTAAACTCTGAGCATAAACTGCCATATAATGACGCAGAAGAGAATAACACTTCTTTATCTATGGAAAGAGATGTATATAATTAAGTAAAACTTCTTATGTATGAATAATATAAAATGAATGAATCAGAATGAGCCATGACAACATTAATTATTGATTTGTTTATTTAGGGTTGTTATGGTAATTCGCGTCACACAATTTTTGGATTCATTTTAGTTTTTTCGAGCCAGCATTTTACTCTTCGAACCGTCGGGGCAGTGGCATCTAAGAAGTTTTATTTCATAACACAGACGTTTGTAATTTTTTCACCACGTTTTTATTAACTCGCTTACTTGTCTGATTGTTTGTTTAGTCTGTTCGGTACAAATTTTGCAATCGATTTACTAACTTCCCCGCGATAAGCTAGATACTTGAAACTTTAAACATAGCTCAGAACTGGATGACAATGCAATAATAAATTATAAAATTGTCCGGTTCGGCATCGCCCGAGTGAAAAAAGTGATCTCGATTTTAAACTATAACTTCCTGATGAGCTATAAAGACTTGAAACTTTAAATATATTTCAGAACTGGATGACAATGCAATATTATAAAACTAAAAAGCAGAAAATAATTATTTAAATAAAAAAAAATTAATATACTACGTTTTTAAAACGGACTGAAATTTATTACAGAAAAAGCTTCCGAACCATACTAAAAAAAAATTTCATAATCAGCTATTTGTAATGTTGATTCTAAAAAAAAAAGAAAAATGTAGGACGACCTCAATACTTTCCCTATACTATACTTTCCCATAAGACGAAGAGTAGTCAACACGTGCGGTAAAAGGATAGACTTGAATGTACCTTAAGTCCCCTATTCGCATGCGTCAACTGTTTCGGCATCGCGTCTCGGGCATATCCGGGATTGTTGGATGTACATTTCGAGAGCAATGCGCTCATCATCAGCAAAAATTAAACTGTATGTGCGCAGAAATTTACAAGCGATTTAATTGATCGCGCAGTTAAGATACAAAAAGTAGCATATGTGCGCTGGCTCTTAATCTGTGGTTGCGGTATGGGTTGCCGAAACTATAAAAAAATACAATTTTAATTTACATATTATATAATGTCAAAATATGAAAGTATAACTTTCTTTTTTGATAAAAAATCTTCTCTTTGTTGACAGTGTCAATTAATTTCATATGATTTTTATCGAAAATTATTTAAGAATAAACTGTACATTTTCAAAACTTGTTACTTAAACAACTGTTCTACTACAAAGGGATACCTAGGCTAGTTAATGTACAAAAAAATATTTTTGGTAATTTCAAAGTATCGATACGCCTCTAAATATAATTTATCTTTATACATATCAAGTTATTAATAGTGTGCCATCCCTCAGGGGAAACATTGGAATGTAGTTTGCATTCCAATGTTTTGTGGGAATTAGCATTCCCAGGGACCCGAGCTCGTACCAGTCGGTTTGTGTATGCCGGCTGGCGGATTCTAATACACAAATGGGTTTTTTGTTGTGTTGAAGACGCTAATGACCTAAGTTGTCGACGCGTCTATAATCTACAATAAATAAAAATAAATAAACAGTGTACCATAAAAAAACTAAGAAACTACAAAACATTTTGTGTATTAACTCATTAAAGTCCATTAATGCTGAGAATGCTTCTGTAAGTCATTCATTTACCAGAGTTTCACCCATTTGAACATTGTTGGTAATTGTGTTGTGATTGAAAAAAAAAAATGGGTGATGGTCTGTGCGAGTGGTCATTTTAGAAAATGGACGTCATCTTTGAAGCTTATTGAAAATGCACTGCATAAGCATGTGAGGTGTCATTTTACATGTTTTTAACGGTGCTGAACTCGTTAAAGACATTAAAAAAACATTTTAACAAAAATTTATACGAGTATATAATATAAAAAGAAAAGTCCTGTCGACTGATTGACTATGATGATTCAACGTCCGGGTCAAACAGCTGAAGCTAAAAATTTGAAATTTGGCAGGTAGGTTTCTTATAGGATGTAGGCAGCCGCAAAGAAAGGATATTTCAAAACTCAACCCCTAAGGGGGTCAAAGGGGGGTGTAGAGTTTTTTTGCCAAAATGTTCATATCTCACAATTCGTTAAGGCGAGAGGTAGGTATTGAATTCTTTAAAAATAAGCAAACGTCAATTCGAGCATTTTTTTAAACTCAACCCCTAAGGGGGTTAAACGGCGGTGTAGGGTTTTTTAACTAATCAGCGCTCAAGCCAAACCGCTGCAGCTATAAATTTTAAATTCAAGATTCTTTAAAAATAAGCAAACCTATGTTCGAGCATTTTTTTTTAAATTCAACCTCTAAGGGCATAAAACGGGAGTGTAGGATTTTCTGACTAACCAACGCCTAGGCCAAACCGCTGAAGTTATAAACTTGAAATTTGGACAGTAGGTTCCTTTTGTACCGTAAGTATCTACTAAGAAGGGATTTTTCAAAATTCAACCCCTACGGAGGTCAAAGGCGGTGTATTGCACAGCCTAAATCACTGAAGATAGAAACATGAAATTGGGAAGTTATGTTCCTTGCATGGTGCAGAGGGGCACTAAGAAAGAATTTTTCGAAAATCAACCTCTAAGTGGGTGAAATTGGGTGAAAATGTTTGTACAAAAAATCGTATTCCCTGCGTGTATCAACTTGAAACTTGGTATAAATATTAAATACTCTTCAAAACAAATAATGAAATACGTATTTAAGGATTTTTAAGACTAGTGATGTCATTGATTTATTTTTTTATGTTACTTCGACTTTTGTATAGAAATAAAAGATGTTGATTCAAGTCTGTCTTACTAAATAATGATTAGTAACCACTTTTCAGTGTTTATATTATCGGGAACGTGTTCAGCACCCTAAAAACATGTAAAATGACACCTCACATGCCTATGCAGTGGATTTTCAAAAATGATCAAAGATGGCGTCGATTTTCCAAAATGGCCACTCGCACAGACCATGGCCCAATTTTTTTTAATCACTGGATAATTACCAACGATATCCAGGTGGGTGGATCTCTGGTAAATGAATGACAAACAGAATTATGCTCACAGCGGTTGTAGATATTATAAAGCGCATAAACGAAATAATTAATTTCGACACAGTAACAAAACTGTAGTGTCGAAATGTGGTAAATCTCCAGCAATATTGTACTACTGTTTTTCTCACTGACTTACAACAACACACTGCTTTAAGCCAAATGGGCTTAAACGGCACACCGCACAATTACCTACTTTATACCTATGTAGAGATAATCGCTAAACACCTATGTGGTCAAAGTGCCCTGTCATTATAGTATCTTTTATTACCGTTTAGTACAACCGTAAAGTTCACTGTTTTCAATTTAAACTACAGGGTTCGTAAAACTTGATACACGAACTGAAAAATATATTAGGTTTCTTGGGCATACTTGAGTCAGAATAGTATCAAGTACAAAAAATGGCAATTGTGGCACAGTAATTACGATTGTGCCGCAACAGAAGACGCAGAACTACTTCTATAGACAAGCGACTATGCCCTGCAGTCAGGGTCCATTCTGATTGGATGAATACCCCATTTTGATGTCGTTTGACACACACATACGCACCTAAATGAACGTAACAACTAACTAGTGAACTCTGTATACTAATATGGATAGTTGATAGCGATTAAAAAATGGGTTTTGTATGTGGCCAATGTTCAAACACATTTTCTTCAAGATGCAGGCATTAATGTTCACAAAATTAGAATGAAAACTTCAGATAAGGCTTGTAATCTAATTCTTTCTATAAAAGTCGATCAATTTTTTGACATATCAAAATAAAACCATTGGTTAACATATTACTAGAAGATTGTGATCCTTAGCAGCGTAAATGAGGCCACTTTTAATAGAGGCAGCTAGACGTCGCACTATTGGCCATCTGTTGACTAGCATCCTAAGTTTTATTATTTAATATTTGAGTACAGAATAATTGTAGAGTTTTCAGAAGTGAGTTGTGTTGACAATCGGCCATCTGGTGACTAGCAACGTAATTTTATTTAAGACAATCTTGCGTCATTGGCTCATATTGCATAATATTTCGCGGTTACTATTAATAGACAACCTCTAACGTTCTTTCGAAACGCCTTTTTTTTGAGATGTTTATATTCACGAGGAATATTATTATAAGTATATAGAGGCAGAACAATAAGTAAAAGATTTTTTATAAAAATTTGTTTCATGCAAGTTTATTGAAAATGTTGTATCTTGTGACCTTGTATTTTTATTATGATCTGATAAATATAATTATGATCTGATAAATATTTTAAATTGCAATTTAGATAATCTGGCTGGCCGGTTGTGATCAAGTTGTCTACGAAGTATGCGATATGTAAATTTATGTTGTATACAATATATCTGAAGCATGTATTTTAAAATTTTTGGATAAGCTGCGATGTTGACTGGTTTATACATGGTCCGTACACAATATCACAAAAATTAAAAGATGATAAAATGAGAGATTCCACTAAGTATTTGTCTATGTATAATCCTAAATTTTTGCAATAGTCTACAGAATCAATTTGATGACCAGACAGCGTTACAGTTAGAGGAGCCACTTTAGCCAACTGATTCCGGCTTCCTATAGACATTATATTGAATTTAATTGGATTTAACTAGGGCATTTTTGGACCATTCTGATATTTTATTTAATTCTAAACTTAATAATGTTAATCATTATTATGTCAAACTAAAAATATTCATACATAAGAAAATTAGATAATCAAATTCATTAAAGGGGCCTACACACGATCAGTTTAACTACGCAGTTTAACCCGTGTGGCGTCATGTCTGAGCGATAAAGTGAGAAAACTGCATAGTTCCGACAAATTTTAACGCAGGCTTTTGGCCTGCGCATTTGACTCTACTTTGCACCGATAAACTGCGCAGTCAGCTCAGTTAATTGAACAGTTGGCACAGTATTGTGTAGTCTTTGGGTAAGTTCGGTTTTCCGCTCAGATCGATCTGAGCGCAAAACCGAACTTACCCTTTCTAGTCGTGTCTATCCACGCACGTCAGCTCTTCAAATTGAGAGAACTGAGAACAACTGAGGAGAAAACTGAAGTAGCCCACACACCGTACAGTTCACACGACTGTGCAGTTTGACTGCACAGATAAACTGCGAAGTAAAACTATGGGGTGGTTTTGCCCTGCGTTTGGAATGACAGACTATATACCCCTTGTAGAGATATATAAAATTCATCTTTTAAAAAAGTTCCAAGTCTTATAAAAACACATGAAAAAAGTGTTATCAGCTCTTAGTCTATGAATAGATCAAAATATATTTTACGAGTGTTTGAACAATTTCTATTCAGAGACAAAGAAATATAAAATCAGATAGCGTTTACAGATAAATTATGTAACTAAACTAAGTTCACTTTATATAAGTTTGATACAGTCTCAACAAATTTCAAAACATTAAAATAATGTCAGCTGGCAGTGATGTAAACATCTTATATCATTATTTAGGATCATAGAGGTAGCATTGACAATATCTGAGCTGTTAGTTCAACAATAATATAGGTGGAAGCACAAGTCAACATTGAGTTTGTGGGCCAGGGGAATGAAACGTAATCGGGCAGCTATAGTATATTTTTCAGTACATGGATCTCTATCTTCCCATATAATATGTTAATCAATGATAAAACCTAATTTAATATTATTATTTGAGATATTATAGGATGTCGAAAATTTATACAATAACAGTGTTCTTGAGAAATTGGAATTGAAAAATAAATTTTAATTAAGTTTTATTTTGAAATGTCAGAAAATTGATCGACTTTTATAGAAAGAATTAGATTACAAGCCTTATTTGAAGTTTTCATTCTAATTTTGTGAACATTAATGCCTATCTTGAAGAATATGTGTTTGAACATTCTCTACATATACATACAAAATTCATTTTTTAATCGCTATCAACTATCCATATAAGTATACAAAGTTCACTGTTAGTTGTTACGTTCATTTAGGTGTGTGTATGTGTGTATCAAACGACGTCAAGTTGGAATATTCGATCAATCAGATTGGACCCTGACCGCAGGGCCTAGTCGCTTGTACTTCTATAGACCCACTGTAGGTGTATATATATTAGTTATATTAGTTATGTTAATTATTATTTACATTATTCGTATCTTGCTTCAACCCTGAGACACACTGTATATGTTCAGTTCCTGTTTTGATATACAGGCTTATAAAAACTGTAACTGATTTTACAGACGAAAGGCGTGGTTTTGACGTGGTTACCGTGGCAACGAACATAGGCGTCTGGCAGTGCTAGTGCTGACGGTTGAGTATTTGTGATGACGACAGGCACCCGTTTACTTGATATTGAAAGCATTCAGCATACCAATAATTGCCCGATAAATACTCGTTATACAATAATTGCTCAATAAATATAATTTAACAGAAAATAAAAAAAAATATATGTAGCATGCGGTATATATCGTTGGAAAGGGCTTACTTTGAAACTACGAGTATCTACTAGAAATATTTTTAAAAACATTCTTTTTGCTGTGCTTTTTTATGTTATCTTATAAAAAAAACTCATATTATGTTCCTACCATCTATATTATTTCCGAAAGTATTAAAATTCTGACAAAATAAAGTCGGTATATAAAGAGGCTGGTAAAGATTACAGGAAAACTATAGTAGATTATATATAGGTATGGAACCCTCGCAGCATAAAGTACGTTAATTCGATTGATTTATTTATTTAGTTATTTATTTATTTTCAATTATACTGTTACGAAACTGTTTTCTGAATTGGCGGAATAAATATTTATTTACAATAATTAATAACACGATAACAATAAATGCAACAACGAAAAGTCAATTCTAACAATAAAAAAAACTTAAACGGTAATTATTGAACTAAACGAGCCACTTAAATAACACTTAACTATATACAATTAACTATAATATGTAATTGACTACGCTAATATTTATTTTATCAGGTGAATTTATATCACGGTATTTATATCAGATTTATTTCGCTGTTCAACACTGTCACAGTACAATCTACACTGACTGATTCCCGTTGACTGATCAATATTTATTTCACTGTACTGACTGATGGCACGACTCACCATTCACTGCCTGATTCAACACGACACACACCTGTTTATATACCTGCGTGTGGTGTACACTGAGTGCGTCCTCGTATCCTCTAGCGTTATCTGGAATCTTCGATACCATTCCACGCTTTACTACTGTGACCTTTCTTTCTCGTGGTTTCTATTGGAGGCAGTGGCGTAACATCTTGGGGTTTGCTACAATACATTATTAATAATTCTATTTTAATATAGGTACATTATTAATATTTATAATTATTTATAATTCATTATTTAAGTTTTCCTCCCAACTTGGCAACCAACCTAAATTGTTTTCTTTTTTTATTTACTAATCATAAATTGAAAAGGTCGTCGCCAGAAAAAACTTTAGGGGGGGGGGTTGTGATTCCGACAGTTTTTACCACCCCGTTTTCCGGGTTCTGTCATTAATTTTAAAAATCTAGTAACCAAATAGCGTGTTTACTCTTTTTACCTCTGCAAAGATTTCGGGGGGGGGGGGAGGTGAACCCTGGAGATCCTGCTCTAGCTAAGGTCTTGTAAACTGATATAATGGCCTTTGTAGTCGAGCGTCATTATTTCAATTTGTCGTCATTCAAAGATCATAATAAATAATTGTCGGTTAACGGGCAGAAATATTTGAATCGGGTTCACATTCCGCATTTTGTTTTTCCTGTTGTATACCTGTTAATTACAAGTTTCCGTAATTTGGAAATGTAGTTCATAGGCAATGCACTATTATCTTACCTAAGCGGGTTGTCTTTACAAAATTTATTGACGAACCCCGAAAAAATATTAAGTTTATTAAAGTTCACGAAAGAAGTAGGTAGGTACATTATATTTATGAAAAATTAATTGAAAGGAAGAAAAATTTTGTAACTTGAAGTAAAAACCAATTTCACTGCTTGTATGAAAAAACAATGTTATATTTTAAATAATTTAAAGTATATTGTTTACAAATATTTAAATTGGAAGTTGTACTGTATCTATAAAAATACCGAGTGAGTTATTTCCATTATGACAGTTATTGTTTACTTCCCACCTCTACTATAGTAGGGAAGTATCTATCGGATTTAGTTCGAAAAAAATATTTCGAGATTTTAATAGATCTTCACGTTTTGATACCCTAGAAATCGTTTAAGACCATTTTCTGACTGATGTTTGTATGTGTGTATGTATGTGTGTGTGCGTGCGTGCGTGCGTGCGTGTTGTGTGTGTGTGTGTGCGTGCGTGCGCGCGTATGTGTACATGTGTGTGTGGTAAAATTTTTCGCTTTCGATATCGTAAAAACGGAACAACATTTATTATGTTATATTTATCAGCTTTTAACTTAGATCTGATTAGATTTTGAGCCAAATCGGTCCAGTGATTCCTGAGATATTAAAAAAAAAGTTCTCAATTTTATGTATTAAGATAGGTAAAAAAATGTAAATGAATAGATGTTATAATATAAAAAAAATCTCAATATTTTTTTTCTCTAAAATGTATAGCTTTTTTCGTAAATCAAGGTAACCATGATTTTTGGTATAAGCTAGATCAATAAACAAATAAGTTGGCCATACTTTTTTTCAAAGTATAAAAAAAGAGTGTTTATTTCTTGCAAATATATGCTGTGTATCTTCCGTGTATATACTTGTCACGAACGGCCAGAATGAGATAAACAATACACAAATTTGAACGTTGAGGTACTTGAAGGTCATTGCATTCGTTACCACAGTAATTTTTAGTTAATTATTGTTTACTGGGTGGGAAGTATAGGACTGATCATCAGTCGAATATTTTTATTTTGAAGAAACATTGTTTTTTCATACAAGCAGTGAAACTGGTTTTTACTAGAAGTTACAATTAATGTTCTTCCTTTCAATTAATGGACTTATCGAAGTGAGTTTACAACTATGTATAAAATATGAATTAAGATAAGATCCTTTATTTATTCGAAAAGCCTTGCAGCATGGAACATGTCAACAAAAAAATTAAATAAAATAAAGTAGGTACTTATTGTAAGTACATGTTACCAAAACATTTTTTAAATTTTAATGTAACCGGCTTGAAGCCATATTATGATATTACATATCTACTTGTCCGAGTCCACATGATTTATACTGTAATAACTATAATTAGTAATAACTAATTAGTATCTATGTTCGCAGTGATTCGATATTAGCTCAGTGATTTATTTGCCATTATATTAAATAAATGATTTGATAATAATGGATAACTATTTACTATTGTTATATCAGAAATGTTATGGAAATACCTCGAATTGATATGAAATAATTATTTAATTATATTAATGTGAATAATTATTTTCAATGAAAAATATTTCTAAATTATAAATAAACATTTCACCTGCTTTTTCAGCTCAATACATTGCGTTATGAGCTAATCAGTAAAGTGGGTTTGATTTATATGATTGGTTTTATTGAAAAGATTTAATATAATAAATTATTTTAACACGTTCGCTACCATATCCAGTTGAAGTTTTTAGTTTTGATTTATTTTTATGATATAGATACTAATGGCCTCAGTTATCAAACGTCTATAATCGACAATTTGTCTGTGTCTATAGCATAGATGTAGAAATCTAGGGATGTAGTTTATAGTGCAACTTTAGACGAGGGGGGATAGCCATTCAGGGGAGGGTGCATGCCTGTCTTAAGGTACGTGCAGTACGGAGCTGGGATTCTAGATGGTAGCGTAGATCATAGCAGGGCTTGCTTAAATTAATGCATTGCTATATATGCGAGCGTACACAACGAAGCAGTGAGTGTAGCAGGTATAAGCGCTGTTACTGTATCTCACCATTCTTTCAGCGCGCTGAATACTACAATCAACGTGTGACAACTGTCAAATGGCCGTTACAAGTTTCACAATGGATGTGACTAGTTTAATAAATGAAATTTTGCCAGTTTTTTTAATTTGTTTTGAATTTTTTCTAAGATGTATTTAAAAGTTTTAGGTTCCATACGTAAACATTCAAAAAACCGGTTTGGGTAAGATTTTTATTCTTGATATAAATGATGAAATTCGCCATGTTTAGATCGTTTTCTACTAATAGGGTGGACATGATAGCTCCTACCCAAATTTGTATTTAAAATATACCACTTTGTAGCAGAAGAACACAAATATTCATCTTCGCTAACTGACAGTTCAAACGCGACTTAAGCTTGTATCAATGCTGGTATCAAAGCTTTGTTGTACAAACCTTTAAGCTCTTATAATTTCAGTCACCATCTACCATACATGCTACCATCTAGAATCCCAGCTGCGTACTGCGCGTAACTTTATGATGGACATGTCAATGCTACGAATGTGCCCATGTTCTATTGGCCGCGTCTTTGTGCATGCTGAGTTACGCCAGATGAAGTCGTTCGCGTCTTTGCGCATGCTCAATTGCTCCTACAGCGCTCGCGCAACTGAAGCGACCAATAGAATGCGGGCACACTTGCTTCCTCACCGCCCCCCCCCCCTCAACAGCAACTACCCCACTCGATTGTACTACATCCTCAGATTTCTATATCTATGGTCTATAGCCATTTAAAGTCAACCAAGTTCCTGTGCCAACACGTCGTGACTCATAAGGAACACTGTTGTAAACAACGCTATTGAAACATGTAAACAACTATGAAACTTGTTTGAATACTAAAGGTTATTTCAGAATATTACAATAATTAAATATGTTGTAATGGCCAGACCTTTTTTATTTATCTTTCCTATGTCAAAAGTCAGAAATCATATCTACTTCATACAAGAAGAACTTTCTAATTTGGCATGGAAATTTAGTACGACAATTTCGAGTTATCTCGTAGTTGGCACAAATGACCCATAAGCTACGAGATGTTTCGTAATTAGCAGCAAATATGTTACAATTATTAGTACCGACTCGGTTCCGTACTTGCAACATGTATATCTCACGAGTTTCTGAGGCGTTAATCTCAGAGAGCATTGGACCGATTTTGATGAAACTTATTTGTTGCAATCGTGAAGACTACGTATCCAGCAAATGTTGTATTTCTAGGTCAAATGGTTTTCAAATACGACCAAAATTGGCCACTTTGTAGGCCTCCCACGTATCCTATTCTACTCCATAAGACCTTTTCATACACACTCCACACGACTATATTCAAATGTATATATAAGAGCTCTCTAAATATAAATCTAATTAAAAAAATTACATTTGTATGGATTTGCATACATAATACAGTGCAACCGCGATATTACAAAACCGAAGGGAATTAGGAAATATTCGTTATACCAAGTAATTTGTTACAATGAGGTTTGTTATATAGAGGTTAGGTTGGACTACGATTCGTTTATCAAGGTTAAGGAAAACCTTTTTCGTTTCTCAGCCATTGCAACTTTAAAACTAACAACAGTGACAAATAGCAGTGTTTACATTACTTAGCATCAAACAACAATGATTGTCTTACGAAAAATTTAACGTGTCTGAACCTGTCGAGACATGAATTATTGTGGGGTAAGTTATGTAAAGGTTATATAGAGGTAAATAATACTTTCTATTTATCTTTTACAATGATTGAAAATTCGTTATAAAGAGATTTTTGACAAATGTATTCGTAATGTAAAGGTATATTTTGCATTAGCTCTTACGGGCAGTTCTAGGAGATTTCAAAAAATTTGTTAAGTCGAGGAAATTACATATGACTACAAAGTGCAAAGTCAATAGGACAGTTGGAAGTGGATGAAAATCGAGTTGCAAGATTTTTACATATAAACTTACAAGTGAAGCTAATAAAAAGCGTGTCCCCATTGGGAAGTAAAGTGATTTATTTGGTTAAGAGTGAGTCATAAAAATAAACCGTTTACTTTTCCCAATCTGTGATTTGTGAACAATTACGTTAAATAAAATAGTGAATATAAATTTTCATCCACGATAATGTAATTTAATTTTTTCAATTCTTTCCTACATGATGAACGTTTTTAACACGCTTTTATTAGCTTCACTTGTATGTTTGCTTGCTTGCTTGTTTGTCAGTTTGTAACCGACTTCTTTGAACTTGATTTTGACCAACTTTGAACGGTCAGATTTAGTTTAAACGTTGTCGACTTATCAAGGACCGACGACAATATGATAATTCAATAAGTTTGTCCCATTATCCTGACCAGGATCTCCAGGACTAAAAAAAAAGCAAAAAACTTCAGATTGAACTGAAACTTTGCACACTTATCAAGGACCGATGACAATACAATAATTCCATAAGTTTGTCCCATTATCCTGACCAGGATCTCCAGGACTAAAAAGCAAAAATAAATTATAATTTAAAAAAACTAAAAAACACGCTTTAATGAACTAAAAAGTAAAAGATAATTAATTTTATTGTAAAAAAGCGTGGGGTAGTATGAAAATATGGTACAAAGCACCCCACGCTTTTTTACAATAAAATTAATTATTTTTTACTTTTTAGTTCATTAAAGCGTGTTTTTTAGTTTTTTTAAATTATAATTTTTTATTATTATAATATTATATGCGTGATTATGTTTTTACTTTGATATTTTCCCATCGCAGCAATACAAACCGCATTTTTTCTAATAATAAATTATATCTATCTCCAGTTCTATTTTTATACGACTTCAAAAAACCTGTATACGCGTTTCACATGGATCCTGCTTCCTTGTTTCCTTACTTACTTTCTTGTACCCTCATAACTCCTATTCTACTCAACGTAGAACAACAAAATATGTACTACAAAATATGACTACAAAATATGACTACAATAAAGCAATAATTACAACAACTTCTAATTAATATAGGTTAGGGAAGGTGATTGTAAAAAATATTTTATTCTTTTCTGAGACATTTTTTGAAGTCGTATATTTTTTTTTAAATTATTTTTATATAGTATAGGTACTATGTACGAAATTGTCACACGCAATTTATTTTTATTTTACAGTAGGTAGTTTTAGAATACGCCATTGCTGTAAAAAGAAGACTAAGTGAAGGAAACGAAAGACGTAAAATCAATTCGATAGATTTCCGGCCGAGTCTTCTTTATCCAATTTATCTGGTTTATATCAAAGTATAGCGACCGTCACCGTCTTAAGATATTGATTACTGTGAAGGAAAAAGTATTTAAATTTTGCGATCCCTTGGGTGTGTAAGTGATACATGTTACACACATTTTGAATAGGTTTGTTCATTCCTTTAAGCTGGCAATTATTTAATAATGGAAATAAACAAAATCGTAACTTTGTAATTGTTGTAAGTTTTTAGGGAAATTTTGACATATCTATCTATATGTACATAGTAGGTACAGTTTAGACTGTTTAGAGAACATGTAGACTGAATGAGGCTGTTTAAAATAAAAAGAATTAAATTATTAGAAATAATTGCCAGAAACATATAATGGGGCTGTAAAAAATATATTGATATTATGACTGTTTCCTATTAGAAATCATTGCCACAAACACAATGGCGTTATATTTTCATTTCAATACGTTAAGTATTTACGGAGATATAAATTTTCAAATTTTAATATATACCTGATTGCGTTACAACACCCGTCGGGTTGGCTTTATAATCTTTTTTAGAATTTTCAGTAATTTTTCCTTTTGTCAATATGTTTTCCTTTAAATGTCACTTTTGTGTCACCTGGACTAGAATATAACGACGAAAAATTGAATTTTCGTTTGATATGATAAAGTTTTAAAATATCTTTTATCTCGAATATTTCGAGTTACTGGACAAAATTTTAAATATTTGAGTTACATTACGAATTTTTAGTTTAAAATTACGATTTAAATAACAACATTTTAACTTTTATTTTTTTTAAGATGACTCTGCCTTCGTAGAAAACTGCTATATATAGGTAGTTTCTCGAATATTTTTTGTTTGTTTTTGGATGAATTATCAGTAGATAACAGATTATATTTTGATTTAGGTCTCGTATTATGCAAGTAATCTGAAAATTGTTAAAAAGGATACGATGCAGAGCTCTAACTATATCCTAGTATAGTTAATTAATATTTATTGAAATAAAAATTAAAAAAATAATATGTAATATTGAACTTTACTCTCGGTCCTGCACGTAATGTTATCTGTTTTGACAAAACCTTATTTTAACCCAAGCGCAACCGGATAAAAAATATCCTATATAGTATATACTATAGAACTTTGAGTACCTGTGGATATTGTTCTAAATTTCGTTATCTGTTTCCCACCTCTACTATGGTAGAATAGAATAGAATAGAATAGAATTTATTTCTTTCAAATTACAGTAGCACTGTACATTTTATAACAAAAATATATATGTTTGAAAGATATAGGCTCCTTCTAAGGTAACACCTGTGGTGAAGAAGCCATTATCAATTTATGGACAGTATTATACCTAAAACTAAAGTTAAATAAACAATTTTGGACAGCAATCAAACAAGAAAAAAGAACTATACATCTATAACATGAAAAACCAAAGTATTGCGAATAATCATTGTGCTATATCAAAAAATCTTTCCGCATTTTGTTGCGTCATTAGCCATTGTCTTAACATCGACAAAAAAGTGTGCTTTATTTTGCACTGCTGTATGTTCACTGGTAACAAATTAAAAAAATGGGGAGCTGAAAAAAGAAAATATCTTCTAAAAAGTGATATGTTCGGTCTTGGCACATACATATTAGTGCGTCTAAGCATATGACCATTATCATTAGACTGAGCGGTTCCACTTCTTGTATAAAATATTTTTAGCACTTTATAAATGTACAAATGCCTGACGGGTAAAAGAGATAAATTTTCAAAAAGAGGAAAGGCATGTTCACGATTGTTCTTAAATAACATTTTTCTTACAATTTTCTTTTGTATTGTGGATACATTTTTAAACCTATTGAAATACGCACCACCCCAACATTCGATACCGTAGTTTAATTTAGACTGTATAAGGGCGTAATAAACGTTTTTAAGGACATTAAGGGGACAACGAGTTCTCAAAAAATAGAATTTACATAGACCATAACGTAGTGATTTAGACACGTTTATTAACTGACAGTCCCAATTTAGTTTAGAGTCAATATGAATACCTAAATATTTGTAATTTTCAACTTTTTCCAAAGTAATACATTTGTCAGATTTGCATGGGTTGCTTGTACAATGAGTTGAGTGGTAGACTAGACGGGTGTCACAATTTGAGCTACCGTAAATGTTAAACAAAATATATTTGATTTTTCACTGAGCTTAAGTCGATGAAAACTAAACCAATTTCTTATTATATTTAGGTCAGCTTGCATATCTGCTATGATTACATCATGGCAGTTACCTGAATAGCTCAAAGCTACATCGTCCGCAAATGCTGTCAGTCTACCATTGAAATGCATGTTACATAATGAATTAATGTATATTAGAAACAGTACAGGACCGAGAACGGAACCCTGTGGGACACCCGATTTAATAGCTGAAGGAGAACTCAATTGATTGGATACTTTAATTTGTTGGGTCCGATTGATCAAGTAGCTTTCAAACCAATTATAGTTAACACCTCTGATACCTACTTTAACTAGAATATTTAACAGTATTTCGTGGTCTAGGGTATCGAATGCTTTGGATATGTCCACAAAGAGTGCTGCAGTTTTGTTCCCAATATTTAAATTGTTAAATATGGAGTTGGTGAAGTCGAGTAGAGCATTTTCAGTACTTTTGTTGTAGGTAAGTATTCAACTCAGCTCGGAAAAAATTCTCGCGATCTTTTTTCTCCGATACCGTAATGCGATTTTTGTTCGTTTGTCAGTATTTAACTCAGATCTGATTAGATTTTGAGCAAAATATCAGTTACTACTTACTACTTAAAAATATTCTCAAATTCACGTCATAGGCACCTAACAAGTTTTTGTTATAATATGTTGAAATGTGAATAAAATCTTATATTTTTTTTCTAAAATGTACTTACAGATTTTAAGAAAAAAAATTTCCCGGAAATCATTTTTTATCTGCCTATAATCAAGATGTATATGTTTTTAGTTGGTCTGTAGTAGATCAATAAACAAATAAGATGTGCTTTTAATATTAAGAATATAAAAAGAGAATTGTTTTTTTTTTTGTGAAATTTTCAGTTATAAGCGATTGTTTACCATGTGGGAAGTATAGGATTGACTCCCCAGTAGAATTTTTTATATTAGTATAGATATTGGATATTAAGCAACCTTTTTATGCTGCAATATCGACCGTTTGGCGTTTCTCCATGTAATGAATATTTCTTCGTCTTTTAATGGTTTTGTAATATTGTGTGCGTATTTATCCTGTCTTAACTTCAAAAGATACTTTCACATTTTGTAAATGTTCAACTTGTTTTTTAATGTATCCGCAATATCTCTCTAATTATGGAATTGAAAAAAAATTGTTTTTCAGATTGAAGAGTTGATTTCCAAATGGTAAATTTAACATATCTGAAAATTCTTTGTTCCAAAAATAAAAACTACTGAACCGATTTAAATAAAAATTATATGGAACCATTCCGTAAATATTCTGAACTCAACGGCGTCGAAATTATTTAAATCGGTCTACCCCTCGAGAAGTTATGGCTGAACAAAAATCTATATAAATAATATACATGTTGAATTGATAACCTCTATTTTTGGAAGTTGGTTAAAAATTTATAGAACATAATTTGTAGCAAATTTTATCTAATTTAAATCTGATAATAACTTTTTTTGTCATTGGACGCACTGGAGACGAAATATTCTGAAAAAAAAAAGATTTTTCACGCCATTTTGCCAATATGGCGACGCCGGCGGCAACAATCGGATTTTACATTTTGTAGTATTTCATTCAGGACATAAAAATCTACAAATTCACTAAGTTTTTAAAACTTTCTGACTTATTCGGATGAAAGCCTCTTATTCTCGACTTGGCGCCTGGGCTATACGTACAATTAGACGGAGAGCTAGCGACGGAATTTCTCAAGCATTAAAAATACCTGTATAAGTGTTCCCCCTTTTAGAATCTGTAAGTCTGGCGGCCTTTCACCCATGCGTTTTCGGTGGCAGGTAAAAGTATACATTTTTCAAGTAATTTAACGTAAGGCTTTTTTTTTAATTCTATCTTAAAGAGCAATGAATCAGAATACCTACATAAAATCACATTGCCAGATAAATAACCCCCTGCCAACATGCCGCCAGACACAATTATAAGTACAAAAAAAAGTTGCCCTTTAAGATAGAATAATTTAAAAAAATAGCCTTACGTAATTACTTGAAAAATGTATACTTTTACCTGTCTAACTTCTACCTGCCACCGAAAACGCAGGGGTGAAAGGCTGCCAGACTTACAGATTCTTAAAGGTGGAACACTTTACAGGTATTTTTAATGATAATTTGCCTTACGTAGACGCTTGAGAAATTCCGTCGCTGCCTCTTAGACTAAATACGATAAAATAATTACGTGGGTAGTAAGCTGAGGTACGATATAACCCAACAAACTTTTGAAATTTGAAGTATTGTATTTCAACTAAATGTTACTTGATAATAATAATTTGTAAACCAACTATTGTTATGATGAACAATAGTTTAATATGGAGGTAAGAAGTAAAGAGCACTACTAAGTCTAAAAAATTCATGATTATTTCTTATTACGATTTTATTTGTTCACAGATATTCATTGCTATTCTTTACTTAAATTTTATATTTTTGAATGTTTTTCTACAAACGATGCCTAGTGTATTGTATTGCGTTACAATATAAATAAATGTTTTGCATATAAAATAACGATTAATCTCAATAATAAATTATTACATATTATCTATATATATAAAACAGTTCCGTTACTGACTGACTGACTGACAGACAACGCCCAGGTCAAACCGCTGAAGATATAAACTTGAAATTTGGACAGTAGGTTCCTTTTGTGACGTAGGCACCCACTAAGAAAGGATTTTTTGAAACTCAACCCCTAAGGGGGTTAAATAGGGGATGAAAGTTTGTATGGAAATTCGTCATTTTTGAAGTTAGAAGCATGAAATTTTGCACAAAAGTTTTTTTATATAACGTAGGTGAGCACTAAGACATTTTTTTTTGAAAATTCATCCCCTAAGGGGGCTAAAAAGGGGATGAAAGTTTGCATGGAAGTTCGTCATTTTTGAAGTTAGAAGCATGACATTTCGCATAGGAGTTCCTTATATTACGTAGGTGAGCAATAAGAAAGGATTTTTGAAAATTCATCCCCTAGGGGGGCTAAATAGGGGATGAAAGTTTGTATGGAAATTCGTCATTTTTGAAGTTAGAAGCATGAAATTTTGCACAGAAGTTTCTTATATAACGTAGGTGTGCACTAAGAAATTTTTTTTTGAAAATTCATCCTCTAAGGGGGCTAAAAAGGGGATGAAAGTTTGCATGGAAGTTCGCCATTTTTGAAGTTAGAAGCATGACATTTTGCACAGGAGTTCCTTATATTACGTAGATGGGCAATAAGAAAGGATTTTTCGAAATTCAACCCCCGAGGGGGTTAAATATAGGGGATGAACGTTTGTATGGAAATTCGTAATTTTTGAAGTTAGAAGCATGAAATTTTGCACAAATGTTTCTTATATAACGTAGGTGAGCACTAAGAAATTTTTTTTTTTGAAAATTCATCCCTAAGGGGGCTAAAAAGGGGATGAAAGTTTGCATGGAAGTTCGTCATTTTTGAAGTTAGAAGCATGAAATTTTGCATAGGAGTTCCTTATATTACGTAGGTGAGCAATAAGAAAGGATTTTTGAAAACTCATCCCCTAAGGGGGCTAAATAGGGGATGAAAGTTTGTATGGAAATTCGTCATTTTTGAACGGATCTGGATGAAATTTGGCACAGAGATAGATTTAGTCTGGAATAGCACATAGGCTACTTTTTATCCCGGAAAAATGTACGGTTCCCGTGGGATAGTTTTGTATTTGTTTTTCACAGAGCAAGGGATCGACATGATTTTTTGCATAGTGGTAGTTTAGGGGTCAGAGAATGTTATAGGCTACTTTTTATCCCGGAAAAATGTACGGTTCCCGTGGGATAGTTTTGTTTTTGTTTTTCACAGAGCAAGGGATCGACATGATTTTTTGCATAGTGGTAGTTTAGGGGTCAGATAATGTTATAGGCTACTTTTTATCCCGGAAAAATGTACGGTTCCCGTGGGATAGATTTGTTTTTGTTTTATCTTTAGAACTACTAAACCGATTTTAAAAATTCTTTCACTAATAGAAAGCTACGCAGGGGGGCAGATTGTCGCGGAGGGATAACAAATTAGGGAGAAGATTCACGTGGGGGATAACAAATTAGAGGGGGAGATTCTAGCGGGGGGATAACAAATTAGGGGGAAAATTCACGCGAGGGGATAACAAATTTAGGGGGGAGATTCTCGCGGGGGGATAACAAATGTAATGTATTGTTAATATTCGAGCGAACGAGCGAAGCGGGTGAGTAATAT
This sequence comes from Mongoloraphidia duomilia, assembly GCA_039654895.1. NCBI lineage: Eukaryota > Metazoa > Arthropoda > Insecta > Raphidioptera > Raphidiidae > Mongoloraphidia > Mongoloraphidia duomilia. The sequence goes on along the minus strand of CM077521.1, from coordinate 30,973,353 downwards.
ATTAATAAAATTCGAGCGAACGAGCGAAGCGAGTAAGTATTGTATTATTAATATTCAAACGAACGAGCGAAGCGAGAGAGTCATGTATTAATAAAATTCGAGCGAACGAGCAAAGCGAGTGAGTTATGTATTAATAATAATCAAGCGAACGAGCGAAGAAGGAATTAATAATATTCAAACGAACGAGTGAAGCGAGTGTCTAATGTATTAATAAAATCCGAGCGAACGAGCGAAGCGAATGAGTTATGTATTATAAAATTCGAGCGAATAAACACGACCAGCCCGGCTTCGCTTCGCAGGAGGAGAATTTTTCGCGGGGGGGGGGATAATAAATTGTAATCGTAAAATACGTGGGCGAAGCCACGGGTAACGGCTAGTATAAAATATATAAATAAAAGTATTATACCTAAACAAATTTCTGGGACAAATTTATGAAAGTCGATACAAAAGAAGCATTATGTTCTAGTTGAATTCTGTATTATATTTTATAAGTTTGTACGCAGCCCTTAAATTGACATAAAACTGACAGTTACACAATATTTTACTCGACTTGTGTTCAAATAAAGTGATAATATTGGAGCATACGTCAAAATCTTCGGCACGGTTCAAATGATACAAAATGCCTTTCCAATCCTTCTTTTGCATCAATATACTTGTGAAGACAACCGGTTTATGAAAATAAATACCATTTCATATTTTAAATCAACAGATGTTTTGCAATCGATCAGTCTATTACTTTCATATCAAACAAGAAATGAATTTGGACAAAAGAATCATTAAAAAAATATTTCCTTTTGTTAGATCGGTATAGTTAGTAATGATCAAACGATTTAAACCCATAATATCTAAAACATATTCACTTAACAATTAGTGATTAACAGAATATCAGACAGCTAAAAAAATCAAATACCATATAATATATTATTCTGTCTCTATGGCAAGTCAAACCATAGGAATGGCTTGGGCTACTTGCATCTACATTAATTTTAAAATTATTTATTTTAATTTTAGAAATAGAATCCAAGCTCGAGCTTTTCATAATACTATTTTCGTGACCTGAATTAGGAGTTGTAAAATTAAATAATCAGTTTTCTATTGACATTTGACGCTATGACATATGATGCCTGAAAATAAAAGTATACCTACATAGCAAAATGCGGTTTTTCCATTAGACCACGCTCCTTTATGTCAAATCAGTTTATAGGGATCTGTTATTTGACGCTGTGATATCTGGTGACAGGAAATAAAAGTACCTACAGTAAAATATATGGTTACGTCCCCACATCAAATCCGTATAATGCAAATGAACATTTTTGGGTGATGGAGCACGCTCGTTTATCATGTCAAGGTTTAATTTTATTTAAAACTTTTGATTGAGTTGAGGCCCATCGGGCTCACTAAACAACAAAACCAAATCTGATGTCGCATTGTAAATTTCTCTAAAATTACCACTCGTATACAGAAACAGTAATTTTAGCGGCGGCACTGAGCTTTTCATCATCATCATAAGATCCTCAGTCCGTATAGACTGGTTGAACGCGTACTTCCACTTTTTCCTATCTTTAGCTAGTTTCCTCATTTCGCTTACCCTAGGACATCCTTTATTTTTTAGTATCTGCGAACAATATTCTAAACGTGATCTCCCCGGTCCTCTTTCTTTTCCCGTTTCTGCTTCTAGAATATTCTAACTAGACTATCGTGCCTGATTAAGTGTCCTACAAATCTATCCCTCCTTTTTTGTATTAGTTTTCATAAACTTCTCTTTTCCGCGATTTGATTTAGTACCTTTTCTTTCTTGATTTTGTTCGTCCACTTTATCTTCAGCATTCGCCTATAGTACCACATTTTGAAAGCCTCTATCTTTTTCTTATCTGCCTCTTCTATATGGACCATGTTTCGCTTCCTAGCGCGGTGCTTCAAACGTATGTTTTTAGAAATTTCTTCCTGGTATCTAGATTCAATTTCTTGGCGCATATAGCAGTTGTTTCTTCTGATTGAACGTGTTCATACCCTGCGCTATTCTTCGTTTTATATCCGCGCGGCTCTTGCCATATCTTGATATCTGGCTGCCCAGATAGCAAAATTCTTTTACCACTTCTGTCGCTTCCGCGCCTATTTGGATTTTTGTAGTGATCTTATTTTCCTTCCCTCTGCATACCAACACTTTAGTTTTCTTCCTGTTGATCCTCATATTGTAGTCATCCGCCAAAATATTTTCCAATTCATTTAGTGCTTTTTCCAGCTCGTTTCTTTTGAAGCTACTATTGCAATGTCGTCCGCAAATCTAAGTATTTTAATATTTTGTCCTTGAACATTAGTTCCCCATTCTATATTGTTATTTTGTTTGTTTATTGCTTCTTCGATGTACAAATTGAAGATGAGTGGCGAAATTGCGCTACCCTGTCTTACCCCTTTCCTTACTTTTGCCTCTCTCTCTCCTGTTTTATTCTTACGACTGCTACTTGCTCTTTATATAAATTATGTGTGACTCTTCTTTCCCTGTACTTGATGTATATTGTTTTTAGAACCGTGAACATTTTTCCCCAACTAACGATATCGAACGCTTTCTCTAAATCTACAAATCCGAGATATACCGTTTTATCTTTCCTTATTTCTCTTTCGATTATTAGCCTTAGTGCCAGTATTGCTTCTCGCATCCCCTTATTGCGCCTAAATCCGGATTGGTCTTCCCCTAAGTTTTCCTCCGCTCTACGCTCTATTCTTCTTTGGAAGATTCTAGTTATATTTAACGCGTGTGAAGTTAAATTTATTGTTCTGTAGTTCTCACATTTATCCGCACTCGCTTTTTTCGGAGCCGTACTATACTATTATGTTTCTTTTAAAATCTTCCAGCAAATTTCTTGTTTCGTATATACGGCATATTAACCTCAACAGTTGTTAATTAAACAAATAAACCATCGAGTCGTCACACAACAGACCGCACTTAACGATCTGAGCTGATTGCGTTGTACCATTGCTGTAGTGAACAGGGGACGCGATGCCAGGTATCTGTCTAAACAGAGGGCAATGCATCACTCAATGTCGGCACGCGCTCACCATCTGTCACATCCCTCACCTTCCTTACTCCACAATTCAACTCTCCTCTTTCACAGCACTCTCTAAATACAAGCTCTTCCACTTACCGACCCGCGTTTGTTTACAATAGGAAAAGATGAACGCCAACTTTGATATTATCTACGATTGAATTCGACCTTCGTGTATTTATTATATGTATAGATCATTCCCGAACTTGACAATATAATACCTATGCTCTTTTTTGAACAACATTTAAAAAACACCAGAGATCGTAGCGATTTCATTGTTTATATTGAGTTTTTATTCTTTGCGTGTTAAAAACGATCCCAGAGGTTCTAATCTGAGAACTGACGATTCGATTTTCAATTTGTTATTGAAAACAGTAATAAATTTAAAATATAAATCGGTTCTATAGGACCAAATAATTCTGGACATTGACGGTCTTAAATAAATAACGTACGCCGAATAAACGTAGATACTAGATACCTAAATGTACCTGTAATATGTTAAATTAAAATACGAGTACATTTCATTAAATCTTATCCATATTAACACAAATTAATAGTGATTTTGCAAACCGTATAATATTAAGTTTGTTTGTCATCGTTTATTATTCATTTCTCGAAAATTATAGCTGTTGGAAACATCGTAAGAATTTTCCTTAAAAGTTTTCTAAATTTTATTAGATGCTTTTTTTTGAAATTGGAATTTTGTCCTTCTGTCCTCGTGTCACGCTTAGATCAATGAATCGAAGCGGCGATCACATAGTAGAGCGGCGTATGGTGTGTTGCCTGCATCACATGCGATTAAAATCATTTGTTTTTAGGGCCAATTTCGCCTTTAAGCGTCGCGCGTTCTGACGATGTTGGAACGCTATTTATTTTTTAGTTATTTACTTCTCACGTACAGAAGTAATGGCAATATATGTATATAATTGATAGTTAAACTGTAGATATGATCGGAAAAATACTGGAACCTTCTAGAAACCTCATAGAATCTTCTAGAAACTTCATAGAACCTTCTGAAAACTTCATAGAACCGAAAAAATGAAAAATGTCTTTTATTTGTAACTAAAAAGTACAAAATAAAATTGAAGTAAAAAAAATTTTTTAAGAGAAGATGCTTTCTATTGAGGGGCCCTAAAAAGCAGAAAATAACAAGCCGTGAGGTGGGTCGTTTATTAGGACTAAAGTGCGACCCTTGAGGTCCACACGACGAACTTCCCAGTTTGATAAATATTTAATAATAATAATTAAATTAGATATTACACAGAAAAGTAATCATTTCAATCATTAAAACATCAATAATTAAAAAAAAAAAAAAAAAAAAAAAAACGGCTGAACCGATTTTTATAAAATTTATGTCGGATCAAAATGACGTTAACACGCCTCGATTGACACCCTTACGAAGTCGATATAATTTTTTATTCGCGAGATATTGTGTAAAATCTACTTTTTTGGAGGTTATTTGGTTAAGAAAAAAGAACGGCTGAACCGATTTTGAAAAAATTTCTTTCAGATCATATTTACGTTAATACGCGTCGATTGGCACCCTAACATAGTCGATATCATTTTTCGTTCTCGAGATTTCGTCTTTGAAAGAAATGTACACATACGTACGTACGTACGTACGTCACACACACACACACACAGACATCTTTCTAAAAGTAGTGTAAAAATAGTGTAGTGACCTTGAAACATAAAAATTTTTTTTCCTTTTTGATTTCGATTTTCGGACCCATTACAATAACTTCCAGTGGGAAGTTAAAAAGAGATGATATAAAGAAGTAACATTTTCAAAACTTAGATAATTTTGGGGCAAAAATTTTAAGAAGCATTCGAAACCAATACTACTATAGGATATATTTGTTGGTTAATCATATATTTTGCTATTAATTAATGATAGTTTGCGGGGGTCTCGAATACTTTTTAAAATGTTTGCTCCAAAATTATCATAGGTATTGAAAATTTTACTTCTTTATATTATCATCTCTTTGTAAGATTAATTTTTATTTTCTGCTTTTTAGGGCCCCTCAATAAAAAGCATCTTCTCTTAACATTTTTTTACTATAATTTTTTTTTACCTAAAAATAAAATTCTTAAAAGATAGTTTTGAGTTCCTTAAAAAAATCCCTTTCAAATGACACCCCACTTGACCGAATAAAAAGATAGTTTTTGTGGTAACCCAACTTTACTCCTCCCCTCAAATTTACGGGAAAATATTTTTTTGGTTTTAGTTGTATTATGCCAAATTTCACCTTGATGCCTTTATTTAGTCCAGAGAAATTCGACTGTGACAGACATATTGTGGATGGACAAACGAGTGAGGCTATAAGGGATGTTTTTTCTTTATGAGGTTAGGAACCATAAAAAAGAAAAGACAACAGTAATCCTGGCCTATTACGGGGATGCCTCGAATTTTCGTCCGATGATCGCTGAAAAAATAACGTCCGTGCTTAAACTATCAGCTTTTTTTAACTTTGGACCACGAAGTGTCATTGAACAAAGTTGTTATTATATTTAGGCGTCTGCCTTTTTTGATGATTGCAATATTTTAATTAATATAATAATTAAAATACTGATTAATCAAGAAACAAATAGGCACTGCCTATGTAAATTATTTAAATAAGCAGTGCCTATTTGTTTCTTGATTTTTTTGGCCAATTATTATAAATTAAGTATTGAAAAAAATGAGGCAGCAATTCAGAGTCTTTGCTAGCTGCATGTTCCGTCTATAGATACCTAATTTAATTAAAAACCATGACTGTAGGTTAATTAGAGACCAGAGAAAATCCCAAAGGTACTTATAGCCATGCCTATAAAATGACTCCATATTAAACTACGAGTATATACTTTCAAAATTTAAGTTATTATATTGTCTTTTCGAATCACATCAAAAATGTTTGCTTTAGTAAACCTATTTCAAAGTCACTAAAAACATAAAACAACAAAACAATATTTGTCTTCGTCTGCCATTTGCTTGATTCATTAGCTCTTGGTTCAAAGAATTGCCAAATAACAAAATATACAGACAGTTTATTCTTGTTTCTGTTTGAGTATACATAATATTATTCGAATTTTGTAAATGTTGATTTTTTCAGAATATTTGCATTTGAAATTCAGTTACACTACTTGACAAAAATTTGATGTTGAAATTAATCAAATCTTTTAGATCTAACATTAGTACTTACTATAATTAAAATCATAAAAAAACGTTAAAATCAGTAATCATAAATATAACCGAATTATGTGGCAATTATATAATATATATTTTTCACTATTAAGTATAGACTGTGTGCAGGGGGGCGGAGTTATAAAAATATCGATGCGAGCGTTTGTAGTGTGATCTATTGTAAGCTTTGAACTATAGTCCAGTGAGCATTCAGCATTGTTATTTACAAATGTCATAAAGTTTTTCGATTACAAACATAGAGAAGAGATTATTATTACAAACAAAACATGGGAAAAACTACGCGTTCTGGAAATACTTTTTGTGTTCCAGGCTGTTGTGTTAATAGAGATTTTATAGATTCTCCGCGCGGAGTTATAACCTCGAAAAACGACCAAAGTGGATCAAAACGTTAATAAAAGTAAAGTAAGTAAAACCATGATATTACTTACAACTTATTTGGAAATTATTAATGTAAATCTGTAAAAGAAATTTTTCGTCTTTCTTTAGTGCTGATGCTGATGCAATTAAAAGCACAAAATAGGCATTGTGATAACTTGGAATTAAATAATACTTTACTATACGATATTCGGTTTATTTTAACATAAAATAATATTCTTTACAATTCATTCGTAAATCGTAATGACTAAAGAGTTACACAATTTATAAATTGAATAGTTATTATACTCCATATGACTAACTACTACAGGCATGAAATCATTGACATTTATTTTTCATGAAAAAAAAAAACACGTTTTATACCTACTTATTTTTCTATCATAGGTTTGCGAGAGCAATGCGGAGGAGTCAAAACTCAAACGGTTTCGAAGTGGAAAACACTAAGCTTACTAATACAAGAAAATGGAATGATATGCAAAAAGATAGTATAGTAATGCTCCGAATTTTTCAAATTAAAGCAGATATTCGAATAGTAAAAAGAAGAAAACAAACTATTTAAAGCGTAAGACAGTTTTTTTGTTATCAATAGTCGGGAACCTATTTGGGAGTTGAAGAAAGAATTTCGGTATTCGAATCTCCGACTATTGATAACAAAAAAATACTGTCTTACGTTTTGATTTGCTTGTTTTCTTCTTTTTACGTAGTCGGGTTTTAGTTTTTTTACTTTTATTTTTGCAATAATGTAATGTAGATATAATTTTATTTCTTAATAATTAAATGTAAATAAATAATTATATTTTTCAATGACAAAATCACAATAAACGTATTTTCATACAATTATTAAACTATTCAATTTGCACCAACTTTAATATAATTTATATAAATGATCAACATTATAATATATAGGTGAGGCAGACCACCCGTAACAATCTTTTTTTTTTCAAAAACGGTGTCTCGGTGGCAGAAGTTTGCCGGATGCACTTTGCAATAATTTTATTCTTAACGGTGTCATCACGAAATTCTTCAATATGTTTAATATGACAGAAAGCTAATTTCTCGCCTTTCTTCAATGCAGCCTCAATAAAAGAGATCGCGTGCTTAATACTTTCAAGCCCAGTCCACAAGATCACCGGCGCCATAGTTTGAGGTTATGCAGCTGTCAGTAGAAAACATACACGATTATTTTTCTATTATACGTCAAAATTGAAGAAGAAAAAAACTTAAAATAAATAATTTTCACGTACCTTTTATGCTATGCTATTTATACTATTTGCACACAGCTAGATAAAATGATATTCGTTTATTAAAAAATTTCCCGATATAAGACAACAATAAAAAATAGTTCAATCGTACACTTTTGCCCACTAGCGGCGCTAGTAGGCTTCGTGCACACAACCTATAAGCAACAAAAAATATTTGACAATTAATGTGTAACAATGACTATTTGAGCCCTGAAGAAGTTACAAATAAGTAACGAAACGTTGGCAAAGAATAAAAATTTACACATTTAACTGGTCATTATTAATATTATCCAATAATATATTCGTTTAAATAGCATATATGACGATGGACGTAAACAATATAGATTAGTACTTACGTTTGTGACACGCTACGAATGAATTTAATGCAAACACTACCGAAGCTTATAATTGTCATGAAATTTACACAGATTATAGATCATAACCCCCGGGTCTAACAAAAAAATTTTAAGAAAAGATGCTTTTTATTGAGGGGCTCTAAAAAGCAGAAAATATAAAAATAATCTTCCAAAGAAATGATATTATAAAGAAGAAACATTTTCAAAACTTAGATAATTTTGGAGCAAAAATTTTAAAAAGCATTCGAGACCCCTGCAAACTATTTATCCCCCTATATTATTAAACGAGTAAATCTTGTATATATGTTTCTATGTATCTATATAAATATTTTCTCGAAAACGGCTCTAACGATTTTGATCAAATTTACCAAAAAGGGGTTTCGGGGGGCAAAAAATCGATTTAGCTAGGTCTCATCTCTGGAAAAATTCGTTTTCCTATCGATTTTATCATTTTTAAAAACGGTTTTTTGACCTGTCAAAACATTGTAATATCGTGAGTAGGCTTTGGAGAAAACAAACTACTTTCATTATTTATATGTCAAAATTATCTGACAGAATTTTTAACTTATTAAAATAATCCGTGAACTATTTGTATAGTAAAAAATAACAGAAATAAAAACTAAACATAATTATGTAAGTAGTTTTAACTAATATTTAAATAAATAGGTACCTAAGTATGTTATTTTTATATTACCTATATAAAATATGTATATTATGTACGTTAAATATAGTATGACGTATAATCTTACCTAGACTTTTTTTTCTCAAAAACGAATAACGATTTTGATGAAATTTACAGAATGGGGATTTTTCGGGGCGAGAAATCGATCTAGGTAGGAATCTTGGTCCCAGAGGGGAGCAATTAAAAAAAAGGGTTTTTTTATTTTATAACTCGGTCAATTGTCAGATCGATTCGAAGCCTATTTCTACATAGATTTTGTATAATATATCACAAGGGTTAAAACTGTAAATGAACACTAATATAAGAAGTGTCTTGCACAATATGTAAATAATGACAAACAGGCAGTATAGCCTAGATGTTAGCGTGCTTGGCGCCGCAACCTCTAGACTGGACTGCCGTGGGTTCGAATCCCACCTGCGCTCATGGATGTTTTGTGATGTTATTTAGTTTTAAGTTAGTTGTTATTTAGTGTAGTTGAAAGACGCTAATGACCTTAGATGTCGACGCGTCTATAATCTACAATAAATAAAATTAAAAATAAATAAAGACAAACAGGCGGCCCGAAGGGCCGCACTTCTGACACCGCGAGTCTGTGTAAAAACACATCGATTTTTGAAAACTATTGTTAAGATACATACAAAAAAGTTTTGTTTAAAAATTTGCACGGCGGCCCGAAGGGCCGCACTTCTAGCGACGCAGGCATGCAGTATATCAAAACACATCGATTTTTAAAAACTATGGTGAAGATGCATGCAAAAAAGTTTTGCGCTGCAGGTTTATAGTCTGACGTTTGTTATTAAAAGATATAATATGAATTCTATTTCTTCGAAAATCGATTTTTGTGAGTTTTTCAGTAGGTACCTTCTATGCAAAAAAATATTTGAAATTTACTGGAAGTTGCTAAGATGACATCACAGAGAAAAAGTACTTCAATAAAGTTGATATTTAGTATCAATGTTTAAAAATGGTTTATTGAAACGGCAACTTACGGGCAAGCAGAATTTCATCTGATTCGAACATTTTTACAAGATATTCAATCTATGAAAATCGGTTTTTGCGAGTTCTTCAGTCAACAAAACAATAACGGCGGTAGATTTGAAAATGGCGACCTAAGTAATATTTACAGGAAAAAATGATTCAAGTTGATACTTAGTTATTACGCTTAAAAATACACATAGGTATTTAAAATATTTAACAGAAACAATTATTTAAATTATGTTTCAGAAATAAATTCGTTTCGGAATAATATTCTGAGAAAATAATATCTCACAGCATACAAGTACTATTTTTTTGAACTCATCCGAGCAAAGCTCGGCACCCAGATATTCATTAATTAATAATGTATGAATAACCAATTAATTGATAGGGAGGCTTTAGTCTAGGTTACATTCTAAATAGGTAACAGATAATTAATTGGCGTTGAGAGAAATGAAAACAAAATTAAATTGGTGTAAGTAAAGTTAGACAAACCTTATTTCGATTTTTTATTGTGAATAATAACCTGCCTAAACAAAATCCAAATTCCACGCGAACGAAGTCGCGGACACAGCTACAAATATATTGATTTATGATAGCTGCTGTAATTTTATAACTTTGATTCATTCCATTATAAAAAATGTTCAATAACCATTAATATATTTTAATTAAAATATCAAAATATGGATGTTGAAAAACCGTTAGTATACAAGCATTTGTCTCTTAAATAGTGTTTATTTAGCATTTATGTTCATAAAATTACAATCGAGAACGTGTCACAAACTTTATCTCCATAAACCGGCAACAGAGACCAGTTTAGAAACAAAAACTTTAACTTTAGACAGCATTTCGCGTTGCATAATCGACATACGATATAGCACGTGCGTTCATAACAGTTTATCAACAACAATGAAGCAAGGCGTGATCAAAAGGCGTGATATATCACGCACGACCTGGCGCCATGAACGTGGAAAGCACTTATAAACACGTGTTACAGCTTAAACATGATTATATTAGGTAACAATGTAACGAAATTGTTGTTGCCAGATATATAAGAAAGATTCCTTTTGTTACCAAATGTGAGGAAAGTAAAAAGATGACAGATGTATACAGTAGACTCTCAATAGAGGGGTTTTCCAAACTTACCTTATCATATTAATCATAATTGTATTTCGCGCCTCTTCCTCGAGATCAAAATGTAGTACCTCTACTATGCACCGATGTCGCCACATACTTAAAAGTCTAAATA